>OX465597.1:267021015-268271015 GCA_950022295.1 Bromus sterilis | reverse complement strand
GCTCTCGAATTGGCCTCTACCGTATGACTCCAGGTTTGGATTGCCGGTTAATCTCACATGAGACCGGGTCCTCAGCCGGTCATGATGGGCCAATAGGGAAACCATGTCCCCACTGGCACAAGTTGTTTTAAAGAATATCTGCCAGGAGCGACCCAACAGACACACACACGGTTTCAAATGGTAAATCAGCTTGGGCCAACACTAGAAATGCTTGAAGCTAGGTAGGTAAGAAAAGGGGACCCCATAAAATCCCACACGCGGTTAGGCACGCTCGTCAAGAGACACAATACCCGGAACTCGGGTCCTCGGTGACTCGAATGGAACAAAGCATTGGGACGGGATAGCCTAGACCTTCCATCCTTCGTCGAATATAGTCAACATTATAATAATCATATAATACACAATAAATATAATAGTGTGATAGCCCAATCCAAAGATTAACAGGAGGTAACAGTTGATAACATCCTAGCATGCATACTAAGAAGTGGATGAGCAGCGAGCAACAGTAACATAGCCGAACAAGGTTTGCTGGGATGTGGAGGGACATGGCTGTTTTGGGTTTAATTGAGAGGCATGAATATAAAGTGGTACGATCAAGCAATCGTTCTATCCTACACCTAGGCGCGAGTGAGCTGAAAGTTATAAGCATGATATATGCTCCCCCTTACCTGATGAGAAGACGATCCGAAGGTGAAGTCGATCGCAAGCTCGCAACGTCTCCGAGAGGTACCCGGGTAAAAACACAAGAAGGAAACACTGGAAAAGGCAATCGACGATCAAGCATCTATTACTACGAAGCAATCACGAGCAAGCATCAACAAGAAGGCAACATGAGACAACGCACTACTTCATCGTATCTATCGTCGAGAGCGGTTACTAACAGGTTAAGGGAAGTACTCGTCACACACGATGATACCGCACGTTTACGATGGTTCAAGTTGGTTAGCTACAGGTGATCAACAAAGGTTGTTAAAATGGCAACTCAAGCAAGCATGGCATAGCACACAAACATGACAGAGGTTAAACATAAGGTAAACTATCTATGCTAGTCTATTAAAGTGAGGCACAACCTAAACATGACATTCCACTAAGTGCCCCACGACAATTTAAGTAATTGGTACTGTTCTTCCCTAAACCAAATTTTAGGTTGGTTAACAGCAGCAAATAATAGCATAAACACAAATTACATGAAGTTCTAATCAAGTTACATGTAAAGAACACTCCAAACGGAGTTACGGTTAAAAAGATACAAGCAAAACAAGTTATGCACACAATCTGCCAACATCCGGAAGCACACTTTAGAGCAACAAATAAACAAGCAAAAGGTTGTAAACATGCACAACAATGATATGCAACTAAAGTAGACATGGAAGGCATGGCATGGAAAAAGGAATCATGAAAATAGGCATCATGAACAATTAATTATTGCCCAAGCAAAATGCAATAAAACATTACTGGTCTAGGACTTAGTAAAAATCAGGAAAACAGGGCAGAAGCTGTTATTTTCATGCTGTATAATCAGGGGTAAAACTATATGCAAAGGTGCAGCAACATGACATAGCAATATATGAGCATGGAGTAGGCATGATGATGATTAGGTACAAAAAAAATCAAGGTCATAGGCATAACAAATCAAAAGATATTAGGCAAGCAATATGGCATCGGAAAGTTACAGACTTAGTGAAAAACAGAGGTGGCTTTCAAAAACAGCAGGATAGAAACTTTGGAGCTAAACATAACTATGACCAGAAATGCAAACATGACAATGCAATACATATAATGGAAGTAGACATGACATAGATCAAAATGACATATTGCAATGCTCAATAGGATGCACAGTTAAAAAGATACAAGGCAGCAAAGTAGCAACTTTATATAAACAGCAGCACACTAACAGCAGGTAGCTACTTTGGGTGATGGAACAAACATCATGCAGCAGGAAAATATGACATGTGAATGCATAGTATTGAATTAGACATGATGCTTAACAGTATGCAACAAGAATCAATAACATAGGCCTCATGTATGTGTCACAATCATCAATCAAACTTGCAATAAAATAATAACAACATCACTTAACAGGAAGTAGCATCAGTTAACAGTCCGGTGCCCACTTCAACAGTGATTAACAACATCAATATGGCCTCAAATCAAAATGCTCACAAAAGATTAATTGAAGTACACACAAAACTAAACAATTTTCCTTTTGGGCGCAACGTGATCCGAGCTACGGTTTACTCGAAAACTACATCGCAAACAGGCAATCAGCAGCAATAATTCCAGACTTAGAAAAAATGAATAGACCAGGGAAAAAAAGAAAAAAAAGACTACCATGGGCTTCGGCCCATTTGCGGCTGGGGCTCGCTGCTGGCGCTGGCTGGGCCTGGGCGGACGGTTGGAGGCGAACTTGCGGCCCACCTCGCGAGAGTGGCAGCCCAGCTAGGGGTGCTGGAGGATGGACGCTCCGTTGCTCGTCTTCAGGTCGAACGGGACGTCGACGGCGAGCTCCGGAGGCGTGCAGCTCCGTGAGGGCAGGTGAGGTCAGCGGGAAGGGGCCGCGGTGGACGGATCCGGTGGTTGCCACGCCGGATCTGAGGCGTGAGGGCGTCTCGGAGAGGAGACGAAGGGAGCGACCAACGGCGAGCTCCTCCAAGTGCCATGGTAGCGACAACCCGAGGTCCTGCACGGCTGGGATGAGAAGAGAGATGAGAGGGACAGGAGAAAGGGGAAGGGAGGAGATGGAGGCGGTCGTGACCTGCTGGTGGCACGCCGAGAACCAGAGTTGGACGCGGCGGCGGCGTGCCCCTCGGGCTGGCGGCGGGGTGGAGGAGACAGAGGAGGAGGTTGGGGTGACGTGGTAGGTTCCTGGCCGTCAGATCGGCCGACCTGATGGTCCAGATCCATTGGGCTGGATCCCAGATCTGGGAGGCTAGGTTTTTGGACCAAAATGAGGTAATTTTTGGTGCAAATGTGAGGGGGTGGCTGCAATTTTTGCTTAAGGGAAACCCTAGAAAGGGGGTGGGAGAGTGGTGGTCTTTATATAGCCCAGGTGGCTGGCAGTTTGCAAAAACAGCCCCGGTTTTTCTCTCGCGCGCGCGATGTTTACGTTTCTGACCGCCGGGGGTCCGCAGGACCTCCGATTCAGATAAAACTTCGAACTGTGGGATCAGCGCGTCGAGTCGGCGGCGTGCACCTCGCATTGGAATCGTTCTGAGAACATTTTCCGGCGCGCTATAAAATTATTCCGTTTACTTATTAAACGGGGTTTTTCGTTCCGTTGGCTGCGGCTGGTCTTCTGCGGTTTTTCCCGACGGTGATCGGGTGAAACCCGGTGTCGCAAAGGTCGAGTGTCAGGGTGGCAAGGGTCAGTCTCCGCCCGGTACGAGATAAGAGGGGGAAAATAATCGCCGATTGATAAATCAGGGATGCAAACACCGCAAAAAAGCAGGCAATCAGGCAATTCACACCGAAAACAAAATTTTTAATTTTTGTGAAATCTGGGCTGTTACAAACCCACTAGTGAGTTGACCAGTCAAAGGCTCCAGCCTATGACATGTGGGCCCCTCTGTCAGGGTTGACCCAATCAACTCTTGCTGTTTTCGATAATGTCTATTTAAGTATTAAAATAAATCCAGTAAATGTTTCAAATGAATAAAACTTTGAAATTGAATATCTTTTAAACCGTATGTGAGATGGAAAAACTTTATACATGGAAGTTTCTCAGAAAACTGCCGCGAATAAGTATACGCCATCCGTACAGCCACCACCCCCTCTAACATATCGAACACGAGACCTCCCCCCTCCGGATTATTTGTCGATACTCATCCGATCTCGCAGTTCATCCCCGGATGAATTCCCGCTCCGAGCAAAGCACATTGTACTGCATTAGGACACCACCAACACTGTGTTTGCCATGTCATGCTTCTTTGCTATGTTATTGCTGTGTATTTATTGTTTCTTCCCCCTTCTTCTTCGGTAGACCCCGTGACTGCCACCGCCGATGTTGTTGGGTACGACTACTACATCGATGACCGTACCCCTACTACCGAGCTTCCAGGCAAGCAGTGACCCATCACATCTCCCATATATCGCCTATCTATCTACATTTATCTATTGCACTACGCATTGCTGAAGCTAAAATCCTATTCATTCTATAGCCTGCCATTGTCGCCCCTTGTTGTACCTTTCTATATCCTATGCTGCCTATTATATATATATATATAAATTTCAGCAGTTAGCCCTGCGAATTGTTAGTCAACTAGGATTAGATAGCGGGTTGTGATCACTCTAGGGAGTGAACGCGTAACACAAACGATTTAAATTGCTGCAATAGGTACGGTACAGAGCAGACGACCAAGGGAACCTACAACAGCGAGACTCTGTCGAGTTGTTTCAAGTTTGACTTGGGAGTGGATGGACTCGTATTTCACTATCGTCGTCGGCTCGGTAGCGAAGCACCACCAGGGTAGGATATGCCTCTTTAGTTCATTCCCGCTGATGTCTCTGTCGAACCACTTCAAATGTACCATCGAGGGTGATTCCTCCTGATTTCACTTGATGGTAGGAACTTGAATCAACTGGTGTCCTTAAAGGTAAGTAGTCATGTGACCCAACGGTGCCCGCGAGAGATATTGTATCGGGACATCAGGACAGGCGGATACCATCGTGGGCCTGTTCCTTGCTCGTTGACGGTGAGATACACGCAAAAGTCGAGCTCCTCTAGGATCACACGCGAGACAAGGTAAGGAGACGGTTCACATTGTTGGTAACTGAGTGCTTTGATGGGACGACATGGCAGGCCCCGATGCACTGGTGGCCCTGACTACTGTTCGTTGTCTATTGTTTGAATTAGTCGGGCAACGATAATGGTTGTCATCGAGATAATAAAAGGATTAATGGTTCTGTGGATGACTTGAGAGGCCGCAAAGGACTGTACGCGCTACCTTGACGTGGGATAAGGAGTTATGGGCTCCCTTGCGTCGTAGTCTTGTTTGAGAACTCTTCAGACGTTAGCAGTATCGCGGCCGGCGCCGGGAAGTGGTGTGTCTTCTTTGCTCGAGCTGTGATATTTGCTTTTGCTTCACCGGCCAGCCACGCACCGTGCATGAGTACGTCAGGGTTAGTGTCCAAAGCCTTGCGTAATTAGGATTTAGACCGGCGGATGGCCTCTCTATTGAGTTTGAAGGATGGGCTGCGGCGTGTCGGCTAGCCTTAGTGGGGCATTCCCTAACAAGGCGTACGCCACCCTGGAGATCCGAGCGTGCAGGTTTAATAGTAGTGCACCCCTGCAGGGAGTTAAATCTATTCGAATAGCCGTGTCCACGGTAACATGACGCTTTATGTCGAAGGCAGATCCTACCACTACAAACTACTACACTACTATATTGTTGGTTCCGGATTTTCTTCCTCGCAGGGAGGTCGAGGAGGTGATCTCGGAAGCATTGATAATTATTAAAACTTACTATTATACAGTGCTGCAGCAACTTCTGCTGCATTGTTACTTTATGCTTTATATATAACTGTTGGCTAATCTCTTCTTGTGCTTCAAGATCCGACTGAGGATGCTAGTCTTCGATAGGCCTAGGTTCTCATCCTTATTCTGAATTTCTGCGGTTCAGTCCACTATATAGCCTCCCCTTTCCATTTGATACCAATGCATAAATGCTTAGTAGCCGGACGTAAGACTCGCGATTATGCTAGATACTCACCCCTCTTGCTTTTCTATCTTTGTTTTATATACCCGGATTGATGCAACTAGACGCTGGCGCCCAGGAGCAGGAGTACCCCGAAGGCGCCTACTACGACGTCGAGTTCCCCGTTGACCAGGAGTAGTTCAGAGGTTCCTAGGCAGGAGGCCTTTTTGATCTGATGTTATTTGTGCTAGCCTTCTTAAGGAAACCTTGTTATTTGTGTCTGTACTCAGATACTATTGCTTCCGCTAACTTTGTGCTCACGAGCTATTGTATTCGAGCCCTCGTGGCCCTTTACTTGTATTATGAAGCTTGTATTATTTTATTTGTAGATTTGTGTTCTGATATCTTATCATGACTGCCTGATCTAGGTCGTGTACCTTGCGTGTATGATTACTGTACATGATCGTAAATCGGGGGCGTCACACCCGCCTTGTGCTTGCGTTTTTGGGTGCTGATGGCGACCGCGTCGTTCATCACTTTAATTGATCTCACGGTGTTGCGGTCTGCTTCCTCCTTTGCTCCGGTCTGCGCGCAGTGGAGATATTCTTTTGCAGCGATGACTGCTTCTTCTGGTGTGAGCTGTTCTTCTTCCTCATCCCCATCTCCGAGTCTTAATGTGTCATATAGGTTGCAAGCGACTGTCTCCTTGTCCATTCCACGTATGTTGTTGAATCTGGACCTGCGCTGGTGAGGTGATCCATGGTCGGAGGAGTCGCCCGAGGGTTCTGACGGTGCTTGGCGGTCAGCATTCGACTCGTCCACGACTCGTCTTTCCTTCTCCAGCTCGAGCCTCAGTCATCTGGTTATATTTTTGATGTCACTTTCTAGCTTATTGTATGCTCTGAGTTTGTCGCGCGTTGCGTCTTGTGGCAGGAGCTTGCCGCGCTTTACTGCATTTTTTACCCTGGCCATTGCTTCTTTGGATAGAATGATTTTTTCTGTGGGTTCCTCCTGCCTTGCAGCTTCTGAGGCGTGTCACCCGCTACTCTCGGGTTGATCGCTTCCCGGGTTGCTTCTTCTTGAGTTATCGTGGGCGGTCCGCCTGTGTGCGCTCTTCCTTGTCTCCTGAAGATTTTTTGTGGTATAGTTCCTGGTTCACTGAGGGTAACCGTTGGTTGCTCGTTGTCGTCGGGCTCACTATTTCTGTCGTTTGCACCAGTTCCTCCGTAGTTGTCAGGGTCGTCTGTTTCTCCCCTGTCATCTGAAGTCGAAGTGTGGGTGTTTGCCATGAACACTGGAATGGTGTCTTGCTTGTTTTTCTTGTCGCTCTTCAGTTGTGCTCTCTCCGTGCGAGTGCCTCACCCATGCAGTCGTGAGAGGTGCAATGGATCTGACTAAGGTGGGAGGCATGTACGACTCGAGGAGTCGCCGTGCGAGTGGGTGCTTCACCCTTAGTCGTTGCTGCCATTATGGTTGCTGCTGTGGGCGCCCGATCACAATCTGTGAGACGAAGAGTGCCCCATCGGTTGAAGTAGATCTGGTACCCATCAAAGATCAGGTCCACGCCTGTGCGTAGGTCGGCGAAGACAGATTGCAGGAGCAGAAGGTGCACGATGAAGCCGAGGGACCCGAAAATATCATATTCTACTCGAGCCATGGAGATGTCGAGTGCTGGTGGACTCGTTCAGTTGTCGGTTGCTGATGATGGGACCGCTGAGATCAAGATTCCAACCTGCGTCTTCCGCACGGACAACGCCAATTGACAAGGATCGTCCTCGGCAAATCCCATAGTAAGGTACCCTAAGTTTAGATCGTAGAGAGAGGTGCATGTTGGCGATGCTCGTCGGCTAACAGGAGACAGGGATTTACCCAGGTTCAGGGCCCTCGATCGGTAAAACCCCTACTTTCTGCTCTGTTGTATTATGATGGAAGCGATTACATCGGAGGTCAAGGCGAGATTTCTCTAGACCGGAGGTGTTGCTATGAAATTGGATGCCCTAGACGTCCCCTCTCCCGGGCTTTATATACTATGCTGGGTCGCAAGGAGTCCATCTAGATTTACAGAGGCAGTTGACTAATCTAGCTAGTCTTGGTGGCCAAGCCTTGGTTTCCATAATGTTGTGGACTCCTATGTCGATGCAGCCATCGGTGCTTCGAGTGTGCCGGTCTTTGGCCAGTCGAGGCTTCCAGCGGGCCTTCTTTCTTGACACGCACCAGGTACCCTCATCTGTAGGAGTCATGGGGACATCCCCTCGTCACCCCTATTTTCCATTTATAAAAATATAATAATTAACCTATTTATTATAAACATTAATTAATATAATTTTTATTTATTAGGTAGAGAGAGGTGTGTCATTTAAAAAATCTAATATAATCCTTTTATGAAATGTGCCAGTGACCGATGGACCCATATATGGATAAGACAACCTACATGCCCATGATACGTCCCAAACGTATCTATAATTTATGCTTGTTCCATGCTCTTTTAGGTGACATTACTATGTATTTTGCTACACTTTCATATCCTGTAAAAAATATTTGGATTAACCTACTAACTCAGTGCACCCAGTGCCACTTTCTGTCTGCTGATGTCTGTGAATTGCAGGTTTTTACCCATATTTATAGAGCTCCAAAAATTCCAACCAAAAAATATAAACAATTAGCACAACAAAAGCTTCACGAAGCCCAAAGGAGAGCCGGAGTGGGGCCACCCTGATGGTACGAGAGATTATAACGGCTTGACGCCCATCGTTGGTTACCCCAAGTGGAAGGTTGAGATTTAGATAGTAATTTTTTTCCCTCGGTGAAGATACCAAGGTTTGTCTCCATTAGGACTCCAAGGTCGACAAGTAGGTGTCTGCTTCTCTGGCGCTTACAAAAGACGCGGACCTGCACACACAACAAGTAACTTTGCCCCAACGAGTACAGAGGGGTTGTCAATCCCTCCAGCATTTTCATTTACAAAGGATCAAACGCAAGAGTATAGTAATGGTGATGGAAACAGAAAGTAAAAGCAGAAAATAAAGCGTAAGTGTAAATAGTGGTGGAAATATGGAACGGGGTCCCATGATGTTCACTAGTGATGTCCCTCTCCCAAAAGACGATAAAATAGCTAAGCTGGGTAAAAAATTTACAGCTGGGCAATTGACAGAATTATAAACGCACCACAATCCTAATTATGCTGCAAAGAAAGTTAGAGGCTCAAAATCATGGGAAGTACGCCAAGACAAGTACACCAAAATCGAACTACATCTACTCACTAATCATCCACGTTGAGATATCTATCCAGAAGATCTCTCTGGTATTAAGTTGTGAGCCCCACCCAAAGTGTAAACTCAAAGCAACAGACAACAATATCAATAAACTTTTTGTAAGGTAAACAACCCTTGCAACCGCGGTTACAAGCACCGTTGTTTTCTCCCTGGTGGCAACAACACATCCCCTAGTCTCATGTTTTTGTCACTCAAGCTAGACATCGGGGGGGCATGAACCCACAATCAAGCATAAACACTACCTCTTGGAGTTACTATCTACTACTTGGCCAAAGCAATGAAGAAGATGCAAGAATTACTCAAGAAGAAAATATAAAAGGAGAACCAAATATATAACTCATCACAATCTGAAAATAATCTCATAATCCATCGGATCCTAACAAACTCAGCATAGCAACAGCAGAAAGAATTACATAGATGCATTGATCATGTAGGGCAGCTCACAAGGGATAAGAATTGAAGCACAAGATTGAAGAGAAGACACCACATAGCTACTGGTCATGGACCCATGGTCCAAGGGGGACTACTCACCGCACATCCAGGAAGCGTCCATGGTGGTGGAGAAGCTCCCGGAGGTCAATCCTCCCTCCGGCAGGGTGTCGGGAAGAGGTCTTCTGGTGCTCCCGATATTGGAAGCGCGGAGGCGGCAGAACAGAGCGGAAAATCGCGATGCGGGAGTCTCTTTGAGGGTTCTCGGAGCGATGAGGTAATATAGGCACTAGGGGGTGGCCTCACCTCCTAGGTTCCCTGGTGGCGCGGCCAGGGAGGGGGGCGCACCAGGTGGACGCCTGGGTGGGCCCTGGCACCGCTCTGGTACTTCTTTGGTGATTCCGGAAGCTTCCGTCACGCTGATCTTTATCTGATTTTCTTGGAATTTTTGGAGCTCTATAAATATGGGTGAAAAACTGGAACTTACAGACATCAGCAGACAGAAACTGGAACTGGGTGCACTGAGTTAGTAGGTTAGTCCAAATATGTGTAAAAATGTATAAAAGTGTAGCAAAACACATAGCAATATCACCTAAAAGAGCATGGAACAAGCAGAAATTATAGATAAGTTTGTGACATATCAGCATCCCCAAGCTTAATTTCTGCTCATCCTCGAGTAGGTAAACGATAACACAGATTATTTCTGTGGTGACATGCTAATACACATATAAGAACTTCAAAGTAAAGCAAGTAAGATATGCAATTCAAGTCAAAACAATAACAAGCAAGAGTCTATATCTCGTATTGAAGCTAGGAAAGCATGAACATAAAGGTGCAAGAGCTCTCGCTGTACGTGGCTCGAATGTATCCCAATGGTGTTTGCGTGCAAGAAGTGGGAGATGGGTTAAGAGCATGAAAATACTATATAGTTTAATTGAGAACTCAATATACTAAAGCTTCACACTTGGTCTCCTTCGGAATCTTATTTTGACTCGTCCCCAGAACACTAGTCAGGCACAAGTCAAAATGATCCTCTCCCTTTCGACTTTCGGCACTCATGCAATGGATGAGCGTGAGAAAGATAAGTTGACACTTAGGATGGAAAAGAAAGAATGATGGGGAAGGAAGACAAAAAGGTTTGAAAGGTTCACATCAATTAGGACAATCATAGGCGAGAAAGCCAAATGATAGATATGATGTGAGGAGTAGGGATTGCCATGCAATGGATGCACAGAGGAGCTAAGGTAAGCTCTCCAATTGAACTAGTGGGGGTGCATCAACCTTGCTTGCTCATCAAGACCTAGAGGTCTTTTGAGAAGGTTCATCCTTGGAATATGCAAGCCAATTTCTATAGTGTAAGGATCCCCACATAGTTATGCATGAATGATAATCTCTATGGAGTACACATATGACAATGGAGTACGAGTGTGGATATTTCAAAAGGAATAGTAGTGTTTGATGGCGTGGAAGTGATAATGGCTTCTCTCCCTTCGTTAGTTACCCCAAGTAGAA
This sequence comes from Bromus sterilis, assembly GCA_950022295.1. Lineage (NCBI taxonomy): Eukaryota > Viridiplantae > Streptophyta > Magnoliopsida > Poales > Poaceae > Bromus > Bromus sterilis. The sequence goes on along the minus strand of OX465597.1, from coordinate 268,260,169 downwards.
GGTGAGATGTAGGATAGCAACAAATTTCCCCTATGTAGAGGATAGGGTTTTTCTCCCATAGGACTCCGGCAATGATAAGTAGGTGTCAGCGGCGCACCTGACGCGTACCTGCACACAACACAATTAACATTGCTCCCAACGAAGTTCAGAGAGGTTTTCAATCTCTCCTGTCTTGTTGTTTACAAAGGATCAAACACAAGGGATAATGATAATGATAGCAACTGAAAGTAAAAGCTAGAAAATAATTGAGCGTGTAAACAATGATGAGAATATGGACCGGGGTCCCGTGATGTTCACTAGTGATGTCTCTCTCCCAAAAGACGATAAAACTGCTATGTGAGGTAAACAAATTACAAACGGGCAATTGACAGGATTATAAACACACCGCAATGCTAACTATGCTAAAAAAGAAAGGAAGGAGGCTCAAAAGCATGGTAAGTACGCCAAAATAAGTAGACCGAGATCCATCTGCATCTACTACTAATCATCCACCTTGAGATATCTATCCAGAACATCTCGCTGGTATTAAGTTGCGAGCCCCACCCAAAGTGTAAACCCAAAGCAACAGACAACTGCATTAAAAAGAACTTTGCGTAAAGTAAACAATCCTTGCAATCGCGGTTACAAGCACTGTTGTTTTCCCCCTTGTGGCCACAGCACATCCCCTAGACTCATGTTTCTGTCACTCAAGCGTGTCATCAGGGGGCATGTACCCACAATCGAGCATAACGTTCCCTCTTGGACTTACCACCTACCACTTGGCCAAATCAATAAACAACAATGGAGAACATACAAGAATTACTTCAGAACGAACATACAAAAGATAAGAACCAATTATATTACTCTATCACAATCTGAACATAATCTCATAATCCATCAGATCCCATCAAACTCAGCATAGCAAAAGAAGAAACATTACATATGTGCCTCGATCATGTAGGGCATCTCACGAGGTATAAACCATGAAGAACAAAGAGGGGAGGAGAACATCACATAGCTACTGATCACGGACCCATGGTCCAAAAGAAACTACTCACGGCACATCCGGGAAGCGTCCATGGTGGAGGAGAAGCTCCCGGAGGTAGATCCTCCCTCCGGCAGGGTGCCGAGAAGGGTCCTGACGGTGCTCCCAATCTTGGAAGCGCGGCAGCGGCGGAACAGAGGCGAGATCACCATAAAGGGTTTTGTCCTCGGAGGTTTCTCGTGACGGAGATTAAATAGGCAAAGGGGGACAGCCAGGGGGCCATCAGGAGTCCAGGCGCAGGCCCCTGGCCACGCCAGGTGGCCTCCTGGGCACCTGGTGGTGGCCCCCCGGCCCTCCTTCAGGGATCTGGAATCTTCCGGTACGCTGATCTTTTATGTGATTTTTCCCGGATTTTTGGAGCACTTTTTATATGGGGGAAAACTGAAATAGAAAAACAACAGAAAATAGAAACTGTCACTGGGGTGTACTGAGTTAATAGGTTAGTCCAAATATGATCAAAAGTGTATGAAAGTCTATCTAGATCATAGCAATATCACACAAAACATGCATGGAGCGAGCAGAAATTATCGATACGTTTGGGACGTATGAGTGTTGCCCCCTTCTCCCTTTTATATCTTTTTTTTCTGTTTTCTGTTTTTTGTATTTTTGTGGCCTCATTGGCTCTTTCTATTTATCTCTTATTTGTCCTCTTTGGGATCTTTTAATTTTTCCTCTTTTGGGATCTTTTATTTTATCCTCTTTGGGATATTTTCCTCACTTAAGGTCAACACTCTATATTTTAGAAGAATATAAAGAAGATCTTCACACTTTACAACAAGTACTCAACATAAAGAAAAATGAAAACTATCATGATGTATGCAAATGTATGCTTCTACTAGTGTAGCAGGATATGCAATGTACTAGCACGTCATGTAGCAATTACAAGGGCATGTCCCAACTAGCATGCGTCTCCTCGATCAAGGAAAAGCATGTATGACATGAATATCAAGTCATGAGATGGTGGTGTTGCATGGCAATGTATCTCGGATAGGCTATGGAAATGCCTTGATAGGTAGGTATGGTGGCTGTTTTGAGGAAGATATAAGGAGGTTTATGAAATTTTTTTATCATGCCAAGGGTTTGGATGCACCGACAAAGTTTGCACCAACTCTCAAGATAAGAAAGGGCAATGTACGGTACCGAAGAGGCTAGCAAAATATGGAAGGTGGCAGTTCCAACAATCGAATACTCGCATTAGTCCGAAGAACTTATGCACTTATTATCGGTAACTCTCTATCTAATCGGGAGGTCCAAAAAGAGAAAAGTACCCCGAGGAGGAGTGTATGGGGTTTGGTTATCCTTGTGCGTCCTCGACCCATGGTACGTGAGGGTACTCCATATATTCCAACCCCTCCAGAGGTTAGCGATCCATCTAGTAGCTAGAGTTCTCAACTACTTTTTTTTGTAGATTTCGAAAAAAAGCATGGATTTCCAAAAATACGACACCTATCACTAATAGGCTCAAGATTTTGGCACCAAAAGTCCAAACATTACTCAAACCAATACCTCAAAACTATTGCAAGTTACTACTACACTTGTAATACCAACCTTAATTACCTACTCGTGCAAGACACACAAATCAGTGCAACAAGCCAACTCTCTAAACAAGATACGTATGATAACTCAAGAGGGTTCCTAAACCAACCTAAATAAAATCTTTTTAAGAAATAAACATGAAAACTAAGCACTAAGCAAGACATCAGCTATGAAAAGGTAAAGAACACACACGAAAAAAAATATAAGCATGCAAGCCTATGTTGTGTTCTATGGTGGACTGGAGCGTGTTTCTCTCCCAAACAATAAAGGCTAGGATTCAACATGTTATGAATAGAAATAAAAACTAAAACAAACTAGCAAGTAAAGAGCGAGACGCTCCAAGTTTAGTACGTAACACATGAAGAGATAAAAATATAGAATGGAAAAGGACGAACTAATGGTTGTTGATGGAGAAGGGGATGCACGGGGGAATCCCCAAGCTTAGACGCTTGAGTCTCCTTGGATATTTCTTGGGGTTGCATGGGGGCATCCCCAAGCTTGAGCGCTTGATACTCCCGAATATTATTTCATCATCTTCCGTCGCATACTTGAAAACTCCCTTCATACGAAACTCATTACAAGATGATTAGAGTGGTTAGTACCCATAATAAAATAATTTTTCTCCACTGGGGTACTTCTGCATTTCACATCGAAAAACTCAGAACAGATGCCAGAAGGCTAATTGTATAGAGCATACTGTTGTAATAGCCCAGATTTCACAAAAATTAAAAAAATTGTTTTCGGTGTGAATTGTTTGATTGTCTGATTTGTTTGCGGTGTTTGCATACCCGATTTATCGGTCGGCGATTATTTCCCCCCCTCTTATCTCGTACCGGACGGAGACCGACCCTTGCCACCCTGACACTCGACCTTTGCGACACCGGGTTTCACCCGATCACCGTCGCGAGACCGCACGAGACCTGCCGCAGCCAACGGAACGAAAAAACCCCGTTTAATAATTAAACGGGATATTTTTATAGCGCGCCGGAAAGTGTTCTCGGAACGGTTCCAGTGCGAGGTGAATGCTGCCGGCTCGACGCGCTGATCGCGCAGTTCGAAGGTTTACCCGAATCGGAGGCACTGCGGACCCCCGGCGGTCAGAAACGTAAACACCGCGCGCGCGAGAGAAAAACCGGGGATGTTTTTGCAAACTGCCAGCCACCTGGGCTATATAAAGATCACCACACTCCCACCTCTTTCTAGGGTTTCCCTAGCCACAAAATTGCAGCCACGCTCCTGAGTTTTCTCAGATCTTCCCAATTTATCCCAAAATCCCGAAATTTTTGCCCCCCTGCGATCTGGACAATCAGATCTCGCGATCCGACGGCCCAGATCCACCCTAGCCTCCCACCAACCACCTCTCCTCCTAGCCGCCGCCGCCTGCCCGTGGAGTAGCCGCCGCCCGACTCCGGCGAGCCGTCGCCCGCTGCCGGCGCACCTCCTCCTTCTTTCCCTTTCTTTCCCTCTCTTCTCTCCCTATCCCTCACCTCCTTCGTCCTCTTCACGTGCAGCAGCCACGCCATGGGAGGCGGAGCAAGCTCGGTCGGCCGCCCCTGCACCTCGCCATCGCGCCCGCGCCGCCAAGAGGTAGCCGCCACCACGGGTTCCGCGCCACCCCGGCGTCCCCTGCTTCCCACCGGCGTCTCCTCGCCGCCGGTGGCCGACGTCGACCACGCCCCGCCGCCGCAGCCGTCGGGCTCGGTCCAATTACATATTGTTAAGCATCATGTCTACTTCCATTATATGTATTGCATTGTCATGATATGCTTGCTGGTCGTATAGTTATTGAGCTCCAACGTTGCTATCCCGCTGTTTTTGACAACCACCTCTGTTTTTCTCTAAGTGTGTAACGTTCCGATGCCATGTTGCATGCTTAATATCTTTTGATCTATGATGCCTATTTGCATGATTCTTTTTGCCATGCCTTCCCTGTCATGTTTACTTTAGTTCCATATCATTTGTGAGCATTTTTGCACTGATTATCCTATTTATGCATTTCTCTAAAGTGTGCTTCCTGATGTTGGCAGATTGTGCCCGTAACTTGTTTTGCTTATATCTTTTGAACCGTAACTCCGTTTGGGGTGTTCTTTATGTGTAACTTGATTAGTTTTTCGTGTTCTTTGTGTTTATGCTATTGTTTGCTGCTGTTAACAAATATAAAATATGGTTTAGGACAGAACAGTACTAAATCCTTTAATTGTTGTGCGGCACTTAGTGTTATGCCATGTTTAGGTTGTGCCTCACTTAAATTGACTAGCATAGATAGTTTATCTTATGCTTCACCTCTTTTCATGTTTATGTGCTATGCCATGCTTGAGTGAGATGCCATGTTAACAACCTTTGTTGATCACCTATAGCTAAACAACTTGAACCACCGTAAACGTGCGGTATTCGTCGTGTGTGACCGATACCCCACTTAAACTGTTAGTAACCCTTCTCGATGATAGATCCATATCGCGTTGTCGTGCTATGTGTTGCCTTCTTGATCGTGTGATGCTTCGTAGTAATAGATGCTTACTCGTTGATTGCTTCCAGTGTTTACCGTCTTGTGTGCTTCCGCGGGTATCTCTCGGGGACGATGCGAGCTTGCGATCAACTACACCTTCGGAACTCGACTTATCAACAGGCAAGGACTATACATTACTTATGATCCATTCTATTTCAACCAGCGGTTTGCATGCTAGTATAGGTTAGGTTCGATGTTTGATCCTACCACATGTTTACAGTCTCTTTCAAACCGATACAGCCATGTCCCCTCCCAGCAAACCATGTACTGCTATGTTACTATTGCTCGTTGCTCAGCCCCTGCGTAGTATGCATGCTTAGGATGCTATGATGTTACCCTGTTACTCCTTGGTTTGGGATATCACATTATCATTATTATTATTGTTATTGATGATATGATTATTATAATGTTGACTATATTCGACGAAGGATGGAAGGTCTAGGCTATCCCGCCCCGACGCTTTGTTCCATTCGAGTCACCTAGGATCCGAGTTCCGGGTATTGGTTTTAAGACTGAGCGTGCCTAAATGCGTGTGGGATTTTATGGGGTACCCTCTTCTTACCTATCTAGCTTCATACATTTCCAGTGGTGGCCCAAGCTGATTTACCATTTGAAACCCGTGTGTGTGTTAGTCAGCTGCCAGTAGTTTTCAAACAACTCGGGCCAGCGGAGACATAGTTCCTCTGTTAGACCACACTGGTGAGCTAGGGAAGTCCCCTGTTATATAGGTGAGACTAAACCCGACCTTGGCCACACGGAAGAGTCCGATCCGAGAGCTTGGCCAGCTTTTGGATTGGGTGTCGACTCCCCGGGAGCCACCCGGATTTGTTCGTTGTTAGTTAGAGGGACCTGTCGTTTCGGATCTCTTGGAACTAAATCATAAAATGGTTGCTATAATGGGTAGCAACTGAGAGAGATGGGCGTGCGTGCGGAGCCTTGTAATGGGCAGTTGGTACACCCCTATAGGGTTAAATCTTTTCGAGAAGCAGGGTCCACGGTTATGGACGACTTGAGACCTACGTCCTGTTCATAGACAACAACAACTGAGATAATCTTAATCTAACTTGATCAACGTGTGTGTGCCTTGACTGCTTCTTCTTCGTCGGGATGCGAAGAGGAGGACAAGGATAGGATAGGTGTTATGCTTGCGTAAGTAGTTGATAGCAAGACTTGTTGGAGGCGATTCCTCATCGAATGCTTGGCTCCTTATCTTACTCTCTAGATCGTTAGCCACTTCATAAATGCTAGTGCGGCAGCAACCTCACCACTTACCCCTTCCTTACCGTAAACTACTAGTTGTCCTAGAATGACGAGTGATGAAGTCCTTGCTGGGTCAGATGACCACTACAGTTGGATGCTGAGTACTTCTGTACTCATGATACTACCCCCAAACTCTTTTCAGGGTTCTTGATCGACAACAGGTATGGTGATCGACATTTCACGTGGAGACTCGACGACGACTAGTTAGGCGGATCCCGGCGGAGGGCCGGGACCCGTGTGGTTATGGGATCGATGCTTTTCTCTTTGCCACTAGGCATTCGATTGTAGTCTGTACCCAGACATGTATCTTCCGCTGTTGTATTGTATTAAGGAAGTTGTATGCCGATTGTATGAGATGTTGTATCCTGTATCTGTAATGTTGTGATATCATGTTGGAAATCCGGGGCATATGACTTTGACATATGTCGCGGTGGGACCGATATGCGCTTCGTCCCCGGATCTCGATGGAAATATCTAGATCTGGAACAATACCGCATATCAGGCCTTACAACTGTCAAAAACATTTAGATCAAAAAGATGATCTAGTTATTTATCGTGAATTTTTTGTCAAGCAAACAGAATCTGTTTCTAGACAACATGTCACAACTTTTGAACTTTCTTGCAATCGGAGGCTAAAACTTGGCACAAAGCTTGAAAATAAAGATACAATTATGTTGCTACAGTAGTAAAAAGCATCAAGACCACTAAAAATTAAGGTAAAAATAGATTGGGTTGCCTCCCAACAAGCACTTTCTTTTATGCTTTTAGCTAGGCATGAAGCAAAAAGATCAAGTTTTATCAAATCCAAAAGAATAACTTGCCGGTGTAACAGACTCATAAGGTAACTTAATCGTCTTTCGAGGGAAGTGTTCCATTCCCTTTTTGAGGGGGAATTGGAATCTAATGGTCCCTTCTTTCATGTCAATGATAGCACCAACGGTGCGAAAAAAAGGATGTCCCAAAATAATTGGACATGAGGGATCGCACTCAATGTCCATGACAAGAAAATCCACGGGAACATAATTAGCATTGACAACAATAAGAACATCATCAATCCTCCCTAAAGATTTATTTACGGAAGAATCAAAAAGTCGAACTCCAAAAGAACATGGATCAAAAGGTTTCAAATCAAGCATATCGTACATTCTTTTGGGCATAACGGAGGCACTAGGTCCAACATCACATAAAGCAAAGCAAGAGAAATTACTCAATTTAATTTTGACCACAGGATCCCAACCTTATTCTAGATTTCTAGGAATAGAAGTCTCTAGCTTGAGCTTCTCCTGTCTAGGTTTGATAAGAGCATTGGTAATATGCTTGGTAAAGGCAATGTTAAGTGTGCTAGTGTGGGGGTCTTTAGCAATTCTTTGAAAAAGGTGATAACTTCAGAAAGACTACAATTATCAAAATCAAGATCACTACCATTAATTAAAGTGGTGGTGATGTCATCTAAGCTCATTATCTTGGTATTCTCTAAGTTCATGGAACCTTCTTGTCCTAAAGTTGAGGTATTAACATCACCATTAATAGGTCCATTCAGACTAGGTATGTGTTGGGTGCTAAAAGTTTTGAGATCCTCAACAACTTGTATAGTGTCAATAGAAGTATGTGTAGGAAGGCTCTTAATCCTCTCTTCCTCTTCTATAGTCGAAACAACTTCAGGTTTAGCTGCCATTTATCAAAGTAGTCTGGGTGTGAGACATATTGGAAACTTGAGTTTCCGTAGTGGTGAGCCTAGTCTGGAGATGAGAGATCTCAATGTTCAGACTCTCAAGTTGTCTTCCAATGTTTTGCAAAATAGAGGAATGCTCATCTAATTGTCTAGATGAGGCTTTGTTTTGTTCAAATTGAGTGTGCATGTAATTCTTCGTAGCCTTCTCTCTTTCTAAAAGTTTCTCATAACTAGGCATGCCTCTATCACTAGGAGTGTGATTATAAGAGTTATTGTTCCCATAGTTGTTGGATGGGAACGGTCTAGGATTGTTTCTACCAAAGTTACTCCTATAACCATTATTATTAAAGTTGTTCCTAGAAATAAAATTAACATCAACTTGCTCTCTTTGTTGAGAAACCAAAGAATTCAAAGGAACACCATGAGGACTAATAGGAGCTTGATTAGTAAGTAAAGACATGATCATGTCAACCTTTTCATTTAAAGAGGAGATATCCTAAACAGAGTTTACCTTCCTACCTATTGGAGCTCTCTCGGTGTTCCATAGAGAATAATTTGTCATCATCTCGTCCAATAGCTTCGTCAAGCACCAAGTGTAGTTGACATAAAGGTTCATCCCGCGGGCGAGTCCAACAGATTCCGCGAGGTAAAGTTCAATCCTGCATAGAAAGTCTGGTAACCATCCAAGTAGTCAAACCATGTGTAGGGCAATTCTTAACAAGAGATTCCATGTGTTCCCAAGCTTGGGCAACGTGTTCATTATCCAATTGTTTAAAATTCATAATGTTACTTATCAACAGGATAATTTTAGCAGGTGGGTAGTACTTCCCAATAAAAGCATCCCTGCACTTATCCCAAGAATCTATGATGATCCTAGGCAAGGATTGAAGCCACACCTTAGCTCCTCCTCTCAAGGAGAAAGTAAAAGGCTCAAGTTTAACAATATCACCATCTACTTCTTTGTACTTTTGCATATCACAAAGCTCAACCAAATTATTTAAGTGCAAAGCAGCATCATCTCCAGCACCGGAGAATTGTTCATTCATAACAAGATTTAGCGAAGCAGGTTTAATTTCATATGAAGGTGCTGAAGTGGCAGGTGGAGCAATAGGAGTGCTGATAAAGTCATTGTTGTTGTGACTAGTGAAGTCACACAACTTGGTGTTTTTAGTGGAACCCATAGTAACAGCAGCAAGCAAGATCAAAGCAAGTAATATTTTGTGGTTTTTTTGTAAAAGACTCTAAAGAAAAAACTAGAAAGTAAACTAACAAGACTAAAAAGCAAAGATAAAAGATAGTGTGCAACTCCCCTATCTTGAAGATTGGACTCCCCGGCAACGACGTCAGAAATTCGCTTGATGGTACGAGAGATTATAACGGCTTATCTCCCTTCGTTGGTTACCCCAAGTGGAAGGTTGAGATGTAGATAGCACAAAATTTCCCTCGATGAAGATATCAAGGTTTGTCTCTAGTAGGAATCAAAGGTCGACAAGTAGGTTTTTGCTGCTCTAGCGCTTACAGAAGACGCGGACCTGCACACACAACAAGTAACTTTTCTCCCAACAAGTACAGAGGGGTTGTCAATCCCTCCGGCCTTGTCGTTTACAAAGGATCAAACGCAAGAGGATAGTAATGGTGATTGCATGTGTGTGTGTGTGCCTCTGACCTTACTTCTCTGGCAATGGCGCCAGAAATAGCTTGATGTCTACACATGCTTCTATTCTTGTAGACTATGTTGGGCCTCTAAGCGCAGAGGTTTGTAGGACAGAAGAAATTTCCCCACAAGAAATATCTTCCTTTCGCGCGTGTGTGTGTGTGTTCTTCTTACCTTACTTCCCAGGCAACGGCGCTAGAAATAGCTTGATGTCTACACACGCTTCTATTGTTGTAGACTATGTTGGGCCTCCAAGCGTAGAGGTTTGTAGGACAACATCAATTTCCCTCAAGTGGATGGCCTAAGGTTTATCGAACTCAGGAAAGTAGAGGTTGAAGATGGTCTCTCTCAAGAAACACTGCAATTAAGAAACAAAAAGTCTCTTGTGTCCCCAACACACCTAATACAATGGCAAATTGTATAAGTGCACTAGTTCAGCGAGGAGATGGTAAAATATGGGTGATATGGGTGGCAAAGCGAAGTAATATAAATCTGTAATAAAAATTACAGCAAGGTAGCAAGTGATAAAAGTGAGCACAAGCGGTGTAATGATGGTTAGAAACAACGCCTAGGATTCATACTTTCACTAGTGGAAACTCCCAAAAACATTAACATAGTCTAATCACATGATATTTCCACTAAAACATGCAATGGTGATGTACTCGGAGGTCAATTCTTTGTGATCAAGAGAGGATGATAATTATGTAGGGCTACAAAAGCACACCTCAGAGTTCGTAGTTCTCATCTATGGATTTCCTAATGTCACCGCGGCCATCCAAAGAGAGTACCAAAATCACCACAATATATCTCAAGGATAGTCAAAGACAAGAACCAAGAGACACTCAATATTCAATCAATTCACAAAAGAGGAAATCACTCATGAAAATATTCTTCCAATACATAGAAGAAGGGGAAACATCATGGGATCACCCTAGATTAACATAGTCAATGATCACAACAAAGATCACATCATTGGAGAGAGAATTAACCAAATAGATCAAGGTATAAGCCTCAGCCCGGGAGAGCTACTCACACATGGGACATGGTGTGCAAAAGAGAGTTGTTGATGGAGAGGTGCAACCCCAAGGAGGTGAAGAGACGACGAAGGCGGCCATGGCCAAGGCCACGGCGCCGTTGGACACAGACCTTGGGGGAAGCGGCCCTTGGCCCCCTTATTCTTCCTTCGAGATGGTGTTGCTGTGGAGATTGATCTCCCACTCAAGACGGCTGCCAAGGGGGAGGAAATTTTGTGGTGCCCTATGACCTAGGTTTCCTCTCTTTATAAAGACTCTCGGATTCCCGTCATCCAGATTGCATCTTATGGTTTCGGGGCTAAAGCGAGCATCCGAACTACGATTAGGCGGAATTTTATGTCTAGATCCTTCAAAAAAAATTCTCTACAACTTTGTAGTTTTCCGTTTTTCCGTTTGAGTCCGTCTTCTAACGTTTCCGAGGCGATCTTTAAAAGCTGTCTGGTGGGACAGCTTTCGGGTGAGATAGAATCCAACTCCAACAAGGCATATTTTTTTGATTTCTCCTTTATCCAAATAATTCCTACACATAAAGTAAAAAAATAAGAACTTGTGCACTATTTCAACCATTAATAGGTTAGTTCTCAAATATGTTATAAAAATATATGAAATTGCATCAAAACATATATCAAAGTCACCAATATAAGCATGGAACAAGCAGAAATTATAGATACGTTTGGCACATATCAACATACCTAAGCTTAATTCCTGCTCGTCTTCGACTAGTTAAATGATAACACAAATAATTTCTATGGTGACATGCTACCGACATAAAGGAACTTTAAAGTACAGCAAAAAACATGTTCAATTCAAGTAAAGTTAACAGAAGAGTCTATATCTAGTATTGAAACTAGCAACATAAGAACATAAAGGTGCAAGAGCTCTCTTTGCCGGTGACTCGAATTTCTCCAAATGGTCTTTGCGTGCAAGAAGTGGGAGATGGGTTTCGAGCATAAAAAATATTATTTATTTAATTGAGAACTCAATCTACTAAAACTTCACACTTGGTCTCGTTCGGAATTTTATTTTGACTCGTCCCAAAACCACTAGTCAGGCACAAGTCAAAATGGTCCTCTCCCTTTAGACTTCGAGCATTCATGCAATGCATGAGCGCAAGAAAGATATGTTGGCACTTATGATGGCAAATAGAATAATGATGGCACAAAAAAGGTGTGAAAGGCTCACATCAATGAGGACAATCATAGGCGAGAGAAATCCAAATGATAGATATCATGTGAGGAGTAGGGATTGCCATGCAACGGATGCACATATGAGCTATGGAAAGATCTCCAATGGAACTAGTGGGGGTGCATCCAACTTTTTTTCTCAAGAAGACCTAGAGCTCATTTGAGGAGGCTCATCATTGGAATATACATGCCAAGTTCTATAGTGTAAGGATCCCCACATAGTTATGAATGAATGATATGAAAATCTCTATGGACTACAAATATTACTTTGGAGTACGAGTGTGGATCTTTCAAAAGGAATAGTAGTGTTGCCCCCTTCTCTCTTTTTATTTCTTTTTTCTATTTTTTTCTATTTTTTGTATTTTTGTGGCATTATTGGCTCTTTCTATTTATCTCTCATTTGTCCTCTTTGGGATCTTGTAATTTGTCGTCTTTGGGATTTTTTTGTCGTCTTTGGGATATTTTCCTCACTTTAAGAGCAACACTCCATATTTTACAAGGATATAAAGAAGATCACACAGTTTACAAGAAGTATTCAACATAAAGAAAACTGAAAAATTATAATGATGTAGGCAAATGTATGACTCTGCCAGTGTAGCAGGATATGCAATGATACTAGCGCGCCATGTAGCAATGATAAGGGAAAGGCCCAACTAGCATGCGGCTCTAAGATCAAGAAAAGGCATGTACGACATGCAGATCAAGTCATGAGAGATGATGGATGTTGCATCAAAATGTATCTCGGAAAGGCTATGGAAATGCCTTGATAGGTAGGTATGGTGGCTGTTTTGAGGAAGGATATAAGGAGGTTTATAATGACAGAGCGTATCATGCCAAGGGTTTGGATGCACTGGAAAAGTTTGCACCAACTCTCAAGATGAGAAAGGGCAATGCACGGTACCGAAGGGGCTAGAAAAATATGGAAGGTGGAAGTGGCAACAATCGAATACTCGAATTAGTCCGAAGAACTTATGTACTTATTATCGGTAACTCTCTATCTAATAAGGAGGTTCAAATAGAGACAAGTACCCTGAGGAGGAGTGTATGGGGGTTTGGTTATCCTTGCGCATCCTCGAACAATGGTACGTGAGGGTACTCTATATATTCCAACCCCTCCAGAGGTTAGCGATTCATCTAGTAGCTAGAGTTCTCTACTAAATTTTTTGTAGTTTTTGAAAATAAGCCCGGATTGCGCAAAATACGACACCTATCACTAATAGGCTCAAGCTCTTGGCACCAAAAGTGCAAACATTACTCAAATCAATAGCTCAAAACCATTGCAAGTTACTACTATACTTATAATAGCAACCACAATTACCTACTGTGACGCTCTGATTTACGATCATGTACAGTAATCATACACGCAAGGTACACAATCGAGATCAGGGACTCACGGTAAGATATCAAAACACAACTCTACCAATAAAATAAAACAAGCTGTATAATAAAAGCCAGGGGATACGAGGGCTCGAATACAACAACTCGAGAGCACAAAGTTAGCGGAAACAATAGTATCTGAATACAGACATGAATAACATGGTTGCCTTAAGAAGGCTAGAACAAAAAATCAAATACTCGATCGAAAAGGCGAGGCCTCCTGCCTGGGAACCTCCAAACTACTCCTGGTCAACGGGGAACTCGACGTCGTAGTAGGCGCCTCCGGGGTACTCCTGCTGCTGGGCGCCAACAGCTGGTTGCAGCAATTCGGGTATATAAAATTAACATAGAAAAGAAAGATGGGGGTGAGTATCTAGCATACCCGCGGTCTTACGTCCGGCTACTAAGCATTTATGCATTGGTATCAACTGGAAAGGGGAGGCTATATAGTGGACTGATGTCAGAACCCCAACAAGGGTAAGTGCTAGGGCTTGCTTGATCCCTTTGCATCATGTGAAAATTTCAAATGAAATTAAAAAATGGGGAAAAGAAAAGCCTTGAGAAATTAATTCAAATGGCCAGATAAAAATATTTTTCCAAAAATCATTTGAACATTTGGAAAATTCCTATAAATGATGGTGATCATTTCAAAAGTGGTTTGGGTTCATTCCCATGCCCATGGAATTTTCTAAAATTCAAAATATGCCTTGGAAATTAAAGTTGACCCCTATTTGAATTGAGATTCAAATTTATTGAATTTCAAAAATGCCCAAAAGTCATAAGTGGTTTTCTACTGGACACCTAGGGTTTTTAAAATTATTTGGGCATTTTATTAAAATGCCTAGCTATTTAATTCTAGGCACAACAAAAGTCAAAAAAGAAAAACAGAAACAAAATAGAAAAAATAAAAAGGCCAAGCCCAGCCTACCTGGCCCACCTGGCCCGGCAGAGGCGGCCCAGCCCAAAGGGGCAAGGTCGTCTTCTCCACCAGGCCAGGGAGGCAGGCTTCTCGCCGGCGGCCACGGCATGGGCGCCAGGCAGCTGCCTGGCTGCCTCCTGCCTCTTTAGCGGCGCCGTGGAGGCCCTGGGCACCTCCCCTGCACTTTTCCCCTCCTCTGGACGCTCTCCCCATCTTCCCCGTCAAGATCTCGCGGCCGCCCGAGATCCTGACGTCGCCACCGTCGAGCCTCCACGCGCCCACCGTTCTCCATTCGCCGCGCCTTATTGTCGAACAGCTCCGCCGTGGCAGACTTCGTCGACGTGCCCGCCCAAGTGAAGCCGAGGACCCCCAAGGACGACGCCTGCGTCGATTTCTTCCCCCATGGCCGCCGAGCGCCATTGCCGAAATTCGTCGCCATTGCACCTCCTCCAACCTCGCCGTCGACTCCATTGCCTCCGGGGTGAGCTCCGCCACCTTTTCCCTCCTAAATCCCGCTCCTCCTGTGCCCTGGATTATCGATTTCACCACGGTTGCGCTCTGGCCGCCGCCGTCCCTCAACGCCGGCGAGGCTCTGCTGCTCCCCAGCCTTCCCCGTGGGCACGAGGTGATGCGGGCAAGCACGAGGAGCACGGCCGTGCCCTGCTCCGTCGTCCGCGTGTGCGCCGCCGTGCGGTTTTGTCGCTGGCGGCTAACCGCCGGCATGAGCTGACGTGGCCGGCCGATTAGGCTTAACCCACCCCCCTAATCCAACCCTAGCCTATGACAGGTGGGGCCCAACCCCCTAATTAAACCACGGTTTAATTTAAAACAGAGGGATTAACCCCACTGAGACTGACAGGCCAACCCCATAGGTCAGACCCCCCCACGTCAGCCATGCGTCAACATGACGCAATAAAGAGAAAACATTTTAAAAGAATTAAAGAAAATTCAGGAAATTCCAGAAAATTGAATAAATTTAGAAATTCATAACTAATTCATATTAACTCCAAATTTAATAAATAATATATGAAAAATTATCAGAAAAATGCAAGGATTAAGAATATGCAATTTGTTTTTATGTTTGACCATTTTAAAAATGGGTGAACAGAAGCAAATGTGTATATGACTTAATTTGAATTCAACTTTGAAGTTTGAATTTGCAAATCTTTTGCAATACACTTCAATTAAATTGAATTTGCCACAAACCAGTACCTTTTACATCATGGAACCACTTATCATGTGTATGTGCATTTTACTTCCGAAGTTGTCCCCCCCTTGTTGATGATTGCCTCCGATGACAGACGTTCCGAGACGGTGATCACCCCCGAATAAGAAGACCACCGTTAAGACCTGTGTATCGTCAGCAAGGCAAGCAAACCCCATTGATCATGTCTATAAAATCCTAATTCCCTCTCAGTCTCGCTTATGCACGTTTAGGAGATCACCGAGACACGTTCTTTCGCATAGTTGAACCCATTCCGATGCATGACCTATCATTTTGTCACCGTATTAAGCAAACCACAATCCTAGAAGATTTAGGAGTTGAATGATGAGCATGTGGCCCCTGCAACTGTTACTGCTTATTGCTTCTTAGTGATACAATGAGTATGTTATGATTGTGAGTCGGGATGGAATGAACACAGTGATGCTGATGATAACGTGTTGGTGAATCCACCCCTAAACAAAGGTGAACGATGAGAGGCTGTGTAGGAGTACACAGTGGGTTGTCTCGTTGAACACTGCCCTAGGCCCCGAGTTGCTGTTTTGTGATCCAAGGAAAAGAGTATGACCACATGTAGGGTTGTATGGGAGCCCCGTTTGGCCTCTTTACGTACCCGATCCGGTCCAGGAGTCACACTAGATTCGGGCTTTCCATTTGACCTAACCATAGATATGTGGGTGGACCTGTGAGGCAGTGAATCCATCTGTCAAAGGTGGCGTCTCGGTCCATTGCATTATCTGAGTACGTTTCGTGGAACTGGCCGGACTCTCGAGCGGCGACAAACTCAGGTAGTCGACTCCTGGATTAGAGAAGGTGATGTGAGAGTAGTGCCTTGGTTTCATCCACGTCCGACACCCGCTTGAAGGGTGACAAGAATGAGGCGATAAGTGATGACACGCGTGTGAAGATGTACACCCCTGCAGGGTTAATGAACTATTCGAATAGCCGTGTCCGCGGTTATGGACTACTTGGAGACCTTTAATTGATCATAGATAACTTGAATGGATACTTATAAAAATCGCAAGATAAGCGTGACTGCTATGGCGTGCTTTCTCGTGGGGAAGTCGAGGAAGTAACCATAGTGGTGTATTGTTTGGAGACTTGGTAGTGGACTCGTGTACGCTTCTTACCTCAAGTCTGGTACTCTTAGTACAGGACTAGCCAAGTCAAAGCTGGCACTTCTGCATGTTGAACCCCACCTCCTTTACCTTGAAACTTGAGCATGAGTAGTGTAGTTCTGATGTAAGTCTTGTTGAGTACGACTTTGTACTCACGTTTGCTTATTCTATGTTTTAGATGAGAACCCGGAACCCCGATGGAGTCACCTGCGTGAAGCTCGACGTTGACTAAGCTAGTATAGTTCCAGACAGCAGTCTGGTCCCTCGTGGAAGGGCATGTATGTTTACAAGGCTTCTCTAAGCCCTTTGTTAAACTTGTCAGTACTCAGACCTAATTTGCTTCCGTTGTATATGTAATGATGATCACAGACATGTGATCTTTGTATGCTCTATGTGTAAGTCAATAAAGAAGTACTTTGTAGAGTTATGTGATGATACCTGCTGTTCATACTAGACATGTGTGCTGCGTGTATGATTATAACATGCATGTCTTAGTATGGGTTTTCGAGACCTTAGTTGTGATCTGGCTGGCGGTCTTTTATACACCAAGTGGCCCTTAGATGTGCGCAGCTTGGGGCATCGCGATGCGATTGCTCGTGACTCTGTCACGTGCACACTTTGTTGTATGATCGAGCCCGCCCTAGACCTTGACTAAGTGATCGGGCTGGAGTTTGTTTATGTAAGGGTTATGATTCAATCGATAACATGGTTGAGGCGACTTGTCTATGAGTATGGGATTTCACCACCCATAATCATTTATACTTGTGAGCGGGCGATGAGGACCCACCTCAGTTGATCATCCGGCCTGGATGGGATGCCCCTCACATACGATGCTTTCCGGGAGTGTTCTGTGCTTGGCCTTGTCTGCTTAGACAAGTGGGTACTGCTCTCGGCTCTCCATGTGATTGCGTTGTGACTGGAATTACATACGCATATTCCGGGTCCCGACAACTGAACTGCAGAAAACCAGAATAAGGATGAGAAGCTAGGCCTATCAAAGACTAGCATCTTCACGCGATTCTTGCAGCATGAGAAGAGAATATCCAACAGTTATATATAAAGCATAAAATAACAATGCAGCATAAGTTGTTGCAGCATTGTATAATAGAAAGTTGTAAAAATTATCAATTCCTCCGATATCCCTTCCTCGACTTCCCTGCGAGGAAGAAAACCCGGAGACAACAATTTAGTAATGTAGTAGTTTGTAGTAGTAGGATCTAGCTTCAGCATAAAGCATTCTTTTACCGTGGACACGGCTATTCGAATAGATTAAACTCCCTGCATGGGTTCACTACTGTTAAGCCTGCACGCTCGGATCTCCACGGTGGCGTACACCTTGCTAGGGAATGCTCCACCGAGGCTATCCGACACGCTACAACCCATCCTAGGCTCAGCAGAGGGGCCATCCGCCAGACTAAATCCTATGCGCTCAGGGGTCTAGGACCCTCACCATTCACACTCCTGCATGGTGCGAGGCTGGCCGGTGATGCAAAAGAAAATACTATAGCTCGAGCAAAGAAGACACACCGCTTCCCGGCAATCAGACCGCGGTACTACTGACGTCTAAAGAGCTTTCGGGCAAAACTATGACGCAGGGGAGCCCATAACTCCTTATCCCACGTGAAGGTAGTGCGTACAGGCCTTTGCGGCCTCTCAAGTCATCCACCGAACCATTAGTCATTTTATTATCTCACGGACAACTGTTATCGTTCCCCGACTAATTCACACAACAGACAACGAACAGCAGCCAGGACCACCAGCACATGGGTGCCTAATATGTCGTCCCGTAAAATCCTGAGGTTACCAACAAGGTGAACCATCTCCTTACCTTGTCTCGCGGGTGCTTTTGGAGGAGCTCGACCTTTGTGGTTTGGTATCTCACGGCCAACGAGTAATGACCAGGCCCACGATGGTGTCCGCATGTCCTGCCGTCCTGATACAATACCTGTCGCGGGCACCGTTGGGTCACCTGACTACTTACCTTTAAGGACACCAGTTGATTCAGGTGCCTACCATCAAGTGAAACCAGGAGGAATCACCCTTGATGGTACACTTGAAGTGGTTCGACAGAGATATCATAGGAATGTACTAAATAGGAATATCCTCGTATCACCCCGGTGATGCTACACTACCGAGCCGGCGACGAGAGTGAAATACGAGTTCATCCACTCGTAAGTCAAACTTGAAGCGACTCGGCAGAGTCTCGCCATTGTAGGTTCCCTTGGGCGTCTGCTCTGAACCGTACCTGTTGCAGCAATTTAAATCTTTTGTGTTCCGTGTTCACTCCCCAGAGTGATCACCGCCCGCTATCTAATCCTACTTGACTAACAATGCGCAGGGCCAATTGCTAAATATTGCATAATTATAATAGGCAACATAGGATAAAGAAAGGTACCTCAAGGGGCGATAAAAACAGGCTATGAAATAGAATAGGAATTAACGTAATAGAAGCAGCAGCAATGCCTAGTGCAAGAAATGTACGAAAAAGGTAGGTGATATCTGGGGAAGGTGAATGGTTCTGCTTGCCTGGAAGCTCGGCAGTAGGGGTACGATCGTCGACGTAGTAGTCGTACTCAACAACGGTGTAGTCGGCGGCAGTCTCGGGGTCTACCGGAGAATAAGGGGGGAGAAACAATAAATACACAACAATAATAGTAATACAAATTCAAGGCACGACAAATGCAGTGTTGGCGGTGTTCTAACGCAGTGTTAAGTATTTTTAGGCGAAGCGGGAATTTACCCGGGGATGACTCACTAGTACCGGCTGATTAACGGACAGATGATCGGAGGGGGAAAGTTCCATGTCTGCAGTGTTAGAGACATCTGACAGACATGTGTATAGTGTACCCGTGGTCATTGGTCCATTCTGAACAGCTTTCATTTTCAGAACATTTTCATCCGGAAAGTTTTACCGGCTCCGGTCGTCTGACAGACAGATGAACCGAAGGGGAAATGTTCCACGTTCGGTATGTTAGAGGGGTGCGGTGGCTATGTGGGTAGCATATTTGTATTCATTATAGTTTTCTGATCAAGTTTCATATATAAATTATTTTCAACGAAGTTACGGATTAAAATATACTGATTTTCAAATTTTTATTCAATTTAAAAGAATTTATGGATTTTCTTTTATTATTAAAACAACATTATCCATAACAGAGATATTAACCAGTCAAACTGACCTCATGGGCCCACATGTCATCTACACATATAATAAACTCTATTTTACTTAATCTAAAAAGCCAGTGGGGCCCATATGTCATTGACACATGTTTTGATCATTTGATTTAAATAGATATTAAACAACCGGGCCCATATGTAAGTTTCACTAGGGGGTTTCTCTGGTTAATTTAAATCCATGTTAATTAGAGGGGGGTATGGGCCCACGTGTTAGTGAAGGGGGTGGTTATCCTTGTTAGTTACAAGTTAATTAGGAGGGGGTTAGCCTAGGAGTTAATTAATAGGGCCAGGACAGTGGCGTCCTTGCCTGCGAGGCCGATGCCGGCTATGGGCGAGGCATGGCGGCCGGAGTATGGGGCGGGCGGCAGGGGCGGGCACAGGCGGCGCGTGGCAGGGCGCCAGGCGCGCACGCGGGCAGGTGGAGCCGCACGGGCTTGCGCAAGAGCTCGAGCTCCGGCTTCTATTCTTGTAGACTATGTTGGGCCTCGAAGCGCAGAGGTTTGTAGGACAGCAGCAATTTCCCTCAATTGGATGACCTAAGGTTTATCAAACTCAGGGAAGTAGAGGTTGAAGATGGTCTCTCTCAAGCAACCCTGCGATTAAGAAACAAGAAGTCTCTTGTGTCCCCAACACACCTAATACAATGGAAAATTGTATAAGTGCACTAGTTCGGCGAAGAGATGATAAAATATGGGTGATATGGGTGGCAAAGCGAAGTAATATAAATCTGTAATAAAAATTACAGCAAGGTAGCAAGTGTCAAATGTGAGCACAAACGGTGTAACGATGGTGATAAACAAGGCCTAGGCTTCATACTTTCACTAGTGGCAACTCCCAACAACATTAACATAGTCCAATCATATGATATTTCCACTAAAACATGTAATGGAGACGTACTTGGAGGTAATTCCTTTGTGATCAAGAGAGGACGAGAATTATGTAGGGCTAAAAAATCCCATCTCGGAGTTCGTAGTTCTCATTTATAGATTTCCCAATGTCACCGCGACCATCCAAAGAGAATACCACCACCACCACAATATATCTCAAGGATAGTCAAAGACAAGCACCAAGAGACTCTCAATCTTCAATCAATTCACAAAATAGGAAATCACACATGAAAATATTCTTCTAATCTATGTCCAATAGACCGCTATCACCCTTGTCTCGGAGATTATACTAGATAAACAAAAGTGCTTACATCAAAGGATCATCCTATATTAACATAGCCAGTGATCACAACAAAGATCACATCATGAGAGAGAGAATTAACCACATAGATCAAGGTATAAGCCTCATCCCCGAGGGGGAACTACTCACACATGGACATGGTGAGCAAAATAGAGTTGTTGATGGAGAGGTGCAGCCCGGAGGAGGTGAAGGAGACGACAGAGGCGACCACGACAAAGGCCACGACGCCGGCGGCCACGACCCTTGGGAGCAGCGGCCCTTGGCCCCTTCTACTTCCATGGAGATGGTGCTGATGTGGAGATTGATCTCCCCCACAAGACGACTGCCAATGGGCAGGAAATTTCGTGGTGCCCTTTGTCTTAGGTTTCCTCTCTTTATATAGACTCTTGGATTCTCGTCATCCAGATTACGTCTTTGGTATTTCAGGGCTAGAGGGAGAATCCGAAATCCGATTGGGCAGAATTTCATGTCTTGATCCATCGGATTTTTTTTTCTCTACAACTTAGTAGTTTTACGTTTTTCCGTTTGAGTCCGTCTAGTATTCCGAGACGATCTTTAAAACATGTATAGTGGGACAGATTTTGGGTGAGTTAGAGTCCAACTCTAACAAGGCTTCTTTTTGTGATTTCTCCTTTATTAAAATAATTCCTACAAATAAAGTAAAAAAAAACAAGAACTTGTACACTCTTGCAACCATTAATAGGTTAGTTCTCAAATATGTTATAAAAAGATATGAAAGTACATCAAAACATATATCAAAGTCACCAATATAAGCACGGAACAAGAAGAAATTATAGATACGTCTGGGACGTATCATCCACCACCATGAGCGCTTCCCAGATGTGCCGTGAGTAGTTCCCCTTTCACCATGGGTCCATGATCATTAACTATGTGATGTCTTCTCTCCAATCTTGTGCTTCAATTCTTAACCCTTGTGAGCTTCCCTACATGATCAAGGCATCTATGTAGTTTTTTGCTGTTGCTATGTTGTGTTTGCTGGGATCCGATTGATTATGAGATTATGTTCAGATTGTGATGAGTTATATATTTGGTTCTCCTTTTATATTTTGGTCTTGAGTAATTCTTGCATGTTCTACGTTGTTTTTTATTTCTTTGGCCAAGTAGTAGATAGTAACTCCAAGAGGGAGTGTTTATGCTTGATTGTGGGTTCATGCCCCCGATGTCTAGCTTGAGTGACAGAAACATGAGACTAGGGGATGTGTTGTTGCCACCAGGGAGAAAACAACGGTTCTTGTAACAGCGGTTGCAAGGATTGTTTACCTTACGCAAAGTTTGTTAATGTAGGTGTCTGTTGTTTTGGGTTTACACTTTGGGTGGGGCTCGCAACTTAATACCAGCGAGATGTTCTGGATAGATATCTCAAGGTGGATGATTAGTGAGTAGCGCAAATGAATTACGGTTTACTTGTCTTGGCGTACTGCCCATACTTTTGAGCCTCTAACTTTCTTTGCAGCATAATTAGCATTGCAGTGCGTTTATAATTCTCTCAATTGCCGAGCCGTAATTTGTTTACCCAGCTTAGCTATTTTATCGTCTTTTGGGAGAGAGACATCACTAGTGAACATCATGGGACCCCAGTCCATATATCCACCACTGTTTACACCTCAACTATTTACTAATTTATTTCCTTTTAGTTGCAATCACCATCACTATTTCCACCGTGTGTTTGATCCTTTGTAAACGACAAGGCCGGAGAGATTGACAACCTCTCTGTACTCGTTGTGAGCAAAGTTTCTTGCTGTGTGTGCAGGTCCAGCTCAAGTTAGTAACTTATCTCAAACGTCGCCTTGCTTGTTTGACCACCTTCTTGTCGTCCTTGGAGTCCTACGGGAGACATAAACCCTATTCTCTAAGTTAGGGGAAATTTGTTGCTATGCTACATGTCAACTTTCCACTTGGGGTAATCAACGAGAGGCGAGAAGAAGATACTCTCTCGCGTCATCAGCCCACATGTAAGAACAAGGGGATAAAATTTCCAAGAGACGGCCAGATGTCGGTCAAACCTCATTGACCTGGTGGAAACGGCCTGAAGGGGGTTTCTGTATTAATGGAGACAGACGGAAGAGGGGCATTTCTTAGCATACCCTGGAATTGTCCTTTAATAATATATTTCCAAATTTTGGATTGAATCTCTAATTTCCACCATCATTTCACAAGAAAACTGATATTTTGTTTACGAAGTTTTATTACATCCAGACCACCCTTGATCTTAGAGCATCTCTAGCAGACCCCTTAAAACTGCTCGAACCTTAAAAATCCAATGATTTACAGTTTCGCGTAGAAAAAACATCCCGAATAGAATCCTTGTCGTTCTTTGGCCCTTAAAATTTTGTACAGCCCCCTCCAAATTTAACCGTGTGGTCACCATTTCTACGGTTCCGTGGCCCCGATACAGGTCGCATCCCTTTTCCCCAGCCTCCTCTATTCTCCCAATCCACCACCAGGACTCTTTCGATTCCATGCTGATGACCCACAAGTCTAGGGGATCTATCGTATTTTTTCGATAAGTTAGAGTGTTGAACCCAACGAGGAGCAGAAGGTATTGACAAGTGACTTTGGACAAGGAATAATGCAAGAAGTGAAAGATAACATTTTAGGGGTTTTCGGTATAAGCAACAAGAAGGTAAAAACAAGCAAAGTAAAGGGTGCGGAGGAGCAGCAAGTGGCCCAATCCTTTTGAGCAAAGGATAAGCCTAGCAACTAAACTAATAAAGACTAAAGCGTTCTTGAGGACACACGGGAGAGGTAGTCATGTGCTTTTGCCATATTCCGTATTGGTACTATGTTTTGTGTTGATAAGTGTTGAGTGGGTGGATCTATGCTAGTACACCTTCTAGACTAGGACAAGTGCACTCTTATGATTAAACACCTCGCAATCATCCGCAAATGCAAGGTAGAAATTAAGGAAAAAGACTAACCAAGGAAATAAGATCAAGGATCCATTATTCCCTTGTGCAAAAGTGTGCAAACTGGGGTTCAGGTTTCTGGCACTCCGGCAACCCACTGTAAGCATTCTTCTCTGTAGGTTTCCTCCACATAGAGGCAGTGGAACCCGCGAAACTCCTCTCTCTTTAGGGTTTTCAGATGACAAAGAGTATGTATGCCAAAGGAGGGAGCCGGGGTGGCCCCAGGGGTCGAGGCGGCAACCCAGCGCGTCCACCAGGGGGGTCGCGCCCCCAGGCCGCCTAAGCACCTGGTGGCCCCCTCTGGCTCCTGTTTTGCGTGGCTTCGTCAATCTTCCAAAAACCACCCTCCTTCGAATTTCAGCTCATTTGGATGTCTTTTGATTCAGCAACTGAATGTCCACTTTTCTTCGCTGAATCCCGCTTCTGCTGATTCGGCACCGGAAAGTTGCAAACTGTGCAAAACAAGGCAAAACAACATAATAACAACATCATATCATGAAATATATCAATGAATAGGGGTGAATTATGATATAAAATAGTGATGCATTTTGGACGTATCAACTCCCCGAGCTTAGACCTCGATTGTCCCCAAGCGAATATTGAGCTCGGTAAACTTGTCCACAAGTTTAGAGAGTGAAGTGTCGATAAATAGAATACGGTCAAGAAGCATCATGATTTCTTCACCAAACTCAAGCATCCCCAACAACAATCTCAGATCATAAGGCCCTCATGAAAGAGTAATAGCAATTATAATCAAAAGTAGGGCTAATGAAACTCATCAAATCATGGAAAACATATCATTGGTCAGAGGACAACTAATAACTTTTACTTTTTCTATTTCACTTTATAATGAATCACATTGAAGCTTTTGTAAGAATATGTTATTAGTCAAGAAGTGAAAATGCTAACACAAAGGAAGATGTTTTCTTGGCCTAAGCTTTTGCAAACAACTTACTTATCAAATGATAATGTCAACAAGGATGTGATATGACAAATATTAATGCAGCATTATATGAATGAATCCTTGTCAACATCAAGCATCTGTTCTCTTTAAGAAAAGAAGGAAGTAGGAAGAACTGACTCAACATAAAAGTAAAGGACAACCCCTGCTCTAGGGAAGTAGGGAAAACTTATGTGCTATCCTTAGATCAAAAAAAATGAAAACAAGCTTTGGGAGGTGCATGATTTGTCAAACAATGCTAATAGATAGCTCAATTACATCTCAAACTGGACAAGTTTCGAGGAACGGCTCCCAAGTCGGGACGATCACATCCCCTTAATCTCCTTTTTTTATCACTGCCAAAGTTTTCTGATTTCTCATAGACCAATCGTGAAGGATTGCTTGTTTGTTGTATTATCTTACGAGTTGGGCGCACTCATGTTGGATATATGCTCTAGAGGCAAATAATATATGATTATTCCAATATATCTAAGCAAGTTCATAACCAGTTTCATACCGTGCTAGAACTGCATCAGTGAAACAATGATGCAGGTGTGGTATAGAAACACCCAGAGTTCCTAGTTAGCCTCTACATCGATAACTAGTTCATGGTCAACATGATGGTCGTGGTTTCGCGATCATGGACAATTAAGTCTCTTGACTATGAGGTCACCTCACGGGTTAAGTGACGTGATGAACATTACCCAAAGAAAGCATTACAGCATGATCAAATCTTATGAAGGTTCAGTGTTGTAATTACAGAACGTGGTAGATCGTTCCTTTGACCGTGAGTACGTGCATAATCACTGTCTTCCCGGATGCTTTGACTTACATCCCACCACCTGACTGAAATATGCGGGTCATAACGGTTGTATCTTAGGTATTCCGTGGAGATACGTTGAGGAGTATTGTTTACAAGAGCGGGATTTGTCAATCCATATAATGGATAGATACTCAGGGCCCACTCGGTGAGATTCCATCCATGAAGCTGCGCAGCGTGTGACTAGGTCACGGGGATGAATATCACGGGAACGAGTGAATGAGGATTAGTTCGGAACGAGGTTGAACCAGACATAGGATGTCATTGATCGAATCTCAGAACAATTGAGTATCGCTGACAAAGGGAATGCTATACGGCGTAAGGTCCAATCGGTGTTGATATCCGGAATGCACAGGGGTCATTATGGGCATCCAGGTCCCGCTGATGATCATTGACTGTTGCCTCTGCTCGGTCATGACTGGAGTGTTCTCGGACCGTAGGGTAACACACTTAAGGGCTCGATGAAATCGGAGATCTTTTCGGAACCATCGGAGCAACCAGAGAATAAGGGAGACAATATCGGAGGAGTACCGTATTGAACCGAAACAAGTTCGGAGTGAGCCGGAAGTGTTTCCGGAGCACCGGGAGATGAAATAATATGTTTTAGTTATTAATTAATTGAATTAATAATTAAAATCATTTTATTTCTAATTAATATGTGCTATGGGCCTTAGTGGAGAAAAAGGCCCATTAAGGAATTAAAGGGAAAAGAAAAAAAGAAAAGAAAAGGGGGGGGGGAGGCGCCATGGGCCCTAGGGCCCATGAGGGGTGCGCCCCCTCTCCCCCCTTGGCCGGCCACTCCCTTAGCAAAGGGGACTTTAGTCCCACATTGCTAAGGGAGGTGGGTTGACTCCCTTCCCTAGCCTATATAAAGACAGGCAGGGTGCACATAATTAACACACAGAAATTCGTGAGAAAATAAATATAACTCCGAATTGAGATCGGTTTTCTCCGGTCTCCTCCCCTCTCTGGTCTCTTCCACGGTGGGCTCCCTAGTGTGAGCCTGTAGTGGAATTGAGACCTCTCTGCTAGAATCGGAGGCCGTCGTGCTGCCGAAGCTCCGTCCGGAGGTCTGCTTCCGCCCCCTCCGCTGGATCGGAGAACGGAGGTCGTCATCGAGTCTCTTACGTGTGCGAGTACTACGAGGTGCTGCACGTGTGGCACTACACCCATCCGGGTGCTCAACACAGCCAGGGGGCTGTGAAACTTGATCGGCTACATCAACCACGTTTGCGGGAACGTTTCCCGCGCAACGGACTACACCCCGAGGTATGTTATTTCCGCACTACTGTCCGTTACGGTAATACGGCTAGCTAGATCTTGGGTTAAGGGAACGCTGGTTAGAAAAATTTGTGTTTTCTGCTGCGAACCCCAACAGTGGTATCATGAGCTAGGTCTATGCTTAGTATTACTGTACGGATAGAACACATCGGGGATGTGGGCGTTGATTGTATGATTGTTACCCTCTCACGTGCACTTGTTCATATCTGCGGCATTGTTTGATGAAGCAGCCCCCGACCGACTTTACGCGTACTCTTACGCGAGACTGGTTCCACGCTTGACATACGACTTGTACCGTATAAAGTGGCTAGGGGGGTGTCTGTCTCTCTACTTTAGCGGATGTGGCATTTGCAACGGAGGGCCCCGTGCGGGGTGTAATAGAGACAATCGTATGGTTGACGTTGTGGTTGACTCGTAGGTTAAAACCTGTTTAACTATGAAAGCCCTAGCAGCCACGTAAAACTTGCAATATACAACTAGATCGTCTAAACCTTGTATTGCAAAGTGGGGGCTATCGTTTGTTTGTTTGTGATGTAGTGATAGCTTTGCTATGTGTTACTAATAAGTAGTAATCGTCATCATAAAACAAACTAAAATGGAGACACTGTAGACTTAGTGTTGCCATAGCCCAGACATCTTAAAACTTGCTAGTATAGGATACACGACGGTAGCATGTGATAAGATGATCCCTTAACAAAGCCAAACATAAGTATTCTACCGAAGTGTGCACCACCTGGAAGGTTCTCCCATATGGCCTGATGCTCCGTACATACCGGAGTTTTCCTACATATTCAATGGAGTTCGCATGAGGTTGGGTTCGGCAAGCCTGGCATATGCAAATATGGCCTTGCTGAGCAGCATATAACATGGAGGTTAATTTGGCGAGCCTAGCATATGCAGATATGGCCTCGGAATACTAGAGATCGAAAGATCGAGCATGAGTCACAGTATATATAAGATAATGTGATCGCACAAGTTGTTGTCTACCTTTGAAACTGACCCGTCGGCCGTGTGATATTCGAGGTCGGGCAGTGAATCTGGATCATGTAATCACTAAAACTTCTTAGGGATGAAATGTTTTGGTGTGAGCTCATATGATTATATGAACTCTCTTGTTGTGAACTAGTCTTAATTGTGTTCCTTGCAATTATGTTTGTAGAAAATGGATAATACCCAGTACCTTGAAATGGTTTCCTTCTTACATGGTGAAAGACTTAAAGAAAATGGGTCAAACTTCATTAGTTGGTACTTACGCCTTAGAGCCGTGCTCAAAAGAATCAACCTTTCATTCTTAACTAAAAGGCATGTGGGAAACCCTCCAGAAAACAACATGGATGCACAAGCGGCGATTGATTATCATCATCGTCGTAGGACATATGCCATAGCCAAGGGTATCATAGAAACCAGCATTCCGCAACATTTGCGTGAGGAGTATGCTGATTTGGATACATACGATATGATCGATGAGCTGAATTCATCAAACTTGCATCAGTTTAGAGTTGCCAGATTTGAGTTAGAAAGTGAGTTTCTCTCTACAAAGCTGGAAGAAGGCTCTTGCCTGAAGGCACACTTGGCCAAGATGCATGAGATACATCTGAGCCTCGTAGATGATTTTGACTATGAGACCACACATAAGTCTGCGATATACACGGTGTTACACTCGCTTCCACCGAGCTATACAGACCATGTCCATGGCTATGTCGGCAGAGGTGAAAGCCTCGAGTTCTCTGACTTCATGGATAGACTCCAGTACCTGGAGGTCGAACCCATTGAAGGAGAAGTTGTCGATGGAGAAGGTCTATACTTGATATACTTTATAAATGTTTACTCCCTTATACAACAGATGCAGTAAATGAGTATTTGATACTTATTCTGTTTTATGAAAACAGGACCTGCCGTTGCATGGACAAGAAGAGGTGAAATCGAGGATTGATGGATATCAAGTCAGTTGATGGCCAGCATGGATTCCACCGAGACATCTATCATAGGAGATACTTAGAGTATTAGATAAATCTTATGTAATCATTATAGTATGAACACTTAGTTGTGTGTCTTGCATCTCGCGAGACAAAGTTATTCATGTAATGAGACAAGTCAGTTGTTCCATCTCTATGAATAAAAGTGTGATTATACTTTGATTACGTCTTGATTTATGATATGATAGAAAGCATTTATAATACTACTATTATTGTCAAGAAATATTCAATGTTTAATGATAAAGTTATCTTGATTATAACAAGTCAAAGATCTGATTGCATGAGGTGACTTCATAACTGATGAATTCATTAAATGTATGATCTATTAACTTGTGAGTTCATTATCGAATGAAGAATCATAACTTGATTGCATGAGATGGATTAGATACACGATCTATGAACCTCTGCAATAATTATAATCATGACAAGGTTCTAGCAAGTAGAACTTGTGCCAATCATTATACATAAATGATGTAGAATGGACATATGAGTTATCATTAAAGACTTCATATGATTAATTGAAAGTTGTATTCAATTGAGATCATAAAACTAAGATTCGGGAATCACAGTAAGAAGTGAGAATACAAGGATACATATCACTACGCTACGATCCGGAGTGAAAAGTATTGATATTGACATAATGGGAGACTTGTGGAAGTTGTACCACAAACTACGATGGAAGTTGAAAGTGTTGGACTACTTAAACCATTCGTAGTCATACTAAACCGTAGTATGGTCTAAACATTCTTTCCCCTAGCACTATAGTTATTGTCGAATAAAGTTGTTTGATTCATTAAGTTAAAACACCCACTTCATGAATAGGAAACCATCCTGAATCTAACGAGACATGATAGCTCCATAACTGATGGTGTTATAAAGTTTCTTAAAAGAAAGAATTTCTTTGTAATAAAACTACGAGCAATTGAAATTACATATTCTCCCCGAATAGCAAAATTTGTGTTGCTTAATTGGTAATACGAGAAAAGTCTCTCGACACGGATCCAATGGGAGATGATGGAAACTTTGACCGGGGTATTGGACCTTGCCTTCAGAATATCAGAGTATTGCAACGGAAGCATGTTCCGCTGTAATGACACTGCATAAGGAAGGATATGCCAAAGATGATTGATCTTGGTATATGAGTTGAAGCCATTGTTGAATTTAGAAGGTTATCATGAATACGTTCTGTACAGAACAATAATCATGAGTCTTCTTAATAAAACAATAGGGAATAATATTGCTTGAAGACACAAAGGAATGATGGTAGCCTAGAACACGAGGAGAAATGAAATAATATTGAGTTACATTAAGGATGGCTCACGTCCCGTGAAATAAATCGGTTATTTCATATTCTCGACAAACTAGAGAGTTATTGAGAATAATGTAATGGACATAAGGCATTATTTGGTTATGACCAAAGTTCAATGGTGATTGACTACGGAAACGTAGGAATGCTTTAATCAATAAAATATTTCATTTACACTACGATGGACCATAGCCTGAAATTGCATCTTAGTCAAATTTGGATTTGAAAGGGAATTGTAATGGGCAAGACGAAGGTTACTTCGTTAAAAGGATGGACTATAGTACCTCAAGACAGGAACCCTCAACCTTGATTTGATCAAGTGATTTTGTGATGACCAAAATATTGAGTGGGCCTGCAGTTTCATGAAACTGAGTGGGAGCTTTGAAGACTTCCCTGAAACTTGGAATGCAGAGGGAATTTTCTGAGTGGGAGCTTTGGAAGCATTGTCATTATGTGAGACATAGTGAACAATAAAATGACTTGATGAAAGCTGAACCACAAATATATGAGTATATGATGGATATATTTGAGTGGGAGCAGGATCATTGTCTCAAACATATATGCATTGATATGTGTGAAGAATGATCTCATATGTATATATATGGATATGCATTGATTGTGTATATAGAGAATCGTCTCATATACATATGTGCATTATGATATATATAAAGCATAAGGCAAATAAAATACAAGATTGCAAGAATCTTCTTTTATATGAAATACCAACACATTACACGTTGAAATCTATATGAGTAGATTAAGATACGGATAATGAAACGAAGTGAAGGTTGGAATAATATTCTAGACAAGAAACAGGTTCTTGTGGCTAGAAATTATATAATGGATGAAATCCAAATATCACAAGCAATGTCTTGATGGAAGAATATAGATGCACCATGTATTGGACATGTGATCTTATATGTTCTTGACATATGATTCTACCATATAACATGCATTGTGAATCCAACAACAGAATGACTCAAAAGTTCTTGGAAGAAGAACAGATTCCGATGTGCTTTAGGAGTAAAACACAGAATCTGAATAAAGTCCATGCATTCAGTATAGAGAGGCATACTGAGGACTATTCTCTAAAATATAGAAAGGATAATAGACTTGAATGTAATGCAAGATTACAATTGCAAGCCATATTATGGGTCTATATGGAATTAGAGACATCACCAAAGACATGAAAGAAATGTGAGCAAAATTCACGGTACTACAAACATAATACTACTTAAGAAAGTAGACGTATGGATAAAAGTTTAGCGTTAGAAGTATTGGACTTCTGGCTGAGTGTATTTCCCAGTATATATGACTATGGATGAGTCTTCTAAAGACTGAACCAAGAGATCATTGGAGGATACTGTGAAATAATAGTCTCACTCTCCCGCGAAACTTATATCCAACCATTATATGATAATGAGTGGTATGTCAAAAGAGCTTTTGACCTGTACCAATTGCAAAGGAAACATACGAATCTGAATTGGTGCAGTTCGTTGACGAACCCTCTTCCATGAGCATGCATGATCAATGAAACACTTATGTGATAAGATGATTATGATCGGAAAAATGCGGCTAGATTATTAGCACTCTAGTGCAAGTGGGAGACTGTTGGATATATGCTCTAGAGGCAAATAATATATGATTATTCCAATATATCTAAGCAAGTTCATAACCAGTTTCATACCGTGCTAGAGCTGCATCAGTGAAACAATGATGCAGGTGTGGTATAGAAACACCCAGAGTTCCTAGTTAGCCTCTACATCGATAACTAGTTCATGGTCAACATGATGGTCGTGGTTTCGCGATCATGGACAATTAAGTCTCTTGACTATGAGGTCACCTCACGGGTTAAGTGACGTGATGAACATTACCCAAAGAAAGCATTACAGCATGATCAAATCTTATGAAGGTTCAGTGTTGTAATTACAGAACGTGGTAGACCGTTCCTTTGACCGTGAGTACGTGCATAATCACTGTCTTCCCGGATTCTTTGACTTACATCCCACCACCTGACTGAAATATGCGGGTCATAACGGTTGTATCTTAGGTATTCCGTGGAGATACGTTGAGGAGTATTGTTTACAAGAGCGGGATTTGTCAATCCATATAATGGATAGATACTCAGGGCCCACTCGGTGAGATTCCATCCATGAAGATGCGCAGCGTGTGACTAGGTCACGGGGATGAATATCACGGGAACGAGTGAATGAGGATTAGTTCGGAACGAGGTTGAACCAGACATAGGATGTCATTGATCGAATCTCGGAACAATCGAGTATCGCTGACAAAGGGAATGCTATACGGCGTAAGGTCCAATCGGTGTTGATATCCGGAATGCACAGGGGTCATTATGGGCATCCAGGTCCCGCTGATGATCATTGACTGTTGCCTCTGCTCGGTCATGACTGGAGTGTTCTCGGACCGTAGGGTAACACACTTAAGGGCTCGATGAAATCGGAGATCTTTTCGGAACCATCGGAGCAACCAGAGAATAAGGGAGACAATATCGGAGGAGTACCGTATTGAACCGAAACAAGTTCGGAGTGAGCCGGAAGTGTTTCCGGAGCACTGGGAGATGAAATAATATGTTTTAGTTATTAATTAATTGAATTAATAATTAAAATCATTTTATTTCTAATTAATATGTGCTATGGGCCTTTGGAGAAAAAGGCCCATTAAGGAATTAAAGGGAAAAGAAAAAAAGAAAAGAAAAGGGGGGGGGGAGGCGCCATGGGCCCTAGGGCCCATGAGGGGTGCGCCCCCTCTCCCCCCTTGGCCGGCCACCCCCTTAGCAAAGGGGACTTTAGTCCCACATTGCTAAGGGAGGTGGGTTGACTCCCTTCCCTAGCCTATATAAAGACAGGCAGGGTGCACATAATTAACACACAGAAATTCGTGAGAAAATAAATATAACTCCGAATTGAGATCGGTTTTCTCCGGTCTCCTCCCCTCTCTGGTCTCTTCCACGGTGGGCTCCCTAGTGTGAGCCTGTAGTGGAATTGAGACCTCTCTGCTAGAATCGGAGGCCGTCGTGCTGCCGAAGCTCCGTCCGGAGGTCTGCTTCCGCCCCCTCCGCTGGATCGGAGAACGGAGGTCGTCATCGAGTCTCTTACGTGTGCGAGTACTACGAGGTGCTGCACGTGTGGCACTACACCCATCCGGGTGCTCAACACAGCCAGGGGGCTGTGAAACTTGATCGGCTACATCAACCACGTTTGCGGGAACGTTTCCCGCGCAACGGACTACACCCCGAGGTATGTTATTTCCGCACTACTGTCCGTTACGGTAATACGGCTAGCTAGATCTTGGGTTAAGGGAACGCTGGTTAGAAAAATTTGTGTTTTCTCCTGCGAACCCCAACAACTCATGCCAATCCCTCCTCGTATTAGGGGTTTGCAGATTATACATGCAATACCGGGATAAAACTTGTCCAACTTAAGAATATCATGAATTACCAACTACTTTCTCATGAGCTAAACCAGAGGCAGAAATAGAAGATTTTGAAAATTTAAAGATAGCACATGAATTATATACTTTAGGAGTGGTAGTGAAATACCACGAATAGGAAGGTATGGTGGACTCATATGGAAGATAGTGGTTTCAAGGTATGGATGCACAAGCAGAATTCCGCTTAGTACAGAGTTTGGCTAGCAAAGGCTTTGAGAGAACATACAATTGATGATGACTTAGATGCAAAGCAATATAAAGCATGAACATTAAAATAAGCATAACACATCAAGTTGTCTTCCTTGTCAACATAACTCTTCAAGCATAATAACATAAAGGTTTTGGCTATGTCGCTACTTGAGAAAATCATGCTTGTTGTTATGACCAAAGCTATGTTTGCCAAGATTTAAATAAAGTTTTCAAATCCATACCTGATATAAGGTCAATACTCCCATAAGAATCAGCATATAAGGTCGATTGCGTGGAGAGAATACCGAGTGCAGTGAAGAAACCAATAAACTTCTCATTAGTATTCCATCATAGACGACTCCACACTCATGGATACAAGACTCTCCACAAAGGAGTGATAGACCTCAATGCAAACACCTATTTCATAAGATAACTTCCCTAAAAATGATACGACTCTACTTGACTCTAAAAGACAAAAATAAAGATAAAGATGCCGGGCACTCCCCCAAGCTTGGAACAAGCTAAGGGGATGCCATTACCCAAGGAGATTTCACTCCTCATTCTTGTTCTTGTTGATCACGTAGTCCTTGGCAAAGCGCTTCCATGGAAGGGGTTCTCCAGTCTCATATGAGGCTTCAGTCTCCAGGATCCTGCTTTCAGCACCCAAAACCATGCGTAGAAACTTTAGTTCATACTCATAGTTCTTGTTTTGGAGATAAAAAATATGCCCTTGAATCTCGAACACTTTTTCTTCTAGTGCGGTCATGCTTGAACACATCTCCTTCATCTCCTTCTTGTGGTGTGCCTTCAGATTGTTGGTGATGTCTAAGTTGGTTTCAACACCACGCTCGACCATCTTCCTGTACTTGAAGACTTCTTGCTCCACTTCTTCCATCCTGGCCTGGATGCTCCCCTCCTTGACAGGTCCCTTTAGATCTTCTTGGTGGAGGACACCATCCTCCATCCGAAGAGTTTAAGGGTGCTTCTTCACCTCAGCGAGGTAAGGGTTGATGACGTCGACGAAGAACTTGTCCTTGGGGGAACTTGGGGAAGCCATGGGACCTAGGTCTAGCTGAAAGATTTCCTGGAAGAAACAAATAAAAAAGAAAACACACGAAATCGCGGGAAACAGTGCCAGGACGATCCATGCATGCTCCATATCTATAATTTATGCTTGCTCCATGCATGTTTTGGGTGATATCGCTATACTTTTGATGCACTTTCATACACTTTTGATTATATTTGGACTAAACTATTAACTCAGTGCACCCCAGTGCCAATTTCTGTTTTCTGCTATTTTTGTATTTCAGGTTTTCCCATTACTCAAAGTGCCAGAAAAATTCCGGGAAAATATGTAAAAAATCAGCGGCATGGAAGCTTCCATACGCCCGAAGGGGGGCCAGGGGGACCCCACCAGGTGCCCAGGCGGCCAGGGGGTGCGACCTAGGGTGGGGCCGCGTCGGGAGGCCGTCTGGACTCCCTAGTGGCCTCCTGGCTTGCCCCCTTTTCCTATATATGCCTCTCGTCCCGAGACCCCCGAGGACAGAACCCTTTTTCGCGATCTCCCCTCTGTTCCTCCGCCGCCGCGCTTCCAAGATCGGTGCTGCCAGGGGACCCTGTCTCGGCACCCTGCCGGAGGGAGGATTGACCTCCGGGAGCTTCTCCACCACCATGGACGCTTCCCGGATGAGCCGTGAGTAGTCCACCTCGGACCATGGGTCCATGATCAGTAGATATGTGATGTCTTCTCTCCACCTTTTCTCTTCATTGATTAGACCTTGTGAGCTGCCCTACATGATCATGGCAGATATGTAATTCTTTCTGCTGTTGTATGTTGAGTTTGCTAGGATCTGATGGATTATGAGATTATGTTCAGATTTTGATGAGTAATATATTTGGTTCATCTCCTTTTATATTTATGTTCTTGAGTAATTCTTGCATGTTCTCCATTGCTGTTTATTGCTTTGGCCAAGTGGTAGATAGCAAATCCAAGAGGGAGTGATATGCATGATTGTGGGTTCATGCCCCCTGATCACTAGCTTGAGTGAAAAAACTTGAGTCTAGGGGATGTTTTGTTGCCACAAGGGGGAAAATAACGGTGCTTGTACTTGCGGGTGCAAGGATTGTTTACTTTATGCGAAGTTATTTTAATGCAGTTGTATGTTGCTTTGGGTCTACACTTTCAGTGGGCTCGCAAATTAATAACAGCGAGATGTTCTGGATAGATATCTCAAGGTGGATGATTAGTGAGTAGATGCAGATGGATTTCTGTCTACTCGTCTTGGCGTACTGCCCATGCTTTTGAGCCTCTTCCTTCCTTTTCTAGCATAGTTAGCATTGCGGTGCGTTTTTAATCCTGTCAATTTCCCAGTTGTAATTTGTTCAGCTCGCATAGTTGTTTATCGTCTTTTGGGAGAGATACCTCACTAGTGAACTTCATGGGACCCCGGTCCATATTTCCACCACTGTTTACACCCTCAATTTACTTCCTGTTTTACTTTCGTTGCATTTATCACTACTATCTACCCTTGCATTTGACCCTTTGTAAACAACAAGGCCGGAGAGACTGAAAAGCTCTCTGTACTCGTTGGGAGCAAAGTTATCTGTTGCTGTGTGCAGGTCCACGTCAAATCTTGCGCTATCAATTTCTAGCACCATTGTCACCTACTTGTCACTATCGGAGTCCTGCTGGAGACATAAACCTCAGTATCTTCACTAAGGGAAACTTGTTGTGCTACATCTCAACCTTCCACTTGGAGAAACCAACGAGGGGCGAGAAGCCATCAAGAAAATTTCTGGCGCCATTACCGGGGACTCCAATCTTCAAGATAGGGGAGTTGAACACTATCTTTCATATTTTCTTTTTAGCCTTGTTAGTTTACCTTTCAGTTTTAGCTTTTGTGTATTTTACGAAAAACCCAAAAAATAGTATGTCCAGTTCCTTGCTTGCCATCAATGCCTAACTTCTTTAAAACCAGATCCTATTGGAATTGAGGATTCACTAAGGATCAACAAGAATATTACAAGGAACACCGCTTGTCTCAAAAGGGGATACACTTAAGGAAACTAATACATCGGTTGTATGAGTATGCTAGAAACTTGTGCTCAATATATAATATATCTTTCTTTAGGGATGAATCTTGTTGATTTATGAGGCATAAACACCTCGCTTTCCAATGTGAGTACAATGATGATGAAACATTAGCTTCTTGAGCTAAGGGAAATTATTATTTTTATGATGCAGAGCAAATAGAAGAATTTTTTGCTTTTAAGGGTGCCTATGAAATTACTTCTCTTCTTAAAAATATTGATGATGGCCCTTACAAATCTGAGAGTCTTGCTATACTTAACTATTTCTTTGAAAATTAAAATGAAAATTATTATATTACTGGTCATCTTGAGAGATTCTCTTCACCAAAGGAGGAGGCTAGTGTTTTGCAGAACTCTATGGAAGAAGAAATTACTGAAACTGAAAGCTCCTTGGATGAAAAAGAGGAGGAGAGTGACGAACAAAAGGAGGAAGAATGGAGCCATCCATGTCTACCTTCTAATGAGAGTAACTCTTTGACTCTTACCTTATATGAGTGTAATGTTCCTATGGAATCTTTTGAAATATCCCTTTTTGATGAAGTTGATGCCTTCTATACTTGTGGCCATGATGCCACTATGGATGATGCTTACGAAGATGAACTTGCTAAAGTTCCTTATGTTAAGCATGAAATTGTTGCTATTGCACCCACACTTGATTTCCATATTATCCTTTTGAAATCTCCAACGCATATTCCGGAGAATTTTGCTCTTATCAAGGCTCAATGGGATGGGTTGCATTTATCTTATGATCCTAAAAACCGTGTTGAAAACAATACACGTGTGCGTGTAGGTCATGAACAACATGCTTTATGTGATATTTATATTCTTGATGTTGTTCATGATACTACTGAAAATTACTTTGAGAGAGGAAAGTTTGGTTATAGAAACTTCCATGTTACAAAAACACCTCTCTCTAAGTTGAAACTTTTGAAGGTGTTCTTGTTTTGCCTTCCTATGCATGTTACTTCGTGCTTTCATGATTTATTTCTTTACAAGGTTCCTAGGCATAGGAAGTGGGTTAGGCTTAAATGTGTTTCACATTTGCTTCTCGATGCTCTCTTTTGATTCTAATTCTTATTCTTATGAGAGCACCTTTTATAATCTTCATGCCTAGCTAAAAGGCATAAAAGAAAGCGCTTGTTGGGAAGCAACTCAAGATGTTTTTCCTTCTGGTTTTAGTGGTCTTGATGGTTGTTACTACTGTAGCAACATCATTGTATCTTTATTTTCAAGCGTTGTGCCAAGTTTAGCCTCTGATTGCAAGAAAGTTCAAAAGTTGTGACGTGTTGTCCAGAAAACAGATTCTGTCCCTTGACGGAAAAATTCGGCTAAAATCACCAAATCATCTTTTTGATTTGAATACTTTTTGACAGTGTGCTCTATACAATTAGCTATCGTGCATCTGTTCTAAGTTTTTTTTATTTGAGTTGCAGAAGTACCCCAAAAAAATTATTTACTGCCTGCTGGTCTGTTTTTTCACAGATTTTGCCCTGTTTTTCCTTTTCCCAGTTTTACAAATCTTGCGCTAGTTTTTTCTTTGAAAAAACTTTTGGGGAATCTTGAGAAATAGTAGCCCTTCAAGATATCTTTATTTACAGTAGAGGCAATTTTTTTTATTATCAGTACTAACCTCTCTAATCAGCTTATGATAAGTTATGTATGAAGGGAGTTTTCAAGTGTGCGAGGGAAGATGATGAAAGAAGATCCAGGAGTGTCAAACGCTCAAGCTTGGGGATGCCTCCATGCACACCCAAGAAATATCCAAGGAGACTCAAGCATCTAAGCTTGGGGATTCCCCCATGCATCCCCTTCTCCATCAACAATTATCAGTTCGTCCTTCGTTCCACTATATTTTTATCACTTCATGCGTTATGTGCTATGCTTGGAGCGTCTTGCTCTGCACTTTTTAGTTTTTTTAGATTTGTTTGCTGTTCATAACAAGTTAGAACCCAGCTTTCTTTGTGTGGGAGAGAAACACGCTCCACTTTAACTAGAACACATCATAGGATTTTTCATGCTTATCTTTCTTTGTTGTGTGTGTTCTTTATCTTTTCATAGATGTTTATCATGCTTAGCTCTTAGTTTTCATGCTTATCTTTTTAAGAGATTTTGTTTGGTGTGTTGCTGGAACTCTCTTGAGTCCTCATGTTTATCTTGCTTAGAGAGTTGGCATGTTGCACTGAGTTGTGTGTCTTGACTTGAAGTAGGTAATTGAGGTTGCTATTCGATTGTAGTAGTAACTTGCAATAGTTTTGAGGTATTGTTTTGATTAATGTTTGAACTTTTGGTGTCAAGAGCTTTAGCCTATTAGGTATAAATTTCGTATTTTGGGCAATCTGTGTTTATTTTCGAAAACTATAAAAAACTAGTTGAGAACTCTAGCTACTAGATGGATCACTAATCTTTGGAGGGATAGGATATTAGAGTACACTCACGTACCATGAGTCGAGGATGCGCAAGGATAACCAAACCCCCATACACTCCTCCCCGGGGTACTTGTCTCTTTGTGAAAGTCCTGATTAGATTGAGAGTTACCAATAATAAGTGCATGAGTTCTTCAGACTAATGTAAGTATTCGAAAGTTGACACTTCCACCTTCCCATATTTTTCTATCCTCTTAAGTACTGTGCATTTCCATTTTCTCACCTCGAGAGTTGGCGCATACTATGCCGGTGCATCCAAACCCTTGGCATGATACGCTCTGCCATCATATACCTCCTTATATCCTTCCTCAAAACAGTCACCATACCTACCTATCAAGGCATTTCCATAGCCTTTCCGAGATATATTGCCATGCAACATCCATCTTCTCATGACTTGATCTTCATGTCATACATGATTTTTCTTGATCGATGAGCCACATGCTAGTTGGGCCTTTCCCTAATCATTGCTACATGACGCGCTAGTATCATTGCATATCCTGCTACACTGGCAGAGACATACATTTGCATACATCATGATAGCTTCATCTTCTTTATGCTGAGTACTTTTGTAAAGTGTGAAAAATCTTCTATACTTCTTGTCATTTAAAGAGTGTTGCCCCTAAAGTGAGGAAAAGATCCCAAAGAGGACAAATTAAAAGATCTCAAAGAGGACAAATGAGAGATAAATAGAAAGGGACATTGAGGCCACACAAAAATACAAAAAATAGAAAAAGGAGAAAAAAGAAAATAAAAAGAGAGAAGGGGGCACACTACTATTCCTTTTGAGATATCCACACTCGTGCTCCCTCTTATATCTTGTACTCCATAGAGATCATCATACATGCATATAGCTATGTGGGGACCTTTACACTATAGAACTTGGCTTGTATATTCCAATGATGAGCCTCCTCAAATGAGCTCTAGGTCTTCTTGAGCAAGAAAGTTGGATGCACCCCCACTAGTTCCATTGAAGAGCTTTCCATAGCTCATACGTGCATCCGTTGCATGGCAATCCCTACTCCTCACATCATATCTATCATTTTGCTTTCTCTCGCCTACGATTGTCCTCATTGATGTGAGCCTTTCACACATTTTTGGTCTTCCTCCTCCACCATCTTTCTCTTTGCCATCCTAAGTGTCAACTTTCTTGCTTACGCTCATCCGTTGCATGAGTGCTCAAAATATCGAAAGGGAGTGGATTAGCTTGACTTGTACCTGGCTAGTGGTCTGGGGACGAGTCAAGATAAGATTCCAAAGAAGACTATGTGTGGAACTTTAGTAGATTGAGTACTCAACCAAAATAAATAGCATATTTTTACTCTCTCGTATTCCCATCTCCCACTTCTTGCACGCAAACACCATTTGGATACATTCGAGTCACAAAAAGCAAGAGATCTTGCACCTTTATGTTCTTATGTTACTTGTTTCAATGCTAATATAGACTCTTTCTTGTTATGACTTGAATTGAATTACATGCCTTGCTTGCCTTAAAAGTTCTTTTATGGTTGGTAGCATGTCACCACCAAAATTATGCTTGTTATCATTTACCTACTGGAGGACGAGCAGGAATTAAGCTTGGGGATGTTGATACGTCCCAAACGTATCTATAATTTCTGCTTGCTCCATGCATGTTTTGGGTGATATTGCTATACTTTTTATGAACTTTCATACACTTTTGATTATATTTGGACTAACATATTAACTCAGTGCACCCCAGTACCAGTTTCTGTTTTCTGATGATTTCGTATTTCAGGTTTTCCCATTACTTAAAGTGACAGAAAAATTCCAGGAAAAATATAAAAAATAGCGACACGAAAGCTTACAGATGCTCGAAGGGGGGCAGGGGGCCCCACCAGGTGCCTAGGCGGCCAGGGGGCGCGGCTTAGGCTGGGGCCGCGCTGGAGGCCGCCTAGACTCCTTGGTGGCCCCTTGGCTTCCCCCTTTCTCCTATATATGCCTCTCGTCCTGAAACGCCCAAGGACATAACCCTTTTCGCCATCTCCCCTCCGTTCTGCCGCCGCCGCGCTTCCAAGATCGGGGCTTCCAGAAGACCCTGTCTCAGCACCCTGCCGGAGGGAGGATTGACCTCCGGGAGCTTCTCCACCACCATGGACGCTTCGCGGATGACTCGTGAGTAGTCCACCTTGGACCATAGGTCCATGATCAGTAGCTATGTGATGTCTTCTCTCCAACTTTGCTCTTCATTGATTAGACCTTGTGAGCTGCCCTACATGATCAAGGCACACATGTAATTCTTTCTGCTGTTCCTATGTTGCGTTTGCTGGGATCTGATGGATTATGAGATTATGTTCAGATTGTGATGAGTAATATATTTGGTTCTTATCCTTTTATATTTATGTTCTTGAGTAATTCTTGCATGTTCTCTGTTGCTGTTTATTGCTTTGGCCAAGTGGTAGGTAGCAACTCCAAGAGGGAGCGTTATTTATGATTGTGGGTTCATGCCCCCTGATGACTAGCTTGAGTGATAGGAACGTGAGTCTAGGGGATGTGTTGTTGCCACAAGGGGGAAAACAACGGTTCTTTTACTTGCGGGTGCAAGGATTATTTACTTTACGCAAAGTTCTTTTAATGCAGTTGGTTGTTGCTTTGGGTTTACACTTTGGGTGGGGCTCTCAACTTAATACCAGCGAGATGTTCTGGATAGATATCTCAAGGTGGATGATTAGTGAGTGTATGCATATGGATTTCGTTCTACTTGTCTTGGCGTACTGCCCACGCTTTTGAGCCTCTTCCTTTATTTTTTAGCATAGTTAGCATTGCGGTGTGTTTTTAATCCTGTCAATTGCCCAGTTGTAATTTTTTCACCTCACATAGTTTTTGATCGTATTTTGGGAGAGAGACATCACTAGTGAACTTCACGGGACCCCGGTCCATATTTCCACCACTGTTTACACCCTCAATTTACTTCTTCTTTTACTTACGCTGTATTTATCACTACTATCTACCCCTGCGTTTGACCCTTTGTAGACACCAAGGCCGGAGAGATTGAAAACCTCTCTGTACTCGCTGGGAGCAAAGTTATCTGTTGATGTGTGCAGGTCTGCGTCAACTCTCGCGCTATCAATTTCTAGCATTGTTGTCACCTACTTGTCGCTGTCGGGGTCCTACTGGATACATAAACCTCGGTATCTTCTCTGAGGGAAAATTTTTGTTGTGCTACATCTCAACCTTCCACTTGGGGTAACCAACAAGGGGGTAGAAGCCATAAGAAGGAAACAAGCCAAAGTGGGGTCGGAGACGGACTCCGGGCTGCCCAGGCGGCCACCCGGCGCGGCGAGGGGGTAGGTCGCGCCATGGGGCGCCTGGGCCCCCTGGAGCTCCTATCCGGCTCCACTTAGGCCTGGAATTTTCCTAATTTTGAAAAAACTCATAATATGGAACTTTTATTGATGTTCGCGATGTTTCCTTACCGTAATACATACCTTTTATTATTCTGCTTCTGCTGGTGTCTGAAACAGGGTTGCAACATGTTCTTCATGAGTTGTTGTGTGTGTCAAATCCACATCAACATTGACAGGGTCTCCTGCCATGTAATGCTTGAGTTTTTTCCCATTCACAACATGGAGTTTGGTGCCTTCAAAATTGTTAATCTTAATCGTACCGGAGCGGTAGAATTCTTCGATATGAAATGGCCCTTCCCATCTGGAAATTAGTTT
Organism: Bromus sterilis; assembly: GCA_950022295.1. NCBI lineage: Eukaryota > Viridiplantae > Streptophyta > Magnoliopsida > Poales > Poaceae > Bromus > Bromus sterilis. The sequence goes on along the minus strand of OX465597.1, from coordinate 268,217,219 downwards.
ACCTGGAGTAAACCTGAAACGAGATCTAAACAACAAAACTTTATCACCAACATTAAATTCACGTTTCAGAATCCTTCTATCATGCCACTTCTTTACCTTTTCCTTGAACATTTTAGCACTCTCGTAAGCTTGACTTCTCCACTCATCTAGAGAAGTCAATTTCATGAGACGTTTTTCACCAGCCAATTTTGGGTCAACATTAAGCTCTCTAACAGCCTAGAAAGCTTTGTGTTCTAACTCTAATGGCAAATGGCAAGCCTTGCCATAGACCATGTTATAGGGAGACATGCCCATGGGGTTTTTGTAAGCAGTTCTATACGCCAACAAAGCATCTCCTAACTTCTTTGACCAGTCCTTCCTAGAACTGTTAACTGTCTTTTGTAAGATCAACTTGATCTCTCTATTGGTGAGCTCAACTTTCCCACAAGTTTGAGGATGGTACGGTGAAGCAATTCTATGATTGACATTGTACTTGGCTAAAGCTTTCCTAAAAGCTCCATGTGTGAAGTGTGATCCTCCATCAGTCATGAGGTATCTTGGTACACCAAACCTAGGAAAAATTACATCCTTGAGCATTTTCAAAGATGTCTTATGATCAGCACTTTCAGTGGGGATTGCTTCAACCCACTTGGTTACATAATCAACACCTACTAAAATGTGAGTGTACTTGTGTGAAGGAGGAAAAGGACCCATAAAATCAAAACCCCAGCAATTGAAAGGTTCAATCACTAGAGAGTAATTCATAGGCATCTCATTTCTCCTACTAATATTACCAACTCTCTGACACTTATCACAAGATAGAACATAATTTCTAGCATCCTTAAAGATATTAGGACAATAAAAATCTGATTGTAGAACCTTATGTGTGGTCATGTCACCGGCATGATGTCCTCCATAGGGACTATCATGACATTGTCTGAGAATGTCCTTTTGCACGTGCTCCGGTATGCATCTTCTCACGATCCCATCCACATCTTCTTTTAAAATATGTGGGTCATCCCAAAATTAATGCCTCAAATCGTGGAAGAACTTCTTCCTTTGCTGAAATGTTAAATTCCTTTCCCGAAATGTTAAACCTGGAGGCAAAAACGTTGCAACGATAAAATTAGCATATTCTGCAAACCAAGGATCGGAGAGAGATTGTACTTTTACAACAACTAGTTGTTCATCTGGAAAGCTGTCGTTGACTGGAATGGGATCATGCGGTATATCTTCCATCCTTGAAAGATTATCCGCCACCGGATTGTCTGCTTCTTTCCTGTCAACAATCTGCAAATCAAATTCTTGAAGAAGGAGTACCCATCTGACGAGTCTTGGTTTGGCATCCTTCTTCTCCATAAGACACTTAATGGCAACATGGTCAGTATGAATAATAACTTTAGAATCAACTATATACTTCCTAAACTTATCACAAGCAAACACCACTGCTAAGAATTCCTTCTCAGTAGTAGCATAATTCTTTTGAGCACTATCAAGGGTTTTGCTAGCATAATGTATAACATTCAACTTCTTATCAACCCTTTGTTCTAAAACAGCTCCAATAGCAAAATCACTAGCATCACACATAATTTCAAAGGTCAAATTCCAATCAGGTGGTTGTACTATAGGAGCGGTTATCAAAGCTTTCTTCAGAACTTTGAAGGCTTCCTTACAATCTTCATCAAATACAAAAGGAACATCCTTCTCGAGAAGATTAATGAGGGGTCTCGAAGTCTTAGAAAAGTCTTCAATAAATCTTCTATAGAAACCAACATGACCGAGAAAACTACGAATACCTTTGATGTCCCTTAGATAGGGAATTCTTTCAATAGCTTCAATCTTCGCCTTGTCCACTTCAATTCTCCTCTCGGAAATCTTGTGACCAAGAACGATCCCTTCGTTAAACATGAAGTGGCACTTTTCCCAATTTAGCACCAAATTTGTTTCTTCGCATCTCTGGAAAACTTTATTAAGATTGTGGAGACAGTGGTCAACGGAAGTTCCATAGACGGAGAAATCGTCCATGAAGACCTCCACAATCTCCTCACAAAAACCATGAAAGATAGCAGACATACATCTCTGAAAAGTAGCGGGGGCATTACTGTAACAGCCTAGATTTCACAAAAATTAAAAAAATTTGTTTTCGGTGTGAATTGTTTGATTGTCTGATTTGTTTGCGGTGTTTGCATCCCCGATTTATCGATCAGCGATTATTTCCCCTCTCTTATCGTATCGGACGGAGACTGACCCTTGCCACCTTGACACTCGATCTTTGCGACATCGGATTTCACCCGATCACCGTCACGAAAACCGCACGAGACCAGCCGCAGCCAACGGAGCGAAAAACCCCGTTTAATAAGTAAACATGATATTTTTATAGCACACAGGAAAGTGTTCTCGGAACGGTTCCAGCGCGAGGTGAACGCCACCGGCTCGACGCACTGATCGCGCAGTTCGAAGTTTTACCCGAATCGGAGGTCCTGCGGACCCCCGGCGGTCAGAAACGTAAACACCGCGCGCGCGAGAGATAAACCGGGGATGTTTTTGCAAACTGCCAGCCACCTCGGCTATATAAAGACCACCACACTCCCACCCCTTTCTAGGGTTTCCCTAGCCTAAATCTTGCAGCCACCCCCTTCAACTTTGCCCCAAAAATACCCCATTTTCGTCCGAAACCTAGCTCAGATCTTAAAAATCAGCCCCAGGCACTCTGGACCGTCAGATCTGGCGATCCGACGGCCCAGAGGCCTCCACGTCACCCCTTCCTCCATCTCTCTCCTCAGCCCCATGGAGCAAGCCGAGACCGCGCCGCCTCCTCCGACCGGGAGCCGCCGCCCGCCGGCAGCAGCCGCTGCCACCCTCCTCTCTCCCATCCTCCTCCTTTCCCTCTCCTCTTCTCTTCCCCCGTTCCCCTCTCAACTTTCCCTGTCTCTTCTCGAAAAGATCGAGGCAGCCATGGACGTAAGGAGCAGCAGCAGCCGCCCCCTGGACCCCACCCGGCCTCCCGAGCTTCACCGCCTGCGTCGCCACGCATGGACAACCGCCGCCGCCCTAGATGGATTCGCCGCCCCCCCTCCGTCGCCGCGTCCCGCGTCGCCGGAGTCCGGCCACCTACGCCTCCCCTCGTCGGTGCTCTGCGAGGCCGCCGCCGCTGGAGCGGCTCGATCCAGTCGAGACGAGGTCCCGTGGCCGCTCTCACCTAACCGCCTGTGGGCCGGCGCGCCTGCAGGCCCGCAATGTGCACGCACGGCCCAGTGGCCTCTCTTCGCACTGGGCGCACTGCCGCTATCTCTCGCCCACGCCTGCAGCTGGGCCTCAGCCCAATGGTGAGGCTCGCCCCATTTTTTTCCACTGCTGCTAATGGGCTTGGCCCGTTTCCTGTGTTGCACATCTGGGCGCTGGTTAGTAAGCAGCGCCCCCCTGGTTAGGCCTGTTAGCGTAGTCTGGCCCATTAAGCGTTTTTTTTCCGGTTTAATAAAATGACATATTGTGTTGTTTTATTGCGGTAGCCATATCTTTTTAACGGTAGCTCGGATCGCGACGTGTAAAACATGTAAAATGCTTAGAATTTTGTGTAGATTATTAAAATGTTGCTCTTTACTATGTTTGACCTTGTTTACATGTTGTTTTACTGCTAATTACATCGCATGCTACCGTAAACTGTTTATTTAATAACTTTTTAACCGTTGCTCGGATAAAAATGTTCCTTATATGTAACTTGATTAGTTTTTCATGTACTTTGTGTTTATGCTATTGTTTTCTGCTGTTAACAAATATAAAATATGATTTAGTACAGAACAGTACCAAATTCCATTTTTATCATGGGGTCCACAATAATTTGCCATGTATAGGTTTTACCCCCCACTTAAAGTGACTAGATTAGATAGTTTACTTTATGCTTCACCTCTTGTAATGTTTGTGTGTTATGCCATGCTTGAGTGAGATGACATGTTAACAACCTTTGTTAATAAACTTTGCTCACCTTGTGTAGCTAAACAACTTGAACCTTTCTAAATGTGCGGTATCGTCGTGTGTGACGAGTACTCCACTTAACCTGTTAGTAACCGCTCTCGGCGGTAGGTGCGATGTCTCGTGTTGCCTTCTTGTTGATGCTTGCTCGTGTTTGCTCCGTAGTAATAGATGCTTGCTCGTCGACTACCTTTTCCAGTGTTTATCGTCTTGTGTTCTTCCGCGGGTACCTCTTGGAGACGATGTGAGCTTGCGATCAACTACACCTTCAGAACCCGACTTATCAATAGGCAAGGACTATGCATTACTTATGATACATTCTATTTCAACCAGTGGTTTGCATGCTAGTCTAGGATAGGTTCGATGTTTGATCCTACCACATGTTTACAACCTCTTTCAAACCAATACAGCCATGTCCCCTCCCAGCAAACCATGTACTGCTATGTTACTATTGCTCGTTGCTCAGCCCCTGCTTAGTATGCATGCTTAGGATGCTATGATGTTACCCTGTTACTCCTTGGTTTGGGATATCACATTATCATTATTATTATTGTTGTTGATGATATGATTATTATAAATGTTGACTATACTCAACGAAGGATGGAAGGTCTAGGCTATCCCGCCCCGACGCTTTGTTCCATTCGAGTCACCTAGGATACGAGTTCCGTGTATTGGTTTTAAGACTGAGCGTGCCTAACCTCGTGTGGGATTTTATGTGGTCCCCTTTTCTTACCTACCTAGCTTCAAACATTTCTAGTGGTGGCCCAAGCTGATTTACCATTTGAAACCGTGTGTGTGTTGGTCGGCCACCAGTAGTTTTCCAACCAACCCGGACCCAGTGAGGACATAGTTCCCTTGCTGGCCCACTTTGTCCGACTGAGGACCCGGTTTCCATGTGTGAATAACCGGCTATCCAAACCTGCGAACGACGGTAGAGACCAGATCGAGAGCGCGGCCGGCTCCTGAGCTGGATGTCGACTCACCGGGGGCCACCCGGATTTGTCCGTTGTTAGTTAGAGGGACCTGTCGTTTTGGATCTCTCGGAACTAAATCATAAAATGGTTGTCTATAATGGGTAGCAACTGAGAGAGATGGGCGTGCGTGCGGAGCCTTGTAATGGGCAGTTGGTACACCCCTGCAGGGTTAAATCTTTTCGAGAAGCCTTGTCCACGGTTATGGACGACTTGAGACCTACTCCTTGTTCATAGACAACAACAACTGAGATAATCTTAATATAACTTGATCAACGTGTGTGTGTGCCTTGACTGCGTCTTCTTCGTCGGGATGCGAAGAGGAGGACAAGGATAGGATACACTACTAGAGAAATGGCTTATGGTGGCGCCCTTTTTTATCCTTTAGTGGCGCATTATGGATGCGCCACTAAGGACAAGCCACTAATAAGGGCTTAGGGGTGGCGCATTCTGGATGCGCCACACCTAAGACCCTTATGGGTAGCGCATTTCAAAATGCGCCAACCCTAAGACCTTATGAGTGGCGCATTCCAGAATGCACCACCCATAAGGATCCTTAGGGGTGGCGCATTTCAGATGCGCCACTAACTGTACAAGAGATGCGCCACCAAATATTTATTACAAAAAACAAAAAAATCAATTTACAGAAAAAGAAAAAAAAATACAGAAACAATTACATAAATGGAATCACAGAAATTATTACATAAATAGAAGCATTGCATAACTAAAGAAAGCATTACATGTTTTCGAGTATTGTTTACAAGTATCGAATAAAAGTTATTACAAATGAAATAAAAGAAAACCCTAAAACAAATCTTCGAGTATTGTTTTCTTCACACCATCTTGATAATGTTGATCATTTTGATCGATCTGTTGCAGCAAACAAGTGAGTGTGAATAACAATGGCATCAATGACCACATTTATCGTTTAAGCATATAGGAAGATACATACACACCACACAATTTTAATAAGAACTGTTCAGCTAAACTAGTAGCATAGCCAAAATAATGCATGATACATTTATACAAAGATGGAAAAGTGTTTGTGCAATAGAGATAAAGTTATTTAGAACACAAATCATCAATATTGTTCGGAACTAACAACGCTAAGCATTAAACAATGTAGCATGAAATTCACATCGATCGTCATCACTTGAGACCCGGCTCAGAAAATGGGCGGCATCCTTCTTTCGTCATGAAAGGCCTTGTGGCACGCAAGGCCTTTAGGCGGGCTTCTATCTCCCCATTGGATGGTGCAATGTTGCTGTGGAAGATTGTAAGGCCCGATATGCGGTACTGTTCCAGATCTAGATGTTTCCATCCAGATCCGGGGACGAAGCACATATCGAACCCACCGCGACATATGACAAAGCCATATGCCCCGGATTTCCAACATGATATCACAACATTACAGATACAAGGATACAACATCTCATACATATGGCATACAACTGCCTCAAATATAATAGAACAGCGGAAGATACATGTCTGAGTACAGACTACATTCAAATGCCTACTAGCAAAGAGAAAAACGACGATCCCATAACCACACGGGTCCAGGCCCTCCGCCGGGATCCGCCTAACTAGTCGTCGTCGAGCCTCCACGTGAAACGTCGATCACCATACCTGTTGTCGATCAAGAACCCTGAAAAGAGTTTGGGGGTAGTATCATGAGTACAGAGGTACTCAGCATCCAACTGCAGTGGTCATCTGACCTAGCAAGGACTTCATCACTCGTCATTCTAGGACAACTAGTAGTTTACGGTAAGGAAGGGGTAAGTGGTGAGGTTGCTGCCGCACTAGCATTTATGAAGTGGCTAACGATCTAGAGAGTAAGATAAGAAGCCAAGCATTCGATGAGGAATCGCCTCCAGCAAGTCTTGCTATCCACCTACTATGCAAGCATAACACCTATCCTATCCTTGTCCTCCTCTTCGCATCCCGACGAAGAAGAAGCAGTCAAGGCACACACACGTTGATCAAGTTATAATAAGAATATCTCAGTTGTTGTTGTCTATGAACAAGGAGTAGGTCTCAAGTCGTCCATAACCGTGGACACGGCTTCTCGAAAAGATTTAACCCTGCAGGGGTGTACCAACTGCCCATTACGAGGCTCAGCACGCACGTCCATCACTCTCAGTTGCTACCCATTATAGGCAACCATTTTATGATTTAGTTCCAAGAGATCCGAAACGACAGGTCCCTCTAACTAACAACGAACAAATCCGGGTGGCCCCCGGGGAGTCGACACCCAATCCAAAAGCCGGCCACGCTCTCGGATCGGACTCTTCCGTATGACGCAGGTCGGATTACCGGTTAGTTCTCTTATGAGACCGGGTCCTAGCTGATCAGGTGGACCAACAGAGAAACCATGTCTCCACTGGCCCAAGTTGGTTGAAAAACTACTCGCAGCTGACCAGCACACACATGGTTTCAAATGGTAAATCAGCTTGGGCCACCTCTAGAAATGTTTGAAGCTAGGTAGGTAAGAGAAGGGGACCCCATAAAATCCCACACGCGGTTAGGCACGCTCAGTCTTAAAACCAATACCCGGAACTCGGATCCTAGGTGACTCGAATGGAACAAAGCGTCGGGGCGGGATAGCCTAGACCTTCCATCCTTCGTCGAATATAGTCAACATTATAATAATAATCATATCATCAACACCAATATAATAATCAGGTGATCTCCCAACCCAAAGAGTAACAGGGTAACATCGTAGCATCCTAAGCATGCATACTAAGCAGGGGCTGAGCAACGAGCAATAGTAACATAGCAGTACAAGGTTTGTTGGGAAGGGACATGGCTGTATCGATTTGAAAGAGGCTGTAAACATGTGGTAGGATCAAACATCGAACCTAACCTATACTAGCATGCAAACCGCTGGTTGAAATAGAATGGAGCATAAGTAATGCAAGTCCTTGCCTGTTGATAAGTCGGGTTCCGAAGGTGTAGTTGATCGCAAGCTCGCATCGCCTCCGAGAGGTACCCGCGGGAGCACACAAGAAGTAAACACTGGAAAACAATCAACGGTGCACCACTATTACTACGGAGCAAACACGAGCAAGCATCAACAAGAAGTAAAACGAAACATCGCACCTACCGTCGACAACGGTTACTAACGATTTAAGTGCAGTACTCGTCACACACGACGATACCGCACATTTACGGTGGTTCAAGTTGTTTAGCTACAGGTGACCAAACAACGGTTATTAACATGGCAACTCAAGCAAGCATGGCATAGCACACAAACATTGCAAGAGGTGAAGCACAAAGTAAACTATCTATGCTAGTCAATTTAAGTGAGGCACAACCTAAACATGGCATAACACTAAGTGCCGCACGATGATTAAAAGATTTGGTACTGTTCTGTCCTAAACCATATTTTATCTTGGTTAACAACAGCAAACAATAGCATAAACACAAAGAACACGAAAAACTAATCAAGTTACATATAAAGAACACCCCAAACGGAGTTACGGTTAAAAAGATATAAGCAAAACAATTTATGCACACATGCTGTAAAAACATGGGTAAATCTATATGCAAAAGTGCAGCAACACGACATAGCAATACATGGGATGAAAGTAGACATGATGCTTAACAATATGCAATTGGAATCACTCATTTCCGATGCACGGTTGCGAAGCAATCGTCATCCGAAGTTGCAACAAAATAACAGTTTCAGCAATAGCAGCACAACAACATCAGGATAGCTACTTTGGAGCAAGACATAAACATGATGCAGCAGGCAAATATGGCATGTGAATGCATGAAACTGAAGTAGAAACATTGCTTAACGCAATGCAAAAGGAATCAATGCAATAGGCCTCATGGATTTGTTACAATCATCATGCAAAGTTGCAACAAAATAATAATAGCAGCACAAAACAGGAAAAAGTAGCAGTTTAACGGCCTGATGCCCTGTTCAGCACACGATTACACAATCAAGATGAGCTCAAACGCAACAGCTCACAAAAGATTAATTAAAGTACACACAATTCTGAGCAACTTTCATTTTGGGGGCACGTTCATCGGAGCTACAGATCGCTTACTATCGTCGAAGCAAAATTGAATCAGCAGCAGAAAATATCAGCACTTAGCAAAAATTCCAGCCACTGAGCAAAACATAAAAAAAAAGAAAAGGGGGCCTCACCCCACTGGGCCAGGCCCAACTGGCTGCTGGGCTCAGATCTGGCCGGCTGTGGGCCGGTTCGCTGCTGGGCTGGGGGCGCGGCCCACGTGGCCGTCGGAGGGGCTGGAGCAGCCGGCTCGGGCAGCTCGTCCCTCTCAAGCGGAAGCTGCGGCGGCGGGTGCGGTGGCCTACCGGCCGGCCACCGGAGCGGAGCGAGGCGGGGCGCGGACGGGGGGAGGCTGGAGCAGAGGAGGCCGGGGGACGACGAGAAGGGGCGTGGAGGCGGGATCCCGCCGGATCCAGGCGCGGCGAAGGTCGGGAGGGGCAGGGCCGACGGTGGAAGCCGAGGTCAGCGGCGGCGACCCGAGCTCCGCTCGGCTCCGTCCATGGCGACGATGCGGCCACCTACGGCACGTGGTGAGAGGGAGGTGAGAGGCGCGGAGAGAGGAGGGAGGAAGGAGGCGCGGCGCGGGAAGGGAAGGCCGCCGGCGGCTCACTGCTCGCCGGAGCACGGGCGCGGTGGCTCGCCGGCCACGGGAGGAATAGGTGGCGCGGCTAGCCCAGATCGGGCCCGGGTCGGCCCGCAACGGCGGCGGAGGGGGCCCTGCGGGGCCCGGGGCACCCTGGCTGGTTGGGAGGAGACTCGGGGGCGCGATCTGAGCCGTAGATCGGCCAGATCGATGGTTGTGGTTGCTTGGGGTGTTAGGGTTTCGGTTTGGGAGAGGTTTTTTGCAAATCTGGAGGTTTGTGAGGGGGTGGCTGCAATTATGCCATGGGGTAAACCCTAATTTCCAAGGGGGGACGTGAGGGGTCATTATATAGGGCAGGCTAGGTGGCAGGATGACGAAAATACCCCCGATGACCTCCGGTACCCCTCTCGCGCGTCCGGTGAATACGTTCGTGACCGCCGAAGTTGCATACGGACTCCGATTCCGACGAAATATCGAACCACGCGCTCAGCGCGTCGAGCTCGTCGATCGTACCTCACTGCGGTGACATTCCGATAACATTTTTCGGCGCCCCATAAAATATCCCGGTTAATTATTAAACGGGGTTTTTTGTTCCGTTGGCTGCGGCTGGTCTCGTGCGGTTTCGCGACGGTGATCGGGTGAAACCCGGTGTCGCAAGGTCGAGTGTCAGGGTGGCAAGGGTCGGTATCCGTCCGATACGAGATAAGAGGGGGAAAATAATCTCCGATCGATAAATCGGGGATGCAAACACCGCAAACAAATCAGACGATCAAACAATTCACACCGAAAACAAAATTTTTAATTTTTGCGAAAACTGGGCTGTTACAAAGATCGACCCCTTCATATGTACTTCATGACGGATGATAGTCGCCATCTCCCCTTGGATTGCCGCCTTCCTTTCGGCCCACGCTTTCAGATGACTTGGCAGCGTAAGGTTTCGCTCTTCCTGTACAATCGCCGCATGTGATGGAGGGCGTAGTACGCATCCCTCACACTGCCAGACAGCTGCTGGACGCACGGGAATTGTGTCACATGGTTGAACACGCTCACTACAGGCTGATTCTTCCTGTACTTGTGCTTCACAATCTTGCCTCCGACTTCTTTGTAGCCGGCGAGAGCATCATCCAAAAATCTCATGATATACTTGTAATCTTTGTTCTTCACACTCCCCGAGTCTAAATACACGGCATGCGAGTGTTGCGGTGAAAAGCAGATGAGCACGCAGTCTTGATCCTCACTGCATAATTAAAACAATCCAAAAGGAATGTTAGAAGAGGACAATGGCAGAAAGCTAAGAAAGCATATATGCTACGGCGGCGAGCGAATGACTTACTTGGGAGAGTAGGTCATGAGAAATGAATCCTTGTCGGCGTTCTGTAGCATGAATTCTCTGATGTACCCCGCCGCAAGAGTCGCGTCCCCATCGTCCCTCAAGATGCTTTCACGCATGTAGAAGGGTTCCAATATCGCAACGCGTGGGGTCTTATCTCTCCTGATACTCATAGAAAGACTGAGCGAGAACAGACGGATAAGGCTATGGTCCAGCCGATTGAGATGAAACAAATTGAAGATCTCTGAGAACCGCAGGATTATCATATCCGCGGGGACATTGTTGATGAAACCCATGTTGAGTGGCACCTTGGCCATGAAAACTGGGTATGAGGGATTCTTCTCTCGAAGAAGCATCTTCTCTAATGCCATAACACTATGATGCACACTCTGCATATCCAAAGTTGCAAGGTCGAGCATGTCATTACGTAGCATCGCTCTACCCGCCACATGGATTTCAAAAGAGATATCCTTGGGTCTCGGTGGCCTGTCCTGAGGCCTAATCGGCATCGGAGGTTGGCTGCTCGAAGCGCCCTTCTTTCTTTTCCTTCCCTTCTTCTTTTCTGATTTCGAGCAGTCGACACCGGACTTTATCTGCTCAGTGGCCGCCTTATGGAGTGTGGACGGGCTGAGAATAGATCTCATTGTGGCATCTGCCTGAGGCTCGGTGAAGGCGCAAGCTGCTGGAGACATCTCCTGAGAAGCAGCGAAGAGACGCGTAGATCAAGCAGGCTTCGCCGCAGGATCAGCTGGACCGCGAGCTGCCTGGTCATGCTGATAGGCTCCTTCAGCAGGAGGCATGAATAAGTCATCAGCAACATAGAAAGTATTGATGAACTGGTCGGCGCTGATATCATCATCAAGATCGTCGTCTTCTTGTTGTGCGCAGATGGGATCATGTGGCGTCGGCACGACGACTACCAGCGTTGTCCTTGGTGTGGTGCCCCCTTCCCCCGTCATAAAACGCATTTGGGTCTTCGCCCAAAGGCATATTTGGCCGAAACAATCATTGAGGACTGCCGGCTCGTCCTCATCGTATCCGGGGGGTTGAATGGGAGGTTCCACTCTCTCGTAGCCCGAAATCACGAGAGAGATTTGAACCCTATGCATCTCCGGTGCCATCGACCTATTGTGCATCACTCAATTTTGGGGTTGAAGGATTTTACCTGTGGCAACATCCTTCAACTCGCCGTCCATGACTTATAGTAGAATGCATGGAGTGTCCTCCTATGAAAGAGACATATGCATTTAGTGATCAGAGAGATGCCAGTAATAAAAGGCAAGGAGATGAAGTCCTCGTTTGAGTTGCGGACTCTTATAGTTACCTTGAGGGCGTCGAGGTCGGCCAATGAAGAGACCCCGCCGACTCCGGCGGGCTTGCAAGAGACGGAGGGTGCGCTGCCTCCCGTGGCGTCGGTCGCCCTTTTTTCACTACCGGCGGGTGCATTATTATTATGCCCCGGTTGCTCGATCGTGGCTGGAGGATTCAACATCACGTCCGGCGCCGGCCTCGCGGTGTCGGCGGCCGGAGTCGGTGCGCGAGCCGAGACTGCGGCCGCCACGGTGCCCGAGTTGCTGCCGACCATGCTCGGGACCGGTATGGGCCCTTGTCCACCACACACTTGCCAATTCGCGAGTGATTGCATCATATCAGGAAGGCGGGCGCTCATCGTCTTCGCCTCTTCGTCCTGGACAAGCTGCGGAAGCATGTTCACTTTCTCCTCCAGTCCACGAACATAAGTGGCGTCTTCTTCGGTCCTTCTCGCCTTGCGCCCCCTCGAACCCGACTGCTCCGCCGATTTCCCATAATATTCGGACCAATTTAGGTCCGCACCAAAACCGACCACACGGCCGGCTGACGATGGCTTCGTCACCACGTTCTCAACCTTCTTAACCTTGTTCATCGCCCTGTTAAAAGTGGTGTCCCACGGGCTGGCTGGCTTAATAGACGAGCCCTGCGATGAGACCGCGGCGAATTCATCTTCCTGCACAAAGAATGTGAAACACTAAGAAGCTGAACTTCAGGAACTAGAATTCAATCGACAAGGAAGTCACGTGGTGAACTACTTACCACGGCAGCCGTAAACTCCTGAACATTAGGATCGAGAACTATGTTCGACGTTTCTTTGTCCTTATGGCTCCGGGCCCTCACAAAGAATTCAGTCTGTGGATCAACTTTGTATTTATCAAAGGGGTTAGGTAGGCCCGCAGCGGCATACTCGGCATACTCCTTGTCCCATTTAGGCTTGGAATGTCTGTAACCACCGGCTCCGAGACGGTGGTTACCTATGACTTGTGCCAGCATCGCCTTGCCCTTTGCACTCGCGGCCTTGGCGTCCTCGGACTCACACCTAGCCTTGAAAAGGTCGTAGGTAGCTTCGTTGATCATCGGCTCTTTCTCCTTGAGCTCCTCCCAGGATTTGCCGTGTCCATAATTGCCTCCTTCACCCGGGTTTTCCAATTGGACAAGGCTTTTCTCATCTTCCTGAGGGCCCATTTTTTTACCTTGTTCCCTTTGAGGTTTTTATTGTCGTACGGGTCCGGGAACTTGTATCATCTGTGCAACTTGTCGAGAAGGAGCTGACAATAATGAGTGTTGTCACGACTCCTTAGGTTTATTGTGCTGATCGGGACAGTGTTCCGGAGGATCGTCGCGACTTGACGGCCGTACCCTTCTGAGAAACATTGGGGCTCTGTAGGAATCCCAACGGAGGTCACAACGGTAAACTCTTGCCTGATGGTGCAGACCTTGGTTGGTTTCCGATTCCGCTACCTCGACTGGCTACCATCTGTGTTTGAGCCACCGACATGATCATCCTCGTCGACGGTGTTCCTCTCCCCTTCCTCCATTTCATCATCCTCCGATGATTCGGACTCCGACTCTATCTCCTCCTCATACTCCTCCTCGCCCAGAGGTACTTCCTCTTCTCTCTACTCCTCAACCTCTTCCTGTGAGCATTCCCAAAATTCCTTCCTTTTTTTCCAGCTGAGAAGAAGGACCGGCGTCGGCTCCGTTCGACATGTTTGCACTAGTACAATATTAAGAAATGCATCTACTTAATTAATTATCACAATAAATAAATGCAACTACTCTCATGTTAAAAAAATAGCAAAGGTCATGCACGAATTCACGGAAAAATTCGGCATGACCTTTGCTATTTTTCTTAACATGAGAGTGCCCCATTCTCAACCGAAACGGAAGTTAATCAAAATTTCGGGAGAAATGGGATAATGATTTGTACCTCCACAAAAAAATGCTTACATATAGGCACAAGCAACATATATATATTGTAGAACAGAACATATTCTAGCAATGTACTAAACAGTGCATAAAAATATTGATAAGAAAAGCATCTTGTCAATGCACTAAAAACATCATTTAAAAACAACAACAACAACAACAACAGTAGAAACTACTTGTCACTTTGCTTGATCATTTACAACAACAGCAATAGCAACTACTTGTCTATAAAAATCCAAGATGTAGATTTTCTGCTCAGCAATAGAGAGGCATATAGCTAGCTAGAAGCCTAAAATTCTATTCCATTGTAAACACCTTGCCACACCCATTACCTACTAGTTTTCATCCTCTCTCTTTTAATTCTGTTAAGAACAAATTCTACACTTGCTTGGGTTTTTTCATATGGTAAATTTGCACTACAATATATAAAAAGATCAGTAGATATTCCCAAAATTTCATATACATCCATTTATCTACAAAAGTCTTCATTAAGCTATAAACTTCATTTGATGGAAGTAACTTTACATTTTTTTCTAAAGCATATAAGAGTCAAACCATATTAGAAAATTTACCTTTGTTACAATATCTATTTGGACCTAGGAGTTCTATTTCGACCTAGGAATTCTACTTGTTCTCCTGTGCTAAAAATCCAAAACAGGGGCACACACACAAGTGAAGAACATGGGCACTAGCTCTGAATTTAGTACAAAAATTATGGCATGGCATTTCATTATCATGGGCACACACACAAGTGAAGAACAGGGCCACAGACACAAGTGAAGAACAACACCATGGCATTTCATTATCATCACCAATATCATTAAACAAAAATTAGCAACAGCAAGAACAAGGACCTGCCATTATCATCACCAATTATGTGCAGGGAATCATCAACAGCAAGAACAAGAACAAGGCTAGGGTTGGGCAGGGGATCACCTGAGAGGATGCAGGGTTAGAGTGCGCTGCGGGTAGGGTTGGGGCGGCGGCTTAGGCGTCGAGAGGGCGTCGCCGGTGTCGAGGGCGGCGGCTCCGGCATCGAGGGAGGTGGTTCCGTCGTCGAGGGCGGCGGCTCCGGAGTTGAGGTGGAGGCTCCGGCGTCGCCTAGGTCGGGTGGAGCCCGGGGACGTCGGCGGCCATGGATGGGGGCGCGGGGGAGGCTCCGGTGGCGGTGAGGGCAGCGGGGTGAGGGCGGCGGCCGGAGAGCGAGGTGAGGTGGCGGCTGAGAGGCGTCGAGGGAAGTGGGGGGAATGGGTACTGTTCGGGCATGGAGGGGGTAGTTTTCGATAGGACAAGTCTTAGGGGTGGCGCATTTCACAGAAATGCGCCACCAAGTGGATCATTATGTGTGGCGCATATCTGCAGAATGCGCCACGCATAAGGATCTACTTGGTGGCGCATTTCTGCAAAATGCGCCACCCCTAAGACTTGACTATTTTTTTGTTGAATTGATTTAACTCTATTAAATATCATGCGACTTGCTCTATCTCTACTAAATATCATGTGACTTGATGTACTAGCTGGTGTAAATTTTGTTATGTTCTATAATATTTGGTCAAAATGCGCCACCCATAAGGGATTTCTATTTTTCCTACTTATTATTGCAATTTCAATTCTGCCATTTTTTTTTCAATTTCCATTTTTCCATATGCAATTGTACTAGTATTTTGTACTCATTTCTTTAGATAAACAATGATTATTTTTTAGTTCCTCATACTTTTGTTTTTTAGAGTGATATAGTTGATCTTGTGGGGAACCAAATACTTTGATAAATTATGAAGTGCATATTAATTCCATGCATACACAAAGTGATCATAAATTACAAAAGATTTTCTTAAATTTGGAGCTACATATCTAGCTATCGTCTCCTCACGATGTTCTTCTTGCCCTTCTTTGTTGTGGTTGAATAATTTAGGCCCGGGATGCCTTCACTTTTCCTCTTGAACGGGAGACCTTTCTTCGGTAGAGTTGTGGTGTATGTATCCTGAGCGGCGTAGTCATCTTCCATCTTCGGGTCGCCGTACTTGTCAAAGTCTTGCTCATTGGCGACTCCATCCATTCTGATGATGTTTCTTTTGCCTCTCCTCACTACAACGCGGCTCGGCTTTGAGGGGTCGGTAATGAAGAAGCATTGGTCCACTTGGCTAGCCAGTACCCATGGCTCATTTTTCGCGGTGACGTTTGCGCCCACAGACTTGGATTTGGCTTCGGGTATAACCATGGTGGTGAAGTACTGGTCTTCTTTTACGACGCTCTTGGCCCATCTCACACGGAACATCGACACCTTCTCTCCATAGTAGTCGAGCTCCCATATGTCCTCGATCCTTCCGTAGAATCTTTCCTTGACGTCATCGGTGTAGAATATCCCCGTTACCCCTGAGTTCTGGTAATCGCAGTTATTGTCCTTTTCCTCCGTATAGAATGTGTAGCCGTTGATATCATACGCTTGATAGGTCATCAGGTTGCGTGCGGCACCCTGTGACAAGGTGAATATCATCTTTTCGTCCTCGGAAGCGTTCCTTCGCGGGGGATTAGCACGAAGCTCGTCCCTGAACCAAGTCATGAAACCGGAGTTGTGCTCTTTGATTAGTTGTGGATCTCGGTCCGTTATCTGCAGGCCCTGGTCACTGTACTTCTTCCTGATTACATCCTTGTGCTTTATTATCCAAGGATCGACCAGCTGGATGTGTTGTAGCGCGACTGGGCTTGCTCTTTCAAAGTCGATGCCTCGACCCTCGAAGTTTACATGCATTGCGCGGCTTCCCTCCTGGTGACCACACCCATCGATCCTTCCAAAGTGCTTGTTGACGGGACAACCAACAGGGTTCTAGGTGTTGAGATAATTCGTGCAAAAAGAGATGCACTCTTCGGTTAGAAAGCCCTTCGCTATGCTTCCATCTGGACGGGACCTGTTACGAACGTATTTTTTGATGTGTCCATTCATCCTTTCGAACGGCATCATGCTGCGCAGAAACGCATGCCCGAGTTGGACGATATCCTCCACGACATGGATCAGCAGATGCACCATAATGTCGAAGAACGCGGGCGGGAAATAGATCTCAAGCTCACATAGTATGAGCACGATCTCCTCCTGTAGCCTTTTGAGTTGTGTAGCGCAAATGGACTTCTGAGAGTTGACATCAAAAAAGTTGCAAAGGCCAAAAAACGTTTTATGGAAGTGCTCGTCCATTATCCCTCGGATCGCAACCGGGAGAATCTGCGTCATCAGCACGGCACAGTCGTCAGATTTCATCCCGCTGAAACGTTGCTACGCCTCGTCTAGGTATCTGCTTATCTTCCCCGCGTAGCCGTTCAGAAATTTTACTCCTATGAGGCAATGGATAAATCGCTTGATCTCCTCCTCGCACAGAGTGAAGCATGACGGGGGGCAGTGATAAATACCGGTCTTCTTCTTGGTCGCCCTTTTTCGTTTGCGAGAGTTTTGTGTTTCCGTATCCTCTTCCTCCTCTGGCTCATCATCGTCGTCACTAGGGGGTGAAGTTCCCTCCTGATGCCCATAAATTTCAAGTCATTCCTTGATTTTGGCCCGTCCTTGGTCTTCTCCGGCATGTTGAGCAGCATGCCAAACAAGCACTCGCACACGTTCTTTGTGATATGCATGAGATCAAGGCTATGAGGACTGCGGAGGAGACTCCAGTATTCCAAATCCCAGAAAACAGACCTCGCTTTCCATACCGTCATGAATGGCTGAGTCTTCTTATTTTTCTTTCCCGGCGCGGGGCACTCTTTCCAAGTTTTCAGCAAGTTGTCGATTTCTTTGCCGCTCCTTTGAGCTGGGGCTGCTCGGAGCTCCTCGCTTCCATCGAACAGATGTCCCTGTTTTCTCCACGCGTGTTTCCTGGGAAGCCACCTCCGAGACCCCTGGAACACGGTTTTTGAAGATCCGGGATCTTTTGGTAGCTAGCGGTATGTTGTATTATCCATGCACCTAACGCATGCACAGAATCCTTGGACCACCTGCCCTGAGAAATATCTGTATCCGAGATAGTCGTGCACCGTCGTGATCACCGCGGCTTTCATTGGGAAATATTTTTTTCCCGCGGCGTCCCACGCATTGACTCCGTCTTTCCATAACGTTTCTAGCTCCTCTTTCAACAGCTGCAGATATAGATTGAGGTCCATACCTGGTTGTTTCGGCCCTTGAACTAGCATACACATTATTATGTACTTTTTCTTCATGCACTTCCATGGGGGAAGGTTGTATATGCATACAAACACGAGCCAGGTACTGTGTGTGCTACTCTGGCCGCCAAACGGATTGACTCCATCGGCGCTCACACCAATCCTGAGGTTCCTTGGTTCTTTCCCAAAATCTGGGTATTCGAGGTCCAACGCAGTCCATTGGCTACCATCTGAAGGGTGCCTCAGCATGTCCTCCTTTTCTGGATCCGGGTTCGGGTCATCCTCTTTTAGCTTCTTTCTATCCGCGTGCCAAGTCATGAGCTTTTCTTCCTCGGGATCTACGAAATACCTCTGCAGACGAGGAGTGATCGGAAAGTACCATACCACTTTTCTAGGAACTTTCTTCCCTCTCTTGTATCGACTAACACCGCACACCGAACATGTGGTTTTATCTTCGTCCTCACCCCGATAGATCATGCAATCATTTATGCAGACGTGGTATTTAACGTGCGGAAGATCGAGAAGGCAAAGGACTTTCTTGGCCTCAGCGATACTAGTTGGGCACGTGTTGCCCTTCGGAAGATGATCATGCCAGAATGGCATGTTATCATCGAAGCTTTCGCCGGTCCATTTGTGTTTTTCCTTCATCTCCATAGCCCCAAGTGTTACATTCAAGCGGGTATCCCCGTCGTTGCATCCTTCGTACAACTTCGTAATCGCATCTTTCTCGAGTTGCGCCATCTTGGCCTTCTCTCTAGCCGCACCTCTTGCGTTCACCGCCTCTTTGACGAGCAGCTCTTGAACATGAGGGTCCCGCAACCAGCTTGAATCCTCATGTCCGTCATCTCGATCTTCATGGTCTGCTTCGGCATTTTCTTCATGATCATGTACGGGATCCTCTTCGTCTTCTCGCCCGCCGTTGTTGTCTGGTTGCCCTTCCTCATTTACTGGCGCATTGACGTCCTCCTCCTCACCAGCTTCATCACTTATCCACCGTGTGTAGCCATCCATCAAACCACTACGGTTCAGGTGTCTTTCCAATATTCCGGAATCAGGCTCTGTCACGCACTGCAGTTTGCATCTCCGACACGGACATCTTATATCTGTCCTATTATTCCGTAGCAAGTCGTTTGTCGCACATTGCATCCACCTAGTCACGGTGATATCGCTCAGCATCTCGCGGACCATGATTGCCTGCGTGCACAGAGAGCAACACAATTATATATCACGGTCGTCGCCGAAAAAATTTGGCATGACCTTCCCTAATAATGCATGGGAGCATGCGGAGAGTGCGCCAGAAATTTGCCGAAACGGAAATGAATCAACATTTCGGCAAAACATTGGCAACTCAAGATTCACATATATATCAAACCACCATAAGCTTCACATATACACTTCACATATACATCAAACCACCATAAGCTTCACATATACATCAAACCACCTCAAGCTTTCACATATACATCAAACCACCTCAAGCTTTCACATATACCTCAAACCACCACAACCTTCACATATATACTTCACATATACATCAAACTCAAGATTCACATATACATGAAACCCCAAGCTAATAAAGGGAATTGTGGGTGATAAATGGAAGAAAAGAGTTGGGGAGGAGGCCCACTTACTTTAATATGAAACAAAGTAGATTTCAAGCAAAGTATGGGATGGATAAATGGAAGAAATGAGGTGGGGGAGGAGCACAAAACCGAATAGACCTAGGTGAGAAGAGTAGATCTAGTTTGAGAAGTGTGTGGAGTGAATGAGAGGTGGTAGGTGGGGTGGAGTAGATAAGGGTAGCTCCCCACTTAGGGGTGGCGCATATCTCATGTCAGTGCTGGCGCATATAGGAAATGCGCCACCTCTAAGATATTAGGGGTGGCGCATTTCCAGTATGCGCCACCCATAAGCTCTTAGGGGTGGCGCATTTCCAATATGCGCCACCTATAAGGTTCTTAGGGGTGGCGCATTTTCCCAAATGCGCCACATATAAGAGGATCCAGGGCTGGCCCACCCTTATGGGTGGCGCATTTCACAATATGCGCCACCTCTAAGATCTTATGCTTGAGGGATGCGAAGAGGAGAAAAAGGATAGGATAGGTGTTATGCTTGCGTAAGTAGTTGATAGCAAGACTTGTTGGAGGTGATTCCTCATCGAATTCTTGGACTCTTATCTTAGTCTCTAGATCGTTAGCCACTTCATAAATGCTAGTGCGGCAACAACCTCAGCACTTACCCCTTCCTTACGGTAAACTACTAGTTGTCCTAGAATGACGAGTGATGAAGTCCTTGTTGGGTCAGTTGACCACTACAGTTGGATGCTGAGTACTTCTGTACTCATGATACTACCCCCAAACACTTTTTAGGGTTCTTGATCGACAACAGGTATGGTGGTCGACGTTTCACGTGGACACTCGACGACGACTAGTTAGGCGGATCCCGGCGGAGGGCCTGGACCCGTGTGGTTATGGGGATCGATGTTTTTCTCTTTGCCAGTAGGCATTTGATTGTAGTCTGTACCCATACATGTATCTTCCGCTGTTGTATTATATTTGAGGCAGTTGTATGCCGATTGTATGAGATGTTGTATCCTTGTATCTGTAATGTTGTGATATCATGTTGGAAATCCGGGGCATATGGCTTCGTCATATGTCGCGGAGGGAGCGATATGTGCTTCGTCCCCGGATCTGGATGGAAACATCTAGATCTGGAACAGTACCGCATATCGGGCCTTACAACTTGGTATCAGAGCCTTACCGACCATAGGATCCCTTTTCTGGCCGCAGTCGAGTCTAGACAAAAACTATTTTGTAGTTACTAAGTTAGTTGTCGGAGAGTAGGAATCTTTTTACTCCTTACCCTTTCTCTGGTCAGGACTAGTGTCGTAAGTGTTTTAATTCTCGCCTTATCCCCTTCAAACTCTAGGATCTCGAGTGTGTGGAGTATCGGAATCGTTACAATGCCTTGCTTGCAGGGTATTGTCTCGATTCCGATCTCAGGTTTGGGAAATCCTGTAGTACCTTTAGTTCTTCCAACTCTGGTTTACATCTTGGTCACCCGTTGCCATCCATCCTTTTTCCCAGTGTTTCCACGACTTGCGTCGAAATGCACTGTCCTTTGATCCAGCTTTCATTGTCATTCTCCCTCTTGACACTGACGGATTCATTTTTTCCGACGATGTCGTCTCTTTGCGGAAAGTTTCTCGATGGTAGTTCGTCGTTCGACATGGAGCAGAGACCCTTGTTGGTGGTGTTGAAGATTGTCATCCCTCTTTTCTCTTCCCCCTATCCCCCGGATCGTCCAGGATCTCGGGACGAGATCCCTTGTTGGTGGTGTTGTATTGTAACAGCCCAGATTTCACAAAAATTAAAAAAAATTGTTTTCGGTGTGAATTGTTTGATTGTCTGATTTGTTTGCAGTGTTTGCATCCCCGATTTATCGATCGGCGATTATTTCCCCCCTCTTATCTCGTATCGGACGGAGACCGACCCTTGCCACCCTGACACCCGACCTATGCGACATCGGATTTCACCCGATCACCGTCGCGAAAACCGCACGAGACCAGCCGCAGCCAAGGGAACGAAAAACTCCGTTTAATAAGTAAACGGGATATTTTTATAGCGCCGGAAAGTGTTCTCGGAACGGTTCCAGCGCGAGGTGAACGCCATCGGCTCGACGCACTGATCGCGCAGTTCAAAGTTTTACCCGAATCGGAGGTCCTGCGGACCCCCGGCGGTCAGAAACGTAAACACCGCGCGCGCGAGAGAAAAACCGGGGATGTTTTTGCAAACTGCCAGCCACCTGGGCTATATAAAGACCACCACACTCCCACCCCTTTCTAGGGTTTCCCTAGCCTAAATCTTGCAGCCACCCCCTCCACTTTTCCGCAAAAATACCCCATTTTCGTCCAAACCCTAGCTAAGATCTGAAAAATCATCCCCAGGCACTCTGGACCGTTAGATCTGGCGATCCGACGGCCCAGTGGCCGCCACGTCACCCCTTCCTCCATCTCTCTCCTCAGCCCCATGGAGCAAGCCGAGACCGTGCCGCCTCCTCCGGTCGGGAGCCGCCGCCCGCCGGCAGCAGCCGCTGCCACCCTCCTCTCTCTCTTCCTCCTCCTTTCCCTCTCCTCTTCTCTTCCCCCGTTCCCCTCTCAACTCTCCCCGTATCTTCTCGAACAGATCAAGGCAGCCATGGACGCAAGGAGCAGCAGCAGCCGCCCCCTGGACTCCACCCCGCCTGCCGAGCTTCACCGCCTGCGTCGCCCCGAATGGACAACCGCCGCCGCCCTAGATGGATTCGCCGGGCCCCCCTCCATCGCCGCGTCCCGCGTCGCCGGAGTCCGGCCACCTGCGCCTCCCCTCGTCGGTGCTCTGCGAGGCCGCCGCCGCTGGAGCGGCTCGATCCAGTCGGGACGAGGTCCCGTGGCCGCTCACACCTAACCGCCTGTGGGCCGGCGCGCCTGCAGGCCCGCTATGTGCACGCACGGCCCAGTGGCCTCTCTTCGCACTGGGTGCACTGCCGCTACCTCTCGCCCACGCCTGCAGCTGGGCCTCAGCCCAATGGTGAGGCTCGCCCCCTTTTTTTTCCACTCCTGCTAATGGGCTTGGCCCGTTTCCTGTGTTGCGCATGTGGGTGCTGGTTAGTAAGCAGCGCCCCCCCTGGTTAGGCCTGTTAGCGTAGTCTGGCCCATTAAGCGTTTTTTTTTCCTTTTCCGGTTTAATAAAATGACATATTGTGTTGTTTTATTGCGGTAGCCATATCTTTTTAACGGTAGCTCGGATCTCGACGCGTAAAACATGTAAGTTGCTTAGAATTTTGTGTCGATTATTAAAATGTTGCTCTTTGCTATGTTTGACTTTGTTTACATGTTGTTTTACTGCTAAGTACATCGCATGCCACCGTAAACTGTTTATTTAATAACTTTTTGACCGTTGCTCGGATTAAAATGTTTATTATATGTAACTTGATTAGTTTTTCATGTACTTTGTGTTTGTGCTATTTTTTGCTGCTGTTAAAAAATATAAAATATGATTTAGGACAGAACAGTACCAAATTACATTTTTATCGTGGGGTCCGCAATAGTTTGCCATGTATAGGTTTTACCCCCCACTTAAAGTGACTAGATTAGATAGTTTACTTTATGCTTCACCTCTTGTAATGTTCCTGTGCTATGTCATGCTTGAGTGAGATGACATGTTAACAACCTTCGTTAATAAACTTTGCTCACCTTGTGTAGCTAAACAACTTGAACCTTTCTAAATGTGCGGTATCATCGTGTGTGACGAGTACTCCATTTAACCTGTTAGTAACCGCTCTCGACGGTACGTGCGATGTCTCGTGTTGCCTTCTTGTTGATGCTTGCTCGTGTTTGCTCCGTAGGAATAGATGCTTTCTCTTCGATTGCCTTTTCCAGTGTTTCCTTCTTGTGTGCTTCCGCGGGTACCTCTCGGAGACGATGTGAGCTTGCGATCAACTACCCCATCAGAACCCGACTTATCAACAGGCAATGACTATGCATTACTTATGATCCATTCTATTTCAACTAGCGGTTTGCATGCTAGTCTAGGATAGGTTCGATGTTTGATCCTACAACATGTTTACAACCTCTTTCAAACCAATACAGCCATGTCCCCTCCCAGCAAACCATGTACTGCTATGTTACTATTGCTCGTTGCTCAGCCCCTGCTTAGTATGCATGCTTAGGATGCTACGATGTTACCCTGTTACTCCCTGGTTTGGGATATCACATTATCATTATTATTATTGTTTTTGATGATATGATTATTATAAATGTTGACTATACTCAACGAAGGATGGAAGGTCTAGGCTATCCCGCCCCGACGCTTTGTTCCATTCGAGTCACCTAGGATCCGAGTTCCGGGTATAGGTTTTAAGGCTGAGCGTGCATAACCGCGTGTGGGATTTTATGGGGCCCCCTTTTCTTACCTACCTAGCTTCAAACATTTCTAGTGGTGGCCCAAGCTGATTTACCATTTGAAACCGTGTGTGTGCTGGTGGGCCGCCACTAGTTTTCCAACCAACCCGGACCAGTGAGGACATAGTTCCCTTGCTGTTCCACTTTGTCCGGCTGAGGACCCGGTTTCCCATGTGTGATTAACCGGCTATCCAAACCTGCGACAGACGGTAGAGACTAGATCGAGAGCGCGGCCGGCTCTTGAGCTGGATGTCGACTCACCGGGGGCCACACGGATTTGTTCGTTGTTAGTTAGAGGGACCTGTCATTTCGGATCTCTGGGAACTAAATAATAAAATTTTTGCCTATAATGGGTAGCAACTAAGAGAGATGGTCGTGCGTGCGGAGCCTTGTAATGGGCAGTTGGTACACCCCTGCAGGGTTAAATCTTTTCGAGAAGCCGTGTCCACGGTTATGGACGACTTGAGACCTACTCCTTGTTCATAGACAACAACAACTGAGATAATCTTAATATAACTTGATCAACATGTGTGTGTGCCTTGACTGCTTCTTCTTCGTCGGGATGCGAAGAGGAGGACAAGGATAGGATAGGTGTTATGCTTGCGTAAGTAGTTGATAGCAAGACTTGTTGGAGGCGATTCCTCATCGAATGCTTAGCTTCTTACCTTACTCTCTAGATCGTTAGCCACTTCATAAATGCTAGTGCGGAAGCAACCTCACCACTTAACCCTTCCTTACCGTAAACTACTAGTTGTCCTAGAATGACGAGTGATGAAGACCTTGATGGGTCAGTTGACCACTATAGTTGGATGCTGAGTATTTCTGTACTCATGATACTACCCCCAAAATCTTTTCAGGGTTCTTGATCGACAACAGGTACGGTGGTCGACGTTTCACGTGGAGACTCGACGACGACTAGTTAGGCGGATCTCGGCGGAGGGCCTAGACCCGTGTGGTTATGGGGATCGATGTTTTTCTCTTTGCCAGTAGGCATTTGATTGTAGTCTGTACCCAGACATGTATCTTCCGATGTTGTATTGTATTTGAGGCAGTTGTATGCTGATTGTATGAGATGTTGTATCCTTGTATCTGTAATGTTGTGATATCATGTTGGAAAGCCGAGGCATATGGCTTCGTCATATGTCGCGGTGGGACCGATATGTGCTTCGTCCCCGGATCTGGATGGAAACATCTAGATCTAGAACAGTACCGCATATCGGGCCTTATAATTACATAAACCAAAAGGCATACGCCTATTAGCATAAGTACCGTAAGGACAAGTGAAAGTGGCCTTCTCTTGATCGGCAGTATTAACATGAATTTGAGAGAAGCCAGAGTACCCGTCAAGATAGCAAAAGTGAGTATTTTTGGACAACCTCTCAAGTATTTGATCGATGAAAGGCAGTGGGTAGTGGTCCTTCCTGGTTTCCTTGTTCAACTTCCTGTAATCAATACACATTCTATATCCAATAACAATCCTTTGAGGTATTAGTTCATTTTAATCATTAGGAACAACAGTCATACCTCCTTGCTTAGGAACACAATGAACTGAACTTACCCACTTACTACCAGCTATAGGATAGATGATACATGCGGCTAGAAGCTTGAGAACCTCAGTCCTAACCACGTCCTTCATCTTTTGGTTCAGCCGTCGTTGATGATCAACAATTGTTTTAGCATCGGGCTCGAGATTGATAGTATGTTGGCAAATTGATGGACTAATTCCCTTAAGGTCATCAAGGGTATAGCCAATAGCACCACGGTGTTTACAAAGTGTCTCCAATAATCGCGCTTCGTCAAATCCTGAAGCCGTTCGAGATCAAACACCTGGTCTTCTTTTGGTTGTGCAAGTATTCCCAAAGGTTCAACCAGAAGGTTGTGCTTCAGGATAGCAGGTTGCCTTAAGAATATGTCATCTAGCTCATTTCATTCTTGCATATGCATATCATTCTCATGGTCCTCCATATATTGCTGGAAAGGATCGTTAGGAGGAATAGCAATAGAAGCAATATCTTCAATAGTTTTGTCATTACTAGACAAATCAGTACCACGAGGTTGCTTAGAGAATTTAGAAAAGTTAACTTCATATGGCTCACCATTGAATTCAACAAAAACTTTACCTTTCTTGCAATCTATTATAGCTCCACAAGTTCTGAGGAAAGGCCTACCAAAGATAATAGGGAAAAAACTATCTTGCACTGAACCAAGTACTAGAAAGTCGGTAGGATACTTTACCTTTCCACATAGAACTTCAACATCTCTGACAATTTGAAAGTCCAAGTATGTGATCAGAGGGGGAGGGGGTGAATGATCACTTCAAATTTTTGACAGAAACTTGGAAGTGAAGCTTAAGTAAAGTGGAACAGGGAAGCATAAACAAGTAATCAGGGAAGTAAATCTGGAAGCAAAACTAAATGTAGTGAATCAAAACACATTGAAGCATAACTGGGAAGCAAATGTAATGCGGAAGGTAAATGCTTGAAGTAAAACGAACTGTTATTCGGCGATGTTTGTTCGACCAGTTCACGCTCTGCAAAGCGCTACGTCTGGTTGGAGGGACTGGTGATTGAACACCTGGAGCAAATATCTCTCCGTCCGTTGCTCCACTTCACCAATCTCCTTGAGCTTGGTCAGTTTTGACTCGGGGTAGATTATCAAGGGAATCTCCGAAACCTTTGAAAAACTTGATCTTCGAGGCAACAATTACTCTTCGCTCTCTAAAGTCGACAGTCTAACCATCTAGGAGAATTGCAGTTCTCTAAGATAAAAAGGCTAGTAAGCTTTCACCTAAGTCATCTCGAATCTACTCAGATCAATGGGACTTAGGCTTCAGTATTCTGGGTTTTTGGCTTTGCTTCAGTGGTGTTCTTGGGGTGCACTCTTCAGTCTCTCTCAGGAATATTCTCAGAGCAGACGCCCGCAACTGGAGGAGGGGGCGGCGTATTTATAGTTGGCGATCCCGAGGTGCGAAATGACCAGATTGACCTGAAGTGACGGCTTGACACGTGTCCACAACGGTCGGATTTTGTCATTACTGCGCAACTTTACTTGCGGAACAAGTAAATCTGACTCACAGAATTAGTTCTGCTTCCGAAGCCAAAGAACGAAGTCTTTGCTACTGAAGCTTAACTCAGTGCACATGACAGTTCTTCACTCTGGCATCTTAGTTGGCTTGGATTTGATCTGAGCATTTTCTCAATAACTTCGGTGTCCACAAACTAAGGACCCCTCTTGATAGTACGGTTTTTCGTATGACTCAAAGAACAGAAAAAGAACTACACAAAAACATCTAAGTCTTGCGCCATCTTCTTCATTTCCTTCAATGAGTTGAGCTTCAGGACACCTTCATTTTTGCGGGTCATTCTCCGTGATTAAGCTTTGCTAAAAGGGGTAATGATTCGATAACTTGGAAACCTTCCCTGAAACTTTATCACCTAGCTTGTCCTTCAGTAACCTATTCAACTGTTGTAAGGCCCGATATGCGGTAGTGTTCCAGTTCTAGATGTTTCCATCCAGATCCGGGGATGAAGCACATATCGATCCCACCGCGACATATGACAAAGCCATATGCCCCGGATTTCCAACATGATATCACAACATTACAGATACAAGGATACAACATCTCATACAATCGGCATACAACTGCCTCAAATACAATACATCAGCGGAAGGTACATGTCTGAGTATAGACTACAATCAAATGCCTACTGGCAAAGAGAAAAACATCGATCCCCATAACCACACGGGTACAGGCCCTCCGCCGGGATCCGCCTAACTAGTCGTCGTCGAGTCCCCATGTGAAACGTCGATCACCATACCTGTTGTCGATCAAGAACCCTGAAAATAGTTTGGGGGTAGTATCATGAGTTCAGAGGTACTCAGCATCCAACTGTAGTGGTCATCTGAACCAGCAAGGACTTCATCACTCTTCATTCTAGGACAACTAGTAGTTTACGGTAAGGAAGGGGTAAGTGGTGAGGTTTCTGCCGCACTAGCTTTTATGAAGTGGCTAACGATCTAGAGAGTAAGATAAGAATCCAAGCATTCGATGAGGAATCGCCTCCAACAAGTCTTGCTATTAACTACTTACGCAAACATAACACCTATCCTATCCTTGTCCTCCTCTTCGCATCCCGACAAAAAAGAAGCAGTCAAGGCACACACACGTTGATCAAATTATATTAATATTATCTCAGTTTTTGTTGTCTATGAACAAGGAGTAGGTCTCAAGCCGTCCATAACCGTGGACACGGCTTCTCGAAAAGATTTAACCCTGCAGGGGTGTACCAACTTCCCATTACAAGGCTCCGCACGCACGCCCATCTCTCTCAGTTGCTACCCATCACAGGCAACCATTTTATCATTTAGTTCCAAGAAATCTGAAACGACAGGTCCCTCTAACTAACAACGAACAAATCCGGGTGGTTCCCGGGGAGTCGACACCCAATCCAAAAGCTTGCCACGCTCTCGGATCGGACTCTTCCGTCTCAACAGGGTTTGGGTTACCGAGACGCCTCACGTGAGGTCTCGGGCCCTCGCCGGTCAAAGGTGGACCAACAGGGAAACCATGTCTCCGATGGTCCGGGTTGGTTTAAAAACTACTGGCAGCTGACCAGCACACACACGGTTTCAAATGGTAAATCAGCTTGGGCCACCACTAGAAATGCTTGAAGCTAGGTAGGTAAGAAAAGGGGACCCCATAAAATCCCACATGCGGTTAGGCACGCTCTGTCTTAAAACCAATACCCGGAACTCGTATCCTAGGTGATTCGAATGGAACAAAGCGTCGGGGCGGGATAACCTAGACCTTCCATCCTTCGTCGAATATAGTCAACATTATAATAATCATATCATCAACAACAATATACTAATGTGATAGCCCAAACCAAGGAGTAAGAGGGTAACATCGTAGCATCCTAAGCATGCATACTAAGCAGGGGCTGAGCAACGAGCAATAGTAACATATCAGTACAAGGTTTGCTGGGAGGGGACATGGCTGTATCGGTTTGAAAGAGGCTATAAACATGTGGTAGGATCAAACATCGAACCTATCCTAGCCTAGCATGCAAACCGCTGGTTGAAATAGAATGGATCATAAGTAATGTATAGGCCTTTCCTGTTGATAAGTCGGATTCCGAAGGTGTAGTTGATCACAAGCTCGCATCGTCTCCGAAGATACCCGCGGAAGCACACAAGAGGATAAACACTCGAAATCAATCAACGAGCAAGCATCTATTACTACGAGGCAAACACGAGCAAGCATCAACAAGAAGGCAGCACGAGACATCGCACCTACCATCGAGAGCGGTTACTAACAGGTTAAGTGGAGTACTCGTCACACACGACGATACCGCACATTTAGAAAGGTTCAAGTTGTTTAACTACAGGTGATCAACAAAAGTTGTTAACATGGCAACTCAAGCAAGCATGGCATAGCACACAAACATGTCAAGAGTTGAAGCACAAAGTAAACTATCTATGCTACTCAATTTAAGTGAGGCACAACCTAAACATGGCATAACACTAAGTGCCACACGATGATTAAAACATTTGGTACTATTCTGTCCTAAGCCATATTCTAGGTTGGTTAACAACAGAAAACAATAGCATAAACACAAAGTACACGAAAAACTAATCAAGTTACATATAAGGCACACTCCAAACGGAGTTACAGTTGAAAAGATATAAGCAAAACAAGTTACGGACACAATCTGCCAACATCACGAAGCACACTTTAGAGCAATTCACAAACAGGATAATCAATACAAACATGCTCACAAATGATATGGAACTAAAGTAGACATGACCGGGAAAGCATGTCAAAAAGAATCATGCAAATAGGCATCATAGATCAACAGATATTAAGCATGCAACATGGCATCGGAACATTACAGACTTAGAGAAAAATAGAGGTGGCTGTCAAAAACAGCAGCATAGCAACTTTGGAGCTCAATAACTATATGACCAGAAAGCATATGATGGCAATACAATACATATAATGTAAGTAGACATGATGCTTAACAATATGCAATTGGAATCACTCAATTCCGATAAACGGTCGTGACACACTCGTCGACCGAAGTTGCAAAAAATTAACATTTTTCAGCACAGCAGCACATTAACATCAGGATCACCACTTTGGAGCAACATTTAATATAGCTAGAGCACCCAAATATGACAAGTTAAAGCATGGAAATGAATTACACATGATGCTTAACACATAGGAAAAAGAATCAATGCAATAGGCCTCATGGATGTGTCACAATCATCAACCAAAGTTGCAATAAAATAATAACAGCAGCACATAACAGCAATTTGTAGCAGTTAACGTCCTGATGCCCTGTTCATCACACAATTACACATTCAAGATGATCTCAAATGAAAATGCTCACAAAAGGTGGATGCTAGAGCACACAGAGCACAATAGTACAAAAAAAGAATCACCTCATTTGGACCTACGAGTCAACGGGAATTAACGTTGCAAATATGAATCAGCAACACAAAATCTCCAGACTTAGCAGAATTTAGTACAAGGAAAAATCTAGATCGGGCCTTGGCTGGCTGGGCCGGGAGAGGGAAGGCCGGCCCATGGTGGCTGGATCGGTGGTCCCCCGATCTGGAGCCAGGCCAGGGCAGCGGCTCCGTTCGTCTCCTGGACGCGGCGGCGCGAGCTCGCCGGCCGGCGGCGGCACATCTTGGCGAGGGGCGACGAGGAGCGGCTCCGAGGAGGGCGAGGCCGGCTGGGGCGACCGGATCCGGCGGCTAGGCGGGGCCGGCGACCGCGGGCACGGGCGGCTTGGGGCCTCCATGGGCGGCGGCTGCAAAGCTCCTGGAGCTTCGTCCATGGACATGGAGGCCCGGCGCCGGTGTCCTGCAAGGAGGAGAGGGGAGGGGTGAGAGGATAGAGGGAGGAGAGGGAGCGCGGGAGGAGAGAGAGGCCAGCGACGTCGGCTGCCGGCGGCGGCTCGGCCTCCACGGTGCAGGCGGCGGTGAGCCCGCGGCTCGAACGCGGCTGGAGAGAGAGGAGAGGCTAGAGGGCTGACGTGGCGCAATCTGGGCCACTGATCTGCAGATCCAAGGGCCAGAAATTGCCTGGGATTAGGGTTGACGAAAATGGGGATATTTTGGGGCAGATCTGCGAATTTTCACGGGGGTGGCTGCAATTTTGTGGCTAGGGAAACCCTAGAATGGGGTGGTAGTGTGGTGGTCTTTATATAGCCCAGGTGGCTGGCAGTTTGCAAAAACATCCCTGGTTTTTCTCTCGCGCGCGCGGTGCTCACGTTTCTGACCGCCGGGGGTCCGCAGTACCTCCGATTCGGGTAAAACTTCGAACTGCGCGATCAGCGCGTCGAGCCGGCGGCGTTCACCTCACGTTGGATCCGTTCCGAGAACACTTTCCGGCGCGCTATAAAAATATCTCGTTTAATTATTAAACGGGGTATTTCGTTCCGTTGGCTGTGGCTGGTCTCGTGCGGTTTTCGCGACGGTGATCGGGTGAAACCCGGTGTCGCAAAGGTCGAGTATCAGGGTGGAAAGGGTCGGTTTCCGTCCGGTACGAGATAAGAGGGGGAAAAATAATCGCCGATCGATAAATCGGGGATGCAAACACTGGAAACAAATCAGACAATCAAACAATTCACACTGATTTTTTTTTAATTTTTGGGAAATCTGGGCTGTTACAACTGTTTACACTAGAAAACATTGTTAGTTCCTCTACTGTCTTGTCCAACAATATCCAAAACACACGGGGGCAAAACTTTGCTCTTACAATCTCCCCCTTTTTGGACTATTGTTGACAAAACAGGCATCGATAAAAGATATTGAAGTTTTTGTGAAGTGATGGGACAAACTCTAAGATATGAAGTTTTTGGCTCCCCCTGAATGCAAGCATCGAAGATTTATATAATCAAAGTTAATGCTTGATTGATATTTCTTCGGTGGAGAGCAAAACAAGTATCTTAGCGAAGACAATTGCATTTGAAGATATATATCCAGAAATGTGTGCAATTGCTTCCAGTGACCTGTGACTTAGAAAATAATAACCACCTGCAAGATAGGGGATACAAAGGAGTACTTGCAAGAAAAGGGTTATTAACATGTAAGATTATCACAGGAGTAGCATAACCGAATGTAAACTTAAGTTACAACCCAATCGAAGAGAATGGAATGTTTGTTGCAACTTAAACCAAGTGAAGCAAAATGCAAATAGCAAAAGCAAAGCCCTTTCCCCGATGCAAATCTAACTCATCGATGCCCTCATTCGCCCCATTTTTGTCAATGATTGCACAAAAGGTTGGGAAGAGGTTCGAGAGATTTACTGCGCGGCTTCAACACCCTTGGAGCCCGACAAAGCAGAGCTGGACGAAGACTCATCCGAAGAAGATTGATCGCCAGAGGATTATTCTTCCGAAGCAGACGAAGGAAGAGCTTCGATTCGCGTCTGAGTGATGAGGTTGATGTCGAGGTCGCTGTCGTCGAGGTCGTCGTCGTCCTTCGATGTGATGGAGTCCTTTTCGGAGACGGTGTCTGGCCTGATGGGTTCTGGCTCGTTGACGAAGAGGACTTCATCAATCTTGTGCAGGGGAGAGATCCTTTGATTCTGGCGATCCACAGTATCGTCACGGGAAAAGTTTCGCTGGAGGTGCTCATACTCTTTGTCGATGCGATCTTTACAAAGGCCTTTTACTGAGTTGAATTTCTGGATTCCCTTCCAGGAATGTCGTTTGAGTACACGTAGATACTGATTGTTATTGAGTGCAATGTTGCCAACGCAGTTGATTTCATCAGCAAGAAATTGTATCTTACGTTGATTGGCTTCCATGAAGTTTTCGAGCATTTGCTGCGATCGAAGATTTACTTCAAAGTGGTGGCAGTCTTTCTCGAATTTCTTCGATAAGTTGCGCTCATTTACTTCATGGCGCACCCCAACATATGTGGAAAAAGGATCATTGGGCTTCCTCAGCAATTCCAAAGTGTCACGCACTGGGGGAAGGAAAAGCTTCGGATGATGGTGAGCCACAAAGTCTTCATTTCTGCCATAGTCGCAAACAACTTGCAGCCAAGGAGCATATGGATTCAGTGTGAATGGTAGTTCTGCTGCATAAACCAAATTCCTAAGGAAGCAGTCTTCGAAGTCAAATACGAGACCATGAGTGAGCTTCATAATCGCATGCCTTGTCTCTGGATAAAGATTTGATTCTACTGAAGCAGTACTCAATGGAATCAAGGAGTTAGACAAGATATAGAACCAAGTCTTGGAAATGAAGTTCAAATGCTTCGGGGGAATGTTTTCAGGAATATAGTTTGCAGTGACTTCGGTGTCCAACAAAGTAGCAAATTGTTCTTCAGTCAGATCGGGCTCTAAGTGAATCTTTTCTTGATTGCCAGAATGCCTTGGAATATTGACTATTTCCATGAATTCGGTTGAAGACATTCTGAAGATATCACCTTGGATCATCCATTCCAGCGTCCATGAGCGGGGTTCATTTGCATCACCAAAAAAATATAGTGTGGCATAGAATTGTTTGATGAGTTCAGAATTGAAGGGAGTGCTCAAAGAAAACAGCTGATTCAAATTCTGATTCTCAATGGTTTAGGTTATGTTCTGGAAGCAAGTGGCAGTTGAAAGACTTTGCATATCCAGATACCGGTGCCTAAACAGAACTCCTTGCTGTCAGAAAACCTTGGTGTATAAAATTTGTTGCTCAGCAGTCCAGCAACGTAGATCATCCGCTATTCGATCTGAAGCATATGGACTAACACCAAAGAAACGGTGACGTTTCTGATGTTGTTCTAAACTGAATTCTGGATTGTGCTTTGAAGAACAGCCAGCGCCCTTGAAGATAGGAAATGTTTCATGAGGGTAATTGGAATCAAGCTGAGTGTCTTGGCAGGGGCGCGAATGAGCGCGAAACCTTTGCAGAGGAGGTATTTGATTTGCTCTTGACGAGCCAGCAGTTTGACCGACTATTAGCGCTTTCTCTTGCGAGGGATTCAAAATCTGGACTTGCTCATCGTCATCTTCATGTGCTTTAGTGCGAGGCCCATGTGATTCGGATTCTTGAGCGGTTCTGGCGGGGGAAAAGTCTCGGGAGCCACGGGTTCTGGAGTGGGATGGAGAGGGTTCATTGGCTTCAGGGTGAGTTGATGGGGGTGGTGCAGGAGCAACAGGTGGTGTGGGAGTCCTTTGCGGTGCGGGGGATGGAGCACGTGTTGGTGTGGGTGCACGAGGTGGAATGGGTGCGGGCATTGGTGCAGGTGTTGGGGTTGGGGTTGGAGTACGCTTGGGGGTTGGAGCTTTTGGAGGTGGAGTTTGTTTGGGAGTGGATTTGGTAGGAGGAGGCGAAGGGGTTTTTGTGGGTGGGGCTGAAGCTTTTGGTTTTGGCTGGGAAGGCTTTGGCTTGGGAGCAGGAGTGGGAACAGCTTTAGGAATTTCCTTTGGCTGCTCATCACTTGTATCCATGTCAGCAGCCGAGGCAAAAGTGACCTTCCGCTTCTTGGTGGTTCTCTTCTTTGGAGAAGGATCAGAAGCCTTGGTGACAACAGGCTTTGCAACAGCTAGTTCGGCTTCCTGTGGGGCCTTGCGCTTCCGAGAGTCTCTTTCCATGATGGAAGCATTATGCGTCTTCACCATTTCGTCCACTGCAGCCTTAATCTTTCTCTTGAAGATTTTGATGTTTTCCTTGGTGGTGGTGTTGACATCTGTCACCTTCTGAAGCAATTTCAAAGAGTGTTGTTTGAATTCTTCATCTGTTTCAGCTTCAGCGCGCTTCTGGTAGTTGTGAATCTTTTCAACTTCAGATCTATCTATTGAATGCAAGTCCTTCAGCTGAATAATCATAGTGGAGATCATTGATTCGATGGATCCTGAGATATAGACATCACCTAGATCAACAGCTTCATAATCTACTGCCGCACACTTCTTCCAAAGGGCTTCAGTAACACCCAATTGATCCCATAGTTCGCCTTCACGAGGATCAGGGAACTGATGTTCACTATGGCGGTCAGCTTCAGCTTGAGCTTCAAGCATAGAGATGCCTTTCTGCTTCGATGGAATAGCTTCAGTGGAGGGAGTCATATCGACAACCGACTTCTTCTGGACAACCCTTGCAGCTTTCTAAGCTTTCTTTTTTCTGAGGCCTTCTATAGAGGCCTTGCGTTTAGCTTCGTGCTCAGCCAAAAGTTTGGCTTCAGCTGCAGCTTTTTCTTCATTCTTCTCGGCTTCGGCGAGCTTGCGCTTCGTTTCAGACTTCTCTGCAGCAAATCTTGCGGAGTCTAGCTCCCTTTGCTTTCTCGCAGCTACCCTCTTCTGCATTCTGCTTCTCTGCAGAATCTTTAGCAAGAATGTTTCGTTCAAGTGCCTCCTCGAGGTCTTTCTGCTTCAGTTCATCTTCGGTGAGCTTTCTCTTCCCTGAACGGTTTGGAGGAGCAGACTACTTGGGCTTCGCTGGTGCAGTAGCCTTTGCATATTGTTAATGCTTTGCAGGGTCATGCCTTTGTTTAGAGCGCCTCTCAGTGTTAAGGGCATCAGCCGGTGGCTTCGAGGCCAAGGGCTTCGCAACCAACAAATTTGACAAGTCAATGGTGGGGCGAGCTGAGGACTTATCTGTGGGGTCTTGAATTTTTATCCCCTTAGCAGCTGGTTTCTCTCCTGGCTTCTTCTTCTATGGAAGCCGAATCCTTTGCTTCTTGGGTGGAGCAGGTTCTGACTCATCATCTGCTTCCGATTCTGATTCTTCATACGCTTCAGCATTTGATTCGTCAAGAATCGAGTCTTCCAGATTAGCTCATTCCAGCCTGGCTTGCTCTTCATCATCGGTGGAAGCGTGAGGAGGTGAAGCAGATTTCTTCTTAAGTTTTCTCTTTTTCTTCGAGCTAGGGTCAACTCCATGAGCTTCAGCATCAGCCAGCTTGGGAGACTTCTTTGCTTCCTTGAGTCTCTTTTTCTCTGCAGCGATTCTCAATCGCTCTTGCTCTTCAGGGTAGTCATCAGGGGTCTTGAGGGTGTTGGCGTGAGGATACTTTGGTGGAACAGGATAGTACAAGTGACAATTTTCTTCAGTGTACTTTCCACACATGTGTGAAGTGTATAGGACGGGTGGATTGAAGGCAAACTGCATTGCCCATTTCCAGTCAGGGATACTCTTTTATTTGTACCACCTGATGGCTCAGTAGCGGCGAATGTTTTGCAGACGAATCTTGCGCTGATCCTTGGTTTCTTTCGGAGGGGTATCATATCCAAGTTCAATTCGGATGGACTCAGGGATTCCTCTTGCATTGTTGGTTTCCTCGGTTCTGCCTCCTTTTCTCTAGGGAGTGGCTTGTTCAGCTTCGTTGAAGTGATCAAGTACTAGAGACTCATCACCGAAGCCTAAATCCTCAGACATCCTGTGAAGGAGAAAAAGTTAGGGAGGGGAAAAGACAAGTATGGTCTGAGCACCAGAAAAAGTTTCGACCAAAAACAAATGATTTTGACATGAGATTCAATGTTGAATACGGGTGATGTTTCCGGTCTGTTCTGAGCTAAACTTAGCCACATCAATGACGAACTGCAGCCCTAACACAGAACATATGGCATCAAACCCTAGCTTCTAACCTGAATCGAGATGGGAAGCTTTTGCAGGCTAAAAACAATTTCCCAATGGAGCAAGGATCCAACGGATCAAAGAAACCAAACAAAATCAACCCAAAACAAGACTAAGAACTCGGATCCAATCAAGAAGGGGATGAACAAAATGATGAAGATTGGATCGAGGGCTCGGCGTATCCTAACTTGGTGTCGTCGAGCAGCTACAGCGACGACGAGCAGAGGAGGAGCTCGATGGTGGCGCGAAGTCCGGTAGTGAAGCGGCGAGAACGGCGACGGAGACGAAGAGCACGATGGCGCGTGAGAGGTTAGGGTTCCAGAGCGGTTGGGAATGAAGTAATGGATCGGTTCGCTGGGGTGATGCCTTATATAGGGTTGGTCTGACAGGAGTTGTCAGATCAGATCGGACGACTCCTAGCGACCATCCCTCCGGATTCTGTGGCGAGGATTTCGTGGCGTTTCGCGAGGGAATCTCAACGACCCGGATTTGACGGGATCTCAAAGACCGAAGAATATGTCTTTGACTTGAGTAAAACTTCGATAAAAGTTGGAAGCATTTTATTCGGAACTCAATGACGTTCGAAGCAAAATACTATCCATTTCAATTATGCTCAACCATTTTGGACAGATAGAACAAGGGTAAAAAGAACAGAAGCGGGTAGGGTCCGAAACTTATCACCTCGAAGAAAAACCAAACGAAGCAAAAGGTGATAAGCATTGAGGACTAAATCCAAGAAAAATAGAAATTGAAATTGAAGAAAAAACAAATAACGAAACCAAAAGCAAACAACTAAGTAGATGATTATATACAATGAGGTAAAGGTTCGGTCTTACAGAACATTTCGTGAGTCCAATATATTGAGCTCACGCCTTAACGCACAGAACCTTTTCTCATCCAATGATTTCGTGAATATGTCAGCCAATTGATCTTCAGTTCTGACATGACTGATCAAAATATGTTCACGCTAAACATGATCACGAAGAAAACGATGACGAATGTCACTATGCTTCGTGCGAGAGTGTTGTACAGGATTGTGAGAAATTTTGATTGCACTCTCATTATCACACAGAAGAGGAATTTTCTTCACATGAATTCCATAATCCTTCAGCGTTTGCTTCAGCCAAAGAATCTGAGTGCAACATGAACCGGCAGCAATATATTCGGCTTCAGCAGTAGATATTGAGACACAGTTTTTCTTCTTGGAAGCCCAACACACAAGTGGTCTTCCAAGGAAATGACAAGTCCCTGATGTTGTTTTCCTATCCACACGATCACCAGCCCAGTCTGAATCGGAATAGCCAACAAGATCAAACTGAGCTCCTTTGGGATACCACAAACCCAAGGTTGGTGTCTGAGCAAGATACCGAAGAATTCGCTTTACTGCAGTATGATGTGATTCCTTGGATTGGCCTGAAAACAAGCACAAATACATACTGAAAGCATAATGTCAGGTCTAGATGCACAAAGATATAAAAGAGATCCAATCATAGACCAATATTTCTTCTGGTCGAAGGCTTTTCCCTTCTCATCTGCATCTAGGAAGCCATTGGTAGGCATTGGAGTCTTGATAGTTTTGCAATCAGTGAGACCAAACTTCTTCAGGAAATACTTGAGATATTTTCTTGAGAAATAAAGGTGCCATTCTTCTGTTGATGGATTTGAAGTCCAAGGAAAAACTTCAATTCACCCATCATTGACATCTCATATTTCTTCGACATCATTTTGGAAAATTCTTCGCTGATTTCAGAGTTAGTGCAGCAAAAATAATATCATCTACATATATTTGTCAAACAAACAAATCACCATTATAAGATCGAGTGAAAAGAGTTGGGTCAGTTGTTCCTGGTTTGAAGCCTTTCTTCAGAAGGAAGTCCTTCAGAGTGTCGTACCAAGCACGAGGTGCTTGCTTCAACCCATAGAGAGCCTTGTGCAACCTGTACACCATGTCAGGTTTCTTCGGGTCTTCAAAACCTGGAGGCTGCATAACATACACTTCTTCTTCGATTTCTTTGTTAAGAAAAGCACTTTTAACATCCATTTGATAAAGTAGGATACCATTGAAATTTGCAAAAGCAAGCATAACACGAATGGATTCGGGACGAGCAACTGGATCATAAGTTTCACCGAAATCGATACCTTCGATTTGGGTATATCCTTGTGATACCAGTCGTGCTTTGTTTCTTACCACTATACCATCTTCATCTTGCTTGTTGCGAAAAGTCCACTTTGTACCAATGATGTTGTGCTTCGTGGGATCAGGCCTATCAACTAAGGACCAGACTTTGTTTCGCTCGAACTGGTTAAGTTCTTCGAGCATAGCGGTTAACCAATCTGGATCCTTCATGGCTTCATCAAACTTTGAAGGTTCTAGCATGGAGACAAATGAAAAGTTTCCACAGAAGTTAGCCAAATGAGTACGAGAACGAGTTGTGGGACGACCTGGTTGTTGAATTTCTTCAAGGATCGAATCAACATCAACTCTTCTTCGAACTCGTGATAAAGTATAATCGTTTGCTTCAGGCTCAGCTTCTGCTTCATGATCTGCTTCAGCTTCAGGATCTGCTTCAGCTTAAGGATCTTCTGCACCTTCACCTTCATCATTTCCTTCGTTCCCTTGCTCTTCTTCGTCCTGTTCATCATTAGCTTCAGGATTTTGATCTCCAGCGCCCCGGGCTAGGTGTGGGAACATTGGATCATCATCATCTTGATTAGCTTGACGAGCAACTACTTCAATAGGGAGAATTTCTCCAATAGCCATGGACCTGATAACTTCATCAAGAGGAGGTTCATCTAGATCATGAGGCAAATGCTCTTTTTGAGAGCCATTAGTTTCATCAAACCTCATATTTACAGTTTCCATAACCTTCCCAAAGTGGGAGTTATACACTCTGTAAGTGTGAGAATTCGAACCATAACCTAAAAGAAAACCTTCATGTGCCTTAGGGGCAAATTTGGAGCTATGATTCATATCTCTAATAATTAACAAGGAGCACAAAATACCCTAAGATACGAAACATTTGGCTTGTTACCAGTGATAAGCTCGTGTGAAGTTTTCTTCAGAAATTTGTGAAGGTAAACCTTGTTGATGATATGACATGCAGTGTTAATTGCTTCAGCCCAGAACCTGATAGGAGTCTTGTATTCAGCAAGCATAGTTCTGGCCATTTCAATAAGAGTTCTATTCTTCTTTTAAACTACACCATTCTGTTGAGGTGTATAAGCAGCAGAGAACTCATGAGTAAAGACATGATCATCAAGAAATTCTTCAATATGAGTATTTTTGAACTTAGTTCCATTATCACTTTGGATATGCTTCAGAGATAATTCATATTCTGTTTGAGCTCTCTTAGCGAATGACTTGAAGATTTCAAAAACTTTGCTCTTGTCATCCAGAAAGAAAAACCAAGTATAACGAGAAAAATCATCAAAAATAACAAGAGCATATTTGTTTCCTCCCAGACTTGCAAAATTTTGAGGACCGAAAAGATCCATATGAAGCAATTCAAGAGGACGAGTAGTAGTCATGATAGTCTTCGCTGAATGATGTTTCTTCGTAATTTTACCAGCTTCACAAGCACTGCAGAGACGATCCTTATCGATTTTCACTTTGCTAATGCCAATAATATGCTTCTTCTTCACTAGATTTTGAAGATTTCTCATCCCTGTATGACCAAGTATTCGATGCCATAACCAACCGGATGAAGCTTTTGCCATTAGGCATGTGGATACAGAACGGCCCGAAGAAAAATCAACAATATATAAATCTCCTTTTCGGTAACCCTCGAAGACAAACGTATAGTCATCCTGTGAAAAGACAACACAACGCGAAGCAGAAAATAGAACAAGCATACCCATATCGCGTAAATTGGAAATAGACATAAGATTATAGCCAAGAGATTGAACTAGCATAACCTTGTCAATGTGCTTATCTATCATATGGAAACCTTACCCAAACCTAACACTTTACCCTTGTTGTTATCACCGAAAGTAATGTACTTCTGAGAAGATTGAGATAGTTTTTCTTCGGTGAATAACTCCTTGTCTCTGGTCATATGATTTGTGCAACCACTATCCAGGACCCATTCAGATCCACCGGAGACATAGCCATGTAGAAGAATTAGTTCTTATTAACCACCCACAAATGAGCAGGTGACTGAGAAGAGGTGGAAGCACTTGTTGAAGCAATATTAAAACGAACAGGGTTATATTTCCTAGGGGGACCATCAAGTACACCATAAATGTAATTCCTTTGCGAAGGGTTAGGATATGAATGAGCATATGCAATCTTATTATGGTTATCATGAGGACGATAAGTATAACGACTAGTGCGATAGTATTCATTTTGAGGAACATTTGATTCGGACACCAGTGAACCATTTCTCTCCTCTAGTGAATAGAAATGATTAGCAGGCAGTTTTTCCACAAGTGCTTTCTGCACCCATATCTGGCTCTTGTAGAAGCCATTCCTAGGAGGAGTACCAACATACTCAGCTATAACCTTTCCCTGTTCATCTTTAATGAGCTTGTAGTCTGAATCAAGTGATTCATCTACAATAGCTTTATTCATTTTGCAGTCAAAACCTGAAAGGTTAGCTATATCAATGGGGTTTCTCCTTCGCTAGGACCCAAACAGTCTTAGGGTACTGCTCAGGTTCCCAATAGGTGCCATCAGGGTTTAGCTTCCTCTCGAAACCAACACCCTCATTCCTAGGATTCCTGTGAAGGAGAGCCTTCCTCAGGATGTTACAAAGATATTGGTGACCTTGCACACTTTTGAACATGCCTGTTTCAAATAAGTTTTTCAAACTGAGGAGTTCCTCGGTAACAACAGGATTTTCCTCATTCGAGGCATTAGTATCATCAATAATAATAGGAGCTCTGCCTTTGGAATCAGTTTTTCTTCGTTCCAGACAAGTTAAGCAAGGTGAATCAGTTTTATGATTTGCTTCAGAACCTTGTTGAGCCATGAGAGATAGATTGACATTTTCAAACTCTTCATGAGCCTCTTTCAGTCTTTTGAGAGCCATTTTCCTCTGAAGAAATTCATAGGTGAGCTTCTCATAATCAACTGGAAGAAGATCATGCCGAGAGGATAATTCTTCAAACTTCTCCTTCATAGCAGCATGCTCATTAGTTAAAGTTTGAATTTTCTCTATCTCATCGATCAACAGAGTTTCTGATTTCTTAATGGTTTTGCTTAGCGAATCAAGTTCATCTTGTTGGATTGAAGCAATTTTAGCAAGTTTAGCATAGCTTATCTTCGAATCACTGTCATATGATGAACAA
This sequence comes from Bromus sterilis, assembly GCA_950022295.1. Lineage (NCBI taxonomy): Eukaryota > Viridiplantae > Streptophyta > Magnoliopsida > Poales > Poaceae > Bromus > Bromus sterilis. The sequence goes on along the minus strand of OX465597.1, from coordinate 268,175,171 downwards.
TCAGAAGTATCATAGGTAACTTTGGGTGAAGATACCTTTGATTTGGACATGAAGCAATGCGCAGGAGTTTCATCTTCACTGCTATTGTTGGTGAAGAATGAGCTTGAAGCTTTGGCTGAAGAATCTGCCGAAGCGAATGCGAAACCAGCAACATCATCTGATTCGGACTCAGACCCAAACCTTGAGCCTGATTCAGCTTCGGACCCAGAGGCTTCATCTTCAGAATTCATTTCCTTTCCCAGATATTCCTTGGCACGATGAGAATTGCTTCGACGAGAAGAATGTGTCTTCGAAGAAGAATTCTCACGCTTCTTGTGATACTTATTTTTCTTGTCAACATCTGAATCTTTCTTCTTTTCTCTTCTTGAACTGGAATCATGTCTCTTGGAATCATATCTTCTGGAGGATCTATGGGACTTTATTGAAGAATCTCTGAGTGAATGCTTTGATTTGTTTTTTGCTTCCCACAGAGAACAATCAGCAATGTAATGACCTGGTTTCTTGCACTTGTAACAGCAGTTGTCCTTCGATGGAGAGCTTATTGAGAACGAACGGTGAGATGAGTAACTATAGTTCCTTGAAGAGTAACTCTTCTTGGGTGAAGAAAAACCTTTTCTTCGAAAGCGGTTGAAGCGTCTCATGATCAATGCTAAATTCTTGCCAATGCTTGCAGGATCATCAGATTCGACACCTGAAGCAGAACTGACTTCGGGTGAAGAATGATGCGAAGCTTTTGCTTTCAGAGCATGTGATCTTCTTCGAGAGCCATTAATGTCACGTTTCTAATCTTCTTCCATTTCAAAAGTGTTGAGTATCTCAAGAATATCAGCGGCAACAAGATTTCTGAAGTCAGTTCTTTCCTTGATCATCAGCACAATGTGATCAAAAGAATCATCCAATGAGCGAAGCAAAGTTCTTACAACTGAGTGACGAGTAATGTCATCAGCATCGAGGGAAATCAACTCATTTGCAAGAGCAATTAGTCTGTTGTAAATGGAGTTGACTTTTTCGCCCTCGTTTCTGTTGAATCGATAGAATTTGCTTCGGAGAGTGTCAATTCAGGCATCTTTCTGAGTGGATACACCTTCTCCAATATTTTCCAGATAGTCCCAGACACCTTTGGAAGATGGGATATTCTTCACTTCATGATACTTCTCTGGAGTCAAATGGTTCGTGATGAATACCCAGACTTCAGAATCAAGATCAACCAATTTTGCTTCAGTAGGAGTGATGGCATTTACATCCGCGACTGTGACTCCATTCAAGACAACTTGCCAGGTAGCTGAATTGATAGCCACGATATTTCTCTTCATTTTGTCCTTCCAGTACGGGTAGTCCTTCCCATTGAAAACAGGAATAGGTTCGCCGGAGCGAATAGCTGCGAAAGACATACTTGAAGGCACTCCAGGAGGTTAATCCAAAACACACAGAGTGTACGGAGTGACTAGCTCTGATACCAATTGAAAGTCCAAGTATGTGATCAGAGGGGGAGGGGGTGAATGATCACTTCAATTTTTTGACTGAAACTTGGAAGTGAAGCTTAAGTAAAGCGGAACAGGAAAGCATAAACAAGTAATCAGGGAAGTAAATCTGGAAGCAAAACTAAATGCAGTGAATCAACACACATTGAAGCATAACTGGGAAGCAAATGTAATGCTGAAGGTAAATGCTTGAAGTAAAACAAACTGTGACTCGGTGATGTTTGTTTGACCAGTTCACGCTCTGCAAAGCGCTACGTCTGGTTGGAGGGACTGGTGATTGAACACCTGGAGAAAATCTCTCTCCATTCGTTGCTCCACTGCACCAATCTCCTTGAGCTTGGTCAGTTTTGACTCGGGGTAGATTATCAAGGGAATCTCTGAAACCTTTGACAAACTTGATCTTCGAGGTGACAATTACTCTTCGCTCTCTGAAGTCGACACTCTAATAGTTTAGGAGAATTGCAGTTCTCCAAGATAAAAAGGCTAGTAAGCTTTCACCTAAGTCATCTCGAATCTACTTAGATCAATGGGACTTAGGCTTCAGTATTCTTGGTTTTGGGTTTTGCTTCAGTGGCGTTCTTGGGGTGCTCTCTTCAGTCTCTCTCAGGAATATTCTCAGAGCAGCCACCCGCAAATGGAGGAGGGGGCGGCGTATTTATAGTTGGTGATCCCGAGGTGCGAAATGACCAGATTGACCCGAATTCACAGCTTGACACGTGTCCAGAACTGTCGGATTTTGTCATTACTGCGCAACTTTACTTGCGACACAAGTAAAGTTGACTCACGGACTTAGTTCTGCTTCAGAAGCCAAAGAATGAAGTCTTTTCTACTAACGCTTAACTCAGTGCACATGAGATTTCTTCACTCTGGATTCTCACTTGGTTTGGATTTGATCTGAGCATTTTATCAATAACTTCGGTGTCCACAAACTAAGGACCCCTCTTGATAGTACGGTTTGTCCTATGACTCAAAGAACAGAAAAAGAACTACACAAAAACATCTAAGTCTTGCGCTGCCTTCTTCATTTCCTTCAATGAGTTGAGCTTCAGGACACCTTCATTTTTGGGGGTCATCCTCCATGATTAAGCTTCCTAAAAGGGGCAATGCTTGGATAACTTGAAAACCTTCCCTGGAGCTTTATCACCTAGCTTGTCCGTCAGGAACCTATTCAACTGTTTACACTAGAAAACATTGTTAGTTCCTCTACTGTCTTGTCCAACAACATCCAAAACACACGGGGGCAAAACTTTGCTCTTACACAGTTCCAATAAGAGAGATAGTTTCACTGTTTGCGAGATAAATAGTAACATCAATCTCTTCAAGTTCACAAGGTGAAATCTCACCCATGATCTCCTGATAGAGTGAATAAGGAATAGCGCTAGCACTCGATCCCAAATCGCATAGCCCATAATAATTATGATCTCCTATTTTAACAGATACAACCGGTGTACCTGAAATTGGGCCTTTGCTCTTGGATGTAACAATGTTAGTGGAAACAGCACAAGAATTTATATTGTGATCAAAAACATCATTATTCACAAGATCTTTAACCAATGCAACTTGAGGCTTGACCTTGATCAGGTCCTCATGCTCATCAGTGGTCCTTTCACTTTTATTTATTACACCTGTAACAAAAGAGTGCTCCTTAATCCTTTTGGGGAAAGGAGGCTGCTCATATATAATTGCAGGCAAAATAGGGTCAGCAATATTAATAGCAACAAGTAATTCTTTGAAGGGTTTATGGTGCTGATCCTTCTTCTTCTTAGAAGAGTCAACATGAGAGGCAAAGTCCTTACAAAAATAAATCATTAGCTGGGAATCAAGACCAATCTTAGAGAAAAAGGTATTAAAGTAATCAGTTTTGAAAGCTCAAGAATGATCAGAGGGGGAGGGGGTGAATGATCACTTCTAAAAATTCTAAGGAACTTAGAAGGAATTCATGAAAACTGCGAAGGACTAAAAGAATCTCGAAGGAATTACAGTATCGAAAGACATGCATGATGAGTCGAACGGATTGGGAGCGAGGGAAAACATCGAAGGAAAACAGGCAATGAGTAAATACTGAAAGTAAATACAAGAAAGAAAACGAGCCTGACAAAATGATGTTTGGTAAACCAGTTCACACTCTGCAATGTGATACGTCTGGTTGGAGGGATTGGTGATTGAACACCTGGAGCAAAACTCTCTCCGTCCTATTCTCCACTGCAACAAACTCCTCGAGCTTGTCCAGTTTTCACTCGTGATAGATGATTCAGGACATCTCCGAGACCTTTACAAACTTCCTTCAGCAGCGACAATTTCTCTTCGACTGCTTGACAGGCGACGCCTAACCGTCTAGGAGACTTGCAGTTCTCCAAGATAAAAAGATCGTTTAATCTTGACCTAAGTCTCTGTGAATTGCTCAACTCAGTTCAGACTTGGGTTTTGGTTTTCTCTCGTGTTTTATCTTGGGATGCTCACAGTGCTTCTGTCTTAGAATCTTCAGTGGAGCAGCCAACCCGAAATGGTGAGTAGGTGAGGGGTATTTATAGGTGGCGATCCCGATGGGTAAAATGACTGAAGTGACCCGGTGCAACTGCTTGACGCGTGTCCACAACGGTCGGATTTCAATCACTGCGCAACTTTACTTGCGGAGCAATTAAGCTAACTTACCGAACGAGTTCTCTCTCGAAGGCATGAAGTGCGATGAATTTGCCTTCGAGCTATTCACTCGACTCAGTAAGATTTCTCTCGGTAGGATTTTTGTGGGTTTAGGTTGAGTAGAGCAAATTCACTTCGACAAAGATCTCAACTAGCAAACCCCTCTTGATAGTACGGTTTTTCCTACGACTCAAGAAAACAAAGAGAAACTAGTAAAAATACTACGTCTTCATCCAGCTTCAGCTTTCTCCTCGTTACGCTTTTACTCGAGAGCATCTTCTTACTCGACGACATTTTCGGGGGTCGTCTTCCTTCAAAGGTTTCCGTAGTTGACTGCAGCTTCGCTGCAGTGAGTTGTCCTTCGACCTTCTACTTGCAAACTCCATTCTTTCGGAACCTAAGTATCTGTTTATACTCGAAAACAATATTTGTTCCACTACTTCTTTATCTAACAATCTCCAAAACCTCGGGGGCAAAACTTGCTCCTACAATCTCCCCCTTTTCGGACGATTGTTGACAAAACATGCATCGATAAATAATTTGAAATTTTTGAGTTTTCGATGATAAACCAGTGCTAAGATCGATGATATATTCCCCCTTGATGTGTGCACGGAAGATATAAATTTCCAGTGAAGTGCAAATTAGACAAGATTTGAGTCGAGGAAAATACATCATAATATTAGAGAGAAAGATTGCAGTCCAAATAATATTCAATGAGAAATATGCAATATCCTCGAATAACCTGTGAACTTATATGAAAGATAACTTCCTGCAAAAGGTTAAGTATCACAAGCATAGAAGATAGATATCTTACGATGAAATAGCAGTTCACAGACCTACTTAGAGTTAGTTACAACCATATCGAATGTGAATCGAATGTTTGTTGAAACCACTCAGAAACTCAAATTTTAAAAGATCAACGACCAAAAAGCAAGGCCCTTAACCCGATAGCAAACTAATTTCTTCGATGCCACTACATCTCTCCCTTTTTGTCACAACGCACAAAAATTCTAGAGAATAGGGTCGAAAGAAATCCCTACTCGCTTGAGCGGAGCTGGCGACGTCGAGAAGATTCCGTGATCGTTGAAGGACGTCGAATGGGGCGACCACCTCGAGGAGTAATCTTCGTCCTGAAAGAATGCTGATCACCAGATGTGTCTAACTACGATACAGGAGGAGTCCGAGGGCTTCGCGGAAGGGGAGAGTAAACTCTCGGTTGGCGCCTTGATTCTTGTTCGGGGTCGGAGTCGGAGGAAATAGTGTTCAAGTTGATGTGATAATAATCATCGACACTGATGACATCCCTGTTCTTCGGCAGCAGAGGAATGGTAGAATCTGGTCGATCCACACGATCATCATTGGTCCATTGCTTGTGCTGATGCGGAGGATATTCTTCGAATCCGCAGCGCTGCAGCTGACCGAGGGAATTAAACCTGCGCAGTCTTTTCCAATCCCGGCGAAGCTATTCAAGAAGAAGCTGATTATTTTTCATTGTGATGTTGCGCAGATGGTTTATTTCATCCATCATCTTCTGTTTCTGCAGGAAATCTTGGTCGATGTGATGCTGAAGCATTTGTTGAGACCGAAGAGATACTTCCATGTGATGTACGGGCTTGATGAACTTCGAGCGAATATTACGTTCAGTCATATATGCTCGGATGCAAGTGTGCTCAGCAAATTGATCGTTGGATCGAGCAATAATCCGCAACACTTCTTTCACTGATGGAGTAAAGATTTTCGGGTAAATAGACATGGGGAATGGCTCGTCCCGAGAGTAATTGCAGATGGCCATCAGCCAGGGTGCATATGGCTTGTGAGAATTATGATCATCAGCATAGGAAACCATTGTGCGAATGAAGTAGTCTTCAAAATTGAAGGGATGACCATGGACTAACTTCATTAGAGCAAGTTGCAAATCATTGGGGATGGGAAAATTGTCATGCACATCAAGCATTGGCATAAAATTCTTCGACAGAATGTAAATCTAGGATTCGGCTTCGAAGACTAAGTTCTTGGGCATGGGCTCAGAGGGGTAGTGATCTCCCACGACATCCGTATTCATCAGCATAGAAAATTCAGCAGGAGTTGGGGCAGGCAGATCATGCAGTTTGTGTGGTAATCCTTCGAAACGAGGCAAGTTGAGCACTGCCAGAAATTCATCGACAGTCATGTGAAACACTTTTCCTTGAATCATGAAATCAAACTTCCAAGTCTTCGAGTCTTTGGGATCACCATTGACATAGAGTGTGGCATAGAACTGCTTTATTAGCTCAAGATTATATCCAGAATCGAGAGCAAACATCCTGTGAGCATGGAGACCATCAATTGTTTCGGCAACATTCTCAAAACATGACGTGGCGTACACTGAAGGCATATCAAAATATTGATGTTGAAAAACTATGGCCTTGTTGTAAAGCAAACGAGTGTAATAGATGGCTTGCTCCTGGGTCCAAAACCGAAGATAATATGCATTCATTGGATTCTCATAGGGATTTGGCCCGAAGAAAAATGGCTTGTGTTCATGCCTCTTGAAGGTAGGACCTCCTCGAGGGACATCGGGGCGGAACAAAGGCAGCATTTCCCTCGGATGAGTAGAGTGGAGTACCTCATCGACTGGAAACACTTCATCTGCATTGTCTGGCATTTGAAGAACGGGCTCAGCTGGGCGAGGAAATGAAGATGGAACATTGACAATGTCCTGAGCTGGGATAGCTGCAGGAGCATTTTCCTCGGCTTGCTCATCGACGGCATCTCCTTCGTCGGCATTTGCATTCTGCTCGGCCTCTTCAGTCTCCATGGCCTCCAGATATTCATCAAGTTTCTCGAAGGCATCTATCATTTCTTCATTTGAAGAATTTGAGGAAGATGAGGAGCTATCATCAGAACTGGAGTCAAAAGAAATTTCTTCTTCGGCAGCAGCCTCTTCTGGTGCAGGCGGTGCCTCATGGCGAGATAAACCGTGGTCACATCCACGTGTGCATCTTCTCCTTCGTGCAGCGTTTGGGAAGAGGAGTAATCCTTCTGCACCGATGGAACTAGGGCAGGTAGTTCTTGCTCGACCTGAGAATTTTGCTCGGTCTCAACTTGAGCCTCAGGCTCGGCAGCCGGGGTGGAAGATGGAATGACTTGTCGAGGCAATGGAGGGGCAGGTGTTGGTGATGAAGATTTTGGTGGAGTGGGTTGACGAGGTGGTGGAGTTTGTTGGCGAGGTGGAGGAGTGGCTTGGAAAGGTAGTGGCATTTTTTATCAGGGTGGAGTGGGTTGTTTGCTGGGGCAGGTGCAGGTGCAGTTACTTGTCGAGTTGGTGCAGCATCGACCTCGGCAGACTTCTTCTTCTTCTTCGATATTTTCTCGGTATCTGGCATCCCACGCTGATACGTCCCAAACGTATCTATAATTTCTGATTTCTCCATGCATGATTTGTGTGACTTTGGCATGTTTTGCTTGAACTTTCATACACTTGTTTATCATATTTGGACTAACCTATTAACTCAGTGCACCCAGTTGCCAGTTCCTGTTTTTCTGCCGTTTTTGTATTTCAGGTTTTCCGGCCATTAAAAGTGCCAAATAAATTCTGGAAAAATCCAATAAAAAATCAGCGACCCGGAAGCTTCCCGAATCACCAAGAGAGACAGGGGGTGGACCCACCAGGGCCCCAGGAGGGTCCCTGGCGTGGCCCTACCCTAGGCCGCGCCAGGAAGCCTCAAGGCTGCCCTGTAGCCCCTCTCGGTGCCCCCCTTCGCCTATATTTACCCCCCGTGACGGAAACCCCTAATATTGATCTGCTATTCCCGTTCTCCTCTCTGTTCCGCCGCCGCTATTTCAAGATCGGGGATGCCAGGAGAAGCTGCCCCGGCACCCTGCCAGAAGGAGGAATCCCCTCCGCGAGACCATCCATAGCCATGGACGCCTCCCAGATGTGTCGTGAGTAGTCCCCCTTGGACCATGGGTCCGTGACCAGTAGCTATGTGATGTACCTCTCCCTTCTTTGTGCTTCCAGTTTCGAGACCTCGTGAGCTGCCTCACATGATCGAGGCACTTTTGTAGTTTTCTATGTTGCTATGCTGAGTTTGTTGGGATCTAATGGATTATGAGATTATGTTCAGATTGTGATGATTAATATATTTGGTTCTCTTTTATATTTGTGTTCTTTAGTAAATTCTTGCATGTTCTCCGTTGCCGTCTTTTACTTTGGCCAAGTGATTTGTTGCAACTCCAAGAGGGAGCGTTATGCTTGATTGTGGGTTCAGCCCCTTGATGTCTAGCTTGAGTGACAGAAACATGAGACTAGGGGATGTGTTGTTGCCACCAGGGATAAAACAATAATGCTTGTACTTGCGAGTGCAAGGATTGTTTACTTTATGCGTAGTTATTTTAATGCAGTTGTCCGTTGCTTTGAGTTTACGCTTTGGGTGGGATTCGCAACTTAATACCAGCGAGATGTTCTGGATAGATATCTCAAGGTGGATGATTCGTAGTAGATGCAGTTGGATTTCGGTCTAATTACTTTGGCATACTGCCCATTTCTTTTAAGCCTCTTCCTTTCTTTTGTAGCATAGTTAGCATTGCAGTGCGTTTATAATCCTGTCAATTGCCCAGCTGTAATTTGTTTACCTTGCTAGCACTTTTATGGTCTTTTGGGAGAGACATCACTAGTGAACATCACGGGACCCCAGTCCATATTTACACCATTGTTTACATTATCAATTTACTTTCAGTCTTTACTTTCAGTTGCCACTATTATTATCTCTTGCGTTGATCCTTCATAAACAGCAAGGCTGGAGGCATTGACAACTCCTATGTACTCGTTGGGAGCAAAGTTATTTGCTGTGTGTGCAGGTCCAAGCGAAGTTAGCAACCTCGGCGCCACTTTTCACTTTACCACCTTCTTGTATCTCTGCGAGTCCTACGGGAGAAAAACCCTATCCTCTACATAGGGGAAATTTGCTGCAACGCTACATCTCACCTTCCACTTAGGGTAACTAATGAGGAGTGAGAACTATCCTCACCGTATCAAGCTAATTTCTGGCGCGTTGCCAGGGACTCCAGTCTACAAGATAGGGGAGTTGCACACTATCTTTTATATTTTCTTTTTAGTCTTGCTAGTTTATCTATCAATTTTTACTTTTGTGTCCCTTATCAACAATACCAAAAATACAAGTTACCTTGTTAGTAGTTACCACTATGTCTGGTCCTTTTGCCTTTGGTGAGGCAGAAGTACTTACCTTTACTCAGAGAGGTGGTGAAAGTCTGAATGATGCTTGGTATAGAATTAATGATTCTCAAAAGAGGGCCACCAAGAAGCAATCCACTACTATCCTGCTTAGAAATTTTTATGTTGGGATTACTTCTTGGAATAGGTTTATTCTAGACACTGCTATCAATGGGAACTTTATAGAGGCGCCAGTTTGGGAAGCCCTTAATGTAATTGAAAATCTAGTTGGAAGTCTCCCCATTGCTAGTATTAAGGAGGACATCACTCTAGCTCAAATTATGAGAAAACTTGAAAAAATAGAGTTAGAGATGCCAAGTATCGATAAAGTAAATGAGTTGGATCGTAATATTCAAGGGAATTTGAATAGGCTAGATAACTCCATACAAAAAATTATCAAAACTTTGGAGACTATTAAATCCCTTGATGAGAAGTCTTCTAGGATAGAGAAGATTGAGGAAATTATTGAAACTCTAGGAACTACCTTTTCCTCAATCAAAACCAAAAAGGATGAAACTCCGGCAAGAAAGGAACCCAAGTTCGTTCACGTCCCTAAGGTTCCTCGAGCTAAACCTGAGACACCTATGGCCAAAAGAGTTGAAACAGTGAAGACTTTGGAGGAGATAACTCAACGATAAGTACGATAGGTGGCAACGGCGCCAGAAATTATTCTGATGCTTGGAGTTGTCGTGGACCTGCACAAAACAAATAACTTTGCTCCCAACGAGTTCAGAGGAGTTGTCAATTCCTCCGGCCTTGTCGTTTACAAAGGATCAAACGCAAGAGATAAAAAGGTACTAGTAAAAGTAAAAATAGAAAGATAAATAGTGGTTGTGAACAATGGTATGAAGATGGACCGGAGTCCCGTGATTTTCACTAGTGATGTCTCTCTCCCAAAAGACGATAAAAATGCTAGCGAGGTAAAAAAACACAGTTGGGCAATTGACAGGATTATGAAGGCACCGCAATGCTAACTATGCTGCAAAGAAAGGAAGGGCTCAAAAGCAATGGGCAGTACGCCAAGGTAAGTAGACCGAAATCCATCTGCATCTACTACGAATCATCCACCTTGAGATACCTATCCAGAACATCTCGCTGGTACTAAGTTGCGAATCCCACCCAAAGTGTAAACTCAAAGCAACAGACAACTGCATTAAAAGAACTTTGCGTAAAGTAAACAATTCTTGCACCAATAGGCACAATCACCGTTGTTTTATCCCTGGTGGCAACAGCACATCCCCTAGTCTCATGTTTCTGTCACTCAAGCTAGACATCAGGGGGCTGAACCCACAATCGAGCATAACGCTCTCTCTTGGAGTTGCAAGCAAATAACTTGGCCAAAGCAAATACTGCAACGGAGAACATGCAAGAATTTACTCAAGAACAAAATATAAAAGTGCAAACCAAATATATTACTCATCACAATCTGAACATAGTCTCGTAATCCATCAGATCCCAACAAACTCAGCATAGCAACAACAGAAAATTACATAGGTGCCTCGATCATGTGAGGTAGCTCACGAGGTCTCGAAAGTGAAAGCACAAAAGAGGGAGAGGACATCACATAGCTACTGATCACAGACCCATGGTCCAAGGGGGACTACTCACGGCATATACGGGAGGCGTCCATGGCTATGGATGGTCTCCCAGAGGGGTGATCTCCTTCCGGCAGGGTGCCGGGGCAGCTTCTCCAGGAAGCCCCGATCTGAAAACGGCGGCGGCGGCGGAACAGAGAGGTTTCCGCGAAAAAGAGTTCTTGTTTAGGGGTTTCTACCCCGAGGGGGTTATATAGGCGAAGGGGGGCGTCGAGGGGCCACCCAGGGCAGCCAGGAGGGTGCCTGGCGCGCCCTAGGGTTGGGGCCGCGCCAGGGACCCTTCTGGCTCACTGGTGGTAGTCCCGACTCTCTCCCTTGGTTATTCCGGAAGCTTCCTGCCCGCTGATTTTTAATATAATTTTTGCGGAATTTTTTGGGCACTTTAATCAGCCGGAAAACCTAAAAAACAAAAACAGCAGAAAACCAGAAGCTGGCAACTGGGTGCACTGAGTTAGTAGGTTAGTCCAAATTGGTTTTAAAGTGTAATAAAGTTCAACCAAAACATGGCAAAGTCACACAAAACATGCATGGAGCAAGAAGAAATTATAGATACGTTTGGGACGTATCAACATCCCCAAGCTTAATTCCTGCTCGTCCTCGAGTAGGTAAATGATAACAAGCATAATTTCTGTGGTGACATGCCGCACAACCAAATAAGGACTGTTAAGTAAAGCAATCAAATCATGCAATTCAATTCAAGTCTTAACAGGCAAGAGTCTATATTGGCATTAACACAAGCAAGAAAAGAACAAAAGGTGCAAGAGCTCTTGCTGTCCGTGACTCGAATGTCTCCAGATGGTGTTTGCGTGCAAGCAAGGGACTGGGAAGAAAGAGAAAAAAGGTTGTTGAGAACAACTATCTACTAAAGTTTCACACTTAGTCTCCTTTGGATTCTTATCTGGACTCGTCCCCAGACCACTAGCCAGGTACAAGTCAAACTGATCCACTCCCTTTCGATATTTTGAGCACTCATGCAATGGATGAGCGTGAGCAAGAAAGTTGACACCTAAAAGGCGAAACAGAAAGAAGAGGTGGAGGAGGAAGACAAAAAGGTGTGTGAAAGGCTCACATCAATGAGGACAATCATAGGCGAGAGAAGGACATATGATAGATATGATGTGAGGAGTAGGGATTGCCATACAACGGATGCACATGTGAGCTAAAATCTCTCCAATGGAACTAGTGGGGGTGCATCTAACTTTCTTGCTCAAGAAGACCTAGAGCTCGTTTGAGGAGGCTCATCATTGGAATATACAAGCCAAGTTCTATAGTGTAAAAGTTCCCCACATAGCTATATGCACGATGATAATCTCTATGGAGTACAAGGGATATAAGATGAAGTACTAGTGTGGATCTCTCAAAAGGAATAGTAGTATGCCCCTTCTCTCTTTTTATTTTTCTTATTCTCCTTTTCTCTTTTTTTTGGTGCCCTCAATGGCTCTTTCTATTTAACTCTCATTTGTCCTCTTTGGGATCTTTTGATTTTGTCCTCTTTGGGATCTTTTCCTCACTTTAGGGGCAATACTCTATATTTTACAAGAATATAGGAGATCTTTCACACTTTACAAAGGTACTCACAAAAAGAAAATGTAACTAATCATGATGCAAATGTATGACTCTGCCAGGATAGCAGGATATGCAATGATACTAGCGCGTCATGTAGCAATGATTAGGGCAAGGCCCAACTAGCATGCGGCTCATCGATCAAGCAAGTAGCATGTATGGCATGAGGATCAAGTCATGAGAGGGTGGATGTTGCATGGCAATGTATCTCGGAAAGGCTATGGAAATGCCTTGTAGGTAGGTATGGTGGCTGTTTTGAGGAAAGATATAATGAGGCTTATGATGACAGAGCGTATCATGCCAAGGGTTTGCATGCACCGGCGAAGTATGCGCCAACTCTCGAGGTGAGAAAGGGAAATGCACGGTACCGAAGAGGCTAGAAAAAGTATGGGTAGGTGGAAGTGTCAACTTTCGAATACTCACATTAGTCCGAAGAATTCATGCACTTATTATCGGTAACTCTCAATCTAATAGGAGGTTCACAAAGAGACAGGTACCCCGAGGAGGAGTGTATGGGGGTTTGGTTATCCTTGCGCATCCTCGACTCATGGTACGTGAGTGTACTCTAATATTCGAACCCTCCAGAGGTTAGTGATCCATCTAGTAGCTAGAGTTCTCAGCAGGGACGTGAGTGTACGTGAGTGAAATTTGCAGCGACCCCTCACCAAATTCGCAGATCAGCCCCCTAGCCCTCCAAAATCCCGAAACCCTAGCCCCTGGCCCCACCAGAGCCGTCGGATCTGAGATCCGACGCTCCAGATGGCGCCACGTCGCCTCCCAGCCCAGCCAGCCACCTCTCAGATCAAAACGGGCCCCGCAGGGCCTGGAACCGCCGCCGCGGGCCCGCCAAGCCCATATGGGTCGCGCCGCCGCCCATGGAGAGCACGACCACCCCGGCCGCCGCCGTTTGCCGGCGACCTCGTCGCGGCCGCCGCCCTGGTGAGGGCTCCCTCCTCCACGCGCCTTCTCCTCTCCTCCCCCTCACCGTCGTTCCCCTCCTCCTTCGTAGGTCACCGCGGCAGGAAGCCGGAGCCGCCATGGAGAGCCGCCGCCGGCCTCCTCCTCGTCGCCCGGCCAGATCTCCTCGTTCCACGCCGCGGCCGTCCGCCCCTGCATTGTCGTCGTCACGCTGCCTCGCCGAAGGCCAGCCGCCGCCGCTGTGCCATGACCGTCGGGACCGAGCGGCGCCCCCAACCGCCAACCTCCAGCCGGCTGGGCCGGCCTGGCTTCCAAGGCCCACCGACAGCGCGCCCCTGGCCCATGGCCTCTCCAGCCACCTGGGCCTAGCCCAGTGGTGAGGCCCGAGATGCCCTTGTCTTTTTTTTCTTTTCTCATGTTTTTTTTCTCTTTTCTAAGTCTGTGATATTTTGCTAAGTCTGTGAAATATTGCTGCTGGTACTGTTTTGCAACGTATTTTCCCGTTGACTCGTAGCTCCGAATGAAGTGATTCTTTTTTTGTATTGTTGTGCTTTGTGTGCTATAGAGTTCATCTTTAGGAAGTTATTTATTTTGAGGCAATCTTGATGTTGCAAATCTGTGTTGAAGTGGGCATCATGTCGTTAATTGTTATTATTTCCTGATAAGTGCTGCTGTTATTATTTTATTACAACTTTGCATGATGATTGTGTCAAATCCATGAAGCCTATTGCATTGATTCTTTTTCCTATGTGTTAAGCATCATGTGTAATTCATTTCCTTGCTTTAACTTGTCATATTTGGGTGCTCTAGCTATATTAAATCTTGCTCCAAAGTGGTGATCCTGATGTTAATGTGCTGCTGTGCTGAAAACTGTTAATTTGTTGCAACTTCGGGTGACGGTTGCGTCGCAACCGTTTATTGGAATTGAGTGATTCCAATTTTATATTGTTAAGCATCATGTATACTTCCATTATATGTATTGCATTGACATGATATGCTTGCTGTTCATATAGATATTTAGCTCCAAAGTTGCTATCCCGCTGTTTTTGACAGCCACCTTTGTTTTTCTCTAAGTCTGTAACGTTCTGATGCCATGTTGTATGTTTAATATCTTTTGATCTATGATGCCTTTCTACATGATTACTTTTTCCATGCCTTCCTTGTAATGTCTAATTTAATTGCATATCATTTGTGAGCAAGTTTTCATTCATTATCATGTTTATGCATTCCTCTAAAGTGTGCTTCCTGATGTTGGCAGATTGTGCCCGTAACTTGTTTTGCTTATATCTTTTTAACCGTAACTCCGTTTGGAGTGTGCCTTATATGTAACTTGATTAGTTTTTCGTGTACCTTGTGTTTATGCTATTGTTTTCTGTTGTTAACCAACCTAAAATATGGTTTAGGGCAGAACAGTACCAAGTATTTCAAACATCGTGCGACACTTAGTGTTATGCCATGTTTAGGTTTTGCCTCACTTAAATTGACTAGCATAGATAGTTTACTTTGTGCTTCACTTCTTGCCATGTTTATGTGCTATACCATGCTTGCTTGAGTTGCCATGTTAACAACCTTTTTTGATCACCTGTAGCTAAACAACTTGAACCCTTGTAAATGTGCGGTATCGTCGTGTGTGACGAGTACTCCACTTAACCTGTTAGTAACCGCTCTCGACAGTAGGTTCGATGTCTCGTGTTGCCTTCTTGTTGATGCTTGCTCGTGTTTGCTCCATAGTAATAGATGCAGCTCGTTGATTGCTTTCCAGTGTTTATCGTCTTGTGTGCTTCCGCGGGTACCTCTCGGAGACGATGCGAGCTTGCGATCAACTACACCTTCGGAACCCGACTTATCAACAGGCAAGGACTATACATTACTTATGATCCATTCTATTTCAACCAGCGGTTTTCATGCTAGTCTAGGTTAGGTTCGATGTTTGATCCTACCACATGTTTACAGCCTCTTTCAAACCGATACAGCCATGTCCCTTCCTAGCAAACCTTGTACTACTATGTTACTATTGCTCGTTGCTCAGCCCCTACTTAGTATGCATGCTTAGGATGCTACGATGTTACACTGTTACTCCTTGGTTTTGGGATATCACATTATTATATTGTTGTTGATGATATGATTATTATAATGTTGACTATATTCGATGAAGGATGGAAGGTCTAGGCTATCCCGCCCCGACGCTTTGTTCCATTCGAGTCACCTAGGATCCGAGTTCCGGGTATTGGTTTTAAGACTGAGCGTGCCTAACCGCGTGTGGGATTTTATGGGGTCCCATTTTCTTACCTACCTGGCTTCAAGCATTTCTAGTGGTGGCCCAAGGTGATTTACCATTTGAAACCGTGTGTGTGTTGGTCAGCTGCCAGTAGTTTTTAAACAAACCCGGACCAGTGAGGACATAGTTCCCTTGCTGGCCCATCATGACCGGCTGAGGACCCGGTTTCCGATGTGTGATTAACCGGCAATCCAAACCTGGAGTCATACGGTAGAGACCAGATCGAGAGCGCGGCCGGCTCCTGAGCTGGATGTCGACTCACCGGGGGCCACCCGGATTTGTTCGTTGTTAGCTAGAGGGACCTGTCATTTCGGATCTCTTGGAACTAAATCATAAAATGGTTGACTGTGATGGGTAGCAACTGAGAGAGGTGGGCGTGTGTGCGGAGCCTTGTAATGGGCAGTTGGTACACCCCTGCAGGGTTAAATCTTTTCGAGAAACCGTGTCCACGGTTATGGACGACTTGAGACCTACTCCTTGTTCATAGAGAACAACAGCTGAGATAATCTTAATATAACTTGATCAACGTGTGTGTGGCTTGACTGCTTCTTCTTCGTCGGGATGCGAAGAGGAGGACAAGGATAGGATAGGTGTTATGTTTTCGTATGTAGGTGGATAGCAAGACTTGTTGGAGGCGATTCCTCATCGAATGCTTGGCTTCTTACCTTACTCTCTAGATCGTTAGCCACTTCATAAATGCTAGTGCGGCAGCAACCTCACCACTTACCCTTCCTTACCGTAAACTACTAGTTGTCCTAGAATGACGAGTGATGAAGTCCTTGCTGGGTCAGATGACCACTACAGTTGGATGCTGAGTACTTCTGTACTCATGATACTACCCCCAAACTCTTTTCATGGTTCTTGACCGACGACAGGTATGGTGATCGACGTTTCACGTCGAGACTCGACGACGACTAGTTAGGCGGATCCCGGCGGAGGGCCTGGACCCGTGTGGTTATGGGGATCGATGTTTTTTCTCTTTGCCACTAGGCATTTGGTTGTAGTCTGTACCCAGACATGTACCTTCCGTTGTTGTATTGTATTTGAGGCAGTTGTATGCCGATTGTATGAGATGTTGTATCCTTGTATCTGTAATGTTGTGATATCATGTTGGAAATCCGGGGCATATGGCTTTGTCATATGTCGCGGTGGGATCGATATGTGCTTCATCCCGGGTCTGGATGGAAACATATAGATCTGGAACAGTACCGCATATCGGGCCTTACAGGATCACTAACCTCTAGAGGGTTCGAATATTAGAGTACACTCACGTACCATGAGTCGAGGATGCCCAAGGATAACCAAACTTCCATACACTCCTCCTCGGGGTACTTGTCTATTTGTGAAACCTACTGAGTAGATTGAGAGTTACCGATAATAAGTGCATGAGTTCTTCGGACTAATGTAAGTATTCGAAAGTTGACACGTCCACCTTCCCATATTTTTCTAGCCTCTCCTGTGCCGTGCATTGCCTCATTCTCACTCCGAGAGTTGGCGTCCACCTTCTCCGGTACATCCAAGCCCTTGGAACGATACGCTCTATCATCATAACCTCCTTAAAACTTTCCTCAAAACAGCCACCATAACTACCTATCAAGGCATTTCCATAGCCTTTCCGAGCTACATTGCCATGCAACATCCACCTTCTCATGACTTGATTCTTCATGTCATACATGCTACTTGCTTGATGGATGAGCCGCATGCTAGTTTGGCCTTTCCCTAATCATTGCCACATGACGCACTAGTATCATTGCATATCCTTCTACTCTGGCAGAGGCATACATTTGCATCATGATAGTTACATTTTCTTTATGTGAGTACCTTTGTAAAGTGTGAAAGATCTCCTACATTCTTCTAAAATATAGAGTGTTGCCCCTAAAGTGAGGAAAAGATCCCAAAGAGGACAAATCAAAAGATCCCAAAGAGGACAAATGAGAGAAATAGAAAGAGCCATTGAGGCCACCAAAAAATAGAAAAAAATAGAAAAAAATAGAAAAAAGAGAAAAAGAAAATAAAAAGAGAGAAGGGGGCACACTACTATTCCTTTTGAGAGATCCACACTAGTACTTCATCCTCTATCCCTTGTACTCCATAGAGACCATCGTACATGCATATAGCTACGTGGGGACCCTCCACACTATAGAACTTGGCTTGTATATTCCAATGATGAGCCTCCTCAAAAGAGCTCTAGGAATTCATGAGGAAGCAAGTTAGATGCACCCCCACTAGTTCCCATGGAGAGCTTTTAGCTCACATGTGCATCTGTTGCATGGAAATCCCTACTCCTCACATCATATCTATCATATGGCCTTCTCTCGCCTATGGTTTTCCTCTTTCATGTGAGCCTTTCACACCTTTTTTGTCTTTCTCCTCCACCTTCTTTCCATTTCTCCTTTTAGGTGTCAACTTTCTTGCTCACGCTCATCCATTGCATGAGTGCTCAAAATATCGAAAACGAGTGGATCAATTTTACTTGTACCTGACTAGTGGTCTGGGGACGAGTCCAGGTAAGAATCCAAAGGAGACCAAGTGTGAACTTTAGTAGATAGTAGTTCTCAACAACTATTGTTTATCTCGTATTTCCCTATCCCCCTTCTTGCACGCAAACACCATTTGGAGACATTCGAGTCACGGACAGCGAGAGCTCTTGTACCTTTTGTTCTTTTGTTACTTGTGTCAATGCTAATATAGACTCTTGCTTGTTAAGACTTGAATTGAATTGCATGCTTTGATTGCTTTACTTAAAAAGTCCTTATATGGTTGTGTGGCATGTCACCACAGAAATTATGCTTGTTATCATTTCCCTACTCGAGGACGACAAGGAATTAAGCTTGGGGATGTTGATATATCCCAAACGTAGCTATAATTTATGCTTGCTCCATGCATGATTTGTGTGACTTTGCATGTTTTTCTTGAACTTTCATACTCTTTTTATCATATTTGGACTAACCTATTAACTCAGTGCACCCAGTTGAAAGTTCCTGTTTTTCTGCTGTTTTTGTATTTCTGGTTTTCCGGCGATTAAAAGTGCCAAATAAATTCCAGAAAAATCCAAAAAAAAATCAGTGACCCGGAAGCTTCCTGAATCACCAAGAGAGAGAGGGGGTGGACCCACCAGGGCCCCAGGAGGGTCCCTGGCGCGGCCCCACCCTAGGTCACGCCAGGAGGCCTCGTGGTTGCCCTATGGCCCCTCTCGGTGCCCCCCTTCGCCTATATTTACCCCCCTTGATGGAAACCCCTAATATCGATCTTCTATTACCATTCTCCTCTCTGTTTCGTCGCCGCCACCGTTTCAAGACGGGGCTGCCAGGAGAAGCCGCCCCAGCACCCTACCGGAAGGAGGAATCCCCTCCGGGAGACCATCCATAGCCATGGATGCCTCCCGGATGTGCCGTGAGTAGTCCCCCTTGGACCATGGTTCCGTGACCAGTAGCTATCTAATGTACCTCTCCCCTCTTTGTGCTTCCACTTTCGAGACCTCGTGAGCTGCCTCACATGCTCGAGGCACTTTTGTAGTTTTCTATGTTGCTATGCTGATTTTGTTGGGATCTGATGGATTATGAGATTATGTTCAGATTGTGATGAGAAATATATTTGGTTCTCTTTTATATTTGTGTTCTTTAGTAAATTCTTGCATGTTCTCCGTTGTCGTATTTTACTTTGTCCAAGTGATTTGTTGCAACTCCAAGAGGGAGCGTTATGTTTGATTGTGGGTTCAGCCCCTTGATGTCTAGCTTGAGTGACAGAAACATGAGACTAGGAGATGTGTTGTTGCCACTAGGGATAAAACAACGGTGCTTGTACTTGCGGGTGCAAGGATTTTTTACTTTACGCATAGTTATTTTAATGCAGTTGTCCGTTGTTTTGAGTTTTTTACTTTACGCATAGTTATTCGCAACTTAATACCAGCGAGATGTTCTGGATAGATATGTCAAGGTGTATGATTCGTTGTAGATGTAGTTGGATTTCGTTCTACTTACTTTTGCGTACTGCCCATTGCTTTTGAGCCTCTTCCTTTCTTTTGTAGCATAGTTAGCATTGCGGTGCTTTTATAATCATGTCAATTTCCCAGCTGTGATTTGTTTACCTTGCTAGCACTTTTATCGTCTTTTGGGAGAGAGACATCACTAGTGAACATCACGGGACCCCGGTCCGTATTTACACCATTGTTTACATTATCAATTAACTTTCAGTCTTTACTTTCAGTTGCCACTATTATTATCTCTTGCGTTGCTCCTTTGTAAACAGCTAGGCCAGAGGAATTGACAACTCCTCTGTACTCGTTGGGAGCAAAGTTATTTGTTGTGTGTGCAGGTCTAGGCGAAGTTAGCAACCTCGACGCCACTGTTCACTTTACCACCTTCTTGTATCTCTGTGAGTCCTACGGGAGACAAACCCTATCCTCTACATAGGGGAAATTTGCTGCTACGCTACATCTCACCTTCCACTTGGGGTAACCAACGAGGAGTGAGAACTATCCTCACCGTATCACACGTACAGAGGTTGGGGTAGTGGACTTTCTCTTTCGAGATTGTCTCTTGGTGAGGCAAGCATTGTGCTCTTGGCACATATTTGTCACAATCTGTCGAACCTTTTCGTTGACAGCAGTGATATTTTCTTTCTGAGCTCGTCTAGAAGCGGAAAGTGTAGCGAGCTTGGACTTGAAAAACTGTCGAGACTCAAGGTCCTCAGTTTCTTCTCAAAGCTGTTGTGTATAGAAAATCTCTTGCTCGCGATCCTTTCGGTCTTGGGAGAGATAACCATCCCATCAACGCATGTAGCGAGCAACTCGTTCTTGAATCTCAGCAGGAACATCATCCTCGGGAGTTACTTTTCTTGGGGATGGTGTCCATACGCCAAAGAACGTTTGAAATCTGAACTGCATCCTATGCAGCATTGGCGGTTGAATCTCCTTCGTTGGAGTTTTCTACATCGGCAGGAGGGCCGGACACAACTGGTGCAATAGGAGCAGGGACAGCTCGAGGGAGTGGAGCAGCCTGAGACTTCTGCCTAGCCTCCTTGGCTTTCCTTTCGGCCTCCTTGGTGGCCTTGGCAGCAGCAACCGGTTTTGTTACGGCACTGGGTCCGCAGCTTTCTCCTTAGGGGCTCCAGTGGCCTCAGCATTTTTCTTCGCAGCACTAACAGCTGCATCTTTCTCCTTCGTGACTGTGGTAGTCACAACCTTCTCGGTGGCACTTGGGGCCACAAACTTTTCCTTCGGGGCACTGGGGGCAGGAATTCCGTCGATCTGGCGTCAGTACCTTTCATGAACCAGATGTAATATGCCCAATTGTTGAGCAACCTTTGCTTCCTTATCCTCGGGTTGGCTATGGAAATTGAGAAGCTTGGACTTTATCAAGTCTTGTGCCTCAAGTTCCTGTTGCTTGGCCAACCTTTCCTTTTGCTGGATCAGGGTTTCATCATCTTCAGCCACTTTGGCTTGCTTTCCCATGGACCTGGCCGAGGGTTTTTGTCTACGAGGAGGCACCGGGGGAGCAGAGTAAATTGGTGGATCAATAACCAAATTGGTCATATCGATTGTTGCTCGAGGAGCCACAACAGCTGGCTCCTGGATCCTGATGCCTTTATTGCTCGACTTCTTTTTCAGAGGAATATCCTCGACATCAGCCTCAGTACCAGGGTCTTGTTTTTCGGTGCTGGCTTCTTCTTCGTCAGAAGTTGCTTTTGTTGGGGAAACAACTATGACCTTTTTCTGTTGCTTGGCTCATTTCTTGCCAGCCTTCAATATGGTACTTGGACCAACATCCTCGGCAACTCCTTCGTTGCCCTCAGCAGCAGCAGCAACCTTCCTGGCTTTGGCTTCCTTACGTTTTTTCGCTCGTTCAGCTCGAGCAGCAACCAACTCTTTAAAATCATCAGGGGTTTTGAGAGTGGATGGGTGAGCATTGGGTGGAGGACAAGGTCTATTTGCTTTCGTCCACTTGGCCCTTGTAGCCTTGACATCTGACCATGGATTCTTCAGAGAAAACAACCTCTCCCATCAAGGAATAATAGCCTTGTATTCATACCATCGAAGCGCTTGAAGCCTTCGAATTTCTTGCAAAAAAAATTCTCTCGTTCGAGCATCTTCAATTGAATCTTCAGGCATTCTCAGATTCTTCTCAATAATCAAGTCCTCTGACAGGCCGTCAGAATTGTTGGTGATTTTTGTTCGGCCTCCTACACGCTTGGGTTCTCTGAAATTTCCTTCGTCCTCAGACATTTTCCTGTGAAATAGATAGGTACGAGGGAAAAAATAGACAAGTTGTGAACATGTACCAACCACTTTCGAGGAAAATCATTTTGAACGCAGTAAACATATAGAGGGATTTAACTTGTAGCAAATTTTCATGGAATTGCAAGGCTAGATTTCATCGGGTGCAAATCTAACGAACGACTGGTATGAAAGAATTTCTCATCGCGTAAATCTATCGATATGAATCTGTGAGAATTGCCTAAGTGAGAAATTACACGGGACGAGGGATTTCTTACCAAGATTGGATGGGAATTCGACAGAGAACGCTAGAAATAGGTTTCCCAAAGTGCAATGATCCGAACAGATCAAACAGACCTAATGTCGGGACCCAGGGTTAGCGTATGTAATTCCAGTTACGATGCAATCACATGGAGAGCCGAGAACCGAACCCACTCGTCTAAGCAGACAAGGCCAAGCACAGAACGTTCTCGGAAAGCATCGAACATGAGGGGCATCCCATCCAGGCCGGATGATCAACTGAGATGGGTCCTCATCGTCCGCTCACAAGTCTAAATGCTTATGGGTGGTGAATCCCATACTCATAGACAAGTCGCCTCAACCATGTTATCGATTGAATCCTAACTCTTACATAGACTTACTCCAGCCCAATCACTTAGGCCGGGTTTAGGGCGGGGTCGATCATACAACAAAGTGTGCCACGTGACAGAGTCACGAGCAATCGCATCGCGATGCCCCAAGCTGCGCACATCTAAGGGCCACTTGGTGTATAAAAGACCGCCAGCCATATCACAACTAAGGTCTCGAAAACCCATACTAAGACATGCATGTTATAAACATACACGCAGCACACATGCCTAGTATGAACAGCAGGTATCATCACATAACTCTACAAAATACTTCTTTATTGACTTACACATAGAGCATACAAAGATCACATGTCTGTGATCAACATTACATCATACAACGGAAGCAAATTAGGTCTGAGTACAGACAAGTTTAACAAATGGCTTAGAGAAGCCTTGTAAACATACATGCCCTTCCACGAGGGACCAGACTGCTGTCTGGACTATACTACCAAGGTCAACGTCGAGCTTCACGAAGGTGACTCCATCGGGGTCTGGGTTCTCATCTAAAACATAGAATAAGAAAACGTGAGTACAAAGTCGTACTCAGCAAGACTTACATCAGAACTAAACTACTCATGCTCAAGTATCAAGGTAAAGGAGGTGGGGTTCAAAATGCAGAAGTGCAAGCTTTGACCTTCCTAGTCCTGTCCTACGAGTACCAGACTTGAGGTAAGAAGCGTACACGAGTCCACTACCAAGTCTCCAACCAATACACCACTATGGATACTTCCTCGACTTCCCCACGAGAAAGAACGCCATAGCAATCATACTTATCTTGCGAGTTTTATAAGTATCCATTCAAGTTGTCTATGATCAAGTAGAGGTCTCCCAGTAGTACATAACCGCGGACACAGCTATTCGAATAGTTCATTAACCCTGCAGGGGTGTACATCTTCACACGCGTGTCATCACTTATCGCCTCGTTCTTTTCACCCTTCAAGCGGGTGTCGGACGTGGATGAAACCAAGGCACTACCCTCACATCACCTTCTCTAATCCAGGAGTCGACTACCTGAGTTTGTCACTGCTCGAGAGTCCGGCCGGTTCCACGAAACGGACTCAGATAATGCAAGGGACCGAAACTCCACCTTTGACAGATGGTTTCACTGTCTCACAGGTCCACCCACATATCTATGCATAAATCAAATGGAAAGCCCGAATCTAGTGTGACTCCTGGACCGGATCGGGTACGTAAAGAGGCCAAACGGGGCTCCCATAAACCCTACATGTGGTCATATTCTTTGTCTTGGATCACAAAACAGGAACTCGGGGCCTAGGGCAGTGTTCAACGAGACAACCTACTGTGTACTCCTACACAGCCTCTCATCATTCACCTTTGTTTAGGGTAGATTCACCAACACGTTTATCATCAGCACCATTGTGTTCATTCCATCCCGACTCACAATCATACCATCCTCATTGTATCACTAAGCAACAATAATCAGTAACAGTTGCAGGGGCCACATGCTCATCATTCAACTCCTAAATCTGCTAGGATTGTGGTTTGCTTAATACGGTGACAAAAATATAGGTCATGCATCAGAATGGGTTCAACTATGCGAAAGAACGTGTCTTCGTGATCTCCTAAACATGCATAAGTGAGACTGAGAGGGAATTAGGATTTTATAGACATGATCAATGGGGTTTGATTGCCTTGCTGACGATACACAGGTCTTAACGGTGGTCTTCTTCTTCGGGGGTGATCACCGTCTCGGAACGTCTGTCATCGGAGGCAATCATCAACAAGGGGGGACAACTTCGAAAGTAAATGCACAAGCACATGATAAGTTTGTCCATGATGTGAATGGTACTGGTTTGTTGATAATTCAATTTAATTGAAGTGTATTGCAAAGGATTTGCAAATTCAAACTTCAAATTCAAATTCAAATTAAGACATATACACATTTTCTACTGTTCACCCATTTTAAAATGTTCAAAAATGAATTTTTTGCATATTCTTAATCCTTGCATTTTTCTGATAATTTTTCATATATTATATGTTTAATTTGGAGTTAGTATGAATTTTCTATGAATTTCCAAAGTTTAATTCATTTTATGGAATTTTTTGATTTTCTTTAATTCTTTTAAAATATTTTTCTGTTTATTGCGTCATGGTGACGTGGTGTTGATGTCACAGGGGGGCTGACAATAGGGGCCCACCTGTAAGCCTAAGTGGGGTTAATCCCCTCTCTGTTAACTTAACAGAAGGGTTATTAGGGCTGGAGGCCCCACCTGTCATGGGCTATGGGAGGGGTTAGGGGGTGATTAGCTCAAGGTTTAGGGGGGGCTAATGGTGGACGTCGCCGGAGTGCAGACGGAACTTCGCCGGACTTGGGATTTGGGCACGGGGAGTGGCGTGGGTGGCATGGGCGTGTAGCTCTCGACGCCGCGCGTCTTCTGGGGCTACTGGGGTCCACGGGGGGGTTCGAGGCCATGGCTAGGACGAAGAGGGCGGTGGACGGAGTTGAGCTCGACGGGCGCGGCGATTTCGTCCACGGGGAGGAGCGCTGCAAGGGGCAAAAGAAGGGGAAGCTCAGCCCCGGTGCTAACAGAGAAGACGGTGAGGTCGCAGGAGCTCCGGAGGCGACGAATTCCTCGCCGGCGTGCGGCGGCCGTAGCGGAGGGAGCTGGTCCGATTCGCAGGCTTCAGAGCGCTCCAGCTCGCGGGCGTCTGTGCGGTGACGAAGTCGACGACGGGGAACGTGATGGACACGCCGGTTTGCCTCCTCGACGTCTTTAGCCACGAGCACGCAGCGGCGGCGCTCCGACGTGGCTTCGGGTGTGCGCGAGAATGGAGAAACACAGAGGGGCAGAGCGTGCGCGAGGTAGGGGAAAGGAATGCGGGGTCTTCGGTCGTCCACGGCGGAGAGAAGATAGGGCAGGGGGAGGCAAGCAGCTGCGTGGCTAGGAGGAGGTGGCCACGGCCACGGGCATGCCGGGCACGCAGCTGCTTGGCTGCTTGGAGAAGAAGACAAGGGCTGCTTCTGCTAGTTGGGCCCAAGCCAGGTAGGCCTCTTTTCCGTTTTTCTTCTTTTCTTTTTATTTCTATTATTTGTTTTGCTCCGGTAAAAAAATTACCATAGTATTTTATAAAAATGCCCAAATATTTTTATAAACCTTAGGTGGCCACTAGCAAGCCACTTGTGACTTTTGGGCATTTTTGAAATTCAATCAATTTGAATTTCAATTCAAATAGGGGTCAAATTTAATTTCCAGGGCACATTTTGAATTTTTGAATATTCCATGGGCGTGGGAAAATACCCAAACCACTTTTAAAATGATCACCATCATTTATAGGAATTTTCCAAATATTCAAATGATTTTTGGAAAAAGATTTTTATCTGACCATTTGAATTAATTTCTCAGGGCTTTTCTTTTCCCCATTTTTGAATTTCATTTGAATTTTTGCATGATGCAAAGAGCACAAACAAACCCTAGCACTTACCTAAACTTGGGTTGTGACACCTAATAAAACAGATGAAAATCAAGACCAAATCTAGGGCTCAAAGAACAGATTGGAGAAGGATTGAGCTCTAGCCTCGCACATACCCTAACTAGGTGATGCGTGAGATCAACGGCGGCGCGGATGAAGATCCTCGTCGACGGGAAAGCCTCCGGCGACTTCCTTCCGGCAGCGAAGCGGCGAGGGAATCGACGGCGACGGAACAACACGGCGGCGCGCAAGACCTCGGGTGCGAGGGAGAGAGACGAAGTCGAGGAAGTGGAGGACCTGTAACGGTGGGGGTGGATCAGTATTTATAGGGGAGGGGTCTGACGTAACCGTCAAATCTGATCCAACGGCGCAGATCTCGCGTTTCTCCGAATTCAACGGACGGATTTTGTGCCGGTAATCGCGGAAAAATTCCAACGAACCGAAAGAAAGTTGCTCCACGTCTGAGAAAAAGCTCATCGAACATCGAGTATAAAAGTAGATAAAAGTTCGATAGAAACTCCTTCTGAATCAATGAAATTCGAAGGGAACCTTAATCGAGTACAACTATACATGTTCACGAGAGAAAAGCAAAGATGGGGTGGTAATAGAATAGAGGGAAAACAGGGTCCGATACTTAATCAGTCCGAGAGAAAACGATCGACAAGAAAACTCGGAGTGATAAGTGTATAGGACAGCACCAAACGCACAAGAAAAACGAAAAAAAAACAGAACTGAAAATCCAACAAAAGTAAACTACTTCTAGAAAGTAAACATACAATACAAAGTACCGATAGTTATGATCTTCCTGCACATTGCGTCAGTCCAATGTGTTCAACTCACACCTTAGTGCACAGAACCTTTTCTCATCCAGGGGCTTCGTAAAGATATCAGCCAATTGATCTTCGGTGCGAACATGGCTAATAACAATATCTTCTCGCTGAACGTGATCTCGAAGAAAATGATGACGAATATCAATATGCTTCGTTCGAGAGTGTTGCACGGGATTATGGGCAAAAAATTTAGCACTCTAGTTATCACATATCAATGGAATTTTCTTTACGAGAATACCGTAATCCTTCAGCGTTTTCTTGAGCCACAGAATTTGAGTGCAGCATGAACCGGCATCAATATACTCGGCTTCAGCCGTAGAAATAGATACACAATTATGTTTCTTCGAAGCCCAACAGACAAGAGATCTACCGAGAAAATGACATGTGCCTAAGGTAGATTTCCTGTCGACTCGATCACCAGCCCAGTTAGAATCAGAATATCCAACGAGATCAAACTGGGCACCTTTGGGATACCAAAGTCCCAAAGTAGGTGTATGAGCCAGATATCGAAGAATTCGCTTGACAACAATATGATGTGATTCTTTTGGATTTTCCTGAAAACGAGCACACATACAAACTGATAGCATAATGTCAGGTCTAGATTCACATAGGTAAAGAAGCGAACCGATCATCGAGCGATATTTCTTATGATCGAAAGGTTTTCGATTCTCATCTGCATCTAGGTGAACATTCGTAGTCATTGGAGTCTTGATAGTATTGCAATTGACAAGATCAAACTTCTTCAGGCAATCTCTGAGATACTTCTCTTATGAGATAAATGTCCCATTCTTCTATTGACGGATTTGAAGTCCGAGAAAGAACTTGAATTCACCAATCATAGACATTTCATATTTCTTCGACACCATTCGAGAAAATTCTTCGCTGATATCAGGGTTAGTACAGCCAAATATAATATCATTGACATAAATTTGACACACAAAAACATAATTTTTGTATGCACGAGTAAAAAGAGTCGGGTCAGTTGTTCCTGGTTTGATGCCTTTCTTCAGAAGGAAATCCTTCAGTGTTTCGTACCAAGCACGAGGTTCTTGATTTAACCCATAGAGGGCCTTGTGCAATCTGTACACCATATCAGGATTCTTCGGGTCTTAAAAACCTGGTGGCTGCATAACATATACTTCTTCTCCGATTTCACCATTAAGAAATTCACTTTTGACATCCATTCGATATAGCAATATACCATTGTAATTGGCAAAAGAAAGCATGACTCGAATGGATTCAAGTCAAGCAACTAGAGCATAAGGCTCACCGAAATCAATACCTTCGATTTGGGTGTAACCTTGTGCAACCAGTCGAGTTTATTCCTTACCACAATACCATCTTCATCTTGCTTGTTGCAAAAAATCCACTTCATACCAATGATATTATGCTTCTTCGGATCAGGTATGTCGACAAGGGACCAGATGTTATTTATCTTGAATTGATTAAGTTCTTCGAGCATCGCAGTCATACAATCTGAGTCCTTCATGGCTTCATCGAATTTGGACGGTTCTAGCATGGATACAAACAAAAAAATTCGACAGAAGTTAGCTAAACGAGTGCGCGAGCGAGTGGGAGGACGACCTGGTAGAGGAATCTCTTCGAGTATTGAGTCGACGTCCACTCTCCTTTGAACACGAGATAAAGCTCCTTCTACAGCTTGAGGATCCGGTTGTTCTTCGCGATCAGATTGGCCGTCAGGATCAGCTTGTCCTTCGGGTTCAGCTTGTCCTTCGGGTTGAGCATTTTCTTCTTTTATGCGTTCTCCTTCGATCTGTACATTATTAGCTTCAGGATGTTGATCTCCAGCGCCCTGGGCTATATGTGGGAACATTGGACCATCATCATCCTTGTTGAATTTATGTGCATTTCCTTCGACAGGCCGAATATCTCCAATAGCTATGTACCTGATAACTTCATCCAAAGGTGGTTCATCTCGGTTAAGAGGTAATTGCTCATTTTGAGAGCCGTTAGTTTCATCAAATAGAACATTTACAGTTTCTACAACTTTTCCAAGATGAGAGTTGTATATTCTGTAAGTGTGAGAATTGGAACCATAACCTACGAGAAAACCTTCGTGTGCCTTTGGGGCAAACTTGGAGCTATGATTCATATCTCTGATATAACATGGAGGACCAAAAACCCTGAGATATGAAACATTTGGCTTTTTACCAGTGATAAGCTCATGTGAAGTTTTCTTGAGAAATTTTTGCAGATAAACCTTGTTGATGATATGACATGTTGTGTTAATTGCTTCGACCCAGAACCTGATAGGAGTCTTGTATTCAACAAGCATTGTTTTGGCCATTTCAATAAGAGTTCGATTCTTTCTCTCGACCACACCATTTTTTTCGGTGTATAAGCAGCCGAGAATTAATGAGTAAAGCCATATTCATCAAGAAATTCTTCGATATGAGTGTTTTTGAATTATGTACCATTATCACTTCTGATATGCTTGAGAGATAATTCATACTCAGTCTGTGCTCTCTTTGCGAAGGTTTTGAAAATTTCAGCATCCTTGCTCTTGTCATCTAGAAAGAAAACCCAAGTATATCGAGAGAAATCATCAACAACAACCAGACAATACTTGTTACCTCCAAGACTAGCATAATTTTGAGGACCGAATAAATCCATTTGAAGTAATTCAAGAGGACGAGTAGTAGTCATGATAGTCTTTGCTGAGTGATGTTTCGTGGCAATCTTTCCTTCTTCACAGGCACTTCATAGACGATCTTTGTCGAATTTCACATTATCAATACCAACGATATTCTTCTTCGAGATACGAGCTTGAAGATTTTTCATTCCTGCATGACCAAGTCTTCGATGCCATAACCAACCAGATGTGGCTTTAGCCATTAAGCATGTGGACACTGCAGGTCCCGAAGATAAATCGACAATATAAAGATAACCTTTGCGATATCCTTCGAGCACGAAGGAATAATCATCCTGTGAAAATACAACACAGCGAGAAGCAGAGAACAGTACAAACATACCCATATCACAAAGTTTTGAGATAGACCGACGATTATATCCTAGAGATTGAACAAGCATAAATTTTTCAATATGCTTATCCTTCGATATAGCAACCTTACCCAACCCAAGTACTTTTCCTTTGTTGTTGTCACCGAAGGTAATATATCTCTGAGAAGATTCAGTAAGTTTGTCTTCGGCGAACAAATCTTTGTCTCCAGTCATATGATTTGTACAACCACTATCCAAGACCCATTCGGACCCACTGGAGACATAGCCCTGCAGAAGAATTAGTTCTTCTTAACCACCCAAAAATGAGCAGGTGACTTAGAAGGCATGGAAGTTCTAGATGAAGCAACGGTATTATAGAGAATAGGATCATATTGGCGAGGGGGACCATCAAGCACACCATAAACATAATTCCTTGGAGAGGGGTTAGATTACTGGTAGATAAAAACAATTTTTTCGCTATTGTCATGGTGACGATAGACATTTCTATGTACTCGATAGTATTCCTTCTGGGGGAACATTTGAAGCAGGCACCGATGGTTCGTTTCTATCCTCGAGAGAATAGTTGTGTTTCAATGGTACCGAAGATTTTCCCTCCATAGAATGGTTAGGGGTCAGTTTTTCTACAAGAAATTTGCGAACCCAAATATGTCGCTTATAGAAACCATTCTTCGGAGGAGTACCAACGAATTCAGCAGACACCTTTCCTTCCTGATCTTTGATAAGCTTGTAGTCAGAATCAAGTGATTCATCAACAATATCCTTATCAATTTTGCAGTTGAAACCTGAAAGGTTAGCTATATCAATGGGCTTTTCTTTCGCCAGAACCCAAACAGTTTTAGGATACTACTCGGGTTCCCAGTATGTGCCATCAGTGTTGAGTTTCCTTTCGAAACCAACACCTTCCTTTCGAGGATTCCTATGAAGAAGAGCCTTCTTTAGGATATCACATAGGTACTGGTGTCCCTGAACACTTTTGAACATGCCTGTATCAAATAGATCTTTCAACCTGAGGAGTTCCTCGGTAAAAGTTTCCTCGTTTGAGGGGTGAGCATCATCAATGACAATAGGTTCTTTTCCTTTCGATTTCTCAGAAATAGATTCAATTTTACTTCTGTCGGGACCCGGGGTTAGCGTATGCAAGACTCGCTACAACACAATCATATGGAGAGCCGAGAACCGTACCCACTTGTCTAAGCAGAGAAGGCCAAGCACAGAACGTTCTCGGAAAGCATCGAACGTGAGGGGCATCCCATCCAGGCCGGATGATCAACTGAGATGGGTCCTCATCGTCCGCACACAAGTCTAAATGATATGGGTGGTGAACTCCCATAGTCATAGACAAGTCGCCTCAACCATACTATCGATTGTATTATAACCCTTACATAGACTTACTCCAGCCCGATCACTTAGTCGGGGTCTAGGGCGGGCTCGATCATACATCAAAGTGTGCACGTGACGGAGTCACGAGCAATCGTATCGCGATGCCCCAAGCTCCAGCCAGATCAAAACTAAGGTCTCGAAAACCCATACTAAGACATGCATGTTATAATCATACACGCAGCACACATGTCTAGTATGAACAACAGGTATCATTGCAATTCTCTACAAAGTTTCCAAATTTATTGATAACTATTACAGAGTGCACACAGAGATCACAATTCTGTGATCCAACATTACAGCAAACATGCGGAAGCAAAGTAGGTCTGAGTACAGACAAGTTTAACAAATGGCTTAGAGAAGCCTTATCTATAAACAAGCCCTTCCACGAGGGACCAGTCGTCTGACTGGGACTACACTAGCTTGATCAGTCGTCGAGCTCCAGGAAGAATCCACCTTCGGGGTCAGTGGGTTCATCTAAAACATAGAATAAGCAAACGTGAGTACAAAGTCGTACTCAGCAAGACTTACCTAGGAACTATACTACTCATGCACATGTATCAAGGTAAAGGGAGGTGGGGTTCATAAGCAGAAGTGCCAGCTTTGACTTGGCTAGTCCTGAACTACGAGTACCAGACTTGAGATAAGAAGCGTACACGAGTCCACTACATGTCTCCAACCAATTACACTACTATGGTGCCTTCCTCGACTTCCCACGAGAAAGCACGCCATAGCACTCACGCTTATCTTAGCAAGTTTTATAAGTATCCAGTTCAAGTTGTCTAATAATCAAGCTAAGCTTTCCAAGCAGTCCATAACCGCATACGCGGCTATTCGAATAGTTTTGTTAAGCCTGCAGGGGTGTACCGCTACACACACATGACCATCAGTTACCGCCTTTGGCCTCGACACCATTCAAGGGGTGTCGGCGAGGATGTTCACCACAACACTTCGCCCACAGCTCTGTTCTAGTCTAGAGAGTCGCCTATCTGAGGGGGATCCGTATGGAAGTCCGGCCGAGGTTCCAGTACAGCCTCAAACCATGTGTGCAGGGTCCCAAGCCGGTCTGAGTATTCGTTCATCTACTTCGCAGACCGTGCCACAGCCCTACCAGAACTCTGAACTACTGCGACTTCTGGGGTTCAAACGGGGTGAGGTACTAGGTTGAGAGGGGTCAGTGAGCCCAATGTGTGGTTGCACTCTTCTTCTTGGATCACCACACAAGAACTCGTACATAAGGCGGTGTTCAACGAGACAACCCACTGTGTACATCTACACAGCCTCTCATCATTCACCTTGTATTAGGGTAGATTCACTAGCACAGTTTCACCTTCTTCAACATGATTGATACCATCCCGACTCACAGATCAAAGTATCCTCATTTTAAAATCTAAGCATGCAACAAGCAGTAACAGTTGCAGGGGCCACATGATATCAACCAACTCCTACATTTGCTATGATTGTGGTTTGCTTACTACTATGACAAATGATAGGTCGTGCAAAGGAATGGGTTCATCTATGCGGTAGAAACGTAGCATGGTAATCATCCTAAACAATGCATAAGCGATACTGAGATGGAAGTGGGATTTTATCGACATGATCAATGGGGTTTGCTTGCCTTGCTGGTGGGGATCGTACTGACACTCTTCTTCTACTTCTTCGGGGGTGACCTCCGGTTCAGGTTCAATTTCTATCGATAGCACACGAAGCATAAAGTAGCAATCAATACATGCAAGATGCTCAAGCACATGATTAAGGTGTTGTAATATCATGTACATGGTACTGATGTGTTGAAGATTCAAGTTAAATGAAGTATATTGCCAAAGTATTTGCAATTCAAACTCCATGTATGAATTTAAAATGGACCAAATATGCATTTGCCTCTGGTCCTCCACTTTAAAGTGGTTTTTCATGAAAACAAATTGCATATACAGAATCCTTGCATTTTTCAGATAATTTTAAACATATTATTTGTCCAATTTGGAGTTAGTATGAATTTTCTATGAATTTTTTAAGTTTAATGCATTTTCTGGAATTTTCTGGATTTATTTTAATTGGGAAAGGTTTGAATGCGTCCTCAAGACGTCAACATGACGCAGGGGGGGTCTGACGTGTGGGTCCGGCTTGTCATTGACAGGGTTAATTAACCCGGTTAGTTTAAACTAACCAAGGGGATTAGGGGGCCCTAGGCCCCACTGTCAATGGTTGTGGGTGGGGGTTAGCGGGGGATTAGGCCTAATTAACTAGGCCTCGTCGGCGGTTAGCTGCCGGTGACCACTGTATGCGGCGGAGGAATGCCGGAACAGTGCTCCCGGCCACTGTTTGGCACGGGGCTGGTACTGGCGTGTGCCTCGTGCACGCCCGCGTTGAGTGGCACGCACTGGAGGGCCAAGAGATGGCCGAAAACTCGCCGGGGTTGAAGAGCGCGGCGGAGGAGCCACTGATCACGGCGGCGCGACGAATCCGTCCACGGGAAGGCGCGCGAGTTAGGGAAAACGGGAGAGGAGCTCACCAGGAGCACACCTGTGCTGGCTAGGGAGGCTGGGGAAGTCGGACGACGGGGAATTTTTCGACGGAGCTCGCGGCCGCTGGCCATTTGAATTAAATTCATCTGGGGGGTTTCTTCTCCCATTTCAATTTCTTTTTGAAACTTTTTTTCATGAATGCAATGTTACTTGCTAACCCTAGCACATACCTAAAAGAGGGTTGTGACAACTTCGTTCCAAACAAGTCAGGAAAGGTGAAGTAGATTCATTTTTAGCTTCTGAGCTGTGTTGAGAATTGAGCGTGAGATTGACATTCTCCAACTCTTCATGAGCCTCTCTCAGTTTCTCGAGCCATTTTCCTTTGAAGGAATTCATAGGTTAGCTTCTCGTAGTCCACTGAGAGAAGATCATGCCGAGAGGAAAGTCATCATACTTTTCCTTAAAAGCTGCATCCTCATTCGTCAAAGTTTGACCTTTCTCAATCTCATCGATCAACAAGGTCTCAGATTTTCGAATAGTTTCACTTAGAGAATCTAGTTCATCTTGTTGGATAGAAGCAATTTTAGCAAGTTTGGCATAGCTTATCCTAGAGTGACTTTGATAAGCAGATCCATCAGAAGTATCGTAGGAATTCTTGGAAGAGGATACCTTAGACTTGGCCATGAAGTAGTAAGCTGGATATTCATCTTCACTGCTTTGGTTGGTGAAGAACGAACTTGAAGTCTTATTCGAAGCAAAAGCTAGAACAGCAACACCATTAGATAACCAGATCTTGAGTTTGATTCAGCTTCGGAACCAAGGGTTCATCTTCAGAGTTCATCTCTTTACCCAGATAGGCCTTGGCACGGTGAGAATTCTAGCGTCGAGAGGAATGTGATTTTGAGGAAGAAATCTCTCGATGTTTGTGATACTTCTTCTTCTTATCATCATCAGAACCATCTTTCTTGTCTTTTCTGGACTTTGAATCATATCTCTTTCACTCATAGTTTTTGCTCGATCTGTGTGACTTGTGATGACCCTCAACGTAAAGGGATCTATTGTAGCATTTTTGGTAAGTAAGAGTGTCGAACCCAACGAGGAGCGAAAGGTATTCATAGGTGATGGTGGACAAGGAATAACTGCAAACACTGAAAGATAACTTTTTAGGGGTTTTCGATATAAGCAACGATAAGATAGAAGAAAGCAAAGTAAATAGTACTGAGGAGCAGCAAGTGGCCCAATCCTTTTGTGCAAAGGATAAGCCTGACAACTGAACTTATAAAGACTAAAGCGTTCTTGAAGACACATGGAGAGGTAGTCACGTGCTTTCGCCATACTCTGTATCGATAACAAGTGTTGTGCTGATAAGTGTTGAGTGGGTGGATCTATGCAAGCACACCTTCTAGACTAAGATAAGTGCACTCTTATGATTAAACATCTTGCAAGCATCCGCAAATACAAGATAGAAATTAAGGCAAAGCCTAACCACAACAATAAGATCAAGGATCCATTACTCCCTTGTGCAAAAGTGTGCAAACTGGGGTTCAGGTTTCTGTCACTCCGGCAACCCACCGTAAGAATTCTTAGTACACAATGCATTCCCCTAGGTCCTTAAGAAGGCTAAGTGTTGAGTGTTCGACTCACACAACACCACTAGCAAAATAACAACACAACTTAAATATCAAACAACACAAATTACTTCAACATCATATGACTACTAGCAACTAGACTTCTCCCATGTCCTCAAGAACTAAGTAACTACTCACAAGACATAAAAGAGATCATGATCAGAGGTGATAAATATATGATAAACAATCTGGACATAATGGTATTTCTCCAACAAAACTCAATAGCATTCACCACAAAGTAGTAATCAACACCGGTAGAGTAGAGAGGATAGATAGTATGGATTACAACACAAGATGAACTTGTGAGGTGAGATTGGATGGTGGTGGAGATGGTGCTAATGTTGGGGATGATGTTGATGATGATCTCGATGATGCCTGTGAGGATGGTGATGACGATGGCGATGATCTCCCCTTCCGGGAGGTGATCTCCTCGGCGGAATCTGCCCGCCGGAGAGCCCTTTTCTTCTCTGTAGGTTTTCGCTACGGAGCGGCGGCGGAACTCCGTGAAAGCTTCTTTTTTAGAGTTTTTGCGTAACGAGGAGTATATAGGCCAGAGGGGGGAGACGGGAGTGGCCCCAGGGCTCCAGGCGCCCTCCCGGCGCGGCCAGGGGTGGGGCCGCGCCAGGTGGACGCCTAGGGCCCTTGTGGCCCCCCTCTGGCCCCTCTTCGGCGAGTCTTCGTGAATCTCCTGGAAAATACCCCCCGTCAATTTTCAGGTAATTTGGAGGTATTATTCTTCAGCTACTCAGCATCCACTTTTCACCGCTGAATCCTGCGTCTGCTGCTTCGGCACCGGAAAGTTGCAAACTATGTAAAACAAGCCAAAACAACATAAGAACATCATCGTAATGTGAAATATATCAATGAATAAGGATGAATTACGATATAAAATAGTGATGCATTTTGGATGTATCAACTTGCTCGAAGAGTTGTTGTGTGAATGCTTGGATCTATGTTCAATTTCCCAGAGAGGACAATCGGCAATGAAGTGACCTGGCTTCTTGCACTTGTAGCAACAGTTATCTTTCGCTGAAGAGTTTGTGGATGATGATCGATGCTGTGATGAATTGCTCGAATGTCTGGAGGAGTAGTTTTTCTTCGGTGAAGAGGAATTCCTTCTTTGGAAGTGGTTGAATCTTTTCTTTATAAGTGCCAGATCTTTTCCAATATTATCGGGGTCATCTGAGACACCTCCAGATTCAGAACTAGCTTCAGGAGAGGAGTGATGTGAAGCTTTGGCCTTGAGTGCATGAGTTTTTCTTCGAGTTCCGTTGACATCATGTTTTTCTTCTTCTTCCATCTCAAATGTGTTGAGTCTCTCAAGTATATCAGCGGCAACAAGATCCTTGAAATCAGTCCTTTCCTGGATCATCAAAACAATGTGATCGAAGGAATCATCAAGAGAACGGAGCAAAGTTCTGAAAACTATCCGACTGGTAATATCTTTAGAACCAAGGGAAATCAGTTCATTTGATAGAGCAGTGAGTCTTTTGTATATGGAGTTAACTTTTTATCCCTCATGCCTCTTGAATCGATAGAATTTGATTCGAAGGTTGTCAATACGAGCATCTTTCTGAGTACAGACACCTTCACCAATCTTGTCGAGATAGTCCTAGAGACCTTTGGCCGTAGAAATATCCTTGACCTCATGATATTTTTCCGGAGTCAGATGGTTTGTGATGAACACCCAGACTTCAGAATCGAGAGACAATTTCTTTGCCTCATCAGGGGTGATAGCAGTCTTGTCCTTGACATTTACACCATTATTGACAACTTCCCAAGCAGCAGAGTTGATGGCCATGTTGTTCCTCTTCATTTTCTCCTTCCAATAAGGATAGTCCTTCCCATTTTAGATAGGAATCGGTTCGCCCGAGCGAACAGCTGCAAATGACATTCTTGACAACACTCTAGGTGGTTAGACCAAAATACGCAGTGCATAGGGAATGCCTAGCTCTGATACCAATTGAAATCTCAAGAATGATCAGAGGGGGAGGGGGTGAATGATCATTTCTAAAAATTCTAAGGAACTTAGAAGGAATTCATGCAAACTGCGAAGGACTAAAAGCATCTCGAAGGTATTATAGTATCGAAAGACATGCATGAGTCGAACGGATTGGGAGCGAGGGAAAACATCGAAGGCAAACAGGCAACGAGTAAATACTGAAAGTAAATACAAGAAAGAAAACGATCCTGACACGATGATGTTTAGTAAACCAATTCACACTATGCAAAGTGCTACGTCTGGTTGGAGGGACTGGTAATTGAACACCTGGAGCAAAACTCTCTCCGTCCTATTCTCCACTGCAAAAAAACTCCTCGAGCTTGTCAAGTTTTCACTCGTGGTAGATGATTCAGGACATCTCCGAGACCTTTACAAAATTCCTTCAGCAGCGATAATTTCTCTTCGACTGCTTGACAGGCGACGCCTAGCCGTCTAGGAGACGTGCATTTCTCCAAGATAAAAAGATCGGTCAATCTCGACCTAAGTCTCTATGAATTGCTCAACTCAGTTCAGAC
Source organism: Bromus sterilis (assembly GCA_950022295.1). Lineage (NCBI taxonomy): Eukaryota > Viridiplantae > Streptophyta > Magnoliopsida > Poales > Poaceae > Bromus > Bromus sterilis. Next base: position 268,137,410 of record OX465597.1, on the reverse strand, counting down.
TTGGGTTTTGGTTTTCTCTCGAGTTTTCTCTTGGGAGGCTCACAGTGCTTATGTCTTAGAATCTTCAGTGGAGCATCCAACCCGAAATGGAGGGTAGGTGCGGGGTATTTATAGGTGGCGACCCCGATGGGGAAAATGACTGAAGTGACCCGATACAACCGCTTTGACGCGTGTCCACAACGGTCGAATTTCAATCACTGCGCAACTTTACTTGCGAAGCAAGTAATCTGACTTACCGAACGATTCTCTCTCAAAGGCACGAAGTGCGATGACTTTGCCTTCGAGCTATTCACTCAACTCAGTAAGATTTCTCTCGGTAGGCTTTTTGTGGGTTTAGGTTGAGTAGAGAAAATTCACTTCGACAAAGATCTCAACTAGCAAACCCCTCTTGATAGTACGGTTTTTCCTACGACTCAAGAAAAAAAAGAGAAACTAGTAAAAAGACTACGTCTTCATCCAGCTTCAGCTTTCTCCTCGTTGCGCTTTTACTCGAGAGCATCTTCTTTCTCGACGACATTTTTGAGGGGTCGTCTTCTTCAAAGGTTTCGGTAGTTTACTGCAGCTTCGCTGCAGTGAGTTGTCCTTCGACCTTCTACTTGAAAACTCCATTCTTTAGGAACCTAAGTATATGTTTATACTCGAAAACAATATTAGTTCCACTACTGCTTTGTCTAACAATCTCCAGAACCTTCGGGGGCAAAACTTGCTCTTACAAGTTTTCACATAGCTCTCAATATAATCATGATCATGATTTATAACGGGTTCAATACCTTTATCAATTTCCCAGTCTTCAGTGTTCTTCTGAATCCTCTCAATGAGATCCCATCTCTCTTCAATGCTTCTTGTTTGAAATACCCCACTAGAGGAGGCATCCAACATCTCCTTATCTTGACGAGAAAGCCTGGCATAAAAATTTGTAAGTATAATTTCCTTGGGGAGCTCATGAATAGGACATTTGAGCATTAGGGACTTCAATCCCCCCCCCCAAGGTTGAACGATGCTTTCTCTGTCACTAGACCAAAAGTTATAGATATAGTTCCTGTCTCGATGAATTTCATGAAGAGGATAAAACTTTGTATAAAAGAGAGACATAAGATCTTGCCAATTAAGAAAATGTGAGTTATCGAGAAGCTTATACCAATCTGAAGCTTTATCTGTAAGTGATACGAAGAATAATTTCCTCATGACAAATTCCATTGATACACCTGCAAGGTTAAATAATGAACGTAGTTGTGACAAATATAGCAAGTGTTCACCTGGATGTCTGTCTCCTGCATAACGTTTAGCCAAGACATAATCGATAATACCAGTTGGTATTTTATAGGGCACAATTTCAGTAGGATTGGGAGCGACTACCACAGTAGTGGGGCACTTCCCCAAAAGCAACGAACCAAGAGTAGAGTTATCCATGAGGACAAAAAGTAGCAATACCAAAATAAAAACAGCACACACAATATAATGTTTTCCTTACCAGCTTCGCTTACCAATAGTGCTACACTCCCTGGCAACGGCGCCAGAAAATAGTTCTTGATGACCCACAAGTCTAGGGGGTCTATCCTAGTGCTTTCAATAAGTAGGAGTGTCGAACCCAACGAGGAGCAGAAAGTATTGACAAGTGACTTTGGACAAGGAATAATTGCAAGCACTGAAAGATAACTTTGTAGGGGTTTTCAGTATAAGGAACAAGAAGGTAAAAACAAGAAAAGTAAAGGATGCTGATGTAAGGCCCGATATGCGGTACTATTGCAGATCTAGATGTTTCCATCTAGATCCGGCGACGAAGCACATATTGGTCCCACCGCGACATATGACGATGCCATATGCCCCAGATTTCCATCATGATATCAGAACATTACAGCTACAAGGATATAACATCTCATACAATCGGCATACAATTACCTTAATACATTACATCAGCGTAAGATACATGTCTGAGTACAGACTACAATCAAATGCCTAATGGCAAAGGTAAAACACACCATTCCCGTAACCACACGGGTCCAGGCTCTCCGTCGGGATCCGCATAACTAGTCGTCGTCGATTCTCCGCGAAGGCGTCTAGAAGAAGGATCTTCGAGCTCCTCTGAAGTCCAAGATCGTTTGCATAACGTGCGTAAAAGAGAAAAGAAAGAGGTGAGCTATATCAACAAGTCTTGTAACTAACTTCTCACGGGTAAGATGGGGGTAGTGGTGAGGTTGCAGACGCACTAGCAATATATGAGTGGCTAACGATCTATCTTAGAGTAAGATGAGAACCAAGCATTCGATGAGGATTCGCCTCCAACAAGTCTGCTATCAGCTACTTACGCAAACATAACACATATCCTATCCTTGTGCTCCTCTTCGCATCCCGACGAAGAAAAGCAGTCAAGGAACACACACGTTGATCAAGTTTATTAAGATTATCTCAGTTGTTGTTGTCTATGAACAAGGAGTAGGTCTCAAGTCGTCCATAACTGTGGACACGGCTTCTTGAAAAGATTTAACCCTGCAGGGGTGTACCAAATGCCCATTACAAGGCTCCGCGCGCACGCCCATCTCTCTCAGTTTCTACCCATCACAGGCAGCCATTTTATGATTTAGTCCCGAGAGATCCGAAACGACAGGTCCCTCTAACTAAGAACGTACAAATCCGGGTGGCCCCCGGGGAGTCGACACCCAATCCAAGAACCGGCCACTCTCTCGGATCGTACTCTTCCGTATGACGCAGGTCGGATTACCGGTAAATTCTCACATGAGGAAGGGTCCTAGCTGATCAAGTGGACCAACAGGAAAACCATGTTCCCACTAGCCTGGTTTGTTTTAAAAACTGCGAGGGGAGTCAACCAAGCACACACACAGGGTTCAAATGGTAAATCATCTCGGGCCACCACTAGAAATGTTTGAAGGTAGGTAGGTAAGAAAAGGGGACCCCATAGTATCCCACACGCGGTTAGGCACACTCGTCAAGAGACACAATACCCGGAACTCTGGTCCTAGCTGACTCGAATGGAACAAAGCGTCGGGGCGGGATAGCCTAGACCTTCCATCCTTCGTCGAATATAGTCACCATTATAATAATCATATCGTCCACAACAATATAATAATGTGATAGCCCAATCCAAGGAGTAACATGAGGTAAGAGTTGATAACATCCTAGCATGCATACTAAGCAGTGGCTGAGCAGCGAGGAATAGTAACATAGCCGAACAAGGCTTGCTGGGATGTGGAGGACATGGTTGTTTGGGTTTATTTGAGAGGCATGAATATGAAGTGGTAGGATCAAGAAATCATTCTATCCTACACCTATGCGTGAGTGAGCTGAAAGTTATAAGCATGATATATGCTCCCCCTTACCTGATGAGAAGACAAAACCGAAGGTGTAGTCGATCGCAAGCTCGCAACGTCTCTGATAAGTACCCGCGGAAGCACACAAGAAGGAAAAACTGGAAAAGGAAATCGACGAGCAAGCATCTATTACTACGAAGCAATCACGAGCAAACATCAACAAGAAGGTAACACAAGACAAGACACTACGGTATCGCGTCTATCGTCGAGACCGGTTACTAACATGTTAAGTGGAGTATTCGTCACACACGACGATACCGCACATTTAGAACCAGTTCAAGTTGTTTAGCTACACAACATGAGCAAAGGTTGTTAACATGGCATCTCACTCAAGCATGGCATACCACACAATCGTGGAAAGAGGTGAAGCATAATTAAACTATCTAATCTAGTCACTTTAAGTGGGGGGAAAAACCTATACATGGAAACTATTACAGACCCCACGATAATAATGGAATTTGGTACTGTTCTTCCCTAAACATAATATTATTCCTTTTATTAGCAAGCAAGATCCGCATATTCACAATCTACACGAAATTCTAGTCAAGTTACATGTAAGAAACATTTTTGTCGGAGCAACGGTTAAAAAGTTATTAAATAAATAATTTACAGTGGCATGGCATGTAATTAGAAAGTAAACAACATGTACACAACTTCAAACATGGCATATGAGCACATTTTATTAATTTACATGCAAAACGGGTCAATTTTCATGTAGGACACGTTGCGATCCGAGCTATCGTTAAAAAGATACGTGCCCGCCAAAAGCTATTATAATCTGCCAATTATTAATAAACTCCTAGGGAAAAAATAACTATTCGGGCCGAAATAGCAAAGAACTAGGCCTAATAGGGGGCGCTGCTTATCTATCCTACACACAGGGCGCCACACAACACAAGCAAATGGGCCAAGCCCAACAGAATTAATAGAAATAAAAGGAAGGGAGGGGCTCACCCGTGGGCCGAGCCCAGGTCGCAAGGTGGGCGAAGAATAACTCCAGTTGCCCCGGGCGAAAGGAGGCAGCGGGCCTATCTTCTGGAGGGTGGCCGTGGGGTGGGCTTGGGTCGGTTGGAGGCGCGTGGCCCACGTGGGCGCTGGGCCGGAGTGGCTAGACATGGCTGGGCCGGCCCACCTGGCCGGTGTGGCTCGCTCGCCCAATCCCGATCGGGATCGCGGTCGAGGCGGCGGCTGGCGGCGGCATCCGGCGGCGCTCACCGGCGAGGGTTGCTGGGCAAAGCAAGGAGGCGCGGAGGCGGCCGAGGCTGGACAGATCCAGCGAGAGGTGGCCGGCGGCGAGGTCTCGTGGCGTGGCGCGGAGCTCGGGTAGGGAGGCCGACCAGCCAGCTATGGTGCGGCGGCTGCTGTGTCTTCCACCGGCGGCGACCTGCGGGGTTGAGGGTGAGAGGCAGTGAGAATAGGAAAATTAGAAGGGCGGCGCGACGAGGAGGCTGCTCACCAGAGGCGTCGGGTGGCGGAGGATCAAGGCGACGCGCGGCACGGTGGCTCCTCCATCGGAGCGGCGGCGAGCTCGGATGCCGGATGGGCCCGGGCGGGCCAGCGATGGCGGATCTCGGGCCCGCGGGGCCCGGATCTGGATGGTGCTATGTTGGGGAGGTTGGGGTTGACTTGGACGCATCTGAGCCGCAGATCACCAGATCTGACGACCAGATTTTCTTGGGATTAGGGTTTCGGGGTAGCGGAAGGATTTGGGGGCAGATCTAAGACATTTTTGGAGGGGGTGGCTGCAAATATTTCATGGGGAAACCCTAGAAGAGCTAGGGGAGTGGTGATCTTTATATAGGGTCGCTTGGATGGCAGGTTTACGCAAAAGCCCTCGGGTTCTCTCTCGCGCGTCTGGTACTCCACGTTTCTGACCGCCGGGAGTGCATACGACCTCCGATTCGGACGAAATCTCGAACCACGCGCTCAACGCGGCAAGCCCGCCAGTCATACCCCACTTCGATACCGTTCAGAGAATATTTTCCGGTGCCCAATAAAATAATCCATTTAATTATTAAATGGGGTTTTTCGTTCCGATGGCGATGGCTGGTCTTGTACCGGAAGATGCGACGATGCTCGGATGAAACCCCGGTGCCGCAAAGGTCGTGTGCCTTTGGGAAAAGGTTTGGTCCCGCATCCGATACAAGAAAGAGGGGGGATATTCACCGATTAATAAATCAGCGGAGCAAATACTGCAAACAATTCTAACAAGCAATAAAATAAAGCAACAAACAAACTTTTTTAATTTGGGTGAAAATCCCGGGCTGCTACAATACCACAACACCAACAAGGGATCTCGTCCCGAGATCCTGGACGATCCGGGGGAGAGGGGGAGAGAAAAGAGAGTCGACAATCTTCAACACCACCAACAAGGGATTCTGCTCCATGTCGAACGAGGATCTTCCGTCGAGAAACTTTCCGCAGAGAGATGGCGACGTCGAAGAACGAAGCCATCTGGAGATCAAGAGGAAGAACGACAATTCAAAGCGACGATCAAGGGAAGCATTCTCACTGGAATTGTGAAGATACTGGGCAAGAGGACTGAAGTCAACGGATGACCAAGATGTATACCAGAGTCGGATAGACTAAAGGTACTACCGGATTTCTCAACCTGAGGTGGGAATCGAGACAATACGCTGCAAGCAAGGCATTGTAACGGTTCCGAAACTCTACTTACTCGAGATCCTAAAGTTTGAAGGGGATAAGGCGAGAGTAAAAACACTTACGACACTTGTCCTGACCAGAGCATGGGTAAGGAGGAAAATAGTTTTTGTCTAGACTCGACTTCGGCCAGAAAAGGGATCCTACAGTCGGTAAGGCTTTGATACCAAGTTGTAAGGCCTGTTATGCAGTATTCTTCCAGATCTAGATGTTTCCATCCAGATCCGGGGACGAAGCACATATCGGTCCCACCGCGACATATGATGATGACATATGCCCCGGATTTCCAACATGATATCACAACATTACAACTACAAGGATATAACATCTCATACAATCGGCAGACACTTGCCTTAATACATTACATCAGTGGAAGATACATGTCTGAGTAAAGACTACAATCAAATGCCTAACGGAAAAGGTAAGACACACCATTCCCGTAACCACACGGGTCCAGGCTCTCCGTCGGGATCCTCCTAACTAGTCGTCTTCGAGTCTCCACGAAGGCGTCTAGAAGAAGGGTCGTCGAGCTCCTTTGAAGTCCAAGATCGTTTGCATAACGTGCGTAAAAGAGAAAAGACAGAGGTGAGCTATATCAACAAGTCTTGTAACTAACTTCTCACGGGTAAGATGGGGGTAGTGGTGAGGTTGCAGACGCATTAGCAATATATGAGTGGCTAACGATCTATCTTAGAGTAAGATGAGAAACAAGAATTCGATGAGGATTCTCCTCCAGCAAGTCTGCTATCAGCTAATTACGCAAACATAACACATATCCTATCCTTGTCCTCCTCTTCGCATCCCCACGAAGAAAAGTAGTCAAGGCACACACACACGTTGATCAAGTTTATTAAGATTATCTCAATTGTTGTTGTCTATGAACAAGCAGTAGGTATCAAGTCGTCCATAACCGTGGACACGGCTTCTCGAAGAGATTTAACCCTGCAGGGGTGTACCAACTGCCCATTACAAGGCTCCGCACGAGCGCCCATCTCTTTCAGTTTCTACCCATCACAGGCAGCCATTTTATGATTTATCCCCGAGAGATCCGAAACGACAGGTCCCTCTAACTAACAACGCACAAATCCGGGTGGCCCCCTGGGAGTCGACACCCAATCCAAGAACCGGCCACGCTCTCGGATCGGACTCTTCCTTATGATGCAGGTCGGATTACCGGTAAATTCTTACATGAGGCTGGGTCCTAGCTGATCAGGTGGACCAACTGGAAAACCATGTTCCCACTGGGCCATTTTGTTTTAAAAACTGCGAGGGGATGCAACCAAGCACACAAACGGGGTTCAAATGGTAAATCAGCTCGGGCCACCACTAGAAATGCTTGAAGCTAGGTAGGAAAGAAAAGGGGAGCCCATAGTATCCCACATGCGGTTAGGCACGCTCGTCAAGAGACACAATACCCGGAACTCGGGTCCTAGGTGACTCGAATGGAACAAAGCGTCGGGGCGGGATAGCCTATACATTCCATCCTTCGTCGAATATAGTCAACATTATAATAATCATATCATCCACAACAATATAATAATGTGATAGCCCAATCCAAGGAGTAACAGGAGGTAACAGTTGATAACATCCTAGCATGCATACTAAGCAGTGGCTGAGCAGCTGATACGTCCAAAACGTATCTATAATTTCTGCTTGCTCCAGGCCTCTTTTGTGTGATATTGCTATGATATTGATGAACTTCCATAACCTTTTGATCATATTTGGACTAACATATTAACTCAGTGCACCCCAGTGCCAGTTCCTCTGCTGTTTTTCTATTTCAGGTTTCCCCCATATTAAAAATGCTCCAAACATTCAGGAAAAATACAATAAAAAATCAGCGCAGAAGAATCTTCGGGAATCATAGAGGGGGGGGCCAGAGGGGACCCACCAGGGCCCCAGGCGCCCTCCTGGCGCACCCTAGGGTGGGGCCGCGCCAGGGTTCCGCCTGGACCCCTAGTGAACCCCCTGGCTGCCACCCTTCGCCTATATATCCCTCGAGACGTGAAACCCTCGTGACGGGAACCCTTTTTCGCGATCTCTCCTCTGTTCTGCCGCCGCCGTTCTTCCAAGATCAAGAGCACCAGAAGACCTCTTCCCGGCACCCTGCCGGAGGGTGGAATCACCTCCAGGAGCTTCTCCACCACCATGGATGCTTCCCGGATGAACCGTGAGTATTCCACCTTGGACCATGGGTCTATGATCAGTAGCTATGTGATGTTCTTCTCCCCTCTTTGTTCTTGATGGATTTGACCTCATGAGCTACCCTACACGATCGAGGCACATATGTAATCTTTCTGCTGTTGCTATGCTGAGTTTGCTGGGATCCGATGAATTATGAGACTATGTTCATATTGTGTTTGAGTAATATATTTGATTCTCCTATTTTATATTTATGTTCTAGAGTAATTCTTGCATGTTCTCCGTTGCTGTTTATTTCTTTGGCCAAGTAGTAGGTAGTGAGTCCAAGAGGGAGCGTTATGCATGATTGTGGATTCATCCCCCCGATGACTAGCTTGAGTGACAAAAACATGAGTCTAGGGTATGTGTTGTTGCCGCAAGGGGGAAACAGTGGTGCTTGTACTTGCGGGTGCACGGATTGTTTACTTTACGCAAAGTTCTTTAGTGCAGTTGTCTGTTGCTTTGAGTTTACACTTTGGGTGGGATTCGCAACTTAATACCAGCGAGATGTTCTGGATAAATATCTCAAGGTGGATGATTAGTAGGTAGATGCAGATGGATTTCAGTCTACTTGTCTTGGCGTACCGCCCATGCTTTTGAGCCTCTTCCTTTCTTTATAGCATAGTTAGCATTGGTTTTCGCACATAATCCTGTCAATTGACCAGCTGTAATTTGTTTACCCCGCATGGCTATTTTATCATCTTTTGGGAGAGAGAAATCACTAGTGAACATCAAAGGACCCCGGTCCATATTTTCAATACTATTAACACCCACTATCAATTTACTGCTTTATTTACTTTTCCGTTGCTATCACTATCATTATTATCCCGTGCGTTTTATCCTTTGTAAACAACAAGGCCGGAGGAATTGACAACTCCTCTGTACTCGTTGGGAAGAAAAGTTATTTGTTGTGTGTGTAGGTCCAGGTCAAGGAAGCAACTTTTGTCTAAAACGGTGCCATTGTTTCCTTGCCACCTACTTGTCGATCTTGGAATCCTATTGGTTCGACATTCAACCTTAGCATCTTCGCTAAGGGAAATTGCTGCTATCTACATCTCAAGCTTCCACTTTGGGTAACCAACGAGGGGGCGTTAAATCGTACCATCAAAAGCAATTTCTGGTGCCATTGCCGGGGACTCCACTCTTCAAGATAGGGGAGTTGCACACTATCTTTTATCTTTGATTTTTAGTCTTGTTAGTTTACCTTTCAGTTTTTGCTTTAGTGTCCCTTATAAAAAATCCGAAAAAATAATAGTATGTCTACTTCGTTACTTGCCAATCAATGTCTGACTTCTTTGAAACCAGATCTTATTGGCATGGAGAATTCACTGAGGATCAACAAAAGTGGTACAAGGAACACCGCTTGTCTCAAAAGGGGATGCACTTATGGAAACAAATACATCAGTTGTATGAGTATGCTAGAAACTTGTGCACAATATATAATATATCTTTCTGCAGGGATGAATCTTGTTGCTTTATGAGGCACAAACACCTCGCTTTCCAATGTGAGTACAATGATGATGAAACCTTAGCTTCTTATGCTAAGAGAAATTATGATTTTGATGATGCAGAGCAAATAGAAGAATTTGTTGCTTATAACGGTGCCTATGAAATTACTTATCTTATTAAAAATATTGATGATGCCCCTTACAAATTTGAGAGTCTTGCTATACTTAACTATTGTTTGGAAAATTATGATGCAAATTATTATATTACTGATCATCTTGAGAGAGTATCTCCCCCAAAGGAAGAGACTAATGATTTGCAGGACTCTATGGAAGAAGAAATTGCTGAACCTGAAAGCTCCTTGGATGAAAAAGAGGAGGAGAGTGGCGAACAAAAGGGGGAAGAATGGAGCTATCCATGTCTACCTTCTAATGAGAGTAACTCTTTGAATCTTACCTTATATAAGTATTATGATCCTATGGATTCTTTTGAAATATCCCTTTTTGATGAAGTTGATGCCTTTTATACTTATGGTCATGATGCCACTATGGATGATGCTAACGGAGATGAACTTGCTATAGTTCCTCATGTTAAGCATAAAATTTTTGCCATTATACCCACACTTGATTTTCCTATTATCCTTTTGAAATCTCCAACTCATATTCCGGAGAATTGTGCTCTTATTAAGGCTCAATGTGATGGGTTGCACTTATCTTATGATCCTAAAAACCGTGTTGAAAACAATACACGTCTGCTTGTAGGTCATGAACAACATGATTTCTGTAATAGTTATATTCTTGATGTTGTTCATGACACTACTAAAAATTACTTTGAGAGAGGAAAGTTTGGTTATAGAAACTTCCATGTGACAAAAACACCTCTCTCTAAACTGAAACTTTCGAAGTTGTTCTTGTTCCACCTTCCTAGGCATGTCAATTTGTGCTTCTTTGATTTATTTTCTTACGAAATACCTATGCATAGGAAGCAGGTTAGGCTTAAATGTGTTTCATATTTGCTTCTTGATGCTCTCTTTTGCTTCAAAATCTTATTCTTGTGAGAGCATCTTCTATAATCTTCATGGCTAGCTTAAAGGCGTAAAACAAAGCGCTTGTTGGGAGGCAACCCAAGATGTTTTTACTTCTGTTTTTAGTGGACTTGATGATTATTACTACTGTAGCAACATCATTGTATCTTTACTTTTCAAGCTTTGTGCCAATTATAGCCTCGTATGACAAGGGAAGTGAAAGTTGTGACATGTTGTCCAGAAAACAGATTCTGTCCTCGTGACCGGAAAATCACAGAAAAATCCCAGTTCTTCTTTTTGAGCTGAAATTTCTACACAGCGTGCTCTATACAATTACGGAACTTTCTTATGTTCTGAGTTTTTTTATTTGAGTTGCAGAAGCATCCCTAAAAGATTCTTTACTACCTTTTGGTCTGTTTTTTACAGATTCTGTCCTGTTTTGCCTCTTCTCCATTTTTCAAACCATAAGCTTGCTTTTTCTTTTCAAATTTTTTTTGGAAATCTTGAAAAACAGTAGCTCTTCAAGAATATCCTTGTTTCCAGTAGATAAAAAATTATTATATTATGGGTACTAACCTCGCTAATCAGATTATGATGAGGTATGTATGAAGGGACTTTTCAAGTGTGCGAGGAAGATGATGAAAGAAGATTCAGGAGTGTCAAGCGCTCAAGCTTGGGGATGCCTCCATGCATCCCCAAAAAATATTCAAGGAGACTCAAGCGTCTAAGCTTGGGTATGCCCCCGTGCATCCCCTTCTTCATCAACAATTATCAGTTCGTCTCTCGTCTCACTATATTTTTATCACTTCATGCGTTATGTGCTATGCTTGGAGCGTCTCGCTCTTAGGTTTTATTTTTAGTTTTATTTAGCTTTGCTTGCTGTTCATAACAAGTTAGAACCCATATTTCTTTGTGTGGGAGAGAAACACGCTCCACTTTCAAAATCTAGAACACAACATAGGATTCTTCATGCTTATCTTTGTTGTGTGTGTTCTTTATCTTTTTCATAGCTGCTGTCATGTTTAGCTCTTAGTTTTCATGCTTATATTTTTAAGAGCTTTTGTTTAGTTTTTGCTGGAACTCTCTTGAGTTTTCATGTTTATCTTGTTTAGAGAGTTTGCCTGTTGCACTGAGTTTTGTGTCTTGACTTGAAGTAGGTAACTGAGGTTGCTATTCTTTTGTAGTAGTAACTTGCAATAGTTTTGAGGTATTGTCTTGAGTAATGTTTGGAATTTGGATGTCAAGAGCTTTAGCCTATTAGTGATAGATGTCGTATTTTGGGCAATCCGTGTTTATTTTCAAAACTTACAAAATTATTTGAGAACTTTAGCTACTAGATGGATCACTACTCTTCTGAGGGGTCCAATATTAGAGTACACTCACGTACCATGAGTCGAGGATGGGCAAGGATAACCAAACCCCCATACACTCCTCCTCGGGGTACTTGTCTCTTTGTGAAACCTCCTTATTAGATTGAGAGTTACCAATAATAAGTGCATGAGTTATTCGGACTAATGTGAGTATTCGAAAGTTGACACTTCCACCTTCCCATATTTTTCTAGCCTCTCCTGTGTCGTGCATTGCTTTCTCCTCACTCCGAGAGTTGGCGTCCACCTTCGCCGGTACATCCAAACACTTGGCATGATACGCTCTGTCATCATAAACCTCATTATATCCTTCCTCAAAACAACCACCATACCTACCTATCAAGGAATTTCCATAACCTTTCCGAGATATATTGCCATGCAACATCCATCTTCTCATGACTTGATCTTCATGTCATACATGCTACTTGCTTGATCGATGAGACGCATGCTAGTTGGGCCTTGCCCTAATCATTGCTACATGACGCGCTAGTATCATTGCATATCCTGCTACACTGGAAGAGGCATACATTTGCATACATCATGATAGTTACATCTTCTTTATGATTTGAGTACTTTTGTAAAGTGTGAAAGATCTTCTATACTTTTTGTAATATATAGAGTGTTTCCCCTAAAGTGAGGAAAAGATCCCAAAGTGGACAAATTAAAAGATCCCAAAGAGGACAAATGAGAGAAATAGAAAGAGCCATTGAGGCTACCAAAAAATTAAAAAAAAATAAAAAAGGAGAAAAAGAAATAAAAAGAGAGAAGGGGGCACACTACTATTCCTTTTGAGAGATCCACACTCGTACTCCTTATATCTTGTACTCCATAGAGATTATCATTCATGCATATAGTTATGTGGGGACCTTCACACTATAGAACTTGGCTTGTATATTCCAATGATGAGCCTCCTCAAATGAGCTCTAGGTCTTCTTGAGCAAGCAAGTTGGATGCACCCGCGCTAGTTCCATTGGAGAGCTTACCTTAGCTCATATGTGCATCCGTTGCATGGCAATCCCTACTCCTTACATCATATCTATCATTTGGCTTTCTCTCGCCTATGATTGTCATCATTGATGTGAGCCTTTCACACCTTTTTTGTCTTCCTCCTCCACCATATTCTCTCTTTTCCATCCTAAGTGTCAACTTTCTTGCTTACGCTCATCCATTGCATGAGTGCTCAAAATGTCGAAAAGGAGTGGATCATTTTGACTTGTACCTGGCTAGTGGTCTAGGGATGATTCAAGATAAGATTCCAAAGAAGACCAAGTGTGAAACTTTAGTAGATTGAGTTCTCAACATAAAAATACTTTTTCTCGTATATCCCTATCCCCTTTCTTGCACGCAGCGAGAGCTCTTGCACCTTTATGTTCTTATGTTGCTTGTTTCAATGCTAAATATATACTCTTGCCTGTTCTGACTTGAATTGAATTACATGCCTTGATTGCTTTACTTAAAAGTTCTTATATGGTTGTTAGCATGTCACCACAGAAATTATGCTTTTATCATTTACCTACTCGAGGACTAGCAGGAATTAAGCTTGGGGATGTTGATACGTCCAAAATGTATCTATAATCTATGCCTGCTCCATGCCTCTTTTGTGTGATATTGCTATGATATTGATGAACTTCCATACACTTTTGATCATATTTTGACTAACATATTAACTCACTGCACCCCAGTGCCAGTTCCTGTGTTCTGCTGTTTTCCTATTTCAGGTTTCCCCCATATTAAATATTCTCCAAAAATTCGGGAAAATACAATAAAAATATCACCGCAGAAGAAGCTTTGGGAATCACCGAGGGGGGGCCAGAGGGGACCCACCAGGGCCCAAGGCGCCCTCCAGGTGCACCCTAGGGTGGGGCCGCGCCAGGGGCCCACCTGGACCCCTGGTGCCCCCTGGCTGCCCCCCCCTTCGCCTATATATCCCTCGTGACGTGAAACCCCCGTGACGGGAACCCTTTTTCGCGATCTCTCCTCTGTTCCGCCGTCACGCTTCCAAGATTGGGAGCACCAGAAGACCTCTTCCCGGCACCCTACTGGAGAGAGGAATCACCTCCGGGAGCTTCTCCACCACCATGGATGCTGCCCGGATGAACCATGAGTAGTCCACATTGGACCATGGGTCTATGATCAGTAGCTATGTGATGTTCTCCACCCCTCTTTGTTCTTCATGGATGAGACCTCGTGAGCTTCCCTACATGATCGAGGCATATATGTATTCTTTCTGCTGTTGCTATGCTGAGTTTGCTGGGATCCAATGAATTATGAGACTATGTTCAGATTGTGTTTGAGTAATATATTTGATTCTATTCTTTTATATTTATGTTCCAGAGTAATTCTTGCATGTTCTCTGTTGCTGTTTATTGCTTTGGCCAAGTAGTAGGTAGTGACTCCAAGAGGGAGTGTTATGCATGATTGTGGGTTCATGCCCCCTGATGACTAGCTTGAGTGACAGAAACATGAGTCTAGGGGATGTTCTATTTCCACAAGGGGGAAACAACGGTGCTTGTACTTGCGGGTGCAAGGATTGTTTACTATACGCAAAGTTCTTTAGTGCAGTTGTCTGTTGCTTTGAGTTTACACTTTGGGTGGGATTCGCAACTTAATACCAGCGAGATGTTCTGGATAGATATCTCAAGGTGGATGATTAGTAGTGTCACAACCCCAAGTTAGGTATGTGCTAGGATTAGCAAGTCCCTTTGCATCATGCAAATTTTCAAAAAGAAATTCAAAAATGGGGAAAAGAAAAGCCCTGAGAAATTAATTCAAATGGCCAGATAAAAATCTTTTTCCTAAAATCATTTGAGTATTTGGAAAATTCCTATAAATGGTGCTGATCATTTTAAAAATGGCTTGGGAGCAATACCATGCTCATGGAATTTTCTAATTTTCAAACAATGGCTTAGAAATTAAATAAATACCCTATTTGAATGAAGATTCAAATTATTTGAATTTTAAAAGTGCTCAAAAATTATGAGTGGCTAGCTCTCTATTTTATGAGGCCACATAAAAATTTGGGTCATTTAATAAAATGCCTAGGTATTTATATCTAGGCAGAACAAATAGAACAGAAAGAAAAAGGAAAAGGCAGAGAGAGGAAGCTTACCAGACGCCCACAGGCGAAGGCCCACTTACCTCTACCTCGGCCCAGCCCAGCCCCTCGCTTGTCCTCTTCCTCCCCGCCGAGCCAATCTGTTGCTGGAGCAGAGCATGGCCACGGCGACGACACCGCGACGCCCGGCCTCTTCTAGGCCTCCCCCTCTCTCCCTTGCGCCATGCAGCAGCTGCAGAAGCCCCCCCGCACCTTTTCCCCCTCCTCTGGGTCATCTCCCCCCTCTCCCCTCGCCGTTCTGTTCGTCGCCTGAAGACTCACCGGAGCACAGACGAGCCAAACCAACGTGTCCGGGGAGTTCACCGCCGTCGTCTTCGTCGAGCAATGCAGGGAATCGAACCCGGAAGCCCCAAGCGCGACGCCAGCTTCAAGGTTCCGTCGCCGGCCGCCGTGAGCACCTCGCCGGAATTGGTCGCCTCCAGAGCCCCTACGACCCCGCCGTGGCCACCATTAGAACCGGGTGAGCTCTGCGCTACTTTTGCCCCTCCTAGCTCCCCTTCCCGTGCCCTCTGCGTCGATTCCGCCATGACCAGGAGCTTCAGCTGCCGCGCCGTCATCGTAGTCGTGGCCCAGAGCACCCCCGTGACTCCCTGCTGGCTTCTTGGATGCAGACGACATCTAGCTACGCGCCCGTGCCGTTAAATCCTCTTCCCGTGGCCTCTATCGCCGTCTCCACCTGAGCCCGAGCCCGCCCGCCGCGCTCCTCGTCGCCGGCATGGCTCCAGGCATCCCCAAGGTCCCCGGCGTGCTCCACGCGAAGCGCACGAGCGAGAGGCACCCCCTGGTGCCCTCCTCTTCCCTCCCCGTGGCCCGTAGCGCTGTTCCGACAGATCGCCGCCGCGCACAGGACGCCGGCGGCTAGCCGCCGACCGTTTTGGCCTAATGACCTCGCTAATCCCCCCCCCCCCTTGACCCAATGACAATGGGCCTAGTCCCTCTAATTAAACACGGTTTAATTTAATTAAAACGGGGTTAACCCCTGAGCCACTGACAAGGCTGGCCCACTGGTCAGAGCCCCCCCCCATGTCAGCATGACCTCATGCTGACGCAATAAGTCTTTTTCCTTTTTAAAAGAATTCCAGAAATTACAGAAAATGGCCAAAACTTCAATAATTCATAGAAAATTGATATTAACTCCAAATTGGACAAATAGTATATGAAAAATGATCAGGAGAAAATAAGCTATCCAAATATCCAACTTTCAACTTCAAATGATTTTGCAACTTTAAGTTGATTTTAAAATGGGACCAGTAGCATGTGTCATTTGATTTATTTGGAATTTATTCAAATTCAATTCAAATGATTTTGCAACTTGGACCATGGAATTATGCTACTTTTCAACCACACTTCAGAGGCATATCATACACCTTTAAAAATGATTCAAATTGATCAAACAATGTCACATGTAACTTGGCTAAGTTTGAATTCAAATTGGAGTTTGAATTTGCAATTCAATTTGCAATATACTCCATTTAAATGGAATTGCCTCACACATCAAAGCATATACATCAAGATTCAACCTTCCATCATGTGATTGTGCATTGTATTTACTTTGCTACCTTGTTTGTTGTTTGTCGAGTAGAGGTGGAACCGGAGCAGGAGGCTGCCCCCTTCGTTGAAGATCTCGAACCCGAACCTCGTCAGCAAGGCAAGCAAACCCCCATTGATCATGTCGATGAAATCCCACTTCCCTCTCATGTCTCGCTTATGCATTGTTTAGGATGATTACCATGCTACGTTTGTACCGCATAGATGAACCCATTCCTTTGCATGACCTATCATTTGTCACAGTAGTAGGCAAAACCACAATCCTAGCAAATGTAGGAGTTGATTGATATCATGTGGCCCCTGCAAATGTTACTGCTTATTGCATGCTTAGAGTGATACCTTGATGATATTGTTATGTGAGTCAGGATGGTAGTGATCATGATGATGATGGTAGAAAAGTGTTGGTGAATCTACCCTAATACAAGGTGAACGATGAGAGGTTGTGTAGGACTACACAGTGGGTTGTCTCGTTGAACACCGCCTTAAGTCCGAGTTCTTGTGTGGTGATCCAAGAAGAAGAGTACAACCACACATTGGGCTCACTGACCCCTCTCATCCTAGTACCTCACCCCGTTCGAACCCCAAGAGTCGCAGTAGTTCGGAGTTCTGGTAGGGCTGTGGCACGGTCTGCGAAGTGGATGAACGGCTTTTCAAGACCGGCTTGGGACCCTGCACACATCGTTTGAGGTTGTACTGGAACCTCGGCCGGACTTCCATACGGATCCCCCTCAGATAGGCCACTCTCTGGGCAAGAACGGAGCTGTGGGCGAAGTGTTGTGGTGGCATCCTCGCTGTCATCTCTTGAACGGTGACATGCAAAAGGCGGTAACTGATGACACGTGTGTGTAGCGGTACACCCCTGCAGGGTTAACAAAACTATTCGAATAGCCGCGTCCGCGGTTAAGGACTGCTTGGAAAGCTTAGCTTGATTATTAGACAACTTGAACTGGATACTTCTAAAACACACCAAGATAAGCGTGAGTGCTATGGTGTACTTCTCGTGGGGAAGTCCAGGAAGTAACCATAGTGGTGTAATTGGTTGAAGAGATGTAGTGGACTCGTGTATGCTTCTTACCTCAAGTCTGGTACTCGTAGTTAAGGACTAGCCAAGTCAAAGCTGGCACTTCTGCAAGTGAAACCCCACCTCCCTTTACCTTGATACATGTGCATCAGTAGTATAGCTCCTATGTAAGTCCTGCTGAGTACGATTTTGTACTCACGTTTTCTTAATCTATGTTTTAGATGAACCCACCGACCCCGATGGTGACTTTTACCCGAAGCTCGAAGAATGAAGACTCAGACCAAGACCAAGCTAGTGTAGTCCCAGTCAGACGACTGGTTCCCTCGTGGAGGGCTTGTTTTTAGATAAGGCTTCTCTATGCCATTTGTTAAACTTGTCTGTACTCAGACCTACTTTTCTTTCGCTTGTCTGTTGTAATGTTGGATCACATGCTTGTGATCTCTGTGTGCACTCTGTAAGAGTTATTAATAAAGATGTATACTTTGTAGAGAATTGCAATGATACCTGTTGTTCATACAAGGCATGTGTGCTGCGTGTATGTTTATAACATGCATGTCTTAGTATGGGTTTTCGAGACCTTAGTTGTGATCTGGCTGGCGGTCTTTTATACACCATGTGGCCCTTAGATGTGCGCAGCTTGGGGCATCGCGATGCGATTGTTCGAGACTCTGTCTCGTGCACACTTTGATGTATGATCGAGCCCGCCCTAGACCCCGACTAAGTGATCGGGCTAGAGTAAGTCTATGTAAGGGTTATAATACAATCGATAGTATGGTTGAGGCGACTTGTCTATGAGTATGGGAGTTCATCACCCATATCATTTAGACTTGTGTGCGGACGATGAGGACCCATTTCAGTTGATCATCCGGCCTGGATGGGATGCCCCTCACGTTCGATGCTTTCCGAGAACGTTCTGTGCTTGGCCTTGTCTGCTTAGACAAGTGGGTACGGTTCTCGGCTCTCCATATGATTGTGTTGTAGCGAGGCTTGCATACGCTAACCCCGGGTCCCGACAGACTTTGTATCAGAGCAGGACTGACTGTAGGATTATCAGCCTTGGCCGAAGTCGAGTCTAGCCTTCTATAGTTATATAGTTATTCTGGGTATATAAGGGAACAACGTAAGGCTTCTTTTTCTCCTTACCCTAATCGATCTGAGTTCTGAGTCACCCTCATCTTATTCTACGGGAAGATAGGACTAGGCTCATCTATGTCTGAATAGAACATCTCGTTGATTGCCTCCTTATAGCCGTATGATTGTTGGGATTATCCAAAGTCTCCATATTTTAAGTTCCTTGAGGAAGTTCTGTCCAATGTCCTCGAGGTTGTTTCATTTTCCATCCCAGTTTAGCCGTTATTCTGCCGGATTTGTTCCGTGTTTCTTTGAATCATTGCCTTTGCATTATAGTCTTCTCCTTCTGAAATCATATCCTTTTATCCTTGCCTCCATCGTACAACCTGTTCTGATTGTTGATTTTTATCACACAGGATGTCAGGTGGAACTCGTAGTGCTGTTCTTCGGAATCGAGACCGTGATCGGAATCGAAATGATGATGAACTTCCAACCCCGCCTTCTGCGGCGGAAATCATGATGGAAGCTGAGCGGAATAGACGTGATCAAACACGCCTTCTGGAGCTCATCGAGCAGAATACCGCCCACCATCGTAATGTGGTGGTCAGCATTTAGGACTTCATCCTCCTCAAGCCACCGGTATTCCGATGTTCTTCTGAGCCCCTTGAAGCTGATGATTGGCTCCGTTCCATCGAGCGTAAGCTTGATACTGCACATGTTGCTCCCGATGACCGAGTTATTTTCGCGGTATACTTCTTGGAAGGTGCTGCTCTTCAGTGGTGGGAGAACTATGTTGCAATGCAGCCAGATGGTCACGTAGTGACTTGGCAGGAGTTCTGTGTTGCCTTTCGAGGGTACCACATTCTGGATGAGTTGATGGAGCGCAAGAAGGAAGAGTTCTGCAATCTGAATCAAGGAGAGATGTCCATTCATGAGTATGTGAGAGAATTCAACCGTCTTGCTTGTTATGCCCAAGATGATATCACCACCGATGCCAGAAAGCAGGCAAGGTTCCGCAAGGGACTTAGCCCCATCCTCCGTCATGATCTCAACCTCATCGAATTTGCCACCTTTGAGGATTTAGTCAACTGATCCTTCAGAGCTGAGCATGGAAATGAAGTTTTTGAGAAGTCTCGCAAGCATGCTCTTGAGCTTGCCCCTTCTTCCAGTTCACGCCCTCAGAAGCGCATGATCTGGATTTCTAACAGTTTGTTTGCCCAAAACAACCCACCGAGGCCATCCCTTGTGCCGCCTCGTCCACCAGCTCCACCAAACAACCCAGCTCCCCGCACTATCTTTGGAGCCTGCTTTAGATGTGGCCAGCCTGGTCACTATTCTCGTGAGTGCCCCGTCAGTCAGAATGCTCCACCCCATGCCAAAGGAAACCCCACTGTTCGTGCCAAGCCAACCCCGAAGGTTTCCACCGCTAAGCCATCCACCTCAGAAAATCTTGGACGTGTGAACCAAATCTCAGCTGAGGAAACTGATAGTACTTCTGACGTCATTCTTGGTACGCTCCCAGTCAATTTTGTTCCCACTTCTGTCCTTTTCGATCCAGGAGCATCTCACTCATTCATGTCGGAGAGTTATGCACTTCGACATGAGATATCCTTTGATGAAATGTTCACCCCTATGATCATTCAAACTCCTGGTTCCAAGTGGCACACTAATAGAGTAAGCCATGGTAATCAAATTTCAATTGAGGGTTTAGTATTCCTTGCTTCACTCATAGCCCTCAAGTCTTCATACATTGATGTCATCCTTGGTATGGATTGGTTATCAAGACAACATGCCTTTCTTGATTGTAAAGCCAAGTCCGTTAGACTTACACACCCTTCAGGCCAGACAATAGCTTATTCCTCACCAAGAACAAGAACCCAGGTGCATTCTTTGAATGTGATTCCCCTTCCCGGCCTGGAAGATGTTCCGGTGGTTCGTGACTTCCCGGATGTCTTTCCTGAAGAGCTGCTGGGAATGCCACCCGACAGATGTGTAGAGTTCATAGTAGATCTTGCCCTAGGAACCGCACCAATTTCCCGACGCCCATACAAAATGGCCCCACGTGAGTTAGCTGAGCTTAAAACCCAACTGGAAGCTTTGTTGTAAAAAGGCTTCATCCGCGCTAGCTCATCGCCATGGGGTTGCCCCGTTCTGTTCGTAACGAAGAAAGATGGAACAGAAAGGATGTGCGTAGACTATCTCCCGCTAAATTTAGCGACGATAAAGAACAAGTACCCACTGCCCAGGATCAATGATCTTTATGATCAACTTGCTGGATCCTCTGTCTTCTCCAAGATGGATTTGAGATTAGGTTATCATCAAATCAAGATCCGAAGCGAGGACATTCCCAAAACGGCTTTCACTACTCGTTATGGTCTTTACGAGTACACCGTCATGTCCTTCGGTCTAACCAATGCCCCCGCCACTTTCTCACGCATGATGAACTCGATCTTCATGGAGTATTTGGACCAGTTCGTCGTGGTTTACCTCGATGACATTCTCATCTACTCAAAGAACGAAGAAGAACATGCCGAACACCTAAGGCTGGTATTGATGAAACTTGGAGAGCATCGCATGTATGCTAAATTCTCCAAGTGTGAATTTTGGCTACCAGAAGTGACCTACTTAGGCCACGTGATTTCTGCAAAAGGCATTGCTGTGAATCCCGAGAGAGTTCAGGCCGTCCTTGACTGGACTCCACCTGAATCGGTTAAGCAAGTTAGGAATTTTCTTGGCCTAGCCAGCTATTGCCGTCGCTTCGTCGAGAACTTTTCTAAAGTTGCAAAGCCTCTAACTGAACTCCTCAAGAAAGATAAGAAATTCCTATGGACTCCCAAGTGCGAGGAAAGCTTTCAAGAGCTAAAAAGAAGATTGACTTCTGCACCCGTACTTGCACCTCCAGACACCAAAAAGGATTTCGAGATCTATTGTGACGCATCACGGCAAGGGTTAGGATGCATACTTCTGCAAGATCGACATGTGGTAGCTTATGCTTCACGCCAGTTGCGGCCACATGAGGAGAACTATCCTACCCACGATCTTGAACTCGCTGCCGTAGTTCATGCCCTAACAACTTGGCGACATTACCTCCTTGGTAATCGTTGTGAGATTTTTTCCGACCACCAAAGCCTCGAATACATTTTCACCCAGCCAGATCTTAATCTCAGGCAAAGACGCTGGATTGAGTTGATAAAAGATTACGACGTAGTAATTTCTTACACCCCAGGCAAAGCCAATGTCATGGCTGATGCACTAAGTCGTAAGTCGTATTGTAACAACCTCATGTTACAACAGTATCAACCACTTCTTCATGAGGAATTTTGCAAGCTTAATCTCGAGATTGTTCCTCGTGGATCTCTTTTCAACTTGGTGGCGAAACCAACCCTTGAGGATCAAATCATAGTTTCCCAAACACGTGCACGAGGTGTACGCCGCATCAAGGAGAACATTGCTAGCGGAGTTGCTAAATGTTTCTCCACAGATAGTAAAGGAACGGTATTCTTTGGAAATCGTTTGGTGGTACCTAAGAATAGGGAACTAAGGCAACTCATCCTCAAAGAAGCCCATGACACACCCGTCTCGATTCATCCCGGTAGCACAAAAATGTACCGAGATCTACGCCAGAGATTTTGGTGGACTAGGATGAAGAGAGACATTGCTCAATTTTTTGCCGAATATGATGTTTGTCGTCGCATTAAGGCAGAACATCAAAGACCTGCTGGTACACTTCAACCTTTTCCTATTCCAGAGTGGAAATGGGACAAAGTCGGTATGGACTTCATCACTGGCTTTCCAAAAACCCAGAAAGGAAATGATGCCATCTTCGTTGTCATAGATAGGCTTTCCAAAGTTGCTCACTTCCTTCCAGTTCGCGAGTCTATAACTGCTAGCCAGTTAGCGGACTATTATGTCTCTAGATTTGTGTCTCTTCACGGTGTTCCTTTGGAAATCAATTCTGATCGTGGTAGCCTTTTCACCTCTAGATTTTGCGGAAGCTTTCAGCGTGCTATGGGAACTCATCTCTCCTTTAGTACGGCTTTCCATCCTCAGTCTAGTGGTCAAGTCAAAAGGGTTAACCAAATTTTGGAAGACATGCTCAGAGCTTGTGTTATCTCATTCGGAAAGAATTGGGAGAAATCTCTACCATTCGCCGAATTTGCATATAACAATAGTTTTCAATCTAGTCTGAACATGGCTCCTTTTGAACTCCTATATGGACGACGATGTCGAACACCTTTAAACTGGTCAGAAACCGGTGAAAGACAATTCTTTGGACCGGACATGATCAAGGAAGCAGAAGAGCAAGTTCGCATTGTTCGTGATCAATTGAAAGCAGCCCAGTCTCGTCATAAAAGCTACTATGATCGTCATCATAGGCAAGAGAGCTACAATCTGGATGAGAAGGCTTACCTTCGGGTTACTCCTCTGAAGGGAACCCAAAGATTCGGTATCAAAGGCAAATTGGCCCCACGTTACATCGGACCTTTCCGCATTCTTGCTAAACGTGGAGAAGTTGCCTACCAACTTGAACTACCCCCGCACCTTTCCCGAGTACATGATGTATTCCATGTGTCACAACTCAGGCGTTGCTTCAAGGACCCCATCCGCGAAGTCGACCATGAAACGCTTGATCTCCAAGATGACCTTTCTTATCGAGAATACCTTGTTCGTGTTCTTGATTCAGCAAAGCGTGTCACTCGCCGAAAGAAGATCAAGTTTCTGAAAGTTCAGTGGTCACATCACTCAGAGAAAGAAGCCACGTGGGAAAGAGAAGACCGTCTCAGTGCCGAGTACCCCTCCTTCCTCCCGCAGACTTCTGAATCTCGGGACGAGATTCTTTTGAGTGGGGGTGACTTGTCACAACCCCAAGTTAGGTATGTGCTAGGATTAGCAAGTCCCTTTGCATCATGCAAATTTTCAAAAAGAAATTCAAAAATGGGGAAAAGAAAAGCCCTAAGAAATTAATTCAAATGGCCAGATAAAAATCTTTTTCCAAAAATCATTTGAGTATTTGGAAAATTCCTATAAATGGTGCTGATCATTTTAAAATGGTTTCGGAGCAATCCCATGCTCATGGAATATTCTAATTTTCAAACAATGGCTTAAGATTAAATAAATACCCTATTTGAATTAAGATTCAAATTATTTGAATTTTAAAAGTGCTCAAAATTTATGAGTGGCTAGCTCTCTATTTTATGAGGCCACATAAAAATTTGGGTCATTTAATAAAATGCCTAGGTATTTATATCTAGGCAGAACAAATAGAACAGAAAGAAAAAGGAAAAGGCAGAGAGAGGAAGCTTACCAGACGCCCACAGGCGAAGGCCCACTTACCTCTGCCTCGGCCCACCCCAGCCCCTCGCTTGTCCTCTTCCTCCCCGCCGAGCCAAGCTGCTCGCTGGAGCAGAGCATGGCCACGGCGACGACACCGCGACGCCCGGCCTCTTCTAGGCCTCCCCCTCTCTCCCTTGCGCCATGCAGCAGCTGCAGAAGCCCCCCCCCCCCCCCCCCCGCACCTTTTCCCCCTCCTCTGGGTCATCTCCCCCCTCTCCCCTCGCCGTTCTGTTCGTCGCCCGAAGACTCACCGGAGCACAGCCGTGCGGACTCGCGGCCAACGACGTCGACGAGCCAAACCAACGTGTCCGGGGAGTTCACCGACGTCGTCTTCGTCGAGCAGTGCAGGGAATCGGACCCGGAAGCCCCAAGCGCGACGCCAGCTTCAAGGTTCCGTCGCCGGCCGCCGTGAGCACCTCGCCGGAATTGGTCGCCTCCAGAGCCCCTACGACCCCGCCGTGGCCACCATTGGAACCGGGTGAGCTCTGCGCTACTTTTGCCCCTCCTAGCTCCCCTTCCCGTGCCCTTTGCGTCGATTCCGCCATGACCAGGAGCTTCAGCTGCCGCGCCGTCGTCGTAGTCGTGGCCCAGAGCACCCCCGTGACTCCCTGCTGGCTTCGTTGGATGCAGACGACATCTAGCTACGCGCCCGTGCCGTTAAATCCTCTTCCCGTGGCCTCTATCGCCGTCTCCACCTGAGCCCGAGCCCGCCCGCCGCGCTCCTCGTCGCCGGCATGGCTCCAGGCCTCCCCAAGGTCCCCGGCGTGCTCCACGCGAAGTGCACGAGCGAGAGGCACCCCCTGGTGCCCTCCTCTTCCCTCCCCGTGGCCCGTAGCGCTGTTCCGACAGATCGCCGCCGCGCACAGGACGCCGGCGGCTAGCCGCCGGCCGATTTGGCCTAATGACCTCGCTAATCCCCCCCCCCCTTGACCCAATGACAGTGGGCCCAGTCCCTCTAATTAAACACGGTTTAATTTAATTAAAACGGGGTTAACCCCTGAGCCACTGACAAGGCTGGCCCACTGGTCAGAGCCCCCCCCCCCACGTCAGCATGACCTCATGCTGACGCAATAAGTCTTTTTCCTTTTTAAAAGAATTCCATAAATTACAGAAAATGGCCAAAACTTCAATAATTCATAGAAAATTCATATTAACTCCAAATTGGACAAATAATATATGAAAAATGATCAAGAGAAAATAAGCTATCCAAATATCCAACTTTCAACTTTGTTTAAGTTGATTTTAAAATGGGACCAGTAGCATGTGTCATTTGATTTATTTGGAATTTATTCAAATTCAATTCAAATGATTTTGCAACTTGGACCATGGAATTATGCTACTTTTCAACCACACTTCAGAGGCATATCATACACCTTTAAAAATGATTCAAATTGATCAAACAATGTCACATGTAACTTGGCTAAGTTTGAATCCAAATTGGAGTTTGAATTTGCAATTCAATTTGCAATATACTCCATTTAAATGGAATTGCCTCACACATCAAAGCATATACATCAAGATTCAACCTTCCATCATGTGATTGTGCATTGTATTTACTTTGCTACCTTGTTTGTTGTTTGTCGAGTAGAGGTGGAACCGAAGCAGGAGGCTGCCCCCTTCGTTGAAGACCTCGAACCTGAACCTCGTCAGCAAGGCAAGCAAACCCCCATTGATCATGTCGATAAAATACCACTTCCCTCTCATGTCCCTTTTATGCATTGTTTAGGATGATTACCATGCTACGTTTCTACCGCATAGATGAACCCATTCCTTTGCATGACCTATCATTTGTCAAAGTAGTAGGCAAAACCACAATCCTAGCAAATGTAGGAGTTGATTGATATCATGTGGCCCCTGCAAATGTTACTGCTTATTGCATGCTTAGAGTGATACCTTGATGATATTGTTATGTGAGTCGGGATGGTAGTGATCATGATGATGATGGTAGAAAAGTGTTGGTGAATCTACCCTAATACAAGGTGAACGATGAGAGGCTGTGTAGGAGTACACAGTGGGTTGTCTCGTTGAACACCGCCTTAAGTCCGAGTTCTTGTGTGGTGATCCAAGAAGAAGAGTACAACCACACATTGGGCTCACTGACCCCTCTCATCCTAATACCTCACCCCGTTCGAGCCCCAAGAGTCGCAGTAGTTCGGAGTTCTGGTAGGGCTATGGCACGGTCTGCGAAGTGGATGAACTGCTTTTCAAGACCGGCTTGGTACCCTGCACATATCGTTTGAGGCTGTACTGGAACCTCGGCCGGACATCCATACGGATCCCCCTCAGATAGGCGACTCTCTGGACTAGAACGGAGCTGTGGGCGAAGTGTTGTGGTGGCAGCCTCGCTGTCATCTCTTGAACGGTGACATGCAAAATGCGGTAACTGATGACACGTGTGTGTAGCGGTACACCCCTGCAGGGTTAACAAAACTATTCGAATAGCCGCGTCCGCGGTTAAGGACTGCTTGGAAATCTTAGCTTGATTATTAGACAACTTGAACTGGATACTTCTAAAACACACCAAGATAAGCGTGAGTGCTATGGGGTACTTCTCGTGGGGAAGTCGAGGAAGTAACCATAGTGGTGTAATTGGTTCAAGAGATGTAGTGGACTCGTGTACGCTTCTTACCTCAAGTCTGGTACTCGTAGTTCAGGACTAGCCAAGTCAAAGCTGGCACTTCTACAAGTGAAACCCCACGTCCCTTTACCTTGATACATGTGCATGAGTAGTATAGCTCCTATGTAAGTCTTGCTGAGTACGATTTTGTACTCACGTTTTCTTAATCTATGTTTTAGATGAACCCACCGACCCCGATGATGACTTTTACCCGAAGCTCGAAGAATGAAGACTCAGACCAAGACCAAGCTAGTGTAGTCCCAGTCAGACGACTGGTTCCCTCGTGGAGGGCTTGTTTTTAGATAAGGCTTCTCTATGCCATTTGTTAAACTTGTCTGTACTCAGACCTACTTTTCTTTCGCTTGTCTGTTGTAATGTTGGATCACATGCTTGTGATCTCTGTGTGCACTCTGTAAGAGTTATTAATAAAGATGTATACTTTGTAGAGAATTGCAATGATACCTGTTGTTCATACAAGGCATGTGTGCTGCGTGTATGTTTATAACATGCATGTCTTAGTATGGGTTTTCGAGACCTTAGTTGTGATCTGGCTGGCGGTCTTTTATACACCAAGTGGCCCTTAGATGTGCGCAGCTTGGGGCATCACGATGTGATTGTTCGAGACTCTGTCTCGTGCACACTTTGATGTATGCTCGAGCCCGCCCTAGACCCCGACTAAGTGATCGGGCTGGAGTAAGTCTATGTAAGGGTTATAATACAATCGATAGTATGGTTGAGGCGACTTGGCTATGAGTATGGGAGTTCATCACCCATATCATTTAGACTTGTGTGCGGACGATGAGGACCCATTTCAGTTGATCATCCGACCTGGATGGGATGCCCCTCACGTTCGATGCTTTCCGAGAACGTTCTGTGCTTGGCCTTATCTGCTTAGACAAGTGGGTACGGTTCTCGACTCTCCATATGATTGTGTTGTAGCGAGGCTTGCATACGCTAACCCCGGGTCCCGACAAGTAGGTAGATGCAGATGGATTTCGGTCTACTTGTCTTGGCGTAACGCCCATGCTTTTGAGACTCTTCCTTTCTTTATAGCATAGTTAGCATTGGTTTGCACACATAATCCTGTCAATTTCCCAGCTGTAATTTTTTTACCTTGCATGGATACTTTTTCATCTTTTGGGAGAGATACATCACTAGTGAACATCATAGGACCCCGGTCCATATTTTCAATATTGTTTACACCCACTATCATTTTACTGCTTTATTTACTTTTCTGTTGCTATCACTATCATTATTATCCCGTGCGTTTTATCCTTTGTAAAAAACAAAGCCGGAGGAATTGACAACTCCTCTGTACTCGTTGGGAAGCAAAGTTATTTGCTGTGTGTGCAGGTCCAGTTCAAGGAAGCAACTTTTTTCTAAGACGGTGCCATTGTTTCCTTGCCACCTACTTGTCGATCATGGAGTCCTATTGGTTCAACACTCAACCTTAGCATATCCTCTAAGGGAAATTGCCGCTATCTACATATCAACCTTCCACTTTGGGTAACCAACGAGGGGGCGTTAAATCGTACCATCAGCAGCGAGCAATAGTAACATAGCCGAACAAGGCTTGCTGGGATGTGGCGGACATGGTTGTTTGGGTTTATTTGCGAGGCATGAATATGAACTGGTAGGATCAAGCAATCGTCCTATCCTACACCTAGGCGCGAGTGAGCTGAAAGTTATAAGCATGATATATGCTCCACCTTACCTGATGAGAAGACGAAACCGAAGGTGTAGTCGATCGCAAGCTCGCAACTTCTCAAAGAAGTATCGCGGAAGCACACAAGAAGGAAACACTGGAAAAGGCAATCGACGAGCAAGCATCTATTACTACGAAGCAATCACGAGCAAACATCAACAAGAAGGCAACACGAGACAACACGCTACGGTATCGCATCTATCGTCGAGAGCGGTTACTAACATGTTAAGTGGAGTATTCGTCACACACAACAATACCGCTAATTTAGAACCAGTTCAAGTTGTTTAGCTACAAAACATGAGCAAAGGTTGTTAACATGGCGTCTCACTCAAGCATGGCATATCACACAATCGTGGCAAGAGGTGAAGCATAAATAAAGTATCTAATCTAGTCATTTTAAGTGGGGGGTAAAACCTATACATGGCAATGATTACAGACCCCACGATAATAATGGAATTTGGTACTGTTCTTCCCTAAACATAAATCTATTATTTTTATTAGAAATCAAGAGCATCATATTCACAATCTACACGAAATTCTAGTCAAGTTACATGTAAGAAACATTTTTATCGGAGCAACGGTTACAAAGTTATTAAATAAACAATTTATGGTGGCATGCGATGTAATTAGCAAGTAAACAACATGTAAACAACTTCAAACATGGAATATGAGCACATTTTATTAATCTACATGCAAAACGGGTCAATTTTCATGTCGGACACGTTGCGATCCGAGATACCGTTAAAAAGATAGGGGGCCGCCAAAAGCTATTATAATCTGCCAATTATTAATAAACTCCTAGGGAAAAAATAACTATTCGGGCCGAAACAGCAAAGAACTAGGCCTAACATGGGGGCGCTGCTTATCTATCCTACACACAGGGCGTCACACAGCACTAGCAAATGGGCCAAGCCCAACAGAATTAATAGAAAAAAAAGAAGGGAGGGGCTGACCCATGGGCCGAGCCCAGGTCGCAAGGTGGGCGAAGAATAACTCCTGCTCTCCGCAGGGGAAAGGAGGCAGCGGGCCGATCTGCTGGAGGGTGGCCGCGGGAGTGGGCTTGGGCCGGTTGGAGGCGCGTGGCCCATGTGGGCGCTGGGCCGCAGTGGCTGGAGGTGGCTGGGCCGACCCACCTGGCCGGTGCGGCTCGCTCGCCCGATCTTGTAGAGGATAGGGTTTGTCTCCCATAGGACTCGCAGAGATACAAGAAGGTGGTAAAGTGAGAAATGGCTCCGAGTTTGCTAACTTCGCCTGGACCTGCACACACAGCAAATAACTTTGCTCCCAACGAGTACAGAGGAGTTGTCAATTCCTCCGGCCTTGCCGTTTACAAAGGATCAACGCAAGAGATACTAATAGTGGCAACGGAAAGTAAGAACTGAAAGTAAATTGAAGGTGTAAACAATGGTGGAAACATGGATCGGGGTCCCATGACGTTCACTAGTGATGTCTCTCTCCCAAAAGACGATAAAAGTGCTAGCGAGGTAAACAAATCACAGGTGGGCAATTGACAGGATTATAAACGCACCGCAATGATAACTATGCTACAAAAGAAACGAAGAGGCTCAAAAGCAATGGGCAGTACGCCAAGGTAAGTAGAACGAAATCCATTTGCATCTACTACGAATCATCCACCTTGAGATATCTATCCAGAACATCTTGTTGGTATTAAGTCGCGAATCCCACCCAAAATGTAAACTCAAAGCAACAGACAACTTCATTAAAAGAACTATGCGTAAAGTAAACAATCCTTGCACCCACAAGTACAAGCATCGTTGTTTTATCCCTGGTGGCAACAACACATCCCCTAGTCTCATGTTTCTGTCACTCAAGCTAGACATCAGGGGGCTGAACCCACAATCAAGCATAACGCTCTCTTTTGGAGTTGCAACAAATCACTTGGCCAAAGAAAAATACGGCAATCTGTACATAGTCTAATAATCCATCAGATCCCAGCAAACTCAGCATAGCAACGTAGAAATTACAAAGGTGCCTCGATCATGTGAGGCAGCTCACGAGGTCTTGAAAGTGGAAGCACAAAGAAGGGAGGAGAACATCACATAGCTACTGGTCATGGACCCATGGTCCAAGGCGGACTACTCACAAGACATCCGGGAGGCCTCCATGGTCATGGATGATCTCCCGGAGGGGATTCCTCCTTTCGGCAGGGTGCTGGGGCAGCTTCTCCTGGCAGCCCCGATCTTGAAACGGCAGCGGCGGCGGAATAGAGAGGAGAAAGGGAATAGCAGATCGATCTTAGGGGTTTCCTCCGCGGGGGATAAATATAGACCAAATGGGGCACCGAGAGGGGCCACAGAGCAGCCAGGAGGCCTCCTGGCGCGCCCTAGGGTGGGGCCACGCCAGGGACCCTCCTGGGGCCCTAGTAGGTCCACCCCCTTCCAACTTTGGTTCTTTGGGAAGCTTCCGGGTCGCTGATTTTTTATATAATTTTTCCGAGATTTATTTGGCACTTTTAATGGCCGGAAAACCTGAAATACAAAAACAGCAGAAAATAGGAACTGGCAACTGGGTTGACTGAGTTAATAGTTAGCCCAAATTATAGAAAGTTAAAGCAAAACATGGAAAAATTACATAAATCATGCATGGAGCAAGCACAAATTATAGATACATTTGGGACGTATCAGGCGCTCGCCGGCGAGGGTTGCCGGGCAATGCGAGGAGGCGCGGAGGTGGCCGAGGTTGGCCGGATCCAGCGAGAGGTTTCCGGCGGCGAGGTCCCGTGGCGCGGCGCAGAGCTCGGGTCGGGAGGCCGTTCGGCCAGCCATGGCGCGGTGGCTGCTGTGTCTTCCGCCAGCGGCGCCCTGCGGGGTTGAGGGCGAGAGGTAGTGAGGGGAGGAGAAGGATAAGGGCGGCACGACAAGGAGGCTGCTCACCGGAGGCGGCGGATTGACGCCGACGTCGGGTGGCGGAGGAGCAAGGCGGCGCGCAGCACGGTGGCTCCTCCACCGGAGAGGCGGCGAGCTCGGATGCCGGATGGGCCCGAGCGAGTCGACGGTGGCGGATCTCGGGCTCGCGGGGCCCGAATCTGGTTGGTGCTGCGGTGGGGAGTTTGGGGTTGACATGAGTGCATCTGAACCGCAGATCACCAGATCTGACAGCCAGATTTTCTTGGGATTAGGGTTTCGGGGTAGGGGAAGGATTTGGGGGCAGATCTAAGCAATTTTTGGATGGGGTGGCTGCAATTATTTCATGGGGAAACCCGAGAAGAGCTAGGGGGAGTGGTGATCTTTATATAGGGTGGCCTGGATGGCAGGTTTACGCAAAAGCGCTCGGGTTCTCTCTCGCGCGTCCGGTACTCCACGTTTCTGACCGCCGGGAGTGCATACCACCTCCGATTCAGACGAAATCTTGAACCACGCGCTCAGCGCGGCGAGCCCGCCAGTCGTACCTCACTTCGATACCGTTCCGAGAATATTTTCTGGCGCCCAATAAAATAATCCATTTAATTATTAAATAGGTTTTTTTCGTTCCGATGGCGATGGCAGGTCTTGTGCCGGAAGATGCGACGGTGCTCGGATAAAACCCCGGTGTCGCAAAGGTCGTGTCCCGTTGGGAAAAGTTTTGGTCCCGCATCCGATACGAGAAAGAGGGGGGGAATATTCACCGATTAATAAATCAGCGAAGAAAATACTGCAAACAATTCTAACAAGCAATAAAATAAAGCAACAAACAAACTTTTTTAATTTGGGTGAAATCCCGGGCTATTACAATACAACACCACAAACAAGGGATCTCGTCCCGAGATCTTGGATGATCCGGGGGAGAGGAGGGTGAGAAAATAGAGTCGAAAATCTTCAACACCACAAACAAGGGATTCTGCTCCATGTCGAACGAGGATCTTCCGTTGAGAAACTTTCCGCAGAGAGATGTCGACGTCGAAGAACGAAGCCATCAGGAGATCAAGAGGAAGAGTGACAATTCAAAGCGACGATCAAGGGAAGCATTTTTGCTGGAATTGTGAAGATACTGGGAAAGAGGACTGAAGTCAACAGATGACCAAGATGTATACCAGAGTCGGATAGATAAAAGTTACTATAGGATTTCCCAACCTGAGATCGGAATCGAGACAATACGCTGCAAGCAAGGCATTTTAACAGTTTCGAAACTGCACTTATACTCGAGATCCTAAAGTTTGAAGGGGATAAGGCGAGAGTAAAAAAACTTACGACACTTGTCCTGACCAGAGCATGGGTAAGGTGGAAAAAGAATCCTACTCTCCGATAACTATCTTAGTAACTAGAAAATAGTTTTTGTCTAGACTCGACTTCGGCCAAAAAAGGGATCCTACGGTCGTTAAGGCTCTGATACCAAGTTGTAAGGCCCGATATGCAGTACTGTTCTAGATCTAGATGTTTCCATCCAGATCCGGGGATGAAGCACATATCGGTCCCACCGCGACATATGACGATGCCATATGCCCCGGATTTCCAACATGATATCGCAACATTATAGCCACAAGGATATAACATCTCATACAATCGGCATACAATTGCTTTAATACATTAGATCATTTGGAAGATACATGTCTGAGTACAGAGTACAATCAAATGCCTAATGGCAAAGGTAAAACACACCATTCCCGTAACCACACGGGTCCAGGCTCTCCGCCGGGATCCGCCTAACTAGTCGTCGTCAAGTCTCCGCGAAGGCGTCTAGAAGAAGGGTCGTCGAGCTCCTTTGAATTCCAAGATCCTTTGCATAACGTGCGTAAAAGAAAAAAGAAAGAGGTGAGCTATATCAATAATTCTTGTAACTAACTTCTCACAGGTAAGATAGGGGTAGTGGTGAGGTTGTAGACGCATTAGCAATATATGAGTGGCTAATGACCTATCTTAGAGTAAGATGAGAACCAAGCATTCGATGATGATTCGCCTCCAGCAAGTCTTCTATCAGCTACTTACGCAACATAACACATATCCTATCCTTGTACTCCTCTTCGCATCCTGACGAAGAAAAGCGGTCAAGGTACACACACGTTGATCAAGTTTATTAAGATTATCTCAGTTGTTGTTGTCTATGAACAAGGAGTAGGTCTCAAGTCGTCCATAAACGTGTACACGGCTTCTCGAAAAGATTTAACCCTACAGGGGTGTACCAACTGCCCATTACAAGGCTCCGCATGCACACCCATCTCTCTCAGTTTCTACCCATCACAGGCAGCCATTTTATGATTTAGTCTCGAGAGATCCAAAACGACAGGTCCCTCTAACTAATAACGCACAAATCCGGGTGGCCCCCGGGGAGTCGACACCCAATCCAAGAACCGGCCACGCTCTCGGATCGGACTCTTCCGTATGACGCAGGTCGGATTACTGGTAAATTCTCACAGCAGGCGGGGTCCTAGCTGATCAGGTGGACCAATAGGAAAACCATGTTCCCACTGGCCCGGTTTTTTTTTAACTGCGAGGGGATCCATCCAAGTACACACACGGGGTTCAAATGGTAAATCAGCTCGGGCCACCACTAGAAATGTTTGAAGCTAGGTAGTTAAGAAAAGGGGACCCCATAGTATCCCACACGTGGTTAGGCACGCTCGTCAAGAGACACAATACCCAGAACTCGGGTCCTAGGTGACTCGAATGGACCAAAGCGTTGGGGAGGGATAGCCTGGACACTACTAGGAAAAAGCTTATAGGTAGAGGCTTAACAGTAGCGCCCTTTAAAGACGGGAGCTACTGCTAATTAGCAGTAGCGCGCTATATGGACGCCCGCTATTGATATGCCTGTATCAGTAGCGCCGCATCTGTAGACCCGCTACTGGTAAAGGTGGTCCCCACCAAACCCAGCTGACAAGTTCTAGTAGCAGCCCCCCCCTGGGAAGCCCGCTACTACTATCTACTTATCAGTAGCGCTGTTCCATTCCGCCCGCTGCTGCTAAAGTGGACCCAACTTAACCCAGAGGCCCGAAAATAGCAGCAGCGCGTTCTCTAAAGGGTCGCTACTACTAACAAAATAGCAGTAGCGTCGTAGCGGTACAGGCGCTGCTGGTAAGGCGCAACAGCCTCCTTTTCACCAACCATCCCCCTCCCCCCTCCTCTCTCTCCCTCACTTGCTTCTTCCTCATTCCTTCTCCTACCTCTTGTCCATATCCATTAATGCATTACACCATCTTCATTAATGCACTACACACCATCTTCATTAATGCAATATCTCTCTCTTTCCTTCTAATTTGCTCCTCCTCCACCACCACATATCATGCATAAATGCATCTAGGTATCTCTCTTTCTCACCTTTTTCTCCTTCCCCTCACTAGCTAGTGCAAGCTTCTCCCAAGTGTGATATTTTAACAAAAGGTATATACTTTCTCTCTCTCTCTCTTAATTAATTACTAGCTAGCTAGCTAGGTACGTGGATGCATGAGATGTGAGTAAAAAATGTGCTTTGCATCAATGAAAATATTTGTGTGTGTGTGTATGGGTGTGTGATATGAGAGTTTGCCTATGTTTTGCCGAAATGTCGATTTACTTCCGTTTCGGCGAATTTCGGGCAAACTCTATATGTCCTATTTTTAGGAAGGTCATTCCGAATTTTTGTATGACTTTGATATGCATATGCATGTCGTGATAATCTTTTGTTTGTATAACTCGTAGGCGACCATGAAGGTCTGTGGAAGGATGGTGGATAGATACTTGCGATCTGCAGTGGACGACATGATTGAAAAAAATGAAAAGGAGATTTTATGTCCGTGTCGAAAATGCAAAGAAGGCGTCTGGCTGGACCCCTTTAAGGGTGGACGTTTGAAGGCACACCTGCTTAGATATGGTTTCATGGATGGCTATACTCGATGGATAACTGAAGATGATGGTGACGATATCGACGGTGCAACCAATAACCCCATGGCAGCGGATGAAGAGATGATTGATGGATCCGAAGACGAAGAGGGCGCTGGAAATGACGGCGGAGAAGAGGCCGCACATGGTAATGGCGGAGAAGATTAGGCCAAACATGACGGAGAAGATGCGGACATGACGGATCCTTCGCCGCTACTAAATTCAATCGTGCGGGACCCTCATGTTCGAGACCTTCTTCGCAAGAAGACGACTAGCGACAGAGCTGGTTCTAGAGAGGAGGCCAAGTTGGAGCAACTGGAAGTAGACTCGAAGACTCCATTGTATGATGGTTGCGCTCCTGAGGTGACCCGCTTGAGTTTCACGCTCGAACTTCTAAAGATGAAGGCTAAAAACAAATGGAGCGAAAAAAGCCTCGATGATCATCTCAAGTATCTAAACAAGACAGTTCTTCCCCCGGGGAACCTTTGTCCTACTAGTGTCGATGAGGCCAAGAAGATTGTGTGCCCTCTTGATCTGCCGCACATTAGATACCATGCATGCATCAACGATTGCATCATTTATCGGAACGAGAACGCAGAAAAAACCAGTTGTCCGGTGTGCAATGCTGATAGATACAAGAAGGCCGGAAAGAAATCTCCTTAGAAAGTTGTATGGTACTTTCCGATCATTCCTCGTCTGCAGCGTTATTTCGTAGATCCTAAGGAAGCTGAGCTCATGCGGTGGCACGCGGTCAGGAAGGTGCCCAATGATGGAGATGATCCGAAGATGAGACACCCTGTGGATGGAAGCCAGTGGAGAGCGTTGAACGCCGAATATATATTTCATCTTGATCCAAGGAACGTCATGCTTGGCGTGAGTTCAGATGGACGAAATCCGTTTGGCAAGCAGAACACCAACCATAGCACATGGTCCGTGTTTGTATGGATGTACAACATTCCCCCATGGAAGTGCATGAAGACAAAGTACATACACATGAGCATTCTGATTCAAGGGCCGAAAC
This sequence comes from Bromus sterilis, assembly GCA_950022295.1. NCBI lineage: Eukaryota > Viridiplantae > Streptophyta > Magnoliopsida > Poales > Poaceae > Bromus > Bromus sterilis. The sequence goes on along the minus strand of OX465597.1, from coordinate 268,101,182 downwards.
AGCCGGGAAATAATATTAATCTATATCTTGAGCTATTGAAAGAGGAGCTAGAAATGTTATGGAAATCACCAGTCAAGACATGGGACGCTTTCGAAAAAGAATATTTCTATATGAAAGCCGCGGTGCTGACGACGGTGCACGATTATCTCGGTTACGGATATGTATCAGGCCAGGTGTGCCATGGATATTGCGGATGCAGGAGGTGCATGGATGATACAACGTCTCAGCAGCTAACGAAAGATGGTGGGTCTGTGAAAATTGTGTACATGGGGCATCGAAGATGGCTCGAGAAGAATGACCCATGGAGAAACCATGGAGATCTATTCAATGGTGAGACTGAGCATCGAGGACCTCCACGTAAGAGGAGCGGCGCCGAAATTGATGAGTTGTTGAAAAACTGGAAAGAGTGCCCCGCGCCTGGAAAGATGAAAAAACCGGAGCCGCTGCTGAAGGTATGGAAAACAAGGTCTGTTTTCTGGGACTTGGAGTACTGGCCCAAACTCGATAGACCTCATTGTCTTGATCAAATGCATATCACGAAGAATGTCCTCGAGAGTTTTCTTGGCACACTGATGAAGATGCCGGAGAAGACCAAGGATGGGCCGAAGGCAAGAAGAGACTTGGAAGATTTGGAAATAAGGGCAGATCTCCACATGCCCCGTAAAACGTCCGAGATAGAGACGGAGACAGAGGCGGGGGACAGCAGGCGGGGCAAAAAAGTAAAGAAGAAGGAAGAGAAATATTGCCCCCCTTCTTGCTTCACCTTCAATACGAAGGAGATCGATCAATTTTTCAAGTGTCTTACCGGAATGAAAGTTAGTTCCGGTTACTGTGGGAAGATAAGCAGATATCTAGACATGTAGAAAAAAAGGTTCAGCGGGATGAAGTCTTATGACTGTCACGTGATGATGACACAGATACTACCGGTTGCCCTTAGAGGGATAATGGACAAGCACGTCCGTGACACGCTTACTGGTTTCTGTAATTTTTTCGATGTTATCTCTCGAAAGTCGATCAGTTCGAAGCAGCTCACAAGGCTACAGGAAGAGATTGTTGTCATACTATGTGAGCTTGAGATGTACTTCCCCCTCGCGTTCTTTGACGTCATGTGCATCTGTGTGTCCACATTGTGGACGACATCATCGACCTTGGCCCGTCATACCCGCACAACATGATGTCGTTCGAGAGGATGAATGGGGTCATCAAAGGATTCGTTCATAACATGTCCCGACCAGATGGAAGCATCGTACAGGGCTATCTGACTCAAGAGTGCATCTCTTTCTGCGAGAATTATCTAAGCAACGGAGACGATGACGTCCCTGTTGTTGGTTTGCCCGTTAACAAGCACCATGGGAGGCTCGGAGGAGAAGGTCACACCAACGGTCGGAGGGAACTGCATGTCGACCACTCGGATCGACGCAATGACTTTGACAGGGCAAACTTAGTAGTGCTACAACATCTTGATGTGGTAGACCCTTTCGTGACACTGCACAAAGAAACCATCGCCAAGAAGTATCATGACCAGGGCCTACGCAAGACGGACGCCGAAGTAACTAAAGAGCACAACTCCACTTTCTTGCCTTGGTTCAAAGAGCATGTTCTTGCCAATCCCCCGGAAGAGGGGTCTACAGACGCATTGCTCATATACGCCTTAGCACATGGCCCTGCTGTCAACTTCCTCACCTATCAGGCATACGATATAAAAGGATACACGTTCTATACGGAGGCCAGAGATATGAAAAGTGATTTCCAGAACTCGGGGGTGACGATAGAATGCATGACTGATGACAACGGCTCAACTGAAAGATATTACGGAAGGGTCGAAGAGATCTGGGAGCTTAACTACTCTGGACTACACAATGTGACGATGTTCCGTGTCAGATGGGCTAAGAATGTCGAAAGAGAAAACCGGTATTTCACTACTATGTCTATACCCGACGCCAAGAGCGCTACCGTGAACGTCATCGCCAAAAATGAGCCATGGATACACGCTAAGCACGTGACACAATGTTTCTACATAACCAACCCGAGCAATCCCAGCCGTGTTGTCGTGAGGAGAGGCAAAAGAAACATCGTCGGAATGGATGGAGTCGCCAACATAGAAGACTATGACCAGTACGGCAACCCGATGAGGGAAGATGACGACGACGATGAAGCATATGTCAAAAGAAGAATGAAGACTACATTACCTATGAAAGATCGTACTCCATGGAAAAGGAAAAGTCACAACGAGGGCCTAAATTATTCGGAAACGAAAAAAAAGGAAAGAAGCTAATCACTAAGAAACGTCCTCGACGCTGAGAAACTAAATGTGTGTTGTAATATATATATGTATCTATTTTGTATACTTGCACTTTAACCGCGTTATCGATCGGTCAAATTATATATTGCCGCTGTTAAATATACATTATATAAATTGTATCGGTCGTTGTTCGGGAAAAAAATTAAAAAGGAAATGAAAAGAGGGAAAAAATGCCAGAAATATCAGTAGCGCGCTCTGACAGGGCCCGCTACTGCTAAGTTTAGCAGTAGCGCGCGCTGACAGGGCCTGCTACTACTAAGTTTAGCAGTAGCGCTCGCTGACAGGGCCCGCTACTGCTAAATTTAGCAGTAGCGCGCGCTGACAAGGCCCGCTACTTCTATTTTTCACTTAAACCGGTCGGGCGGGTTCTTCTTTTCATTCCTGGCCTCTATCTCTCCCTCTCTCCCTCTCGAACTCCTCCCCGGCCGCCGTCGTCGTCGCCGCGCCTCCCCGCCCTCGTCGTCGCGCCTCCCCTCCCTCGTCGCCGCGCCTCCTCCCCGCCCTCATCGCCGTGCCTCCTCCCCGCCCTCCTCCCCGCCCTCGTCGTTGCGCCTCCCCGCCCTCGTCGCCGCGCCTCCGCTGCCCTCGTCGCCACGCCTCCGCGGCCCCGCCTCCGTATGTAGGTAAACGAGCCTCATCTCCCTCTCTAACTCCTCCCCGACCGCCGCCGTCGTCGCCATGCCCCTTTCTCCCCACCGCGAGCAGCGCGCCATGCACTCGAGGTGCTCGATGAAATGCCTCAACCATATCTTATCTTAACTGTTAGCTTAGTATTATATCTGTTATCTGCATTGTTCTTTGCAGCATTGTTAGCTTAGCTTAGTATGCTAGCATTGTTCTTATATCTGTTATCTGCATTGTTAGCTTAGCTTAGTATGCTAGCATTGTTCTTTTGTCTAGAGGGGATATTGTGTACGAATTTTCTTTCTTTTTCCATATGCAGGGATCCGAGGGGCCTATGTTTTGCCGGAATGTTGATTTATTTCCATTCCGGCAAATTTCAGGTTCCCGATATGTCCACTTTTTAGCAAAGGTCATGCCAAAATTTACCGTGAATTTTGACATGACTTGTGCTACAAAGTATGACATATCGAGTGCCCGGTATTTGATAGGACGGTATTTAGTCCTTTTTTATAGTTTGAGAATTAAACTTGGAGACTACATATATCGTAGGAAACATGTCGACCAACGACGAAGCCGGTGCAGATGAAGATTTTGACTACCAGCAGCATGAACACGCCTTCCTCGACCATATGTCTTCTCAGCTACGAGACAAAGGTCCAAATGCCGCTAGTGCGACGGACGCCGAAATCGAGTCCGACATCACTCCTGATGGCACCGATGGCACTGACACCGGCGCCACCAACACCGACGGCGCTGAAGCCGCTAATGAGCCAGCAAATAAGAAGAAGGAGAGGGTACGAAAACCAAACAAGCTCGGCACCGACAAACTTCTAGTGACAGAGGTGCATCCTGGAAAATTCGAGCCAATAGCGCCGGCGGAAGCTCGCAAGTGCTACGGCAACCAAGTCGGATGCATCCTACGGGAAACTGTGAGCATCAACGACTATGACTTGAGGAGTATACCAAATATGGAACATTTACTCCTTACGAAGCTGCACAACAGATTCAAGTTCCCGGATCGGGACGAGAGCAAAACTCCGTGGGATGATGATGCCATGACTGACATAAACGCCGCCGCCATGGTCAAGTTCAGCAACGCATTGTCCGCGTGGAAAGTGAGGGTGAAACAATTGATTGAGAAGAACAAACCTTTGTCCAAGATTTTTGCGGAGAATCCATCACTTACGGAAGCTGAGTTCTTAAAATTCAAGGACACTTCCGCTACCGATGAAGCCAAGCTTATGTCCGCGAAATTCAAGGGGCTTCAGAAAAGGAACACGGGGAAACACCGCCTCGGAAGGCGTGGTTACATTGGCAAAGGCCCATATGGGACAAGGAGGACGCGGAACGTGAAGCCGCGGGGATCCCAGACCCCTTGGCGGAGTTCACCGACCCGCAGGAGTATGACTTCATCAGGGCCCGCTACAAGTGGGACTCGAAGAAAAAGGTTTGCTCCACGGACGCTCCCACGAGGGAATTGATGAGATTACTGGTAATATTTTTTCCACCTTATATTAGCTTCTCATCAAGTCAGAATACACGTTGTAGTAACATTTGTAAATGGTCCACGTTTCTTTCGCAGAAAGAGCAACACAAGCTTGATGCCGAAAGCGACTCATCGTCTCAGTCGACGATGAGGCCCAAGTGGGACGCCCATCTCAACCGGGCCTTGAACATAATGAAGGGCCTCCCTTTGGACACTCGGACGCAGCATGGACGTGTGCACGGCATCGGAGACGGTGCCCAGTGGAAGCACTACTACCACGAGGACCCTGAGGCCAAAAGGCAGAGAAGGAAGTTTAGTCAGGTCAACATCAACGAGAAGGTGTAGCTTGCGGTTGAGAAAAAAGCAGCTAAGACCGAACAAGCGACCAAACAAGAGATGATCAACTCGGCAGTCAATGCAGCTTTAGCTGCCTGTAGAGGTGAGTTCGCAGCTTCGGTTTCATCCTTGATCCCGGTTGTTATCGAGTGGACGAAGCAAAATCCATACAAAACGGCAGCGGATTTTCCCCGTACTAGTTTCGTCGGGAGCAACTCGGTGAACATCGCACCATCGACGCCTGCTCTCGCATCCGGACATGCTCCATTAGCCGCTCATAGCAGCCCGTCCTCTGTCTCTGGCGTGCTAGGCGGGCCTTCGCCTTTGGCTGAGCTCGACGCCCTCACGGTAATTACGCGTCACACCAACATATCTATAATATATCCATTTTTCGTTGCCTTTTGGATGTCTGACGCCGTAGACATGTTTTCGCAGGCCGAGAGAACCCCATGCTCCTTACTATACAGGATCAATGGCCGGACGGTGGATTTGGGAAAGGCAACGATAATAAATCCCACGGATCGGATGATCCACACCATGCAGATGCCCAATACCACTTTCAAGGTTTCCGTGGCGAGTGTCAAACCGGGCCACGAGGATTTGGCTCCTCCGGTACAACTCGGGGGAGAGGAAGACGAGACCCCTAAGCGGCTTGCAGACTGCAAGGGCTATTTCATCCTATGGCTGAAGGGTCTTCTTCGTGTCGAGTCGGCCGCTGTGATGACCACACCAACGACAACACATCCCCAAGAAGGTATGAACACCACCACCCCGCCTCCGCAATTATTAGTGCCGCCTGTTATGCTGGGTGAAAGCGGCGAGCGACGCGAGGAAGGCGGTCCAACCAGAGTGGATCGTGATTTCGCCCCCGTGCTCCAGCAAGCAATGGATGATGTCATGGACGAGGATGGTGACCCTATGCAATTCGTCAACACCGCCTTCATTAATCAGGAAGTAGAAATGATGAGTCAGCCATATGACTCGGCCAATAAGGAGCATGTGGACGAGGAGATGGATATTCTGTCGGAGCAGGAGCATCCTAGATCTGAGAGCAAAAAGTCTCTCTTCGTGCAACCCTTGCAGGACACGCCTACAGATGCTGCATCAAACCAGCATGAACAACCCTTGCTCAGCCCGTCAACACTTGGGTTGGCGATCAAGGGCGCTATGAAAGGCTCATCACAACCTCTCCCCCAGAAGAAGCCGAGGAAGAGACCGAATAGGAAAGACTTAGCTGCCAAAAAGGTTGTCAATGCTTCTAGCAGCAAGTCGGTTCCGCCAACCGGTTTTGCAGACCGTGTACCGATGAAAGGTATGGCGTTGATCCATGTCGCGGGCGAGCCGGTCCTCCCGCCGAAACCGCTTGAGAGCATATCAGGGGATCTCAGGAGACTGCACGACCATGTACTGTCGACAGAGAAAAGCCTTCTCGCATCGAAGGATCCAGGATATCCACTTTATGCGGTGCGTGTGCCTCCGGGCATGGGCTACGTCGACACGGCGCCTGTGGAAGTGTTCTTCCTGCGGTTTGATCACATCTTTGAGATGTTCCTCACTAGGCGGCTCGATTTTACGATCGCACGCCTTTTTGCGCTCCATATGAGCTTTGTCATCAAAAGAGAGGAAATCTCGCAAATCGCGGTGGCAGATCCATACTACATGCATGAGTCCTTCTTGTCGCTCGGTGACTATGAACTTAAAACTGCTAGGGAGTACATCGAAAATTTCATGCTGAGGAATAAGGAGAAGGAAATGGTTCTCGTGCCTTATCATCCAATGTAAGTCATTGCCCGATTGCCTTTACATTTCAATCATTCCTTTGCTCATATGGAGGCTAGCTAATTTGAGGTGCATTTATTTTGCGCAGCGAGGGGCACGCCGTCCTTATTGTTCTTTTCCCGCGAGTCTCCCATGCCGTGTATTTCGACTCGTCTAGGAACTTCAAAAGGAAGTACTACACCAAAGTAATGAGTCTTCTGGATTCCGCTCTCCAGGGCTTCGGCATGAGGGGTGGCCACATCGAGAAAAAGTCACGAAGGAAGGGCGCGCCGTGTTTCTCGCATAAAACCAACTTCTGCAGTATCCATCAACCGGAAGGAAGTACAAATGATGGATACTATGTCATCCATCTCATGATGGAGTTCAGAAAGGATCAGCAACGTCTTCGCATGGCAAGCAAAGATGACAATCATATCATGATATGGGCAAAAAACATAGCCGAACCGGATTATAAAGTAAGAGATGACTTCTTTCGCATCCTGAAGGATATTGCAACCATCATCATGAAAGAAGTCGTCGACAAGAACGGGATGTTCTACCACGGCCCAATATCGCGAGCTGATGTTAAAAATCTCGTAGGAATGCAGCTTTTTGACATTACGCCGTTCAATAAGCTAAGGTGCGTCCTCCCAGATATGGATGGATGGAAGTTCTAGTGTATTGACTATGCCGATGATGATGTCTCGGTTGAATTTATACTTTTGGAAGCGATATGAAACCTTTGTGATGTAATTTAACGGTCATGTTGAACTACTTGCGTAACGCTTGCTAGCTAGTGAATTAGTTGGGGTACCATGAACAACGTGTGTATATTATATTATGTATGTTATTTTATGTTGCATCTATTCACTAACTTTTTGTCTTCGTGTTGCTCAAGTAATTATGTTGTGTACTACTGTTGAATTCCTATGATGAATATGCATCTCTAATAGGTACATAGATCATCGATGGCAAAGAAGTGCTATGTCGTGTACATAGGGAAGGTTCCAGGAGTGTACGATGAGTGGCCAGAGTGTCAGGCCCAAGTGCACCGGTTCCCGGGCGGCAGCCAAAGAGGGTTCAATACCAGAGAGGAAGCGGAAGCTAGTTACTTGAGATTTACGCTAGCGCGAGAGGAAGATCGGAGGCGGCGCTTCATGAGCTACTACATAATTCCACTCTTCCTCATAGTGACCGCTCTTCTAGTATATATCATAGTTTAGATGGATGATGAAACTTTCTTGTAGTTGCATGTATTTAAGATATTGTGACAACTTCTATCGCTATTTTAGAGATGACATGATCAGAGACATCATTTGTGTTGGATATGAGAGATCATGATGATATATATATATGGTCATCAGATTATTGTATGTGTATGATATGATGAGATTTGTACTCTGAAGAAAACCTGTGTATGTGTATGAGACTATATTGTATAATACATGTACAAATACAGCAAAAATACGATGGGAAAAAGAAACAGCAAATGAAAAATAAATACCAGTAGCGCCTGTTACATGTACGCGCTACTGGTATTAGTAGTAGCGGGCTCTAAGGGGGGCGCTACTGGTGTAGTAGTAGCGGGTGCGTACGCGCGCTACTGCTACAAGTTAGCTGTAGCGTGCTAGCAGTAGCTGGTGGGGGCGCTATGATGAGCCTAAAAGGGGCGCTACTACTAGCCTTTCTCCTAGTGGTGGGACCTTCCATCCTTCGTCGAATATAGTCAACATTATAATAATCATATAATCCACAACAATATAATAATGTGATAGGCCAATCCAAGGAGTAACAGAAGGTAACAGAACAAGGCTTGCTGGGATGTGGAGGACATGGTTGTTTGGGTTTATTTGAGAGGCATGAATATGAAGTGGTAGGATCAAGCAATCGTTCTCTTCTACACCTAGGCGCGAGTGAGCTGAAAGTCATAAGCATGATATATGCTCCCCGTTACCTGATGAGAAGATGAAACAGAAGGTGTAGTTGATCGCAAGCTCGCAACGTCTCCGAGAAGTACCCGCGGAAGCACACAAGAAGGAAACACTTGAAAAGGAAATCGATGAGCAAGCATCTATTACTACGAAGAAATCACGAGCAAACAAAAACAAGAAGGAAACATGAGACAACACGCTACGGTATCGCATCTATCGTCGAGAGCGGTTACTAACATGTTAAGTGGAGTCTTCGTCACACACGACGATACCGCACATTTAGAATCAGTTCAAGTTGTTTGGCTACACAACATGAGCAAAGGTTGTTAACATGGCATCTCACTCAAGCATGGCATATCACATAATCGTGGCAAGAGGTGAAGCATAAATAAACTATCTAATCTAGTCACTTTAAGTGGGGGGTAAAACCTATACATGGCAACTAGTACAGACCCCATGATAATAATGGATTTGGTACTGTTCATCCCTAAAATAATTTTATTATTTTTATCCTCAAGCAAGAGCAGCATATTCACAATCTACACGAAATTCTAGTCAAGTTACATGTAAGAAACGTTTTTATCGGAGCAACGGTTAAAAAGCTATTAAATAAACAATTTACAGTGGAGGCGATGTAATTAGCAAGTAAACAACATGTAAACAACTTCAAACATGGCATATGAGCACATTTTACTAATCTAATTGCAAAACAGGTCAATTTTCATATAGGACACGTTGCGATCCAAGCTACCGTTAAAAAGATATGGGCCCGCAAAAAGCTATTATAATCTGCCAATTATTAATAAACTCCTAGGGAAAAAATAACTATTCGGACCGAAACAACAAAGAACTAGGCCTAACAGGGGGCGCTGCTTATGTATCCTACGCACAGGGCGCCACACAGCACTAGCAAATGGGACAAGCCCAACAGAATTAATAGGAAAAAAATAAGGAGAGCCTCTGATACGTCCAAAACGTATCTATAATTTCTGCTTGCTCCATGCACTTTATGTGTGATATTGCTATGATATTGATGAACTTCCACACACTTTTGATCATATTTGGACTAACCTATTAACATAGTGCACCCTAGTGCCAGTTCCTATTTTCTGCTGTTTTTCTATTTCAGGTTTCCCCCATATAAAAAGTGCTCCAAAAATTCGGGAAAATCCAATAAAAAATCAGCGTAGAAGAAGGTTCGGGAATCATCGAGGGAGGGGCCAGAGGGGACCCACCAGGGCCCCAGGCGCCCTCCCGGCGCGCCCTAGGGTGGGGCCGCGCCAGGGGGCCGCCTGGACCCACTGGTGGTCCCCCTGGCTGCCCCCCTTCGCCTATTTACTCCTCGTGAGGAGAAACCCCCGTGACGGGAACCCTTTTTCGCGATCTCTCCTCTGTTCCGCCACCGCCGCGCTTCCAAGATCGGGAGCACCAGAAGACCTCTTCCAGGCACCCTGCCGGAGGGAGGAACCACCTCCGGGAGCTTCTCCATCACCATGGATGCTTCCCGGATGAATCGTGAGTAGTCCACCTTGGACCATGGGTCTATGATCAGTAGTTATGTGATGTTCACTTCCCCTCTTTGTTCTGCATGGATTAGACCTCCTGAGCTACCCTACATGATCGAGGCACATATGTAAGATTTCTGCAGTTGCTATGCTGAGTTTGCTGGGATCCGATGGATTATGAGATTATGTTCTGATTGTGTTTGAGTAATATATTTGATTCTCCTCTTTTATATTTATGTTCTTGAGTAATTCTTGCATGTTCTCCATTGTTGTTTATTGCTTTGGCCAAGTAGTAGGTAGTGACTCCAAGAGGGAGCGTTATGCATGATTGTGGGTTCATGCCCCCCGATGACTAGCTTGAGTGACAGAAACATGAGTCTAGGGGATGTGATGTTTCCACAAGGGGGAAAACAACGGTGCTTGTACTTGCGGGTGCAAGGATTGTTTACTTTACGCAAAGTTCTTTAATGCAGTTGTCCATTGCTTTGAGTTTACACATTGGGTGGGATTCCCAACTTAATACCAGCGAGATGTTCTGGATAGATATCTCAAGGTGGATGATTAGTAGGTAGATGCAGATGGATTTCAGTCTACTTGTCTTGGCGTACCGCCCATGCTTTTGAGCCTCTGCCTTTCTTAGCATAGTTAGCATTGGTTTGCGCACATAATCTTGTCAATTGCCCAGTTGTAATTTGTTTCCCTCGCATGGCTATTTTATCATCTTTTGGGAGAGAGACATCACTAGTGAACATCATATGACCCCATTCAATATTTCCAATACTGTTTACACCCGCTATTTATTTCCTGCTTAATTTACCTTTCCGTTGCTATCACATCATTATTATCTCGTGCGTTTGATCCTTTGTGAACAACAAGGCCGGAGGGATTGACAACCTCTCTGAACTCGTTGGGAGCAAAGTTATCTGTTTTGTGTGCAGGTCCACGTCAACCGCCTAACTTATGGCGCCGTTGTCACCTTCCTGTCGTTGTTGGAGTCCTACTGGAGACAAACCTTGGTATCTTCACCGACGGAAATTTGCTGTTGTCTACATCTCAACCTTCCACTTTGGGGAACCAACGAGGGGCGAGAAGCCATCAAAGAAATTTCTGGCGCCGTTGCCAGGGACTCCCTCTTCAATATAGGGGAGTTGCACACTATCTTTTATCTTTGCTTTTTAGCCTTGTTAGTTACCTTTCAGTTTTTGCTTTAGTGTCCTTTATCGAAAATCAAAAAAATAGTTATCTTGCTTGCTTCTACTATGGGTTCCTGTCAGAACCCTCTGTTAGGTATGTGCTAGGATCAAGTCTCACTTTGCATCATGTTAAAAATTTCAAAAGAAACTGAAATGGGAGAGAGAACACCCCCCAGATGAATTTAATTCAAATGGCCAGATAAAAAGTTGCTCCAAAAATTCCTTTTGAATTTTTGAAAAGTCACATAAATGAGTGTGATCACATATCAAGTGATGTGGTAGCAATCCCATGCTCATGGATTTTTCAAATATTCAAACAGGACCTTGGAATTAATCAAATACCCTTATTTGAATTTGAATTCAAATAAGTTGAATTTCAAAAATGTTCAAAACTTGGGAATGACTAACTACTGGTCATGTAAGTCCATATATAAATTTTGAGCATTTATAAAAATGCCTAGCTTTTTTATTTAATGGGCAAAACAAATTACAGAAAAGAAATAAAGAAAGGAAAGTTTAAACAGAAGAATAAAAATAGAAAAACCATACCTGTCGCCTAGGCGAAGCCAGCCCAAAGGGGAAAGGGGGTCTTCTTCCCCACCCCGCGCCCCCAAGCTGCTCGGTGGAATGCCACCGAGCCAGCCGAGCACGTCGACGCCTCCCTAGCCTCCACCTGCCCCTCCCGCGCCTTCTAGCCATGCCACGGAGACGCTTGAAACGATGTGCTTCCATTCCCCCCCCCCCTCTAGAGCCTCTCTCTCTCACTCTCTCGCCGAGTTCGACGACGACCCGAGCGCCGCCGTCGCCATGGATTGAAGAACGCCTGGCCACCGTTGTACCCGAGCCACACCGACGTGTCTCTCATCTTCGCCGCCGTCCGCTACACCGAGCCGAGCAGTCAATCGCAAGAAGGAGCCTCTGCTCAAGACGCCCGCATCTTCTTCCCCAACTCCGGCCGACAAGCTTCGCCGGGAAATTGCGCCTCCGTCCTTCCTTCTACAGCCACGCCGTCACCACCGTTGGACTCAGGGTGAGTCACCAGTTCGTCCCCACCCAGCCGTGGCCCCTTCTTCTTCCTCGTTCGGGATCCGCCATGGGAGCCGAGCTCAGCCTCCGCCATGGATGAGCCCAAGCTCGCTCTCGTGAGCTTCTACTTGCACCAACGCGCGCACCATGATCCCCGTGCTCCCAGCGTTCGAATGAGCTAACCCCCGCACCAAATGAAGCACCACGGTGTGTTCAACCTTGAGATCGGGCCTCTGCCACCGCTAGGGAACGTCGCCGTTGTCGTACCGAGGCACCCCAGCACCCCCATCTTGCTCCAATCAAAGCGCGACGACGAGAGCTTCAACCTGGTGGAAGCAGCACTCAATTTGGACCAAGGGAACGCCGTCTCCGCGGACACTGCCGTCCCTGGACGTCGCCGGCCACTAGCCGCCGGCGAGGCTGACGTGGTGGACCAGATTAACCACGAATCCCCCCCCAGCAGTCACTTACATGTGGGCCCAGCCTCGGACTAATCACTGGATTAGTTTAAATCAAATTAAAACGGTTTAATTAACACAGTGAGAGAATGACATGTGGGTCCCCCTTGTTAGTGGGCCCTGACGCCAGCATGAGGTCATGCTGACGTAGTAACCCTTTTCGTTTTAAAAATATTCCAGAAATTCCAGAAAATGAATTAAACTTTGGAAATTCATAACTAATTCATTTTAACTCCAAATTAAACATATAATATATGTAAAATTATCAGAAAAATGCAAGGATTATGAATATGCACTTTGTTTTCATGTTTGACCATTTTAAAATGGGGGAACAGAGAGAACAATGCATATGAATTCCTTTTAAATTCAAATTGGAGTTTGAATTTGCAAAACCTTTGCAATGTACTTCATTTAAATGGAAACCCTCACACCTCAGAAGCATATACATCAAGTTTGAACCTTCAACCATGTGATTGTTAATTGTATTTATATTGCTTCCTTGTTTGTTGTTTGTCGAGTAGAAGTGGAACCGGAACAGGAGGCTGCCCCCTTCGTTGAAGAACCCGATACTGAACCTCGTCAGCAAGGCAAGCAAACCCCCATTGATCATGTCGATAAAATCCCACTTCCCTCTCAGTCTCGCTTATGCATTGTTTAGGATGATTACCATGATGCGTTTCTACCGCATAGTCTAACCCATTCCTTTGCATGACCTATTATCTTGTCACAGTAGTAAGCAAACCACAATCCTAGCAGATGTAGGAGTTGAATGATATCATGTGGCCCCTTCAACTGTTACTGCTTATTGCATGCTTAGAGTGATACAATGTTGTTACTGTTATGTGAGTCGGGATGGTAGTGATCATGTTGATGATGGTGGAAATGTGTTGGTGAATCTACCCTAATATAAGGTGAACGATGAGAGGCTGTGTAGGAGTACACAGTGGGTTGTCTCGTTGAACACCGCCTTAAGCCCGAGTTCTTGTGTGGTGATCCAAGCTGAATACTACTACCACATGTTGGGCAAACGGATCCCCGCTCAACCTACTAACTCACCCTTCTCAGTTCAATGATTCGCAGTAGTTCAGAGTTCTGGTAGGTTTGTGGCCTGGCTGGAAAGTGAGAGAACGGCTCAGCCGAGACCAGCTTATGCACCACGCACACATCTTCTGGGACCACTTCGGTAAACCGTCCGGGTTACGAATGTGGAAACCATCCCAGATAGGCGTCTTCATTGAACTTGAGTTGGCTGTGAGGTAAAAGTTGTGGAGATTATCCTCGCCGACACCCGCTTGAAGGGTGACGAGATCCCGGCGGTAACTGATGGTTTCATGTGTGTAGCAGTACACCCCTGCAGGGTTAACAAAACTATTCGAATAGCCGCGTCCGCGGTAAGGGACTACTTGGAAAGCTTAGCTTGATTATTAGACAACTTGAACTGGATACTTATAAAACTTGCCAAGATAAGCGTGAGTGCTATGGCGTGCTTTCTCGTGGGGAAGTCGAGGAAGGCACCATAGTGGTGTAATTGGTTGGAGACATGTAGTGGACTCGTGTACGCTTCTTACCTCAAGTCTGGTACTCGTAGTTCAGGACTAGCTAAGTCAAAGCTGGCACTTCTTCTTATGAACCCCACCCCCCTTTACCTTGATACATGTGCATGAGTAGTATAGCTCCTACGTAAGTCTTGCTGAGTACGACTTTGTACTCACGTTTTCTTATTCTATGTTTTAGATGAACCCACTAACCCCGAAGGTGGTTTCTTCCTCGAGCTCGACGACTGAAGACCAAGCTAGTGTAGTCCCAGTCAGCAGACTGGTTCCCTCGTGGAGGGCTTGTGTTTAAATAAGGTATCTTAAGCCATTTGTTAAACTTGTCTGTACTCAGACCTACTTTGCTTCAGCATGCTTGTTGTAATGTTGGATCACGGTCTCGTGATCTCTGTGTGCACTCTGTAAGAGTTATCAATAAAGTTGAATACTTTGTAGAGAATTGCAATGATACCTGTTGTTCATACTAGACATGTGTGCTGTGTGTATGATTATAACATGCATGTCTTAGTATTGGTTTTCGAGACCTTAGTTGTGATCTAGCTGGCGATCTTTTATACACCAAGAGGCCCTTAGATATGCGCAGCTTGGGGCATCGTGGTGCAATTGCTCGTGATTCTGTCACGTGCACACTTTGATGTATGATCGAGCCCGCCCTAGACCCCGACTAAGTGATCGGGATGGAGTAAGTCTATGTAAGGGTTATAATACAATCGATAGTATGGTTGAGGCGACTTGTCTATGAGTATGGGAGTTCACCACCCATATCATTTAGACTTGTGTGCGGACGATGAGGACCCATTTCAGTTGATCATCCGGCCTGGATGGGATGCCCCTCACGTTTGATGCTTTCCGAGAACGTTCTGTGCTTGGCCTTGTCTGCTTAGACAAGTGGGTACGGTTCTCGGCTCTCCATATGATTGTGTTGTAGCGAGTCTTTCATACGCTAATCCCGGGTCCCGACAGACTTGGTATCAGAGCAGGACTGACTGTAGGATTATCAGCCTTGGCCGAAGTTGAGTCTAGCTTGCTATAGGTATATAGTTACTCTGGGTATATAAGGGAACAACGTAAGGATTCTTTTTCTCCTTACCCTCATCGTTCTGAGTTCTGAGTCACCCTCATCTTGTTCTACGGGAAGATAGGACTAGGCTCATCTATGTCTTACTAGAACATCTCGCTGTTTGCTTCCTTGTAGCCATAGGAAAGTTGTGTTCGGTTTGCTAGAGTTGTTGTGCTTCCTGATTTCTTACATCGTATGTAAGTGTTATTTCCATGTTGTAAGAAATTGTCTTTTCTTGCAATTACAGTCTTTATGTTGTCCGAGTCATTCCAAGTTTCTTCATAATCTGATGCATTTGCAAACTCCTTCTTTCTGTTTCAGATGGCAGATCTTCCCCCTCAGTAGATTGTTCGTTTGACTAGGTGCCTCGGTGTGCGTGGCCATCCCGCCATGCTGATCGAGATGATGTCCTTCATTGGATACCGATGGTACCCTGAGTACACTGTTGAGGAGCAGTTCCTTGACTTCAACCAGACTCAGTTCCACTGCACTGTCAGGATCTACCCGCACCACATTGGAGTCTCTTAGCCTATCCTCTTTGGACATGGCATTGGTGTGAATGAGAACATGGCTGTGCAGGATGCTGCATACTCATGTATTACCCTGCTGAGATAGGAGCACGCTATGCTTGGAGGCACATCTTTCCGCTATATCCCTGCTGCACTTCCAGGAGAAGAGGGATATTACACCGGATTGTACTCAGAACCCTCCCTGGAGGATCCTTTGCTTCAGATCACTGCTCGGCACGCTTGTGATAGAGATCGTGATGCACGTGCCCTCTGTTTTGAGCTTCACGCCACCCGTGTCCGTCTGTATCGAGCACTTACACTCCTGGCTCCTTTTGTGAGTGTTGGATCAGTGGAGTATGATGCTATCTACCCAGTCAGGACACAGATGCCTTCTCGACTTGCTTGGCCCGAGATTGGAGGCATTTTTCCACCCCGTGGTCCTCTGCTTCCACTCTACGCTGGACCTAGGCCCCATCCTTTCCCAAATGGATATCAGGGTCCACAGGCCTCCGTGTTTTCCGATGGTCACCTTCAGCTACCGAGTTATGTGGGTAACTTTTAGGAGGATTACTATGGAGATGGAGATGAGTGAGACCGCCTGTGGTCTTACTTTAGTGAGGATGTAGTAGTATCTTAGTATATTGTACGCAAGGTGTTCTAAGTTCCAGAGGCTTAGATAAATAATGTATAGGAAGTCAGAGTGCCTCTGAAGGATGTATCATCTTCGTCACGTTTGTAATAGCTTGGCGCTTGTACTAAAACGATGTATGGTTTGTATGACAGTTTGTGAATATATGGCTTGTATGCTTTTATCACCATGTTGTCAAGATGATTACTTCCTTTGCTCTGTGATTCTTCCAGTACCTTCAATACCTTGTTTAGACTCTTCCAATCAACTCTGTTTGACTTTGGTTTTCACCTTCAGGATGTCTCAAGGAACCCGTGACCAGCTTGGTCGTGCCCATGGTCGTGGGAATGATCCGGAGGAAGGCAATCTTCCACCCCCACCCACGATGGCTCAGGTTCTGATGGAGGTTGAGAGGAACCGCCGAGACTCTCACCAGTTGCTGGAGGTCATTGCCCGCAACACCACTCAGCAGCGCAACGAGTTGGTGTCCTTGAATGACTTCATCCGGCTTCATCCCCCAGTTTTCAGCTACTCCACCGAGCCCCTTGACGCCGATGACTGGCTTCGCAGCATCGAAAGGAAGCTCCAGGCAGGCCATGTTGCAGATGGTGACAAGGTCAGCTATGCCACCTACTACCTCGAGGGTGCAGCTAGCTCTTGGTGGGAGAATTTCCTGAACATGCGTCCCGTTGGACCGCCCACAACTTGGGATGAGTTCTGGACTTCATTCCGTGAGCACCACATCCCAAAGGGTCTTATGGACCGCAAGCGTGAGGAGTTCTGCAACCTCACCCAAGGCAGAAGGACTGTTGACGAGTTTAGTCGTGAGTTCAACCGACTGGCTCGTTATGCTACTGAAGAGGTATCCACCGACGCCAAGAAGCAAGAGAGGTTCCGCCGTGGACTCAATTCTGAACTCCATCGTGAGCTCAACCTGCATGACTTTGCCACCTTCCAGGTCCTTGTCAACAAGGACATCAAGGCGGAGGACATGAACACCCCCAATGTCTTCCGCAAACACCCTAGAGACGATGGTTCATCCAGCTCAGGCTCTCAGAAGCGCAAGATCTGGGTCCCCAACAGCATGTTTCGCCAGAACAACCCATCGAGGCCATCCTATGTGGCGCCTCGTCCACCATCTTCGTTCCACCCCGCTCCACCGAACAACCCAGCTCCCTGCACTGTCTATGGACCCTGCTACAAGTGTGGTCAGGCAGGTCACTACTCCCGCGACTGTCCCCAGAACCAGCTCCAGAATCAGAATGCTCCACCCCGTGCCGGAGGTAACAACAATGGTCGTGGCAAGCCACCCCCAAAGGTCTACACCACCAAACCCGCTCCTCCCACCAATCGTGGACGTGTGAACCAGATATCAGCTGAAGAGACTGACGACACTTCTGACGTCATTCTTGGTACGCTCCCAGTCAATTATGTTCCTACTTCCGTTCTTTTTGACCCAGGAGCATCTCATTCATTCATTCATGTCAGAAAGTTATGCACTTCGTCATGAGTTGTCTTTTGTTGAAATGTCCACCCCAATGATAATTCAAACTCCAGGGTCAAGATGGCAAACTAATAGAGTAAGTCATGGCAATCAAATTGCAATTGAGGGTTTAGTATTCCTTGCTTCACTCATAGCCCTCAAGTCTTTAGACATTGATGTCATCCTTGGTATGGATTGGTTATCAAGACAACATGCTTTTCTTGATTGTAAAACCAAGTCAGTTAGACTTACACATCCTTCAGGCCAGACAATAGATTATTCCTCACCAAGAACAAGAACCCAGATGCATTCTTTGAATGTGCTTCCCCTTCCCGACCTTGAAGATATTCCGGTAGTTCGTGACTTCCCGGATGTCTTTCCTGAAGAGCTGTCGGGCATGCTACCCGACAGATGTGTAGAGTTCATAGTGGATCTTATGCCAGGAACCGCACCAATTTCCAGATGCCCATACAAAATGGCCCCACGTGAGTTAGCTGAGCTTAAAATCCAACTTGAAGCTTTGTTCGCAAAAGGCTTCATCCGACCTAGCTCATCTCCATGGGGTTGCCCCGTTTTGTTCGTAACGAAGAAAGATGGAACAGAAAGGATGTGCATAGACTGTCGCCCGCTAAATCTAGCGACGATATAGAACAAGTACCCACTGCCCAGGATCAATGATCTTTATGATCAACTTGCTGGATCCTTTGTCTTCTCCAAGATGGATTTGAGACTAGTTTATCATCAAATCAAAATCCGAAACGAGGACATTCCAAAAACGGCTTTCACTACTCGTTATGGTCTTTACGAGTACATCATCATGTCCTTTGGTTTAAACAATGCCCCTGCCACTTTCTCGCGCATGATGAATTCGATCTTCATGGAGTACCTAGATAAATTTGTTGTAGTTTATCTTGATGATATTCTCATCTACTCGAAGAACAAAGAAGAACATGCCGAACATCTTAGGCTGGTATTGATGAAACTTAGAGAGCATCGCCTATATGCTAAATTCTCCAAGTGTGAATTTTGGCTACCAGAAGTGACCTACTTAGGCCACGTGATTTCTGCAAAAGGTATTGCTGTGAATCCCGAGAGTGTTCAGGCCGTCCTTCACTGGACTCCACCTGAATCGGTTAAGCAAGTTGGCAGTTTTATTGGCTTAGCAAGCTATTGTCGCCGCTTCATCGAGAACTTTTCTAAAGTTGCAAAGCCTCTAACTGAACTCCTCAAGAAAGATAAGAAATTCCTATGGACTCCCAAGTGCGAGGAAAGCTTTCAAGAGCTAAAACGGAGATTGACTTCTGCACCCGTACTTGCGCCTCCAGACACCAAAAAGGATTTCCAGATCTTTTGTGACGCCTCACGGCAAGGGTTAGGATGCATACTTATGCAAGATAGACATGTGGTAGCTTATGCTTCACGCCAGTTGCGTCCACATGAAGAGAACTATCCTACCCATGATCTTGAACTCGCTGCCGTAGTTCATGCCCTGACAACTTGGCGACATTACCTCCTCGGTAATTGTTGCGAGATCTATTCCGACCACAAAAGCCACAAATACATATTCACCCAGCCAGATCTTAATCTCAGGAAAAGACGCTGGATTGAGTTGATAAAAGATTACGACGTAGGAATTTTTACAGCCCAGGCAAAGCCAATGTCATGGCTGATGCGCTAAGTTGTAAGTCGTATTGTAACAACCTCATGTTACAATAGTATCAACCACTTCTCCATGAGGAATTTCGAAAAATCAACCTTGAGATTGTTCCGCATGGTTATCTTTCTACCTTGGTGGAGAAACCAACCCTTGAGGATAAAATCATAGCCACCCAGAAACGTGATAGTGGTATTCGAGAGATCAAGAAGAACATTGCTAGCAGAGTTGCTAAATGTTTCTCCATAAATGATCAAGGTTTCATTTTCTTTGGCACTCGATTGGTTGTACCACGAAAACACAATCTTAGGAGGCTAATTCTTAAGGAGGCCCATGACACACCCCTTTCGATTCATCCTGGTAGCACCAAGATGTACAGAGACCTACGCCAGAGATTTTGGTGGACTAGGATGAAGCGACAAATTGCTCAGTTTATTGCCGAATGTGATCTTTGTCGTCGCACTAAGGCCGAACATCAAAGACCCGCTGGTACTCTTCAACCTTTGCCTATTCCAGAGTGGAAATGGGACAAAGTCAGTATGGACTTCATCACTGGCTTTCCAAAAACCCAGAAAGGAAATGATGCCATCTTCGTTGTGGTGGATAGACTTTCCAAAGTTGCACACTTCCTTCCAGTTCGAGAGTCTATAACTGCTAGCCAGTTAGCGGACTTGTATGTCTCTAGAATTGTGTCTCTTCACGGATTTCCTTTGGAAATCAATTCTGATCGTGGTAGCCTTTTCACCTCTAGATTTTGGGGAGGCTTTTAGAATGCTATGGGAACTCATCTCTCCTTTAGTACAGCTTTCCATCCTTAGTCTAGTGGTCAAGTAGAAAGGGTTAACCAAATTCATGAAGACATGCTCAGAGCTTGTGTTATCTCATTCGAAAAGAATTGGGAGAAGTCTCTTCCATTCGCCAAATTTTCTTATAACAATAGTTTCCAATCTAGTCTGAACATGGCTCCTTTTGAACTCCTCTATGGAGGAAGATGTCGAACACTCCTTAACTGGTCAAAAACCGGCGAAAGACAATTCTTTGGACCGGATATGATCATGGAAGCAGAAGAGAAGGTTCGGATTGTTCGTGATCAATTGAAAGCAGCCCAGTCTCGTCAGAAAAGCTACTATGATCGTCATCATAGGTAAGAAAGCTACAATCTGGATGAGAAGGCTTACCTTCGGGTTACTCCTCTGAAGGGAACCCAACGATTTGGTATCAAAGGCAAGTTGGCCCCACGTTACATCGGACCTTTCCGCATTCTTGCTAAACGTGGAGAAGTTGCCTACCAACTTGAACTACCCCCGCACCTTTCCCGAGTACATGATGTATTCCATGTGTCACAACTCAGGCGTTGCTTCAAGGACCCCATCCGCGAAGTCGACCATGAAACGCTTGATCTCCAAGATGACCTTTCTTATCGAGAATACCCCTTTCGTATTCTTGATTCCGCGGAGCGTGTCACTCGTCGTCAGAAGATTAAGTTTCTGAAAGTGCAATGGTCACACCACTCTGAGAGAGAAGCCACGTGGGAAAGAGAAGACCTTATCAGTACCGAGTACCCCTCCTTCCTCCCGTGGACTTCTGAATCTCGGGACGAGATTCTGTTGAGTGGGGGCGAGTTGTCAGAACCCTCTGTTAGGTATGTGCTAGGATCAAGTCTCACTTTGCATCATGTTAAAAATTTCAAAAGAAATTGCAATGGGAGAGAGAACACCCCCAGATGAATTTAATTAAAATGGCCAGATAAAAAGTTGCTCCAAAAATTCCTTTTGAATTTTTGAAAAGTCACATAAATGAGTGTGATCACATAGACGCCCCCAAAATCAGACCGTGTATAGTAATCATACACGCAAGGTACACGATCGAGATTAGGGACTCACGATGAGATATCAAAACAAAACTCTACAAATAAAATAATACAAGCTGTTTAATACAAGCCAGGGGCCACGAGGGCTCGAATACAACAGCTCGAGAGCACAAAGTTAGCGGAAAAAACAGTATCTGAGTAGAGACACAAGAATACAAGGTTGCCTTAAGAAGGCTAGCACAAATAACAACAGATCGAAAAGGCGAGGCCTCCTGCCTGGGAAACTCCAAACTACTCCTGGTCAGCGGGGAACTCGACGTCGTAGAAGGCATCGGGGATCATCACGTTGCGGTGGTCGACATCGGGGATCTCCTGCTCCTGGACTCCAAGGCTCCAACGTTGACTGCAGCGGCCGATCAGGCAAAAAAAAGGGGGAAATAAAGCAAAGGTGAGTATCTAGCATACCCGCGAGTCTTACGTCCGCTACTAAGCATTATGCATTTGTATCAATGGAAAGGGGAGGTTGTATATAGTGGACTGCAAGGTAGAAATCAGAATAAGGGTAAGAAGCTAGGCCTATCGAAGACTAGCATCTTCTGACGAGTCTTGCAGCATGAGAAGAGAATCAGCCAACAGTTTATATAAAGCAATAAAGTAACAATGAAGCAGAAGTTGCTGCAGCATTGTATAATATAAGTTGTAATGATTAATAATAACAAAGCCTCCGAGTTCCCCTCCTCGACTTCCCTGCGAGGAAGAAGACCCGGAACCATACAGTTTAATAGTAGTAGTTTGTAGTGGTAAGATCCAGCCTCAGCATAAAGCGTCATGCTACCGTGGACACGGCTATTCGAATAGATTAATCTTCCCTGCAGGGGTGCACTGGCGTGACTCTACGACGCTCGGATCTCCAGGGTGGCGTACACCTTGTTAGGGAACACCCCACCGAAGCTATCCGACAAAAGCAGCCCATCCTTCGGCAATCAACAGAGAGGTCATCCGCCGGACTATATACTATGTACGCCAGGCTTTGGACCCTAACCCGAACGTACTCCTGCACGGTGCGTGACTCGCCGGTGAAGCAAAATCAAAGCAAATACAAATACACCGCTCGAGCAAGAGAAGACAACACCACTTCCCGGAAATCAGCCCGCGATACTGCTGACGTCTGAAGACCCTCGAACGAGACTACAATGCAGGGGATCCCACACTCCTCGTCCCACGTGTAGGTAGTGTGTACAAGCCAAAAGTCTACTCAAGACATCCACCGAACCATTTATCATTTTAATTAACCTGCGTGACAACCGTTATCGTTGCCTCCACTTAACTGACCCACGGTCAACGACAGCAGTCAGGACCACCAGTACATCGGTGCCTGCCATGTCGTCCCACCAAGTCTCTGCGGTTACCGACAAGGTGAACCGTCTCCTTACCTTATCTCGCTTGTGCTCTTGGCATAGCTCGACTTTCCGTGGTTTGGTAACTCTCGCGAGATACGAGCAGGGGCTAAGCACGCCAGTAACGTCGGTCGTACCCTCCCTGTCGTTCCCGACACAATACCGCTCGCGGGCACCATTAGGTCACCCGACTTTCTTACCCTTAAGGACAACCGTGGATCAGGTACCTAGAGTGGCTATATAGAGTCAGCAACGAGTGGAGGTACGAGGATTACTCCTCGATAGCTCACACTTGATGGTGGCCCGGAAGAGTCGAGCTAGGGGACCTTAGGCGGTGTCTGCATTGTACCGTACCTGTGTAGTTGTATATATTGTATCCGTGTTCACTCCCCTGAGTGGTCACGGCCCGCTATCTAATCCTAGTTGACTAACAAAGCGCAGGGCTCACTGCTGAATATATGCATAATAATAATAGGCAGCATAGGATAAAGGAGGTACATCAAGGGGCGACAAAAAACAGGCTATGCAATTGAATAGGATTGTAACGTAGCAGCAGTAGTAACCATGCCTAGTGCAAGAAATGTACGGAAAAGGTAGGCGATATCTGGGGAAGAGAATGGCTCTACTTGCCTGGAAGCTCGACGGTAGGGGTACGGTCGTCGACGAAGTAGTCGAACTCAGCAGCGGTGTAGTCGGTGGTAGCAGCGGGGTCTACCGAAGAATAAAGGGAGGAGAAACAGTTAATATAAATAAAGCATAGCAACCAGATGAATGAGATGACAGATGAAATGCTAACGGGGGTTCTAACGCAGTGCAATGCACGTTGCTCGGAGCGGGAATTCATCCGGGGATGAAATACCGACTCCGGGTGATTACCGGACAGGGTGTCCAGAGGGGGAAGGGATCATGTCGGAGGTGTCGTGGACATCCGACAAACGTGTGGATGGTGTAACGGTGCTAGTTGAAACATTCCGAACAACTTTCGTGTTCAGAATAAATTCATCCGGATACTTTGACAGTACCGGACAAATCATCGGACAGACGGTCCGGAGGGGGATGGGTCGATGTTCGGTGTGTCAGAGGGTTGTGGTTGGTATACGGATAGCTTATCCGTATTTTTTATATTTTTCTGATCAATTTTCATGTATAAAGTTTTTGAATCCGACTTACGGTTTAAAAGATATTCAAATTCAAAGTTTAAATCATTTTAAATCAATTTCTGGATTTTATTTTATTAATAAAATGCAACATTATCCACAGAGGGTTCAAAAACATGTGGGACCCACTGGTCAGCCTCACAGCTAATAAAACCATTTTATTAAATCTAAATAACAGTGGGGTCCCACATGTCATACACTCATTTTATTAATTGCATTTTAATTAAACTAGTAATCCAATAGGTCCCATGTATAAGTGGCCCAGAGCTAACTAATCAGTTTTTATTTAATTAAGGGCCTGGGGCCCATCTGTCAGTGGCACAATGTTTAAGTTTTTATTTAACTAACCAGAGAGGATTAATCAGGGGGGCCACATGGAATAGACACAGGGGGTTTTCCATTTATAATTTTACAGAGGATAATTAGGGGGAGGGGGGCACATGTAATGGACACGCGGGGGGGGGGGGGGTGCTGGTTAACACTGATTAACCCCCTGACAGACGTGGCCCGCATGGCAGTGGCCCTAAATCGACGCCGACAAGGACAGTGGTGCCGGCGGTGGCCGTGTGCTGCCACGGCGAGCTACTTGGCGCGCGGTGAACACGGCGTCCTCTACGCGTCAATTGGGAGGGGTTGCAGGGGCTGGGGTGGACGGGGTCAACGACGGCGATGAGTTGGGTGGCGGCCGGAGCGCGGTGCTACGGGGAACGGCGACTAATGCCCGGAACGAAGGGGGGAAATGGGGCAAAAACGCAGCTGCTCACCGGGAAGGCACACGTAGGCCCGTTGAGTGCTTAGAAGCTGCAGACGGCGGCAATTTAACGGCAAGGTCCGGCGAGGCAGAGGAGGAAGATGGCTCCGATGCGCCAAATGTCGGGGCTCCGAGCTTGCGCCAGCACTTGCAGTCAACGAAGGAGAGGAAGGCGGTGTGGGGGGACACGGTCTCACGCGCCGAGGAGGATGGTGGCCACAGCGGCGCACGATTCCACTGCGACGGCTGCGTCGGGAATGAGCCGGGAGTGAGGCAATGGGGGAGTGCTCTGCGAGGGGGAGTTTAGGTTTAGGGTTTCGGGGATGCGCCGTGGTCTTGTACACGTCGGAGGCTCGTCGGATCGTCTCCACGGGGATGGCCGCGGCTGTGGCCGCCCGGATGTGCGCCACGCCCCTCCCTGTACGGTAGGAAGAAGAAGGGGGCAGGGTGGGCTAAGGTGGGCCTCGCCCAGGGCGAGGCATAGGGCTTTTCTATTGTTTTCGGTTTTTTCTGTCTTCTTTTTTTTCAATTGTTTTATTAGGTTATACCTTTTTGCAAAATGTGGTGTTGGTCCTAATATTATTGTTGCATATTACTGAGGTGCCACAAAAAGTGTTGTGCCCAAATAAATTCATTTATCATTTGTTTTAATTATGCCATTATTAAAAATGGACTTTATGCTACTGTTTTTATTTGTTGGATTTATTTTATAATTCAACAAACTCCCAAAGTTGGAATATCATGGCCTAATGATTATTTGCTATTTAATAAAATTGATTGCACAATTTTTGGTTAAGGTTTATTTTCCACTTTGTTATTAATTCCATCCAAAGGGAAATTTGAATTGTGATTTGAATCAAGGTGATCAATGCACGGTTAATCACATGGACTTGGTAGTAATCAAAAGTGATTATTGTAGTGTGACACCCGGGGTCTTACAATTCTCCCCCACTGCAAGGAATTCTCGCCCCGAGAATTAAAAGGTAGTGGAAGGGGTAAAGCTTTGGTTTCGTATTCTAACGAATCTTCTGGGTCTTGTTGTCCTTCTCGAAGGAGTTGTTCCTTTTGGTTGGTGTCTTCATTTCTCTGCATCAGTGCATCTCGACAGGTTGTCATCCTTCCTTCAGGGTCTTCATCGTACTTACGAATAGGCTAGGAGTAAAAACTTAAGGGGGGTCGGATCGGTAGTCGGTTAATCAACCGAGGTTGTCCATGGAAATGGGATACCAAGTATCTCACAAGTTAAACTCAGGGAGATACATCGAGAGAAACAAAAGAAGGCATGAGAAGTTTTCAAGCGGATAAGCAAGCATTCGACGATGACAATGGAGGATGAAAAGGGGTCCAGAGCATCAGGAATAGGCACTGAGTCTGATATTGAACTGAAGATCACAAGGTAAATGACTCATGAAATGTACACGAGGACAAGCACGAGGGATAATCCCGAGAACGGACAAGTACAAGAGAGTCAGGTTTCGATCCTGTGGAACTGTGGGTTATGGGGCCACATTGAATAAGAAGGGTGGTGACAAATGCGATCAAGTTGCAAGGTAAGTCAGAGGTCAGCTTGTTAGCTATGTCGGAAACAACGTCGGTACCAAAGGCGAGGGACAAAGAGAACCATTTTCCTGCTCGTTAAGACGAGGCGGACCAATAGGCAAAGTTCCCGTCCATCGGTGGTTACCGAAATATTATCAACAGTAGTAACATGTTGTACGGACAAAGTAGTACACCAAAGTGTTTACATCAGCAGGCAATTATCACTGCTCGGATAATTTATATTCAAAGAAAGGGTAAACAGACCAATGGAAAGGAAAATGTGATGATACACGAGTATCAGGTGTATATCTTTCCCAAGGGAAAGCAGAGCAAGATATATACATGACCAAGTTTGTTTTGGTAGGGAGTCAAAGAAGGTTGTCGATGATATCACAAACCATCGGGGGCAAGGATAGTATTTCACACGATGAATCCAATTGGCGCATGGAAGAAGCAAAAATGTTGATGGCGACCACGACACTTTATGTCGAGAGGTTTCAAGAGAAAGCAATCGAATAGCAACATCACCAAACAAACGGGGTGGTGGAGCAAAAGGTACACAGTGTTCTCGGTTGACAACAACCCAGAACCCATGGAGGGGTTACGACAGGGAAAGGTATTGTTTCATCAAATTCATTAGATGTAGTGCAAAGGTATGATATCCTCGAGGTACCAGGGGTAATACTCGAAGGTAGAATGGTGGATCATAGGTGCAGAGGAATTTATACCAAGGAGATACTTATCTTTACGAGAACCTTTCATGATCAGTTCTACATCCTATCCATGGGCATGAACACAATTCAAGGTCGTCTCCCACTTCTTCAATGCATAACATTTCAATCACTTCTCTCTTTCGATGAAGTTGTAGAGTAGGAAATTTATCTGGCGTAACATCAGTAGAGTATGATCCGCAGAAGTTTCCGGGGCTCACACAGATGGTTGAAACATAGATACAACCCATAGGGAAATCTTATGAATCTATACGACAAACAACAAAAACAAGAGATACAAGTTTGATAGCAGGAGGCTGATGACACAGAGCAGATGATATCGTTAACCAAGGGCATTTCGTATCAGGGGAAGCTCGTCAATGATTTAGGACAGAAGGGGACGACAGGTAGTAATCCACCAAAAAGGTCAGGCGGCGTACATAGAGTCTGGTGCGAGTATCGGTACTCAACCATAAAAAGAAAGAATGCCAAAGCATTGGAGATAGAAGCATCAGAATAATTCGACGCTTAGGTACAAGGGAATTATGACTTCCATATCGGTGTATCAGATTCAGATACATCGATCAAACATGAATTAGTTGAATAGGGGCTTGACAGTTAATCGATTAAGCTTTGATTTACCGAGAACCAGCTCATGTACGGAATGACGTCTGAGCCAGAAGAATGGATTCATAGGGATCAACTGATGATTGCGTGCACTAGCACACACGATGATTCGACAGATCAGAATGGCAATGCCAAGGGAAGTCATCAAAGACTACAAGACAAACGGGATTAATCATGGTGCAAGCAGGTAAGAAGAATCTCCAAAGCAGTAGGCTGCCGAGGATTGTCGCGAGATCGAATAGTATTTCAAAGTATTTTGGGAATCAAAGAAACCACTGGGGATGAACGGATCCTCGATAAATGTGAGGAATTATCCGCAGGGCGAAAAGAAGCTCCAAGACAGTAGGCCCAAAGGATTCCCGGATCAATGGAAAGTATTACGATGCATCTTGTGAACACAAGAGCAACTGTGATTGGATGTATCAATGAAAGGTGTATGTGGTTATACATACGGACTTATCGGTGGCAGGAAATCGTAAAGATATCGGCACATATGGTCTCGGGAATTTTATCGGAGAGTAATCTTTGAAATCTGCTTGTGAAGCAAGCGATCATCTGTAATGAGGGGCTCTCCGGGAGGAAGTAGTCACGAGAACATAATGTCATAGTTAGCAAAATCTTTAACCCGGAAGAGAAGAGAGATCAGAGTCCCAGAGTAAAGATGTGGAGAAAAAGATCCTAATTCCACCCAGTTTGCGACGTGGACCGATAAGCCACACGACACAGTTAGTAAAGTAGTTTTACAAAGACTAGACTCGACTTCGACCAAGGAGTTGGAAGGGGGTGTCCTACAGGCAGTCGGCTCTGATACCAACTTGTGACGCCCCCAAAATCAGACCGTGTACAGTAATCATACACGCAAGGTACACGATCGAGATTAGGGACTCACGATGAGATATCACAACACAACTCTACAAATAAAATAATACAAGCTGTGTAGTACAAGCCAGGGGCCACGAGGGCTCGAATACAACATCTCGAGAGCACAAAGTTAGCGGAAGCAACAGTATCTGAGTACAGACACAAGAATACAAGGTTTCCTTAAGAAGGCTAGCACAAATAACAACAGCTCGAAAAGGCGAGGCCTCCTGCCTGGGAACCTCCAAACTACTCCTGGTCAGCGGGGAACTCGACGTCGTAGAAGGCATCGGGGATCTTCACGTTGCGGTGGTCGACATCGGGGATCTCCTGTTCCTGGACTCCAAGGCTCCAACTTTGACTGCAGCGGCCGATCAGGCAAAACAAAAAGGGGGAAATAAAGCAAAGGTGAGTATCTAGCATACCCGCGAGTCTTACGTCCGCTACTAAGCATTATGCATTTGTATCAATGGAAAGGGGAGGCTGTATATAGTGGAATGCAAGGTAGAAATCAGAATAAGGGTAAGAAGCTAGGCCTATCGAAGACTAGCATCTTCTGACGAGTCTTGCAGCATGAGAAGAGAATCAGCCAACAGTTTATATAAAGCAATAAAGTAACAATGAAGCAGAAGTTGTTGCAGCATTGTATAATATAAGTTTTAATGATTAATAATAATAATGCCTCCGAGTTCCCCTCCTCGACTTCCCTGCGAGGAAGAAGGCTCGGAACCATACAGTTTAATAGTAGTAGTTTGTAGTGTAAGATCCAGCTTCAGCATAAAGCGTCCTGTTACCGTGGACACGGCTATTCGAATAAATTAATATTCCCTGCAGGGATGCACTAGCGTGACTCTACGACGCTCGGATCTCCAGGGTGGCGTACACCTTGTTAGGGAACACCCCACCGAAGCTATCCGACACAAAGCAGCCCATCCTTCGGCAATCAAAAGAGAGGTCATCCGCCGGACTATATCCTATGTACGCCGGGCTTTGGACCCAAACCCGAACGTACTCCTGCACGGTGCGTGACTGGCCGGTGAAGCAAAATCAAAGCAAATACAAATAAACCGCTCGAGCAAGAGAAGACAACACCACTTCCCGGCAATCAGCCCGCGATATTGCTGACGTTTGAAGACCCTTGAACGAGACTACGATGCAGGGGAGCCCACACTCCTCGTCCCACGTGTAGGTAGTGCGTACAAGCCAAAAGGCTACTCAAGACATCCGCCGAACCATTTAGCATTTTGATTAACCTGCGTGAAAACCGTTATCGTTGCCTCGACTTAACTTACCCGCGGTCAACGACAGCAGTTAGGACTACCAGTACATCGGTGCCTGCCCTGTCGTCCCACCAAGTCTCTGCGGTTACCGACAAGGTGAACCGTCTCCTTACCTTATCTCGCGTGTGCTCTTGGTAGAGCTCGACTTTTCGTAGTTTGGTAACTCTCGCGAGATACGAGCAGAGGCCAAGCACGGCAGTAACGTCGGCCGTACCCTCCCTGTTGTTCCCGACGCAATACCGCTCGCGGGCACCGTTGGGTCGCCCGACTTTCTTACGTTTAAGGACAACCGTGGCTCAGGTACCTAGAGCGGCTATACAGAGTCAGCAACAAGTGGAGGTACGAGGATTACTCCTCGATAGCTCACACTTGATGGTGGACCGGCAGAGCCGAGCTAGGGGACCTTAGGCGGTGTCTGCATTGTACCGTACCTGTGCAGTTGTATATATTGTATCCGTGTTCACTCCCCTGAGTGGTCACGACCCACTATCTAATCCAAGTTGACTAACAAAGCGCAGGGCTCACTGCTGAATATATGCATAATAATAATAGGCAGCATAGGATAAAGGAGGTACATCAAGTGGCGACAAAAAAGGCTATGCAATTGAATAGGATTGTAACGTAGCAGCAGCAGTAACCATGCCTAGTGCAAGAAATGTACGGAAAAGGTAGGCGATATCTGGAGAAGAGAATGGCTCTGCTTGCCTGGAAGCTCGACGGTAGGGGTACGGTCGTCGACGAAGTAGTCGAACTCAGCAGCAGTGTAGTCGGCGATAGCAGCGGGGTCTACCGAAGAATAAAGGGGGGCAGAAACAGTAAATATAAAGAAAGCATAGAAAACAGATGAATGAGATGACAGATGAAATGCTAACGGGGGTTCTAACGCAGTGCAATGCACGTTGCTCGGAGTGGGAATTCATCCGGGGATGAAATACCGACTCCGGGCGATTACCGGACAGGGTGTCCGGAGGGGGAAGGGATCATGCCGGAGGTGTCTTGGACATCCGACAAACGTGTGGATGGTGTAACCGTGCTAGTTGAAACATTCCGAACAACTTTCGTGTTCAGAATAAATTCATCCGGATACTTTGACAGTACCGGACAAATCATCGGACAGACGGTCTGGAGGGGGATGGGTCAATGTTCGGTGTGTTAGAGGGGTGTGGTTGGTATACGGATAGCGTATCCGTATTTGTTATATTTTTCTGATCAATTTTCATGTATAAAGTTTTTGAATCCGACTTACGGTTTAAAAGATATTCAAATTCAATGTTTAAATCATTTTAAATCAATTTCTGGATTTTCTTTTATTAATAAAATGCTACATTATCCACAGAGGGTTGACTGGTCAAACCTGACCAGTGGGTCCCACCGGTCAGCCTCACAGATAATAAAACCATTTTATTAAATCTAAATAACAGTGGGGTCCCACATGTCATACACTCATTTTATTAATTGCATTTTAATTAAACTAGTAATCCAATAGGGCCCATGTATAAGTGGCCCAGAGCTAACTAATCAGTTTTTATTTAATTAAGGGCCTGGGGCCCATCTATCAGTGGCACAATGTTTAAGTTTTTATTTAACTAACCAGAGAGGATTAATCAGGGGGGCCCACATGGAATAGACACAGTGGGTTTTCCATTTATAATTTTACAGAGGATAATTAGGGGGAGGGGGAACATGTAATGGACACAGGGGGGTGGTTAACACTGATTAACCCCCTGACAGACGTGGACCGCATGGCAGTGGCCCTAAATCGACGCCGGCGAGGACAGTGGTGCCGGCGGTGGCCGTGTGCTGCCACGGCGAGCTACTTGGCGCGCGGTTGGGGTGGGGGGGAATCGAACGCGGCGTCCTCTACGCATCAATTGGGAGGGGTTGCAGGGGCTGGGGTGGACGGGGTCAACGACGGCGATGAGTTGGGTGGCGGCCGGAGCGCGGTGCTACGGGGAACGGTGACTAATGCCCGGAACGAAGGGGGAAAATGGGGCAAACAACGCAGCTGCTCACAGGGAAGGCACAAGTAGGCCCATTGAGTGCTTAGAAGCAGCAGACGGCGGCAATTTAACGGTGAGGTACGGTGAGGCAGAGGACGAAGATGGCTCCGATGCGCCAAATGTCGGGGCTCCGAGCATGCGCCAGCACTTGCAGTCAACGAAGGAGAGGAAGGCGGTGCGGGGGGACACGGTCTCACGCGCCTAGGAGGATGGTGGCCACGGCGGCGCATGATTCCACGGCGACGGCTGCGTCGGGAACGAACCGGGAGTGAGGCAATGGGGGAGTGCTCTGCGAGGGGGCGTTTAGGGTTAGGGTTTCGGGGATGCGCTATGGTCTTGTACACGTCGGGGGCTCGTCGAATGGTCTCCACGGGGATGGCCGCGGCCGTGGCCGCCCGGATGTGCGCCACGCCCCTCCCTGTACGGTAGGAAGAAGAAGGGGGCGGGGTGGGCTGAGGTGGGCCTTGCCTTGGGCAAGGCATAGGCCTTTTCTATTTTATTTTCATTTTTGTTTTTTGTCTTCTTTTTTTTGCAATTGTTTTATTAGGTTATACCTTTTTGCAAAATGTGGTGTTGGTCCTAATATTTTTGTTGCATATTACTGAGGTGCCACAAAAAGTTTTGTGCCCAAATAAATTCATTTAGCATTTGTTTTAATTATTCCATTATTAAAAATGGATTTTATGCTACTGTTTTTATTTGTTGGATTTATTTTGTAATTCAACAAACTCCCAGTGTTGGAATATCATGGCCTAATGATTATTTGCTATTTAATAAAATTGATTGCACAATTTTTGGTTAAGGATTATTTTCTACTTTGTTATTAATTCCATCCAAAGGGAAATTTGAATTGTGATTTGAATAAAGGTGATCAATGTACGTTTAATCACATGGACTTGGTAGTAATCAAAAGTGATTATTGTAGTGTGACACCCGGGGTGTTACAAAGTGATGTGGTAGCAATCCCATGCTCATGGATTTTTCAAATATTCAAAAAGGACCTTGGAATTAATCAAATACCCTTATTTGAATTTGAATTCAAATAAGTTGAATTTCAAAAATGTTCAAAACTTGGGAATGACTAACTACTGGTCATGTAAGTCCATATATAAATTTTGAGAATTTATAAAAATGCCTAGTTATTTTATTTAATGGGAAAAACAAATTACAGAAAAGAAATAAAGAAAGGAAAGATTAAACAGAAGAATAAAAATAGAAAAACCCTTACCTGTCGCCTAGGAAAAGCCAGCCCAGCCGGCCCAGCCAGCCCAAAGGGGCAAAGGGGTCTTCTTCCCCACCCCGCGCCCCCAAGCTGCTCGGTGGAATGCCACCGAGCCAGCCGAGCACATCGACGCCTCCCCAGCCTCCACGTGCCCCTCCCGCACCTTCTAGCCACGCCACGGAGACGCTGGAAACGCCGTGCTTCCATTCCCCCCCTCCAGAGCCTCTCCCTCTCACTCTATCGCCGAGTTCGACGACGACCCGAGCGCCGCCGTCGTCATGGATTGAAGCACGCGTGGCCACCGTTGTCCCCGAGCCGCACCAACCTGTCTCTCGTCTTCGCCGCCGTCCGCTACACCGAGCCGATCATTCAATCGCGGGAAGGAGCAACTGCTCGCGACGCCCTGATACGTCCAAAACGTATCTATAATTTTTGCTTGCTCCATGCATGTTTTGTGTGATATTGCTATGATCTAGATACACTTTCATACACTTTTGATCATATTTGGACTAACCTATTAACTCAGTGCACCCCAGTGCCAGTTCCTATTTTCTGTTGTTTTTCTATTTCAGTTTCCCCCCATACAAAAAGTGCCAAAAAAATTCGGGAAAATTCAGATAAAAAATCAGCGTGACGGAAGCTTCGAGAAGAGCCCGGGTGGGGCCAGAGGGGAGCCAGGGGGGCCCAGGCGGCCACCCGGCGCAGCCCCACCCCTGGCCGTGCCAGGGGCGCCTGGGGCCCCTGGCCCACCTCTGGCTGCCCCCTTTCGCCTATTTATCCCCCGTCACGGGAAAACCCCGAAAGCAGAACCCTATTCCGCGAACTCGCCTTTGTTCCGCCGCCGCCGCGCTTCCGAAGATCGGGAGCACCATAAGACCTCTTCCCGGCACCCTGCCGGAGGGATGATTGACCTCCGGGAGTCTCCTCTCCACCATGGATGCTCCCCGAATGTCCCGTGAGTAGTTTTCCTTGGACCATAGGTCTGTGATCAGTAGCTATGTGATGTTCTCCTCCCCTCTTTGATCTTCATTATTTAGACCTCGTGAGCTGCCCAACATGATCGAGGCACCTTTGTAATATTTCTGCTTTTGCTATGTTGAGTTTGATAGGGTCAGATGGATTATGAGATTATGTTCAGATTGTGATTGAGTAATATATTTGGTTTTTATCTCTTATATTTTTGTTCCTAAGTAATTCTTGCATGTTCCCCGTTGCTGTTTATTGCTTTGGCCAAGTAGTAGGTAGTGACTCCAAGAGGGAGCGTTGTGCTAGATTGTGGGTTCATGCCCCCCCCCAATGACACGCTTGAGTAACAGAAACATGAGTCTAGGGGATGTGTTGTTGCCACAAGGGGGAAAACAACGGTGCTTGTAACCGCGGTTACAAGGATTGTTTACTTTACGCAGAGTTCTTTTTAATGCAGTTGTTTGTTGCTTTGGGTTTACACTTTGGGTGGGGCTCGCAACTTAATACCAGCGAGATGTTCTGGATAGATATCTCAAGGTGGATGATTAGTAGTAGATGCAGATGGATTTCGGTCTACTTACCTTGGCGTACTTTCTGTGCTTTTGAACCTCTTCCTTTCTTTTCTAGCATAGTTAGCATTGCGGTGCGTTCATAATCCTGTCAATTGCCTTTCTGTAATTTGTTTACCTCGCATAGCAATTTTTTATCGTCTTTTGGGAGAGAGACATCACTAGCGAACATCACGTATCCCGGTCCATATCCTTATCATTGTTTCCATGCTATATTTACTTTTCTGCATTTACTTTCAAGTTGCTATTATTATCCCTTGCGTTTTATCCTTTGTAAACAACAAGACCGGAGAGACTGACAACCTCTCTGTACTTCGTTGGGAACAAAGTTATCTGTGTCTGTGTGCAGGTCCGCGTCAGTAGCGCCGCTGACACCTACTTATCATCTCTGGAGTCCTACTGGAGAAAAACCTTGGTATCATTACCGACGGAAATTTGCTGCTGTGCTGCATCACGCCTTCCACTTGGGGCTCACCAATGAAGGGCAAGAAGACTACACCCGTCAACCCTCGCGCCATCAAGAAAATTTCTGGCGCCGTTGCCGGGGACTCCAAGTGCTAAGATAGGGGAGTTTCATACTACCCTTTACCTTTGTTTTTTTAGTCTTGATAGTTTATCTTTCAGTTTTTATCTTTGTGTCTTTTATCAAAAATTACAAAAAAATCTGCCACACTTGCTGATACTATGGGTTCCACTGAAAACACCAAGTTGTGTGACTTCACTAGTCACAACAACCAAGACTTTATCTGCACTCCCATTTCCACACCTGCCACTTCAGCTACCTCTTATGAAATTAAACCTGCTTTGTTAAACCTTGTTATGAGAGATCAATTCTCTGGTGGTGGAGATGATGCTGCTTTACACTTGAATAATTTTGTTGAATTATGTGATATGCAAAAGTATAAAGAAGTAGAAGGTGATGTTGTTAAGCTCAAGCTCTTTCCCTTCTCTTTAAGGGGAGATGCTAAAATCTGGTTTCAATCTTTGCCTAGAAATAGCATAGATTCTTGGGATAAGTGCAAAGATGCTTTTATAGGGAAGTACTACCCTCCTGCTAAGATTATCAAATTGAGGAGTAATATTATGAATTTTAAGCAATTGGATAATGAACACGTTGCCCAAGCTTGGGAACGGATGAAATCTCTTGTTAAGAAATGCCCTACACATGGTTTGACTACCTGGATGGTTATCCAGACTTTTTATGCAGGCTTGAACTTTACCTCACGGAACCTGTTAGATTCGGCCGCGGGAGGAACCTTTATGTCAACTACACTTGGTGCTGCCACAAAGCTTCTCGATGAAATGATGACCAATTATTCCCAATGGCACACCGAACGCGCTCCAACAGGTAGGAAGGTAAATTCTGTAGAGGAAATTACCTCCCTCAATGAAAAAGTTGACTTAATTATGTCTCTACTTACCAAGCAACCCTCTATTGATCCTCATGATGTTCCTTTAAATTCTTTGGTTGCTCAAGAACAAGTAGATGTGAACTTTATTGCTCGAAACAACTTCAACAACAATGCTTATAGGGGAAATTTTGCTAGCAATCCTAGACCGTTTCCATCCAACTATGGGAACAACAACACCTACCCTAGCAACAAGAACCCCTCTTCTAAATTAGAAAGCATGCTTAGAAACTTTATCACTACCCAAAAAGCCTTCAACAAAAATGTAGAAGAGAAATTATCTAAAATAGATAATCTTTCTTTGAAGGTAGAAAGCTTAGCCCTTGATATTGAGATGCTCAAAATTAGAACCTCCCCCCTTGAGGAGAATAAGGCCACTCCTATTAATGCTATCTAGTTACAAATCAATGAAAACATTAGGATGATGGCTAAACTTAAAGAAAGATGGGATAGAGAAAAAGAGGAAGAGGATAGAATTAAGAGCCTTCCTACACACTACACAGTTGCCACTATCCAAATTGTTGAGGACACTCAAACTATTAGCACCCAATGCACTCCTAGTCCCGTT
Source organism: Bromus sterilis (assembly GCA_950022295.1). Classification (NCBI taxonomy): domain Eukaryota; kingdom Viridiplantae; phylum Streptophyta; class Magnoliopsida; order Poales; family Poaceae; genus Bromus; species Bromus sterilis. Next base: position 268,064,813 of record OX465597.1, on the reverse strand, counting down.
GGACCTATTAATGGTGATGCTAATACCTCAACCATAGATGAAGAAACACCTATGAACATAGAGGGTTTCAAACAAGTGAGCCTAGATGACACTACTACCACGTTTGATAGTAGTGATATTGATTTTGATAGTTGTACCCTCTCAGAAGTTATCAGTTTACTACACAAAATGTCTAGAGACCCCCACACTAGCACACTTAATCTTGCCTTCACGGAGCATATCACAAATGCTCTCATCAAAGCTAGGGAGGAGAAGCTTAGAGTAGAAGCCTCCATACCTAGGAAGCTAGAGAATGGTTGGGACCCCATGATCAAAATTAAATTAAATAACTTCTCTTGCTATGCTTTATGTGATGTTGGAGCTAGTACCTCCGTTATGCCCAAAAGAATATTTGATATGTTTGAATTGAAACCTTTTGAGCCTTGTTCTTTTGGTGTTCGTCTTGTTGATTCTTCCATAAAGAAACCTTTAGGGAAGATCGACGATGTTCTTATCATTGTCAATGACAACTATGTTCCCGTTGATTTTATTGTTATGGATATAGAGTGTGAACCTTTATGTCCAATTATTTTGGGACGTCCTTTTCTTCGCACTGTTGGTGCGGTTATTGACATGAAAGTGGGGAATATAAAATTCCAATTCCCATTTAAAAAGGGGATGGAAGACTTCCCTAGAAAGAAAATCAAGTTACCTTTTGAGTCCGTTACTCGGGCTAGTTATTCTCTCTCTCTTGATAAAACTTGATTCTTCTTTTGCATTAAGCCTAGCTAGTGGCTTGAAAGAAGCGCTTTTGGGAGGCAGCCCGCAAAGAATTTAGGTTTTTCTTTTTGCTTTTGTTGTGTCTTGATGATTGTTACTTCTGTAGCAACATCATTGTATCTTTATTTTTCAGCTTTGTGCCAAGTTATAGCCTCTTACGGCAAGGGAAGTAAAAGTTGTGACATGCTGTCCAGAAAACAGATTCTGTCCTCGTGACCATACAAATTCCAGAAAAATCCCAGTTCATATTTTTGAGCTGAAATTTTTACACAGTATGATCTATACAATTACGAAACTTCCGTATGTTCTGAGTTTTTTTATTTGAGTTGCAGAAGTGCCCCTAAAAAATTCTTTCCTATCTGCTGTTCTGTTTTTCACAGATTCTGCCACGTTTTGTCTCTCCTAACTTTTGCAAACCTTAAGCTTTATTTTTCTTTGCAAAAACTTTTTGGCACTCTTGAGAAACAGTAGCTCTTCAAGAATATCTTTATATCCAGTGGAGAAAAATTATTTATTAAGGGTACTAACCTCTCTAATCAGCTAATGATGAGTTGTGTATGAAGGGAGTTTTCAAGTGTGCGATGGAAGATGATGAAAGAAGATCCAGGAGTGTCAAGCGCTCAAGCTTGGGGATGCCCCCATGAATCCCCAATATATATTCAAGGAGACTCAAGCGTCTAAGCTTGGGGATGCCCCCGTGCATCCCCTTCTCCATCAACAATCATCAGTTCGTCCTTCGTCTCGCTATATTTTTATCACTTCATGTGTTATGTGCTATGCTTGGAGCGTCTCGCTCTTAGGTTTTATTTTTAGTTTCTTTAGCTTTGCTTGCTGTTCATAACAAGTTAGGTCCTGTCTTACTTTGTGTGGGAGAGAAACACACTCCACTTTCAAATCTAGAACACATCATAGGATTTTTCCTGCCTATCTTTTTGTTGTTGTGTGTTCTTTATCTTTTCATAGCTACTGCCATGTTTAGTCTTAGTTTTAGTTTTTCTTTAGCAAGAGCCTTGGATTTTGTTTAGTTTGTTGCTGGAACTCTTTTTTGTTTTCATGTTTATCTTGTTAAGAGAGTTGGTTGTTGCACTAAGTTGTTTCTTGTCTTGAAAGTAGGTAATTGAGGTTGCTATTTAATTTTAGTAGTAGCTTGCAATAGTTTTGAGGTATTGATGTGAGTAATGTTTGAACTTTTGGTGTCAAGAGCTCTATCCTATTAGTGATAGGTGTCGTATTTTGGGAAACCCGTTTTTATTTTCAAAACCTACAAAACTAGTTGAGAACTCTAGCTACTAGATGGATCACTACTCTTCTGAGGGGTCGAATATTAGAGAACACTCACGTACCATGAGTCGAGGATGCGCAAGGATAACCAAACCCCCATACACTCCTCCTCGGGGTACTTTCCTCTTTGTGAACCTCCTTACTAGATTTAGAGTTACCGATAATAAGTGCATGAGTTCTTCGGACTAATGTAAGTATTGATAGTTGAAACTTCCACCTTCCCATATTTTGCTAGCCTTTCCCGTGACGTGCATTGCCTTCTTCTCACTCCGAGAGTTGGTGTCCACCTTCGCCGGTACTTCCAAACCCTTGGCATGATACGCTCTGTCATCATAAGCCTCCTTATATATTCCCTCAAAATAGCCACCATACCTACCAATCAAGGCATTTCCATAGCCTTTCCGAGTTACATTGCCATGCAACTTCCACCTCTTCATGACTTGATCTTCATGTCATACATGTTCCTGCTACACTGGCAGCGGCATACATTGCATACATCATGATAGTTACATCTTCTTTATGTTTTGAGTACCTTGTAAAGTGTGAAAGATCGCCTTTACCTTCTTGTAAAATAGAGTGTTGCCCTTAAGTGAGGAAAAGATCCCAAAGTGGACACATTAAAAGATCCCAAAGAGGAAAAATGAGAGTTAAATAGAAAGAGCCATTGAGGCCACCAAAAAAATACAAAAAAATAGAAAAAAGAGAAAAAGAAATAAAAAGAGAGAAAGGGGCAACACTACTATCCTTTTGAGAGATCCACACTAGTACTCCCTTTATATCCTTGTACTCCATAGAGATGATCATTATGCATATAGCTATGTGGGGACCTTCACACTATAGAACTTGGCTTGCATATTCCAAGGATGAGCCTCCTCAAACGAGCTCTAGGTCTTCATGACCGAGCAAGTTAGATGCACCCCCACTAGTTCCATTGGAGAGCTTCCTAGCTCGTATGTGCATCCGTTGCATGGCAATCCCTACTCCTCACATCATATCTATCATTTGGCATCTCTTGCCTATGATTGTCCTCATTGATGTGAGCCTTTCTCATCCTTTTTGTCTTCCTCCTCCACCATATTTCTCTCTTTGCCATCCTAAGTGTCGACTCTCGTGCTTACGCTCATCCATTGCATGAGTGCTCGAAATATCGAAAAGGAGTGGATAAAATTGACTTGTACCTGGATAGTGGTCTGGGGACGAGTCAAGATAAGATTCCAAAGAAGACCAAGTGTGAAACTTTAGTAGATTGAGTTCTCAACACAAAAATACTTTTTTCTCGTATTCCCTATCCCCCTTCTTGCACGCAAACACCATTTGGAGACATTCGAGTCACGGACAGCGAGAGCTCTTGCACCTAATGTTCTTTTGTTACTTGTTTCAATGCTAATATAGACTTGCATGTTATGACTTGAATTGAATCTCTAACCTTGATTTCTTTACTTTTCAAAGTTCTTATATGGTTGCTAGCATGTCACCACAGGAATTATGTTGTTATCATTTACCTACTCGAGGACGAGCAGGAATTAAGCTTGGGGATGTTGATACGTCCAAAACGTATCTATAATTTCTGCTTTCTCCATGCACGTTTTGTGTGATATTGCTATGATCTAGATACACTTTCATACACTTTTGATCATATTTGGACTAACCTATTAACTCAGTGCACCCCAGCGCCAGTTCCTGTTTTCTGCTGTTTTTCTATTTCAGTTTTCCCCCATACAAAAAGTGCGAGAAAAATTCGGGAAAATTCAGATAAAAAATCAGCGTGACGGAAGCTTCGAGAAGAGCCCGGGTGGGGCCAGGGGGGAGCCAGGGGGCCCAGGCGGCCACCCGGCGCGGCCCCACCCCTGGCCGCGCCAGGGGGCGCCTGGGGCCTGGCCCACCTCTGGCTGCCCCCTTTCGCCTATTTATCCCCCATCACGGGAAAACCCCGAAAGCAGAACCCTATTCCGCGAACTCGCCTCTGTTCCGCCGCCGCCGCGCTTCCGAAGATCGGGAGCACCAGAAGACCTCTTCCCGGCACCCTGCCGGGGGAAGGATTGACCTCCGGGAGTCTCCTCTCCACCATGGATGCTCCCCGAATGTCCCGTGAGTAGTTTTCCTTGGACCATGGGTCATTGATCAGTAGCTATGTGATGTTCTCCTCCCCTCTTTGATCTTCATTGTTTTAGACCTCGTGAGCTACCCAACATGATCGAGGCACCTTTGTAATATTTCTGCTTTTGCTATGTTGAGTTTGATAGGATCTGATGGATTATGAGATTATGTTCAGATTGTGATTGAGTAATATATTTGGTTTTTATCTCTTATATTTTTGTTCCTGAGTAATTCTTGTATGTTCCCCGTTGTTTTTTATTGCTTTGTTCCTGATGGATTGTTTACTTTACGCAGAGTTCTTTTTAATGCAGTTGTCTGTTGCTTTGGGTTTACACTTTGGGTGGGGCTCCCAACTTAATACCAGCGAGATGTTCTGGATAGATATCTCAAGGTGGATGATTAGTAGTAGATGCAGATGGATTTCGGTCTACTTACCTTGGCGTATTGCCTGTGCTTTTGAACCTCTTCCTTTCTTTTGTAGCATAGTTAGCATTGTGGTGCGTTCATAATCCTGTCAATTGCCTTTCTGTAATTTGTTTACCTCGCATAGCAATTTTATCGTCTTTTGGGTGAGAGACATCACTAGCGAACATCACGTATCCCGGTCAATATCCTTATCATTGTTTCCACACTATATTTACTTTTCTGCATTTACTTTCAAGTTGCTATTATTATCCCTTGCGTTTTATCCTTTGTAAACAACAAGACCGGAGAGACTGACAACCTCTCTGAACTTCGTTGGGAACAAAGTTATCTGTGTCTGTGTGCAGGTCCGCGTCAGTAGCGCCGCTGACACCTACTTATCATCTCTGGAGTCCTACTGGAGACAAACCATGGTATCTTTACCGAGGGAAATTTGCTGTTGTGCTGCATCACGCCTTCCACTTGGGGCTCACCAACGAAGGGCGAGAAGACTACACCCGTCAACCCTCGCGCCATCACGCCCGCATCGTCTTCCCCAACTCCGGCCGACAAGCTTCGCCGGGAAATTGCGCCTCCGTCCTTCCTTCTACAGCCACGCCGTCACCACCGTTGGACTCAGGGTGAGTCACCAGTTCGTCCCCACCTAGCCTTGGCCCCTTCTTCTTCCTCGTTCGGGATCCTCCATGGGAGCCGAGCTCGTCCTCCACCATGGATGAGCCCAAGCTCGCTCTCGTGAGCTTCTGCTTGCACCAACGCGTGCACCATGATCCCCATGCTCCTAGCTTTCGAATGAGCTAACCCCCGCACCAAATGAAGCACCACGGCGAGTTCAACCTTGAGCTCGGGCCTCTCCCGCCGCTAGGGCACACCGTCGTCGTCGTACCGAGGCACCCCAACACCCCCATCTTGCTCCAATCGAAGCGCGACGACGAGAGCTTCAACCTGGTGGAAGCAGCGCTCAATTTGGACCACGGGAACGCCGTCTCCGCGGACACCGCCGTCCCTGGACGTCGCCGGCGACTAGCCGCCGGCGAGGCTGACGTGATGGACCAGATTAACCACTAATCCCCCCCAGCAGTCACTTACATGTGGGCCCAGCCTCTGACTAATCACTGGATTAGTTTAAATAAAATTAAAACGGTTTAATTAACACAGTGAGAGAATGACATGTGGGTCCCCCTTGTCAGTGGCCCCTGACGCTAGCATGAGGTCATGCTGACGCAGTAATCCTTTTATTTTTAAAAATATTCCAAAAATCCCAGAAAATGAATTAAACTTTGGAAATTCATAACTAATTCATTTTAACTCCAAATTAAACATATAATATATGTAAAATTATCAGAAAAATGCAAGGATTCTGAATATGCACTTTGTTTTCATGTTTGACCATTTTAAAATGGGGGAACAGAGAGAACAATGCATATGAATTCCTTTTAAATTCAAATTGGAGTTTGAATTTGCAAAACCTTTGCAATGTACTTCATTTAAATGGAAACACTCACACCTCAGAAGCATATACATCAAGTTTCAACCTTCAACCATGTGATTGTGCATTGTATTTATATTTCTTCCTTGTTTGTTGTTTGTCGAGTAGAAGTGGAACCGGAACAGGAGGCTGCCCCCTTCGTTGAAGACCCCGATACTAAACCTCGTCAGCAAGGCAAGCAAACCCCCATTGATCATGTCGATAAAATCCCACTTCCCTCTCAGTCTCGCTTATGCATTGTTTAGGATAATTACCATGATGCGTTTCTACCGCATATTCGAACCCATTCCTTTGCATGACCTATCATCTTGTCACAGTAGTAAGCAAACCACAATCCTGGCAGATGTAGGAGTTGAATGATATCATGTGGCCCCTACAACTGTTACTGCTTATTGCATGCTTAGAGTGATACAATGTTGTTACTATTATGTGAGTCGGGATGGTAGTGATCATGCTGATGATGGTGGAAATGTGTTGGTGAATCTACCCTAATATAAGGTGAACGATGAGAGGTTGTGTAGGAGTACACAGTGGGTTGTCTCGTTGAACACCGCCTTAAGCCCGAGTTCTTGTGTGGTGATCCAAGCTGAAGAGTACTACCACATGTTGGGCAAACGGATCCTCGCTCAACCTACTAACTCACCCCTTCTCGGTTCAATGAGTCGCAGTAGTTCGGAGTTCTGGTAGGTTTGTGGCCTGGCTGCAAAGTGAGAGAATGGCTAAGACGAGACCGGCTTATGCACCACGCACACATCTTTTGGGACCACTTCGGTAAACCGGCCGGGTTACGAATGTGGAAACCATCCCAGATAGGCGTATTCATTGAACTTGAGTTGGTTGTGAGGTAAAAGTTGTGGAGATTATCCTCGCCGACACCCTCTTGAAGGGTGACGAGATCCCGGCGGTAACTGATGGTTTCATGTGTGTAGTAGTACACCCCTGCAGGGTTAACAAAACTATTCGAATAGCCGCGTCCACGGTAAGGGACTACTTGCAAAGCTTAGCTTGATTATTAGACAACTTGAACTGGATACTTATAAACCTTGCCAAGATAAGCGTGAGTGCTATGGCGTGCTTTCTCGTGGGGAAGTCGAGGAAGGCACCATAGTGGTGTAATTGGTTGGAGACATGTAGTGGACTCATGTACGCTTCTTACCTCAAGTCTGGTACTCGTAGTTCAGGACTAGCTAATTCAAAGCTGGCACTTCTGCTTATGAACCCCACCCCCCTTTACCTTGATACATGTGCATGAGTAGTATAGCTCCTACGTAAGTCTTGCTGAGTACGACTTTGTACTCATGTTTGCTTATTCTATGTTTTTGATGAACCCACTGACCCCGAAGGTGGATTCTTCCTCGACCTCGACGACTGAAGACCAAGCTAGTGTAGTCCCAGTCAGCAGACTGGTTCCCTCGTGGAGGGCTTGTGTTTAAATAAGGCTTCTTAAGCCATTTGTTAAACTTGTTTGTACTCAGACCTACTTTGCTTCCGCATGCTTGTTGTAATGTTGGATCACGGTCTCGTGATCTCCGTGTGCAATCTGTAAGAGTTATCAATAAAGTTGTATACTTTGTAGAGAATTGCAATGATACCTGCTGTTCATACTAGACATGTGTGCTGCGTGTATGATTATAACATGCATGTCTTAGTATGGGTTTTTGAGACCTTAGTTGTGATCTAGTTGGCAGTCTTTTATACACCAAGTGGCCCTTAGATGTGCGCAGCTTGGGGCATCGCAGTGCGATTGCTCGTGATTCTGTCACGTGCACACTTTGATGTATGATCGAGCCCGCCCTAGGCCCCGACTAAGTGATCGGGCTGGACTAAGTCTATGTAAGGGTTATAATACAATCGATAGTATGGTTGAGGCGACTTGTCTATGAGTATGGGAGTTCACCACCCATATCAATTAGACTTGTGTGCGGACGACGAGGACCCATTTCAGTTGATCATCCGGCCTAGATGGGATGCCCCTCATGTTCGATGCTTTCCAAGAACGTTCTGTGCTTGGGCTTGTCTGCTTAGACAAGTGGGTACGGTTCTCGGCTCTCCATATGATTGTGTTGTAGCGAGTCTTGCAGACGCTAATCCCGGGTCCCGACAGTTCCTCTGAGAACACCAAGTTGTGCGACTTCACTAGTCACAACAACAGTGACTTTATCTGCACTCCTATTGCTACGCCTGCTACTTCAGCACCTTCTTATGAGATTAAACCTTCTTTGCTGAACCTTGTTATGAAAGATCAATTTTCCGGTGCTAGAGATGATGATGCTTTGCACTTAAATAATTTTATTGAGCTTTGTGATATGCAAAAGTACAAAGAAGTAGATGGTGATATTGTTAAGCTTAAGCTTTTTCCTTTCTCCTTGAGGGATGAAGCTAAAATTTGGTTTCAATCCTTGCCTAAGAATAGCATAGACTCTTGGCACAAGTGCAAGGATGCTTTTATTGGGAAGTACTACCCCCCTGCTAAGATTATCCAATTGAGGAGTTTTATTATGAATTTTAAACAATTAGATAATGAACACGTTGCCCAAGCTTGGGAACGCATGAAATCTCTTGTTAAGAAGTGCCCTACGCATGGTTTGACTACTTGGATGGTTATCCAAACTTTTTATGCAGACTTGAACTATACCTCGCGGAACTTGCTAGATTTCGGCCGCGGGAGGAACCTTTATGTCAACTACACTTGGTGTTGCCACAAGACTTCTCGATGAGATGATGACCAACTACTCCCAATGGAACACCGAAAGAGCTCCAACAGGTAGGAAGGTAAACTCTGTCGAGGAGATCTCCTCCCTAAATGAAAAAGTTGACTTGATTATGTCTCTACTTACCAAGCAATCTCCTATTGATCATTGTGATGTACCTTTAAATTCTTTGATTGCTCAAGATCAACTAGATGTGAACTTTATCTCTAGAAACAACTTCAATAACAATTCTTATATGAGTAATTTTGGTAGCAATCCTAGACCGTTCCCCTCCAACAACTATGGGAACAACAACACTTATCCTAGCACCAAAAACTCCACTTCTGAATTGGAGAGTATGCTTAAAGTATTTATCACTACCCAAAAAGCCTTCAACAAGAGCGTAGAGGAAAAACTAGACAAACTAGATAACATCTCGTTGAAGGTAGACAATTTAGCCCATGAAGTATAATTGCTAAAAATTAGAACTTCTCCTCTTGAGGAGAGGAAGGTCACTCCTATGAATGCTATCCAAATGCAAATTAATGAAAACATTAGGATGATGGCTAAAATCAAAGAGAGATGGACTAGAGAAAAGGAGGAAGAGGATAGAATTAAGAGCCTTCCTACACACCATACCATTGCTACTATCCAAGTGGTTGAGGAGATCCAAACTCTTAGCACCCAATGCACCCCTAGTCCCATAGGACCTATTAATGGTGATGCTATGACATCAACCGTAGAAGAAGAAATTCCTATGATAATAGAAGCTACCAAAAAAGTGAGCCTAAAGGACACCACTACCACTTTACTTGATAGTAGTGACCTTGATTTTGATAATTGCACCCTTTCTGAAGTTATTCGTTTCCTTCACAAGATGTCTAGAGACCCCCACACTAGCACACTTAATCTTGCCTTCACGGAGCATATCACTAATGCTCTCATCAAAGCTAGTGAGGAGAAGCTTCGGGTAGAAGCCTCCATACCTAGAAATCTAGAAGATGGTTGGGATCCTATGATTAAAATTAAGTTGAATAACTTTTCTTGTTATGCTTTATATGATGTTGGAGCTAGTACCTCCGTTATTCCCAAAAGAATGTATGATATATTTGAATTGAAACCTTTTGATCCTTGTTCTTTTGGTGTTCATCTTGTCGATTCTTCCGTAAAGAAACCTTTACTTTTCAAGCTTTGTGCCATTTATAGCCTCATATGACAAGGGAAGTGAAAGTTGTGACATGTTGTCCAGAAAACAGATTCTGTCCTCGTGACTAGAAAAATCATGGAACAATCCCAGTTCATCTTTTTGAGCTGAATTTTTTACACAGCGTGATCTATACAATTACGAAACTTTTGTATGTTCCGAGTTTTTTTATTTGAGTTGCAGAAGTATCCCTAAAAAATTCTTTATTACCTGCTGGTCTGTTTTTCACAGATTCTGTCCTGTTTTGCCTTTTCTTCGTTTTGCAAACCTTAAGCTTGCTTTTTCTTTGCAAAAACTTTTTGGAAATCTTGAGAAACAGTATCTCTTCAAGATTATCTTTATTTCCAGTAGATAAAAAAACATTTTATTATGGGTACTAACCTCGCTAATCAGATTATGATGAGTTATGTATGAAGGGAGTTTTCAAGTGTGCGAGGGAAGATGATGAAAGAAGATTCAGGAGTGTCAAGCGTTCAAGCTTGGGGATGCCCCCATGCATCCCCAACAAATATTCAAGGAGACTCAAGCGTCTAAGCTTGGGGATGCCCACGTGCATCCCCTTCTCCTTCAACAATTATTAGTTCGTCTCTCCTTTCACTATATTTTTATCACTTCATGCGTTATGTGCTATGCTTGGAGCATCTCGCTCTTAGGTTTTATTTTTAGTTATATTTATATTTTCTTGCTGTTCATAACAAGTTAGATCTCAGCTTTCTTTGTGTGGGAGAGAAACACACTCCACTTCCGAAATCTAGAACACAACATAGGATTTTTCATGCTAATCTTTGCTGTGTGTGTTCTTTACGTTTTTCGTAGCTACTGTCATGTTTTGCTCTTAGTTTTCATGTTTATCTTTTCAACGAGCTTTTGTTTAGTTTGTTTCTGGAACTCTCTTGAGTTTTCATGTTTATCTTGTTTAGAGAGTTTGCCTGTTGCACTGAGTTTTGTGTCTTGACTTGAAGTAGGTAATTGAGGTTGCTATTCTTTTGTAGTAGTAACTTGCAATAGTTTTGAGGTATTGTTTTGAGTAATGTTTGGACTTTTTGTGTCAAGAGCTTTAGCCTATTAGTGATAGATTTAGTATTTTGGGCAATCCGTGTTTATTTTCAAAACTTACAAAATTAGTTGAGAACTTTAGCTACTAGATGGATCACTACTCTTCTGAGGGGTCGAATATTAGAATACACTCACGTACCATGAGTCGAGGATGCGCAAGGATAACCAAACCCCCATACATTCCTCCTTGGGGTACTTGTCTCTTTCTGAAAACTCCTTATTAGATTGAGAGTTACCGATAATAGGTGCATGAGTTCTTCGGACTAATGTGAGTATTCGAAAGTTGACACTTCCACCTTCCCATATTTTTCTAGCCTCTCTTGTGTCGTGCATTGCTTTCTTCTCACTCCGAGAGTTGGCGTCCACCTTCGCCGGTACATCCAAACCCTTGGCATGATACGCTGTGTCATCATAAACCTCCTTATATGCTTCCTCAAAACAGCCACCATACCTACCTATCAAGGCATTTCCATAGCCTTTCCGAGATACATTGCCATGAAACATCCATCTTCTCATGACTTGATCTTCATGTCATACATGCTACTTGCTTGATCTATGAGCTGCATGCTAGTTGGGCCTTGCCCTAATCATTGCTACATGACGCGCTAGTATCATCGCATACCCTGCTACACTGGCAGAGGCATACATTTGCACACATCATGATAGTTACATCTTCTTTATGATTTGAGTACTTTTGTAAAGTGTGAAAGATCTTCTATACTTTTGTAAAATATAGAGTGTTGCCCCTAAAGTGAGGAAAAGATCCCAAAGTGGACAAAATTAAAAGATCCCAAAGAGGACAAATGAGAGAAATAGAAAGAGCCATTGAGGCCACCAAAAATACAAAAAAATAGAAAAAAGAGAAATAAATAAATAAATAAAAAGAGAGAAGGGGCACACTACTATTCCTTTTGAGAGATCCACACTCGTACTCCCTCTTATATCTTGTACTCCATAGAGATTATCATTCATGCATATAGCTATGTGGGGACCTTCACACTATAAAATTTGGCTTGTATATTCCAACGATGAGCCTCCTCAAATGATCTCTAGGTCTTCTTGAGCAAGCAAGTTGGATGCACCCCCACGAGTTCCATTGGAGAGCTTACCTTAGCTCATATGTGCATCCGTTTCATGGCAATCCCTACTCCTCACGTCATATCTATCATTTGGCCTTCTCTCGCCTATGATTGTCCTCATTGATGTGAGCCTTTCACACCTTTTTGTCTTCCTCCTCCATGGTATTCTCTCTTTTTCATCCTAAGTGTCAACTTTCTTGCTTACGCTCATCCATTGCATGAGTGATCAAAATGTCAAAAAGGAGTGGATCATTTTGACTGGTACCTGGCTAGTGGTCTGGGGATGAGTCAAGATAAGATCCCAAAGAATACCAAGTGTGAAACTTTAGTAGATTGAGTTCTCAACACAAAAAATACTTTTTCTCGTATATCCCTATACCCTTTCTTGCACGCAAACACCATTTGGAGACATTCGAGTCACGGACAGCGAGAGCTCTTGCACCTTTATGTTCTTATGTTGCTTGTTCCAATGCTAAATATAGACTCTTGCCTGTTATGACTTGAATTGAATTACATGCCTTGATTGCTTTACTTAAAAGTTCTTATATCGTTGTTAGCATGTCACCACAGAAATTATTCTTTTATCATTTACCTACTCGAGGAAGAGCAGGAATTAAGCTTCGGGATGTTGATACGTCCAAAATGTATCTATAATTTCTACTTGCTCCATGCCCTTTTTGTGTGATATTGATATGATATTGATGAACTTCCATACACTTTTGATCATATTTGGACTAACCTATTAACTCAGTGCACCCTAGTGCCAGTTCCTATTTTCTGCTGTTTTTCTATTTCAGGTTTCCCCCCTATAAAAAGTGCTCCAAAAATTCAGGAAAAATCCAAAAAAATCAGCGTAGAAGAAGCTTAGGGATTCACCGAGGGGGGGCCAGAGGGGACCCACCAGGGCCCCAGGCGCCCTCCCGTCGCGCCCTAGGGTGGGGCCGCGCCAGGGGGCCGTCTGGACCCCTGGTGGACCCCCTGGATGCCCCCTTCGCCTATTTATTCCTCGTGACGAGAAACCCCCGTGACGGGAACCCTTTTTCGCGATCTCTCCTCTGTTCCGCCGCCGCCGCGCTTCCAAGATCGGGAGCACCAGAAGACCTCTTCCCGGCACCCTGCCGGAGGGAGGAACCACCTTCGGGAGCGTCTCCACCACCATGGATGCTTCCCGGATGAACCGTGAGTAGTCCACCTTGGACCATGGGTCTATGATCAGTAGTTATGTGATGTTCTCCTCCCCTCTTTGTTCTTCATGGATTAGACCACATGAGCTGCCCTACATGATCGAGGCACATATGTAATATTTCTTCTATTGCTATGTTGAGTTTGCTGGGATCCGATGGATTATGAGATTCTGTTCAGATTGTGTTTGAGTAATATATTTGATTCTCCTCTTTTATATTTATGTTCTTGAGTAATTCTTGCATGCTCTCCGTTGCTGTTTATTGCTTTGGCCAAGTAGTAGGTAGTGACTCCAAGAGGGAGCGTTATGCATGATTGTGGGTTCATGCCCCCCGATGACTAGCTTGAGTGACAGAAACATGAGTCTAGGGGATGTGTTGTTTCCACAAGGGGGGAAAACAACAGTGCTTGTACTTGCGGGTGCAAGGATTTTTTACTTTACGCAAAGTTCTTTAATGCAGTTGTCCGTTTCTTTGAATTTACGCTTTGGCTGGGATTCGCAACTTAATACCAGCGAGATGTTCTGGATAGATATATCAAGGTGGATGATTAGTAGGTAGATGCAGATGGATTTTGGTCTACTTGTCTTGGCGTACGCCCGTGCTTTTGAGCCTCTGCCTTTCTTAGCATAGTTAGCATTGGTTTGCGCACATAATCCTGTCAATTGCCCAGCTGTAATTTGTTTACCTCGCATGGCTATTTTATCGTCTTTTTGGAGAGAGACATCACTAGTGAACATCATAGGACCCCGGTCCATATTTCCAATACTGTTTACACCCGCTATTTATTTCCTTCTTAATTTACCTTTCCATTGCTATCACTATCATTATTATCCCGTGTGTTTGATCCTTTGTGAACAACAAGTCCGGAGGTATTGACAACCTCTTTGAACTCGTTGGGAGCAAAGTTATCTGTTGTGTGTGCAGGTCCACGTCAACCGCATAACTTTTGGCGTCGTTGTCACCTTCCTGTCGTTGTTGGAGTCCTACCGGAGACAAACCTTGGTATCTTCACCGAGGGAAATTTGCTACTGTCTATATCTCAACCTTCCACTTTGGGTAACCAACGAGGGGCGATAAGCCATCAGGCTCACCCGTGGGCCGAGCCTAGGTCGCAAGGTGGGCGAAGAATAACTCCAGCTCGCCCCGGGAAAAAGGAGGCAGTGGGCCGATCTGCTGGAGGGTGGCCGCGAGGGTGGGCTTGGGCCGGTTGGAGGCGCGTGGTCCACGTGGGCGCTGGGCCGCAGTGGCTGGAGGTGGCTGGGCCGGCCCACCTGGCCGGTGCGGCTCGCTCGCCCGATCCCGATTGGGATCGCAGTCGAGGCGGCGGCTGGCGGCGGCCTCCGGCGGCGTTCGCCGACGAGGGTTGCCGGGCAACATGGGGAGGCGCGGAGGCGTCCGAGGCTGGCCGGATCCAGCGAGAGGTGGCAAGCGACGAGGTCCCGTGGCGCGGCACGGAGCTCGGGTCGGGAGGCCGACCAACCATCCATGGCGCGTCGGCTGCTGTGTTTTCCACCGGCGGCGACCTGCGGGGTTGAGGGCGAGACGAAGTGAGGGGAGGAGAAGGAGAAGGGCGACGCGACGAGGAGGCTGCTCACCAAAGGTGGCGGATCGACGCCGGCGTCGGGTGGCGGAGGAGCAAGGAAGCGCGCGGCATGGTGGCTCCTCCACCGGAGCAACGACGAGCTCGGATGTCGGATGGGCCCGGGCGGGCTGGCGGCGACGGATCTCGGGCCCGCGGGGCCCGGATCTGGCTGGTGCTACGGTGGGGAGGTTGGGGTGACATGGACGCATCTGAGCCGTAGATCACCAGATCTGACGGCTAGATTTTCTTGGGATTAGGGTTTCGGAGTAGGGGAAGGATTTGGGGGCAGATCTAAACAATTTTTGGAGGGTGTGGCTGCAAATATTTCATGGGGAAACCCTAGAAGAGCTAGGGGAGTGGTGATCTGTGATGCCCCCAAAATCAATTCGTGTACAGTAATCATACACGCAAGGTACACGATTGAGATTAGGGACTCATGGTGAGATATCACAACACAACTCTACAAATAAAATAATACAAGTTGTTTAATACAAGCCAGGGGACACGAGGGCTCGAATACAACAACTCAAAAGAACAAATTTAGCGGAAGCAAAAGTATCTGAGTATAGACACAAGAATACAAGGTTGCCTTAAGAAGGCTAGCACAAATAACAACAGATCCAAAAGGCGAGGCCTCCTTCCTGGGAATCTCCAAACTACTCCTGGTCAACGGGGAACTCGACATCGTAGAAGGCATCGGGGATCTCCTGCTCCTAGACTCCAAGGCTCCAACGTCGATTGCAGCGGCCGATCAGGCAAAACATAAAGGTGAAATAAAGCAAAGGTGAGTATCTAGCATACCCGTGAGTCTTACGTCCGCTACTAATCATTTAGGCATTTGTATCAAATGGAAAGGGGAGGCTGTATATAGTGGACTGCAAGGTAGAAATCAGAATAAGGGTAAGAAGCTAGGCCTATCGAAGACTAGCATCTTCTGAAGGGTAAGAACCGTACCCACTTGTCTAAGCAGACAAGGCCAAGCACTGAATGTTCTCGGAAAGCATCGAACGTGAGGGGCATCCCATCCAGGCCGGATGATCAACTGAGATGGGTCATCATCGTCCGCACACAAGTCTAAATGATATGGGTGGTGAACTCCCATACTCATAGACCAGTCGCCTCAACCATACTATCGATTGTATCATAACCCTTACATAGATTTACTCCAGCCCGATCACTTAGTCGGGGTCTAGGGCAGGCTCGATCATACATCAAAGTGTGCACATGACGGAGTCACGAGCAATCGCATCGCGATGCCCCAAGATGTGCACATCTAAGGGCTACTTGGTGTATAAAAGACCGACAGTCAGATCACAACTAAGGTCTCGAAAACCCATACTAAGACATGCATGTTATAATCATACACGCAGAAAACATGTCTAGTATGAACAGCAAGTATCATTGCAATTCTCTACAAAGTGTACAACTTTATTGATAACTCTTACAGAGTGCACACAGACATCACAAGTCGGTGATCCAACATTACATCAAACATGCGAAAGCATAGTAGGTCTGAGTACAGACAAGTTTAACAAATGGCTTAGAGAAGCCTTATTTATAAACAAGCCCTTCCACAAGGGACCAGTCATCTGACTGGGACTACACTAGCTTGATCAGTCGTCGAGCTCCAGGAAGAATCCACCTTCGGGGTCAGTGGGTTCATCTAAAACATAGAATAAGCAAACGTGAGTACAAATTCATACTCAGCAAGACTTACGTAGGAGCTATACTACTCATGCACATGTATCAAGGTAAAGGGATGTGGGGTTCATAAGCAGAAGTGCCAGCTTTGACTTGGCTAGTCCTGAACTACGAGTACCAGACTTGAGGTAAGAAGCGTACACGAGTCCACTACAATCTCCAACCAATTACACCACTATGGTGCCTTCCTCGACTCCGCACGAGAAAGCACGCCATAGCACTCACGCTTATCTTGGCAAGTTTTATAAGTATCCAGTTCAAGTTGTCTAATAATCAAGCTAAGATTTCCAAGAAGTCCCTTACCGCGGATGCGGCTATTCGAATAGTTTTGTTAACCCTGCAGGGGTGTACCGCTACACACACATGACCATCAGTTACCTCCTTTGATCTCGACACCATTCAAGAGGTGTCGGCGAGGATGTTCACCACAACTGTTACCTCATAGCCGATCTAGTCCAAGAAAGCCGCCTACCTGGGTTGGCTACCACTATCGTGAACCGGGCCGGTTTACCGAAGTGGATCCAGATGATGTGTGCGTTGTGCATAAGCCGGTCTCGGCTGAGCCGTTCTCTCACTTATCATCCAGGCCAAAAACCTACCAGAACTCCAAACTACTGCGACATCTGGACATCGAAAGGGATGAGTTAGTAGGTTGAGAGGGGTCAGTGAGCCCAATGTGTGGTTGTACTCTTCATCTTGGATCACCACACAAGAACTCAGACTTAGGGCGGTGTTCAACGAGACAACCCACTGTGTAGTCCTACACAGCCTCTCATCGTTCACCTTTATTAGGGTAGATTCACCAACACATTTCCACCATCATCATCATGATTGCTACAAAGGAATTATGACTTCCAATAAGGGATATCGGAAGCAGATGTTCTGACCATGGGTATATAAGTTGAACGGAGTTATACGGGCAATCAACCGAGGTTTGAGGTAACGATATCCAGCTCATGTCCGGAATGACGTCTGAGCCGAAAGAATGAATTCATAGGGTTAACCAATGACTGCGTGCATTCGCGCACCCGATGATTCAACAGATCGGAATGGCAATGCCAAGGGAGGGCATCGAAGACCACAAGACAAATGGGATTAATCATAGTGCAAGCAGGTAATAAGAATCTCCAAAGCAGTAGGTTGCCGAGGATTGTCGCGAGATTGAATAGTATTTCAAAGTATTTTGGGAATCACAGGAACAACTTAGGATGAACGGATCCTCGATAAATGTTAGGAATTATCCGAAGGGTGAAAAGAAGCTGCAAGGCAGTATGCACAAAGGATTTACCAATCAACGGAAAGTATATCGAGGCATCTTGTAAACACAAGAGCATCTCGGATTGAATAGATGAAGGAAAGGTGTATGTGGTTATACATACGGCCTTATCTGTGGCCGGGAATAGTCAAGGTATCGGCACATATGGTCTCGGGAATTTTATCGGAGAGTAATCTTCGGAATCTTCTCGTGAAGCAAGCGATCATCTGTAATGACGGGCTCTCCGGGAGGAAGTATTCACGAGAACCTAATGTCAAAGTTAGAAAAATATTTAACCCGAAAGAGAAGAGAGATAAGAGTCCCAGAGTAAAGGTGCGGAGAAAAAGGATCCTAATACCACCCAGTTGCGACGGGGGCCGATAAGCCACACGACACTGTTAGTAGAGTAGTTTGGCAAGGACTAGACTCGACTTCGACCAAGGAGTTGGAAGGGGTTTTCCTACAGGCAGTCGGCTCTTATACCAACTTGTGACGCCCCCAAAATCAATTCGTGTACAGTAATCATACACGCAAGGTACACGATCGAGATTAGGGACTCACGGTGAGATATCACAACACAATTCTAGAAATAAAATAATACAAGTTGTTTAAAACAAGCCAGGGGCCACGAGGGCTCGAATACAACAGCTCGAGAGCACAAAGTTAGCGGAAGAAAAAGTATCTGAGTATAGACACAAGAATACAAGGTTGCCTTAAGAAGGCTAGCACAAATAACAACAGATCGAAAAGGCGAGGCCTCCTGCCTGGGAACCTCCAAACTACTCCTGGTCAACGGGGAACTCGACATCGTAGAAGGCATCGGGGATCTCCTTCTCCTGGACTCCAAGGCTCCAACGTCGACTGCAGCGGTCGATCAGACAAAACATAAAGGGGGAAATAAAGCAAAGGTAAGTATCTAGCATACCCGTGAGTCTTACGTCCGCTACTAAGCATTTATGAATTTGTATCAAATGGAAAGGGGAGGCTGTATATAGTGGACTGCAAGGTAGAAATCAGAATAAGGGTAAGAAGCTAGGCCTATTGAAGACTAGCATATTCTAACGTGTCTTGCAGCATGACAAGAGAACAGCCAATAGTTCATATAAAGCATAAAGTAACAATGAAGCAGAAGTTGCCGCAGCATTGTATAATAGTAAGTTGTAATGAATAATAACAAATGCCTCCGAGTTCCCCTCCTCGACTTCCCTGCGAGGAAGAAGACCCGGAACCATACAGTTTAATTGTAGTAGTTTGTAGTGGTAAGATCCAGCTTCAGCATAAAGCGTCCTGTTGCCGTGGACACGGCTATTCGAATAGATTAAACTCCCTTCAGGGGTGCACTACTGTTCAGCCTGCACGCTCGGATCTCCAGGGTGGCCTACACCTTGTTAGGGAATGCCCCACCGAGGCTATCCGACACATCGCAGCCCATCCTAGGCTCAACAGAGAGGCCATCCGTCGGACTATATCCTATGCGCCAAGGGGTCTAGGTCCCGCACCCTTGCACGCTCCTACACGGTGCGAGTCTGGCCGGTGAAGCAAAAAGCAAATCCAAATACTCCGTCCAGACGAAGAAGACACACCACTTCCTGGCAATCAGGCCGCAGTACTGCTGACGTCTGAAGAGCTTTCGGACAAACTACGACGCGGAGGGCCCACACCGTAATCCCACGTGTAGGTAGTGCGTACAGACCAATGGGTCTCTCAAGTCATCCACCAAACCATTTAGCATTTTAATTAACCTGCGTGACAACCGTTATCGTCGCCTCGACTTAACTGACCCGCGGACAACGACAGCAGTCAGGACCACCAGTACATCGGTGCCTGCCCTGTCGTCCCACCAAGTCTCTGCGGTTACCAACAAGGTGAACCGACTCCTTACCTTATCTCGCGTGTGCTCTTGGTAGAGCTCAAATTTCGTGGTTTGGTAACTCTCGCGAGATACAAGCAGGGGCCAAGAACGCCAGTAACGTCGGTCGTACCCTCCGTGTCGTTCCCGACGCAATACCACTCGCGGGCACCGTTGGGTCGCCCGAATTCTTACCTTAAGGACAACTGTTGCTCAGGTACCTAGAGCGGCTATACAGAGCCAGCAACAAGTGGAGTACAAGGATTACTCCTTGATAGCCCACACTTTATGGAGGCTTGGCAGAGCCGAGCTAGGGGGCTTCAGGCGGTGTCTGCGTTGTACCGAACCTGTTACAGTTAATATATCATATCCGTGTTCACGCCCAAAGCGATCATGGCCCGCTATCTAATCCTAGCTAACAATGTGCAGGGCTCACTGCTGAATAAGATATATATATATATTTATAGGCAGCATAGGATAAAGGAAGGTACATCAAGAGGCGACAAAAACATGTTATGCAATTGAATAGGATTGTAATCGTAGCAGCAGCTGTAACAATGCCTAGTGCAAGAAATGTACGGAAAAGATAGGTGATATCTGGGGAAGAGAATGGCTCTGCTTTCCTGGAAGCTCGCGGGAGTAGTACGATCGTCGACGACATAGTCGATCAAAGGGGCATCGGCAACGGTCGCAGGGACTACCGGACAATAAGAGAGGGGGAAGAAACAATAAATACACAACAATAATAGCAATACAAATACAAGACATTGCAAATGTTAAGCTAGAGGTGAACTAACGCGGTACAATGTATTATGCTCGGAGTGGGAAGTCATCTAGGGATGAAATACCGGCTCCGGGTGATTATCGACAGACTACCCGGAGGGGGGGAATGTCGATGTTTGTTGTGTTAGAGGGGTGTGGTTGGTATACGGATAGTGTATCCGTATCGTTGATGCATTCCGAACAACTTTTATGTTCAGAACATTTCCATCCAGAAAGTTTTACCGGTACCGGGTAATTACCGGACAGATGATCCGGAGGGGGAAAGTCTTGTGTTCGTTGTGTTAGAGGGGATTGATTTGCATACAGATAGCGTATTCGTATACGTTATATTTTTCTGATCAATTTTCATGTATAAAGTTTTTGAATCTGACTTACGGTTTAAAATATATTCAAATTCAAAGTTTAAATCAATTTAAATCATTTTCTGGATTTCTTTTATTTATTTAAATGCAACATTGTCCACAACCTTATCCAGCACAGTGATATGACAAGGGGGACCCACATGTCATACACTGTTATTAAAATTAAACTAAAATGGAGATTAACCAGCAGTGGACCCCACATGTCATACTCACCTTATATAAATAGGGATTAAGTTAATTTAACAGAGTGCTGTCAGTGGTGGGACCCAAGTGTCATGGACACATTGTTTGATAGGCAGTTTATTTAATCTGGTGGGTTAGTCAAGTGGTTGGGCCCACATGTCAATGACTAATGGTTATTTTGCTTTAACTTTAACTAGAGAGGATTAACAGGCTTGGGGGCTCACCTGTAAGTGACAAAGGGCCAAGTCATTAGGGCTAATTAGGAAACTGACGTGCGGGCCCCACACATCAGCCTCAGGGGAACCTCGCTGGCGATGAGCAGTACATCCGGCGGGGAGCGTGTGCTCGGTACATCGCATGGGAGGGGTCGTGCCCGGGTCCGTTCGAAAGCTGAGCTCGGCGCGTGTCCAATGGTGGCCACTGCATCGACCGTAGATTCCGGAGTCGAGGGCATGAACGGCGGTGGTGGTGGTAAAGAAAACGGCGACAGCGGCCTCGCCGTTTCGGCGCAAGCTAACGGGTGTGCATGGGTGGGATGGGCTTAGCCCATCACGGGGAGCACGCAGGTGCCAAACGCGCGTGTTGCGATGCCCGAAAGCCCGAGCTCGACTGGCCATGACGGCGGCCGGAGCGTGTGGAAGAGGGTAAACTGCACGGTGCTTATCGAGCGCTCGAGGCAAGTTGGCGGCGGCTGCCGTGCTCACCGCGAATGTGTAGAAGGTGGCAGTGGGCGTGATGGAGGCGTGGAGCAGCCGGAATCGTTCGGAGATCTCGCCGGGGCCGAGGACGATGTCGGCATCGATTCGCGTGGTGAAGGCGATGTGGGCTCGAGTCCTTCATTGCCGAGACGAAGACGACGACGATGAGAACCCATGAAAACTTGGGTTGGCCTGTCACGCCCAGTGGCCGCGCGAGTTCATGAGCTCGCGGCCACAGCGGCTTCTGGTGAGCTCTCAAGAGAGAGGGGGAGGCACGCAGGGACGGAGGGGAAGGGCGCTAGGGTTCCGGAGTGGGGGGGCTCGTTTTCTTATACTCACCGGGGAACCATGGGGATGCCGACACGACGACGAGCACGGCGATGGCGGACGGATGCGTGCCACAGCACAAGCATGATGTAACACCCTCAGTGTCAGGCATCAGTAAAACTTTTGGTTAATATATTCCTCTGTGATTAGCAAGCCTCCAATCACCTTTGATCATGCCTTGTTCATCTTTGAATTCAAACAAACCCAAAATGCCTTTGGATGAATATTAAAAATGGGTGACAATAAAATCTTTTCCAAAGATCTTGGAACCACTTTTATAAAATCCCAAATAATCATTGGACCATGGCAATGTGGTCATGGGTATTTATTGTGCCATGGAAAAAATTTAAACAAATAATAACAGTGCTAAAACAACACTATTTGCCAATTGCTTAATGAAAATAAATATCTAAAGAGTTTAGAAAAACCCTAAAAATTTTGTGGCACTCTAGGTATATGCTCTACTAATTATGGAACAATAATTGTATTATACAAAAATGCCTAAGCCATTTAAATAAATGCTAACAGAATTTTACAGAAAAAGAAAAGAACAAAAATGGGACACCGACTATTTGTCGCACGTGGCAAAGCCCACTGATCTGGCCCAACCGGGCCCTTTCCTTTTTCCCCCATCTTCTTCCTGTTCCTCTGGCCGTGGCGACCGTGGCATTGCCGCCGGACCACCTCGCCACCTCCTGCGTCGCTACAGGACCCGTCATCGACAAATATCCCCCCGGGATTTGTGGATCGGGATCCCGCTCGGACCTCACTCCATTCCCCCACCCCCGCGCTCGATTCCGTCGTCTCCCTCGAGCTGCCCGAGCCGCCATGAACGCGGGCTCGTGAACACCCGCGGCCATCGTGCTCCCCGCGTCGCTCCGGCATGTCCAGGGGGGTCGCCGTCATCCTCCACCTCGCAAACCCCTGTTGAAACGAGTCGGGAGCCACCACAGGCTACGGATCAAGCCACCCCCTTCCGCCGCGAGCGCCGGCCGGCGTCCCCAAATTCGTCGCTGCCGCTGCGTCTCCGGCTTCCCCGAGACCTCCTCGAGCTCCCCTGTGAGCCCACGCACCCTCCTAAACCCTTCCCTCCCTCCGTCGTGTCTCGTAGCGCCCTTGCCGCGATTTCGAGCTCCGGCCACCGCCGGTTGTCCCCGTCGTCTCTGCTCTGGTCCACTTCGGCTCGCCCTAGTGGCACGGTTGGGGGTGGTTCATCCCGTAGAGCGCGTTGAAGAAACCGGCGCGCCAAATGGCGCATGGGGTCGTGCGCATGGTCGGCGTCATCGCGTCCTGCTCGCCGCTGGCGGTCGAAGCCGCGCCCTTGGCCACCCCGCCGCACCGGCCCGAGGGCACCCCGCCTCGCCTCTCCGGCCTCCGCCGCACCCCCACCCTCGCCGCGTCGATTCCCTCTGCTTCCCCCTCGCCGGAGCGGCTCGCCGCCATGCCCCCCCCCCCCGGCCGCCGGCGTGTGTGCCAGTGGGTTGGCTAACCCACTGTTAAGCCATGGGCTTACCCCCCCCCCCCCCCCGTCCAACTGCCATGTGGGCCGCCCTATTAACCAGCCCCTAATAAAATTTAATTTAGTTAAATTAAACACCCCTGTTTGTATGACATTTGGGCCCAGGTCAGTTATTAGATTAAATAAAAATTTAGGGACAATCTGTTACAATGACAACTGGGTCCCACCTGTAGGTAATTAAGTTAAAAGAAATAAAAATGCTAATAGTCTATGACATGTGGGACCAGTGGGTAATTAAATTTAATTATTTGTTTTATTAGCCATGTGAGGCTGACCAGTGGGTCCCACTGGTCAGGTTTGACCAGTCAAACTGCATCGTTCTCGATAATGTAAGTTTATTGATAAAAGAAATCCAGTAATTCATTTATAATGATTAAAATTTTAAAACTGAATATCTTTTAAACCGTAAGTCAGATTCAAAAACTTTATACATCAAAATTGATCAGAAAAATATAACGAATACGGATACGGTATCCGTATACCCACCACACCCCTCTAACACAACAAACATCGACACCCCCCCCCTCCGGGCCGTTTGTCCGATGATTTGTCCGGTACTGATAAAGTATCCGGATGAATTTGTTCCGAACACGAATGTTGTTCAGAATAGTTCAACTAGCACGGATACACCCCTCTTATGTTTGTCGGATGTCCACGACACCTCCGACATGGTACCTTCCCCCTCCGTACACCCTGTCCGGTAATCACCCGGAGCTGGTAATTCATCCCCGGATGATTTTCCGCTCCGAGCTTCACACATTGCACTGCGTTAGAACCCCGTAAACATTTCATCTGTCATGTCATGCATATGTTTGTATATTATTGTTGTGTATTTCCTGTTTCCTCCCCCCTTAATCTCCGGTAGACCCCGAGACTGCCGTTGACTACACCGCTGCCGAGTACGACTACGTCGTCGACGACTGTACCCCGACAGTCGAGCTTCCAGGCAAGCAGATCCATTCTCTTCCCCAGATATCGCCTATCTTTCCGTACTTTCTTGCACTAGGCATTGTTACTGCTGCTGCTACGATTACAATCCTATTCAATTGCATAGCCTGATTTTGTCGCCCCTTGATGTACCTTTCCTTTATCCTATGCTGCCTATTATTACTTATGCATTATTCAGCAGTGAGCCCTGCGCATTGTTAGCTAGAATTAGTTAGCGGGCCGCGACCACTCAGGGTAGTGAACGCGGATACAAAATATTACAACTGCACACGTACGGTACAATGCAGACACCGCCTAAGGCCCCCTAGCTCGGCTCGGCCGAGCCACCTTCGAGTGTGAGCTATCAAGGAGTAATCCTTGTACTCCACTCGTTGATGACTCTGTATAGCCGCTCTAGGTACCTGAGCAACGATTGTCCTTAAAGGTAAGAGTCGGGCGACCCAACGGTGCCCGCGAGAGGTATATTGTCGGGAACGACAGGGAGGGTATGACCGACGTTACTGCCGTGCTTGGCCCCTGCTCGTATCTCGCGAGAGTTACCAAACTACGAAAAGTCAAGCTCTACCAAGAGCAAACGCGAGACATGGTAAGGAGACGGTTCACCTTGTCGGTAACCGCAGAGACTTGGTTGGACGACAGGGCAGGCACCGATGTACTGGTGGTCCTGACTGCTGTCGTTGACCGCGGGTCAGTTAAGTCGAGGCAACGATAACGGTTGTCACGCAGGTTAATTAAAATGCTAAATGGTTCGGCGGATGTCTTGAGTAGCCTTTTTGGCTTGTACGCACTACCTACATGTGGGACGAGGAGTGTGGGCTCCCCTGCATCTTAGTCTCGTTCGAGGGTCTTCAGACATCAGCAGTACCGCGGGTTGATTGCCGGGAAGTGGTGTTGTCTTCTCTTGCTCGAGCGGTGTATTTGTATTTTCTTTTATTTTGCTTCACCGGCCAGTCACGCACCGTGCAGGAGTACGTTCGGGTTAGGGTCCAAAGCCCGGCGAACATAGGATATAGTCCGGCGGATGACCTCTCTGTTGATTGCCGAAGGATGGGCTACGTCGGATAGATTTGGTGGAGCGTTCCCTAACAAGGTGTACGCCACCCTGGAGATCGGAGCGGCGTAGAGTCATGCCAGTGCACCCCTGCAGTGAAGATTAATCTATTCGAATAGCCGTGTCCACGGTAACAGGACGCTTTATGCTGAAGCTGGATCTTACCACTACAAACTACTACTATTAAACTGTATGGTTCCGGGTCTTCTTCCTCGCAGGGAGTCGAGGAAGGGAACTCGGAGGCATTATTATTATTAATTATTACAACTTACTATTATACAATGCTGCAGCAACTTCTGCTGCATTGTTATTACTTTATGCTTTATATAAACTGTTGGCTGATTCTCTTCTCATGCTGCAAGACAACGTTAGAAGATGCTAGTCTTCGATAGGCCTAGCTTCTTACCCTTATTCTGATTTCTACCTTGCAGTCCACTATATACAGCCTCCCCTTTCCATTTGATACAATGCATAATGCTTAGTAGCAGACGTAAGACTCGCGGGTATACTAGATACTCACCTTTGCTTTATTTCCCCCCTTTATGTTTTGCCTGATCGGCCGCTGCAGTCGACGTTGGAGCCCAGGAGCAGGAGTACCCCGGAGGCGGATACTACTACGTCGAGACCCCCGCTGACCAGGACCAGGAGTAGTTTCGGAGGCTCCCAGGCAGGAGGCCTTGCCTTTTCGATCTGTATCTCTGATGTTATTTGTGCTAGCCTTCTTAAGGAAAAAACTTGACTAACTATGTATGTACTCAGATATTATGCTTTGTATAACTTATGTATTCGGGTCCGCGCGACCCCCCCTTTATTGTAACATATTGGTTTATCCTTTTGTGTTTAGTGTTGTGCTGTGATATTCTCACCGTGGCACCCTAATCTCAGCCGTGTACCCTGCGTGTATGATTACTGTACACGGATTGATTTTGGGGGCGTCACACATGAGCAGTGGAGGGAAGAAGACTAGTGGGAGGGGGCTGGGCTGGGCCCGGGTGGGCCTCGCCATGGGCATAGTATAGGGTTTTTCATTGTTTTGTTGTTTTCCTTTTTCTTTTTATTCACTGTTATATTTAATATAAGTACCAAATAACTTTTGTAAAATGTGTCACTGATCCAATTAAATATTTTGTAACATCCTAAGTTGGCACAAAAAGTTTGGGGTCACGATAAAATCATTTGCATTTTATTTAATTATAAAATGATTATATGGGGCTATTTTTCTATTGCTTTTATTTGTTTAGCTATTAAATGATTTATAGCAAGTATGAAACTTATTGGTATACTGGTGTTGCACATTACTGAAGTGCCACAAAAGTATGGGGCTTTTATAAAACATTTTGCTATTTGTTTTTGTGTTGCAACTGATAAAAGGGACTTTTGGCTAATGCTTTGATTTGTTTGATTTATTTAATAGCTTAATAAAACCCCACAACCATATGGACATGAACCAATGATTATTTGGCATTTTAAAAAATTGGTTGCACAATTTTTGGTTGAACATAAATTGTCACTTTGTTTTGGAATTTTTAATCGGGTTGAATTTGAACAAGCCTTGGTCAAGGTGATCATCACCTGCCCAATCATGGTGACTTGGCAACAGTAAAAGTGATTAATGTAGGTGATTACTATAGTGTGACACCCGGGGTGTTACATGATCTTTATATAGGGTGGTCTGGATGGCAGGTTTACGCAAAAGCCCTCGGGTTTTCTCCCGCGTGTCCGGTACTCCACGTTTCTGACCGCCGGGAGTGAATACGACCTCCGATTCAGACGAAATCTTGAACCACGTGCTGAGCGCGGTGAGCCCGTAAGTCATACCTCACTTCGATACCGTTCCGAGAATATTTTCCGGCGCCCAATAAAATATTCCATTTAATTATTAAATGGGGTTTTTCGTTCCGATGGCGATGGCTGGTCTTGTGCCGGAAGATGCGACGGTGCTCGGGTGAAAACCCGGTGTCACAAAGGTCGTGTGCCGTTGGAAAAAGGTTTGGTCCCGCATCCGATACGAGAAAGAGGGGGGATATTCACCGATTAATAAATCAGCGAAGCAAATACTGCAAACAATTCTAGCAAGCAATAAAATAAAGCAACAAACAAACTTTTTTAATTTGGGTGAAAATCCTGGGCGGTTACAGCTGAGGAGCAGCAAGTGGCCCAATCCT
The DNA here is from genome assembly GCA_950022295.1 of Bromus sterilis. Classification (NCBI taxonomy): domain Eukaryota; kingdom Viridiplantae; phylum Streptophyta; class Magnoliopsida; order Poales; family Poaceae; genus Bromus; species Bromus sterilis. Next base: position 268,037,131 of record OX465597.1, on the reverse strand, counting down.
TTTGAGCAAAGGATAAGCCTAGCAACTGAACTTATAAAGACTAAAGCGTTCTTGAGGACACACGTGAGAATTAGTCACGTGCTTTCGCCGTATTCCGTATCGGTACCATGTTTTGTGTTGATAAGTGTTGAGTGGGTGGATATATGCTAGTACACCTTCTAGACTAAGACAAGTGCACTCTTATGATTAAAGACCTTGCAATCATCCGCAAATGCAAGGTAGAAATTAAGGCAAAAGACTAACCACGGCAATAAGATCAAGGATCCATTATTCCCTTGTGCAAAAGTGTGCAAACTGGGGTTCAGGTTTCTGTCACTCCGGCAACCCACCGTAAGCATTCTTTATACACAATGTATTCCCCTAGGTCCTTAACAAGGCGAAGTGTTATGTGTTCAACTCACATAACACCACTAGAAAATAACAACACAACTTAAATGTCAAACAACACATATTACTTCAACATCATATTCCTACTAACAACAAGACTTCTACCATGTCCTCAAGAACTAAAGTAACTACTAATACATCCAAAACGTATCTATAATTTATGCTTGCTCCATGCCTCTTTTGTGTGATATTGCTATGATATTGATGAACTTCCATACACTTTTGATCATATTTGGACTAACCTATTAACTCGGTGCACCCCAGTGCCAGTGTCGGGACCCGGGGTTAGCGTATGTAATTCCAGCCACGATACAATCACATGGAGAGCCGAGAGCCGTACCCACTTGTCTAAGCAGACAAGGCCAAGCACAGAACACACTCGGAAAGCATCAAACGTGAGGGGCATCCCATCCAGGCCGGATGATCAACTGAGATGGGTCCTCATCGCCCGCTCACAAGTCTAAATGATTATGGGTGGTGAAATCCCATACTCATAGACAAGTCGCCTCAACCATGTTGTCGATTGAATCCTAACTCTTACATATACTTACTCCAGCCCGATCACTTAGTCGGGGTCTAGGGCGGGCTCGATCATACAACAAAGTGTGCACGTGACAGAGTCACGAACAATCGCATCGCGATGCCCCAAGCTGCGCACATCTAAGGGCCACTTGGTGTATAAAAGACCGCCAGCCAGATCACAACTAAGGTCTCAAAAACCCATACTAAGACATGCATGTTATAAACATACACGCAGCACACATGCCTAGTATGAACAGCAGGTATCATCACATGACTCTACGAAGTACTCTTTATAGAATATACACATAGAGCATACAAAGATCACATGTCTGTGATCACATTACATCATACAACGGAAGCAAATTAGGTCTGAGTACAGACAAGTTTAACAAATGTCTTAGAGAAGCCTTGTAAACAAACATGCCCTTCCACGAGGGACCAGACTGCTGTCTGGGACTATGCTAACTTAGTCAACGTCGAGCTTCACGAAGGTGACTCCATCGGGGTCCGGGTTCTCATCTAAAACATAGAATAAGCAAACATGAGTACAAAGTCGTACTCAGCAAGACTTACATCAGAACTATACTACTCATGCTCAAGTATCAAGGTAAAGGAGGTGGGGTTCAACATGCAGAAGTGCCAGCTTTGACTTGGCTAATCCTGTACTACGAGTACCAGACTTTGAGGTAAGAAGCGTACACGAGTCCACTACATCTCCAACCAATACACCACTATGGTGCCTTCCTCGACTTCCCCACGAGAAAGCACACCATAGCACTCACGCTTATCTTGTGAGTTTTATAAGTATCCATTCAAGTTGTCTATGATCAAGTAGAGGTTTCCAAGTAGTCCATAACCGCGGACACGGCTATTCGAATAGTTCATTAACCCTGCAGGGGTGTACATATTCACACGCGTGTCATCACTTATCGCCTCGTTCTTGTCATCCTTCAAGCGGATGTCGGACGTGGATGAAACCAAGGCACTACCCTCACATCACCTTCTCTAATCCAGGAGTCGACTACCTGAGTTTGTCACCGCTCGAGAGTCCGGCCGGTTCCACGAAACGGACTCAGATAATGTAAGGGACCGAGACGCCACCTTTGACAGATGGTTTCACTGCCTCACAGGTCCACCCACATATCTATACATAAATCAAATGGAAAGCCCGAATCTAGTGTGACTCCTGGACCGGATCGGGTACGTAAAGAGGCCAAACGGGGCTCCCATAAAACCCTACATGTGGTCATACTCTTTGTCTTGGATCACAAAACAGGAACTCAGGGCCTAGGGCAGTGTTCAATGAGACAACCCACTGTGTACTCCTACACAGCCTCTCATCGTTCACCTTTGTTTAGGGTGGATTCACCAACACGTTTCACTTTCATCAACACCACTGTGTTCATTCCATCCCGATTCACAATCAAAACATCCTCATTGTACCACTAAGCAGCAAAAGCAGTAACAGTTGTAGGGGCCACATGCTCATCAACCAACTCCTAAATCTGCTAGGATTGTGGTTTGCTTAATACGGTGGCAAAATGATAGGTCATGCATCGGAATGGGTTCAACTATGCGAAAGAACGTGTCTCGATGATCTCCTAAACATGCATAACCGAGACTGAGAGGGAAGTAGGATTTTATAGACATGATCAATGGGGTTTGCTTGCCTTGCTGACGATACACGGGTCTTAACGGTGGTCTTCTTCTTCGGGGGGGGGGGGGATCACAGTCTCGGAGGCACTGTTACCGGCACAATCATCAACAAGAGGGGGACAACTTTCAAAATAAAAATGCACATACACATGATAAGGTTGTCCATGATGTGAATGGTACTGGTTTGTAGCATAATCAATTTAATTGAAGTATATTGCATTTGAAATGCAAATTCAAACTCCAAATTCAATTTCAAATTAAGTCATATACACATTTGCTTCTGTTCCCCCATTTTAAAATGGTCAAACATAAAAACAAATTGCATATTCTCAATCCTTGTATTTTTCTGATAATTTTTCATATATTATATGTTTAATTTGGAGTTCATATGAATTAATTATGAATTTCCAAAGTTTAACTCATTTTCTGGATTTTTCTCTGTTTTAATTAATTCTTTTAAATTCTGGAATTTGGTTTATCGCGTCATGCTGAGGTGGGGGTGATGTCACAGGGGGGGCTGACAGGTGGGGTCGGGGTGTCAGTGGGAGAGGGGTTAAATCCGTGGTTAATTAATTTAACCAGATGGTTTAAGGGGGCAGGGCCCACCTGTCAGTGACCCAAGGGTCAACTAACAGGGGATTAGCCCCTTAAGCTAATCGGGCCCGCCGGCGGTTAGCCGCCGGTGACCACCAGCGCGGCGGAGCTGCACGGGGAGGAGGCTCCCGGCCTCCAAATGATGCGCACGAAGCACCAGGAGAGAGCCCTTGCTCCCGCGCGTCCAGTGGACCCATTGGGGGGTCACTGGCGTGCTCCAGAGCTCGGGAGCAACGACCATGGCGGTGGCCGAAACACTGCCTCGCCGAAATCCAGCCACGGGGTGCTAAAAGGCCAGCGGAGTGGGGGGAAAAGGAGAGCTCCTTACGCTGAACGCGACGGTGAGCTCGGGGTAGCCGGAGGAGGCGAGGTGGCGGTGGAATTCGTGGAGACGATCTCGGCGGCCGGCGATGAATTCTTGAAGCGGACGTCTCCTCCAGTGGCGCTTGGCTCGAATTGACACGACAGCTTGATGGAGACGTGGACGGGGAGTTCAACGGACACGGTGGTGCGGCGAGGGGAGTAAGGTGGCCACGCGCTCTACGGCGGCGTGCTCCGCTAGGGCTACTGGTGGCGCTGGATTCACGGGGAAGAGAGACAGGGAGGAAGCCAGAGGAGAGGGAAAGGGTGCGGGGCTTCTGGGCAAGTTGCGTGGCGCGAGGAGGAGGCCTGGGGGGTTCCAGGCGAGCCTCGGTGGCGTCCACGGTGCTCGGCTCGCCACCGAGCTGCTTGGAGGCGAGGGGAGGAAGACGACACGGCAAGCTGGGCTGGGCCGGCTACTGGGCCAGGTGGCCAGGGGGTGGGCTGGATTTCCTTTTGTTCTTTTTCTTTCTGTTTTTCCTTTTCTGTAAATATGTTTTGCCCTGAATAAAATAGCAAGGCATTTTATAAAATCATGAACACTTTTATGTGGGCTTATAACATAAATAGTTAGCCACTCATAAGTTTTGGTGACTTTTGAAATTCAAACAATTTGAATTTAAATTCAAATTGGAGTTAAATTTAATTTCCAAAGCACCTTTTGAATTTTTGAATATTCCATGGGCATGGGAAAATCCCCAAACCACTTTTGCAATGATCAACATCATTTATAGGAATTTTCCAAATATTCAAATGATTTTTGGAAAAAGATTTTTATCTGGCCATTTATTTAAATTCTCAGGGCTTTTCTTTTCCCCATTTTTGATTTTCTTTTTGAATTTTTCATGATGCAAAAGGGCACAAACAATCCTAGCACTTACCCTAGTTGGGGTTCTGACAGCCAGTTCCTGTTTTCTGCTGTTTTTCTATTTCAGGTTTTCCCCTTATTAAAAGTACCAGAAAAATTTTGGAAAAAATATAGGAAAAATCAACGTACCGGAAGCTTCGAGAAAAGCCCAGGAGGGGCCAGAGGGGATCCAGGGGGGCCCAGGCGGCCAGAGCGCGCGGCCAGGCCCCTGGCCGCGTCAGGGGGGCGCCTGGAGCCCCTGGCCCACCTCTGGCTGCCCCATTTCTCCTATTTATTCCCCGTGACGAGAAACCCTCGGGGACGGAACCCTTTTTCGTGATCTCTCCTCTGTTCCGCCGCCGCCGCGCTTCCAAGATCAGGAGCACCAGAAGACCTCTTCCCGACACCCTGCCGGAGGGAGGAACCACCTCCGGGAGCTTCTCCACCACCATGGATGCTTCCCGGATGAACCGTGAGTAGTCCACCTTGGACCATGGGTCTATGATCAGTAGCTATGTGATGTTCTCCTCCCCTCTCTTTTTTCATGGATTAGACCTCGTGAGCTGCCCTACATGATCGAGGCGCATATGTAATCTTTTCTGTTGTTGCTATGCTGAGTTTGCTAGGATCCGATGGATTATGAGATTATGTTCAGATTGTGATTGAGTTATATATTTGATTCTCTTCTTTTATATTTATGTCCTTGAGTAACTCTTGCATGTTCTCCGTTGCTGTTTATTGCTTTCGCCAAGTAGTAGGTAGTGACTCCAAGAGGGAGCGTTATGCATGATTGTGGGTTCATGCCCCCCGATGGCTAGCTTGAGTGACAGAAACATGAGTCTAGGGGATGTGTTGTTGCCACAAGGGGGAAAACAATGGTGCTTGTACTTGCGGGTACAAGGATTGTTTACTTTACGCAAAGTTCTTTAATGCAGTTGTCCGTTGCTTTAAGTTTACACTTTGGGTGGGATTCGCAACTTAATACCAGCGAGATGTTCTGGATAGATATCTCAAGGTGGATGATTAGTGGGTAGATGCAGATGGATTTCGGTCTACTTGTTTTGGCGTACCGCCCGTGATTTTGAGCCTCTTCCTTTCTGTTTTGCATAATTAGCATTGGTTTGCGCACATAATCATGTCAATTGCCCAGCAGTAATTTGTTTACCTCGCATGGTTGTTTTATCGTCTTTTGGGAGAGAGACATCACTAGTGAACATCATGAGATCCAGGTCCATACCTCCACCACTGTTTACACTATCAATTTGCTTTCAGTATTTACTTTTTAGTTGCTATCACTATCATTATTATCCCGTGCTTTTTATCCTTTGTAAATAACAAGGCCGAAGGAATTGACAACTCCTCTGTACTCGTTGGGAGCAAAGCTATCTGTTGTGTGTGCAGGTCCAGGCAAAACAAGTGATTATCATAAGACGGCGCCTCACTTGCCGAACCACCTACTTGTCGACGTTGGAGTCCTACTGGAGACAATCTAAACCTTAGCATCTTCGCTAAGGGAAATTTGCCGCTATCTGCATCTCACCTTCCACTTGGGGTAACCAACGGGGGCGAGAAGTTATCTCGTGTATCAAGTACTCACAAGACATAAAAGATATCATGATCATTGTTGATAAATATATGATAAACAATCTGGACACAACAATAATTCTCCAACAAAACTCAATAATATTCACCACAAAGAGTAATTAACACAGATAGAGTAGAGAGGATGCGTAACACCCTCAGAATAAGTAACAGTAATCACTACAGTGATTCCACTGTTAGTGATCATTACTGTTGATGATCAAGCCATGATCACCTTTGATCATAGCTCTGTCAATTTCCAACCCGGATAAAATTTTCAAATTGGGTAAATGATAAAACTTTACTCCAAGAGTTGTGGATGCCAGTCAATCAACATGATCATGGTTAAACCAAGTCAACTCCTAGCCATTTCAATAATCACAAGTCAATGCTAATGATGGAACCAATTTTGTGAGGTTATCACAATTGTTTTAAAACTTAATATAAAAATGGAAGTCATAGTTAAACCAAAGTTAATGAAACATATTTATTAAAATGCCTAGCAATATTAGGTGATGATAATATAGCAATGGTTGTTTTATTAAAATGGTATAGTAATAATATGAAATAAAAACAGTAACTAGAGGATTATTATATTGCCATGGAAAAATAATAAATAAATGGAAATCATAGTTCAACCAAAAATGATGGAACCTATTTATAAAATGCCTAAAAATTATTAGGCCATGATTAATATATCACTGGATATTTTATTAAAGTGATTTAGGAGTATTATGAAATAAAGGCAATATATTGAAAATTATTAAAATTGCCATAATAATTTTAATAAACTTGTGGAAATTTTAAAATGCACTAAAAAATTGTTGAACCAGTTTTATAAAAAGCCTAATAATTAGTAAGCCATAATAAAAGTGTATGGGGGAGTTATTAGTTTGTTTAAATAAAAGAAACAATTTAAAAATAGTAGCAAAAAAGCCTATTTTAATTATTAAATAATAATACAAAATACAAATGCTTTTAAGAAAATGGAAAAACCTAATAAAACGCATGTGGGCAAGGCCCACCCCAGGGCCCAGCCCCCGTCTCTCCTCTCCCCTCCCCTGCCTCCCACCGACACCCCTCCCCTGTTCCCCTCCCCTCCCCCACCACGGCACAGTGCCATGGCAGGGCACGAGCCGAGCTCACCTGCCCCCTACCTGCTCCCCCCTCCCCTCTTTATAAGATCCCCCTCCCCCGCGCCCCCTGTAACCCTAGATCACGGCGCCATTCCCCATCACCCCTCCCCCCTCTCCAGCCTCTCCCCGTGGTTGCCCGCGCCCAACCGTGTGCGCCGCCGTCGCACGCCATCGCGGCCACCGGCCGTCCTGGCGACCGCGAGCTTGTCCGGCGGCTTCCCCTTTGTCTTCCTCGTCGACTCCGCCTCGGGTTCGGGCCAAGCCACCCCGTGAATGCAGAATCTCATCGCTCCTCCTCCACGGGCGTCGTTCGCCGCCGGCACAAATTCGCCGCGCTCGCTCCCTCTCCGGCCTCCACGAGCATGCTTCGAGCTCCCTGGTGAGCTCACGCTGCTTTCCCCCCTCCTTAACCGTCCTTCCGGCCACCATGGCCCCTCCCCGCCGCGTACCGGGCGTCGCCGCGGCCGCCATGGCCAGGCGCGAGCTCGCCGCGCCCTGGCTCCCCTAGGCACGTCCACCGCATCCTGGACGCGCCCCTGGCGTACTCGCGCGCACATGTGAGGCCACACACGCCCCGCCTTGAACCCCCCTGTCCTCGCCACCGGGCGGGCTCGCCGCCGGTGTGCCCTCCGTGGGCGCTCCCGTGGTCAAGCTGGTGGGGTTGTCCCACTGACTGGCAGGCCCCGCCTTGTTTAATTAATCATAGGCATCAGATTAAAGTTAACCCCATATAGTTTAGTTAATAAAACTCATCTTTAGATAAACTAGCAGTCCATGACAAGTGGGCCCTAGCCCTTTGGGTTAATTTAAAAGAAACCGTTAATGTTAATTGTGCTTGTTAGTATGACAGATGGGCCCCCTACCCTTTAACTTAATTAAACTGTTGATTAAACATATGTGTCTATGACACCTGGCCCCAGTTGTTAGTAGTTTAAGATATTAATTTATTAATTCTGTGTGTCAATGACATGTAGGACCCACTGATTATTTGGATTTAATAAAAGGAATTATTAAAATGTGAGGCTGACATGTGGCCCACATGTCAGCACTGCTGTGGATAAGGTTGTGCATAATGTTGGATTTTTAATAATAAAAGAAATTCTAAAAAAATCTTTTAAAATGATTTAAACTTTGAAAAATCATATAAAATAAACCGTAATTCAGATTCAAAAACTTTATACATCAAAATTGATCAGAAAAATATAACGAATACAGATACACTATCCGTATGTCTACCACCCCCTTAACGTACCGAACATCGACATTCCCCCCTTCGGGCCGTCTGTCGATAATTCCCGGTACCGATATACGTTACCCGGATGTAAAACTTTTGTATACGAAAGTTGCTCAGAACGGATCACCGAGTTCAGATATGATACCCATACTCCCACCACACCCCTCTAACGTGCCGAACATCGAACCGTCCCCCTCCGGTACCGTTAGTCCGATAATTGCCCGATACCGATAAACCCTCCGGATGAATTTATTATTAACACGAAAGTTGTTCGGAATAGATCAACTAACCCGGATACACCACCCACACATGTGTCGGATGTCCACGACACCTCCGGCATGATATCTCCCCCCCTCCGGACACCTTGCCCGATAATCACCCGGAGCTGGCCGTTCATCCCCGGATGAATTCCCGCTCTGAGCAACGTGCATTGCACTGCGTTAGAACACCGTTAACATTGCATCTGTCATGTAATGAAACTATTTGCATTGTTGTGCTTTGTATTTACTGTTTCTTCCCCCCTTAATCTCCGATAGACTCCGCTGCAGTTGTCGACTACACCGTTGCCGAGTACGACTACTTCGTCGACGATCCTACCCCTACCGTCGAGCTTCCAGGCAAGCAGAGCCATTCTCTTCCCCAGATATCTCCTATCTTTCCGTACTTTTCTTGCACTAGGCATTGTTACTGCTGCTGCTACGTTACAATCCTATTCAATTGCATAGCCTGTTTTTGTCGCCCCTTGATGTACCTCCTTAATCCTATGCTGCCTATTATTACTTATGCATTATTCAGCAGTAAACCCTACGCATTGTTAGTTAGGTTTAGAATAGTGGGTCGTGATCACTCTGGGAGTGATCGCGGGAACGATATATTACAACTGCTACAGGTACGGTACATTGCAGACACCGCCTTAGGTCCCCTACCTCGTCTCTGCCGAGCCACCATCAAGTGTGAGCTATCGAGGAGTGATCCTCGTACTCCACTCGTGGCTGACTCTGTAAATCCGCTCTAGGTACCTGACCAACGGTTGTCCTTAAAGGTAAGAAAGTCGGGTGACCCAACGGTGCCCGCGAGTGGTATTGCGACGGGACGACAGGGAGGGTACGACCAGTGTACCGGTGTGCTTGGCCCCTGATCGTTGGCCGCGAGAGTTACCAAACCATGAAAGTCGAGCTCCTCCAGGAGCACAAGAGAGACAAGGTAAGGAGACGGTTCACCTTGTTGGTAACCGCAGTGACTTGGTGGGACGACGGGGCAGGCACCGATGTACTGGTGGTCCTGGCTGCTGTCATTGTCCGCGGGTCAGTTAAGTCGAGGCAACGATAACGGTTGTCACGCAAGTTAATAAAATGACTAATGATTCAGTGAATGTCTTGAGTTGGCTATATGCGATGTACGCACTACCTACCCGTGGGAATTGCGAGTTATGGGCTCCTCTGCTTCGTGGTGTCGTCCGAGGACTCTTCAGACGTCAAAAGTACTGCGGCCTGCGCCGGGAAGTGGTGTTGTCTTATTTGCTCGCACGGTGGTGTCTTATTTGGATTTGCTTCAACTTCACGGGCCAGCCTCGCACCGTGCAGGAGTACGTCGGGGTTAGGGTCCAAAGCCCCGCGTACATAGGATATAGTCCGGCGGATGACCTCTCTGTTGAGTTTGAAATATGGGCTATGAAGTGTCGGATAGCCTCGGTGGAGCGTTCCCTAACAAGGTTCCCGCCACCCTGGAGATCCGTGCGTGTAGTGTAACACAAGTGCACCCCTGCAGGGAAGATTAATCTATTCGAATAGCCGTGTCCACGGTAACAAGACGCTTTATGCTGAAGCTGGATCTTACCACTACAAACTATTATTATTAAACTGTATGGTTCCGAGTTTTCTTCCACGCGGGGATGTCGAGGAGGTGAACTCGGAGGCATTGCTAATTATTACAACTTATTATTATACAATGCTGCAGCAACTTCTGCTGCATTGTTACTTTATGCTTTATATAAACTGTTGGCTGATTCTTACCTCATGCTGCAAGACATCGTCGGAAGATGCTAGTCTTCATTAGGCCTAGCTTCTTACCCTTGCTCTGGATTTCTGTCTTTCAGTCCACTATATACAGCCTCTTCTTTCCGTTGATACAATGCATAATGCTTAGTAGCGGACGTAAGACTCGCGGGTATGCTAGATACTCACCTTCTTTATTTCCCCTTTTATTGTTTTGCCTGATCGTCCGCCGCAGTCGACGTTGGAGCCTTGGAGTCCAGGAGCAGGAGATCCCCGATGCCGACCACCTGCAACATGAAGACCCCCGATGCCTACTACGACGTCGAGTTCCCCTTTGACCATGAGTAGTTTGGAGGTTCCCAGGCAGGAGGCCTTGCCTTTTCGATCGTTGTTGATATTTGTGCTAGCCTTCTTAAGGCAACCTTGTATCTTTGTGTCTGTACTCAGATACTATTGCTTCCGCTGACTTTGTGCTCTCGAGCTGTTGAATTCGAGCCCTCGTGGCCCCTGGCTTGTATTATACATCTTGTATTATTTTATTTGTAGAGTTGTGTTGTGATATCTCACCGTGAGTCCCTGATCTCGATCGTGTACCTTGCGTGTATGATTACTGTACACGGTCTGATTTTGGGGACGTCATAGGATGGATAGTACGGGTGGTTACAACACAAGTTGCAATGGTGAGATGAGATGGGGTGAAGATGGAGATGGTGAGGATGATGTTGATGATGATCTCGATAATGACTGTGATGATGGTGATGACGATGTAGATGATCTCCCCTTCCGGGAGGTGTTCTCCCCGGCAGAATCTGCCCGCCGGAGATGCCTTTTCTTCTCTATAGGTTTCCGCCACGGAGCGGCGGCGGAACTCGCGAAACTCCTCTATCTTTAGGGTTTTCGGATGACAAGGAGTATATATGACAAAGGGGGGATCCGGGGGTGACCCCAGGGGTCCAGGCGGCCACCCGGCGCAGCCACCAGGGGGGTCGCGCCCCCAGGCCGCCTGGGCACCTGGTGGCCCCCCTCTGGCTCCTGTTTTGCGTGGCTTCGTCAATCTTCCGAAAAATACCCTCCGTTGAATTTCAGCTTATTTGGAGGTCTTTTGATTAAGTAACTCAATGTCCACTTTTCTCCGCTGAATCCTGCGTCAGCTGTTTCGGCACCAGAAAGTTGCAAACTGTGTAAAACAAGCCAAAACAAAATAAGAACAACATCATATCGTGAAATATATCAATGAATAGGGTTGATATGATATAAAATAGTGATGCATTTTGGACGTATCACACGCCGATTCCTCGTCGCCGCTTACAGATCCGGTACCGCGGAGCCCCGATGTGGCGCGGGATGTGGTCTTGCCGCCACGACAACGACGAGGAGCACAAGTGATGCATCGCCGCCTACATGGAACGGAATCGCTCCACTGTCGGTATTCGGACCACGGCCTCGAGCCGCCGGCGTCCCTCCTCCGCCGCGAGACAGAGGAGTACGACCGGCGGCAGGCGCGACTCGATCTTCTCCGGTGCAGAAGCTCCTACAACGTGGGTAGTTTGCGCTCGTCATTTCCGCCGGTCGGCACCGTGAATATGGAGTCGGAGGACGCGTCGCCGCTCCATGCGGTCAAGAGGGAGCCAGAGGACAAGCGTTCGTACGACCATGTCACCGGGCTAGAGGACTACCCCCTCCCTTCCGAGGCAGACAAAATCGAAGCCGCGCTCGCTGCCCAAAATGCCCCGGAGGAGGAGGAGGAGGCGGCCTAATGCCGTCGCCAGGAGGACGAGATCAACTCGGCACTCTACGGGCAAGGGCTCGCCGCTGCGCGTGAGTTCAAGGAGAAGCAAGCGGGGTGGCGTCGCGAAGCCGCTAAGCAAGAGTGATGTACGTCGACCTCATCTTCGACGATGAGTGACCGCCAACGCCGCCGCAGCGTCGCTGCCGCACCTGGAAGGCTCCGATGAGCTCGATTTTGGCTAGTTTAGGGTTAGGCGACACTATGCTATGTAAATCGATGATGATCTATGCTATGTAATCGATGATTAAACTAGATATCTAGTATAGTTTGTTCTTCGTTTTCCCACAAATTATTTTTCAAATTTTAAGATTTAATTTGAAAAGTTTGTTCAACCGCAGAAGCCGTTTTCGGTCCTTAAAGGTTAAACCACGTTTTTCTTAATCCTTATCGCGGTATAACGCTCGCGGTTTTAAAGGAGATGCTCTTAGACCTCCCGCAATGGTAGTATCATAAGGTTAGTACGTATCATGCACATGATCCTAGTGTATGATACTACCTCTACAATGCATAGTATCATAGCTTAATATCATAAGTAGTATTATTTATTGTCATGCAACACACATACTAGCTTAGCATTTATTATGATACAGTATCATGATATGATACTCAAGCCTCTTTTTTTTTATTTAATTCTATGCCACATTATCAATTTTGCTTAAGTGGCATGTATGATACTAGCTATGATACTCCCATTGCGGGAGGTCTTTGATCTACAAACACGAGACCATTAGACCAGCCGTCTGTTCTATTCTAGTACGAAAAAGAGGCCTTCTCATCTGTTGCCTGATTTCCCCTTTCCCTTAGTCTCTCTCGCCGATGGATCGGTTCCGGCCGCTCAGGCGGATCCATGTGGACCCCGAGCGCGCGGACCCGCCCCCGCCGGTGGCGGCGGCGGCAAGCGGAGAAGCGGAGGAAATGGTGCCGGCGCCCGCGGCAGGGATGCTCATGGGTGCCAAGGTGCGGCGCCGCGCGGCCGTCTACCGCGACTGCAAGGGCGACTATATCGGCGTGCCCAACGACCCGTGCCTCGCAAAAATTCTCTCCAAGCAAGGTGCCCCCTGCCTCTTTCTGCATCATCGATTATTTCCGAGTAGTATTATATTTCGATTGTGGAGATCGACTTGTTCGGTTTGTGGTAGTCTGCGATGGATAGTCTGTGTGTTAATTTACACAATGTAATTGTGCTAACTTGAATGGTCAAATCACGTCTTGGATTGTCTGAACTTGGTGAGTCTATCCCTGGTAGCGAAGCGATTGGATCAAATATTTTCATGTGTATCTTTGTAGTAGAGTTCTACTGCATTTTATGTCTTTTTCTAGGCGTCATATATTTTCTATTAGTCAGTTCTACCATTACTCCACTGACACGTGATGGAGTGCACCATAGTAACTAGTGGTCTTTTTATGCACTCTTGAATATTAAGAACTCCTGATTTAGCGCATGATCCTAGTCTCCTAGCTGTGTAAGTCTTCAAGAGATGCACCAAAGTGAAGGCAATTGTTGGTTGTCACTGACAAGTGTCCTGTTCATGGACCACACCCTGACCATTCGGTATTGTTAGTTCGCAACTGCATAACCTCAGTCCATAAGCATGTAAGGTGATCCTCGGTGTATTGCAGGGGATAACAAAGTTCTGTTTGCGGACAAGGTGTTGAAGTTTACTCAATCAGGAAAGATGAAAAGGCGCATCCTTGTGATCACAGACTTTGCTCTCTACCTTGTTGATCCTGACGCCGATATATTGAAGAGAAGAATTGCACTTGCAGCTGTTGATAAGCTATGTACAAGCAAGCTCGGTGACAACTTCTTTGCAATCATTGTGCCGACCGAGTATGATTGTCTAATGGCCAGCACGAGAAAGAAAGAAATTGTTGATGTCATAGTTAAGGCTATCAAGAGCACATCTGAGTATGAACCTGAGGTGGCTTCCTCTAACAGGTAAACAGTTTTCTTATTAAGCTTTAACATTACTTCATGTTAACAATAACAGAAATGCATATGTACATGTACAAGCGGGTACATGTGATATCATGTCCGCACAATGATTGCTTTGAGATCCGTAAAAACTGTGCTAGAAACATTGCATATTTTATACAAAAACCAATGCAATGTACCTAATCCTTAAGGAAAATTCTTCCTTTTTTCAGTGAATTGAACCCTGCATTTTCAAATCATATAGGAACCAATACATAATAGCATATTAGTCATATGTTTTTTCTGCTTCTATGTTTTTAGAATCCTACAAATAATGAAGCAATTTTAAGTTCCATTTCATATATGTTGATAGAAAGTTATGGTATGTATTCAAATAACTACATCTTATGGAAGCTATAATAAAAATTAACGCATAGTGCAAAAAATATAGAATTTTTGGCAAAAATCTCAAACAACAACGCACGGATAAGATATCACATGTACCCGCTTACACATGTACAAAATCCGCACTCTAACAATAAAATGCAATTTGTCCATTTGCGTTGCAAACTTTATCCCAAGGTTTCATTTTAATAATTGCACTTAGCGCAAGGCTTTGAATCAAAATCTTAGATGTCTGCAAACATCTATTGGTGTTCTACTCAAGTTCTTCAACGCCTTCTTCCTGTAGGTTTGAGTACCATGCAGCTGCTGAAGTGATTAAAGAAGTTGAATTTGAAGAAGCTAATGGTACGTAATATTGCCGACTTTGCAGTATATTATATAATGTGCTTATTAGCATGTCCTTCGTTTTTCATCATTAAGGCAGGATTGAGTCATTTAGTAGGTTTATTGCGCAAGCTAATGTGTCGGTTGATTCTTGATTGATTACCATAATATATATTTCTTTTCTATTGCAAGAAATATAACATGCATTTTTATTTGCCATTGCTTCGTACTAACACTATATTTGAAACAATTTGCTCGATGAATTCTCATGTTTTGTGATTTCTACCAGGGTGTGTGAAAACTAGGATCACGCACAAGGAGAAGCCATGATTCAGAAGCATTTTGGTAGCTCCCTGTACAATGTATAGCTCTTTCAATTTTGGTGGATTCTTATATTCACTTTCTGCTGCAAAGTTGAAGGACACACTATTATTTTGTTGTATACTGTATTCTCTTTTCTTGCTATTGTACCTGGAAGAAGTGACTTGCCGTTTTGATGACTTACGATTCTTATAGTATTGTGAATTTTCTGTTGCTTATCATGTCATATTTTGGAGAATATAACCAGTATAGCTAAGGAGTCCGTTGTGGGCTACCTGTACAACCATTGTGGCGGCGGGGAATAACTATAAGTAGGTAAATGGAATCTGGCCAGCTGCTGAGCTTATGAGGCTCGGCACACAACCTCCGATTTATATTATTTTTGTTGTGAAAAAACATTTGTGGTTTTTTTATTGCACTAATGATGAAATACCTGCAAGGCTGCAAACAGTAGACTGTTGCTGGTAGCAGCACTCCTATCGCTACATCAGTGGCCAGTGGGGACATCCGCTTCTGTTTATCAGCGCATAATCAACCCAGTAACAAATTAGGTAATCTGCAGATACATAATCCGGAGTGTCTTGCTTACCTAGTGGGACCGAAATGGCATAGTTCATTGCGATGTGTTTACCATTTCTACTCATCTTTTGCTATGAATTTTCAAGTCCTGCAGAGGCATCACTAACGCGGGCCAGGAAACGGCCTTTTTAGTTCGGCTCTAGAGAAGCCCATGGAGCCATAACAAATGAACTCTAGGTTTTGTTTGGCTACTGAGACAGATAGTTCCAGGAAAGAGTGGTTCTGGGTGAAATATTCTTTACAATATCAAAACCTCGCGGAATACTGGCATGAGCATTTGGGGCCGGGTGAGAGATGGAGATTTCCTCCCATAAGCGGGATGGACCAAGATTTCCATTCACCAAGCTTCGACAAAATAAACATGCCAAAATTCTAGGATGAGTTTAGCTCAGGCTTTTTAGTCCTTGGGAGCTGGTTGGGATCCCTGCGTTTTTCCTCAAATGAGCACTAATCTCAAATGAACACTAAGCGTCTATTCTTCTTAGTTAATAAATGTATATATCTTCCCTTTTTTATGGCAAAGCCTTCATGATTAGCCTTATTAACTTTAAATAACACTTACATTGTCTACGAGAGAGCTAACTATGAATGCCGGAGGTGACTCCAGCCATATAGTCCACATAGTCCAGTGAATCATCACGTCCACGACTAGCTAGGATATGAGCTACCACATTTGAATCACGATTACAATGCTCAATCAAAACCTTCCCGATTTCTATTGAGTAGATGACAATCATCTAAGATAGAAACAACAACAAGAGAGTGACCAGAGTTATTGTTTAAAGCTTTCACGGTGATCAAATTGTCCATCCGAATCACAATGCTATTGCATCCAATATGTTGGGCTAGTTTGAGGCCACCAAGGAGGGATGCCGCTTCCGGAACCACCACATTTGCAACATGCTCCAGTTTAGCAGTCGAAGGAATGATGACTTATGATTTATGGAGTACTCAAGGAGGGCTATTGAAGAGTAAGACTGAAAATAAATCCGTCGACCAACCCCCTAGCGAGCGCTCCAAGCCACCGCCGCTGGCCACTCCGGCCACGGCGGCCACAGCCAAAAACCGCCGACGGGCATTCCACCACCGGCGTCCATTCCTCGCTGAGGCTCACTCCGACCTCATCGCCCACCATGTCCCTACAAGACCTCTCCTTTGAGAGAGGCCAACAGTTCGAGAAGCGCATCTGGCCACTCTGAAGAAGCCGATCAACTACATTGAAAAGCAAGGTCTCAGGGAATTCATTCTTGTTGCAGAATTCACCAAATCAAAGATAAGTCTCTCTGATGAATCCGTTGCTGTCATTTTGCTTTCTTGCTTCGGAGGAAGGGCTAGTCTTTTCAAAGTGCAGAGGTTGCAAAATTTGGCGTTCAAGTTCTCGGTTGCATCACTGGATGTTGGATTTGCAATTTACAATGGAGGGAACATTATCACTCCATTGTTCAGTCTCTCTTTCTGGCTGTGGAACTCTGGTGGCCCGAACTATTTGAAGGAATTTGAATTATATCAGATTGAGCAAGAAGCAACCTGGACTCTGGTTAATCATTCAAAGAAGAAATCCTATGCCCAAGCCACAAAGACTCCTAGAGTGTTCAACAACAGACCCAATCTTAGGCAACACTCATCTACTTTGAATTCAAATTAAAATTCTTCCCTTAGCGCTCACTCAGCGGCCAGGAGGTCAAACAACATTACTGTGCAGGTTAATGCCCCAATCACTGCTAATTATGTAACAACCCAGATTTTACAAAAATTAAAAATTTTGTTTTTGGTGTGAATTGTTTGATTGTCTGATTTGTTTGCGGTGTTTGCATCCCCGATTTATCGATTGGCGATTATTCCCCCCCTCTTATCTCGTACCGGACGGAGACCGACCCTTGCCACCCTGACATTCGACATTTGCGACACCGGGTTTCACCCGATCACCGTCGCAAAAACCAGCACAAGACCAGCCGTAGCCAACGGAACGAAAAACCCCGTTTAATAAGTAAACGGGATATTTTTATAACGCGCCGGAAAGTGTTCTCGGAACGGTTTCAGCGCGAGGTGAACGCCGCCGGCTCGACGCGCTGATCGTGCAGTTCGACGTTTTACCCGAATCGGAGGTCCTGCGGACCCCGACGGTCAGAAACGTAAGCACTGCACGCGCGAGAGAGAAACCCGAGGGCTTTTGCGCAAACTTGCCAACCAGACCACCTATATAAAGACCACCACTCTCCCACCCCTTTCTAGGGTTTCCCCTAGCAAAATATGCAGCCACCCTCCTAGAAAATCCCCAAAATTTGTCCTCTAACCCCCAAATCCCATAAACCCTAGCTCTCCCTCGATCTCAGCCGTCAGATCTGAGATCTGACGGCCCAGATCCACCCAACCGCAGCCAGCCAGCCTCCTCCCACGTCCGGGCCCCACGGGCCCAACCGCCGCCGCCGCGGCCCCGATCTGGGCTGCGTCTCGCCGCCGCGCCCCCGATCCGGTAGGCCCTCCTCGCCTCCGCCGCGCTGGCCCTCACCGGAGACAAGAGCCGCCGTCCCGACGTCGACCTGCTCGGGACCGGGACGCCCGAACCGCCGCTACCGCCACATGGGCTGGCGTGCCCACGGCCCAGCCGCGCCCCACACGGCCCATCTTCCGCTGCGGCCCAGAACGCCTCCTCGCTCAGGCGTTGTGTAGCTATGCCTCGTCGCCAGGCCGACATGGGCCAAGGCCCGCCATGGTGAGCTTCCCCTTCTTTTCATTTTTTTCTTTTCTGCAGTTGGGGGCCGGCCTGCTGTGATATGTTGCGCCCTAAGCGTTGTTTAGTTAACCATCGCTCACCTCTGTTTAGGCCCATGTGCAGTAGATTTGGCCCAGTAGTTTTTTTATCCTTTTCTAGTTTATTTATTGGCAGATTTGTTTATAAATTTTGCGGTGCCCGTATCTTTTTAACGGTAGCTCGGATCGCGACGAGTTAAACATGAAAGTTGCTTAGTTTTTTGTGTAGATTATTAAAATGTGCTTATTTTCCATGTTTGACTTTTTTTACATGCTGATTTACTGCTAATTACAACCTTGCCACTTTAATTGTTTCTTTAATAACTTTTTAACCGTTGCTCCGATTAAAATGTTCTTTATATGTAACTTGACTAGAATTTCGTGTATTTTGTGTTTATGCTGCTCTTGCTTGCTAATAAAAATAATAAAATATTGTTTAGGGAAGAACAGTACCAAATGCAATAATTATCTTGGGGTCCGTAATAGTTGCCATGTATAGGTTTTACCCCCCCCCCCACTTAAATGACTAGATTATATAGTTTATTTATGCTTCGCCTCTTGCCATGTTTGTGTGACATGCCATGCTTGATTGAGATGCCATGTTAACAACCTTTGCTCATCTTGTGTAGCTAAACAACTTCAACCCTTTTAAACGTGCGGTATCGTCGTGTGTGACGAGTGCTCCACTTAACCTGTTAGTAACCGCTCTCGACGGTAGGTGCGATGTCTCATGTTGCCTTCTTGTTCATACTTGCTCGTGTTTGCTTCGTAGTAATAGAGTGCTTGCTCGTTGATTGCTTCCAGTGTTTATCCTCTTGTGTGCTTCCGCGGGTACCTTCGGAGACGATGCGAGCTTGCGATCAACTACACCTTCGGAACCCGACTTATCAACAGGCAAGGACTACACATTACTTATGATCCATTCTATTTCAACCAGCGGTTTGCATGCTAGTCTAGGATAGGTTCGATGTTTGAT
Source organism: Bromus sterilis (assembly GCA_950022295.1). NCBI lineage: Eukaryota > Viridiplantae > Streptophyta > Magnoliopsida > Poales > Poaceae > Bromus > Bromus sterilis. The sequence goes on along the minus strand of OX465597.1, from coordinate 268,017,760 downwards.
CCTACCACATGTTTACAACCTCTTTCAAACCGATACAGCCATGTCCCCTCCCAGCAAACCTTGTACTACTATGTTACTATTGCTCGCTGCTCAGCCACTGCTTAGTATGCATGCTAGGATGTTATCAATTGTTACCTCCTATTACTCCTTGGTTTGGGCTATCACACTATTATATTTGTTGTGGATGATATGATTATTATAATGTTGACTATATTCGACGAAGGATGGAAGGCCTAGGCTATCCCGCCCCGATGCTTTGTTCCATTCGAGTCACCTAGGACCCGAGTTCCGGGTATTGTGTCTCTTGACGAGCAAGCCTAACCGCGTGTGGGATTTTATGGGGTCCCCTTTTATTACCTACCTAGTTTCAAACATTTCTAGTGGTGGCCCAAGCTGATTTACCATTTGAAACCATGCATATATGTCTGTCGGGTCGCTCCTAGCAGACATCCTTTAAAATAACCCGGGCCAGCGGAGACATGGTTTCTCTGTTGGTCCACACTGGTGAGCTAGGGGGCTGCCCACATGTGAGGGGATCAGTTACCTCGACCTTGGCTAGATGGAAGAGTCTGATCCGAGAGCGTGGACGTCTTTGGGATTGGGTGTCGACTCCCCGGGGGCCACCCGGATTTGTTCGTTGTTTGTTAGAGGGACCTGTCGTTTCGGATCTCTCGGGACTAAATCATAAAATGGGCAATTGGTACACCCCTGCAGGGTTAAATCTTTTTGAGAAGCCGTGTCCACGGTTATGGATGACTTGAGACCCACTCCTTGTTCATAGACAACTACAACTGAGATAATCTTAATAACTTGATCAACGTGTGTGTGCCTTGACTGCTTCTTCTTCGTCGGGATGCGAAGAGGAGGACAAGGACATGATAGGTGTTATACTTGCGTAAGTAGTTGATAGCAAGACTTGTTGGAGGCGATTCCTCATCGAATGCTTGGTTCTCATCTTATTCTAGTTAGACCGTTAGCCACTCATATATTGCTAGTGCGTCTGCAACCTCACCACTACCCCCATCTTACCCTTGAGAAGTTAGTTACAATACTTTGATATATTCTCACCCCTTTATTTTCTTTTCCCTTTTATGTTTTGCCTGATCGGCCGCTGCAGTTGATTACTACCTCGACTCTTCTTCTGGTCGCCTTCACGGAGACTCAACGACGACTAGTTAGGCGGATCCCGGCGGAGAGCCTGGACCCGTGTGGTAACGGGAATGGTGTGTTTTACCTTTGCCACTAGGCATTTGAATGTAGTTTGTACTCAGACATTTCTCTTTCGCTGATGCAATGTATCTAAGGCAATTGTATGCCGATTGTATGAGATGTTGTATCCATGTAGCTGTAATGTTGTGATATCATGTTCGAAATCCGGGGCATATGGCATTGTCATATGTCGCGGTGGGACCGATATGTGCTTCGTCCCTGGATGTGGATGGAAACATCTAAATCTAGAACAGTACCACATATCGGGCCTTACAAATTACCAGCCTTCTAATGCTGGATGAAAATTCAGGGCGAATAACGCGCCAAGCGGTCGACTTCAAATCTCCAAGGCCTACCCCACAGGTCCGTTCTGCTTCAGATGCTTGGGCTTGGACCATTTGAGGCCCAATTGCAAAAATAAAATAAAATGTCACACATGCAAAGGGTGGGTCCACATTGCCAGTGGCTGCCGATCCGTATCCAACACCCCATGGTCCAAGCCTGTGGAGCTGGACACTCTTGCGCCTCGAGACAAGGCAAGTAACCCCCTGATTGTGAAGATTGACAAGACAACACAGAGTAAATACCCATTGATCCTGCTACCTTCCTCCGCTCCGGGCATCCTCCCTCTCCCCCAAGCTCATCTGCAACTCAACCAGCCGCCAAGATCATCCTCATCAGCACCGGCAAGCAGCGCTCCTCCATCAAGCCCTCCAATGGTTGTGTTCCCCTTCGAACCGATGGCGTTCCTTCCGCCTGGGAAACAGGTTCTTGAGGTATAGGGTAGGCCTGCAAGGGTTCGTGTTCTTTCCTCTTCATCTGCCCCCTACCATGAAGATTGGGCCATTGCAACTTTTATTCCCATGCCAAACTTGCATGCGCACTTCAAGAACATTAGGGATTTGCTTAGCGAGTTCTTGCTCACAGTCAGACAGATGAAATTCTCTTAGATTAGCCCGTGCCATTTTGGTCAATCATACGTTAGATTAAACAGTGATCTAGATAGAGACACGCTTGTGCATGAAAGCCCTCACCAATTTGGTGATATCCATGTGGTTTTCCAGAGACACAACCAGGGGCGTGATTGGAGGAACTTGCAGCTAGACAGAGATGTGTGGATCCAAGTTGTTGGTTTCCCTTTTGATAAGAGAGACATTGAAGAAGTGTCCAATGCTGCCAGGAGCTTTGCTAAGCCGTTATTGTGGGATAGAGCCAGAAGCACCAGAGCAGGTGTAGTTTTAAAGATTAGAGTTGGAAATCTGAGTGACATTCCTGATAGCATTGTTATTGGAGATGGGGATATTCCAATGACTGAATCTTGGACTATGCCTGTGGTAATCTTGCAGCAAGAAATGCTGGGTGGAGTCCCACCTGATGAGGACCCAATTCCACCTGATGGAAATCACATTCCTATCCCAAACAATCCCCACTTTCATCCCAATTAGCTGCACCACTTCATTGGACCCATGCTCCAGCACCAAGCTGTTGATGATCTCAATCTCCCTGCGCATGAGAAAGTACTTGTGTCCATCCCTGATCTGAATCAAGAGTTTGAAGAGGATGAGGAAATGGAAGATTTACCTGGATGGGGACAATGGCCACAACCAGTTGACAATGCCATGGTGGACCAAGAGATTGAGCCAGGAGAATTTCCAGTTCTGGGAGATCTAATGCAACCTCTGGAAGAACAAGTGGAGCTAGCTCTCAATAGCTCTGCAAACCAAGCCAGCTCTGACAGTGGGCTCACTCTTTTCCTGGGCTCCAACTCAGTGAACAACAACTCTAAAGAAAACTCTGCCCTTGGCATGCTAGAGGGAGGCTCAAATTCAAATCTTATGGGCCACATCTTCAGTGGGCTTCCAGACCAGGCCTCATGACGAGGGGGTGACCCCACGACTCCTACGGATGGGCCTACCTGGTGTACCCGAAGACAGAAGGCCCACAAAGATGCCGCCTGGGTCTAGCCTTGGCCCGCTAGTGGCACCGACGCAGGAGTCCACGACTCGTAAGGAAGGTGCAAACCTGCCGTACGGTACAAGCTTAGGGTTAGGAAGCCTCATCTGTAATCCAAGACGGATTCCCCGAGACCTAGCCTAGTATATAAGGGCTGGGATGGGAGACATCAAAGATCAACCAATACGCAATCTGTAACCCTAGCCTTGGGCGCACTAGCCTTGGCTTTCCCTGTACTCGTATCTCCAAGCAATAATATCGAGCAGGAACGTCTCCTCCTGTTAGCCGACGAGCTATCGTCCAACCTGTGCCTCTCATGACTAACCCAGGGTCCATGACCATGGGATTTTCGGGATAACATCCCCGTCAATTGGCGCCGACTGTGGGAACTACACAGGTTGGAATAACGATCTCGGCGGTTCCGTCTTCAGCAAGCCACAACCCAAGAGCAAGAACCAGATCCAATCCACCCGGAGAATTCGAGATCACGGCAAACATCTCTGCCGTCCCATCGAGATCGCTCGGCCTGCAGCTGTGCCAAGACCAATACTATGGCGAAAACCGAGTCCACCGCCAGCGAAGGAGAAATCGACGACCCAAAAGAAAGACGCGAGGGCTCTACGTAGAGATCCCGATCGGCGAACTACAACACGAAGCAGAGGACCTCTCGACCACTCGACGACCCACCGCCACCCAGGCACCCGCCGCACAACAAGACGCCGACTCCGAGCGCGAGATCAGCGATCCTCAAGATCACCGCCAACGAATAAGAAATCGACGACCTAGAAGATAGGCGCGGGGATTCTACGAGGAGACCCCACTCGACGAGTCTCACTACACAGCTACGCGCTCGCCGACCACTCGCCGACCCGCCGCCTCCCGGACAGCTGTCGCCCGCCAGGACAGCGACTCTTAGACCCAGACCGGCGAATACTACGACCCAGATCGAAGACTAGACGAATCCTCCAACCTTATAAGGAACCAGAATCCGAATCTCAAGGAGGAAACAGCACGCCGGATCCAGAAAACTCATGGTCATGGAGCAGCTAGAAGGACCCTGCACGATCCACTGCTTCGAAGATAACCGGGGATACATCAGATCGGGCCACACTTTGGGAAACTGACGCCTGTTCAACAAACTCGTCGACAGCCTCAAGGAGGAAAAACAGCGAGAAGCCAAACGCACCCGACAAACCGAGCAGTCGCCGACTCCAAGTCCCGAAAGACGCTCCAACCCGACTCAAGGACAGGTGTACACGATCCAAGAAGGCAGGGTATCGCAAGCCCAACAGGACGCCTACACCTTGCAAGCCAGAGCAGCAGAGAACCTAAACACAATCGAAGTCTACCAGCTACACAATGCAGAAACTAGTATCACGTTCTCCCAGAGCGATCACCCGCCTGCAGTCCCAAGGCCGGGGCACGCGCCCCTGGTACTCAATGCTCAAATCGGAGGGTACAACATGGACAGAATCTTCATGGACGGAGGCAGCAGCATGAACATAATCTTTGTCAGCACCCTACACAAGATGCTGAAACCACGATCAGTATGGAAGAAATCAAGCAATGTGTTATACGGAGTAGTCCCAGGAGAAGCGGCTACTTCCCTTGGAATAATCGAGCTCGAAGTTGTCTTTGGCAGCAGACGCAATTTCGCAAGGCACACCCTCGAGTTCGAAGTACTCGACTGGCAGTCGCAGTACCACGCCATACTGGGACGTCTAGCGTTCGCGCAATTCATGGCGGTCCTGCACTACGCCTACCTCAAACTCAAGATGCCAGGATCCACGGGCGTCATTACAGTCAACGGGAGCTTCACCAAATCAGACCAATGCGATCGCGACTTCCACAAAGTCTCCGACACCTTTGGAGCCGAGAAAGAACTCACAGAAATAGCCATGGAGACAGACAAAGGTATCTTTCCGCTAGAAAGTCGAAGCGAGTCAAAAGAGTATGGGCGAGACTTCAGGATCGACAGCGACACGGTCACCCACCAGGTGCACCCGACGGACCCAGAAAAAACAGTCCGCGTGCACGCCCACCACCCGGAAGAGCAAGCGACTGCCCTCATCGCTTTCCTCCGTGAAGAATGGGAAATCTTTGCCTGGTGCCCAGCCAACATGCCAGGAGTACCCTGCGAGTTCGCGAAACACGCGCTGCGCATCAAGCCAAGCACCAAGCCAGTGAAGCAAGCACTACGGAGATTCTCAGAACCCAAGCGCAGAGCAATCGGGGAGGAAGTCAACCGATTACTCGACGCCCAATTCCTCCGAGAGACGAAGAAGGCCACTTGGATCGCCAACCCTGTGCTGGCCCCCAAGAAAGACACAGACGTGTTGCGAATGTGCGTTGTCTACGGGCCAGTCAACAAACACTGCCCAAAGGATCACTTTCCCCTGCCAAGAATCGATCAGATAATCGACTCGACAGCAGGATGCGATCTACTATCGTTCCTCGACGCCTACTCGGGATACAATCAGATCAGAATGAAGAAAGAAGACGAAGAGCACACCTCGTTCACCTCACCCTGCGGCGTATCCCGCCGCCCAAAAATGCCCTTCGGTCTAAATAATGCAGGAACAATATACCAGCAAATGACGCAAGCACGCGTCAGAAACCAGATTGGTGCAAACGTCTAGGCTTACATGCACGAGATCATCATCACAATCAAGGAACTTGGATCAGAAGCAGATACAGAAGACGTCGACACAAATGACCAAGTGCAAGCGGTAGCAGCGGACCCAACCGCTAATGAAGAAGGCAACAACGTAGTCGAGGAGCCAGAGCAAGCCGCACCCGAAGACCCGGCTTGGAGAGAACCACTCCTCAGATTCCTAATACAAGGCACCCTGCCACAAGACATTGCAGAAGCCCGACGCATCAGTCGGCGATCCAAAGCGTTCACGGTAATCAACAGGAAGCTCTACAAACGCAGCATCTCCCAGGTCCTCCAAAAGTGCATAGACGAGGAAGATGGCAAAGCCCTACTACTGAAGACTCACGAAGGCACCTGCGGGCACCATGCCAATAGTCGAGCACTCGTGGCAAAAGCCTTTCGAGCAGGATTCTATTGGCCAACAGCCATGAGAAGCGGCGTTACATCGCCTGTCAAAAATTTGCCAGCAGACCGCACGCCCCAGCCTCAGAACTCAAGACCATATCATGGACGTTCGCCACCTGGGGACTCGACATGGTGGGCCTGCTCAAGAAATCATCAAAGGGAGGAAGAATTCACCTGCTAGTAGCAGTCGACAAGTTCACCAAGTGGATCGAAGCAGTGTCCATCACCAGCTCCACAGCCCTCACGGCAGTAAATTTTATCAAATCAAGAATCTTCAGGTTCGGAGTACCACACAACATCATCACGGACAACGGTACGAATTTCACATCGGAAGAATTCCAGAACTTCTTCGAAGAACTCGGTATCAAAATCAACTACGCATCAGTCGCGCACCCGCAGTCCAATGGCCAGGTGGAAAAAGCAAATGGCCTAGTATGCGGAGGAATCAAAAAACGGCTCCTTGCACCACTCGAGCAGGCCGCAGGCAACTGGGTAGAAGAACTCCCCATAGTACTATGGAGCCTGCGCACTACCCCAAATACCGCAACCCAGTACACGCCTTTCTTCTTGGTGTACGGGGCGGAGGCAGTACTACCACATGACCTCAAATTCGGGGCACCACGGATCTCGGGGTATGAATAAGAGGAAGCAGAAGAAGCACTACAAGACGACAAGGACACATCAGACAAAGCAAGGGACACATCCCTAGCAAAGTCAGAGGGGTACCAGGACAAGCTGCGCACTTACCAAAGCAGCCGCCTGCGCACCAGAACTTTCAACAAAGGCGACCTTGTCCTTCGGCTCATACAAGAGAAAGTCCACAAGCTTGCCCCCCAATGGGAAGGACCGTTCATAATCTCAGAAGTCATAGGAGGAGGCACCTATAGACTGAAGAACCCGAAGACTGACGAGGACGTGGGAAATCCATGGAACGTAGAGAACCTACGCCTGTTCTACCCATAGTCTCCACCAATAATGCTCAACTGGCAGCTCATGTAACCCTTCGACGCAATTAAATGATGTTGCCCAAATACTACCACCTTAAAGCACTCGGGGGCTCGAGAACAAAACTCCCCGCGAGAGACGCTATCGTCGCTCACGCGATCTTTACCCAAAGCACTCGGGGGCTCGAGTACCGACTCCCCCCGAGAGACGCTATCGTCGCTCATGCGATCTTTACCCAAAGCACTCGGGGGCTCGAGTACCAACTCCCCCCGTGATTCGCTATCGTCGCTCACGCGATCTTTACCCAAAGCACTCGGGGGCTCGAGTACCAACTCCCCCCGAGAAACGCTATCTTCGTTCACGCGATCTTTACCCAAAGCACTCGGGGGATCGAGTACCAACTCCCCCCGAGAGACGCTATCGTCGCTCACGCGATCTTTACCCAAAGCACTCGGGGGCTCGAGTACCAACTCCCCCCGAGAGACGCTATCATCGCTCACGCGATCTTTACCCAAAGAAATCGGGGGCTCGAGTACCGACTCCCCCCGAGAGACGCTATTGTCGCTCACGCGATCTTTACTTCAAACTCCCGGGGGATCGAGTACCAGCTCCCCCCCCCCAAGAGACGCTATCATTTCTCCCGCGGCCCGTAACTTAAAGGGTCCAAGCAAAATCCCCTACAGGAGCCACCTGCTGAAAACTATTCGGAATCAAAGGGAAGCCATGTCAATACACGACCAGCCCAGCAACCTGGCGGAGCACCAAGCACTTTGGAAAGAGATACAGACGAAGGCATTAAACAAAGAAAATCCTTTAGCCTTCACCTGATCGCCAATGATCACCTAAAGGCTCGGGGGCTACTCCCATCTGGAGCGCTGTCGCGCACCCGATATTACCAGCAGCAATCACAGAAGAACGACAAAGGAAGCAAATCTTAGCCTACGTTCGACTCTACAACTCGAATGTAGCCTCGGAGGCTACTCCCATCGGGAGCGCTGTCGTGCACCCGATAGAACCCACAGTACAAGGATTTGATGGACTCGAAGATAGCTCTCGTTTGCACAGGACTCGAAGACAGATTCCATTACAAAGACTCAAGCACAGTTCGCATTACAAGGACCCGAAGACCATTCTCAGTACAAAAGAGTCAAGTACATTTGGATAGAAGCAGCTCTGATTACTCGAAGGCAAAACCTCATTACATGGAAAACTAACCTAGTTATAAAAGACACAAGCAACCGATAAGCCTACAACATCAATCACCCAAGGAATTACGACTTTTACATGTGTACCCATGCTGGGATGATTGGCACTAATACAACGAGCATCATCACAGACAAAGGAGGAGTCGAAGAAGCCAGCTCATGATGTCAATGACATAACAAAATGTGAAGCTCGACTTATTAGCGGAGCACCGAAACCAATGCTCCACCAGCTTCTTCTCCAGCTCCACCCGAGCTTCCGGCAAAGATGACACAGCTGTTCCAGTTCTACAAGGTCGCCTGGCGTGCCCGCTTGATCGATGGCTTGACGTCGAGGTCCTCTCCAGAGCTGGAAGACACAGCATCACCACCCGAGGAGTCGCCAGAGGATGAAGCCGTTGAAGACATGGGCGTAGGACTCCCTGACCTGCCGGAATTGTCGCTGCTTGTCTCCTGCCAGGACGGATCCATGCGATTGCCGCTCGGGTCAAAAGCTCGGATGGTAAGAGTATTTTCACCATCAAAACGGCAACAAAGAGTATCACCATCACGCAAGTTCAAACGCCGGGAAAACGACTTCCAGCCAAAACCAAGAAAAATCAAGCGGGAACTGCCGGTCTCCAACTCAACATAAGAAGGAGGCCGGGAGCACCCCTGAAGACGAAGAAGCAGGCCATCCAGGCTACGCTCAGAAACAATGGCAGCAAATGCAGAAGGAAGAAGAATGCGAGCAGCATTCCGGCCACGGATGCGTAGGAGAAAGTCGTAGCACCGAACACCCTCCTCTGAGGAAGAGGAGGAAGGCATCAACACTGGACCACAACGGCCATCTCGAGAAGAATGCAGAGCACGACCACCGCGGCCACGACGAACCCGGCCGCGGCTAGTCATACCTACACCTCGCTTTGGCCCCATGAGAAGATGAAGAAGAGGAGCAAGATGGGTAGAGGACGAACATTGCTGCCAAGTGAACAAGATGGGTCTATTTATAGTACAAACTCAAGGGCAGGCAGAAGCCCAGACGATGGCAGCAATTAATTCAAAGACCAAGCGCGCCGGGCGATTCGAATTCCGAGACAAAGATGCCTTCACACGGGAGGCACAGTACGCTGGACGCGTCAAATCTCGCGTGTTTTCAGTGCGCGCATTGGTAACTCCACAGGCGGCTGCAGCACGCCACCAAAAGCCATCATTATGACCGGTCACGAAGACATGACGGTTCACAGACAGAGCATCTTTGATGGTCCTCCAGCAAGGAGATCGTTATCCTTACCAAGAAAAGAGGAAAAGACGTGCTCGAGTGATTACTCACATCCATGAGAGTTTTGGGTGCTCCCTCACCTAGAAGAAAAGACGTGCTCGAGTGATTACTTGCATCCATGAGAGTTTCGGGTGCTCCCTCACCTAGAAGAAAAGATGTGCTCGAGTGATTACTCGCACCCATGAGAGTTTTGGGTGCTCCCTCACCACGACACGAGATAAACAGACCTGCACTCGCCAGACCGTACGGTCCCAGAGTATCGGGTGCTCCCTCACCCCGATAGCGAAGGCGATACTCGAGTGATTACTCGCAGAACTTTGAATACCCGAACACTCGAAAACCTCCCGAGCCAATACTCCTCTACATTACTCCTCACCCGAGCACTCGACAAAGCTCCGCGAGCGACCGCTAAATCAGCTCACTTGATTGTTTATTCCAAGTGGGTGCATTACTAACTAGGCTCCGTGCCTCGATTAAAATACATATTCCTGGAACACGACACACTGTGCCCAGATGCCACGCAAGCTTAGCGTGTAGGTAAGACCCCGCTGCGCAGATCGGCCAGGCTGGGACTTCCCGCAGAGCGATTTCACTCCCAACCTTTTCCATGCGCTTGCATGATAGAAAAATCTGGGCGGACGCGCCTAGGCTACGAACTTTACTGGCGGCAACTGGTCACTATAAGACCTGCAGCGGTATGACTTTTTCTCGACACCAGTGTTCCAAGCTCATGTCGAGGGACGTGTGCTTGATTGGGCTACTGCGGTTTCTGCCACTAGCGCAATTCACCAAGGCTCGACCAGTCGACTCCTTGGGCCCTTTCAGCTTAGCAATCCCTCGAAACAGGTTTTGTCATGGCCCTAGACTGCCAGCGACCCGCGGTTGAACCGTGCATACATCCAAACGACGCAAGAATGGACTCGAGTCCCTGCGCGACTCTTCGAGTCCCCAGGCACTCGGGGGCTACTGACGAGGGGGTGACCCCACGACTCCTACGGATGGGCCTACCTGGTGTACCCGAAGACAGAAGGCCCAGAAAGATGCCTCCTGGGTCCAGCCTTGGCCCGCTAGTGGCACCGACGCAGGATTCCACGACTCGTAAGGAAGGTGCAAACCTGCCGTACGGTACAAGCTTAGGGTTAGGAAGCCTCATCTATAATCCAAGACGGGTTCCCCGAGACCTAGCCTAGTATATAAGGGTTGGGAGGGGAGACGTCAAATATCAACCAATACGCAATCTGTAACCCTAGCCTTGGGCGCACTAGCCTTTGCTTTCCATGTACTCGCATCTCCAAGCAATAATATCGAGCAGGAACGTCTCCTCCTATTAGCCGACGAGCTATCGTCCAACCTGTGCCTCTCAAGACTAACCCAGGGTCCCTGACCATGGGATTTGCCGGGGAACATCCCCGTCACCTCACTTTCCCAGCCCATTGAAGCCCACCAACCATCTCTGCAGATGAATATTCAGTTTACACTAGCTACTCATAGAGATGTTGCCTCATCTTCCAGAGCTATTGTCCCATTTTAACCACTACCTCTACCTGCACTCTTCTATAGCTCAAGCAACAATAACTCTGCCACACAGGATGCTGCAGTTGCAACTAATGAACCAGTCCTGGAAATTATGCACCCTGCTGTTCATGCTGATCCCTGAGACATATTGGAAAATTCTCTAGACCCAGTGTTTCAGCCTGCTAATCTGGAAAACATGTCTGTGGATCTAGATAAAGATTCTGGCTACAACACTTCAGTGGATGAAGAAATTATTCTAGAGGAAAAATATAATGGGGAAGTAAGCAGCAAACAGGTTGGGGAATTTCTTGAAGTGGAAACCATTCCCTCTGTCTCTAGTGAAAGTTCATTACTATCTGCACCTCCTGGTTTTTTAATTAAAGGAAAATATTCGATGCCCAACTTATCTCTCCAGGAACAGGAGGCTACTTCAGGGGAGCAGGAATTGGCACCCTGGATGTCCACTGTCACTGTCAGAACTGAAGAATCCACACAGGTTAAAATTCCTTCTGAATGGGCTTACTTCATTGCAAGACAACTTATTTCCCCAGATAGATTTGAATGGATCTGGAAATTTCTTCAATCTCATATGTGGAATATTATTGTGGATGGAACTGATAATGAGGATATTTTGGACTTCTATATTCCTTTAAAATGCCCCTCACATGATACTATGATCTCTCATGATGAACAATTGCAGCAGTCATCTTCTGACCACTCCAGCTCTAATCCTGCATCCAACTGCTGTACTCCTCAGGGAAAACAAGAAATGGAGGGAGATAAAATCTACCTGATCTCTTCCACAAGTGCTTTGCATGCAAATGGAAAAAGGAAGGACAGAGCCCCTCTGGTGGAAACTGAGGAAAGAAGGAGTAACAGACTTAGATGCACTGCTAAAGGATTCAGGCAAACTCCCTGCATCAATAAAAGTTTCTTAGCCTGTCATGATATTCCTCCAATTGTTAAAAGTAAAGTGGTTAAGAATCGAAATGTGGATTATTGCAAGGTTAATGCCAAGTACTCCAAGGTTGAAGTGTTGGAGTAGAAGAGACAGAAGAAGGGGGCAAGGACAAGGGAATCAAACTCCCAAAGAAGGCATAATCATTTTGTGTTACCATGTGGAATAGCACCCTGAAAGCATCCTTTTGTTGTTATGAGAAAACTATCAGACTTTCATGCTTTTGCAGCTTTGCTGGCCCTGTAATAATTAGCTCTGCTACCTTATATTCTAGAAAGAATGAATTCCATAGATGCAATCACAGTAGCTTCAGTGCCTTTAAGTACACAGCTCCACTCTTGATTACTGATGTTTTCCTCTTGGAATATTTTAAATTGGAACAATAGGGGCATCAATGCCAAAGACAAATGGCTGGCAGTGGCAAATAAAATCTCAGAATCCAATAGCTCAATTGTATGCCTGCAAGAAACAAAGAGATAATCTTTTGATTCTTCATACATCAAAAACTTCTGTCCTAGAAACTTCAACAAATTTGAATATGCCCCATCAGTAGGAGCCTCTGGAGGACTGCTTGTAGCCTGGAATGACAGACTTTTTCATGGGGAATGCCTGCATAAAAACATATTCTCAATTTCCATCAGATTCACTTCTTTGTTAAGCAATCAATCCTGGATTCTGACTAATATTTATGGACCATGTGAGGCAGTTCAGAGACTTGAGTTTCTCAACTGGCTTATTGGCATTAGCATGCCTGACGAGAATGATTGGCTTACTGTGGGAGATTTCAATTACATCAGATACCCTCACAACAGAAATAGAGGAATTGGAGATGTTCATCACATGCTGCAATTTAATGAAACAATTCACAACCTGGCACTAGTTGAAATTCCTCTCAAGGATAGAGCATTCACTTGGAGAAATATGCAAGATGCACCACTCCTTGAAAAACTAGACTGGGTCTTCACTTCTGAACATTGTACAACCACCTTTCCCGACAGAACTGTCAGAAAACTTGCAAAAACAACTTCTGACCATTCCCCTTGCTGCATATCCATTAGCACTGCCATTCCTAAATCAAGAATTTTTATATTTGAGAACTACTGGCTCAAACATCAAGACTTCAAACAAGTGGTAGAAGAAATCTGGAATCAGGACACCCATGAAACTTATAGTGCTAAAGCCATTACTGCAAAATTCAAGAGGCGGAGAAAAGGACTAAAAAACTGGGCCAAGACAATCTCCAACCTGACAGTTACCATCAAAGCCACCAATGAAGTTATTCACATGTGGGATTTCTTAGAAGAGTTCAGACCCCTAAGTGACACTGAAAGTAATGGTAGAGACATTCTAAAGAAACATCTAGCAAAAATTCTTGAATATCAAATAATATACTGGAAACAAAGAGCAACAATCAGATGGGTCAAATTGGAAGATGAGAATTCAAATTTCTACAAGACCAAGGCTACCCTAAACCACAGACACAATTCCATAGCCTCTCTCACAGATCCAAATGGAAATACAATCTCTGACCAAGAAGGAAAGTCTCACATTCTTTGGCAAGCCTTCAAAGAAAGGATAAGAATAAGCAATAAAATTGAAGATCATATGAACTTCACACACATCATCAAGAGAGTGGAAAACCTGCATGTCCTTGAAGCTCCATTCACATGCACTGAAATTGATGAAGTTGTTAAACTTATGCCTGCTGACAAAGCCCCTGGACCAGATGGATTCAATGGAGCCTTCATAAAGCAATGTTGGGGTATCATTTGTCAAGAATTCTATAGACTCATTGCTGATTTCCATGCTGGAGTGGTCAACCTTCAGAGCATCAATGCTTCCTTTATCACTCTCATCCCCAAAACTGATGCTCCTTCAACTGCAAATGACTTTAGACCAATTTCTCTTCTGAACTGCACCATCAAAATCATCACGAAGCTTCTTTCCAATAGACTACAAGCCCACATCACATCTCTGATTCACACAAACCAGTATGGGTTCATAAAAAATAGGTCCCTCCAAGACTGTGTGGCTTGGGCCTATGAATATTTGCATCTGTGCCATATATCCAAGAAGCCAATAATATCCCTAAAGCTAGACTTTGAGAAGGCTTTTGACATGATTGAACATGAAACTATCCTGGAAATTTTAAAAGCTAAAGGATTTGGAAAGATTTGGTGCAAGTGGATGAGAATGATCTTTTGCTCTGGCACATCATCAGTTCTGCTTAATGGTATTCCTGGTAAAGTGTTCCACTGTAAGAGAGGAGTCAGACAAGGGGACCCACTATCACCACTCCTATTTTTTCTGGCAGCTGATCTCCTCCAATCCATTTTCAATGAAGCCATGCAGGAACAGCTCATTGAGAGACCTTTCATATCTTCATCATGCCCCCAATTCCCAATTATCCAATATGCTGATGACACTCTCATGCTCATGCCTGCTGACAAGACACAACTTGAACAGATAAAAATCTTGCTACACTATTTTGCAAGATACACTGGTCTGAAAGTGAATTTCCATAAATCATCCCTGGTTCCCATCAATGTTCCATTGGAAAACATTCAGACCCTCACTAGCACCCTGAACTGTAAATTGGGATCCTTTCCTTTCACATATCTTGGGCAACCACTGGGCATCCATAAGCCAAAAATTGAGCATTTCCTTAATCTTATGCAAAGAATTGACAGAAGGCTTTCTGGATGCTCCACCATGCTCTCCTATGATGGAAGACTAATGTTGATCAAGCACATATTTTCTGCTCTCCCCACATTCTTCATGTGCACACTAATGTTGTGTGCTGGTGTAGTCATTCAGATCAACAAGTATCTCAGATCCTTCTTTTGGAGGAAATTTGGTGCTAACCAGGGTGGATCACCCCTCATCTCTTGGAAAAAAGTGTGCAGACCCAAGGACAAAGGAAGACTAGGTATCATTGACATAGCCACACACAACAAAGCCCTCCTTGTTAAGAATATCCACAAGTTCATCAATAAAGATAGCATTCCTTGGGTCTTGCTGCTATGGGAGACAGCTTACAGAGAAAATCCACCTATTGAGCAATTCATTGGTTCTTTCTGGTGGAAATCCCACATCCCTCTTCTTCAAATCTACAAACAACAGGCCACAGTCCAGATTGGGATTGGGAACACTGTCTCACTTTGGTATGACAAGTGGATTGACAAAAACCTCTCCCAAGAATTTCCTGAACTCCTCTCATTTGCCAAGGACAAAAACATTTCAGTACTTAAAGCAAGAAACTGTCCAAACTGGGGTGAATTATTCCACACCCCACTTTACACTGAAGCATGGAACCAAATCCAGCAAGTTTCCCAGTTGATCCCAAGCAGTTCAAGCAGAAGAGATATATGACTAAGTAATGGAAAGCATAAGTTCTCTTCAATCACAGTCTACAAGCAAATCATGGTGGAAGACAATTCAAACAGCTTAACCAAGAAACTATGGAACTGTGCTGCTAGATTAAAGCACAAAATCTTCTTCTGGCTTATGATAAACAATAGAATCAATACAAGTTCACTTCTTCAAAGGAAAAAACCTTCACCTACAATGCTATGATTGTTCCTGCTGTTCAACCAATGTCTCAGAAACCCCACTGCATCTGTTCTGGGACTGCAACTTTGCATTTAAATGCTGGATCACACTGATGCCTTTCAAACAAAGGGGCACCTCTCCACTAGAGGAAACCTGGTTAGCTCTTGAGCATGTGCCACAACACTTTGGCCTAGAAATCATTATACTGGGATATTGGCACATTTGGAACCAAAGGAATGGTAAGATCTTCAGAAATGAAAGACCATCTGTTCAAAACTGGAGGAGAAATCTGGCTCACGGCCTCTCTCTTCTTCAACACAGAATAAAAGATAAATTCAGACAAGATCTCTTGTACTGGATCACAGTCAATCTAGACTAATTTTTTGAGGAAGCTAACTTAAAGTTTTAGACCATAACAATGATACATAGGACTGGAATTGGTTAATTAGTGGATCTCTTCCACCCCCTTCTTTATTTTTGGTTTTGCCATTGTAAAATACCATTGTCTTTATTTATTAATAGAAAATATACCGTAGAACAATTGTTCTACGGTCAATGCCTCAAAAAAGGAATGATGAAGTTTCATGTGTGGTCTCTGATGATAGCTCCACATACACATTTATGGCTCGTCTTCGAAAAGTGACATTGACTTTCAATGCCGACCGCCTTATAGTGGTTTCCTCCAAAGGTTTAGTCAGAGCCTCGAAGGCTTGCTCGTGTTTTGATCGTGACTCTTAAAAGGTTGAGTAGCTGCAACCCTCGCATGATTTAGGATTTGGATCGGCTTGTTCATAGTAATCAAACGCCTCTGCCTCCATAGGAACCAACATGGTATAATGAAAATCTTAGTGATTTAAATCTGGAGCAGATATACAGTATCAAAGGTCGGGTCACATAGAATATTCTCAATGCATTTATCTCCAGATTTGCCAATAGTAAACACTTTATCTATGATTTCATGCAGATATAGCGATCGCCAAACCTCCCTTGCTCGGTCACAAACATAAAGCATATGAGAATTGTCCTCTGCGTGAATTAAGAAAATATGGCATTGGCCCGAGCTAGAGATTTTCCTATTAGCCAACCCACAACTACACGCGATGGCATGATGAAGGCACGCCATACGAAAAATTTCACCTTACTCGGGATCCCCAGACTCCAAAGCTTCTTCCATACTGGATGAAAACAAAAACTCCCATCCCATAACTGATGGATGTATTCGGGAGGTACATGTCCTCCCAATGCTTGTACTTCACGTGCCAAACATTGAAACTACAAGATTTTGTGAGGTTCCAGACAAAATCTTCCATGTTTTGATGATATATTGGGATCTACAAAATTCTTTTCGCATTCAAGTGGTAGAGATGATCTCTAATAAGGATCTCGTCCAAATCACCAGTAGTAGGGTCAATAAGTCCATTCACCTTCAAGAGGACACAATTATCTCTAACAATAATAATTTTCTTGGAGGGGCTATTTGGGATCCAACAATACTTCCATATATGAATGTTCAAGTGTCGGGACCCGGGGTTAGCGTATGCAAGACTCGCTACAACACAATCATATGGAGAGCCGAGAACCGTACCCACTTGTCTAAGTAGACAAGGCCAAGCACATAACGTTCTCGGAAAGCATCGAACGTGAGGGGCATCCCATCCAGGCCGGATGATCAACTGAGATGGGTCCTCATCGTCCGCACACAAGTCTAAATGATATGGGTGGTGAACTCCCATGCTCATAGACAAGTCGCCTCAACCATACTATCGATTGTATCATAACCCTTATATAGACTTACTCCAGCCCGATCACTTAGTCGGGGTCTAGGTGTAACACCCTCAGTTGTCTGTAACAGTAATCCTTTTTCTAATGACTATTACTGTTGCCAATCACTGTTGCTAATCATGCGATGATCAAATTTGAATCAAATCAAATCCAAAATGCCTTTTTGTTGATATTAAAAAGATAATGTTGCAAATAAAACTTGTCCAAATATTATACAACCACTTTTCTTTAAACACAAATAATCAGTGGGTCATGCCCATGTGGTTATGGTATTTTATTATGCCTCTGGAAAATTACAAATAATTCAAACAGTGGGCTAAAACCCCCATGTTGGGCATTTAATATTTAAAAGAATTATCCAATGAATTTTAAAATGCACCAAATTTGTTGTGTCACCTACATGTGACATACATATAATTTAGAGACCACTGGATCATTCTACAAAAATGCTAAACAATTAAAACAATTTCAAAAAAAGAAAAGAACAGAAAAGAAAAACAACAAAAATACAAAACATCTAAAACTCGCCTAAGGCGACGGCCCGCCCGGCCCATCCCTCCTTCTCCCACCTGCTCCCCTCCCATCACCACCTGCCCCGACGCCGTGGCGCCACCGCCGTGGCCAGGGGCCCTGCCGGCCACCCCCACCTCCACTGTGGCCGGGGAGACGATAAGCACACCCCAGCCACCCCCCAGGACGAGATCCCGTCCCAGTTCCCCTCGTCCTCACCTCTCTCTCGCCCGAGCAAATCACCCGAGACCACCGGCGCCACCGCTGCGAGTAACCGTGGTCGGAGAGCCCCTCGACCCGAGCCACCATGTCCTAGCCGCTCCCTGTCGTCGCCCTCGCTACCCTGCAAAAGAAGAGGAGCCCGGAGCCCCCACCCCCGAGGAATCGCGGTCGTCTTCAACCTCGGGTCCGGCGGCGTGCGGCTCCGATTCCGGCAGCTCTGAGTCGTCCCCGAGCCCGCTCTCTGCACCATCGCGCTCCTGGTGAGCTAGTGCTCCCTCCCCAAACCCCCTTGGACGCCCGCGTAGCCCGTAGACGCCGCCCCCTTTTCACTCACTCCAGCCGCCGCGCGCACTCGTCGCCGGCGAGGCCACGGTGACGTTTGGTCCCGGACGTGTCACCGTCGTGATCCCCATGCGCCGTGGTTCCCGTTGGGGCGCTTTGCGCGCGCTTAGGATACCTGTAGCGTCGATTCCGTCGAGGTCCGTGGCACAGCCGCCGCCTTCACCGTCGCCAGCGTCACTCCGGTGACCCCCCAGCCAAACCACCGCCACCAAACGACTCCCCATCGTCTTCCGTGGCCTGAATCGACGACGCGTTCTACCTCGCTGCCGGCGAGCTCACCGGAGTCGCTGACCGGTGGGTCCTCCCGGTCAGGTTTTCTGTTAGTGGCTAATGAGCCACTGACAGCCGGGCCCCACCCCCTGCTAATTGTCTCTGTTAAGACAAATGAAAAAATAACAGTTAGTTCAATATGTCTCACTGACATGTGGGCCCTTGACATTTAAATTAAACTAAACTGGTTTAATTAGCACCTGAGCCACTGACCACTGGGCCCCCTGTCAGTTTTATTTGTAAAAAGAATTTATAAGAAAATCTAGAGACTGACATGTGGGCCAGTGCCTGTTTTATTTTTATTAAAATGTTTTATAAATAAACAGAGGCTGACATGTGGGCTCCACATGTCAGGCACTGTTTTGGATAATGTTGAAATTTAATAATAAAAGAAATTCAGAAAATCATTTAAATTGATTTAAACTTTGAAATTCAATATCTTTTAAACCGTAACTCAGATTCAAAAACTTTATACATGAAAATTGATCAGAAAAATATAACGAAAACAGTTATGCTATCCGTATGTCTATCACAACCCTCTAACACAACGAACATCGAACCGTCCCCCTCTGGACCGACTCTCCGATAAATTGTCCGGTACTGCTAAAGTACCCAGATGAATTTATTTCGAACACGAAAGTTGTCCGGAATAGATTAACTAACCCGGATACACCACCCACACATGTGTCGGATGTCCACGACACCTCCGGCATGATATCTCCCCCCTCCGGACACCCTGTCCGGTAATCACCCGGAGCTGACAGTTCATCCACGGATGAATTCCCGCTCCGGGCAACGTGAATTGCACTGCGTTAGAACACCGTTAGCATTGCATCTGTCGTGACTTGCATCTGTTTGTATATGCTTGCTGTGTATTTACTGTTTCTTCCCCCCCCCCTTAATCTCCGGTAGACCCCGCTGCTGTCGTCGACTACACCGCTGCTGAGTACGACTACTTCGTCGACGACCCTACCCCTACCGTCGAGCTTCCAGGTAAGCAAAGCCATTCTCTTCCCCAGATATCACCTATCTTTCCGTACTTTCCTTGCACTAGGCATTGTTACTGCTGCTGCTAAGATTACAATCCTATTCAATTGGATAGCCTGTTTTTGTCGCCCCTTGATGTACCTCCTTTATCCTATGCTGCCTATTATTATTATGCATTATTCAGCAGTGAGCCCTGCACATTGTTAGCTAGGATTAGATAGCGGGCCGTGATCACTCAGGGGAGTATCGCGGATACAATTATTATAATTGCACAGGTACGGTACAATGCAGACACCGCCTCAGGCCCCTACCTCGGCTCTGCCGAGCCACAACCAAGTGTGAGCTATCAAGGAGAAATCCTTGTACTCCACTCGTTGCTGACTCTGTATAGCCGCTCTAGGTACCTGAGTAATGGTTGACCTTCAGGTAAGAATTCGGGGGACCCATCGGTGCCCGCGAGTGGTATTGCGACGGGACGACAGGGAGGGTACGACCAGTGTACCGGTGTGCTTGGCCCCTGATCGTTGGCCGCGAGAGTTACCAAACCACGAAAGTTGAGCTCCCCCAGGAGCTCACGCGAGACAAGGTAAGGAGACGGTTCATCTTGTTGGTAACCGCAGAGACTTGGTGGGACGAAAGGGCAGGCACCGATGTACTAGTGGTCCTGGCTCCTGTCGTTGTCCGCGGGTCAGTTAAGTCGAGGCAACGATAACGGTTGTCCCGCAAGTTAATAAAATGACTAATGGTTCAGTGAATGTCTTGTGTTGGCTATATGCCATGTACGCACTACCTACCCGTGGGAATTACGAGTTATGGGCTCCTCTGCTTCGTAGTGTCTTCCGAGGACTCTTCAGACGTCAGTAGTACCGCGGACTGCGCCGGGAAGTGGTGTTGTCTTATTTGCCGCGGCAATGTGATTTGTATTTTCTTTGGTTTAACTTCACCGGCCAGCCTTTCACCGTGCAGGAGTACGTCGGGGTTAGGGTCCAAAGCCCCGCGAACATAGGATATAGTCCGGTGGATGACCTCTCTGTTGTGTTTGAAAGATGGGCTACGGAGTGTCGGATAGCCTCGGTGGAGCGTTCCCTAACTAGGTGCCCGCCACCCTGGAGATCCGTGCGTGTAGTGTAACACAAGTGCACCCCTGCAGGGAAGATTAATCTATTCGAATAGCCGTGTCCACGGTAACAGGACGCTTTATGGTGAAGCTGGATCTTACCACTACAATATATTACTATTAAACTGTATGGTTCCGGGTTTGCTTCCTCGCAGAGGAGTCAAGGAGTGAACTCGGAGGCATTGCTAATTATTACAACTTACTATTATACAATGCTACAGCAACTTCTGCTGCATTGTTACTTTATGCTTTATATAAGTTGTTGGTTGTTTCTCTTCTCATGCTGCAAGACACGTCAGAAGATGCTAGTCTTCGATAGGCCTAGCTTCTTACCCTTATTCTGATTTCTATCTTGCAGTCCACTATATACAACTTCTTCTTTCCGTTGATACAATTGCATAATGCTTAGTAGCGGACGTAAGACTCGCGGGTATACTAGATACTCACCTTTGCTTTATTTCCCCTTTTTCGCTTTGCCTGATCGGCCGCTGCAGTCGACGTTGGAGCCCAGGAGCAGGAGTACCCCGGAGGCGACTACTACGACGTCGAGTTCCCCATCGACCAGGAGTAGTTCGGTGGATCCCAGGCAGGAGGCCTCGCCTTTTCGATCTGTACCTCTGATGTCATTTGTGCTAGCCTTCTTAAGGCAAAACTTGACTAACTATGTCTGTACTCAGATATTATGGCTTGTATGACTTATGTATTCGGATCCTCGTGATCCCTGGTATTGTAACATATTTTTTTATCCTTTTGTGTTTAGTGTTGTGCTATGATATTCTCACCGTGGCACCCTAATCTCAGCCGTGTACCCTGCGTGTATGATTGTTGTACACGGGTTGATTTTGGGGGCGTCACACTAGGGCGGGCTCGATCATACATCAAAGTGTGCACGAGACAGAGTCTCGAGCAATCGCATCGCGATGCCCCAAGCTGCGCACATCTAAGGGCCACTTGGTGTATAAAAGACCGCCAGCCAGATGACAACTAAGGTCTCGAAAACCCATACTAAGACATGCATGTTATAAACATACACGCAGCACACATGCCTAGTATGAACAGCAGGTATCATCACATAACTCTACAAAATACTTCTTTATTGACTTACACATAGAGCATACAAAGATCACATGTCTGTGATCAACATTACATCATACAACGGAAGCAAATTAGGTCTGAGTACAGACAAGTTTAACAAATGGCTTAGAGAAGCCTTGTAAACATACATGCCCTTCCACGAGGGACCAGACTGCTGTCTGGACTATACTACCAAGGTCAACGTCGAGCTTCACGAAGGTGACTCCATCGGGGTCTGGGTTCTCATCTAAAACATAGAATAAGAAAACGTGAGTACAAAGTCGTACTCAGCAAGACTTACATCAGAACTAAACTACTCATGCTCAAGTATCAAGGTAAAGGAGGTGGGGTTCAAAATGCAGAAGTGCAAGCTTTGACCTTCCTAGTCCTGTCCTACGAGTACCAGACTTGAGGTAAGAAGCGTACACGAGTCCACTACCAAGTCTCCAACCAATACACCACTATGGATACTTCCTCGACTTCCCCACGAGAAAGAACGCCATAGCAATCATACTTATCTTGCGAGTTTTATAAGTATCCATTCAAGTTGTCTATGATCAAGTAGAGGTCTCCCAGTAGTACATAACCGCGGACACAGCTATTCGAATAGTTCATTAACCCTGCAGGGGTGTACATCTTCACACGCGTGTCATCACTTATCGCCTCGTTCTTTTCACCCTTCAAGCGGGTGTCGGACGTGGATGAAACCAAGGCACTACCCTCACATCACCTTCTCTAATCCAGGAGTCGACTACCTGAGTTTGTCACTGCTCGAGAGTCCGGCCGGTTCCACGAAACGGACTCAGATAATGCAAGGGACCGAAACTCCACCTTTGACAGATGGTTTCACTGTCTCACAGGTCCACCCACATATCTATGCATAAATCAAATGGAAAGCCCGAATCTAGTGTGACTCCTGGACCGGATCGGGTACGTAAAGAGGCCAAACGGGGCTCCCATAAACCCTACATGTGGTCATATTCTTTGTCTTGGATCACAAAACAGGAACTCGGGGCCTAGGGCAGTGTTCAACGAGACAACCTACTGTGTACTCCTACACAGCCTCTCATCATTCACCTTTGTTTAGGGTAGATTCACCAACACGTTTATCATCAGCACCATTGTGTTCATTCCATCCCGACTCACAATCATACCATCCTCATTGTATCACTAAGCAACAATAATCAGTAACAGTTGCAGGGGCCACATGCTCATCATTCAACTCCTAAATCTGCTAGGATTGTGGTTTGCTTAATACGGTGACAAAAAGATAGGTCATGCATCAGAATGGGTTCAACTATGCGAAAGAACGTGTCTTCGTGATCTCCTAAACATGCATAAGTGAGACTGAGAGGGAATTAGGATTTTATAGACATGATCAATGGGGTTTGATTGCCTTGCTGACGATACACAGGTCTTAACGGTGGTCTTCTTCTTCGGGGGTGATCACCGTCTCGGAACGTCTGTCATCGGAGGCAATCATCAACAAGGGGGGACAACTTCGAAAGTAAATGCACAAGCACATGATAAGTTTGTCCATGATGTGAATGGTACTGGTTTGTTGATAATTCAATTTAATTGAAGTGTATTGCAAAGGATTTGCAAATTCAAACTTCAAATTCAAATTCAAATTAAGACATATACACATTTTCTACTGTTCACCCATTTTAAAATGTTCAAAAATGAATTTTTTGCATATTCTTAATCCTTGCATTTTTCTGATAATTTTTCATATATTATATGTTTAATTTGGAGTTAGTATGAATTTTCTATGAATTTCCAAAGTTTAATTCATTTTATGGAATTTTTTGATTTTCTTTAATTCTTTTAAAATATTTGCCGCGGCAATGTTTTATTTGCCGCGGCAATGTGATTTGTATTTTCTTTGGTTTAACTTCACCGGCCAGCCTTTCACCGTGCAGGAGTACGTCGGGGTTAGGGTCCAAAGCCCCGCGAACATAGGATATAGTCCGGTGGATGACCTCTCTGTTGTGTTTGAAAGATGGGCTACGGAGTGTCGGATAGCCTCGGTGGAGCGTTCCCTAACTAGGTGCCCGCCACCCTGGAGATCCGTGCGTGTAGTGTAACACAAGTGCACCCCTGCAGGGAAGATTAATCTATTCGAATAGCCGTGTCCACGGTAACAGGACGCTTTATGGTGAAGCTGGATCTTACCACTACAATATATTACTATTAAACTGTATGGTTCCGGGTTTGCTTCCTCGCAGAGGAGTCAAGGAGTGAACTCGGAGGCATTGCTAATTATTACAACTTACTATTATACAATGCTACAGCAACTTCTGCTGCATTGTTACTTTATGCTTTATATAAGTTGTTGGTTGTTTCTCTTCTCATGCTGCAAGACACGTCAGAAGATGCTAGTCTTCGATAGGCCTAGCTTCTTACCCTTATTCTGATTTCTATCTTGCAGTCCACTATATACAACTTCTTCTTTCCGTTGATACAATTGCATAATGCTTAGTAGCGGACGTAAGACTCGCGGGTATACTAGATACTCACCTTTGCTTTATTTCCCCTTTTTCGCTTTGCCTGATCGGCCGCTGCAGTCGACGTTGGAGCCCAGGAGCAGGAGTACCCCGGAGGCGACTACTACGACGTCGAGTTCCCCATCGACCAGGAGTAGTTCGGTGGATCCCAGGCAGGAGGCCTCGCCTTTTCGATCTGTACCTCTGATGTCATTTGTGCTAGCCTTCTTAAGGCAAAACTTGACTAACTATGTCTGTACTCAGATATTATGGCTTGTATGACTTATGTATTCGGATCCTCGTGATCCCTGGTATTGTAACATATTTTTTTATCCTTTTGTGTTTAGTGTTGTGCTATGATATTCTCACCGTGGCACCCTAATCTCAGCCGTGTACCCTGCGTGTATGATTGTTGTACACGGGTTGATTTTGGGGGCGTCACACTAGGGCGGGCTCGATCATACATCAAAGTGTGCACGAGACAGAGTCTCGAGCAATCGCATCGCGATGCCCCAAGCTGCGCACATCTAAGGGCCACTTGGTGTATAAAAGACCGCCAGCCAGATGACAACTAAGGTCTCGAAAACCCATACAAAGACATACATGTTATAAACATACACGCAACACACATGCCTTGTATGAACAGCAGGTATCATTGCAATTCTCTACAAAGTATACATTTTATTGATAACTCTCATAGAGTGCACACAGAGATCACAAGCATGTGATCCAACATTACAACATTCAACGGAAGCAGAGTAGGTCTGAGTACAGATAAACTTAACAAATGGCTTAAGAAGCCTTATTTAAACACAAAGCCCTCCACAAGGGAACCAGTCTGCTGACAGGGACTACACTAGCTTGGTCTTCAGTCGTCGAGCTCGAGGAAGAATCCACCTTCGGGGTCAGTGGTTCATCTAAAACATAGAATAAGCAAACGTGAGTACAAAGTCGTACTCAGCAAGACTTACGTAGGAACTATACTACTCATGCACATGTATCAAGGTAAAGAGAGGTGGGGTTCATAAGCAAAGGTGCCAGCTTTGACTTGGCTAGTCCTGTACTACGGATACCAGACTTGAGGTAAGAAGCGTACACGAGTCCATTACATGTCTCCAACCAATTACACCACTATGTTGCCTTCCTCGACTTCCCCACGAGAAAGCACGCCATAGCACTCACGCTTATCTCGGCAAGTTTTATAAGTATCCAGTTCAAGTTGTCTAATAATCAAGCTAAGCTTTCCAAGCAGTCCCTTACCGCGGACGCGGCTATTCGAATAGTTTTGTTAACCCTGCAGGGGTGTACCGCTACACACACATGATCATCAGTTATCTCCTTTGTACTCGACACAGTTCAAGAAGTGTCGGCGAGGATGCTCACCACAACTGTTACCTCATAGCCGATCTAGTCCAAGAAAGCCGCCTACATAGGTTGGCTACCACTATCGTGAACCCGGCCGGTTTATCGAAGTGGACCCAGATGATGTGTGCGTGGTGCATAAGCCGGTCTCGGTTGAGCCGTTCTCTCACTTAGCAGCCAGGCCACAAACCTACCAAAACTCCGAACTACTGTGACATCTGGACATCGAAAGGGATGAGTTAATAGGCTGAGAGGGGTCAGTGAGCCCAATGTGTGGTTGTACTCTTCATCTTGGATCACCACACAAGAACTCGGACTTAGGGCGGTGTTCAACGAGAAAACCCACTGTGTACTCCTACACAACCTCTCATTGTTCACCTTGTATTAGGGTAGATTCACCAACACATTTCCACCATCATCAACATGATCACTACCATCCCGACTCACATAACAGTATCAACATTGTATCACTCTAAGCATGCAATAAGCAGTAGCAATTGCAGGGTCCACATGATATCAATCAACTCCTACATTTGCTAGGATTGTGGTTTGCTTACTACTGTGACAAATGATAGGTCATGCAAAGGAATGGGTTCATCTATGCGGTAGAAACGTACCATGGTAATCATCCTAAACAATGCATAAGACAGACTGAGAGGGAAGTGGGATTTTATCGACATGATCAATGGGGGTTTGCTTTCCTTGCTGACGAGGTTCAGGTTCAGGGTCTTCAACGAAGGGGGCAACCTCCTGTTCCGGTTCCACTTCTATCGACAAACAACAATCAAGGGGGGCAACATAAGTACAATGCACAAACACATGGTTGAAGGTTGAAACTTGATGTACATGCTTCTGATGTGTGAGACAATTCCATTTCAATGGAGTATATTGCAAGTGAATTGCAAATTCAAACTCCATTTTGAATTTAAAAGGAATTCATATGCCTTGTTGCCACTGTTCACCCAAGCAAACTTAGTCAAACATGAAAACAGATTGCATATTCAGATTCCTTGAATTTTTCTAATAATTTTAGACATATTATTTGCTATATTTGGAGTTAGGATGAATATTCTATGAATTTCCAAAGTTTAAAGCATCTTCTACCATTTTCTGAATTGATTTAAATAGAAAATCATTTACTGCATCAACATGAGGTCATGCTGGCGTCAGGGGGCCACTAACAGCAGGGGCCCACTGGTCAGCCTCTATGGGGTTAATTAAGTAGATTTAATTTGATTTAAAACTAATAGAGGGTTAACAGAGGGGGCTGGCCCACATGGCAGCCTCATTGCAGGTGGGCCAGGGGTGATTAAGCTCGGGCTTGCCCTAATGGCGGGGGGGGGGGGGGCTCATCTCCGGCGTGCACTGTTCACGCCGGAGTTGCGCAAACGAGCAAGGGAGAGAGATTGGAGGCCACCAGCGTGATCCCCATCGTCTCCCGCGTCGAACGGACACAGCTGGGGTTCAAGGGGACCACCGGAACGTCGTCAGCGTCGGAGTTGGCGGCGGTAGTAGCTAGGCCTGCGACGTCCTCACGCTTCATAGCACGCTTTTGACCATGGGCTAGCGCATTATAGAGCTGCGAGGCAGGGGAAACTGACGCGCACATGGGCTGAGACGAAGGGGCACGGCGGCGACCTCGGCATCAGCCATGGCGGCAGCAAGCTCCGGCCTCCATGGCGGATTTGGCTAGAGGAGGAGCAAGGAGCTGCTAGGGGAGGGGAAATTCTCACCAGAGCACAGGGAGCACGACGAAGTAAACGGGAGAGGCGGGGAGGCTTTAACAGCGACGAATTCGGCGGTGGTCTTCTCTGCGGCCGGCGAGAGTTCGCTGGCGATTCTGGCGGCTCGGGGTCGATTCAGCTCACGATTCCTTGCGTGGTGATGAAGACGAGGTCGGCGGAGTGGAAGGATAACTCGGTGCGGCTCGGGGATGACGGTGGCCACGCGTGCTTCACGTCATGGCGACGACGGCGCTCGGGTCGTCGTCGAGCTTGGCGAGAGAGAGAGCGAGAGCTATCCTGGAGGGGGGGAATGGAAGCACGGCTCGTCCAGGCGTGGCATGGCGCGGTTAGAAGGCTCCAGAGGGGCAGGTGGCGGCTGGGAGAGCGGCGATGTGCTCGGCTAGCTCGGTGGCATTCCACCGAGCAGCTTGGAGGCGCGGGGTCGGGGAAGAAGACCCCTGTGCCCCTTTCGGCCGGCTGGGCTGGCTTCGCCCAGGCGACAGGTAAGGTTTTTCTATTTTCTTTTTAATCTTTCCTTTCTGTTTTTCTTTTCTCTAATTTTTTTGCCTATTAAAATAAAATAGTTAGGCATTTTTATAAATGCTCAAAATTTATATATGGACTTACATGACCAGTAGCTAGTCATTCCCAACTTTTGAACATTTTTGAAATTCCAAATATTTGAATCTCAATTCAAATAGGGGTTTTTGATTAATTCCAAGGTCCTATTTGAATATTTGAAAAATCCATGAGCATGGGGTTGGTCCCACATCACTTTATATGTGATCACACTCATTTATAAGACTTTTCAAAAATGCAAAAGGAATTTTTGGAGCAACTTTATTTCTGGCCATTTGAATTAATTCATCCGGGGGGTGTTCTCTCTCCCATTTGAGTTTGAATTTGAATTCCATTAGATTTTCTTTGATGAATGCAAGGTGACTTTGATCCAAGCACATTACTTAACAGAGGGTTCTGACATCAAGTCATTTCCCACTCTCCAAATACTACCTTTCTTATAGGTTTGAATACCAACCCAAATACTCTACCACACATATGATGAACCCTTCTTCAATTCACAGTTTAAAAGTTCACCAAAAGAATAATATTTTGATCTGAGAACCTTCGCACACAGAGAATCGTACTTATCAATCAGACGCCAACATTGCTTAGCAATCATAGCCAAATTAAAACTATGGATATGCCCCAAATATCACATGCCCTTTATCTTTCCTTCTAAGGAAAATCAAACTAACAACTTGCGTATCATATCACTCATGTGTGTCTGCAATGATTCACATGGTGACGCAAGTATGCAACGTGGCTCGCATGGACACGTATGCTCTGACGTAGACACATGGAAACAAATTTATTTTTTCAGGCTCGTGTGTACTACTGAGTTGTGAGCTATATTATTTTCTACTGCTATAGTCATTTTGAAGGCCTTCCGCCCGATGATCAAGCAATGGCTGGTGATCAAGTCTTCTCGTGTCATAAGGTTGACGCCTAACAAATAGTACGAATTCTGGGTCCAACTCTAGGTCTTCAAGGAGAACATGGTACTTGAAAGGTGCTGGAGTACTTCTACAGCAAGCACAAGATTGACCCCGATGACCTCCTAGTGATGATTCTCTCAGGGCTCGGCTTCAAGGTCAAGGTCTTCAGCGTCGATACGTCCACCATCTGCAAGGTTAGAAACTCAAGCCACACCCCTTGTGCCTACTTGTTTCCTAGTATGTTGTTGTTAGCCTAGTATATTGCGATGAACTGGCGATATTTTGATGTACAAGTGTACATTTTGCTCAAGGATATGATGTGGTTTATTTAACTATGGTATTGTATGTTAATAGTCGCGTAGTAGTGTTATTTATGTAGCATGTTTATCTATGATGCTTGGTTATGTGTGATGATTACTTAGATAGATGATAAACATGTGTTGCATATGTGTTGCCTGTCATGTGGTAAAGTGACCACATTAAAAAGGGATGACCACAACAGAGTTGGGCACACAATCGAGCACTAGTAGTTTGTATCTACTAACCCTCAAACACATATGTAGGATACCAAACAACATGACACGTATGATCAGTAATGCAATCAACCAAACAACATGTAGTACCTGATTTTTACTGTTTTACCCAACCAGATTCAGAAAATAGGCTTTTGCCCCCTATATAGATAAAGGAATCAAACAAGGTACACGTCCGGACGATACAAGATGGTGAGGTAGCCCTCTTACAAAGCCGATCCCGAGATAATCGGCGCACACGGACAACTACAATACCAGCAAAGAGCATTGGATAAACTACACACAACCCCACGCTACACCCTAGCACACCTAAGCTCCATGACAACGCCCTCAAGAAGGAAGACGATGCAAAGCGTGGACGCTGATAGTCCAGTCAGACAAATGTCCTCACCCCGAGCCTTGAAACAGAGAGAAGAACCACGATGACGTCTTCAAGAAGAGTGCGACACTCTCGGGTGCCGCCACCGGCGGCGCCAAGGCACGGATCTTTCACTCGGCAACTCAACCGTGCCACCGAAGCTACCAAGGGGAGTGAGAAGAGGTCTAATTACGAGATCCAGATCAAGACATCTCCCCTGCGAGAGAGGTATGTCTGGGCTACCCGCCGCTTGATGTCTACGCACGCTTCTATTCTTGTAGACTATGTTGGGCCTCCAAGCGCAGAGGTTTGTAGGACATCAGCAATTTCCCTCAAATGGATGACCTAAGGTTTATCAAACTCAGGGAAGTAGAGGTTGAAGATGGTCTCTCTCAAGAAACCCTGCAATTAATAAACAAGAAGTCTCTTGTGTCCCCAACACACCTAATACAATGGAAAATTGTATAGGCTTACTAGTTCGGCGAAGAGATGGTAAAATACGAGTGATATGGGTGGCAAAGAAAGGTAACATAAATCTGTAATAAAAATTACAGCAAGCAAACATGTAGTAAATGTGAACAAAAACGGTATTGCAATGGTGGAAACAAGGCCTAGGCTTCATACTTTCACTAGTGACAACTCCCAACAACATTAACATAGTCTAATCACATGATATTTCCACTAAAACATGCAATGGAGACGTAACTCGGAGGTCATTCCTTTGTGATCAAGAGATGACGAGAATTATGTAGGGCTACAAAAGCACACCTCAGAGTTTGTAGTTCTCAAGCTATGGATTTCCTAATGTCACCGCGGCCATCCAATAAGAGTACCACAATCACCACAACCTATCTCAAGGACAGTAAAAAACAAGCACCAAGAGACTCTCAATCTTCAATCAATTCACAAAAGAGTAAATCACTCATGAAGATATTCTTCTAATACATGTCCAATAGACCGCTGTCACCTTGGTCTCGGAGATTATACTAGATAAAATCAAGTGATTACACCAATCCAATACATAGAAGAAGGGGAAACATCATGGGATCACCCTAGATTAACATAGCCTATGATCACAATGAAGATCACATCATGGGAGAGAGAATTGACCACATAGATACTTTAGAAGGCCTCAGCCCTGAGGAGGAAATACTCCCGCTTCATGGAGGGAGGAAGCAACGTCGATGGAGATGAATCCCGGGTGCCGGCACAGGAATTCTGGTGCACGAAGCTTGTTGGCGATGGCGGCGGAGATCAGAATTTCTTCTGGAGAAAAGGGTTATGGAATCAGGGTTTCCTCTGCGGGGTTAAAAATAAGGACAAAGGGGAGCACCAGGGGAGGTCCCGGTCTCCCAGGTGGCCTCGTGGCGCGGCCT
The DNA here is from genome assembly GCA_950022295.1 of Bromus sterilis. Lineage (NCBI taxonomy): Eukaryota > Viridiplantae > Streptophyta > Magnoliopsida > Poales > Poaceae > Bromus > Bromus sterilis. The sequence goes on along the minus strand of OX465597.1, from coordinate 267,986,465 downwards.
TCTCCTAGGTCGCGCGGGCAGGCCGCCAGGGAGACAGGTGGCCCCCCTCTAGCTCTCCTTCAGACGTCTGGAGTCTTCTGGAACGCTGATTTTTTATATGATTTTCTGGAATTTTTGGAGAACTTTAAATTGGGGAAAAATCACTGCAACTAAAATACATCAGTAGACAAAAACTGGCACTGGGTGCACTGAGTTAGTAGGTTAGTCCAAATATGTGTAAAATGATATGAAAGTGTAGCAAAACATGTATCAATCTCACATAAAAGTGCATGGAACAAGAAGAAATTATAGATACGTTTGGGACGTATCAACATCCCCAAGCTTAATTCCTGCTCGTCCACGAGTAGGTAAATGATAACAATGATAATTTATGTGGTGACATGATAACACACATATAAGAACTTCAAAGTAAAGAAAGTAAGATGTTCAATTCAATTCAAGATAATAACAAGCAAGAGTCTTAGTATTGATTCTAGCAAAGCATGAACATATAGGTGCAAGAGCTCTCGTTGTCCCTGTCTCGAATGTCTCCAAATGGTGTTTGCATGAAAGCAATAGGAGATGTGATTAGAGAATAAAATATTTATATAGTTTAATTGAGAACTCAATCTACTAAAGTTTCACACTTAGTCTCCTTCGGGATCTTATTTTGACTCATCCCTAGAACACTTGTCAGGTACAAGTCAAACTTCTCCTCTCCCTTAGGATTAGCGCGAGCAAGATACGTTGACACTTAGGATGGCAAAGAGAGAAATGATGGGGAAGGAAGACAAAAATGGGTGGGAAAGGCTCACATCAATTAGGACAATCATAGGCGAGAGAAAGTCAAATGATAGATATGATGTCACGGGTAGGAATTGCCATGCAACGGATGCACATATGAGCTAAGGTAAGATCTCCAATGGAACTAGTGGGGGTGCATCCAAGTTGCTTGCTCATGAAAACCTAGAGCTCATTTCAGGAGGCTCATCCTTGGAATATGCAAGCCAAGTTCTATAGTGTAAGGGTCCCCACATAGTTATGCATAAATTATAATCTCTATGGATTACAAGTATAACAATGGAGTACGAGTGTGGATATTTCAAAAGGAATAGTAGTGTTGCCCCCTTCTCTCTTTTGATCTCGTTTTCTCCTTTTTTTCTATTTTTTGTATTTTTGTGGCCTTTTTGGCTCTTTCTATTTATCTCTCATCTGTCCTCTTTGGGATCTTTGAATTTGTTCTCTTTGGGATCTTTTAATTTGTCCTGGGATCTTTTCCTCACTTAAGAGAAACACTCAATGTTTTACAAAGAGAAACACTCAACATAAAGAAAGATGAAAACTATCATGATGTATGCAAATGTATGTCTCTGGCAGTGTAGCAGGATATGCAATGATACTATCGCGTCATGTAGCAATAATAAGGGTAAATCCCAACTAGCATGCGGCTGCTCTATCAAGAAAAAGCATGTATGACATGAAGATCAAGTCATGAGATGGTGGATGTTGCATGGCAATGTATCTCGGAAAGGCTATGGAAATTCCTTGATAAGTAGGTATGGTGGTTGTTTTGAGGAAGATATAAGGAGGTTTATGATGACAGAGTATCGTGCCAAGGGTTTGGATGCACCGGCGAAGTATGCGCCAACTCTCAAGGTGAGAAAGGGCAATGCACGGTACCGAAGAGGCTAGCAAAATATGGGAAGGTGGAAGTGCCAACAATCGAATACTCGCATTAGTCAGAACAACTAGTGCACTTATTATCGAAAACTCTCTATCTAATCAGGAGGTTCACAAAAAGACGAGTACCCCGAGGAGGAGTGTATGGGGGTTTGTTTATCCTTGCGCATCCTCTACCCATGGTACGTGAGGGTACTCTATATATTCCAACCCCTCCAGAGGTTAGCGATCCATCTAGTAGCTAGAGTTCTCAACTAATTTATGTAGTTTTTGAAAATAAGGACGGATTACCCAAAATACTTCACCTATCACTAATAGGCTCAACCTATTGGCACCCTAATGTCCAAACATTTCTCAAATCAATACCTCAAAATTATTGCATGTTACTACTACACTTGTAATAACAACTTTAGTTACCTACTCATGCAAGACACACAACTCAGTGCAACAAGCCAACTCTCTAAACAAGATAAGCATGAAAATTAAGAGAATTCCTAGAACATCCTAAATAAAAGCTCGTAAAAAGATAAGCATGAAAACTAAGATCTAAGCATGACAACAACTATGAAAAGATATAGAACACACACAAAAAGAAAGATAAGCATGCAAGCCTATATTGTGTTCTACGGTGGAGTGGAGCGTGTTTCTCTCCAAACAATGAAGGCTAGGATCCAACTTTTTATGAACAGCAAGAAAAACTAAAACAAACTAAAAAGTAAAGAGAAAGACGCTTCAAGTTTAGCACATAACATATTAATTGATAAAAATATAGCATGGAGAAGGACGAACTGGTGATTTTTTATGGAGAAGGGGATGCACGGGGGGCATCTGATACGTCGCAAACGTATCTATAATTTCTGCTTGCTCCATGCATGTTTTGTGTGATATTGCTATGATTTTGCTACACTTTCATACAATTTTGATCATTTTTGGACTAACATATTAACTCGGTAAAACCTAGTGCCAGTTCTTGTTTTCTGCTGTCTTTTTATTTCAGGTTTCCCCTGTATTAAAAATGCTCCAAAAATTCCGGAAAAATCCAATAAAAATCAGCGTATGGGAACCTTCCAGAGTCCCGGAGGGGCCCGGAGAGAACCCACCAGGGCCCCAGGCGCCCGCCCGGCATGCCCTAGGGTGGGTTCAAGCCAGGGGGCCGCCTGGACGCCTTGTGGCCTCCCTGGCTACCCCCTTCGCCTATAATTATACTTCGCCCCGAAACCTCCAAAGACAGAACCCTTTTTCGCGATCTCGCCTTTGTTCCGCCATCGTCGCCCTTCCAAGATCGGGAGCACCAGAAGACCTCTTACCGGCACCCTACCAGAGGGAGGATTGACCTCCGGGAGCTTCTCCACCACCATGGACACTTCTCGGATGATCCGTGAGTAGTCCACCTTGGACCATGGGTCCATGATCAATAGCTATGTGATTTCTCCTCCCCTCTTTCTTCTTCATGGATTAGACCTTGTGAGCTTCCCTACATGATCAAGGCACATATGTAATTATTTCTGTTGTTGCTATGCTGAGTTTGTTGGGATCTGATGGATTATGAGACTATGTTCAGATTGTGATTGAGTAATATATTTGGTTCTTCTCTTTTATACTTTTTTTCTTGAGTAATTCTTGCATGTTCTCCGTTGTTGTTTATTTCTTTGGCCAAGTAGTAGGTAGTGACTCCAAGAGGGAGCGTTATGCATGATTGTGGGTTCATGCCCCCTAATGACTAGCTTGAGTGACAGAAACATGAGTCTAGGGGATGTGTTGTTGCCACAAGGGGGAAAACAAAGGTCCTTGTAACCGCGGTTGCAAGGATTGATTACTTTACGCAAAGTTCTTTTAATGCAGTTGTCTGTTGCTTTGGATTTACACTTTTGGTGGGGCTCGCAACTTAATACCAGCGAGATGTTCTGGATAAATATCTCAAGGTGGATGATTAGTAGTAGATGTAGTTGTATTTTGGTCTACTTATTTTGGCGTACCGCCCATGCTTTTGAGGCTCTTCCTTTCTTTTGTAGCATAGTTAGCATTGGTTTGCGACCGTAATCCTGTCAATTTCCCACCTGTGATTTGTTTACCTCGCATAGCAGTTTTATCGTCTTTTGGGAGAGAGTCATCACTAGCGAACATCATGGGACCCCGGTCCATATTTCCACCACTGTTTAGACCCTCAATTTACTTCTTGATTTTACTTTCTAGTTGTAGCTATCGCTATCTTTTATCTCTTGTGTTTGATCCTTTGTAAACAACAAGACCTGAGAGATTGACAACCTCTCTGAACTTCGTTGGGAGAAAAGTTATTTGTATCTGTGTGCAGGTCCACGTATTCTGTAAGCGGCAGAGCAGAAGACACCTACTTCTCGTTGTTGGAGTCCTACTGGTTCGATAAACCTTGGTATCTTCACCGAGGGAAATTTGCTGCTATCCTACATCTCACCTTCCACTTGGGGTAATCAACGAAGGGCGAGAAGTCATTATCATCTCTCGCGCGTCAAGCAAATTTCAGGCGCCGTTGCCGGGGACTCCAATCTTCAATATAGGGGAGTTGCATGCTATCTTTTATCTTTTCTTTTTAGTCTTGTTAGTTTAACTTTCATTTCTTGCCTTTATGTCTTTTACCAAAAACCCAAAAAATAGTATGTCTTGTTATTTGCTTGCCACCAATTCCTAAATTCTTTGAAACCAGATCCTATTGGCATGGAGGATACACTAAGGATCAACAAGAATGTTACAAGGAACACCGCTTGTCTCAAAAGGGGATATACTTATGGAAACAAATACATCAGTTGTATGAGTATGCTAGAAAATTTTGCTCAATATATAATATATCTTTCTGCAGGGATGAATCTTGTTGCTTTATGAGGCATAAATAACTAGCTTTCCAATGTGAGTATAATGATGATGAAACCTTAGCTTCTTATGCTAATAGAAATTATGATTTTTATGATGCAGAGCAAATAGAAGAATTTGTTGCTTATAAGGGTGCCTATGAAATTACTTCTCTTCTTAAAAATATTGATGATGCCCCTTATAAATCTGAGAGTATTGCTATACTCAACTATTGTTTGGAAAATTATGATGCAAATTATTATATTACTGATCATCTTGAGAGAATCTCTCTCCTAAAGGAAGAGACTAATGTTTTGCAGGACTCTATGGAAGAAGAAGTCGTTGAACCTGAAAACCCCTTGGATGAATAAGAGGAGGAGAGTGACGAACAAAAGGAGGAAGAATGGATACATCCATGTCTACCTTATAATGAGAGTAACTCTTTGACTCTAACCTTATATGAGTGTTATGATCCTATGGATTCTTTTTAAATATTCCTTTTTTGATGAAGTTGATGCCTTCTATACTTGTGGCCATGATGCCATTATGAATGATGCTTGCGGAGATGAACTTGCTATAGTTCCCCATGTTAAGCATGAAATTGTTGCTATTGCACCCACACTTGATTTTACTATTATCCTTTTGAGATCTTTGAATCATATTCCGGGGAATTTTGCTCTTATTAAGACTCACTATGATGGGTTGCATTTATCCTATGATCCTAAAGACCGTGTTGAAAACGATACACGTGTGCTTGTAGGTCATGAACAATATGCTTTATGTGATAGTTATATTCTTGATGTTGTTCATGATGCTATTGAAAATTACTTTGAGAGAGGGAAGCTTGGTTACAAAAAAATTCATGTTACCAAAACACCTCTCTTTATGACGAAAGTTCTGAAGTTGTTCTTATTCCACCTTCCTATGCATGTCACTTTGTGCTTCTTTGATTTATTTTCTTACAATATGCATATGCATAGGAAGTGGGTTAGGATTAAATGTGCTTCATGTTTTCTTCTTGATGCTCTCTTTTGCTTAAAATTCTTATTCTTATGAGAGCACCTTTTATAATCATCATGCCTAGCTTAAAGGCGTAAAAGAAAACGCTTGTTGGGAGGCAACCCAAGATGTTTTTACTTCTTTTTTTAGCGGTCTTGATGATTGTTACTACTGTAGCAACATCACTATATCTTTATTTTCAAGCTTTGTGCCAAGTTTAGCCGTCGATTGCAAGAAAGTTCAAAAGTTGTGACATGTTGTCAAGAAAACAGATTCTGTCCTTGGATGGAAAAATTCGCCATAAATCACCGGATCATCTTTTTAATCTGAATTATTTTGACAGCGTGCTCTCTACAATTGGCTTTCGAGCGTCTGTTCTGAGTTTTCTTATTTGAGTTGTAGAAGTACCCCGAAAAAATTATTTACTACCTGCTGGTCTATTTTCATAGATTCTACCGCATTTTGCCTTTCCTCACTTTTGAAAGTCTTGCGCTAGCTTTTTCCTTGCAAAAACTTTTTGGAAATCTTGAGAAACAGTAGCCCTTCAAGAAAATCTTTATTTCCAGTACAGGCAAATTGTTTTATTAAGGGTAATAACCTCTCTAATCAGCTTATGATGAGTTATGTATGAAGGGAGTTTTCAAGTTTGCGAGGGAAGATGATGAAAGAAGATCCGGGAGTGTCAAACGCTCAAGCTTGGGGATGCCCCCATGCATCCCCAATAAATATTCAAGGAGACTCAAGCGTCTAAGCTTGGGATGCCCCCGTGCATCCCCTTCTCCATCAACAATCATCAGTTCGTCTTTCGTTCCACTATATTTGTATCACTTCATGTGTTATCTGCTATGCTTGGAGCGTCTCGCTCTTTAGTTTTCCATTTAGTTTTCTTTAGCTTTTCTTTCTGTTCATAACAAGTTAGAACCCAGATTTCTTTGTGTGGGAGAGAAACACGCTCCACTTAAAACTAGAACACATCATAGGATTTTCATGCTTATCTTTCTTTTCTTGTTTGTTCTTTATCTTTTCGTAGCTGCTGTCATGTTTAGCTCTTGTGCTTTCATGTTTATCTTTTCAAGAGCCTTTTTTTTAATTTGTTGCTGGAACTCTCTTTATTTTTCATGTTTATCTTGTTTAGATAGTTGGTTGTTGCACTGAGTTGTGTCTTGACTTGAAGTAGGTAATTAAGGTTGCTATTCAATTGTAGTAGTAACTTGCAATAGTTTTGACGTATTTTTGTGAGTAATGTTTGAAATTTTGGTGTCAAGAGCTCTAGCCTATTAGTGATAGGTGTCGTATTTTGGGCAATCTGTGTTTATTTTTAAAAACTACAAAAACTAGTTGAGAACTCTAGCTACTAGATGGATCACTAATCTTTGGAGGGGTCAGATATTAGAGTACACTCACGTACCATGAGTCGAGGATGCGCAAGGATAACCAAACCCCCATACACTCCTCCCCGGGGTACTTGTCTATTTGTGAACCTCCTAATTAGATTGAGAGTTATCGATAATAAGTGCATGAGTTCTTCGGACTAATGTAAGTATTGAAAGTTGACACTTCCACCTCCTCATATTTGCTAGTCTCTTCGGTACCGTGCATTGCCCTCTTCTCACTCCGAGAGTTGGCGTCCACCTCGCCGGTGCATCCAAACCCTTGGCATGATAAGCTCTGTCATCATAAACCTCCTTATATTTTCCTCAAAACAGCCACCATACCTACCTATAAAGGCATTTCCATAGCCTTTCCGAGATATATTGCCATGCAAATCAACCTTCTCATGACTTGATCTTCATGTCATACATGTTGCTGCTACACTGGCAGAGGCATAGATTTGCATACATCATGATAGCTACATCTTCTTTATGTTGAGTACCATGTAAAGTGTGAAAGATCTTCTATACTTCTTGTAAAACAGAGTGTTTCCCCTAAGTGAGGAAAAGATCCCAAAGAGGATAAATGATAGTTAAATAGAAAGAGCCATTGAGGCCACCAAAAAAATACAAAAAAAGGGAAAAAAGAGAAAAAGGAAATAAAAAGAGAGAAGGGGGAAACACTACTATTCCTTTTGAGAGATCCACACTCGTACTCCCTCTTATACCTTGTACTCCAAATAGATGATCATATATGCATATAGCTATGTGGAGACCTTCACACTATAGAACTTGGCTTGTATATTCCAATGATGAGCCTCCTCAAATGAGCTCCAGGTCTTCTTGAGAAAGCAAGTTGGATGCACCCCCACTAGTTCCATTGGAGAGCTTTTCTTAGCTCATATGTGCATCCGTTGCATGGCAATCTCTACTCCTTACATCATATCTATCATTTGGATTTCTCTCGCCTATGATTTTCCTCATTGATGTGAGCCTTTCACACCCTTTTTTGTCTTCCTCCTCCACCTTATATCTCTCTTTCCTATCCTAAGTGTCAACTCTTGTTCTTATGCTCATCCATTGCATGAGTGCTCAAAATATCGTAAGGGGGTGTATCAAATTGACTTGTACCTGGCTAGTGGTCTGGGGACGAGTCAAGATAAGATTTCAAAGAAGACTAACTGTGAAACTTTAGTAGATTGAGTTCTCAACAAATAAATATTTTTTTCTCTCCTATTCCCATCCCCCACTTCTTGCACGCAAACACCATCTGGAGACATTCGAGTTGCGGACAGCGAGAGCTCTTGCACCTTTATATTCTTATGTTGCTTGTTTCAATGCTAATATAGACTCTTGCTTGTTATGACTTGAATTGAATTACATGCCTTGATTGATTTACTTACAAAGTTCTTTTATTGTTGGTAGCATGTCACCACAGAAATTATGCTTGTTATCATTTACCTACTCGAGGACGAGCAGGAATTAAGCTTGGGGATGTTGATACGTCCCAAACGTATCTATAATTTCTGTTTGCTCCATGCATGTTTTGGGTGATATTTCTATGCTTTTCCTACACTTTCATACACTTTTGATCATTTTTGGACTAACCTATTAACTCGGTGCATCTCTATGCCAGTTCCTGTTTTCTGCTGTCTTTTTATTTCAGGGTTCCCCCGTATTAAAAATGCTCCAAAAATTCTAGAAAAATCCAATAAAAAATCAGCGTACGGGAATCTTCAAGAGTCCCGAAGGGGGGGGCGGAGGGGACCCACTAGGGCCCCAGGCGCCCTCCCGGCGCGCCCTAGGGTGAGGCCACGCCAAGGGGCCGCCTGGACCCCTGGTGGCCCCCGGGCTGCCCCCCTTTGCCTATATTTATCCTTCGCCCCACAACCTCCAAAGACAGAACCCTTTTTCGCGATCTCGCCTCTGTTCCTCCGCCGCCACGCTTCCAAGATCGGGAGCACCGGAAGACCTCTTCTCGGCACCCTGTCGGAGGGAGGATTGACCTCCGGGAGCTTCTCCACCACCATGGATGCTTCCCGGATGATCCGTGAGTAGTCCACCTTGGACCATGGGTCCATGATCAGTAGCTATTTGATGTTCTCCTCCCCTCTTTGTTCGTCATGGATTATACCATGTGAGATGCCCTACATGATCAAGGCACATATGTAATTCTTTCTGCTGGTGCTATGCTGAGTTTGCTGGGATCTGATGGATTATGAGACTATGTTCAGATTGTGATTGAGTAATATATTTGGTTCTTCTCTTTTATACTTTTGTTCTTGAGTAATTCTTGCATGTTATCCGTTGATGAATATTGCTTTGTCCAAGTAGTAGGTAGTGACTCCAAGAGGGAGCATTATGCATGATTGTGGGTTCACGCCCCCTGATGACTAGCTTGAGAGACATAAACATGAGTCTAGGGGATGTGTTGTTGACACAAGGGGGAAAACAACGATGCTTGTAACCGCGGTTGCAAGGATTGTTTACTTTACGCAAAGTTCTTTTAATGCAGTTGTCTGTTGCTTTGGGTTTACACTTTGGGTGGGGCTCGCAACTTAATACCAGCGAGATGTTCTGGATAGATATCTCAAGGTGGATGATTAGTAGTAGATGCAGTTGGATTTCGGTCTACTTATTTTGGCGTACCTCCCATGCTTTTGAGCCTCTTCCTTTCTTTTGTAGCATAGTTAGCATTGGTTTGTGCCCGTAATCCTGTCAATTCCGCAGCTGAGATTTGTTTACCTCGCATAGCAGTTTTATCGTCATTTGGGAGAGAGACATCACTAGTGAACATCATGGGACCCCGGTCCACATTTCCACCACTGTTTACACCCTCAATTTACTTCTTGCTTTTACTTTCTAGTTGTAGCTATCGCTATCTTTTATATCTTGTGTTTGATTCTTTGTAAACAACAAGACCGGAGAGATTGACAACTTATCTGAACTTTGTTGGGAGCAAAGTTATGTGTATCTGTGTGCAGGTCCACGTCTTCTGTAAGCGCCAGAGCAGAAGACACCTACTTGTCGTTGCTGGAGTCCTACTGGTTCGATAAACCTTGGAATCTTCACCGAGGGAAATTTGCTGCTATCCTACATCTCACCTTCCACTTGGGGTAACCAACAAAGAGCGAGAAGCCATTATCATCTCTCGCGCATCAGCATCCCTGTAACACCCTCAGTTGCCTGTAACAGTAATCATCATCACTGTTGACTATCACTGTTTGTTAATCACTGTTATCCCCTGTCCTTAATCAAACTTTGCTTCTGCTCTTTTCGAACCATGCTGGTTGGTAATCATAACACAAAGCCCAATGCATTTTGCTCATCATGAAACCAAACCCTAGTTGAAACTACCTCAAATGGAAATTAAAACAAAAGTGCTCAAATAAAGTTGTTCCAAAAATCATGGAACTATTTTTGTAAATTGCCTAAAATCATTACAACCATGTTGGAACAACTTTGGTAATTTTTGAAGTTGCAGGAAACTCTAAACAATTCAAACAGTAGGTTAAAACCCCTACTTTGGGCATTTAATAATTAAAAGAAATACCTAATGATTTTATTTTACTACAAAAACTTTTGTGACACCTTAGTAATATGTAAACCTAATTTACAAACCCTAATAACCTTTTTCAAAAATGCCTAGGTTAGCAAAACAAATACAAAGTACAGAAAACAAAAAGGAAAATAAAAACAGAAACAAAGCAACTAATCTACGCCCAGGGCGATGGCCCAGCCCACCCCGGCCCGTCTTCCACCTCCCACCTGCCCCCATCCCATCGGCCACCTGCTCGACGCCATGCCGCCGCCGTGGCCGTCTCTGCCACTGGAGCCCCCCTCCCTCACCTGCTCCCTGCGACCGGGGAGGCGATAAGGCCAACCCCAGCAGCTCCCTGGACACGCCCCCCCCTTCATTCCCCTCCTCCTCCTCTCGCCATCGCCAGGGAAAGATCCGCCCGAGCTCGCCGTCGCCATGACCGCGCCCACTCGCGGCCGGCAAGCTCCCTAGCCCTCGAAGCCGTGTCCACCGGGTGCGCCGTCATCGACTACGTCGACTACTGCGACGAGTTCAAGCCGGGAGCACTCCCTCGCCTCGCCCGCGTCATCGTTTCCCATTCCGGCCGCCGTGATCCCGTCGTCGATTCCGGCCTCGTCGAGCGTCCCCGAGCCCACTGCCTCCCACTACGTGCTCACGGCAGTGTGGCCACCACCTCCAACTCCCCGCTTCGCATCCCTCTCGCCGTAGCTCGAGTCCCATTGGAGCCCGAGCGTCTGCTCCGCCATTGTTGACGATGCCGAGCTCACAGGGCCTCCTAGCGCGCGCTTGTGACACCTTTGTACTCCCCGTGCATCGTTGGTTCGATTCCATCCACTTGCGCGTTCATTTTCACCCCGTAACCCCGACTTCCATTTTGACCCGAGCGTTGCCTCCGCCATTGCCGACGGCGCCACCACTTGGAATCGACGCGGCGCTGTCTTCCGGTTCTAACGCACCAGATCCCATGGCGAATGGTGCCCCCTAGCCCGATTCCGACCCCCTCCCGTGGCCTCCGCCGTGCTGGGCACGCCGGATTTTAGCCGCCGGTGCCCCCTGACGTGGCACCCCTGGGGCAACCCCCCTGGGTCGCTGCCAGTGGACCCCCTGGTCCCAGTTGACTGGTTTGACCAGTCAATTGTGCTGACTGGGCAACCCCAGTCACTGACAGGTGGGTCCCCCTGGAATAATTAAACTAAATGATTTAGATTAATCAGATAATTAAAATTGAGTCACTGACATGTGGGTCCAGGGGTATTTTCTAATTTAATTAAGTGTTTTATAAATAACAGAGGCTGACATGTGGGTCCCACATGTCAGCACTGTTCTGGATAATGTTGTGGATAATGTTTTGGATAATGTTTAAATGAATAATAAAAGAAATCCAGAAAATCATTTAAATTGATTTAAACTTCGAAATTCAATAACTTTTAAACCGTAACTCGGATTCAAAAACTTTATACATGAAAATTGATCAGAAAAATATAACAAATACGAATACGCTATCCGTATGTCTACCACCCCCCCTCTAACACAACGAACATCGAACCCTCCCCCTCCGGACCGGCGGTCCGATAAACTGTCCGGTACTGTTAGAGTGCCCGGATGAATTTATTCCGAACACGAAAGTTGTTCGGAATGGATCAATTAGCACGGATACACCCCCCTTATGTTGTTCCGATAACCACGACACCTCCGGCTTGATCCTTCCCCCTCCGTACACCCTGTCCGGTAATCACCCGGAGCCGGTAGTTCATCCTCAGATGAATTCCCGCTCCGAGCATATTGCATTGCACTGCGTTAGAACACCGATAACATTTCATCTATCATGTCATGCATATGTTTGTATATTATTGCTGTGTATTTACTGCTTCCCCCCCCTTAATCTTCGGTAGACCCCGCTGCTGCCGTCGACTACACCGCTGCTGAGTACGACTACTTCGTCGACGACCCTACTACTACCGTCGAGCTTGCAGGCAAGCAGAGCCATTCTCTTCCCCAGATATCGCCTATCTTTCCGTACATTTCTTGCACTAGGCATTGTTACTGCTGCTGCTACGTTTACAATCCTATTCAATTGCATAGCCTGATTTTTGTCGCCCTTTGATGTGCCTTCCTTATCCTATGCTGCCTATTATTATTATTATGCCTTATTCAGCAGTGAGCCCTGCGCATTGTTAGCTAGGATTAGATAGAGGGCCGTGGTCACTCAGGGGAGTGAACGCGGATACAAATATTATAACTGCACAGGTAAGGTACAATGCAGACACCGCCACAGGCCCTACCTGGGTTATGCCTAGTCACCTCAAGTGTGAGCTATCAAGGAGTAATCTGTGTACTCCACTCGAGGTTGACTTTGTCTTACCGCCATAGGGTTTTGAGTAACGGTTGTCCTAAAGGTAAGCAGTCGGGCGACCCAACGGTGCCCGCGAGAGGTATTGCAACGGGACGACAGGGAGGGCACGACCAGTGTACCAGTGTGCTTGGCCCCTGATCGTTGGCCGCGAGAGTTACCAAACCACGAAAGTCGAGCTCCTCCAGGAGCACACGCGAGACAAGGTAAGGAGACGGTTCACCTTGTTGGTAACCGCAGTGACTTGGTGGGACGACAGGGCAGGCACCGATGTACTGGTGGTCCTGGCTGCTGTCGTTGTCCGCGGGTCGGTTAAGTCGAGGCAACGATAACGGTTGTCACGCAGGTTAATTAAAATGCTAAATGGTTCAGTGAATGTCTTGAGTTGGCTATATGCCATGTACGCACTACCTACCCGTGGGATTACGAGTATGGGCTCCTCTGCTTCTTAGTGTCGTCCGAGGACTCTTCAGACGTCAGCAGTACCGCGGGCTGATTGTCGGGAAGTGGTGTTGTCTTATTTGCCGCGACGTGTGAATTGTATTTGCTTTGATTTAACTTCACCGGCCAGTCACGCACCGTGCAGGAGTACGTTTGGGTTGGGGTCCAAGGCCCGGCGTACTTAGGATTTAGACCGGCGGATGACCTCTCTGTTGAGTTTGAAAGATGGGCTAGGAAGTGTCGGATAGCCTCGGTGGAGCGTTCCCTGACAAGGTTCCCGCCACCCTGGAGATCCGTGCGTGTAGCGTAACACAAGTGCACCCCTGCAGGGAAGATTGATCTATCGATAGCCGTGTCCACGGTAACAGGACGCTTTATGCTGAAGCTGGATCTTACCACTAGAAACTATTATTATTAAACTGTATGGTTCCGGGTTTTCTTCCTCGCGGGGATGTCGAGGAGGTGAACTCGGAGGCATAGTTAATTATGATTACAACTTATTATTATACAGTGCTGCAGCAACTTCTGCTGCATTGTTACTTTCATTTCTGTTATATAAACTGTTGGCTGATTCTTACCTCATGCTGCAAGACATCGTCAGAAGATGCTAGTCTTCATTAGGCCTAGCTTCTTACCCTTGCTCTGTATTTCTTCCTTTCAGTCCACTATATACAGCCTCTTCTTTCCGTTGATACAATGCATAATGCTTAGTAGCGGACGTAAGACTCGCGGGTATACTAGATACTCACCTGCTTTATTTCCTTTACTGTTTTGCCTGATCGGCCGCTGCAGCCGACGTTGGAGCCCAGGAGCAGGAGTACCCCGGAGGCGCCTACTACGACGTCGAGTTCCCCGTCGACCAGGAGTAGTTCGGTGGATCCCAGGCAGGAGGCCTCGCCTTTTCGTTCTGTATCTCTGATGTGGTTTGTGCTAGCCTTCTTAAGGCAAAACTTGACTAACTATGTCTGTACTCAGATATTATGACTTGTATGACTTATGTATTCGGGTCCGCGTGACCCCCTCTATTGTAATATATTTGTTTATCCTTTTGTGTTTAGTGTTGTGCTGTGATATTATCACTGTGGCACCCTAATCTCAGCCGTGTACCCTGTGTGTATGATTACTGTACACGGGTTGATTTTGGGGGCGTCACAAGTTGGTATCAGAGCCGACTGCCTGTAGGAATCCACCCCATCACTACCTGGTCGAAGTTGAGTCTAGACTTTGAAAAACTATTTCGCTAATTTAATATTTGGCTTACGGGCCCACATCGATGTCACTACGGTGGTATCTATGGTATTAGGATCCTTTTCTCCTTACCCATGCTCTGGGAATCTGCTCTCTTATCCTTGCTGGTAAGTTTTACAAAATCTGACATTAGGATCACGCTCTCTTGATTCCATCCGGCGTTTTTATGGTGCATCCCCCATTGATCGAGTCGTGTTGCAGGAGTCGTACGCCAGTTCCCAGACCGCGGATCCCATTCTCATTCTGGGCAGGCCGCGCGTTCTCTGGCATCAACTGCTGTGGCCAACAGTTTTCTTGCGGCGTGATTGACATAGTGGAATCTAGGTCGCGTCGTGTAATCCTAACCGCGGTCTGCGCGCCGCCTAGAGAGTCTTTTTCCTTAATTTCTACGACGTTACGCTGCCCGATTTTCGATTGACTCTGTGTGCAAATGTGTATGTCTTATGTGACTACTCCTGCATATATCTACGCCTTCTTTTCGTTGTCGATTACATCAGGCTTAATTTCGGTATCTCGTTAAATTTTCATCGCTGAAATACCCCTGTTAAATTCTAGCAGGATGGCTGGTCGTGGTCGTGGTCGTGGTCGTGCTGCCAACGACCCACCTCCGCCGCCGGATTATATGGCCGCGATGATGCAGCAGTTCGAGATGAACCGTCAGTTCATGCAGAGTATCATGGCTCAGTTCCCTCAGCCGAATCAGAATGGGCACCACCATCAGCATGCCACCGTGACTCTGCACGACTTCACCCGCCTCAACCCCACTATGTTCCGCAACACTGTTCAGCCGCTGGATGCTGATGACTGGCTTCACGACATCACTCACGAGCTGGAGTCTGCTAATGTCGATCCAGCCGACTATGTGAACTTTGCGTCTTATCATCTGAAGGGCGCCGCTGCTCAGTGGTGGAACACCCACAAGCGTTCACTGCCAGTCGGAGAAGTCATCACTTGGGATGAATTTCAGTCTGCTTTTCGCGGTCTCTACATTCCTCAGGGGATCATGGACCGTAAGGCGGAAGAATTCCGCAACCTCACTCAGGGCGACATGACTGTTGAAGCCTATCAGCGCGAGTTCCTTAACCTCTCTCGCTATGCGGAAGAAGAGATCGCCACTGATGCTCGCAGGCAGCAGAAGTTCCGTCGTGGCCTCAACCCAGAACTCAGGCTCGCTCTTGCCGTTCATGATTTCGCCAACTTCGCCACCATGGTGAACAAGGCTATCACCGTCGAGACTGCCCAGATGGAGCACAAGACCTCTCTGAAGCGTTATCGTGATGTTGGCTCATCTTCGGGCGCAACGCAGAAGCGTCGTATCTGGCTCCCTACCAGTTTGACCCACTCAGCTGCCCCTGCTCCAAGGCCGTCCTATGCTGCACCCCGTCTGCCTCCGCCACCACAGATGCCAAGAGCTCTGCCTGCACCACCCAATGCACCACCCCTTCGTCCTCAGGATGGATTATGCTTCACGTGCCGCCAACCTGGGCATTATTCCAGGGAGTGTCCCCAGAAACAGAAGCAACTGGTAGTTCACCCCGCTGGCCGCGGAAATGGTCGTGGCAACCACAGGACCCCCAACTATAATACTGGGTCTGCTGCTCATGCTCGTGGTCATGCTAACAACATCAATGTTGAAGAAGCTCAGCAACAACCCGCTACCGTGATGGGTACTCTTCTCGTTAATTCCGTACCTGCTACTGTTTTATTCGATACAGGAGCATCACATTCATTCTTGTCGGAAGCATTTGCATTGTCGCATAACTTTACGCTTGAGAATATGAACCCACCGATGGTTGTCCGCACCCCGATAGGCCATGCCCACACCTCCAAGATAGTTCCCGGAACCATTGTTGAAATTGAAGGGATTGAATTCCTTGCTTCCCCCATCGTTCTGAAGTCTTCCACCATAGACCTCATTCTGGGAATGGATTGGTTGAAATCTCACAATGCCGCACTGTATTGTGGCACCAGCTCTGTCCGACTTTACACCCCTCCGGCGAGATTGTTATCCACACCGCCAGAGTAACCCGTAATGCTGAAACACAGATTTTTATGATGAATGCTTTGAATGCCGCCCCCCTTGAAGGCATTGAGACCGTTCCAGTCGTTCGCGATTTTCCCGACATCTTCCCAGAAGAACTGCCGGGGATACCCCCGATCAGGGAAGTTGAATTCGTCATCGACTTGAAGCCAGGCACTGCTCCTATTGCCAAGCGTCCTTACAAGATGCCGCCACATGAACTCCTTGAACTTAAGGAGGAAATCGACAAGGCACTTCAGAAAGGATTCATTCGCCCCAGTTCCTCAGCTTGGGGAGCACCTTCGCTCTTTGTCAAGAAGAGCGATGGGACAAACCGATTGGTTCAAGATTATCGGCCCATTAACCAAGCCACCATCCAGAACAAATACCCACTTCCCCGGATCAACGATCTGTATGATCAACTTGCCGGATCCAAGGTGTTTTCTAAACTCGACTTGAGGTTGGGTTATCACCAAATTCGGGTTCGTGATGAGGACATTCTGAAGACTGCCTTCATTACTCGCTATGGTTCATACGAGTACACCTTCATGTCCTTTGGCTTAACCAATGCTCCAACCACCTTCTCCAGATTGATGAATTATATTTTCATGGAGTACCTCGACCAGTTCGTCGTGGTTTATCTGGATGATATATTGATATATTCCAAGAATGAAAAAGAACATGCAGAACATCTTCGTCTTATACTGGAGAAGCTTCGGGAACACAAACTCTACGCTAAGTATTCTAAGTGTGAGTTCTGGCTTCCCGAAGTAACCTACCTTGGACATGTGATTTCCAAGGATGGCATTGCCGTCACCCCAGAACCTATCCAGGCTATTCTTGACTGGACTCCTCCCAAGACCGTCAAGCAAGTCCGCAGTTTCCTTGGACTCGCTAGCTATTGCCGCCGTTTCGTCGAGAATTTCTCCAAGATTGCCAGGCCTCTGACTAATCTGCTTCACAAAGGCGTCAAGTTTGAGTGGACAGATAAATGTCAAGAAAGTTTTCAAGCCCTCAAGGACAAGCTAACTTCTCCCCCGGTGCTCGCTCCCCCTGATACTCAGAAGGACTTCGTGATATATTGCGACGCGTCTCGTCAAGGATTAAGCTGTGTCCTATTGCAAGAGCGCAAGGTGATTGCTTATGGCTCTCGTCAGTTGCGTGCTCACGAAGACAAATATCCAACACATGATCTCGAATTGGCAGCAGTAATTTATGCATTGAAGCTGTGGCGACATTACCTCATTGGTAATCGTTGCGAGATCTACACCGACCACCAAAGCCTGAAATACTTGTTTACTCAGCCCGACCTGAATCTCCGCCAACAAAGATGGCTCGAGACAATAGCCGATTTTAACATGGATATTCATTACACCCCTGGCAAAGCTAATGTGATGGCTGATGCCCTGAGCCGTAAAGCTTACTGTAGTGAACTTGAGGTTCAACTACAACAACCACCTCTGTATGAAGATTTTCAAAAGTTGAACCTCGAGATTGTTCCTCAAGGTTGTGTAAATAACCTGGTCATTGAACCGGATCTCGTCAAAAACGTCAAGTGTATACAGTTCTATGATGATTTCGTACACAAGATTAAGCGCGATATCGCCAATGGGAGACCCTCACCCGTCACCATTGATAGTAAGGGTGCGGCGTTCTACCAGAACCGTTTAGTGGTTACTCACAGCAAGGGCAGGCATGAGAACCTGGATATGACCCCGAAGGTCATGAAAGCGGCTCACGATACCCCGTTGTCCATTCATCCTGGAAGCACCAAGATGTACCAAGACATTCGTCAGCAATTCTGGTGGCCTAACATGAAGCAAGACATTGCCCGATATGTTTCTGAATGTGACGTTTGTCGTCGCGTCAAGGGGGAACATCAAAAACCCTCTGGAACTCTACAACCACCTGAAATCCCTGTATGGAAGTGGGACAAAGTTCAGATGGACTTCGTCACCGGTTTTCCCCGATCACAGAAAGGTAACGATGCTATCTTTGTCGTCATCGACCGGTTCTCCAAGGTTGCTCACTTTATACCCGTCAAGGAGAAGAGCACGGCGGCTCAGTTAGCGGAATTATATATCGCCCAAATCGTGTCGCTCCACGGTATTCTGTTGGAGATCAGTTCAGATCGTGGCAGCCTTTTCACCTCAAGATATTGGCGGAGTTTCCAAGAAGCTCTGGGGACTACTCTGCATCTCAGCACCGCTTATCACCCCCAGTCACAGGGCCAAGTCGAACGCGTCAATCAAGTACTTGAAGATATGCTTCGAGCTTGTGTCATCTCCTTCGGCAAGAAATGGGAGGAATCTCTTCCATTTGCTGAATTCTCGTACAACAATAGCTACCACGCTAGTCTGAAGATGGCACCCTATGAAGTTCTCTATGGACGTAAGTGTCGGACCCCTCTGAGTTGGTCAGAAACTGGGGAACGTGCACTCATTGGCCCGGATATTATTCAGCAAGCTGAAGACCAAGTTCACGTCATCCGTGAACATTTGAAGGCCGCTCAGTCCCACCAGAAGAGCAACTATGACCGCAAACACCGTGAAATGGAATATCAACCTGGTGAATACGCTTACCTTCGTGTCACTCCCATGAGGGGCACTCATCGCTTCGGTATCAATGGCAAGTTGGCTCCTCGCTACATTGGCCCGTTCCGTATTCTTTCCAGGAGTGGACCCGTGGCATACCGGTTGGAATTGCCGCCGAACCTCTCCCAAGTCCACGATGTCTTCCATGTGTCGCAACTCCGTCGCTGCTTCAAGGATCCTATCCGCGAAGTGGAGCATGATATGATCGAGCTGCAACAAGACTTGACTTATCGAGAACATCCGAGCCGCATTCTCGATCAGTCTGAACGCCGAACCCGCAACAAGACCGTCAAGTTCCTCAAGGTTTAGTGGTCGAATCATTCTGAAGATCAAGCCACTTGGGAACGCGAAGATTGCCTTCGCGATGAATACCCCGATCTTTTCCTCGCTACCACTTAAATTCTCGGGACGAGAATTCTTGTAGTGGGGGAGATTTGTAACAACCTCAGTTGCCTGTAACAGTAATCATCATCACTGTTGACTATCACTGTTTTTTAATCACTGTTATCCCCTGTCCTTAATCAAACTTTGCTTCTGCTCTTTTCAAACCATGCTGGTTGGTAATCATAACACAAAGCCCAATGCATTTTGCTCATCATGAAACCAAACCCTAGTTGAAACTACCTCAAATGGAAATTAAAACAAAAGTGCTCAAATAAAGTTGTTCCAAAAATCATGGAACTATTTTTGTAAATTGCCTAAAATCATTACAACCATGTTGGAACAACTTTGGTAATTTTTGAAGTTGCAGGAAACTCTAAACAATTCAAACAGTAGGTTAAAACCCCTACTTTGGGCATTTAATAATTAAAAGAAATACCTAATGATTTTATTTTACTACAAAAACTTTTGTGGCACCTTAGTAATATGTAAACCTAATTTACAAACCCTAATAACCTTTTTCAAAAATGCCTAGGTTAGCAAAACAAATACAAAGTACAGAAAACAAAAAGGAAAATAAAAACAGAAACAAAGCAACTAATCTACGCCCAGGGCGATGGCCCAGCCCACCCCGGCCCGTCTTCCACCTCCCACCTGCCCCCATCCCATCGGCCACCTGCTCGACGCCATGCCGCCGCCGTGGCCGTCTCTGCCACTGGAGCCCCCCTCCCTCACCTGCTCCCTGCGACCGGGGAGGCGATAAGGCCAACCCCAGCAGCTCCCTGGACACGCCTCCCCCCTCCATTCCCCTCCTCCTCTCGCCATCGCCAGGGAAAGATCCGCCCGAGCTCGCCGTCGCCATGACCGCGCCCACTCGCGGCCGGCAAGCTCCCTAGCCCTCGAAGTCGTGTCCACAGGGTGCGCCGTCGTCGACTACGTCGACTACTGCGACGAATTCAAGCCGGGAGCACTCCCTCACCTCGCCCGCGTCATCGTTCCCCATTCCGGCCGCCGTGATCCCGTCGTCGATTCCGGCCTCGTCGAGCCTCCCCGAGCCCACTGCCTCCCACTACGTGCTCACGGTGAGTGTGGCCACCACCTCCAACTCCCCACTTCGCATCCCTCTCGCCGTAGCTCGAGTCGCCATTGGAGCCCGAGCGCCTGCTCCGCCATTGTTGACGATGCCGAGCTCACAGGGCCTCCTAGAGCGCGCTTGTGACACCTTTGTACTCCACGTGCATCGTTGGTTCGATTCCATCCACTTGCGTGTTCATTTTCACCCCGTAACCCCGACTTCCATTTTGACCCGAGCGTTGCCTCCGCCATTGCCGACGGCGCCACCACTTGGAATCGACGCGGCGCTGTCTTCCGGTTCTAACGCACCAGATCCCATGGCGAATGGTGCCCCCTAGCCCGATTCCGACCCCCTCCCGTGGCCTCCGCCGTGCTGGGCACGCCGGCGTTTAGCCGCCGGTGCCCCCTGACGTGGCACCCCTGGGGCAACCCCCCTGGGTCGCTGCCAGTGGACCCCCTGGTCCCAGTTGACTGGTTTGACCAGTCAATTGTGCTGACTGGGCAACCCCAGTCACTGACAGGTGGGTCCCCCTGGAATAATTAAACTAAATGATTTAGATTAATCAGATAATTAAAATTGAGTCACTGACATGTGGGTCCAGGGGTATTTTCTAATTTAATTAAGTGTTTTATAAATAACAGAGGCTGACATGTGGGTCCCACATGTTAGCACTGTTCTGGATAATGTTGTGGATAATGTTTTGGATAATGTTTAAATGAATAATAAAAGAAATCCAGAAAATCATTTAAATTGATTTAAACTTCGAAATTCAATAACTTTTAAACCGTAACTCGGATTCAAAAACTTTATACATGAAAATTGATCAGAAAAATATAACGAATACGAATACGCTATCCGTATGTCTACCACCCCCCTCTAACACAACGAACATCGAACCCTCCCCCTCCGGACCGGCGGTCCGATAAACTGTCCGGTACTGTTAGAGTGCCCGGATGAATTTATTCCGAACACGAAAGTTGTTCGGAATGGATCAATTAGCACGGATACACCCCCCTTATGTTGTTCCGATAACCACGACACCTCCGGCTTGATCCTTCCCCCTCCGTACACCCTGTCCGGTAATCACTCGGAGCCGGTAGTTCATCCTCAGATGAATTCCCGCTCCGAGCATATTGCATTGCACTGCGTTAGAACACCGATAACATTTCATCTATCATGTCATGCATATGTTTGTATATTATTGCTGTGTATTTACTGCTTCCCCCCCCTTAATCTTCGGTAGACCCCGCTGCTGCCGTCGACTACACCGCTGCTGAGTACGACTACTTCGTCGACGACCCTACTACTACCGTCGAGCTTGCAGGCAAGCAGAGCCATTCTCTTCCCCAGATAGCGCCTATCTTTCCGTACATTTCTTGCACTAGGCATTGTTACTGCTGCTGCTACGTTTACAATCCTATTCAATTGCATAGCCTGATTTTTGTCGCCCTTTGATGTGCCTTCCTTATCCTATGCTGCCTATTATTATTATTATGCCTTATTCAGCAGTGAGCCCTGCGCATTGTTAGCTAGGATTAGATAGAGGGCCGTGGTCACTCAGGGGAGTGAACGCGGATACAAATATTATAACTGCATAGGTAAGGTACAATGCAGACACCGCCACAGGCCCTACCTGGGTTATGCCTAGTCACCTCAAGTGTGAGCTATCAAGGAGTAATCTTTGTACTCCACTCGAGGTTGACTTTGTCTTACCGCCATAGGGTTTTGAGTAACGGTTGTCCTAAAGGTAAGCAGTCGGGCGACCCAACGGTGCCCGCGAGAGGTATTGCGACGGGACGACAGGGAGGGCACGACCAGTGTACCGGTGTGCTTGGCCCCTGATCGTTGGCCGCGAGAGTTACCAAACCACGAAAGTCGAGCTCCTCCAGGAGCACACGCGAGACAAGGTAAGGAGACGGTTCACCTTGTTGGTAACCGCAGTGACTTGGTGGGACGACAGGGCAGGCACCGATGTACTGGTGGTCCTGGCTGCTGTCGTTGTCCGCGGGTCGGTTAAGTCGAGGCAACGATAACGGTTGTCACGCAGGTTAATTAAAATGCTAAATGGTTCAGTGAATGTCTTGAGTTGGCTATATGC
This sequence comes from Bromus sterilis, assembly GCA_950022295.1. Lineage (NCBI taxonomy): Eukaryota > Viridiplantae > Streptophyta > Magnoliopsida > Poales > Poaceae > Bromus > Bromus sterilis. The sequence goes on along the minus strand of OX465597.1, from coordinate 267,963,866 downwards.
CATGTACGCACTACCTACCCGTGGGATTACGAGTATGGGCTCCTCTGCTTCTTAGTGTCGTCCGAGGACTCTTCAGACGTCAGAAGTACCGCGGGCTGATTGCCGGGAAGTAGTGTTGTCTTATTTGCCGCGGCGTGTGATTTGTATTTGCTTTGATTTAACTTCACCGGCCAGTCACGCACCGTGCAGGAGTACGTTTGGGTTGGGGTCCAAGGCCCGGCGTACTTAGGATTTAGACCGGCGGATGACCTCTCTGTTGAGTTTGAAAGATGGGCTAGGAAGTGTCGGATAGCCTCGGTGGAGCGTTCCCTGACAAGGTTCCCGCCACCCTGGAGATCCGTGCGTGTAGCGTAACACAAGTGCACCCCTGCAGGGAAGATTGATCTATCGATAGCCGTGTCCACGGTAACAGGACGCTTTATGCTGAAGCTGGATCTTACCACTAGAAACTATTATTATTAAACTGTATGGTTCCGGGTTTTCTTCCTCGCGGGGATGTCGAGGAGGTGAACTCGAAGGCATAGTTAATTATGATTACAACTTATTATTATACAATGCTGCAGCAACTTCTGCTGCATTGTTACTTTCATTTCTGTTATATAAACTGTTGGCTGATTCTTACCTCATGCTGCAAGACATCGTCGGAAGATGCTAGTCTTCGTTAGGCCTAGCTTCTTACCCTTGCTCTGTATTTCTGCCTTTCAGTCCACTATATACAGCCCCTTCTTTCCGTTGATACAATGCATAATGCTTAGTAGCGGACGTAAGACTCGCGGGTATACTAGATACTCACCTGCTTTATTTCCTTTACTGTTTTGCCTGATCGGCCGCTGCAGCCGACGTTGGAGCCCAGGAGCAGGAGTACCCCGGAGGCGCCTACTACGACGTCGAGTTCCCCGTCGACCAGGAGTAGTTCGGTGGATCCCAGGCAGGAGGCCTCGCCTTTTTTCAGGGTACTTCTGCAACTCAAATAAAAAACTCAGAACAGATGCACGAAAGCTAATTGTATAAAGCATGCTTTCGAAAGAAATCAGATCAATAGATGATCTGGTGATTTATGGCTAATTTTTCTATCAAGGGGACATGATCTGTTTCTAGACATCATTTCACAACTTTTGAACTTTCTTGCAATCAGAGGCTAAAACTTGGCACAAAGCTTGAAAAGTAAAGATACAATGATGTTGCAACAGTAGTAACAAACATCAAGACCACTAAAAACTGAAAGAACAAACTGAAAGTAAAGATAACAAGGGTTGTCTCCCTAGAGCTCTTTCTTTATAGCCATAAAGATAGTCCTAAGATTACAATTATGCTCTCATAGAAACAAGATTTGAAGAGAAAAAGAGAGCATCAAGAAGCAAATATCAAACACATTTAAGCCTAACATGCTTCCTATGCATAGGAATATTGGAATAGAATAATTCATTGAAGCACAAAGCAATAAGCATAGGAAGGAAAAAAAGTGCAGCTTCAAAATCTTCAACATAAAGAGAGGGAACATGATATTATTGAAATATCTATAAGCATATGTTTCCTTCTCATAATAATTTTCAGTGGGATCACGAATAAACTCAACAATATAAGTATCACATAAGGCATTGTTACCATGATCCACATGCAGAAAGGTACTATTACTCTCCACATAAGTATAATCTTTCCCATTGTGAATAGTGGGAGTAGGACTATCATATACAGCTTGTATACTATAGATTAATTGTGTACTAGGAAGATGGTGTTCATCAAGGGAGTAATTCCGTCCATGATTATGACCAGTTTCATAAGAATAATTTCTCCTTATGTCATAGGTATCTTTACAATCACTATAGATAAGAGTTATAACATCATCATGATAGAGAAGAGCATTATCATTGCTAGCAACTATATTTGTAAACATGTTGTATTTATTCTTACTAGCAAGACAATTATCAATTCTCACATCACTAATGGGTAAAGGACTTGCAATCCTATCATCCCCAAGCTTAGATCTTTCCATATCATCACTTTCAGAGTTGGTACCAAAAAGATTTTCAAGATTATAAGTAGCATTATCATCATCTTCCCAATCACAATAAGTAAATGCATATCATAATCAAAATCATCTTCAATAGTACCTACGGACGTATCATCAAGATGATAATGAAGGCAATAAAGTTCACCTTCTTCTTTAAAATTAAGACCGTTAGGATAAAAGTTGATGCGAGGAATATGCTCAGGCCAGGTTGATACCCATTCTTCTTCCTTCTTGTTCCTCTTCCCCCTCTTCTTTCTCTTCTTCTTCACCTTAGGAGGGAGTGGTTGGAGAGGAAGCTTCTCCACATATTCTGGTTTATCATTAGAAACAATAGGGGAAACTTGGGAGAAATTCTCCTTTTTATTAGTGGAAACATAGGAGACATTTTTATACTTTGGTAAAGTTCCGTCCTTTCTAATCTTACTTATGTAATCATTTTCATGGAAAATAAAAACACAATAGAGATGACATTTTTGCAAAGTGTTGTTTATTCCTAAGGCATTATCATCTAGCCAAGAAGTTTTTTCTGATAACTCTTCACACATAAAAAGTAACATAAGTTCATCATAATGATCAAGAGTGATCATGTCATCACACAACTGGTTAACAGTTATGTTTTGAAAGTTCATGCATTGAAAATTAAAGTAAACGTCTATACTACAAAGTTCACAAGTAAAAGTATAAAGGTCACACAATTCTCTAGCAATTTCATTTAAATCTCTAATCCAAGTGCTTGTTATTTCATGCTTATGTTGCTTACAATACTTCTCTTCTTCAATCATAGGCCTTTCACAAGGTCTATCCACTCCACAAAAATTAACATGCTTATATGAAACTTCATTTTCAGGAATTGGATCATGCATGTTGCAATTATCATTACCAATTCCATTTTCTTTGCAAATCTCTTTAAAAGGTTCATGATCCTTGATTCAATTCTCCTTAGGCATATTAAGATGTGAAGCAAAAGATTTGAGGAAATCAACAAGGAGTTGAGAGTCAAGCCCAAGCTTAGCACTAAACTTATTAAAACTTGCAGTTTTAACAAAGGACTTAATGCAATCATACTCATAATTTATACTTGACTCTTTACCTTTGTCGATCTCCCAACCTTCAGTATTGCTTTGAATTCTTTTAATGAGTTCCCATTTATCATCAATCTTTTCCTTTGTGAAAGAACCCATAGAGGAAGCATCGAGCAAGTATTTATCCTGTCGAGAGAGCCTCACATAGAAATTAGTAATAATTATATCTTTGGGGAGCCCATGGTTAGGACATTTTAGAATTAAATTTTTCAGTCGCCCCCAAGCTTGAGCTATGCTCTCTCCGTCATGAGGATAGAAATTATAAAAATAATTCCTATTCTCATGGACTTCATGAAGAGGATAATACTTGGAGTAAAAGAGAGACTGGATCTCTTCCAAATCCCGTAGGTGAGAATCATCTAGTGTCCTATACCATTCCAATGCTTTTCCTTTCAGTGACAAGGCAAATAATTTCCTCATGACTCCACCTCTTGTCAAACCTGAAATCTTAAATAACTCACAAAGTTCTGTAAGTTTCAACAAATTAGTACTAGGATGGACTGTTCCATCCCCTGCATAGCAATCATTCCTAATTATTTCAATTATACCAAGTGGTATTTCGAATGGGATACATTTAGTAGGTGGAGGAGACTTCTCTACCACGGGTGTGGTAAAGCGGCCTTCCCCAAACAATGAACTAAGAGTGTAGTTTTCCATAAGTATAACTAGTAAAAAATAAAAATAAGAAACGAAAAGATTTAATTGCAAGATATAAAGATATACCTTCAAACCTTACCTCCCTGGCAACGCCGCCAGAAATATCTTGATGTCTACGCACGCTTCTATTATTGTAGACTATGTTGGGCCTCCAAGCGCAGAGGTTTGTAGGACAGCAGCAATTTCCCTCAAGTGGATGACCTAAGGTTTATCGAACTCAGGGAAGTAGAGGTTGAAGATGGTCTCCCTCAAGCAACCCTGCAATTAAGAAACAAGAAGTCTCTTATGTCCCCAACACACCTAATACAATGGAAAATTGTATAGGTGCACTAGTTCGGCGAAGAGATGGTAAAATACGAGAGATATGGGTGGCAAAGTGATGGCTTCTTGCCCCTCATTGGTTACTCCAAGTGGAAGGTTGAGATGTAGCACATCAGCAAATTTCCCTTGGCAAAGATACCAAGGTTGAGATCGACCAGTAGGAATCCAACGACGACAAGTAGGTGGTTCGGCAAGTGATGTTGAAAATCACCTGCTTAGCTTGGACCTTCACACACAACAGATAGCTTTTCTCCCAAATGAGTGCAGCGTGGTTTTCAATCTCTCCGGCCTTGTTGTTTACAAAGGATTAAACACAAGGGGATAATGATAGTGATAATTGCAACTAAAGGAAATAAAGTAGTAAATAGGGGAGGTGTAAACAATGGTGGAAATATGGACCAGGGTCCCATGATGTTCACTATTGATGTCTCTCTCCCAAAAGACGATAAACATCTAAACTGGGTGAACAAATTACAGTTGTGCAATTGACAGAATTATAAATGCAGTGCAAATCTAATTATGCTACTTGAAAGTAAGAGTGCTCAAAAGTATGGGAAGTACGCCAAGACAAGTAGACTAAAATCCATCTACATCTACTACTAATCATCCACCTTGAGATATCTATCCAGAACATCTCGCTGGTATAAAGTTGTGAGCCCCACCCAAAGTGTAAACTCAAAGCAACACACAATTTCATTAACAATCAATGCGTAAGGTAAACAATCCTTGCAACCGCGGTTACAAGCACCATTGTTTTCTCCCTGATGGCAACAACACATCCCCTAGTCTCATGTTTCTGTCACTCAAGCTAGACAACGGGGGCATGCACCCATAATCATGCATAGTGCTCCCTCTTGGAGTCACTATCTACTACTTGGCCAAAGCAATAAAAAGCAACGGAGAACATGCGAGAAGTACTCAAGAACAAAATATAAAAGGTAAACCAAATATATAACTCTTCACGATCTGAACATAATCTCATAATCCATTAGATCCCAGCAAACACATCATAGCAACAGCAGGAAAATTACATAGGTGCCTTGATCATGTAGGGCAGCTCACAAGGTCTAAACATTGAAGAGCAAAGATGGAGATAAGACATCACATAGCTACTGGTCATGGACCCATGGTCCAAGGTAGGGTACTCACGGCACATCCGGGAGGCGTCCATGGTGGTGGAGAGGTCCCCGGAGGTCAATCCTCCCTCCAGCAGGGTGGCGGGAAGAGGTCTTCTGGCGCTCCCGATCTTGGAAGCGCTGAGGCGGCGGAACAGAGTGGTAATTCATGATGCGGGATTCTCTTCGAGGGTTTTTGTGACGAGGAGTAAAAATAGGCCGAAGGAGGGCACCAGAGATGGGGCCCACCTCCCAGGCGTCCTGGTGGTGCGGCCTGGGAAGGTGTCGCGCCACCTGGCCGCCTGGGAGGGGGGTGGACCCCTCCGGCTCTTCTTCGGTGCTTCCGGAAGCTTCCTTGACGCTGATTTTTATTCTGATTTTTTGGGCATTTTAAATTGGCAAAAAATTACTGCAACTAAGGATATCAGCAGACAGGAACTAGCACTGGGTGCACTGCGTTAGTAGGTTAGTCCAAATATGTGTAAAATGACATAAAAGTGTGGCAAAACATGTAGCAACGTCACATAAAAGTGCATGGAACAAGCACAATTTATAGATACGTTCGGGACGTATCAACATCCCCAAGCTTAATTTCTGCTCATCCTAGAGTAGGTAAATGATAACACAGATAATTTCTATGGTGACATGCTAACACACATATAATAAATTCAAAGTAAAGAAACTAAGATATGCAATTCAAGTCAACATAATAACAAGCAAGAATCTTAGTATTAATTTAGCAAAGTATAAATAGACCTTTCATCGTCATACCCAAATTCGGTCAATGGACCGGCTTTTAGTGGAGAAAGGATGAGCAAGCCTTTGTCGGGGAGTGATCGGGGAAGAGTCGAGTACAAGAGGAAGGCGGAAGCTATTGGAAAATAGAGGGGGGATGTCCTCCGTGTCTTTACGGCATGGACTACCAGGGTATCTAATCCTGTTCACTCCCCATGCTTTCGCACCCCAGCGTTGGGTGGCTATGGGTGATATGGGGAATCGGTTCGGATAAATAGGTTTTCTTAGCGTGATACCCGAAAGAAATGCGTCCTTCATTGCTGTAAAATACGTGTGTGACTATAAGCAATCTTCTCCGGCTTTTTGAATTCAAGGTGATGCCCCGACAACCTTTCAACAACTCATGAATAGTGTTTTTAAAGAGATACGTTGGAAAGGGGTATTGGTATTTTTTGATGACATTCTAGTGTACAGCTGTTCAAGAACTTCTACAGGAGTTTGATGCTTTGTTCCGGGGAGCAAAAGGAATTACCCCCTCGTCATGCCTGTGACCACCAAATTCCGTTGGTGCCAGTCAATGTCCGGCCATATAGATATGTACCCCACCAGAAAAAAGGTGCAAGAGCTCTCGCTGTCCGTGACTCGAATGTCTCCAAATGGTGTTTGCGTGCAAGCAATGGGAGATGGGATTAAGAGAGTAAAAATATATATATAGTTTAATTGAGAACTCAATCTACTAAAGTTTGACACTTGGTCGTCTTCGGGATCTTAGTTTGACTCATCCCCAGACCACTAGTCAGGTACAAGTAAAACTGATCCTCTCCCTTTCGACTTTGAGCACTCATGCAATGGATGAGCGTGAAAGTGCGGTATATCGAACAGAGGGGGGTGAATGGGAGATTTTCAAATATCTTGAGGAATTTCGATTTCCTCAGGACTGAGGCAATACGAAATTGAGGAAACTAAAACTCGAGGACGAACAGATGCGATACTAAAATGCAGGCACGAGTGTAAGACAACCTATTGCATAGATAAAGTAAGACTAATGCAAGAACTAAGGAATAAGCATAGTGTAATCTCAGAAGGAGAGGCATCAGGATAAGTTGCATGAATGTAAAGACTGAGGTTGAAGAAATAGCACCATGGCACTGAAGACATAGACTTGATGAACCAGTTCGAGTTGCTGTGACAACTCTACGTCTGGTTGGAGAGGATGAGATTGAACTCAGAAGACATAGTCTTCACCTTATTTTGAACTAAAGTCCTCAGACTCCGTCCAATAACTCAGGTGAGTCTTCAAGGTAGACTCCCGAAACCTTCACAGACTCAGTCACTCAGGGAAGTCACAATTGCATCTTGACTTCCTCAGACTGATGACTTCTACACCGTCTGGAAGATCACAGTCTTCAAGAGTAAAAAGCTCCGGATCACTTGAACCGACTTCCTCAGAAATGCTCAACTACTCAGGCTAATGGTTTTCCTCACTTAGGTTCTTCAGTTGCTTCAAGAGGTGGGTTTCTCTCAGATGAAAAGTGTCAGTTTTTCTCTCGGATCAGCCAACCCACAAATGGGGCTGGGGGTGGCTATTTCTAGCCGCGGAGCAACCCCAGGTGAAAGCACATAAGTGCCCATGCATGAAATTACTTCCATGCCCACCCTTCGGACCGTTGGCTGGATCGGTACCAGCACTCTCCACGTGACATGTGGTACGGTCGGAATCCTCACTCTCTTTCTTCAGGCGAACTGCACTGGCAGTTTCCTGACTCCTCAACCTAAGACAAATTCCTCGGTGTCCTGAAGAACATCGTCTCAGACACCCGAGGAATTGAACTTCTACTGCAGGAGATTTCTTTGGGTTTTCTTTAGGATTTCTAATTGAGCACTTCCTCAGAAATACAAAACTCATTTTCCTCAACCCCTCCAACAGTGCGGTGTCTTCCTACGACTCAAGAAGTATAAAAAGTCTTAGCGAAGACTACGCTTCAACTTTGTCTTCAGCGCGAACATCTTCAGGATCTTGTACTGCTTCAGCTTCAGCCGAAAGCTTCAGGATCCTGATTCCTCAGGATTTCGCACAAATTCAGTCTTCAGGAAACACACCGATTTCTTCCATGTTCCTCAACATTTTGGGGGGTCGACAACGATGGTTAATCTCATCCTCAGAGACTTTTTTCCTGTGTATACTCACAAACACATCAGTCCCTTAACCGTTTTGTCATCAAATACTCCAAAACATCAAAGGGGGCACTAGATGCACTTACAATCTCCCCTTTTTGGTGATTTGATGACAATCAGGTTAAAGCTTCAACGGGATAAAATAATTAATTTTGAGGAATCAAAAACTTTGAGGAAAATCTATTCATCATTTCCGGATATAGAGATGCTCCACCTGAGGATATGCATGTTTTTGAAGACTTGGTAGAATTTTTGAAAACATGAGGAGCTCCCCCTATATCCCGGATTAATTGAAACAGTGCATCATATGAAATAACCGAGAAGTCAATAATAGCACTGAGTAAAGTGGTTTCTGAGGTATATCATGAGTAATAGATAAACTTGAAGAATATCATGAGGTAACTTTAAGAGTATCAGAAACCACACAAAATATCAGTATACAACTCATTACAAAAGAATTATCTGAAGAACGAGAGTTGTAACCGAGGAACCCCAAGAGAACCCATTTGAAGACAACTAATTTTCTCCCCCTTTGTCATTAAATGAACAAAAAGGAGAGACTATAGCTAACGTCCCAAAAGTAGTGCCTCAGGGCTGAGCATCAGGACGAAGGCACGCCGTTGCAGTGCGAGGAAAATCCGCAGTGTCTTCAACTTCTTCAGGGGAGAATTCTTGCGTTGAAGAAAAGGAGTCCATCGCCAGAGGTGGGGTCTTGCTCTTGGTGAACTGACGAGGAGGCCGAATCTCAGGAAGTGGAGGTTGTCTGAGGCCAAGCTTGGCGAGATCTTCAGGAGTAATGACCTCAGTCAAAAGGAGCATCAAGTCGTTGATATGCATGATGAGCATACTGATGAACTTTCTTCTAATTTGTATGCATCTGCACCATATAGCTGAGAATGTCTCCGATCTGACGCTTCGTCCAGTCATGATTGCAATCCACCTTCTGATGCAGACTGATGAGGAGCTCACGGTCAGTCATTAGGAGAGCTTGAGTGGTTTCCTCAGTTGAGGCATGAGTGCGTTCCTCATGAGTGGTGCGAGACTGAGGCTGACGAATATTGCCACCAAGCGAGTCCTGAGGAAGTACTTCTTCATAGAAAGGCGCTTTTCCCTTGGCATTAGCGTCAAGAGTGTGTTGAAGCACTTCAACTGGAGGAACATAAGGGCGATGATTAGCTTGATCAGGCTTGAAGTTGATGCCAGTCTTGGTGCAGATGAGCTTTATGATCCACGGAGCGTATGGCTTCAGGATATGAGGATTCTGAGCAGCATCCACCAAGGTCCTGAAGAAGAAGTCTGAGACATTAATGGGAGCCGACATGCAGAGGCTGTAAAGAATGTTCTTCATGATGCCCACAACTTCCTCAGCAGTTGATTCATATACCTTGATGGGGCAGAAGGACTTGGCCAATATGCGTTACATTGTGCTGGGCAGATAATAAAGCTCAGAGACGAGGAACTTGGTCCGGGTCGGAGCTTCATGGGCTTGCGGCTTCATCAGCATATTCATCAGATCATCCCTTAGAAGTGGAGCACCGTATGTGTTGGGGACTGAAGCGTCAGAAGGAGGGAGCTGAAGAATCTCCACAATCTCAGGCACTGAGGCAGTGTAGTGCTGATGCTGAGTCATCCATTCAAGCACCCAAGTGTTGATGTCTTTGGGGTCCCCAGAGACATACATCGTGGCATAAAACTGAAGCACAAGTTCTTCGTTCCAATGGATGCACTCGGAGCAGAACTGAAGCAGCTTGGCATGGTACAAGTCCTGCAGCACGTTGTTGAAGCAAGGGATGTCCTCCATATCCAGATGAGGAATGTGTTTATGAGGAAAAACCTTTTGTGCCATGTACAGAACTAAGGCATAGTAGTTCTTTTACTTAGCCGTCTAGGACCGCAGGAGCTTGCCTGAAAGAAGCTCATGGCATTGAAGAATGCATCAGCGTTGAAGTTGGGACGAGCATCAGCTTCAAGATTCCGATAGAATGGCTTATTCTGTTTCGGGCATAGAGACAGAGCTGTGGCAGTCTCCTGACGAGCCGGGGAGGTTGAAGCAGAGATAGGCTGTGCGTGAGGAGCATGGTCTTCATCCGTAGTATCAGGGCCAGGTTTCGGTGATGTGGGTGGAGCTGATGGAGATGTGACTTGAGGATCTGCAGTGCAGTCCGGTGCAGCTTCAGTGTCAGCATTAGTGATGTGCTCGGCTTCAGTCTCAGCTGCCTGGGGAGCGGTTTCAGGCTCAGCAGTTGTCGTAGTTGCAGTATCACTGCCATCAACAGCAGTTGGAGGCCCACTTGTGGCTTCAGGTTCATCAGTATCAGAAGCAGAGGACGATGCACCAACCGAGTTTTCAGAGTGTTGAGAGGTATCAGGAAGCACCTCGGTCACAGTAGGGGAGTGAGGCTCGGGGGGAAAGATAGTATGATTGGGGGAGTTTTCCAGCTCATATTCCTCATCATGGACACGAGGAGTACCATGATCATCAATATCAACATCCATGTCTTCAATCTCAGTGATGATCGGTGGAGGTGGACACTGAGGTGTTGGAACAATGGGTGTAGGAGCGGCGGGGACAAGTTCCTTGGACGATGGGGTGAAGACGATGATGCTGCGCTGAGTATTTGTAGGTGGAGTGGAAGCAGAAGTGGTGTGAATTGTGGTATCAGCAGCCCTTGATGCCGGAGGATCCATGGAAAGCGGTGTAGCTTCAATTGGCTCCTCAACTATGGGTTCCAGTGAGGGCTTCTTCGCAGCAGGTGGAGTGGAGGGTGGGGCATCGGGCAAGCGTTTGAGGATTTTGGTGGGATCCACAGGCACTGTATCAGTAGGGGTTGAGGCAGAAGGAGGTGATGAGGTGGCGGGCTGCCGAAGCTTCATCAATTTTTGCATCTGCTGAGACATCCGTTCCTTGGATTTGCCTATGTAGGCACAGTTGGCGGCATACTCGGTGTTGAGGCGATGAACCTCACATTGATGCTCGATGAACTCCTGAGGAGTAACATCCGTGACAGGTTTCTTTTTAAAGTCACTGTGGACTTTCTTCAGTTGAGCCTTCAATTGTTTCTGAAGATCACGTTGATGTATCTCATTGATGAGGAACTGTTGAACGTAGAACTTGATGTCTTTAGGTATGTCCAAGTCATCAAGAGGGGTATCAGGCTTGACGGACCAAATTTCAATGTACTCCAAGATCTTCTAGGGATCAAGTAGAAGTGGAATTTCAGAACCCGTGGCCTCAGCTTTGAGTCTGGCTGCAGCACGCACATACTCAATCTTTTGTTCTTCGGTGGCAACAAATCTGGCCAAGTCTTCAAACTCATCTTCATCATCAGAATCTGTCGTGGTTTCATGAATGGCACCACGCATGGCTATCTTCTTTGGTGAGGGCCGTGGGCCGCGTTGAAGTACAGTTTTGGTTTTCAGCTGAGGCATTGCGGTTGACGCCTCAGGAGCACTCCCAGATTCATCAATGCGAATTCTTGAGGCAGGGGCAGCATCGTCTGTGTGTTGGCATGAGGAACCCGGAGCATGAGACTGTGCTGAGGACTTCTTTGATGGTTTGATGCCAGGAGCTTTTCTGCGATGCTGAGCCGGAGGTTGTGGCCTAGGTTGTGGCTGAGACTGAGGCTGAGAAGGAATCTGCACAGAGGCAGCCAAGTCACGGGCCAGACCATGTGCGAGATGAGCCGTTCTCTTGAGATAACGCTGATACGCATCAGGAAAACCAGCAGGGGTCTTCAAGGTTGAAGGATGAGGAACAACACTCGGTGCAGGAGGAGGACGAACCTTGATGCTCAAGGTCTTCAGGGGTGGATTGACTGCGAAAGATTCCTCATGCTCAGGATTGATCCATTCATAGGCAGCCCATCGTTTAGCCCATTCCCGCGTGATTTTCTGAACCCTTTTCTTTCGTTCACTAGCTGTTTCACGTTCGGGAGTCTTCAACTTCTCATAGAGCTCAGGAGGCAAGTCTTTAGCAGTACCAGTGAGCTTACGGCGAGGATCCATTTTCTTCAGTGGTGGAAACTGAGGAATGGTACGTTCGAGCTAAGATGCAAATGAAGTGGGACTATGAGAACCATACGATTCCTCAGCAGACATGTACCTGTGACAGAATTAAGTTGCGAGGGAAGTGGGGTACGGTTATATGCGTTCATGAGGAATAGGCTGAGGAAATCAATGTAATGAGGCATAGGTATAGGTCTCAGAAAGCTAGCAATACTGTTGAGGAATGTAGTGGCATGGAGAAACGGGAAGATTCTTGAAGACACAACAGTACTGAGGAACAAGTAACTAAGGCATAAGCGTACCAGGACTGAGGCGAATGCTGAGGAACCACGAGTCAGTCTTCCCCGGCGACGGTGAACTCTGGCGACGATAGCGCGAGAGGGAGAGGAGATGTGGGGGAAAATGACCGTGGGGTGGATGTCTATGTATAGAGGGATGAAAGCTGAGGGGTTGCGATATTTGTGGACGAGATTGCCCCTGATGGTTGGGATTCTGTGTTTATCTTAATGGTGGATAAGCATGACGGGCGGTAAAATCTAAACCATTAAGTGAAAAATATCGTAACAGATAATCCTCAATCTTGGGAAGCTAAGGACTAAAATGTTGAGGATGAAGAAAAAGGGTCTTAGGCTGAGGAATACATGATTTCCAAATCAACGTATATGAGATAGAAAGAATGGATAAGTGAGCACAGAGGGACGGGTCCGATCATGTTCACCTAGATGAAGAAGCAAATGTTGAGGAACAAGGACTATAGGTGAACGTTGTTGAGGATAAACACGATAATCTTCAGGGTGAAGACTTCAACTGAGGAAACTAAGGATCAACAAATCCTGAGGAATTTGGGCGGTGGTGCTACCCACCTTATAGGGAATGAGACACTTGATACCATACAATTGTCGTATGGATCTTGAGACAATTCGATGTTAATTTTTATTCACACTTAGCAAGGTAGTTCCTCATGAATTGAGGAGTACGACGCATCGTTTGTTGTACATCAGGATTCTTCAATATTATTTAAGCGTTAGGATGTGTGTCCATTCACTGGACGTTTGAGGAATCTAAGATATTTAGCTCACACCTCAGAGTGCTAAAACGCTTCTCATCCAAAGGCTTAGTGAATATATCAGCAAGTTGGTCTTCAGTCTTCACGTGGCTGATGACGATGTCTTCCTTCAATACATGGTCCCGAAGAAAGTGATACCGAATCTCAATGTGCTTCGTCCTCGAGTGCTGTACTGGATTCTGAGAGATCTTGATGGCACTCTCATTGTCACATAGTAGTGGTACTTTCTTCAGGTTGATGTCGTAGTCCTTCAGAGTTTGCTTCATCCAAAGAAGATGTGAGCAGCTTGCACCAGCATCGATGTATTCAGCTTCAGAAGTGGAGAAGGAGATGCAGTTCTGCTTCTTCGATGACCAGCACAACAGAGAGCGTCCGAGGAAATGACATGTTCCTAAGGTAGACTTCCGATCCACTCGATCTCCAGCATAATCTGATTCTGAGTACCCAACGAGATCCAGCTGTGTGCCTTTTCGATACCATAAGCCTAGCGACGGGGTGTGAGCCAAATCTCGAAGAATTCGTTTCACCGCTTGGTGATGCGATTCCTTAGGTGCCACTTGGAATCGGGCACACATGCAAACACTCAGCATTATATCCGGCCTAGATGCACATAGATAAAGCAGAGAACCTATCATGGAACGGTATACCTTTTGATCGTAGTCCTTGCCATTTTCATCAGGGCCAAGTTGACCATTTGTAGGCATCGGTGTCTTGATACCCTTGCAGTCTTGCATCCCGAATTTCTTCAGGCACTCCTTGAGGTACTTCTCCTGAGAGATGAAGATGCCATTGCGTTGTTGACAAATTTTAAGCCCTAAGAAGAACTTTAGTTCGCCCATCATGGACATCTGATACTATTCACTCATCAAGAATGCGAATTCTTCACTGTATTTCTTGTTAGTGCATCCAAGTATAATGTCATCAACATAGATTTGACATATGAATAATGCATCATCATAGCGTTTTGTCAAAAGAGTTGGATCGAGGGAACCAGATTTGAAGCCCTTGCTGATGAGGAAGTCCCTTAGTGTGTCATACCAAGCCCGAGGGGCTTGCTTCAGTCCATATAGGACTTTCTTCAATCTGTACACCATATCAGGTTTCTTTGCGTCTGCAAAACCTGGGGGTTGAACAACATATACTTCTTCCTCGATATTACCATTGAGGAATGCACTTTTCACATCCATTTGATATAACTTGATATTATGATGGTTAGCGAATGCAAGCATAATACGAATGGACTCAATTCTAGCAACAGGAGCGAAGGTTTCACCGAAGTCGATTCCCTCGACTTGTGTGTATCCTTGTGCTACGAGACGAGCTTTGTTTCTGATGGCTTGTCCATCTTCATCGAGTTTGTTGCGGTAGATCCACTTCGTGCCAATGACGTCGTGAACTCGAGGATCAGGCCATTTGACTAGTTCCCAAACATCATTCAGTTTGAACTGAAGAAGTTCGTCTTGCATCGCCTGAATCCATTCCACTTCTTGGAATGCCTCAGTGACTTTGGTGGGCTCTGAAATTTATACAAACGAGAAATGCCCACAAAAGTTAGCTATACGATTAGCTCTTGCACGAGTGAGAGGACCTGGTAGATTGACGTCGGCGAGGATTCTGTCCACTTGAACTTCATTCGCCACACGAGGAAGACGAGGAAGATGATCTTGAGGCACATCGTCGTCACTGTTATCAGATTCATTATCATCTGCTTCAGGTGCTTCAGGAGCTTCAGGGGTCTCAGGAGCGTCAGGATCAGGATCTTCATCAGGATTATTTGCATCAGGATTTGGATGTTCTTCATTAGCAGGTGGTATGTGCGTTTCTTCAGGATGATCCACTGGAATGATATCACCAGCACCCATCTTCTTGATATGTTCTTCAGGTGGGGCTTAATCTAGATCAGGTGGCAGGTGCTGTCTTTGCGAGCCGTCAGATTTATCAAACCGCACATCTACAGTCTCAACAATTTTATGGTGACTGATATTGTAGACTCTGTAGGTGTGCGAGTTGATACCATAACCAAGCATGAAACCCTCACATGCTTTGGGTGCAAACTTGGACTAGTGATGAGGAACAGATGGTCCTTCAACAATATCCAGTTCAATGGGTTCATGGCCCAGTATCAGTTGCATAACCCCATGGCGGGGGTTGTGCTCGACGAGGAGGAGCATGGTGAGTTCCCACCTTTCGAGGGGGAGACCATCACCCAGTTTGGTGAGGGGTCTTCCTCTTCTTGGAGCGCGGATCTTTCTTCGTGGGAGGACCCGAGGACTTCGGTGTACACACCTGAAGCCTCATACGACTCTTGGACTTACCCGTACCACCCCGGAGCAGGAGGCTCCTAGGGGCAGTAGCTATTACCAACTTAGGCCAAAAGCCTAAGCTTGGGGGAGTACGTGTTGATACGTCCAAAACGTATCTATAATTTATGCTTGCTCTATGCATGTTTTGTGTGATATTGTTATGATCTAGATACACTTTCATACACTTTTGATCATATTTGGACTAACCTATTAACTCAGTGCACCCCAGTGCCAGTTCCTGTTTTCTGATGTTTTTCTATTTCAGTTTTCCCCCATATAAAAAGTGCCAGAAAAATTCCGGGAAAAATACAGGAAAAATCAGCATATAGGAAGCTTTGAGAAGAGCCCGGGAGGGGCCAGAGGGGAGCCAGGGGGCCCAGGCGGCCACCCGGCGTGGCCCCACCCCTGGCCGCGCCAGGGGGGCGCCTGGGGCCCCTGGTCGACCTTTGGCTGCCCCCTTCGCCTATTTATTCTCCGTCACGGGAAAACTCCAAAAGAGGAACCCTATTCCGCAAACTCGCCTCTGTTCCGCCGCCGCCGGGCTTCCGAGATCGGGAGCACCAGAAGACCTCTTCCCGACACACTGCCGGAGGGAGGATTGACCTCCGGGAGTCTCCTCTACACCATGGATGCTCCCCGGATGTCTCGTGAGTAGTTTTCCTTGGACCATGGGTCCGTGATCAGTAGCTATGTGATGTTCTCCTCCCCTCTTTGATCTTCATTGTTTAGACCTCGTGAGCTGCCCTACATGATCGAGGCACCTTTGTAATATTTATGTTGCTGCTATGCTGAGTTTGGAGGGATCTGATGGATTATGAGATTATGTTCAGATTGTGATAGAGTAATATATTTGGTTTTTATCTCTTATATTTTTGTTCCTAAGTAATTCTTGCATGTTCTCCGTTGCTGTTTATTTCTTTGGCCAAGTAGTAGGTAGTGACTCCAAGAGGGAACGTTGTGCTAGATTGTGGGTTCATGCCCCCCGATGACACGCTTGAGTGACAGAAACATGAGTCTAGGGGATGTGCTATTTCCACAAGGGGGAAAACAACACTGTTTGTAACCACGGTTACAAGGATTGTTTACTTTACGCGAAGTTCTTTTTTAATGCAGTTGTCTGCTGCTTTGGGTTTACACTTTGGGTGGGGCTCGCAACTTAATACCAGCGAGATGTTCTGGATAGAGATCTCAAGGTGGATGATTAGTAGTAGATGCAGATGGATTGCGGTCTACTTATTTTGGCGTATTTCCCGTGCTTTTGAGCCTCTTCCTTTCTTTTGTAGCATAGTTAGCATTGCGGTGCATTCATAACCCTGTCAATTGCCCTTCTGTAATTTGTTTACCTCGCATAGCAGTTTTATCGTATTTTGGGAGAGAGACATCACTAGTGAACATCACGTATCCCGGTCCATATCCTCATTACTATTTCCAAGCTATATTCACTTTACTGCTTTTACTTGCTATCATTATCCCTTGCGTTTTATCCTTTGTGAACAACAAGACCGGAGAGATTGACAACCTCTCTGAACTTCGTTGGGAACAAAGTTATCTGTGTCTGTGTGCAGGTCCGCGTCAGTTGCGCCGCTGACACCTACTTATCATCTCTGGAGTCCTACTGAAGACAAACCTTGGTATCTTCACCGAGGGAAAACTGCTGCTGCACTACATCTCAAACCTTCCACTTGGGGTAACCAACGAAGGACGAGAAGCCATCAAGCAAGTTTTCTGGCGCCGTTTCCGGGGACTCCGAGTGCTAAGATAGGGGAGTTGCACACTACCCTTTACCTTTGTTTTTTAGTCTTGTTAGTTTATCTTTCAGTTTTTATCTTTGTGTCTTTTATCAAAATTTACAAAAAAATCTGCCACACTTGCTACTACTATGGGTTCCAGTGAAAACACCAAGTTGTGTGACTTCACTAGTCACAACAACCACGACTTTATCTGCACTCCCATTGCCACACCTGCCACTTCAGCTACCTCTTATGAAATTAAACCTGCTTTGCTAAACCTTGTTATGAGAAATCAATTCTCTGGTGCTGGAGATGATGCTGCTTTACACTTGAATAATTTTGTTGAATTATGTGATATGCAAAAGTATAAATAAGTAGAAGGTGATGTTGTCAATCTCAAGCTCTTTCCATTCTCTTTAAGGGGAGATGCTAAAATTTGGTTTCAATCTTTGCCTAGGAATAGCATAGATTCTTGGGATAAGTGCAAAGATGCTTTTATAGGGAAGTACTACCCTCCTGCTAAGATTATCCAATTGAGGAGTAATATTATGAATTTTAAGAAATTGGATAATGAACACGTTGCCCAAGCTTGGGAACGAACGAAATCTCTTGTTAAGAAATGCCTACACATGGTTTGACTACTTGGATGGTTATCCAGACTTTTTATGCAGGCTTGAACTTTACCTCGCGGAACCTGTTAGATTCGGCCGCGGGAGGAACCTTTATGTCAACTACACTTGGTGCTGCCATGAAGCTTCTCGATGAAATGATGACCAATTATTCCCAATGGCACACCGAACGCGCTCCAACAGGTAGGAAGGTAAATTCTGTCGAGGAAATTACCTCCCTCAATGAAAAAGTTGACTTAATTATGTCTCCACTTACCAAGAAACCCTCTATTGATCCTCATGATGTTCCTTTAAATTCTTTGGTTGCCCAAGAACAAGTAGATGTGAACTTTATTGCTAGAAACAACTTCAACAACAATGCTTATAGTGGAAATTTTTCTAGCAATCCTAGACCGTTTCCATCCAACTATGGGAACAAAAATACCTAACCTAGCAACAAGAACCCCTCCTCTGAATTAGAAAGCCTGCTTAGAGACTTTATCACTACACAAAAAACCTTCAATAAAAATGTAGAAGAGAAATTAGCTAAAATACATAATCTCTCTTTGAAGGTATAAAGCTTAGCCCTTGATATTGAGATGCTTAAAATTAGAACCTCTCCCCTTGAGGAGAATAAGGCCACTACTATTAATGCTATCCAGTTACAAATCAATGAAAATATTAGGATGGTGGCTAAACTTAAAGAAAGATGGGCTAGAGAAAAAGCGGAAGAGGATAGAATTAAGAGCCTTCCTACACACCACACAGTTGCCACTATCCAAATTGTTGAGGACACCCAAACTATTAGCACCCAATGCACTCCTAGTCCCGTTGGACCTATTAATGGTGATGCTAATACCTCAACCGTAGAAAAATAAACTCCTATGAACATAGAGGGTTTCAAACAAGTAAGGCTAGATGACACTACTACCACCTTTGATAGTAGTGATATTGATTTTGATAGTTGCACCCTCTCAGAAGTAATCAGTTTGCTACACAAAATGTCTAGAGACCCCCACACTAGCACACTTAATATTGCCTTCACGGAGCATATCACAAATGATCTCATCAAAGCTAGGGAGGAGAATCTTAGAGTAGAAGCATCCATACCTAGGAAGCTAGATGATGGTTGGGAACCTATGATCAAAATTAAATTAAATAACTTCTCTTGCTATGCTTTATGTGATGTTGGAGCTAGTACCTCCGTTATGCCCAAAAGAATATTTGATATGTTTGAATTGAAGCCCTTTGAGCCTTGTTCTTTTGGTGTCCGTCTTGTTGATTATTCCATAAAGAAACCTTTGGGGAAGATCGACGATGTTCTTATCATTGTCAATGACACTATGTTCCCGTTGATTTTATTGTTATGGATATAGAGTGTGAACCTTTGTGTCCAATTATTTTGGGACGTCCTTTTCTTCGCACCGTTGGTGCGGTTATTGACATGAAAGAGGGGAATATAAAATTCCAATTCCCATTCAAAAAGGGGATGAAACACTTCCCTAGAAAGAAAATCAAGTTACCTTTTGAGTCCGTTACACGGGCTAGTTATTCTCTTTCTCTTGATAAAACTTGATTCTTCTTTTGCATCATGCCTAGCTAATGGCTTTAAAGAAGCGCTTTCGGGAGGCAGCCCGCAACGAATTTAGGTGTTTTCTTTTTTATTTTGTTGTGTCTTGATGATTGTTACTTCTGTAGCAACATCATTGTATCTTTATTTTTCAGCTTTGTGCCAAGTTATAGCCTCTTACGGCAAGGGAAGTAAAAGTTGTGACATGCTGTCCAGAAAACAGATTCTGTCCTCGTGACCATAAAAATTCCAGAAAAATACCAGTTCATCTTTTTGAGCTGAAATTTTTACACAGTATGCTCTATACAATTAGAAAATTTCCGTATGTTCTGAGTTTTTTTATTTGAGTTTCAGAAGTGCCCCTAAAAAATTCTTTACTATCTGCTGTTCTGTTTTTCACAGATTCTGCCACGTTTTGTCTCTCCTAACTTTTGCAAACCTTAATCTTGCTTTTTCTTTGCAAAAACTTTTTGGAACTCTTGAGAAACAGTAGCTCTTCAAGAATATCTTTATATCCAGTGGGAAAAATTATTTATTAAGGGTACTAACCTCTCTAATCAACTTATGATGAGTTATGTATGAAGGGAGTTTTCAAGTGTGCGATAGAAGATGATGAAAGAAGATCCAGGAGTGTCAAGCGCTCAAGCTTGGGGATGCCCCCATGCATCCCCAATAAATATTCAAGGAGACTCAAGCGTCTAAGCTTGGGGATGCCCCCGTGAATCCCCTTCTCCATCAACAATCATCAGTTCGTCCTTCGTCTCATTATATTTTTATCACTTCATGCGTTATGTGCTATGCTTGGAGCGTCTCGCTCTTAGGTTTTGTCTTTAGTTTTCTTTATCTTTGCTTGCTGTTCATAAAAAGTTAGATCCCGTCTTACTTTGTGTGGTAGAGAAACACGCTCCACTTTCAAAATTTAGAACACATCATAGGATTTTTCCTTCTTATCTTTTTGCTGTTGTGTGTTCTTTATCTTTTCGTAGCTACTGCCATGTTTAGTTTTAGTCTTAGTTTGTATTTAGCAAGAGCCTTGGATTTTGTTTAGTTTGTTGCTGGAACTCTTTTTAGTTTTCATGTTTATCTTGTTAAAGAGAGTTGGTTGTTGCACTGAGTTGTGTCTTGAGAGTAGGTAATTGAGGTTGCTATTTAATTTTAGTAGTAACTTGCAATAGTTTTGAGGTATTGATGTGAGTAATGTTTGAACTTTTGGTGTCAAGAGCTCTTGCCTATTAGTGATAGGTGTCGTATTTTGGGCAATCCGTGTGTATTTTCAAAACCTACAAAACTAGTTGAGAACTCTAGCTACTAGATGGATCACTACTCTTCTGAGGGGTCGAATATCAGAGAACACTCACGTACCATGAGTCGAGGATGCGCAAGGATAACCAAACCCCCATACACTCCTCCTCGGGGTACTTGTCTCTTTGTGAACCTCCTTATTAGATTGAGAGTTACCGATAATAAGTGCATGAGTTCTTCGGACTAATGTAAGTATTGAAAGTTGACACTTCCACCTTCCCATATTTTTCTAGCCTCTCCCGTGCCGTGCATTGCCTTCTTCTCACTCCGAGAGTTGGTGTCCACCTTCGCCGGTACATCCAAACCCTTGGCATGATACGCTCTTTCATCATAAGCCTCCTTATATCTTCCCTCAAAACAGCCACCATACCTACCTATCAAGGCATTTCCATAGCCTTTCCGAGTTATATTGCCATGCAACTTCCACCTCTTCATGACTTGATCTTCATGTCATACATGTTCTTGCTACACTGGCAGCGACATACATTGCATACATCATGATAGTTACATCTTCTTTATGTTTTGAGTACCTTGTAAAGTGTGAATGATCTCATTACCTTCTTGTAAAATAGAGTGTTTCCCTTAAGTGAGGAAAAGATCCCAAAGTGGACACATTAAAAGATCCCAAAGAGGACAAATGAGAGTTAAATAGAAAGAGCCATTGGGGCCACACAAAAATACAAAAAAATAGAAAAAGAGAAAAAGAAATAAAAAGAGAGAAAGGGGCAACACTACTATCCTTTTGAGAGATCCACACTAGTACTCCCTTTATATCCTTGTACTCCATAGAGATGATCATTATGCATACAGCTATGTGGGGACCTTCACACTATAGAACTTGGCTTGCATATTCCAAGGATGAGCCTCCTCAAACGAGCTCTAGGTCTTCATGAGTGGGCAAGTTAGATGCACCCCCACTAGTTCCTTTGGAGAGCTTCTTAGCTCTTATGTGCATCCGTTGCATGGCAATCCCTACTCCTCACATAATATCTATCATTTGGCATCCCTTGCATATGATTGTCCTCATTGATGTGAGCCTTTCTCATCCTTTTTGTCTTCCTCCTCCACCATAATTCTCTCTTTGCCATCTTAAGTGTCAACTCTCGTGCTTACGCTCATCCATTGCATGAGTGCTCAAAATATCGAAAAGGAGTGGATCAAATTGACTTGTACCTGGCTAGTGGTCTGGGGACGAGTCAAGATAAGATTCCAAAGAAGACCAAGTGTGAAACTTTAGTAGATTGAGTTCTCAACACAAAAATTACTTTTTCTCGTATTCCCTATCCCCTTCTTGCACGCAAACACCATTTGGAGACATTCGAGTCACGGACGGCGAGAGCTCTTGCACCTATTGTTCTTTTGTTACTTGTTTCAATGTTAATATAGACTCTTGCATGTTATGACTTGAATTGAATCTCTAACCTTGATTGCTTTACTTTTCAAAGTTCTTTTATGGTTGCTAGCATGTCACCACAGAAATTATGTTGTTGTCATTTACCTACTCGAGGACGAGCAGGAATTAAGCTTGGGGATGTTGATACGTCCAAAACGTATCTATAATTTTTGCTTGCTCCATGCATGTTTTGTGTGATATTGCTATGATCTAGATACACTTTCATACACTTTTGATCATATTTGGACTAACCTATTAACTCAGTGCACCCCAGTGCCAGTTCCTGTTTTCTGCTGTTTTTTTATTTCAGTTTTCCCCCATATAAAAAGTGCCAGAAAAATTCCGTGAAAAATACAGGAAAAATCAGCGTACAGGAAACTTCGAGAAGAGCCCGGGAGGGGCCAGAGGAGAGACAGGGGGGCCCAGGCGGCCACCCGAAGCGGCCCCACCCCTAGCCGCGCCAGGGGGGCGCCTGGGGCCCCTGGTCCACCTCTGGCTGCCCCCCTTCGCCTATTTATTCTCCGTCACGGGAAAACTCCAGAAGAGGAACCCTATTCCGCAAACTCGCCTCTGTTCTGCCGCCGCCGCGCTTCCGAGATCGGGAGCACCAGAAGACCTCTTCCCGGCACCCTGCCGGAGGGAGGATTGACCTCCGGGAGTCTCCTCTCCACCATGGATGCTCCCCGGATATCTCGTGAGTACTTTTCATTGGACCATGGGTCCGTGATAAGTAGCTATGTGATGTTCTCCTCCCCTCTTTGATCTTCATTGTTTAGACCTCGTGAGCTGCCCTACATGATCGAGGCACCTTTGTAATATTTCTGTTGTTGCTATGCTGAGTTTGGAGGGATCTGATGGATTATGAGATTATGTTCAGATTGTGATAGAGTAATATATTTGGTTTTTATCTCTTATATTTTTGTTCCTAGGTAATTCTTACATGTTCTCCGTTGTTGTTTATTGCTTTGGCCAAGTAGTAGGTAGTGACTCCAAGAGGGAACGTTGTGCTAGATTGTGGGTTCATGCCCCCCGATGATACGCTTGAGTGACAGAAACATGAGTCTAGGGGATGTGCTGTTTCCACAAGGGGGAAAACAACGGTGTTTGTAACCGCGGTTACAAGGATTGTTTACTTTACGCAAAGTTCTTTTTAATGTTGTTGTCTGTTGCTTTGGGTTTACACTTTGGGTGGGGCTCGCAACTTAATACCAGCGAGATGTTCTGGATAGATATCTCAAGGTGGATGATTAGTAGTAGATGCAGATGGATTTCGGTCTACTTATTTTGGCGTACTGCCCGTGCTTTTGAGCCTCTTCCTTTCTTTTGTAGCATAGTTAGCATTGCGGTGCGTTCATAATCCTGTCAATTGCCCTTCTGTAATTTGTTTACCTCGCATAGCAGTTTTATCGTCTTTTGGGAGAGAGACATCACTAGTGAACATCACGTATCCCGGTCCATATCCTCATTACTGTTTCCAAGCTATATTTACTTTACTGATTTTACTTGCTATCATTATCCCTTGCGTTTTATCCTTTGTGAACAACAAGACCGGAGAGATTGACAACCTCTCTGAACTTCGTTGGAAACAAAGTTATCTGTGTCTGTGTGCAGGTCCGCGTCAGTTGCGCCGCTGACACCTACTTATCATCTCTGGAGTCCTACTGGAGACAAACCTTGGTATCTTCACCGAGGGAAAACTGCTGCTGCACTACATCTCAAACCTTCCACTTGGGGTAACCAACGAAGGGCGAGAAGCCATCACGTGCCCTTCTCCCTTTTCCATTGTATTATCTGTTTATTTTGTTCGCTTTGATCTTTTTGAAGTGTTTTCCTGTTCTTCTTTGTTCTTTTAATTTGCAAAAACAACGAAAAGATTTCTCTTTTCTTTTTCTTTCGTTTAACCTTTGAAAAACCCAAAAAGATTTCCTTTGTCTCTTTAGTATTCTTTGTTTTCAGAGTTCAGCTCGAGTCCGTGATGGCATTTGATTATATTTCCCATGTTCGGTCGTGCAAGTGACAAGGCAGTAATGACGAAGATCGACGGAAGGGAAGCAACAAGGAAAACCGTTATGAACTCTTCTTGTTTCTACTTTTGTACATATGCTTGTACTTATGATCTAGAGACCAGCTTGTAGAGACATAGTGCTATGTTTACAATGCTTTCCCAGTGTTCATGCTTTCTTTGTGGCTGATTTCAAATGTCTAGAGTGCATAATGTGTTGTTGAAATGATTTGCATGCATTGCATTGTTCATGGTTTGGCACATTGAAGTGGTATTTCCCTTCAGAGAAATCTTGGATTGACTTGCCACATGTTCACACATGTTTATGACTAAAAAGTCTATCATGCCTTGATGATCTTTTTATTTCAGAATATTTATATCAATTTCATGCCCGATTCAATGTTGCTTTGTCGCTCTGCATGATTATGACAATTATTTCTCTCTAGTTGGTCGCTTCCCAGTCTTTTTCTAGCCTTCGCTCGCACTAAGAGGAATTCTACTTGTGTATCCAATCTCCTTTTCAAACCAGTTATTCCACTTGAGTCCACCATACCTGCCTATATATGGTATTTACCGGCCATCCCTAACTTAGACTTTCTTGTGCCATCTCAAAATTTATTCAAAAGCTTCCCTTTTGTAATGGTACAAGCTCATGGTACGGTGAGGGAAAATCAGTATCTTCCATGCCAAAAATATTTTGACGGAAGTTTTAACTAGGCAAATTTATAAAAAAAAAAGAGTTACACCTACCCCATACTTGATGATGGAATGAAATGGACCAAATGCTGCTAATGATAGATGGAACGAGAAAACTTCCTTCCATACTTGAGGCAAAATAAAAGGTACCATAGACCCTCAAAGGATTTATGGAAAAGGGAACAAAAGTGTAAGCAAAAAGCATAAATATAGTTGGCATGGGAGATATTGAGAGACCTTTACCGTTTACCGTTAACTGGAAAGTTGCACTTCTCAAAATAATTTCATTTCTGTTTTCAAAACAAAGAGCTCTGGTACATGTTTAGTCTTTGCTTCCAACCACGGGTTTTCAACCTTGCCATCAAAAAGCCATGGTTCGAGAGTCTCCCCTTCTTTCTTCAAAGAACCAACTATTGAGAGCATATGTGTCATTCTTAGTGTAACATGCATTGTCCCAAAGTACCACATTATCTTCTACATGATTGTGATATTGCTTGTTCTGAAATTCTTAGTTCTAGTCTCCTTTAAAACTCCGGAGGAGTTTCTGCATTTATGTTTTGCTTCACTCATGGAGGCTAGCGAGATACCACTCTAGTATGTTCAAGTTATGTGCATTGTGATCTTGTCTTGATTTTTCGGCAGCATATTGTTTACTTTTGGTTGTTTGTGATTGATCACTTGAAAGAAGGATTGCTTCGTGTATTGTCCTTATAGCATTGTTTCAATACTTGCTAAACTCTTTTCGTAGTACGTGCTTATATACATCTTATGAAGCAAAAGATTTTGTCAAAGTGTTCTTTGTCGCGTCCAGTTCGTTGAACTGAATTGCTTGAGGACAAGCAATATGCTAAGCTTGGGGGAGTTGATATGTCTCAAACGTATCTACTTTTCCAAACACTTTTGTTATTGTTTTGACCTCATTCTTGCATGATTTGAACTAAACTAACCCGGACTGACGCTGTTTTCAGCAGAGCTTCCTGTATGATTTTATTGTGTGCAGGAAAATGGATTTTCAGGTATCTCGGAAAATTTCAGGAAAATTCAAAAAAAATCCACGCACCCGAAGCTTCCAGAAGCCAGAAGTGGAGCCAGAGGGGAGCCACAAAGGCTCCAGGCGCCCTGCTGGCGTGGACCCACCCCTGGCCGCGCCAGGAGGCCGCCTGGAGGACTCCCCCCTCCTATGGTGCCCTACCGAGGCCCCTATTTATTCCCGTGACAGGAAAACCCCAAAACAGAAGTCGCTTTTCTAGTTTCCGTCGCGGAGCCGCTGCCACCCTCTGTTCTTCTTCGAGAGGGCTAATCTGGAGGCTGATTTGGCCTCCGGACAGGGGAGATCATCGCCATCGTCGTCATCATCACCACTCCATCCTCCCTCCATGACTTCTCTTCTCATGCGTGAGTAAGTCCCTGCTGTAGGCAAAGGGGATGGTAGGGATTGGATGAGTTTGATCATGTAATAGTTCGTCAGATTGTTGGGGGCATGTTGCCTATCATCTACTTTGGTGTTTATCATCTTTTCTACAACTTGTTGCTCTTAATGCTTGTCACTTTGGGCCGGAGTGCCATGTTTTCAGATCTGAACCACTTGTGTTTTGATTAGTATATTTATGGTCTTGATCCTATCTATGAGTTGTATGCACCTATTATGGTCCGGAACCGGCGATCCCAAAGGTGACAGCTTGGGACACCAAAGGGGATGGATTATAATTTGAGGATTTCATGTATCCATTGAGTTTATTGCTTTGTTCCAGTGCTCTTTGACAGGAGAACCTTAATCTCCATAAGTTCATTTTGGCCCCGTTCGTAGCGCGATGGCAGGACAAAAGATGTTGTGCAAGTTCTTATTGCAAGCACGCACAACTACCTACGGGATGCATGCCTAATGTTTGATATTTTCCTAGATGATCCTCACTTTTCTGTGAGCCTTGTCCCGTGTTAAATCTATTACATGTTCACTCTTATCCAAGCAGCGCCCAAGCATTCATCTCGCTAGCCTACAATGTTTTAATCCTGCTGGTTACTAGTAGTTTTCTTTTGCTGTTTTACTTTCGCTGTCGCCACTACCACTATCATATCACTGTAGCTATTAATATTTTGTTGCAAGCAAGTATATTTTAGGTGCGGTTGAATTGAAAACTCAACTGGCAAAGCTTATAAATATTCTTTGGCTCTCCTTGTGTGGAATCAATAAATTGGGTTATCTTACCCGCGAAGACTATCTCGATCCCCTACAATTGAGGGTCATCACGTAGTCCTTGGCGAAGAGCTTCCACGGAAGGGGTTCTCCGGTCTATGAGATGTCAGTCGCCGAAATCCTGCAATCAGCACCCAAACCCATGCGCAGAAACTTTAGTTAATACTCACAGTTCTTGTTCTGGAGATCATAAATCTGCCCTTGGAGCTAAATAATTCTTTCTTCTGATGTGGTGATGCTTGCCCATATCTCCTTCATCTCCTTCTTGAAGTAAGTCTTCAGCTCGTTGATGATGTCAAAGTTAGCTTCAACATCACACTCAACCATATTCTTGTACTTGAAGACTTCTTGCTCCACTTCTTCCAATCTAGCATCGATGCTCCCCTCCTTGACAGGTCCCTTCAAATCTTCTTGATGGAGGACACTATCCTCCACCCGAACGGTTTGAGGGTGCTTCTTCACCTCAGCGAGGTAAGGTTGGATGATATTGACGACGAAATTGTCCTTGGGGGAACTTGGGGAAGCCATGGCACCTAGGTCTAGATGAAAGTTTTCCTGGCAGAAACAGCTCGAAAATAAAACACACGAAATCGCGAGATACGGTGCCGGGACGATCCGGGTAAATATATAGCAAAAATTTCTGCAACAAAAGGAAGGTAACAAGCCAAAGTGGGGTCGGAGACGGATTCCGGGGTGCCCAGGCGGCCTCTCGGCGTGGCCAGGAGCTATGCCGCGCCAGGGGGCGCCTGGGCCCCCTGGAGCTCCTCTTCGGCTCCACTTAGGCCTCGAATTTTCCTAATTTTGCAAAAACTCGTAATATGGAACTTTTATGGCGATTCGCGACGTTTCCTTACCGTAATACATACCTTTTCTTATTCTGTTCTTGCTGGTGTCTGAAACAGGGTTGCAACATGATCTTCATGAGTTGTTGTCTGTATTAAATTTACATCAACATTGACAGGGTCTCCTGCCATGTAATGCTTGAGTCTTTGCCCATTCACAACTTGAGGTTTGGTGCCATCAAAATTGTTAATCTTGATTGCGTGAACTTGAGGTTTGGTAGACTTCTTTGATATGAAATGGTCCTTACCATCTGGGAAGTAATTTACCTGGGGAAAACCTGAAACGAGATCTAAACAACAAAACTTTATCACCAACATTAAATTCACGTTTCAAAATCCTTCTATCATGCCACTTCTTTACCTTTTCCTTGAACATTTTAGCACTCTCGTAAGATTCACTTCTCCATCATCTAGAGAAGTCATGTTCATGAGACGCTTTTCACCATCCAACTTTGGGTCGCCATTAAGCTCTCTAACAGCCCAGAAAGCTTTGTGTTCTAACTCTAATGGCAAATGGCAAGCCTTTCCATAGACCATTTTATAGGGAGACATGCCCATGGGGTTTTTGTAAGCAGTTCTATACGACCACAGAGCATCTCCTAACTTCTTTGACCAGTCCTTCCTAGAACTATTAACTGTCTTTTGCAAGATCAACTTGATCTCTCTATTGGTGAGCTCAACTTGCCCACTAGTTTGGAGTTGGTACGGTGAAGCAATTATATGATTGACATCGTACTTGGCTAGAGGTTTTCTAAAAGCTCCATGCGTGAAGTGTGATCCTCCATCAGTCATGAGGTACCTTGGCATACCAAAACCTAGGGAAATTTACATCTTTGAGCATTTTCAAAGATGTCTTGTGATCAGCACCCTCAGTGGGGATTGCTTCAACCCACTTGGTTACATAATCAACAGCTACTAAAATGTGAGTGTACTTGATCCCAAATCGCATAGCCCGTAATACTTGTGTGAGGGAGGAAAAGGACCCATAAAATCAAAACCCCAGCAATCAAAAGGCTCAATCACTAGAGAGTAATTCATAGGCATCTCATTCCTCCTACTGATATTACTAACTCTCTGACACTTATCACAAGATAAAACATAATTGCTAGCATTAAAGAGAGTAGGCCAATAAAAACCTGATTGGAGAACCTTATTTGCGGTCCTCTCACCGGCATGATGTCCTCCATAGGGACTATCGTGACATTGTCTGAGAATGTCCTTCTGCTCGTGTTCCGGTATGCATCTTCTCACGATCCCGTCCGGACCTTATTTGAAAAGATGAGGGTCATCCCAAAAGTAATGCCTCAAATCATGGAAGAACTTCTTCCTTTGCTGAAATGTTAAACCTGGAGGCAAATCCTTTGCAATGATAAAATTAGCATAATCTGCAAACCAAGGATCAGAGAGAGATTGTACTTTTACAACAGCTAGTTATTCGTCTGGAAAGTTGTCGTTGACTGGAATGGGATCATGCGGTATATCTTCCATCCTTGAAAGATTATCCGCCACCAGATTGTTTGCTCCTTTTCTGTCAACAATCTGTAAATCAAATTCTTGAAGAAGGAGTACCCACCTGATGAGTCTTGGTTTGGCATCCTTCCTATCCATAAGGTACTTAAGGGCAGCATGGTCAGTATGAATAATAACTTTAGAATCAACAATATAAGGTCTAAACTTATCACAAGCAAATACTACTGCTAAGAATTCCTTCTCAGTAGTAGCATAATTCTTTTGAGCACTATAAAGGGTTTTGCTAGCATAATGTATAACATTCAATTTCTTATCAACCCTTTGTCCTAAAATAGCTCCAACAGCAAAATCACTAGCATCACACATAATTTCAAAGGGTAATTTCCAATCAGGTGGTTGTACTATAGGAGCGGTTATTAAAGCTTTCTTAAGAACTTCGAAGGCTTCCTTACAATCTTCATCGAATACAAAAGGAACATCCTTCTGGAGAAGATTAGTGAGGGGTCTCGAAGTCTTAGAAAAGTCTTTAATAAATCTTCTATAGAAACCAACATGACCGAGAAAACTACGAATACCTTTGATTTCCCTTGGATAGGGCATCCTTTCAATAGCTTCAATCTTCTCCTTGTCCACTTAAATTCCCCTCTCGGAAATTTGGTGACCAAGAACGATCCCTTCGTTAACCATGAAGTGACACTTTTCCAAGTTTAGTGTTGGGTCTCGCAGCACAAAACAATAATTTTTCTAACTAGCGTCGCCCTTAACCCAAGATCTATCTAGCTGTAATGCCGTCACGGAAAGACTTGCGGAAACATACCTCGGGGTGTAGTCCGTTGCGCGGGAAACGTTCCCGCAAACGTGGTTGATGAAGCCGTAAACCTTTCAGAGCCCCCTGGCTGTGTTATCACCTTGATGGGGTGATAGTGCCGCACGTGCAGCACCTCGCAGTACTCGCACAAGTACGGACTCGATGACGACCTCCGTTCTCCAATCCAACGAAGGTGGCAGAAATAGACCTCTCGGAACCGGAGTTTCGGCAGCACGACGGCGTCCGCGTAGCAGAGAAGCCTCAATCCCAGCACAGGTTCCAGACAAGGGGACCCCGGCTTGACAGAGACGAGAGAGGGGAGAAGACCGGTGAAAACCGATCTCAATTCGGAGTAATATTGAATTCTCTGCGAATTTTTCTGTGTTAAAGAAGTGCACCCCTGCCCATCTTTATATAGGAAGACGGAAGGAGTCAACCCCCTTTCCCTTGGCAATGTGGTACTAATCCCTTGCCAAGTGGGGAGGGTGCGGCTAGGAGGAGGGGGGAAGTGGGGCGCCACCCACATGGGCCCCAACGCCCATGGCGCCCCCCCCCCTTTTTTCTTTTCCTTTATCCTTTTTTTCCTCCTTCCCCTAATGGGATTCTTTCACAAATAAGGCCCATTGCACTTTTTAATCTGAAATAAATTATTATTAATTATTAATTCACTTAATTAATAAATAATACATATTATTTCATCTCCCGATGATCCGGAACTCCTTCCAGCTCACTCCGAACGTCCTTCGGACCAACACGGAACTTTTCCGGTACGTCTTTCTCTCTTCTCCGGTAACTCCGATAGTTCCGAAAAGGTCTTTGATATTCATCGAGCCCTTAAGTGTGTTACCCTACGGTCCGAGAACACTCCAGTCATGACCGAAACAAAGGCTACGGCCAATGATCAATAGCGGGACCTGGATGCCCATAATGACCCTTGTGCATTCCGGAAGTAACCGATTGAACCGTACACGTTGTATACCATTCCCTTTGTCATGTGATACTAGATTAGTCCAAGATTCGATCAACTGCATCCAATGCATTAGCTCTATCTTGTTACCGACAAATCTTATTCACTCGTTCCGTGATATTCATCCTTGTGACCTAGTCACACGCTGCGCAGCTTTATGGATGCAATCTCACCGAGTTGGCCATGAAGTATCTTTCCATTATATGGATTGAAAAATCCCGCTCTTGAATCAACACTCCTCAACATATCCCATCGGATAGCCCAAGATACACCTTTATGGTCACCATGTTTCAGTGTGATGGTTAATGCACTCAAAGCATCCTCAGAAGATAGCAATTATGTGTGATCTCACGGTCAAAGGAACAGGCTACTACGTTCTGTAATTACAACACTGAACTTTTACGATTTGATCATGTTACAATGCTTTCATTCGGTAATGTTCATCACGTCATTCATTCAATGAGGTGACCTTACCGTCAATTGACTTGATTGTCCATGATCGTGAAACCACAATCAACAGTTGACGATAAACCAGTCATCATGAGAGGCTGACTAGGAACTCTGGTTGTTTCTATACCACACATGTATCATTGTTTCACTAATACAGTTCCAGCACAGTATGAAACTGGTCATGAACTTATTTAGATATATTGGAATAATCATATATTATTTGCCTCTAGAGCATATATCCAACAGACTCCCATTTGCACTAGATAGCAAATAATCTAGTTGCATATTTTCTCGATCATAATCATCTTATCATATAAGTGTTTATTGATCATGCTTGCTCATGGAAGAGGATTCGTCAACGATCTGTACCCGTTCAGATTCGTATGTTCCTTTGCAACAGGTATTGGTCAACTTGCTTGATATACCCTTCATTATCTAATAATGCTTGAATTATAAGTTTGGCGGGAGAGTGAGACTTCTTATTTTACAGTATTCTCTAATGACAAAATGGTTTTAGTCCCTAGGACGCCCATAGTCATGTATACTGAAAAATATACTCAGCCAGAAGTCTAAACTTCTTACGCTAAACTTTATTCAACCTTCTACTTCCTTAAGTAGATATTTATATTTTGTAGAGTTTTGGTTCGTGGAATTATAGCTCACATTTCCTTTCTATTCCTTTTGGTGATATCTCTAATTCATATAGACCCATAATAAGGCTTGCAATCGTAATCCGGTATTACATTCAAGTATATTATCTTTTCTATCATTTAGAGTATTGTCCTCAGTTTCTCTTCAGATACCGAATGCTTGGACTTTGCTCAGGTTCTGTGTTCTGCCAACCAAGCACATCGGAACCTGTTCTTCTTCTAAGAACCTTTGAGTCATTCTGTTATTGGATCCACAACTTCCGTTTTATGGTAGAATCATATGTCAGGTCATATAGGATCACATGTCTTGAGACAAAGTGCATCCCTATTCTTCCATTAAAACATTATTTTGTGATATTAAGGTTTTACATCCTTTATATAATTCCTAGCCACAAGAACCTTTTCTTGTTTAGGATATCATTCCAATCCTTTTGATGTTCATTACACGTGTCCTAATCTCTCCTTATAGATTTTAGTGTGTGACACATCTGTATTTTGTTCATATAAGATTCTCGTAATCCTTTCATCTTATTAGCCTTAATCTCCATGTATATCATCGTATATATATGAGATTGTTTTCACATATTTACTTTAAGTCTATCACCACCCATGAAAGAAAGCAATTCAGGATGTTCATTTGGATTCATTTTCTACAAAGTATTTTCAAGGAAAACAATTAAGACTAGTTCATAACAATGAGTTCATAATAATCATATTATAGATGAGCTCACACTAAAACAATCATCCCTAAGAAGTTTTAGTGATTACATGATCCAGATTCACTATCCGTCCTCAAATATCACAACGGCCGACGTATTAGTTTCAAAGGTAGACAACTAGTTTGTGCGATCCAATCCTATATGTGACTCATGCTCGATCTTTCGATCTCTAGTATTCCGAGGCCATATCTACATATGCTAGGCTCGCCAAATTGACCTTAGTGTTATATGCTGCTTAGCAAGGCCATATCGACATATGCTAGGCTTGCCAGGCCCAACCTCATGCGAACTCTAGTGTATGTATGACACCCGATCATCACGGCCTGCCTATCATAAAGAGAACCTTCCAGGTGGTGCACACTTCGGTAGAATACTTATGTTTGGCATTTTATAAGGGATCATCTTATTTAATGCTACTGTCGTGTATCCTATACTAGCAAGTTTTAATATGTATGATCATGGTGGCACTAAGTCTATAGTGTCTCCATTTAAGTTTGTTTCATCATGATGAACGTTTACTACTTTCTAGTAACACATAGCAAAGCTATCACTACATCAAGATCAAGCAAACAATAATAGCCCCCTCTGCAATATTATTTGTATATTGCATGTTTTACGTGGCTGCTAGGGCTTTTCATAGATCAACCGTTTCTACGAACATTGAACCACAACGCTAATTATAGATTGTCTCTATTACACCCCGTACGGGGCCCTCCGTTGCAAATGCCATATCCGCTAAAGTAAGAGAGACAGACACCCCCAGAGCCACTTTATACGGTACAAGCCGTATGTCAAGCGTGGAACCAGTCTCGCGTAAGCGTACGCATAAGGTCGGTTGGGGGCCGCTTTATCAAACAATTCCACAGATATAACAAGTACACATGAGAGGGTAACAATCGTAGAATCAACGCCCACATCCCCGATGTGTTCTAACCGTACAGCAATACGAAGCATAGATCTAGGTCATGATACCGCTGTTGGGTCTCGCAGCAGAAAACAATAATTTTTCTAACTAGCGTCGCCCTTAACCCAAGATCTATCTAGCTGTAATGCAATAACGGAAAGACTTGCAGAAACATACCTCGGGTTGTAGTCCGTTGCGCGGGAAACGTTCCCGCAAACGTGGTTGATGAAGCCGTAAACCTTTCAGAGCCCCCTGGCTGTGTTAGCACCCTGATGGGGTGATAGTGCCGCACGTGCAGCACCTCGCAGTACTCGCACAAGTACGGACTCGATGACGACCTCCGTTCTCCAATCCAACGAAGGTGGCGGAAATAGACCTCTCGGAACCGGAGTTTCGGCAGCACGACGGCGTCCGCGTAGCAGAGAAGCCTCAATCCCAGCACAGGTTCCAGACAAGGGGACCCCGGCTTGACAGAGACGAGAGAGGGGAGAAGACCGGTGAAAACCGATCTCAATTCGGAGTAATATTGAATTCTCTGCGAATTTTTCTGTGTTAAAGAAGTGCACCCCTGCCCATCTTTATATAGGAAGACGGAAGGAGTCAACCCCCTTTCCCTTGGC
This sequence comes from Bromus sterilis, assembly GCA_950022295.1. NCBI lineage: Eukaryota > Viridiplantae > Streptophyta > Magnoliopsida > Poales > Poaceae > Bromus > Bromus sterilis. The sequence goes on along the minus strand of OX465597.1, from coordinate 267,929,471 downwards.
AATGTGGTACTAATCCCTTGCCAAGTGGGGAGGGTGCGGCTAGGAGGAGGGGGGAAGTGGGGCGCCACCCACATGGGCCCCAACGCCCATGGCGCCCCCCCCCCTTTTTTCTTTTCCTTTATCCTTTTTTTCCTCCTTCCCCTAATGGGATTCTTTCACAAATAAGGCCCATTGCACTTTTTAATCTGAAATAAATTATTATTAATTATTAATTCACTTAATTAATAAATAATACATATTATTTCATCTCCCGATGATCCGGAACTCCTTCCAGCTCACTCCGAACGTCCTTCGGACCAACACGGAACTTTTCCGGTACGTCTTTCTCTCTTCTCCGGTAACTCCGATAGTTCCGAAAAGGTCTTTGATATTCATCGAGCCCTTAAGTGTGTTACCCTACGGTCCGAGAACACTCCAGTCATGACCGAAACAAAGGCTACGGCCAATGATCAATAGCGGGACCTGGATGCCCATAATGACCCTTGTGCATTCCGGAAGTAACCGATTGAACCGTACACGTTGTATACCATTCCCTTTGTCATGTGATACTAGATTAGTCCAAGATTCGATCAACTGCATCCAATGCATTAGCTCTATCTGGTTACCGACAAATCTTATTCACTCGTTCCGTGATATTCATCCTTGTGACCTAGTCACACGCTGCGCAGCTTTATGGATGCAATCTCACCGAGTTGGCCATGAAGTATCTTTCCATTATATGGATTGAAAAATCCCGCTCTTGAATCAACACTCCTCAACATATCCCATCGGATAGCCCAAGATACACCTTTATGGTCACCATGTTTCAGTGTGATGGTTAATGCACTCAAAGCATCCTCAGAAGATAGCAATTATGTGTGATCTCACGGTCAAAGGAACAGGCTACTACGTTCTGTAATTACAACACTGAACTTTTACGATTTGATCATGTTACAATGCTTTCATTCGGTAATGTTCATCACGTCATTCATTCAATGAGGTGACCTTACCGTCAATTGACTTGATTGTCCATGATCGTGAAACCACAATCAACAGTTGACGATAAACCAGTCATCATGAGAGGCTGACTAGGAACTCTGGTTGTTTCTATACCACACATGTATCATTGTTTCACTAATACAGTTCCAGCACAGTATGAAACTGGTCATGAACTTATTTAGATATATTGGAATAATCATATATTATTTGCCTCTAGAGCATATATCCAACAGACTCCCATTTGCACTAGATAGCAAATAATCTAGTTGCATATTTTCTCGATCATAATCATCTTATCATATAAGTGTTTATTGATCATGCTTGCTCATGGAAGAGGATTCGTCAACGATCTGTACCCGTTCAGATTCGTATGTTCCTTTGCAACAGGTATTGGTCAACTTGCTTGATATACCCTTCATTATCTAATAATGCTTGAATTATAAGTTTGGCGGGAGAGTGAGACTTCTTATTTTACAGTATTCTCTAATGACAAAATGGTTTTAGTCCCTAGGACGCCCATAGTCATGTATACTGAAAAATATACTCAGCCAGAAGTCTAAACTTCTTACGCTAAACTTTATTCAACCTTCTACTTCCTTAAGTAGATATTTATATTTTGTAGAGTTTTGGTTCGTGGAATTATAGCTCACATTTCCTTTCTATTCCTTTTGGTGATATCTCTAATTCATATAGACCCATAATAAGGCTTGCAATCGTAATCCGGTATTACATTCAAGTATATTATCTTTTCTATCATTTAGAGTATTGTCCTCAGTTTCTCTTCAGATACCGAATGCTTGGACTTTGCTCAGGTTCTGTGTTCTGCCAACCAAGCACATCGGAACCTGTTCTTCTTCTAAGAACCTTTGAGTCATTCTGTTATTGGATCCACAACTTCCGTTTTATGGTAGAATCATATGTCAGGTCATATAGGATCACATGTCTTGAGACAAAGTGCATCCCTATTCTTCCATTAAAACATTATTTTGTGATATTAAGGTTTTACATCCTTTATATAATTCCTAGCCACAAGAACCTTTTCTTGTTTAGGATATCATTCCAATCCTTTTGATGTTCATTACACGTGTCCTAATCTCTCCTTATAGATTTTAGTGTGTGACACATCTGTATTTTGTTCATATAAGATTCTCGTAATCCTTTCATCTTATTAGCCTTAATCTCCATGTATATCATCGTATATATATGAGATTGTTTTCACATATTTACTTTAAGTCTATCACCACCCATGAAAGAAAGCAATTCAGGATGTTCATTTGGATTCATTTTCTACAAAGTATTTTCAAGGAAAACAATTAAGACTAGTTCATAACAATGAGTTCATAATAATCATATTATAGATGAGCTCACACTAAAACAATCATCCCTAAGAAGTTTTAGTGATTACATGATCCAGATTCACTATCCGTCCTCGAATATCACAACGGCCGACGTATTAGTTTCAAAGGTAGACAACTAGTTTGTGCGATCCAATCCTATATGTGACTCATGCTCGATCTTTCGATCTCTAGTATTCCGAGGCCATATCTACATATGCTAGGCTCGCCAAATTGACCTTAGTGTTATATGCTGCTTAGCAAGGCCATATCGACATATGCTAGGCTTGCCAGGCCCAACCTCATGCGAACTCTAGTGTATGTATGACACCCGATCATCACGGCCTGCCTATCATAAAGAGAACCTTCCAGGTGGTGCACACTTCGGTAGAATACTTATGTTTGGCATTTTATAAGGGATCATCTTATTTAATGCTACTGTCGTGTATCCTATACTAGCAAGTTTTAATATGTATGATCATGGTGGCACTAAGTCTATAGTGTCTCCATTTAAGTTTGTTTCATCATGATGAACGTTTACTACTTTCTAGTAACACATAGCAAAGCTATCACTACATCAAGATCAAGCAAACAATAATAGCCCCCTCTGCAATATTATTTGTATATTGCATGTTTTACGTGGCTGCTAGGGCTTTTCATAGATCAACCGTTTCTACGAACATTGAACCACAACGCTAATTATAGATTGTCTCTATTACACCCCGTACGGGGCCCTCCGTTGCAAATGCCATATCCGCTAAAGTAAGAGAGACAGACACCCCCAGAGCCACTTTATACGGTACAAGCCGTATGTCAAGCGTGGAACCAGTCTCGCGTAAGCGTACGCATAAGGTCGGTTGGGGGCCGCTTTATCAAACAATTCCACAGATATAACAAGTACACATGAGAGGGTAACAATCGTAGAATCAACGCCCACATCCCCGATGTGTTCTAACCGTACAGCAATACGAAGCATAGATCTAGGTCATGATACCGCTGTTGGGTCTCGCAGCAGAAAACAATAATTTTTCTAACTAGCGTCGCCCTTAACCCAAGATCTATCTAGCTGTAATGCAATAACGGAAAGACTTGCAGAAACATACCTCGGGTTGTAGTCCGTTGCGCGGGAAACGTTCCCGCAAACGTGGTTGATGAAGCCGTAAACCTTTCAGAGCCCCCTGGCTGTGTTAGCACCCTGATGGGGTGATAGTGCCGCACGTGCAGCACCTCGCAGTACTCGCACAAGTACGGACTCGATGACGACCTCCGTTCTCCAATCCAACGAAGGTGGCGGAAATAGACCTCTCGGAACCGGAGTTTCGGCAGCACGACGGCGTCCGCGTAGCAGAGAAGCCTCAATCCCAGCACAGGTTCCAGACAAGGGGACCCCGGCTTGACAGAGACGAGAGAGGGGAGAAGACCGGTGAAAACCGATCTCAATTCGGAGTAATATTGAATTCTCTGCGAATTTTTCTGTGTTAAAGAAGTGCACCCCTGCCCATCTTTATATAGGAAGACGGAAGGAGTCAACCCCCTTTCCCTTGGCAATGTGGTACTAATCCCTTGCCAAGTGGGGAGGGTGCGGCTAGGAGGAGGGGGGAAGTGGGGCGCCACCCACATGGGCCCCAACGCCCATGGCGCCCCCCCCCCCTTTTTTCTTTTCCTTTATCCTTTTTTTCCTCCTTCCCCTAATGGGATTCTTTCACAAATAAGGCCCATTGCACTTTTTAATCTGAAATAAATTATTATTAATTATTAATTCACTTAATTAATAAATAATACATATTATTTCATCTCCCGATGATCCGGAACTCCTTCCAGCTCACTCCGAACGTCCTTCGGACCAACACGGAACTTTTCCGGTACGTCTTTCTCTCTTCTCCGGTAACTCCGATAGTTCCGAACGGGTCTTTGATATTCATCGAGCCCTTAAGTGTGTTACCCTACGGTCCGAGAACACTCCAGTCATGACCGAAACAAAGGCTACGGCCAATGATCAATAGCGGGACCTGGATGCCCATAATGACCCTTGTGCATTCCGGAAGTAACCGATTGAACCGTACACGTTGTATACCATTCCCTTTGTCATGTGATACTAGATTAGTCCAAGATTCGATCAACTGCATCCAATGCATTAGCTCTATCTGGTTACCGACAAATCTTATTCACTCGTTCCGTGATATTCATCCTTGTGACCTAGTCACACGCTGCGCAGCTTTATGGATGCAATCTCACCGAGTTGGCCATGAAGTATCTTTCCATTATATGGATTGAAAAATCCCGCTCTTGAATCAACACTCCTCAACATATCCCATCGGATAGCCCAAGATACACCTTTATGGTCACCATGTTTCAGTGTGATGGTTAATGCACTCAAAGCATCCTCAGAAGATAGCAATTATGTGTGATCTCACGGTCAAAGGAACAGGCTACTACGTTCTGTAATTACAACACTGAACTTTTACGATTTGATCATGTTACAATGCTTTCATTCGGTAATGTTCATCACGTCATTCATTCAATGAGGTGACCTTACCGTCAATTGACTTGATTGTCCATGATCGTGAAACCACAATCAACAGTTGACGATAAACCAGTCATCATGAGAGGCTGACTAGGAACTCTGGTTGTTTCTATACCACACATGTATCATTGTTTCACTAATACAGTTCCAGCACAGTATGAAACTGGTCATGAACTTATTTAGATATATTGGAATAATCATATATTATTTGCCTCTAGAGCATATATCCAACAGACTCCCATTTGCACTAGATAGCAAATAATCTAGTTGCATATTTTCTCGATCATAATCATCTTATCATATAAGTGTTTATTGATCATGCTTGCTCATGGAAGAGGATTCGTCAACGATCTGTACCCGTTCAGATTCGTATGTTCCTTTGCAACAGGTATTGGTCAACTTGCTTGATATACCCTTCATTATCTAATAATGCTTGAATTATAAGTTTGGCGGGAGAGTGAGACTTCTTATTTTACAGTATTCTCTAATGACAAAATGGTTTTAGTCCCTAGGACGCCCATAGTCATGTATACTGAAAAATATACTCAGCCAGAAGTCTAAACTTCTTACGCTAAACTTTATTCAACCTTCTACTTCCTTAAGTAGATATTTATATTTTGTAGAGTTTTGGTTCGTGGAATTATAGCTCACATTTCCTTTCTATTCCTTTTGGTGATATCTCTAATTCATATAGACCCATAATAAGGCTTGCAATCGTAATCCGGTATTACATTCAAGTATATTATCTTTTCTATCATTTAGAGTATTGTCCTCAGTTTCTCTTCAGATACCGAATGCTTGGACTTTGCTCAGGTTCTGTGTTCTGCCAACCAAGCACATCGGAACCTGTTCTTCTTCTAAGAACCTTTGAGTCATTCTGTTATTGGATCCACAACTTCCGTTTTATGGTAGAATCATATGTCAGGTCATATAGGATCACATGTCTTGAGACAAAGTGCATCCCTATTCTTCCATTAAAACATTATTTTGTGATATTAAGGTTTTACATCCTTTATATAATTCCTAGCCACAAGAACCTTTTCTTGTTTAGGATATCATTCCAATCCTTTTGATGTTCATTACACGTGTCCTAATCTCTCCTTATAGATTTTAGTGTGTGACACATCTGTATTTTGTTCATATAAGATTCTCGTAATCCTTTCATCTTATTAGCCTTAATCTCCATGTATATCATCGTATATATATGAGATTGTTTTCACATATTTACTTTAAGTCTATCACCACCCATGAAAGAAAGCAATTCAGGATGTTCATTTGGATTCATTTTCTACAAAGTATTTTCAAGGAAAACAATTAAGACTAGTTCATAACAATGAGTTCATAATAATCATATTATAGATGAGCTCACACTAAAACAATCATCCCTAAGAAGTTTTAGTGATTACATGATCCAGATTCACTATCCGTCCTCGAATATCACAACGGCCGACGTATTAGTTTCAAAGGTAGACAACTAGTTTGTGCGATCCAATCCTATATGTGACTCATGCTCGATCTTTCGATCTCTAGTATTCCGAGGCCATATCTACATATGCTAGGCTCGCCAAATTGACCTTAGTGTTATATGCTGCTTAGCAAGGCCATATCGACATATGCTAGGCTTGCCAGGCCCAACCTCATGCGAACTCTAGTGTATGTATGACACCCGATCATCACGGCCTGCCTATCATAAAGAGAACCTTCCAGGTGGTGCACACTTCGGTAGAATACTTATGTTTGGCATTTTATAAGGGATCATCTTATTTAATGCTACTGTCGTGTATCCTATACTAGCAAGTTTTAATATGTATGATCATGGTGGCACTAAGTCTATAGTGTCTCCATTTAAGTTTGTTTCATCATGATGAACGTTTACTACTTTCTAGTAACACATAGCAAAGCTATCACTACATCAAGATCAAGCAAACAATAATAGCCCCCTCTGCAATATTATTTGTATATTGCATGTTTTACGTGGCTGCTAGGGCTTTTCATAGATCAACCGTTTCTACGAACATTGAACCACAACGCTAATTATAGATTGTCTCTATTACACCCCGTACGGGGCCCTCCGTTGCAAATGCCATATCCGCTAAAGTAAGAGAGACAGACACCCCCAGAGCCACTTTATACGGTACAAGCCGTATGTCAAGCGTGGAACCAGTCTCGCGTAAGCGTACGCATAAGGTCGGTTGGGGGCCGCTTTATCAAACAATTCCACAGATATAACAAGTACACATGAGAGGGTAACAATCGTAGAATCAACGCCCACATCCCCGATGTGTTCTAACCGTACAGCAATACGAAGCATAGATCTAGGTCATGATACCGCTGTTGGGTCTCGCAGCAGAAAACAATAATTTTTCTAACTAGCGTCGCCCTTAACCCAAGATCTATCTAGCTGTAATGCAATAACGGAAAGACTTGCAGAAACATACCTCGGGTTGTAGTCCGTTGCGCGGGAAACGTTCCCGCAAACGTGGTTGATGAAGCCGTAAACCTTTCAGAGCCCCCTGGCTGTGTTAGCACCCTGATGGGGTGATAGTGCCGCACGTGCAGCACCTCGCAGTACTCGCACAAGTACGGACTCGATGACGACCTCCGTTCTCCAATCCAACGAAGGTGGCGGAAATAGACCTCTCGGAACCGGAGTTTCGGCAGCACGACGGCGTCCGCGTAGCAGAGAAGCCTCAATCCCAGCACAGGTTCCAGACAAGGGGACCCCGGCTTGACAGAGACGAGAGAGGGGAGAAGACCGGTGAAAACCGATCTCAATTCGGAGTAATATTGAATTCTCTGCGAATTTTTCTGTGTTAAAGAAGTGCACCCCTGCCCATCTTTATATAGGAAGACGGAAGGAGTCAACCCCCTTTCCCTTGGCAATGTGGTACTAATCCCTTGCCAAGTGGGGAGGGTGCGGCTAGGAGGAGGGGGGAAGTGGGGCGCCACCCACATGGGCCCCAACGCCCATGGCGCCCCCCCCCCTTTTTTCTTTTCCTTTATCCTTTTTTTCCTCCTTCCCCTAATGGGATTCTTTCACAAATAAGGCCCATTGCACTTTTTAATCTGAAATAAATTATTATTAATTATTAATTCACTTAATTAATAAATAATACATATTATTTCATCTCCCGATGATCCGGAACTCCTTCCAGCTCACTCCGAACGTCCTTCGGACCAACACGGAACTTTTCCGGTACGTCTTTCTCTCTTCTCCGGTAACTCCGATAGTTCCGAAAAGGTCTTTGATATTCATCGAGCCCTTAAGTGTGTTACCCTACGGTCCGAGAACACTCCAGTCATGACCGAAACAAAGGCTACGGCCAATGATCAATAGCGGGACCTGGATGCCCATAATGACCCTTGTGCATTCCGGAAGTAACCGATTGAACCGTACACGTTGTATACCATTCCCTTTGTCATGTGATACTAGATTAGTCCAAGATTCGATCAACTGCATCCAATGCATTAGCTCTATCTGGTTACCGACAAATCTTATTCACTCGTTCCGTGATATTCATCCTTGTGACCTAGTCACACGCTGCGCAGCTTTATGGATGCAATCTCACCGAGTTGGCCATGAAGTATCTTTCCATTATATGGATTGAAAAATCCCGCTCTTGAATCAACACTCCTCAACATATCCCATCGGATAGCCCAAGATACACCTTTATGGTCACCATGTTTCAGTGTGATGGTTAATGCACTCAAAGCATCCTCAGAAGATAGCAATTATGTGTGATCTCACGGTCAAAGGAACAGGCTACTACGTTCTGTAATTACAACACTGAACTTTTACGATTTGATCATGTTACAATGCTTTCATTCGGTAATGTTCATCACGTCATTCATTCAATGAGGTGACCTTACCGTCAATTGACTTGATTGTCCATGATCGTGAAACCACAATCAACAGTTGACGATAAACCAGTCATCATGAGAGGCTGACTAGGAACTCTGGTTGTTTCTATACCACACATGTATCATTGTTTCACTAATACAGTTCCAGCACAGTATGAAACTGGTCATGAACTTATTTAGATATATTGGAATAATCATATATTATTTGCCTCTAGAGCATATATCCAACAGACTCCCATTTGCACTAGATAGCAAATAATCTAGTTGCATATTTTCTCGATCATAATCATCTTATCATATAAGTGTTTATTGATCATGCTTGCTCATGGAAGAGGATTCGTCAACGATCTGTACCCGTTCAGATTCGTATGTTCCTTTGCAACAGGTATTGGTCAACTTGCTTGATATACCCTTCATTATCTAATAATGCTTGAATTATAAGTTTGGCGGGAGAGTGAGACTTCTTATTTTACAGTATTCTCTAATGACAAAATGGTTTTAGTCCCTAGGACGCCCATAGTCATGTATACTGAAAAATATACTCAGCCAGAAGTCTAAACTTCTTACGCTAAACTTTATTCAACCTTCTACTTCCTTAAGTAGATATTTATATTTTGTAGAGTTTTGGTTCGTGGAATTATAGCTCACATTTCCTTTCTATTCCTTTTGGTGATATCTCTAATTCATATAGACCCATAATAAGGCTTGCAATCGTAATCCGGTATTACATTCAAGTATATTATCTTTTCTATCATTTAGAGTATTGTCCTCAGTTTCTCTTCAGATACCGAATGCTTGGACTTTGCTCAGGTTCTGTGTTCTGCCAACCAAGCACATCGGAACCTGTTCTTCTTCTAAGAACCTTTGAGTCATTCTGTTATTGGATCCACAACTTCCGTTTTATGGTAGAATCATATGTCAGGTCATATAGGATCACATGTCTTGAGACAAAGTGCATCCCTATTCTTCCATTAAAACATTATTTTGTGATATTAAGGTTTTACATCCTTTATATAATTCCTAGCCACAAGAACCTTTTCTTGTTTAGGATATCATTCCAATCCTTTTGATGTTCATTACACGTGTCCTAATCTCTCCTTATAGATTTTAGTGTGTGACACATCTGTATTTTGTTCATATAAGATTCTCGTAATCCTTTCATCTTATTAGCCTTAATCTCCATGTATATCATCGTATATATATGAGATTGTTTTCACATATTTACTTTAAGTCTATCACCACCCATGAAAGAAAGCAATTCAGGATGTTCATTTGGATTCATTTTCTACAAAGTATTTTCAAGGAAAACAATTAAGACTAGTTCATAACAATGAGTTCATAATAATCATATTATAGATGAGCTCACACTAAAACAATCATCCCTAAGAAGTTTTAGTGATTACATGATCCAGATTCACTATCCGTCCTCGAATATCACAACGGCCGACGTATTAGTTTCAAAGGTAGACAACTAGTTTGTGCGATCCAATCCTATATGTGACTCATGCTCGATCTTTCGATCTCTAGTATTCCGAGGCCATATCTACATATGCTAGGCTCGCCAAATTGACCTTAGTGTTATATGCTGCTTAGCAAGGCCATATCGACATATGCTAGGCTTGCCAGGCCCAACCTCATGCGAACTCTAGTGTATGTATGACACCCGATCATCACGGCCTGCCTATCATAAAGAGAACCTTCCAGGTGGTGCACACTTCGGTAGAATACTTATGTTTGGCATTTTATAAGGGATCATCTTATTTAATGCTACTGTCGTGTATCCTATACTAGCAAGTTTTAATATGTATGATCATGGTGGCACTAAGTCTATAGTGTCTCCATTTAAGTTTGTTTCATCATGATGAACGTTTACTACTTTCTAGTAACACATAGCAAAGCTATCACTACATCAAGATCAAGCAAACAATAATAGCCCCCTCTGCAATATTATTTGTATATTGCATGTTTTACGTGGCTGCTAGGGCTTTTCATAGATCAACCGTTTCTACGAACATTGAACCACAACGCTAATTATAGATTGTCTCTATTACACCCCGTACGGGGCCCTCCGTTGCAAATGCCATATCCGCTAAAGTAAGAGAGACAGACACCCCCAGAGCCACTTTATACGGTACAAGCCGTATGTCAAGCGTGGAACCAGTCTCGCGTAAGCGTACGCATAAGGTCGGTTGGGGGCCGCTTTATCAAACAATTCCACAGATATAACAAGTACACATGAGAGGGTAACAATCGTAGAATCAACGCCCACATCCCCGATGTGTTCTAACCGTACAGCAATACGAAGCATAGATCTAGGTCATGATACCGCTGTTGGGTCTCGCAGCAGAAAACAATAATTTTTCTAACTAGCGTCGCCCTTAACCCAAGATCTATCTAGCTGTAATGCAATAACGGAAAGACTTGCAGAAACATACCTCGGGTTGTAGTCCGTTGCGCGGGAAACGTTCCCGCAAACGTGGTTGATGAAGCCGTAAACCTTTCAGAGCCCCCTGGCTGTGTTAGCACCCTGATGGGGTGATAGTGCCGCACGTGCAGCACCTCGCAGTACTCGCACAAGTACGGACTCGATGACGACCTCCGTTCTCCAATCCAACGAAGGTGGCGGAAATAGACCTCTCGGAACCGGAGTTTCGGCAGCACGACGGCGTCCGCGTAGCAGAGAAGCCTCAATCCCAGCACAGGTTCCAGACAAGGGGACCCCGGCTTGACAGAGACGAGAGAGGGGAGAAGACCGGTGAAAACCGATCTCAATTCGGAGTAATATTGAATTCTCTGCGAATTTTTCTGTGTTAAAGAAGTGCACCCCTGCCCATCTTTATATAGGAAGACGGAAGGAGTCAACCCCCTTTCCCTTGGCAATGTGGTACTAATCCCTTGCCAAGTGGGGAGGGTGCGGCTAGGAGGAGGGGGGAAGTGGGGCGCCACCCACATGGGCCCCAACGCCCATGGCGCCCCCCCCCCCTTTTTTCTTTTCCTTTATCCTTTTTTTCCTCCTTCCCCTAATGGGATTCTTTCACAAATAAGGCCCATTGCACTTTTTAATCTGAAATAAATTATTATTAATTATTAATTCACTTAATTAATAAATAATACATATTATTTCATCTCCCGATGATCCGGAACTCCTTCCAGCTCACTCCGAACGTCCTTCGGACCAACACGGAACTTTTCCGGTACGTCTTTCTCTCTTCTCCGGTAACTCCGATAGTTCCGAACGGGTCTTTGATATTCATCGAGCCCTTAAGTGTGTTACCCTACGGTCCGAGAACACTCCAGTCATGACCGAAACAAAGGCTACGGCCAATGATCAATAGCGGGACCTGGATGCCCATAATGACCCTTGTGCATTCCGGAAGTAACCGATTGAACCGTACACGTTGTATACCATTCCCTTTGTCATGTGATACTAGATTAGTCCAAGATTCGATCAACTGCATCCAATGCATTAGCTCTATCTGGTTACCGACAAATCTTATTCACTCGTTCCGTGATATTCATCCTTGTGACCTAGTCACACGCTGCGCAGCTTTATGGATGCAATCTCACCGAGTTGGCCATGAAGTATCTTTCCATTATATGGATTGAAAAATCCCGCTCTTGAATCAACACTCCTCAACATATCCCATCGGATAGCCCAAGATACACCTTTATGGTCACCATGTTTCAGTGTGATGGTTAATGCACTCAAAGCATCCTCAGAAGATAGCAATTATGTGTGATCTCACGGTCAAAGGAACAGGCTACTACGTTCTGTAATTACAACACTGAACTTTTACGATTTGATCATGTTACAATGCTTTCATTCGGTAATGTTCATCACGTCATTCATTCAATGAGGTGACCTTACCGTCAATTGACTTGATTGTCCATGATCGTGAAACCACAATCAACAGTTGACGATAAACCAGTCATCATGAGAGGCTGACTAGGAACTCTGGTTGTTTCTATACCACACATGTATCATTGTTTCACTAATACAGTTCCAGCACAGTATGAAACTGGTCATGAACTTATTTAGATATATTGGAATAATCATATATTATTTGCCTCTAGAGCATATATCCAACAGACTCCCATTTGCACTAGATAGCAAATAATCTAGTTGCATATTTTCTCGATCATAATCATCTTATCATATAAGTGTTTATTGATCATGCTTGCTCATGGAAGAGGATTCGTCAACGATCTGTACCCGTTCAGATTCGTATGTTCCTTTGCAACAGGTATTGGTCAACTTGCTTGATATACCCTTCATTATCTAATAATGCTTGAATTATAAGTTTGGCGGGAGAGTGAGACTTCTTATTTTACAGTATTCTCTAATGACAAAATGGTTTTAGTCCCTAGGACGCCCATAGTCATGTATACTGAAAAATATACTCAGCCAGAAGTCTAAACTTCTTACGCTAAACTTTATTCAACCTTCTACTTCCTTAAGTAGATATTTATATTTTGTAGAGTTTTGGTTCGTGGAATTATAGCTCACATTTCCTTTCTATTCCTTTTGGTGATATCTCTAATTCATATAGACCCATAATAAGGCTTGCAATCGTAATCCGGTATTACATTCAAGTATATTATCTTTTCTATCATTTAGAGTATTGTCCTCAGTTTCTCTTCAGATACCGAATGCTTGGACTTTGCTCAGGTTCTGTGTTCTGCCAACCAAGCACATCGGAACCTGTTCTTCTTCTAAGAACCTTTGAGTCATTCTGTTATTGGATCCACAACTTCCGTTTTATGGTAGAATCATATGTCAGGTCATATAGGATCACATGTCTTGAGACAAAGTGCATCCCTATTCTTCCATTAAAACATTATTTTGTGATATTAAGGTTTTACATCCTTTATATAATTCCTAGCCACAAGAACCTTTTCTTGTTTAGGATATCATTCCAATCCTTTTGATGTTCATTACACGTGTCCTAATCTCTCCTTATAGATTTTAGTGTGTGACACATCTGTATTTTGTTCATATAAGATTCTCGTAATCCTTTCATCTTATTAGCCTTAATCTCCATGTATATCATCGTATATATATGAGATTGTTTTCACATATTTACTTTAAGTCTATCACCACCCATGAAAGAAAGCAATTCAGGATGTTCATTTGGATTCATTTTCTACAAAGTATTTTCAAGGAAAACAATTAAGACTAGTTCATAACAATGAGTTCATAATAATCATATTATAGATGAGCTCACACTAAAACAATCATCCCTAAGAAGTTTTAGTGATTACATGATCCAGATTCACTATCCGTCCTCGAATATCACAACGGCCGACGTATTAGTTTCAAAGGTAGACAACTAGTTTGTGCGATCCAATCCTATATGTGACTCATGCTCGATCTTTCGATCTCTAGTATTCCGAGGCCATATCTACATATGCTAGGCTCGCCAAATTGACCTTAGTGTTATATGCTGCTTAGCAAGGCCATATCGACATATGCTAGGCTTGCCAGGCCCAACCTCATGCGAACTCTAGTGTATGTATGACACCCGATCATCACGGCCTGCCTATCATAAAGAGAACCTTCCAGGTGGTGCACACTTCGGTAGAATACTTATGTTTGGCATTTTATAAGGGATCATCTTATTTAATGCTACTGTCGTGTATCCTATACTAGCAAGTTTTAATATGTATGATCATGGTGGCACTAAGTCTATAGTGTCTCCATTTAAGTTTGTTTCATCATGATGAACGTTTACTACTTTCTAGTAACACATAGCAAAGCTATCACTACATCAAGATCAAGCAAACAATAATAGCCCCCTCTGCAATATTATTTGTATATTGCATGTTTTACGTGGCTGCTAGGGCTTTTCATAGATCAACCGTTTCTACGAACATTGAACCACAACGCTAATTATAGATTGTCTCTATTACACCCCGTACGGGGCCCTCCGTTGCAAATGCCATATCCGCTAAAGTAAGAGAGACAGACACCCCCAGAGCCACTTTATACGGTACAAGCCGTATGTCAAGCGTGGAACCAGTCTCGCGTAAGCGTACGCATAAGGTCGGTTGGGGGCCGCTTTATCAAACAATTCCACAGATATAACAAGTACACATGAGAGGGTAACAATCGTAGAATCAACGCCCACATCCCCGATGTGTTCTAACCGTACAGCAATACGAAGCATAGATCTAGGTCATGATACCGCTGTTGGGTCTCGCAGCAGAAAACAATAATTTTTCTAACTAGCGTCGCCCTTAACCCAAGATCTATCTAGCTGTAATGCAATAACGGAAAGACTTGCAGAAACATACCTCGGGTTGTAGTCCGTTGCGCGGGAAACGTTCCCGCAAACGTGGTTGATGAAGCCGTAAACCTTTCAGAGCCCCCTGGCTGTGTTAGCACCCTGATGGGGTGATAGTGCCGCACGTGCAGCACCTCACAGTACTCGCACAAGTACGGACTCGATGACGACCTCCGTTCTCCAATCCAACGAAGGTGGCGGAAATAGACCTCTCGGAACCGGAGTTTCGGCAGCACGACGGCGTCCGCGTAGCAGAGAAGCCTCAATCCCAGCACAGGTTCCAGACAAGGGGACCCCGGCTTGACAGAGACGAGAGAGGGGAGAAGACCGGTGAAAACCGATCTCAATTCGGAGTAATATTGAATTCTCTGCGAATTTTTCTGTGTTAAAGAAGTGCACCCCTGCCCATCTTTATATAGGAAGACGGAAGGAGTCAACCCCCTTTCCCTTGGCAATGTGGTACTAATCCCTTGCCAAGTGGGGAGGGTGCGGCTAGGAGGAGGGGGGAAGTGGGGCGCCACCCACATGGGCCCCAACGCCCATGGCGCCCCCCCCCCTTTTTTCTTTTCCTTTATCCTTTTTTTCCTCCTTCCCCTAATGGGATTCTTTCACAAATAAGGCCCATTGCACTTTTTAATCTGAAATAAATTATTATTAATTATTAATTCACTTAATTAATAAATAATACATATTATTTCATCTCCCGATGATCCGGAACTCCTTCCAGCTCACTCCGAACGTCCTTCGGACCAACACGGAACTTTTCCGGTACGTCTTTCTCTCTTCTCCGGTAACTCCGATAGTTCCGAAAAGGTCTTTGATATTCATCGAGCCCTTAAGTGTGTTACCCTACGGTCCGAGAACACTCCAGTCATGACCGAAACAAAGGCTACGGCCAATGATCAATAGCGGGACCTGGATGCCCATAATGACCCTTGTGCATTCCGGAAGTAACCGATTGAACCGTACACGTTGTATACCATTCCCTTTGTCATGTGATACTAGATTAGTCCAAGATTCGATCAACTGCATCCAATGCATTAGCTCTATCTGGTTACCGACAAATCTTATTCACTCGTTCCGTGATATTCATCCTTGTGACCTAGTCACACGCTGCGCAGCTTTATGGATGCAATCTCACCGAGTTGGCCATGAAGTATCTTTCCATTATATGGATTGAAAAATCCCGCTCTTGAATCAACACTCCTCAACATATCCCATCGGATAGCCCAAGATACACCTTTATGGTCACCATGTTTCAGTGTGACGGTTAATGCACTCAAAGCATCCTCAGAAGATAGCAATTATGCGTGATCTCACGGTCAAAGGAACAGGCTACTACGTTCTGTAATTACAACACTGAACTTTTACGATTTTATCATGTTGCAATGCTTGCATTGGGTAATGTTCATCACGTCATTCATTCAATGAGGTGACCTTACCGTCAATTGACTTGATTGTCCATGATCGTGAAACCACAATCATCAGTTGACGATAAACCATTCATCATGAGAGGCTGACTAGGAACTCTGGTTGTTTCTATACCACACCTGTATCATTGTTTCACTGATACAGTTCCAGCACAGTATGAAACTTGTCATGAACTTATTTAGATATATTGGAATAATCATATATTATTTGCCTCTAGAGGATATATCCAAAATTTAGAACTAAATTTTTGTCCTCGCATCTCTACAAAACTTTACTAAGATTGTGGAGACAGTGATCAAAGGAAGTTCCATAGACGGAGAAATCATCCATGAAGACTTCCACAATCTCCTCACAGAAACCATGAAAAATAGCAGACATGCATCTTTGAAAAGTAGAAGGTTCATTGCATAAACCAAAAGGCATACGCCTATAAACATAAGTACCGTAAGGACACGTGAAAGTGTTGTTCTCTTGATCGGCAGTGTTAACATGAATTGGAGAAAAGCCAGAGTACCCATCCAGATAGCAAAAGTTGGTGCTTTTTGACAAACTCTCAAGCATCTGATCGATGAAGGGCAGTGGGTAGTGGTCCTTCCTAGTAGCTTTGTTTAACTTCATGTAATCAATACACATTCTATATCCAATAAGAACTCTTTGAGGTATTAGTTCATTTTTATTATTAGGAACAACAGTCATACCTCCTTTCTTAGGAACACAATGAACTGGACTTACCCACCTACTATCAGCTATAGGATAGATGATACTTGCGGCTAGAAGCTTGAGAATTTCAGTCCTAACCATGTCCTTCATCCTTGGGTTCAATTGTCGTTGATGATCAACAACTGGTTTAGCATCGGGCTCGAGATTGATAGTATGTTGGCAAATCGATGGAGTAATCCCCTTAAGGTCATCAAGGGTATAGCCAAGGGAACCACGGTGTCTGCGAAGTGTCTCCAATAGTCGCTCTTCTTCAAATCCTAAAAGGTTAGCATTGATAATAACATGATATATTTTATGTTCATCTAAATAAGTGTACTTGAGCGTATCAGGAAGTGGTTTGAGGTCAAACACCGGGTCTTCTTTGGGTTGTGCAAGGATTCCTAAAGGTTCAACCGGAAGGTTGTGCTTCAGGATAGCAGTTTGTCTTGTGAGTATTTCATCTAACTCATTTCTTCCTTGCATATGCATATCATTCTCGTGGTCTTCCATATATTGTTGCAAAGGATCATTAGGAGGAATAGCAATGGAAGCAATATCTTCAATAATTTTATCATTACTAGGTAAATCAGTACCATGAGGTTGCTTAGAAAACTTGGAAAAGTTAAATTCATATGGCTCACCATTGAATTCAACAGAAGCTTAACCTTTTCTGCAATCTATTATAGCACCACAAGTGCTGAGGAAAGGCCTACCAAAGATAATAGGGGGAAAACTATCTTGTACTGAACCAAGTACTAGAAAGTCGGTAGGATACTTTACCTTTCCACATAGTACTTCAACATCTCTCACAATTCCAATGGGAGAGATAGTTTCTTTGTTTGCTAGATAAATAGTAACATCAACCTCTTCAAATTCACAGGGTGAAATCTCACCCATGATCTCCTGATAGAGTGAATAAGGAATAGCGCTAGCACTTGATCCCAAATCGCATAGCCCGTAGTAATTGTGATCTCCGATTTTGACAAATACAACTGGTGTACCTGAAATTGGGCTTTTATTCTTGGTTGTAACAATGTTAGTTGAAACAGCACAAAAATTTATATTGCAATCTAAAACATCATTAGTAACTAAATATTTAACCACCCGAGGATCGACCTTGATCTGGTCCTCAGGTTCTTCAGTTCTTCTCTCACTTTTATTTATTATGCCTGTCACAAAAGAGTGCTCCCTTATCCTTGCGTGAAAAGGGGGCTTTTCATATCTAACTGCAGGCAGAATAGGGTCAGCAACATTAATAGCAACAGGTAGTTCTTTAAAAAGTTTATGGTACTGATCCTTCTCCTCTTTAGAAGAGTCAATATGAGAGGCAAAGTTCTTAGAAAAATCAATCGTAAGCTGGGAATAAAGATCAATCTTAGAGCAAAAGGTATTAAAGTAATCAGTTTTCACATAGCTCTCAATATAATCATGCTCATAATTTATAACGGGTTCGATACCTTTATCGATTTCCCAGTCTTCGGTGTTCTTTTGGATCCTCTCAATGAAATCCCATCTTTATTCAACGCTTCTTGTCTGAAATACCCCCACTAGAGGAGGCATCCAACATCTCCATATCCTGACGAGAAAGCCTGGCATAAAAATTTGTAAGTATAATATCTTTGGAGAGTTCATGAATAGGACATTTGAACATTAGGGACTTCAGTCTCCCCCAAGATTGAGCGATGCTTTCTCCGTCACGAGACCAAAAATTATATATATGATTGTTGGGGTTCGGGGCCGAAAACACAAATTTTTCCATAACCTATGATACCCAATCCCAAGACCTATGCCATGGTGATGCAAGTAACGGATGGAAATAGGTCACATACCAGTATGTAGTCCGTTAAGCGGGAAACGTTCCCGCGTGAACGTGGTTGGTGTAGTCATACAGGCAATCCCCGATGCCGCACAGCTCCACGATGATTTCGATAGCCACCCGGTCCTTGATACCGATGACGGGATTACGTCCCCGTCACAACGTTGTCGGTGAAGACGCCACGATACGGCCACGACGATGAATTAGCGCCACAAGTATAGCACCTCGCGGGATTACACACATACGGTGTACCCGACGTCCCTCCGGGCTCCGAACCATAAGAGCAGCGGAAAGAAGATCGATTCGAATCCCGATTCCAGCAGCACGACGGCGTGCGTATGGTGGAGAAATCTCCAACCAAGTATAGACTCCAAACAAGGGTAGTCCACTGTAAGGCCCGATATGCGGTACTGTTCCAGATCTAGATGTTTCCATCCAGATCCGGGGACGAAGCACATATCGGTCCCACCACGACATATGACAATGCCATATGGCCCGGATTTCCAACATGATATCACAACATTACAGCTAAAAGGATAAAACATCTCATACAATCGGCATACAACTTCCTTAATACAATACATCAGCGGAAGATAAATGTATGAGTACAGACTACAAACAATTGCCTAGTGGCAAAGAGAAAATCATCGATCCCCATAACCACACGAAATTTAAAACACCGCCTCAAAGCACCAAACTGACGTCGTCTACATCGTTTCACACCCAACCAGTAACGTCAACTGACGCCCGATAAAATAATCCATTTATTTAATAAATGGGGTTTTTCGTACCGATGGCGATGGCTGGTCTTGTGCCGGAAGATGCGACGGTGCTCGGGTGCAACCCGGTGTCACAAAGGTCGTGTGCCGTTGGGAAAAAATTCGGTCTCGCATCCCATACGAGAAATATGAGGGGGAAATATTCACCGATTAATAATTCGGCGAAGCAAACACTGCAAACAATACAGGCAACCATCACAACAACGCAACAAACAAGATTTTTAATTTGGGTGAAAATACCGGGCTGTTACATACACGCAAGGAAGGAGAAAAGGAGGAAGAGAGAACTTTAATGTTGTGAAGAAAAGGGCACCCACTACAAGAAATGTGCTAATACACGACGCTATATTTTCGTCGCTACATCGTCACTGTTTTTTATTTACGACGATCTTACGACGAAAAACCGAGCGTCAAAAACGAGGCGTCAAAAACTGAAAACAAAGACGTTTCGATGTAAATTGTCGTAACTTTCACGATGATTTCGGAATCGTCGTAACCTTTACGACGATCCTAAATCGTCAATGGCAATATAGCCCAATCCTACGTGGCAGTCCTATGTGGCAAAATTACGAAGAAATCAAAACGTCGGAATATGAAATCAACCCAATCCAAAAAAACATGTATATGGGCCTAGCCCAGCAATTCAGCCCATTTAACATATATATTTCTGTTATTTTTAAACAGACAAATGGGCCTAGTCCAACAATTTGACCATTTATCTTCTGGTCCACAACCTTTTTAATTCCCATTTCTTGTTGGGCCTCACAATTTCAAAGCCCGATTTTTTTGGCGTCAACCATTTTACAATCCAAATATGTTTGTTCCTTTTTGGCCATGGCCCTTTTACTTTTAACTCACTCGCCAATTCAATGTACACATCATTTTCAATGAGTTGATATAATTCTATTGAAGCAATGGCAATAAATGCAGAATATTTCACAATACAACCAAACTTGGTACATTACAATACTACATAGTATCTAGTTTTCTAATACAAACAAATGTAAAAATATAAGGAGCTTCCAATGAGCTACTCTTTGCTTGGTGTAGCTTCTTCATCCTGAAGCTTTGTTCCAGCAGTCAGCACTTTGATGAACGTGGGACATCTACAAATTATAACACTAAAGTTAGGAACAAAATGAGATGAAAACAGGACATGTCAATTTCTAAGCAGATGTTGTACATAATTATCAGTAGAACCAAAAAGCACAACTATTAGTGAAAAACAACCATATGACAGAAATCAAAAAATAATCTATTAGTGCAAACAAATAGGTACTCTTATCACCCTTGAGCTTGTTAGATGGTTGGATGGTCACAGCATCAAGCATGTCCACTTTTAAAATTAACCTGGTGGTGTTCTACTTATTAGACCATTCGATCTCATGGCTGGACTATGAAAGATATAATGCATGTGCGAGAACAACATTTTGAACATACATCATTATTATTCAGAGAAAAAAATTAAGTCCAGATATTAACTATGAAAGATATAATGCATGTGCACTACTGACCCAATCTACAAATTTAGAGCATGTTTGGATTGGAATAATTATTACGAGCTAGCCAGCAACAAAAAGTCAGGAGCAAAAAGCTAAAGTCCATTAATTCAGAGAGACCAGCGCGGAGTAGGAGCGACAAGCTTTTTTTCAGTATAATTCAGTAAACTGTTTTACTGTAACAGGTTCAGTAAATTATATTTCAAAACAAGCATACTAGCATCCCAGTAATGGCGTTTAAAATGCACACAACAGTTGACGTGGCATGAGCATTTGGTAGCCATAGTTACCAACCCAGCAAGTTTGGGGAGAAAGAAGGAGATTACATGGCTGCTGACCTACTTGATGTCGATGCAGCAAGTTTCCAGCGTCCTTTCCAGCAAGAGCAGAAGCAGAGGAGGGAGGTCCATGGCGTCCCTCCCGAGCAGTAGCACAGCTCAGCACGCCTTCCTCTACCATGGCGTTGTCCTTCTCGGAAAGAGAGACGGGAAGGGGGTGAAACAGAGAGAATAAGGCGCATACACAATCATGCCAAACAAGCTAACTAGATACAGAAACCAAGCATTTAGGCACAGTTCACCATGGGAGTGCAGGAATTAAACAAAATTGATCCAACAAAGTAACACTTGCTTGCTAAATATGGCAACCAAAATCAAACAAAACATAGACTGGAATGGATGATTCTTCAAACATGAACATGTATATAATAAAATATTGGGGTCTTTTCATCCTTATTATAGCTGAACAATTATAGCTCAACAACCATAATCACAGCAACGTACATTCTGAAATCACTTTGATGTAAATAGATCTAAAATCATGTGGACATCGACATCGATCCACAATCATGTACACAGAGAACTAGCAAAGCATTCTAGAATCGTGTACGCGGCTGGCAAATCTTTGTTTCTTACCTTGACTATGGAGGGGAGGGAACCCATACTTGTTGGGGCCATTCGCTGCTGCTCCCCTGGGCCACTGGTTCCGTAAAGCGAGGCCAGAGAATCACGCCGCCACGCAGCCAGGACAGGGGGAGACAGAGTGGAAAGGTGAAGATTTAGGGCTTCCTTTTCCTTCCTCTCTCTCTCTATCGGGTGAGTGAATTGGAATGAGAGCGATGAGTTTCGCAACAGAGGAAAACTAGTGCAAGAGAAACACTTGCAGATCTGTGTGCTTACCTCCGGGTGATGGCGAGCAGAGAGAGGTGACCAAAGGCGTCACGCGAAGCCATACCCACCGCTTTCCTCATGTGCTGCTCTACCGTGTTGCAGTCGTTCAACTGCAGTGGAACCGGTCGCGTCATCACGCCCCTCGACCTGGCCTGCGAGGATACTTCAGTGTGGGAAGCTTTTAACATTATCTACTATGTAAAAAAAGGCTTAAGCATCCGCTAATGTTTTTTATAGACAACATATAATTTTACTCACAGTTGGTAAATCAGTTTTGGTGCTAATTTCTGAATTGCCTAAACATGCCCATTTCTGAATTACTTACACTTTTAGTCTTACCCAAGTGTTTCACAGTTTTTTCTGTTTTGTTGATATTTAATTCATAATGTATGATTTTAGTATTGTCAGAGAGAAACAAATGCTACCTAAAATGACAGAGCATCGGCATGTTGGTTCAAACAACTTCAACTTATTTAGCAGTCGAAGTCATACAACTTCAACTTCAACGAAAACGAGGTGTGCCGAGCTGAAGTGCTCAGGGGTGAAAAAAGGTGCACCAATTTGGTTTTATTGTTTGATTCAATCAAAATAATGGTCCAACCAAAGTCCAGTATGGAGAAAACATGAGATCAATCTATCCAGGGCCATTTACCATCACGACTTCAGTTGATCAAACGACTTGAGAAGAGTCTTGCAGGCCTCAATCTCAGCATATTTAAGGGAGTATGGAGTGGCAGTAACGATGGCGTAGGCACCTGCCTTGTCCAAAAAACCGAGCTTTATCTTTACAGCACAAGAATGATGTCCAAGTGTAAATGTGGAACAATAATACAAGAGGATGGCAGCTTGGATACATGGTATTATGTAAGGGCGTCTAGTTTTATCACTAAGAAATTCACTTTAGTAAATAACGACATAAAAGACATCATGGCATCAATCATGGGAATAGGCAATGGCAGGAATGCACAACAGATAATTCAAATGAACTACTTCGAATACCAGAATGATAGAAGATACTAAAATCAAGTAGGAAATGTCAAATGGGAAACGCTGGATCATTCCCATGCAAGGGTAAGCAAAATGGCAGGAATACGCAATGAGTTGAATATTCTAGTCGGATATTTTTCTCATACTCTCCAGGATAGATTAAACATCCTAATTTTATTAGTTCGTTTTTTTAAAAGCAAAGAACATTACACAAAGTACAACTAATTGTTATGTTTTGAGTTTTCCTAAATACATCAACCAGCCATATAGAAGAACTGATCGCAAAATGGCAGGAATAAGAATGAGTTAAATATTCTAGTTGGATGTTTTGCTCATACTCTCCAGAATAGATTAAACATCCTAATTTATGAGTTCTTTTTTTTAAGAAAAGGACATTACACCATGTACAACTAATTGTTCTGTTTTGAGTTTTCCTAAATAGATCAACCAACCATATAGAAGAACTGATATAAACAGTGCATAATTACTAGAACCTAGCACAACCATGGCCCAATACAAACATCGGAGCAACCGGACTAACCACGGAGATGCCACCCCGAACGGACGCGTAGGCTGCCTGCATCGCTGAATCGCCGCTGCAAGGGAGATCAAAGAACCTCTGCTAGCACACATACACATGAAGACAATTAATAATCCCAAGATAGAAAACATATAAAGACACACATCTACATGAAGACATGACCAAAGAAAGGGTATTCCAAACACAAGTAACCAACCAGTTAAGAGACATAAACTAACAAGGACAGATCAGGATACTTGCCTGCACTATTGAGACCACGATCAGGGAGACGTGGAATCTGCTTGATAATAGCCTATGATGACAACATAACGTGGAATCTAAATATCACTTCAAAGGCTGCAGTTCTTGCATGCAAATAGCATTCATGTGACGTAACAAATCTAGTTTCCATCTCAGCTAGACAGGGGTGGAGCCACTCATTGGTGTTGGATTCAAGTGAACGCAAAATTTTTTGCAAATCCCTTATAGAAATAGATTAGCTTACAACCAAGCAACAAACTAATCCCACTATTTATCAGAGCAGAACCTAAAGAATAATAATCCCAGTCACACTACTGTAGCTAGACACTGATATAATAAAAAATGTTCTAGCACCAGTCAACATTCACAGCATCATGCAACAACTCTAGCGGCTACTTCACCATGGTGATGTAGTCTTCCATGGCTTCCTCCTTGGAAAGTAAGCTCAATTAGTTTTTTTTTGTTTTTGTTAAAGTTGCTCAGTGTCATGACATTCCAATTAAACCCAGGTCGGAGGAGCCAGTGTAAATGGTGCAATCACCTAACAAGGTAGATAGCTTCCAAAATAAATAAGAGATATACTGCATAATGTCGCCACCATGGTATATGAAACTGTTCTACTGGAAATCATACTCCCTGCTTCCGGATACACCATATCTTGAACAAATTAGAATACGGTGATCCCTTTATGTGCTAATTTAGAAGGGCTTCACAGCAAATTGAAAAAGAAGTGAATGTCAAACCCATTCTTATGCAAAACAATTATTAGAGGATAAAATTCAGCAGACTTCAGGAAACATGATATTACAGCTGACGAACAACTTATATCAGTGATGCATTCTACGTTTATCATCCATTACAGAAGAGCTTGCTTTCCATAAAGTAATACCCAGAAGAGATGGAAGGGGCGCAAAAGTCACCGTTCAGGACAGGGCCGACCACCAGAGGGAGGAAGGGAGGAGCGAGCTGCCGGCACTGCTTTTCAAGTTCAGGAGCGTCTAGATCGCCGCGTCCAGGTTTCCCTCCTGCACCCAAAACCACGTCCAGGGCGAGTTAGAGCAGATCAAGTTGACCCGGGGAGCCGAAACGATGGCAAACGGATCAAGCGCTGGTTAGGGGGTAGGGGGAGGCGTGAAGGGCAGCGGAGGCTCACCGTGGTCGGGATCTTGGGAGGACGGCGCGGCGGCGGCGACGAGACGGTGGATCTGGTGTTGTCGGGCGCATCCCTCCACACTCCTACCTTCTCTCTCCTAGATCATGAGCACGGACGCCACCGGCTACTCTTCGTTCTGCGGCGGGTGCGGGAGGACGGGAGGAAGGCAGCGAGTGAGGACGAGAGGACGAGTGTGGGCAATGTCGAGGGGATTCTCTCGGGTCGCCAGGTGACGGGAGGACGGCTAGCCAAAGACGCACGCAGACCCCTTGCTCGCACGCCGGGGATAGGTGTGCCCCTCCTCCCAGATCCACTCCATGGATCCGCGCCGGTGACAGAGTTAGAATCCCTAGCATGGAGTAAGGGTCATCTCGGATATGGCGTGACTAGACCACCGGCTCGATCTGGTTTTTGGGTATGAGGGTGGCGGCGCGAAGAGGGGGGAGTGGCGGCGCGATGGGAGGGGGTGGCGTGGCTAGAACACCGACTCGATCTGGTGGTTCTTGGGGAGGGGGTTGGCGGCGCGAGGAGTTAAGCTAGGGTTTAGACCGGTTTCCGGATAAGAGGGAGGCGGGATAAAGCGGTGGGGAAATTGGCGTTAGGCGGGAGAAATTTCGGGAACGAAAAAAATTGGAGCAGTATAGCGGCATGGAATGATTGGAGTAATTTTTTTGGTTCAAATAAATATTAAACGGTTTTTCAAGAATATAAAATAAATCACGTATAAATAATAAATGTGCAAAGATGGCTTTCGCATTCTCGTATGGGAGTTGAACCAAAGTATGTTGCTTAAAACCAACCTTCTCGCTTCCGCTTCGTCGACCCCCGCTTTCGCGATTGCTTTTGCGCTGAAACGATCAGCATGGCGACGGTGATAAAAAGAGATCTAAGCATTGCGGGAGGGGTTGTTCTATGAATTACATATCTTCATGCTTTGTGAAACAAGTAATAACAAGAATAGCAAGTGGCCAGGCTTGTTATTTTCATACACCTCTCATAAAAAAGATAAATTTCTGTCGATTCGGCTTGAAACGGGTTGGATTTGAACTATGGATATTTAATAGTTTGCTCGTTCTTTTTTCACAAAATAATTTCCAGGTACATAAGTACCTATTTCATCAAATATCCACTAAGAATTTTGCTAGATTCAACCCCTAACCAAGAACGGGAATGCCTTTCGTTTTGACCATAGTTTGAAGTCGGCATACAAATTTATAAAAAATCATAGTTTTAAATATCCGACTATAGCCTCGCTATAGTCTCTTTATAGCTTTTTGAGCAGGTGCCCAAAAATGGTACTCATGTAAAATAATCCGCTAATAGCAGGTTGATTTGAAGAGTCGGCGCTATTTGACATAGATCCCTATTTAAAACATTGTAAAAATTTAAAAAATGTAAAGCCTTCACGTTATGTTTTTTTATGTGACCTAGTGACCATAAAAATAACAATCTTGGAATATGATATACTATCAGAAAAAATTTAGATAGGGCTAGATTTTCTTTTTTTTTCTTCTATTTTTTATTATTTCTTCATATTATTTTCTGTTTTTCGTTCAAAATGAAATTTAAAATTTAACTTTAAATCTCATAAATAAATTTAAATATTATATATTTAATATCCTAATTTCATTGGATTTTTATTGAACTTTTATTTAGGTTAATACTATTATCTTAATAGCAATTAATTATCGGTTGTTTTAAGTAAATACCTTCTGCTATAAAGGTATTTTTATTTATTTGTATAAGAATTAATCATTGTATCAATAATTAATTTAGAATTTTTTAATTAATGCTAAGTTTTAGTGGTGATCATTATTGGCTATTTTTTGAAAAAACTACCAAATATTTGTTGCAAAATTGTACTAACCAATTTTTCGAAGATATTAGATCACATTTTATGTATGATTGACCAAATAGTTGCATGTTAAATGTTTTTCATACACCTCTCATAAAAAATAAAAAATTTCACCGATTTAGTTGGAACTGGGTCAAATTTAAAGTACATGCGTAGATAGTTTCCTTTTTGTTGTTCCTAGAAATCATTTATAGGAAAACAAGTAGCTATTTCATCATGGATCCACCAAAAGTTTGTCAAGAGTGACACCTAGCAACGAACGATCAATAGATGGATGAGGTGGGATCAAATAGACCCCACGAATGACATGTAGGCATAGCTCGAATGGGTTACAACGTTATTATAATCGTCTTAAATGCTATGACGATCTAAATCTGTCGTAATCGACTAAAAATAACTTCGTAAATTGTGTGGATCAGTTTACGACGATTTCATCTTATGCGATTATGATGTTTTTGACTCACATCATCATAACTTTATAGGGATTTGACCCCTCTCAGACGGTTTGCGACCATCTTGTATGAAATTGTCATAGATTTATGATGATTCATCCACGACCACGTAAAGAACGTCATGTATGATCATATTTCTTGTAGTGACCCCTACCCCTCATTATATAGACCAAGGAGGGGGGCAACCTCCATCCCTCCCCGAGGTGGGACTAATCCCACCAAGGGGGGTGGTGCGCCGGCCAAGGGGGAGTGGGCCCGTCCCTTGGCGCATGGCCCAAGGGGGAGGCTCCCTCCTCCCCTAATGGGCCTTTTTAGGCCGATTTGCCTTTTCTTCCTTTATTAATTATATTTAATTATATTTTAATATTTAATTCAGATAATTCAATAATAAAACATATTTAAACATTATTAAATAACATTTTGAACCTTTCAAAATTCCCAGAACAATTTCTGGTCTCCACCGGAAAAAATTCCGGTGTTCTCTCTTATTTCTCCGGTGATCCCGGATCAATCCTTAATGCGTCGAATACCCTTAAGTGTGACACCCTACGGTCCAGGAAACAACAGACATGATCAAGACACTCTCTTGATCAATGACTATCGACCAGACCTGGTTACAATCCTAGATGGCCCCTGCGCTTCCATCGAATGAAACTTCATCGTTGTTGGATCCATTAAACGTTGAGCATTATCCCTTTTTCCTATGGTACTTTGCTTGTCCGAGTTTTGATCGTCGGTATCCAATATACCTAGTTCATCCTCGTTACCGACAAACATGTTTACTCGTTCTCGTGATATTAACCCTTGGGACCTAGTCACATGATTGCAATATTTATGATGTAATATCACCGAGTGGGCCCAAAGTACCTATCTGTCACTCGGATGGACAAATCCCGCTTTGAACTATTTGCATACTCATTAACGTATCTATTCAGAATACCCAAAGTGCACCTTTATGGCCAACATATTTCAGTTAAGCGGTGGGTTACAAATCAAAGCATCCTCATAGATAGTAATTATGTATGATCATTACGGTCAAAGGATTTGGTCACTACATTGTAGTTATCGCAATGTTGAACTTATGTGACTCGATCACATTGCAACACTTCTGGTGGGTTTGTGTCCATCATATCATTCTCCCAACGATACGACTCCATTTTCAACAGCTTGATTGCTCATGATCAGGAAACCTTGATCATCAATTGCCCGATGGACTAGTATACTAGAGTTAACTAGGGACCTGGTTGTTTTATACAACACGTGCATTAATGTTTCCTCTTAATATAGTTATAGCACAGTATAAAACTTATTATTGACTTATGGAATATGCTAATAAACATATTTTATTTGCCTCTAGGGCACATGCCCAAAAGTCTCCCACTTGCACTAGAGTACAAATAATCTAGCTGCATTTTCTGTGGATCATAAGTCCATAACATGTATATGGTTATTGATCATGCTTGCATGTGGAAAAGGTTGTATCAACGGTCTGGCGATAGAGTGAGACTTCGTTTGTTGTGTTTCAGCAATGACATCCGGTGGGTCACGAGGACTTTCCCATAGTCATGCACACTGAAACTCACTCAGTCAGAATTCGAACTTCTTAAGCCATAATATAACTCTTGCTACTTCTAAAGCAGCCACATCAATGTAGATTTAATCCTTAGTGCATTGTATGCAACTTTTATGTCTAACCATGTTTCTTTCAACTTAGGCATTCATTAGTATGATATCTCAATTTTCTAGGTTAGTGTCACAACTTGAACCAGCATAACATTTATAGTCAAGTCCACTATCCTCTACAAATTAGAGATGTATCTTCAGTTCTCTCCAGATACTGAAGGATAAACTTAACTCTTTGTTCAATGATTTACTCATAAATAATATCACAACATGTTCTTCTTGCTAAGAACTTGGGTCACATTACGTCAAGTACATAACTCTGGTTTTATATGAAAGAACCTATGACAAAGGCATAGAGGATGTAGCACATCCATTTCTTTCATTTAACATTGTTATTGTACTGAGATTAACTCGATACTTTTCTTGGACATATAGAAGTAAGAACTACTTCTTGACTTGTCCCATTCTGAACTCCTTCAGAATCTTATCTAGGAAAGTATTCCGACTCAATGTTTATCAAACACATTAATCTATCTTAATAGATTTCCAATGTTTAATACTTGTTTATCTTCATTTATGAAAGATTCAAATAATCATTAATACCAACTACACCATTCTTAATATGTTATCCATATATGAGAATGTTTTCATGCTCCCACTCAAATATGTCATGCACATATTAAGTTCGGGATAACACTCACATAGCTCCCACTCAAATATGTCAATTACATATAAGGTAAGGATAACATCCACATAGCTCCTACTTAAATATGCCAGACACATATAAGACCAGGATAATACTCCCATAGTTCCCACTCAAAATATGTCGTCCACATATTAAGTTTAGGAAACTATTCAGCTCCCACTCAGTTTCATGCGAATGCATGTTTCTCAATATTTTGGCTAAGTCCAAAATCACTTTGATCATCCATCAAATTGAGAATTCAGATTACGAGACACTAGTATCCATATGTTTTCAAAACCTTCTTGTTGTACCAATTACAACACTTCTTCAAACGCAGGATTTGAGGAAGTCACGATATTGATAACAATTTCGATCAATCGTAGTGAATATTCCATTAACTCAAGCATCGCGACTTATTGTAGTCAACCTTTTGAATTTGTTAGAAACATACTTTATGAAAAATCGATCTTGATGTCTTTCTTTGATGTTCACATTTATTCCTTATAACTTTGAAGCTATTGAGAATATCAAGTAAACTCCTTACTCGATAAGATTCAAGTAATCTTAAATGTGATTCAATATGGGATTTAATGACTCATTGCCATATCTCGTACATAGGTCCACCATCGCTTCCTTGTTGTTCATAGGTATGTCTTGTTTCATTAACACGACAAGTGAATCATGAATATTATTTTTCACAATGGAAAATATGTATTATTGAATCCTACTTTGTTTAGTAAAAGCTTCCATCGAAACATCATGATCATTTATCATTAGTTTCTCCTCTAATTGTAGAGCTTTGCTTTCAGAACATATTCCTTTGCGCTACTCTGACATCGGAGGCAAGGTCGATTACCTTGATTGAACTTTCACTTTTGTTCCATTACCACATTTTATCGAGAACAATTCTTGACAAGCATCAAACTTAGCAATACAAGTTTTGCTCCTTTGGTTCTAGTTATGGAAGACGTATCCATAGTTATCTAAGGATACACTACAAAGACAATTTATCATATAAATTAAGCTTCCTAGAAACCACGATACACCATGGCATATATAGTGTTGGTTTCCACGAACTCAGATGGTTCCCTATACTGAAGTGAGTGGTTGCATATTTTTAATTAATAACTCTAAACAATAATAACGCAACTTGGTAAGAGATAACTTAGACCATACACTATTCAATAGAGTATGATTATAATGTTCAGGCACATCAACAATATTGAAGTGTTCCAAGCATTGTAATTTGTGGAACAACTTTCACACAAGTCTCTATGCCCAAGGCTAACTCAAAACATTTGTCACACCATGTCTTTAAACTTGATCATCTCATCCATGCCTGAGCATTGTTGGTTTTTGATGTTTACTTTTGTGTTTTCCTTGCCGGTACTTTACGTTAGCACCTAAGGCTGCCGAGGAGACTTATGTGGAGATTTCCGACACCGAGCCCGAGGACCCTGCTACGTCTGCTCTATGGACCGATTACCCAGGCAAGGGGAAGATCTATAACATTACTTGATAACTTTCTACCTACCTGCCTAGTTGTAGTCTAGAACGTTTGTTTGATCCTATCCACCTTGCTTATGCCACCATCTAAACCAAACAGCCATGATCCCCACATCCCAGCAAAACATTGTATTTCTAAGTTACTGCTGCTTAGCCATTGCTTAGTATGAGTAGGAAAACTTGCTACTTTACCCTATACTATGGTTGGGATATCATGTTATTAAAGAAGTTGGTTGATATTTATTATTATGATGTTAATTTATATTTGACGAAGGATGGAAGACCGGGCTGTTCCCGCGAGGTGTTTTGTTCCATTTGAGTCACCTAGGTCCCGAGTGCCGGGTGTTGTGTTTGTTGACGAGCGTGCCTAATCGTGTGTGGGGTTCTATGGGGCCCCTTGTCTTACCTACCTAGCCTCGTACAGTTCTAGTGGTGGCCCGAGCTGATTTTACTATTTGCAAACGTGTGTGTGCTTGGTTGGTACCCCAGCAATTTTTGAAACAACCCGGACCAACGGTGTAACAACCCAGATTTCACAAAAATTAAAAATTTTGTTTTCAGTGTGAATTGTTTGATTGTCTGATTTGTTTGCGGTGTTTGCATCCCCGATTTATCGATCGACGATTATTTTTCCACCTCTTATCTCGAACCGGACGGAGACCGACCCTTGCCACCTTGACACTCGACCTTTGCGACATCGGGTTTCACCCGATCACCGTCGTGTAAACCGCACAAGACCAGCCACAGCCAACGGAACGAAAACCCCGTTTAATAACTAAACGGGATATTTTTATAGCGCGCCGGAAAGTGTTCTCGGAACGGTTCCAGCGCGAGGTGAACGCCGCCGGCTCGACGCTCTGATCGCGCAGTTCGAAGTTTTACCCGAATCAGAGGTTCTGCGGACCCCCGGCGGTCAGAAACGTAAACACCGCGCGCGAGAGAAAAACCGGGGATGTTTTTGCAAACTGCCAGCCACCTGGGCTATATAAAGACCACCACTCTCCCACCCCTTTCTAGGGTTTCCCTAGCCAAAAATTGCAGCCACCCCCCTCAAACTCCTCCCCAAATTCTGCCCCAAGCCACCTCAATCCCGAAACCCTAGCTGCAGCAAAATCTGGCCATTGGATCTACGAACGGAGGGTCCAGAAGAGGCCACGTTGCCCCGAAGGGGTCTCCTTCCACCTCCAGCCGCCCCGGGCCCCGCAGGGCCCAGATCCGCCGCCGTCGGGCCCGATCTGGGCCAGGAGGCCCTATCCACCGCGCAAGTTCCGGTCGGCGAGCCGCCAGCCGCCGGTCGTCTCCTTCCTCTCGCGCCCGCCCCTCCTCTCGCCCCTCACGTCCTCCTCCCCTTGCTGCACGACGCCGCACCAGCCGGCGAGCCACCGGAGCCGCTGCGGTCTTCTCGTCTCGCAGCCGGAGCTCGACCTCCTCGCGCCGCCCCAAGAACGCCAACGGCCAGATCCGGCAGCCGGCAGCCGGATCCGCGTCCTCCCCGCCTTCGTCGGTCCTCCCGGACAAGGCCGCCGCCGTCGCCGCCGGGTTCCGTCCAGTTCGGGACGTGGCGACCGGCCAAGCCAACCGCTGCCAGGTGGGCCGGCGTGCCCACCATTGGCCCAACACCTCGCGACCCAAGCGCACAAGGCCCGCCAGCCAGATCCGCCCGTGAGGCCAGATCCAGCGGCCTCACGGCCCACGTCCTCGGCACATCCTCTCCAGCCGCCTCTTGGGCCGGCCTGATGGGTGAGGCCCGTTTTCATTTTTTTTTCTTCCGCTGTGTTTTTTTTGTTATCTTCACTAAATCTGGAGCTATTGTGTTGCTGATTCAATTTTGTGCTGCAATTAATGAGTAAACCGTAGCCCGGATCACGTTGCGCACAAAAGGAAAATTGTTTAGAATTGTGTGTACTTCAATTCATCTTTTGTGAGAATTTTGATTTGAGGCCATCTTGATGTTGATAATCTGTGTTGAAGTGGGCATTAGGCTGTTAATTGCTATTATTTCCTATTAATGTGTTGCTGCTGTTATTTTATTGCAACTTTGGTTGATGATTGTGACACTTCCATGAGGCCTATTGCATTGATTCTTTTTGCATACTGTTAAGCATCATGTATACTTCCATTACATGTATTGCATTGTCATGTTATGCTTGCTGGTCATATAGTTAGTGAGCTCCAAAGTTGCTATCCACTTTTTTGACAGCCACCTCTGTTTTTCTCTAAGTTCGTAACGTTTCGATGCCATGTTGTTAGCTTAATATCTTTTGATATGTGATCCCTTTGACCTTGATTCTTTTTTGTACCATATCCCCATCATGTCTAGTTCATGCCCATGTATTGCTATGTCATGTTTCTGCACTTTTCATATAGTTTTACCCCTGTTTGTATAACATAAAAATAACAGTTTCTGCCATGTTTCTCTGATTTTCACTAAGTCCTAGAGCAGTATTTTTTTATTGCATTTTGCATGAGCTATAATTAGTTGTTCATGATGCCTTTTGCATGATTCTTTTTTCCATGCCTTCCCTGCCATGTCTACTTTAGTTGCATATCATTTGTGAGCATGTTTGCATTCATTATCCTGTTTATGCAATGCTCTAAAGTGTGCTACCTGATGTTGGCAGATTGTGTTCCAAACTTGTATTGCTTGTATCTTTTTAACCGTAACTCCGTTTGGAGTG
This sequence comes from Bromus sterilis, assembly GCA_950022295.1. Lineage (NCBI taxonomy): Eukaryota > Viridiplantae > Streptophyta > Magnoliopsida > Poales > Poaceae > Bromus > Bromus sterilis. The sequence continues at coordinate 267,895,377 of OX465597.1, read as the reverse complement.
TTCTTTATATGTAACTTGATTAGTTTTTTATGTACTTTGTGTTTATGCTATTTTTTGCTGTTGTTAACAAATATAAATATGGTTTAGGACAGAACAATACCAATTACTTAAATTGTCGTGGGGTACTTAGTGCTATGCCATGTTTAGGATTTTTCCTCACTTAACTTGACTAGTATAGATAGATTACTTCGAGCTTCACCTCTTGACATGTTTGTGTGCTATGCCATGATTCTGTGCTTTGCCATGTTAACAACTTTGTTGATCACCTGTAGCTAAACAACTTGAACCACCGTAAACGTGCGGTATCGTCGTGTGTGACAAGTACTCCACTTAACCTGTTAGTAACCGCTCTCGACTGTAGGCGTGATGTCTCGTGTTGCCTTCTTGTTGATGCTTGCTCATGATTGCTTCGTAGTAATAGATGCTTGCTCGTTGATTGCTTTCCAGTGTTTATCGTCTTGTGTGCTTCCGCGGGTACCTCTCGGAGATGATGCGAGCTTGCGATCAACTACACCTTCGGAACCCGACTTATCAACAGGCAAGGACTATACATTACTTATGATCTATTCTACTTCAACCAGCGGTTTGCATGCTAGTCTAGGTTAGGTTCGATGTTTGATCCTACCACATGTTTATAGCCTCTTTCAAACCGATACAGCCATGTACCCTCCCAGCAAACCTTGTACTGCTATGTTACTGTTGCTCGTTGCTCAGCCCCTACTTCGTATGCAAGCTTAGGATGCTACGATGTTACCCCCTGTTACTCCTTGGTTTGGGCTATCACATTATTATATTGTTGTTGATGATATGATTATTATAATGTTGATTATATTCGACGAAGGATGGAAGGTCTAGGCTATCCCGCCCCGATGCTTTGTTCCATTCGAGTCACATAGGATCCGAGTTCCGGGTATTGGTTTTAAGACTGAGCGTGCCTAACCACGTGTGGGATTTTATGGGGTCCCCTTTTCTTACCTATCTAGCTTCAAACATTTCTAGTGGTGGCCCGAGCTGATTTACCATTTGAAACCCCGTGTGTGTGCTTGGTGGATCCCCTCGCAGTTTTTAAACAACCCGGACCAGCGGAGACATGGTTTCCCTGTTGGTCCACCTTTGACCAGCGAGGGCCCGAGGCCTCAAGTGAGGCGTCTCGGTAACCCAAACCTTATTGAGACGGAAGAGTCCGATCCGAGAGCGTGGCCAGCTTTTGGATTGGGTGTCGACTCCCCGGGGGCCACCCGAATTTGTTCGTTGTTAGTTAGAGGGACCTGTCGTTTCGGATCTCTTGGAACTAAATCATAAAATGGTTGCCTGTGATGGGTAGCAACTGAGAGAGATGGGCGTGCGTGCGGAGCCTTGTAATGGGCAGTTGGTACACCCCTGCAGGGTTAAATCTTTTCGAGAAGCCGTGTCCACGGTTATGGACGAATTGAGACCTACTCCTTGTTCATAGACAACAACAACTGAGATAATCTTAATATAACTTGATCAACGTGTGTGTGCCTTGACTGCTTCTTCTTCGTCGGGATGCGAAGAGGAGGACAAGGACAGGATAGGTGTTATGTTTGCGTAAGTAGTTGATAGCAAGACTTGTTGGAGGCGATTCCTCATCGAAGGCTTGGCTTCTTATCTTACTCTCTAGATCGTTAGCCACTTCATAAATGCTAGTGCGACAGCAACCTCACCACTTACCCCATCCTTACCGTAAACTACTAGTTGTCCTACAATGACGAGTGATGAAGTCCTTGCTGGGTCAGTTGACCACTACAGTTGGATGCTGAGTACTTCTATACTCATGATACTACCCCCAAACTCTTTTCAGGGTTCTTGATCGACAACAGGTAAGGTGTTCGACGTTTCACGTGGAGACTCGACGACGACTAGTTAGGCGGATCCCGGCGGAGGGCCTGGACCCGTGTGGTTATGGGATCGATGTTTTTCTCTTTGCCAGTAGTCATTTGATTGTAGTATGTACTCAGACAGGTATCTTCCGCTGTTGTATTGTATTAAGGCAGTTGTATGCCGATCGTATGAGATGTTGTATCCATTTAGCTGTAATGTTGTGATATCATGTTGGAAATCCGGGGCATATGGCTTTGTCATATGTCGCGGTGGGACCGATATGTGCTTCGTCCCCGGATCTGGATGGAAACATCTAGATCTGGAATAGTACCGCATATCGGGCCTGTGACGCCCCCAAAATCAGACCGTGTACAGTACTCATACACGCAAGGTACACGATCGAGATTAGGGACTCACGGTGAGATATCACAACACAACTCTACAAATAAAATAATACAAGCTGTTTAATACAAGCCAGGGGCCACGAGGGCTCGAATACAACAGGTCAAGAGCACAAAGTTAGCGGAAGCAAACGTATCTGAGTACAGACACAAGGTACACATGATCTGCCTTAAGAAGGCTAGCACAAAAACAACAGATCGAAAAGGCGAGGCCTCCTGCCTGGGAACCTCCAAACTACTCCAGGTCAAAGGGGAACTCGACGTCGTAGAAGGCATCGGGGATCTTCATGTTACGGTGGTCTTCATCGGGGATCTCCTACTCCTGGACTCCAACGTCGACTGCAGCGGCCGATCAAGAAAAACAGTAAAGGAAATAAAGCAGGGTGAGTATCTAGTATACCCGCGAGACTTACGTCCGCTACTAAGCATTATGCATTGTATCAACGGAAAGAAGAGGCTGTATATAGTGGACTGTAAGATAGAAATCCAGAGCAAAGGTAAGAAGCTAGGCCTAACGAAGACTAGCATCTTCCGACGATGTCTTGCAGCATGAGGTAAGAATCAGCCAACAGTTTATATAAAGCATAAAGTAACAATGCATCAGAAGTTGCTGCAGCATTGTATAATAGTAAGTTGTAATAATTAACAATGCCCCCGAGATCCCCTCCTCGACATCCCCGCGAGGAAGAGAACCCGGAACCATACAGTTTAATAATAATAGTTTGTAGTGGTAAGATCCAGCTTCAGCATAAAGCGTCCTGTTACCGTGGACACGGCTATTCGAATAGATTAATCTTCCCTGCAGGGGTGCACTTGTGTTACGCTACATGCACAGATCTCCAGGGTGACGGGAACCTTGTTAGGGAACGCTCCACCGAGGCTATCCGACACTCCATAGCCCATCTTTCAAACTCAACAGAGAGGCCATCCGCCGGTCTAAATCCTAAGTACGCCGGGCGTTGGACCCCAACCCGAACGTACTCCTGCACGGTGCGAGGCTGGCCGGTGAAGTTGAAGCAAATCCAAATAAGACACCACCGCGCGAGCAAATAAGACAACACCACTTCCCGGCGCAGGCCACGGTACTGCTGACGTCTGAAGAGTCCTCAGACGACACTACGAAGCAGAGGAGCCCATAACTCGTAATTCCCACGGGTAGGTAGTGCGTACATGGCATATAGCCAACTCAAGACATTCACTGAAACATTTAGCATTTTAATTAACCTGTGTGACAACCGTTATCGTTGCCTCGACTTAACCGACCCGCGGACAATGACAGCAGCCAGGACCACCAGTACATCGGTGCCTGCCCCGTCGTCCCACCAAGTCACTGCGGTTACCAACAAGGTGAACCGTCTCCTTACCTTGTCTCGCGTGTGCTCCTGGAGGAGCTCGACTTTCGTGGTTTGGAAACTCTCGCGGCCAACGATCAGGGGCCAAGCACACCGGTACACTGGTCGTACCCTCCCTGTCGTCCTGTCGCAATACCACTCGCGGGCACCGTTGGGTTGCCCGACTTCTTACCTTTAAGGACACCAGTTGGTTCGAGTTCCTACCATTAAGTGAAACCAGGAGATATCACCCTCGATGGCACACTTAAAGAGGTTTGACAGAGACATCAGCGGAATGAACTAAAGAGGTAAACCTCGTATCATCCCGGTGATGCTACACTACTGAGCCGACGAGAGTGAAATACGAGTCCATTCCACTCGTAAGTCAAACTCGAAGCGACTCGGCAGATTCTCGCCGTTGTAGGTTCCCTAGGGCGTCTGCATTTATCCGTACCTGTTGCAGTTGTAATATATCGTTTCCGCGATCACTCCCAAAGTGATCACGACCCTCTATTCTAAACCTAGCTAACAATGCGCAGGGTTTACTGCTGAATAATGCATAAGTAATAATAGGCATCATAGGATTAAAGGAAGGTACATCAAGGGGCGACAAAAACAGGCTATGCAATTGAATAGGATTGTAATTGTAGCAGCAACAGTAACAATGCCTAGTGCAAGAAATGTACGGAAAGATAGGTGATATCTGGGGAAGAGAATGGCTCTGCTTGCCTGGAAGCTCGACGGTAGGGGTAGGGTCGTCGACGAAGTAGTCGTACTCAGCAGCGGTGTAGTCGACGACAGCAGCGGGGTCTACCGGAGATTAAGGGGGGGGGGGGAGAAACAGTAAATACACAACAAGCATATACAAACAGATGCAGGACATGAGAGATGAAATGTTAACGGTGTTCTAGCGCAGTGCAATGCACGTTGCTCGGAGCGAGAATTCATCCGGGGATGAACTATCGGCTCCGGGTGAATAACGGACAGGGTGTCCGGAGGGGGGGAAGGATCAAGCCGGAGGTGTCGTGGGTACCGGAAAAACATAAGGGGGGTGTATCCGTGCTAGTTGATCTATTCCGAACAACTTTCGTGTTCGAAGTAAATTCATCCGGGTACTTTAACAATACCGGACAAATCATCGATCAGACGGTCCGAAGGTGGGGGGGACGGTTCGACGTTCGGCATGTTAGAGGGGTGTGGTGGGAGTATGAGTAACGTATTCATAATCGTGGATCCGTTCTGAGTAACTTTCGTATACAAAAGTTTTTCATCCGGACAACTTTTATCGGTACCGGGAATTTTCGACAAACGACCCGAAGGGGGGAATGTCGATGTTCGGTAAGTTAGAGGGGGGTGGTTGACATACGGATAGCGTATTCGTATTCGTTATATTTTTCTGATCAATTTTCATGTATAAAGTTTTTGAATCTGAGTTACGGTTTATAAGATATTGAATTTCAAAGTTTTAAATTATTTAAATGATTTTCTGAATTTCTTTTATTATTTATTCAACATTACCCAGAATAGTGAATTTGACTGGTCAAACCTGACCGGTGGGACCCACTGGTCAGCCTCACAGGTAATAAAACCATTTTAATAATTTCATTAACAGTGGGGTCCCACATGTCAGCCACACAGTGTTAATAAAACATTTAATTAAATCCAAATAATCACTGAGCCCACATGTCATTCTCTGTATTATTAACTAATTCATTTAGCTTAAACAAACTACTAGTGGGGTCCATCAGTCAGTCTAACAAGGGCTAAGATCCACTTTATTATTTTAACCAACAGTTTTATTAGGGCCATGGGGCCCAGCTGTCTGTGAGGGGTGGGGGCTTAATCCAAAATGGTTTAACCAGGGGGGCGGGTTAGCCCCCGGCCAGCACGTCGGCGGCGAGCCGTGTCACGGCGGGGAGAGGGCAGCCGGAGCGGCGGCCGGAGAGAGTGCGACGAGGGCACGGGCGGCGGTGCGGGCTGCGGTGGTCCAAAACCGGCATGGCCGGTGGCGCCAGTGAGGGGCATGGAGTAGCCACGAGCAGACGAGCCCTCCCGCGGCACGCAAGGCCCGGGGCGAGTGGCTGTTGGGGGGGTGCGGCCAGAGGAGGTAGCGCGTGCTGGTGGACGCGCAGGGCGTGTCCAAGGCGTGGCCAGGGGCACGGTGCGCGCGGCCAGGGCGTGGTCCAGGGCAAGGGCGTGGCGAGCGCCGCTGGTTCATGGCGGGCGACGGGCGCAGGAGCACGGCCAGTAAACGAGACGGGGGAGAGAGGAACGAGTGCGGCGGCTCACAGGGAGGCTTGAGGAAGGTCTCGGGGAGGTCCTGCCGGCAACGCACGGGTCGCCGGAGTACACGGCGGGCGGCGTTGGGGACGAGCCCGATGCGCGGCGTGCGGTGGCTCCCACCACAAATTGACGCGTGAAGTCGAGGTAGTCGTCGATGGGGAGCGTGCTGGACACGACGGGTGGGGCTGGAGAGGACGGTGGCCGTGCTGGTTCTCAAGACGGCGGCCATGGCGGCCCGGTGGCACTTGGGGAGAAGCAGGGGAGGGGGAGAATAATAGGGGCTCCATCTAGGGTTTCAAGTGGGGGAGGTCAGGGGCGTTCTTATCCAGAGGGTAGAGGGGGGGAGCAGGTAGGGGGGGCAGCGGAGCAGGTGGAGGGGAGGGGTGCGGCATGGCCTCAGCGGTTGTGGGTGCCATGGCCACAGTTCCCCTCTCCTGTAGCGAGAGGTGAGGGAACAGGGGAGGGGGATGGGTTTGGCCTGGGTGGGTTGGGCTTGATTGGTTTGCACTGAGCGACAAATAACAATTTTGCATTTTTCTATCTTTACATTCTTACCTTTAATTCTGTTTTATTTTGTTTAGCACTAAAATTATTTTTGTTAATGGTGAAGCTTGCTCCAATATTAATGTTATATAATATAGAAGTATTAATAAGAGTTTTGTGATTTATAAAAATCATTTGATGTTTTTATTTTATTTAAACGGCACTTATAAGCCACTGTTTACTACTGTTTTTATTTATTTCATTTATTCTAAAGGTTAATAAATTCCCAAAACTAGTTTATTATAACCTACTGATTTTTTTGTCATTTTATAGAATTGTTTTCACAATTTTTAGTGCATTTAAAATTATCACATGTTTATTAAAATTATCATGGAAATTTAATAAATGGTCCAAGCTATTATTTTATTCCATTTATTATTCCCTAATATTACTATACCATTTTAATAAAATAACCATTGCTATATATAATCATGGCCTAATGATTGCTAGGCATTTTATAATAGATTTCACAGTGTTGGTTTAACTAAGATTGCCATTTCCATTTTTTTAAATTCCATGACAATTTGGATAATCCAACCTTATGGGTTTCATGATTATCATTGACTTGGGATTATGCAAATGACTAAGGATGTTTTGGTTTAACCATCTGCAAGTAGGTTGATAATCTCCAAAAATTCCTTGGAGCAAATCTATAAGCCACTCTAATTTGAAAATTTTATCAGGGTGAGAATCGGACAGAGCTATGATCAAAGGTGATCATGGCTTGATCATCAACAGTAATGATCACTAACAGTGGAATCACTGTAGTGATTACTGTACTGGATCTGAGGGTGTTACAGGGCCTTACAACTTGGTATTAGAGCCTTACCGACCGTAGGATCCCTTCTCTGGCCGAAGTCGAGTCTAGACAAAAACTATTTTGTAGTTACTAAGTTAGTTATCGGAGAGTAGGATTCTTTTTCCTCCTTACCCATGCTCTGGTCAGGACAAGTGTCGTAAGTGTTTTTTTCTCGTCTTATCCCCTTCAAACTATAGGATCTCGCTGAGTGTGGAGTATCGGAACTGTTACAATGCCTTGCTTGCAGCGTATTGTCTCGATTCCGATCTCAGGTTTGGGAAATCCTGTAGTACCTTTAGCTTCTCCAACTCGAGATAACATCTTGGTCATCTGTTGACCTCCGTTCTCTTGCCCAGTATCCTCACGATTTCAGTGAGAGTACTTCCCTTGATCGTCGCTTTGAACTGTCGTTCTTCTTCTTGATCTCCCGATGGTTTCGTTTTCCGACGTTGCCGTCTCTCTGCGGAAATTTTATCTCGACCGAAGTTCGACGTCGACATGGAGTAGAGTCCCTTGTTGGTGGTGTTGAAGATCGTCGACTCTCTTCTTTCCCCCTTCCCTCTCCCCCGGATCATCCAGGATCTCGGGACGAGATCCCTTGTTGGTGGTGTAGTATTGTAACAGCCCAGATTTCACAAAAAATAAAATTTTTGTTTTTAGTGTGAATTGTTTGATTGTCTGATTTGTTTGCAGTGTTTGCATCCCCGATTTATCGATCGGCGATTATTTTTCCCCTCTTATCTCGTACCGGACGGAGATCGACCCTTGCCACCTGGACACTCGACCTTTGCGACATCAGGTTTCACCCGATCACCGTCATGAAAACCGCACAAGACCATCCGCATCCATTGGAATGAAAACCCCGTTTAATAACTAAACGGGATATTTTTATAGCGCGCTGGAAAGTGTTCTCGGAACGGTTCCAGCGTGAGGTGAACGTCGCCGGCTCGACGCGCTGATCGCGAAGTTCGAAGTTTTACCCGAATCGGAGGTCCTGCGGACCCCCGGAGGTCAAAAACGTAAACAACGCGCGCGCGAGAGAAAAACCGGGGATGTTTTTGCAAACTGCCAGCCACCTGGGCTATATAAAGACCACCACTCTCCCACCCCTTTATAGGTTTACCCTAGCCAAAATTGCAACCACCCCACTCAAACTCCTCCCCAAATTCTGCCCCAAGCCACCTCAATCCCGAAACCCTAGCTGCAGCAAAATCTGGCCATTGGATCTACGAACGGATGGTCTAGAAGAGGCCACGTCGCCCCGAAGAGGTCTCCTTCCACCTCCAGCCGCCCCGGGGCCCGCAGGGCACAGATCCGCCGCCGCCGGGCCTGATCTGGGCCAGGAGGCCATATTCACCGCGCAAGTTCCGGCCGGCGAGCCGCCAGCCGCCGGTCGTCTCCTTCCTCTCGCGCACGCCCCTCCTCTCGCCCCTTACGTCCTCCTCCCCTTGCTGCAGGACGCCGCACCAGCCGGCGAGCCACCGGAGCCGCCGCGGTCTTCTCGTCTCGCTGCCGGAGATCGACCTCCTCGCGCCGCCCCAAGCACGGCAACGGCCAGATCCGGCAGCCGGCAGCCGGATCCGCGCCCTCCCCGCCTTCGTCGGTCCTCCCGGACTTGCCCGCGTCCGCCACCGGCCGGCAAGGCCGCCGCCGTCGCCGCCGGGTTCCGTCCAGTTCGGGACGTGGCGACCGGCCAAGCTAACCGCTGCCAGCTGGGCCGGAGTGCCCACCATTGGCCCAGCACCTCGCGGCCCAGGCGCACAAGGCCTGCCAGCCAGATCCGACCCGTGAGGCCAGATCCAGCGGCCTCGCGGCCCACTTCCTCGGCCCAGCCTCTCCAGCCGCCTCTTGGGCCGGCCTGATGGGTGAGGCCCGTTTTCATATTTTTTTTTCTGTTGTGTTGTTTTTTGTTTTGTTTTTTTCACTAAGTCTGGAGCTGTTGTGTTGCTGATTCAAGTTTGTGCTACGATTAACGAGTAAACCAAGCCCAGATCACGTTGCGCCAAAAGGAAAATTGTTTAGAATTGTGTGTACTTCAATTCATCTTTTGTGAGCATTTTGATTTGAGGCCATCTTGATGTTGATAATCTGTGTTGAAGTGGGCATCAGGCTGTTAATTGCTATTATTTCCTGTTAGTGTGTTGCTGCTGTTATTTTATTGCAACTTTGGTTGATGATTGTGACACATTCATGAGGCCTATTGCATTGATTCTTTTTGCATATTGTTAAGCATCATGTCTACTTCCATTACATGTATTGCATTTTCATGTTATGCTTGCTGGTCATATAGTTAGTGAGCTCCAAAGTTGCAATGCCACTATTTTTGACAGCCACCTCTGTTTTTCTCTAAGTCTGTAACGTTCAGATGCCATGTTGTTAGCTTAATATCTTTTGATATGTGATGCCTATGACCTTGATTCTTTTTTGTACCTGATCCCCATCATTTCTAGTTCATGCCGATGTATTGCTATGTCATGTTGCTGCACTTTTCATATAGTTTTACCCCTGTTTGTACAGCATAAAAATAACAGTTTCTGCCATGTTTCTCTGATTTTCACTAAGTCCTAGACCAGTAATGTTTTATTGCATTTTGCATGAGCTATAATTAGTTGTTCATGATGCCTTTTGCATGATTCTTTTTGACATGCCTTCACTGCCATGTCTACTTTAGTTGCATATCATTTGTGAGCATGTTTGCATTCATTATCCTGTTTATGCAATGCTCTATAGTGTGCTACCTGATGTTGGCAGATTGTGTTCCAAACTTGTATTGCTTGTATCTTTTTAACCGTAACTCCGTTTGGAGTGTTCTTTATATGTAACTTGATTAGTTTTTCGTGTACTTTGTGTTTATGCTATTTTTTGCTGCTGTTAACAAATATAAAATATGGTTTAGGACAGAACAATACCAATTACTTAAATTGTCGTGGGGTACTTAGTGTTATGCCATGTTTAGGATTTTGCCTGACTTAACTTGACTAGTATAGATAGATTACTTCGAGCTTCACCTCTTGACATGTTTGTGTGCTATGCCATGCTTCTGTGCTTTGCCATGTTAACAACTTTGTTGATCACCTGTAGCTAAACAACTTGAACCACCGTAAACGTGCGGTATCGTCGTGTGTGACGAGTACTCCACTTAACCTATTAGTAACCGCTCTCGACTGTAGGTGTGATGTCTCGTGTTGCCTTCTTGTTGATGCTTGCTCATGATTGCTTCGTAGTAATAGATGCTTGCTCGTTGATTTCTTTACAGTGTTTATCGTCTTGTGTGCTTCCGCGGGTACCTCTCGGAGACTATGCGAGCTTGCGATCAACTACACCTTCGGAACCCGACTTATCAACAGGCAAGGACTATACATTACTTATGATCCATTCTATTTCAACCAGCGGTTTGCATGCTAGTCTAGGTTAGGTTCGATGTTTGATCCTACCACATGTTTACAGCCTCTTTCAAACCGATACAGCCATGTCACCTCCCAGCAAACCTTGTACTGCTATGTTACTGTTGCTCGTTGCTCAGCCCCTGCTTAGTATGCATGCTTGGGATGCTACGATGTTACCCCCTGTTACTCCTTGGTTTGGGCTATCACATTATTATATTGTTGTTGATGATATGATTATTACAATGTTGATTATATTCGACGATGGATGGAAGGTCTAGGCTATCCCGCCCCGACGCTTTGTTCCATTCGAGTCACCTAGGATCCGAGTTCCGGGTATTGGTTTTAAGACTGAGCGTGCCTAACCGCGTGTGGGATTTTATGGGGTCCCCTTTTCTTACCTATCTAGCTTCAAACATTTCTAGTGGTGGCCCGAGCTGATTTACCATTTGAAACCCTGTGTGTGTGCTTGGTGGATCCCCTCGCAGTTTTTAAACAACCCGGACCAGCGGAGACATGGTTTCCCTGTTGGTCCACCTTTTACCGGCGATGGCCCGAGGCCTCACGTGAGGCGTGTCGGTAACCCAAACCCTGTTGAGATGGAAGAGTCCGATCCGAGAGCGTGGCTAGCTTTTGGATTGGGTGCCGACTCCCCAGGGGCCACCCGGATTTGTTCGTTGTTAGTTAGAGGGACTTGTCGTTTCGGATCTCTTGGAACTAAATCATAAAATGGTTGCCTGTGATGGGTAGCAACTGAGAGAGATGTGCGTGCGGAGCCTTGTAATGGGCAGTTGGTACACCCCTGCAGGGTTAAATCTTTTCGAGAAGTCGTGTCCACGGTTATGGACGACTTGAGACCTACTCCTTGTTCATAGACAACAACAACTGAAATAATCTTAATATAACTTGATCAACGTGTGTGTGCCTTGACTTCTTCTTCTTCGTTGAGATGCGAAGAAGAGGACAAGGATAGGATAGATGTTATGTTTGTGTAAGTAGTTGATAGCAAGACTTGTTGGAGGCGATTCCTCATCGAATGCTTGGATTCTTATCTTACTCTCTAGATCGTTAGCCACTTCATAAATGCTAGTGCGGCAACAACCTCACCACTTACCCCATCCTTACCGTAAACTACTAGTTGTCCTAGAATGACGAGTGATGAAGTCCTTGCTGGGTAAGTTGACCACTACAGTTAGATGCTGAGTACTTCTATACTCATGATACTACCCCCAAACTCTTTTCAGGGTTCTTGATCGACAACAGGTATGGTGTTCGACGTTTCACGTGGAGACTCGACGACGACTAGTCAGGCGGATCCCGGCGGAGGGTCTGGACCCGTGTGGTTATGGGATCTTCCGTTGTTGTAGTCTGTACTCAGACATGTATCTTCCGCTGTTGTATTGTATTAAGTCAGTTGTATGCCGATTGTATGAGATGTTGTATCCATGTAGCTGTAATGTTGTGATATCATGTTGGAAATCTGGGAATATGGCTTCGTCATATGTCGCAGTGGGGCCGATATGTGCTTCGTCCCCAGATGTGGATGGAAACATCTAGATCTTGAACAGTACCGCATATTGGGCCTTACAAACGGAGATATAGTTCCTCTAGTTGGTCCACACTGGTGAGCTAGGGAAGTCCCATGTTATTTAGGTGAGTCTTAACCCGACCTTAGCCATACGGTAGAGACCGATTCGAGAGCGCGGCCGGCTTTTGAGTTGGATGTCGACTCACCGGGGGCCACCCGGAATTGTGCGTTGTTAGTTAGAGGGACTCTGACGTTCCGAAGTTTCATGCGCTTAACTAGCCAAGTGGAAACCGGGCGTACATGCGAAGCCTATGATGGGCAGTTGGTTCACCCCTGCAGGGTTAAATCTTTTCGAAAATCCGTGTCCGCGGTTATGGACGACTTGAGACCTACTCCGTGTTCATAGAATAACATCAAATTGGATCATAATTAAAACTTGCCTACCGTGTGAGTGCCTTGGCTGCTTTTCTTCGTCCAGGGGGACCGAGAGAAGAACAAGGTTATGTTATGTTTGTCGTAAGTAGGTGGATAGTAGACTTATGACACGATGTCACGTGCATTCTTGGATCTTACCTCTACTCTATTAGAACGATAGCCACCATATATGCTAGTGCGGCTGCAACCTTTCCAATTACTTTGTCTTACCGTAGGAAGTTTGTTATCCTGTAATGATATAATCTCACGCCTCGTTTCTGTTTGTGCTTTTACTGTTTTGCCTGATCGACCGCTGCAGTTGATTACTACCTTGACCCGAGCACTGGATGTTACTTCGTGGAGGTGCCACCGGAGGACGATGATGAGAACGACTTCGCTCAGTAGATCCTACAGTTGGGTTCAGACGTTTCGTGGGTGGACTTGTTTATGTGTAGCCCTCTCTATGGCCATTTGGATTTTGACCGTACTCTGTCGTGTTTGTCTTCCGCTTGTTCCATGATGTACTGTTGGGTCCATGGACCTCTGAGATGATGTAATAAATACCAGCGGTGATGTATGCCCTGGACTCTATATTTATGTCTTAGTATAAAGTTCATTGTTCTTATATCTGTTGTCGAGAATCCGGCAGCGACACGAATGCGAGTGTCGTGAGTCGGTGGCCTTTTATGCGCTACTAACTCGAGCGGGACGCGAAAGCGACTAACTTGACTTAGCACCGCATCGGGGGCCTTACAACTTGGTATCAGAGCAGGACTGACTGTAGGACCCCTTACTGGCCGAAGTTGAGTCTAGAAACTATTTTGTAGTTACTAAGGAAAAATCGGAGAGTATGAACTCTTCTTTTTCTTCTTACCCCACCCTCCCACCCCTTTTTCCGTGAGGAAGTGAAACGTTGTTTTCTCTCTGCAACTTATCCCCTTTCAAAACAAATCTAGGTTCTTGTTTACATGAGGCTCCGATTCCTCTATAATTTTTTCCTAGCGACGAGAAGGGTTGGCGTACGTTGAGAACACTGAGCCGCCACTTGGGGTTGACAGCTCCACCTCGCTTACAGCGTATCTCAGGTGAAACTCCTATACGGGGATGGTTGTCATGCTCCGGATGTGGTTCCTCCCCCTGTACGAGACCGCTTCGGCGGGCCGCTCAGGGCAGATGTCTCAACGTTCAGGTCTTCAACCACTCGTATATATTGTTGTGTGCTCGCTAGCAGATTATTATCTTGGATTCGGATGATCTAGGTTTGGGGATTCAAGTAGCACATAGCTTTCGACTTTCTGGGTTAACCTTGGTGGATTTTCAGCCTTCGGCTTCCTCATACCTCGTGAGGTAGTTTTGTTGTCAATATTGCTTTATCTTCTGGTTTCGTCAATGTTTCTACCATATTCTCATAAGTGTTCCTGTATAAAGGATGCCAAGAGCGAACATGCCACCGCTAGAGAACCATCTCCTTGGGGAGGCTGTGACCGCAGTGGCTCAGGGCACAACTGCGATCTTACAGATGCTCAGCAGTCTTCAGAGATCGTTCTTGGTAGGTTGCCTGTTAGTTCTGTTCCTGCGACAGTTCTGTGCGATTCCAGAGCGTCTCATTCCTTCATTTCCAAGTCCTTCGCTCAGCAGTTTGATTTCCAGGCAGAGGTGATGCCTTCGCCATTGGCCATCTCTACCCCGGGCTCTAAGTTCAGTTCAGCTGTCAGAGTTCCGAGTGCTCACATTCAGCTTCAGGGTCTCCTTCTATCTGTTCCTTGATTTCGCTTCCACGTTCCGACATTGATGTCATTTTGGGCATGGATTGGCTTGTGCAGTACAAGGCCAATATTGATTGTCCGACCAGATTCGTGAAGCTGACACATGATTCAGGCGCAGAAGTCGTGTACACTTGTGGCTCAATGGCAGGAGCAACACAGTTGTACGCCTTGAACGCAGGAGTCGCACCTTTGCTTGAAGAAGTCAAGGTTGTCTGTGAGTTCCCAGACGTCTTTCAAGAGGAGTTGCCAGGAATTCCCCCAGTTCGAGCTATTGAGTTCGTTATTGAGCTAGATCCTGGTACCCAGCCAATTTCTCGGCATCCATACAAGATGTGTTCGAAGGAGTTGATTGAGCTCAAGAAGCAATTGACAGAGTTGGAGGCAGGCGGTTTTATCCACGCGAGCACTTCCCCTTGGGGTGCACCAGCTTTGTTTGTCCAGAAGAAGGATGGGACTAGCCGCTTGGTCCAAGACTATCGCGGTATTAACAAGAAGACCATCAAGAACAAATACCCTTTACCCCGTATCAATGATCTGTTCGAATAGTTGAATGGGGCAAAGGTGTTTTCCAAGCTTGACTTGAGGATGGGGTATCATGAAATCCGTGTTCGTGAAGAGGGCATCCCCAAGACCGCGTTCAACACACGTTATGGGTTGTATGAGTTCACAGTCATGACTTTCGGCTTCTGAAACGCCCCTCCAACATTCATGAGAGCTATGAACTATTTGTTCCAAGAGTGGCTTGATGTGTTTGTGATCCTCTACCTCGACGACATTCTTGTCTATTCCAAGTCAGAGGCTGAACATGAGGAACATCTACGCCTGGTGATGTCTACGCACGCTTCTATTCTTGTAGACTATGTTGGGCCTCCAAGCGCAGAGGTTTGTAGGACAGCAGCAATTTCCCTCAAGTGGATGACCTAAGGTTTATCAAACTCAGGGAAGTAGAGGTTGAAGATGGTCTCTCTCAAGCAACCCTGCAATTAAGATACAAAAAGTCTCTTGTGTCCCGAACACACCTAATATAATGGAAAATTGTATAGGTGCACTAGTTCGGCGAAGAGATGGTAAAATACGGGTGATATGGGTGGCAAAGCAAGGTAATGTAAATCTTAATAAATAAAAATAGCAAGGTAGCAAGTGACAAAAGTGAGCACAAACGGTGTTGCAATGGTGGAAATAAGGCCTAGGCTTCATACTTTCACTAATGCACTAGTAGGAAATAGGCTATAGCCGCCAGCTTATTGCTGGCGGACACAAAAAGTTGTACGCGAGTGATAGTATCACTGGCGTACAGAAATGTGTGCACGCCAGGGAAGTAGGTGGTATCACTGGCGTACAAATGTTTGTGCACGCCAGAGGCACGACTTGCCCCGGGCTAGGCAGCGGGGCTAACTACCACTGGCGTACGGTTTCCACGCCCGCCAGCGCTAGTGCAGTCACCGCTGGCGTACATATTTGTTTGTACGCCAGAAGTAATTTGCCCCGAAATTACTTTTAGCTGAAGGTTCTATTGCTGGCGGGCACTATATTTCGTACGCCAGTGCTAACGTATGTAGCTATGGCGGCCAGAAGAACTGTACGCCAGCGGTAATACTGTGCAATTATTGATGCTTCGGCTGCCACCATGTCCCTCCATTATTGCAACACCATTATTGTTCTTCTCACTAGCTCAAAGTTCCTCCCCTTCCCCCCATCTCCACCACACTTTCTAACAAATTAAAACTAGTTTAGGTGATAGATCTAGCTCCATTACCCTTCTAATTTCCTCTCTACCAAAAGAAATGACCACAAAAGAACCAAATCTAGCTCCTTTTGGTGTGGATCCAAATATATCATCTCCTAGGTCTAGCTAGATCTATCTACATCTCTCTTCCTCTCCTACATTGCCTCAATTAAGGTGAGGGATCAACATAATTGTGCTATTCTTGTATTGTGCCCGGATATGTGATGATGCATATATATATGTGTGTTATTCTCTTGATGATGATGACGCATGCATATAGTAGATGATGAAATTTTGCCGGATATGTGATGGTTCATATATGTACTATTCTTGTATTGTGCAGGAAATGATGTCAATATTATGCCGGAATGTTGATTCATTTCCGTTTCGGCAAATTTTGACACTCTCTTAGTCCTATTTGTAGGAAGGTCATGCCAATTTTTTTCATGAAAAATGATTGTTTTACTTGTCTTGTGATTCTATATCACGTGCAGGCGATATGGCGCCCGGCCGTATGAGTGAACGTGTCGTGAACAAATATTTGAGATACGCTAGAGACGACATGATAGAAAATAACCGCACAGAGATATGATGTCCGTGTCGCAAATGCAAAAAAGTGGGCTTGCTGAACCCATTTTCGGGAGAGTAGCTGGAGCATCTGCTAATACATGGTTTCATGGATGGACACACTCAGTGGCTTGATGAAGATGATGATGATGAAGTCCATGATGGTGCGGCGGATGGTCATGATCAGCATGAAAATAATAACAATCACGAGAAAGAAGACGAAGAGCCTCCTGATGATCCTCCCGCACATGATGTTGGAGATCTAGAAGATGCTGAACAACACGTAACCGAAGACGATGACATGCAAACACTGCTAGCTTCAGCCGTGCGGGACCCTCATCTCAAAGAGCTTCTTCTAAAGAAGACGACTAACTGCATATCTGCTAGTATAGAGCAAGCTAAGCTAGCACAACTGGAGGTAGACTCGAATACTCCGTTGTATCCAGGTTGTGGATCGGAAGACTCTCGCTTGAAAGTAGCGCTCGATGTTCTCAAAATGAAGGCAAAACACAAATGGACCGACGTAAGCGTCGACGCTAGCCTGCAATACTGGCAGAGTAAGCTTCCAGAGGGCAACTCGTGTCCTACAAGTTGTGATGAGGCCAAGAAAGTCGTGTGCCCCTTTGATTTACCGCATGAAAAATACCACGTGTGCATCAATGATTGCTACATTTATTGGAAAGAGGACGCAGACAGGATCACATGTCCTTTGTGCAATGCCGCTCGATACAAGAAAGGGAAGAAAGAACCTCGGAAAGTTGTGTGGTACTTTCCCCTCATTCCCCGTTTGCAGCGGTATTTCGCGGACTACAAGGAAACAAAGCTCATGCGGTGGCACGCGGACAGAAAAAATGTAGTGTTGAAAGATCCAAAACGGTGTGAAAAGGCAGTTCTGACACACCCTTCGGACGCAAGCCAATGGAGAGCATTAGACGGCGTCGATGCAAGTTTCGCGGCAGATCCGAGGAACCTCAAGTTGGGTGTGAGCACCGACGGAGTGAATCCATACAGCAACCAGAGCAGCACACATAGCACTTGGCTCGTGTTTGTGTGGATATACAACCTTCCCCCTGGTTATGCATGAAGAGTAAGTACATACACATGTGCATGCTAATTCAAGGGCCAAAACAACCAGGCAACGACATCAATCTATATCTAAAGCTACTGAAAGATGAGCTAGACACGTTATGGGAAGGTGTGAACACATGGGATGCCGTCGCAGAAGAATATTTCCCTATGAGAGCCGCCTTGCTTTGTACGGTGCACGACTATCTCGGCCACGGATATGTCACAGGCCAGGTTTGCCACGGACATTGGGGATGTATGAGGTGCATGGATGATCCAACGTTTATGCAGCTTAAGAAAGATCCCGGGTCTTCAAAAACTGTCTACACGGGGCATCGAAGGTGGTTACACAAGGATGACCCGTGGAGAAGGCATGGAGACCTTTTCAATGGTGAAGATGAGCTCCGGGGACCTCCACGTAAGAGGTGCGGTGAAGAAATATATGAGTTGTTGAATGATTGGGATCAGTGCCCTAAGCCAGGAAAGAAGCAAAAGGCACCAAAACCGCTCCTCGATGTATGGAAGACGAGGTCTGTGTTTTGGGACTTGAAGTACTGGCCTGTTCTCGATACGCCTGATTGCCTTGATCTAATGCATATCACGAAGAATGTGTTCGAGAGTTTGTTTGCCACTCTGCTCAACATGCCGGAAAAAACAAAGATGGTCCAAAAGCAAGAAATGACCTGATACATCTAGGTATTAGGGAAGAGCTTCACGGGGGAATCGAGTCATCGGGTGATGAGGAGACGAACCGACACAAGGGAAAAAAGGTTAAGAAAAATGACTACCACTGCCCCCCATCCTATTTCACTCTAAGTGAGAACGAGGTCCAACAATTGATCAAGTGCCTTCTAGGAGTCAAAACCCCTTTCGGTTATTGTGGGCTGATAAGCAGATATCTAGACCAACAGAAACAAAGGTTCAGCGGGATGAAGTCCCATGAATGTCATGTGATGATGACACAACTATTTCCGGTTGCGATTCGAGGGATAATGGACAAGCACGTACGCAAAACTCTTTTCGGTTTCTATAACTTTTTCGACTTGATCTCTCGAAAGTCGATTACACGGAAGCAACTCACAAGGTTGCAGGAAGAGATCATTGTGATATTATGCGAACTTGAGATTTACTTTCCACCCGCATTCTTTGATATTTGTGTGCATCTGTTGGTCCATATCGTGGATGATATCATCCACCTCGGACCGGCGTTCCTGCACAACATGATGCCGTTCGAAAGGATGAATGGAGTCATCAAAGGATTCGTTCGTAACAGGGCCCGTCCGGAAGGAAGCATCGTTCAGGGCTATCTCACCGAAGAGTGCATCTCCTTCTGCACGAATCTCTTGGGCGAAGTCGATGACCCTATTGGCCTACCCAGAAACAGGCACCTTGGCAGGCTCGATGGAGTAGGCCACAAGAATGGCCGGAGGGAATTGCATGTGGACTTTGAAAAACGACGCGTTGACTTTAACAGGGCGAACTTGGTAGCTCTACAACACCTTGAAATGGTCGATCCCTGGTGCAAAGAGCACGAAAACATCATTAGGAAGAAGTACATTGACCAAGGTAGGGAAAGGACTAATGGGGAAGTAATCAGAGAGCACAACTCCACTTTCTTGCGTTGGTTCAAAGAACGCCTTATCGCTGATCCACCAATGGATTGTCCAGAAGGCAGACTCTTATATGCTTTGGCACATGGTCCCTCCCCCAACGTTGCGACATTTCAGGCATATGATATAAATGGGTTCACATTCTACACAGAAGAAAAGGATAAAAGTTCTGTTTATCAAAACTCAGGAGTTACGATGGTATCCTCAATCGGTAATGAAAAATTAAGATACTACGGAAGGATCGAGGAGATATGGGAGCTTGACTACTCTGGAGAGAAGGTGCCGATGTTTTGTGTCAGATGGGCTAGGAGATCAACTGTCATGAAAGAAAACAAATACTTCACCACCATGGTTATACCCGAAGCCGGCAGCACTTCATCAAGCGTGAACGTCACTGCGCAAAATGAGCCATGGGTATTGGCTAAGCACGTGTCGCAATGCTTCTTCATAACAGACCCCTGTAGGCCTAGTCGTATGGTCGTGAGGAGAGGCAAAAGAAACATCATAGGAATGGCTGACGAAGACGACTTCGATATGTTCGGCGACCCAAATATCAAAGATGATGAAGATGACGACGATAGGGAAAAATACACCACAAGAAGGAGTAGAACGACGCTACCTAGGTCAGGTCGTCCGTTCAAAAGAAGTAGTCATGATGTCGGGCTAAATTATGCAACTGCGACAAAAAAAGGCAAGAAAATTAGCAAACGCTGAGAAAGACGTGCAATGTGTGCGAAGAAACTAGCTAGTATTGATTTCTCTTTTGTATGAGACTACAAACTTGTTGTATCGATGAACTAATATTCGATGACACTCTTATTATATGTACCTCTCTTTTGTAATATATATCTTTGAATACTTGCAATTATGTTATTAAGTCATAATTTTTTTGACCATTTTTATATGAAAACAACCCTTTTAATAAAATAAAGAGAAAATCAAATATCATCAAGAATAAAAAAAGCAAATACAAAAAAAGAGCTCTGGCGGACAACCCTGTAGTACGCAAGTGGTAGGCTCACCTCTGGCGGACGACTAACTACGACCGCCAGAGAAAAGAAACTACCACTGGCGGACACCTACATAACGTCCGCCAGTGAAAGGAGCTGCCACTGGCGGATGCTTATGCCTGTTCGCCAGTGGTACTTGTGTACCTGTTGACTATGGGCGAGCCCACCCACCCCGTGCGCATCTCTCCTCCACTCCACTCCTTCTCTCTTATCTTCCAGCCCACGCCGCCGCCGCCTCCCATTGCCGCCGCCGTCTCCCATCGCCGCCTCCCCGTGGACCACGTGGACACCTCCCGTGCAATTCCACGTCGTCGCGCCCGCGCCCACACCTCCTCCAGTCGCTGCACAGGAGCACGGTGACCCTCCTCTTTGGTGAGCACCAGAGCTAGGGCTACGGCGAGCACCCGTTCTAGGGCTACAGCGAGCACCCGAGGAACGCCGTTGTCCTCTCAACTGAACCGCGCACGGCGACCTCGTCTTTGGTGAGCACTTCTCCCTCTGCTTCCCTCCTCTGCAACCACTCAGTTTCAAGATTTTTTTCCATACAACCAAGATCTATGACGTCCTCTCAATTGAATTGATCTTAGTTATGACAATGCAAGCCATGCTCTATGAATGGGTTTTTTAAAACTGAAATTGGATTTAAAAACTATGTGTTTGTGTATCGGTGTATGTCAGTTTGATGCATTTTATATCAAATTCATTCCATGTTGTAGAAATAGATGATGTATCGAGAATGTGTGGGGTATTTTTGGGTAGTTATAAGTGCCAAAGTTTATCCTTGTTGCTGATTTTATTTTTGAAATTGGATTTAAAAACTATGTATAAAGTGGCAGCTTCTTTCTGTACACGGGCAAGTTTCCTAGTTAACCAATAAAGCTAGCTACATTTTGCCCTAGATCAAACAACCTAGATCAAAAAGATAACTACATTTCCATGGTAGTAGAAATTTGTGGAAAAAAACTGAATTAATTACAGATTTTACCCATGCTCCATGTTGAATACACTACACTATCCTACACTTTCTCTTTCTCTGCACAAGCACTTTTCCATGCTCCAAGATCATCATAGGGCTGCTGACCTTGGTGAATGTACAGGGAGAAACCCCATTGTTGTTAGCTCTGTGTGGGCATCTGATAATCACAATTACTCTACTTCATTAGTGTCATGGGCTACTGCCAAAATGGAACAACTCAAGGCCTCTTTGGATTCTAGGATTTCAATCCTTACGATTTTTCAATCCATAGGTGTCTTAAATAGATGCTACATATAATGTGTTCTTTGAAAATATGAGAAAATCTAGCTTGGCCCAATAAACCTTGTTGGTGGTTTGCTAATGAAGTACTCCCTCCGTTCTAAAATAGTTGTCTTAGCCTACTTTGTACTAGAGTTAGTAACAAATTGAGATAGTTTACAAGTTGCACCAAGCTTGTACTACATCACACTCCAACATCGGTTTATCTTCTTGCTGTGGTGGGTGAATCACTCAATACTGAAATGAGCTTGGTAGGAGACTACATAGGGTAGCATTTTGGTATATTTTTATAACCTATTTTGCTACTGTTTTGTTAATTAGGTGGTTATGCCCATCCTAATATATGTTCTTATATTATAGAAAAGCAAGACGATTCGCCGCACCGCAGCCAGGACGCCTTACCACAGCCCCGTGTGCTCCAACCTTCGAGGTGATCTCTTCATGGCTACTACTTGTGTGTGTGCCCTGGTCTATATGGGTTTTCTAGTGCTGTTGGGTATGTGTTGGTGAATGTGTGTTGCTGGGTGTGTGCTGCTGAGTGGTGCTCTAGCTATAAATGGGCTTGGTGTGGTCTATATGAGTTTTGTGTTGTTGGTTGTGCTGCTGTCTTGTAGCTATATATGCTTTGGTCCAGTTTGCAGGTACCCATGAGGCCTTGAGATTGCCGGAATGTTGATTAACTTCCGTTCCGGCAAATTCGGGTACTCCATATGTCCTATTTTCAGCAAAGGTCATGCCAAAATTTTCCGTGAATTTTTGCATGACTTATGCTAAAAATAGGACATAGCAGAAGTAATATATATATTTTTAGTGCATACTGATTATGAGAAATTTAACTCATTTTTCTACTGTTTAAATGACCTAGTATACACACATGCTACATTTTTATAACTCATTTTGCATTAACCTATCCCACTTACTAGTAGTATTTTGAAATGGTTATAATAGATGTCAAACAACGATGAAGCCGGTGGTTCTCGGGTACCTGTCGATCCTGAGGAGCATCACCCTTATTTCTCAATGCTTGCGGGTGAACACTTTGACGCTGATCAACATGATGAAGACGGGGATGCAGGCAATGAGACCACTACTAGTGGTGCCGGGGATGGCAACGAGACCACTACTAGTGGTGCCGGGGATGGCAACGCGACATCTGGTAGCGAAGCCAAGTGGCAGCGTAAGGAAAGGGGCCCAAACAAGCTCTGCACCATCCGGGAAGAATTTACGGAGGTGGACCCCGCTAGCGGTTTGCCTACACTTCCTGTTCATGTTGCAAAAGGGTACGGCGACAGCATTGGATGCATCCTTCGAGAACTTGTCAACCTCAATGAAGAGGACTTAAGGTAAAAAAGCAACGAACCTTTGGCCACCCTCCTCATTCAGCGGTTGCACGCGCGATAAGTTCCCGGAACCCTATGATAACCTTGATATCAAGAAAAATCTGGCGAACACATTCGCCCTAGGCAAGTTCAGCAAAGCCTTGTCCACTTGGAAAGGGTATGTGAGGCAGGAGCTTGATGCGGGTTCCAATTTGATAAGATCAAGGGCCACTGTCCCTCAATTTCGGAAGAGGACATCAATGTTTTCAAGGCCAAACATGACCTACCTGCAACTAAGGCGCTTAGGAAGTGGGGGAAAGATATGCATAAGAAGAACGTAGCTCCCCACAATCTCGGAAGCCGTGGTTACCCCGGAAAGCAGCCAGTTTGGGATAAGGAGGACGCGGAAAGGAAAGGGCCGGACCCCTACCCGAAGTTTAAGAACCCGCTCGGAAATCGATTTGTGCGGGCTCGATACCGGGTAAATCCAAAAACCAAGGAGCTAGTCACGAACGCGAAGGTCAAGGACCTTGAGAACAAAATTCGGGAGGAAGAATCATTAGCTCAATCTCAAGGATCCTCAACCCAGGTGCCGTTTGACAACTCTTTTGAAAGGGCGCTAAACAGGGTAAAATACTTGCCGGTGTCAGCGCCGCCGCATCGTGGCCGTGTGGTGGGCACCGGACTCAGTCACAAACATTCATTTTACTACCCCGAGACCAAGGAGGAACGAAAGGAGAGGAAGAAGAACGAAGAGAAGAATGTGAGGGAAGAACTGGAGACCGTGAAAGCTGAGATGCCCAACATAATCTCGGCGCAAGTGACACAGACGGTCAACGACCTCCTTCCTACCATGATGAAGTCGATTGCGGAATGGATCGACGGAGGCCGACAAGGGCCTCTCCCAGTGATCACCTTAGGTGCCAGCGGCTCGAATAATGAGCCGCCTATTGTGGAGAATACGACGGCGACCGGCAACACACCACAAGGTGTGAGGGATGAATCGCCGGCCGGCACCGCGCCTCGTAGCAGCCCTTCCATCTCTTACACGCCGGCGGTCGTCCGCGGTGCTTCCTCATTAGACGAGCTCAACGCCTTGACGGTAAATAAGCGCAGCAAAAGTCTCGACTAGTTTAATTTGCACTTTCTTGCCCCTCTCTAACGCCTTACATGTTTTCGCAGGCCGACGAGGTGGGATGCACATTGCTATTACAAGTTAACAATGAGCTGAAGGACGTGGCAAAGGCACGTATCGTGGAACCACTTAACCGTGTGTTCCACACAGTGCCTATGGCCGATACCATGTTTAGGGTTGCATTGGACCGGGTGTTTTCGGGTTGCGCCAATTTGGATCCTCCGACTCAACCCCCCGAAGCCGATAGCGAGTTGAACCTCGACCAAGGCTTGTCTTGGCCCATGCTATGGCCTAAAGAACTGATTCGTGTGGACTCTTGTTTCACCACCCCACAGCAAAACGAGCCCTTTGCTGCTCAACCTGCGGATCTTGATCACGACGACAATGATGCTCGCGTCGAAGACTGACTCGTTGATTACGAGGAAGTATTACCTGCTGCCAGCGAGGGTCCTCTTGATGATACACTAGTCGCCGGTCCGAGCCAGGGTCCTCCCTCCTGCCGCGCAGATCAGACAGATAAATTTTGCTCGAGGCGTCTATTCTCTTCTCAAGGAGCGCCAGAAGCAGCCCCCTTCAGCCCTGGTGATCCAGCTGGTCTCAGCCAAGACACACTCAAAGAGGCGCTCCAAGATTCATTTGTGCAGCGTAGCAAGAAGACGACGGGGCAGAAAAGAATTAAGAAACGTGCCTTTGACTCCAGCAGCCAGCCGGTGGAGGGGTGTAGGAAGCCGATACGGGTCCAGGACAAGGTACCCATCATAAACTGGCATCCGATCCATGAGTTGGGTAAACCTATGTTGCCGCCAATTTTTTTAGAAATCGTCACTTTGGATATGAGGAGCCTCCATAATTCTGTTCTCTATGTGGAGTCGAATCTTGCTAATGATGACAATCCAACATACCCGCTTTTCATAGGAAAGGTATCGGAGGGCTTGGGCTTTGTGGATCAATACCCAGGGGACTTGTTCTTCTTGAGGTTTAATGACATCTTTGACATGTTCCACATGAATGCGCTCCACCCATCCATGGTCCGCCTGGTTGCGCTCAGCTTGGCTCACCAGCTCATCAAAGAGAATACCCCGAATGTCGCTATAATGGACCCCTTCTACATGCAAGAAATGTTCTTGAACAACCCTAAGGGTAAGGTAGCGGCAACGAAGTACATCGAAGATTTCTTCGTGGATCATCCCTCCAAGAACATATTTCTCATGCCTTACTTTCCTGAGTAAGTCATTCTCGCTTGCAGCCGTAACATGCTTTCGTAGATTTCCTATTGTTAAACTAATCTGAGGCTGATAATCTCTTTGAACCACGAACTATTTTGTGTAGCAACCAATATGGCACCCTCATCGCTCTGGAGCCGAAAGACTCGCTTGCCATATATCTCGACTCGGGGAGTCATCAGAAGTACAAAGACTACAAGCTAATCAAAGATGTTATAGATGTTGCTCTCACTGGCTACTCTTATAGGGAGGGCATCATAAAAAGAAAAAAAATCAAAGGCGAGGAAAGTACACATTCATACATAAAACTGAGTTCGCCTGCATCAAGCAGGCGCCAGGCAGTACGAGGGAGGCCTGGTACGTCATCTATCATTTGCGAGAGTATATAAAGGATGAACAACGACTACAATATTCGTCGTCTCTCGCAAAATGGTGCGATACCTTGGCGGTGTCCTCCGATGCCGAAATAAGACAAGAGTTCGGCCGAATTCAGCAAATGATCGCGCGGACGATCACCATGGATGTCATACATAGCGATGGGGTGTTCTTCTACAGTCATCGTCCACCACCTAACGCTGAAATAGAAGCCCGCTTACATCAACATGGCGATGACAGACCGTTCAACTCATTGCAAGGTTGTCTCCCGTTCCCTCCATTGAAGACGAAGCCGAAGTCGAAGCCGAAGCCGAGCAAGAAGTGAGAGGGTGTGTTCTCTATGCATGTAGCTAGTTTTTTTTTGAACAATCGATGAACATGTGTTGTAAACTTTATCTCATGTTGAACTTGTGTACGTATTACATGATGCATGAACTAAGTCTTCTTTTATGCATGATGAACATGTAGCTAGTTTTACATTGAACTAAGTCTTCTTTTATAATGCATGAATGTACACACATCTTCCTTTTTAACTATCTTGGTTAATATTTATATATGTCTTTTATAGATGAAGAAGTGGTATGTGGTGTACGAAGGTAGCGTTCCAGGAGTCTATGAGCACTGGGAAGATTACTTCAAGCAAGTGAACAAGTACAAGGGCAACAACTACAAGAGCTACAAGAGTAAAGCGGAGGCGGAAGCTCGGTACTTGAACTACCGGCAAGGGCAAGAGAGGAAGAACCACCGGATGAAGTCCAACTTCCTCGTGATCCCCTTCTTGCTCATCGTCTTTACCATTCTCTTGTATGAGATACAATGAAGTCCAACTATCGAGATGTAGTTTGTGTGTGATACAATGTAGTGATGTAACTCCCAACTTGTCTATTTTTCGGTTTGTGATCTATGTGTGATACAATATGTGAGATCCACTACACAACTTATCTATTTTGGTTAGTAATGTGATGTAACAATATTTGATCACTCTTGTATATTTGAACTTATGAATTCAGTGTATTTGTATTGTGTTGGTAAACTGTGAAAATATTTGAGTATTTGTGTGCTGGAATAACTAGTTTTAGCAGAAAAGTAATTCCAGAAAATATATTGCTGGCGTACAGAAAAGTTATTGCTGGCGGACAGTACCAAATCCAAAAATTGTACTGCTGGCGTACATATTGTTGACCACTGGAGGGCAGATGTGGACGCCAGAAGCATACCTCTGGCGGGCATACTTCTTGTACGTCAGCGGTAAGAGAAGGTAGCGCTGGCGTACAGTTTGTACAGTTTGTACGCCAGCGGTACCTGTTACCACTGGCGAGACAACGCTGGCGTACGCCCGCCCGCCAGCGGTAGGGAAAACCTGTACGCCAGCAGTAGCCTATTTCCTACTAGTGATGGCAACTCCCAACAACATTAACATAGTCTGATCACATGATATTTCCCATAAAACATGCAATGGAGACGTACTCGGAGGTTATTCCTTTGTGGTCAAGAGAGGACGAGAATTGTGTAGGGCTACAAAATCACACCTCAGAGTTCGTAGTTCTCATCTATGGATTTCCCAATGTCACCACGGCCATCCAAAGAGAGTACCACAATCACCACAACATATCTAAAGGATAGTCAAAGACAAGCACCAAGAAACTCTCAATCTTCAATCCACACACAAAAGAGGAAATCACTCATGAAAATATTCTTCTAACCCATGTCCAATAGACCGCTGTCACCTTGGTCTCGGGGATTATACTAGATAAGATCAAGTGAGTACATCAAATCCAATACATAGAAGAGGGGGAAATATCATGGGATCACCCTAGATTAACATAGCCAATGATCAAAACAAAGATCACATCATGGGAGAGAGATAAACCACATAGATCAAGATACAAGCCTTAGACCCGAGTGGGAACTACTCACACATGGACATGGTGAGAGGGAGAGTTGTTGATGGAGAGGTGCAGCCCGGAGGAGATGAAGGAGACGGCGACGGCGGCGCCCACGGCCACGGCGGTGGCCACGACCCTTGGGGGCAGCGGCCCTTGTCCCCTTCTTCTTCCTTGGATATGGTGCTGCTGTGGATACTGATCTCCCTCTCAAGACGGCTGCCAAGGGGGAGGAAATTTCGTTGTTCCCTTTGACCTTGGTTTCCTCTCTTTATATAGACTCTCGGGTTCCCGTTGTCCAGATTACGTCTTCTGTATTTCGGGGTTTATGGAAGCATCCGAACTCCGATTGGGCCGAATTTTATGTCTAAATCCATCCGAAAAAAATTCCCTACAACTTAGTAGTTTTAAGTGTTTCCGTTTGAGGCCGTTTTCTAGCGTTTCCGAGGCGATCTTTAAAACCTGTCTGGTGGGGACAGATTTCGGGAGAGTTAGAGTCCAACTCCTACAAGGCTCCTTTTTCTGTTTTTTTTCCTTTATCCAAGTAATTTCTACACATAAAGTAGAAAAACAAGAAATTGTGCACTCTTGCAACCATTAATAGGTTAGTTCCAAAATATGTTATAAAAAGATATGAAAGTGTATCAAAAGCATAGCAATATCACACAAAACATGCATGGAGCAAGCAGAAATTATAGATACGTTTGGGACGTATCAACATCCCCAAGCTTATTTCCTGCTCTTCCTCGAGTAGGTAAATGATAACAAGCATAATTTCTGTGGTGACATGCTATGAACCATAGAACTTTGAAAGTGATGCAATCAAAGCATGCAATTCAATTCAAGTCTTAATAAGCAAGAGTCTATATTAGCATTGACACAAGCAACAAAATAACAAAGTGTGAAAGAGCTCTTGCTGTACGTGACTCGAATGTCTCAAAATGGTGTTTGCGTGCAAGAAGGGGGATATGGGAGTACGGGAGAAAAAGTATACTTGTTGAGAACTCAATCTACTAAAGTTTCAAACTTGGTCTTCTTTGGAATCTTATCTTGACTCATCCCCAGACCACTAGCCAGGTAGAAGTCAAAATGATACACTCCTTTTCGATATTTTGAGCACTCATGCAATGGATGAGTGTAAGCAAGAAAGTTGACACTTCAGATGGCAAAGAGAGAAAAATGATGGAGCAGGAAGACAAAAACAGTGTGAAAGGCTCACATCAATGAGGACAATCATAGGCGAGAGAAAGCCAAATGATAGATATGATGTGAGGAGTAGGGATTCCCATGCAACGGATGCACATATGAGCTAAGGTAAGCTCTCCAATGGAACTTTGTGGGGGTGCATCCAACTTGCATGCTCAAGAAGACCTAGAGCTCATTTGAGGAGGCTCATCATTGGAATATACAAGCCAAGTTTTATAGTGTGAAGGTCCCCACATAGCTATATGCATGAATGATAATTTCTATGCAGTACAAGATATAAGATGGAGTACGAGTGTGGATCTCTCAAAAGGAATAGTAGTGTGCCCCCTTCTCTCTTTTTTTTCTTTTCTTTTTTTTTTCTTTTTTTGTATTTTTTGCTGGCCTCAATGGCTCTTTCTATTTCTCTCATTTGTCCTCTTTGGGATCTTTTAATTTGTCCTCTTTGGGATCTTTTAATTTGTCCACTTTGGGATCTTTTCCTCACTTTAGGGGAAACACTCTGTATATTATAAAAAGTATAGAACATATTTAACACTTTACAAAGTACTTAAATCATAAAGAAGATGTGACTATCATGATGTATGCAAATGTATGCCTCTGCCAGTGTAGCAGGATATGCAATGATACTAGCACGTCATGTAGCAATGATTAGGGCAAGGCCCAACTAGCATGCGGCTCATCGATCAAGCAAGTAGCATGTATGACATGAAGATCAAGTCATGACAAGGTGGATGTTGCATCGCAATGTATCTCGGAAAGGCTATGGAAATGCCTTGATAGGTAGGTATGGTGGATGTTTTGAGGAAGGATATAAGGAGGTTTATGATGACAGAGCGTATCATGCCAATGATTTGGATGTACCGGAGAAGGTGGACGCCAACTCTCGGAGTGAGACGGAGGCAATGCACGGCACAAGAAAGGCTAGAAAAATATGGGAAGGTGGACGCCAACTCTCGGAGTGAGACGGAGGCAATGCACGGCACAGGAAAGGCTAGAAAAATATGGGAAGGTGGAAGTGTCAACTATCGAATACTCACATTAGTCCGAAGAACTCATGCACTTATTTCGGTAACTCTCAATCTAATAAGGAGGTTTCACAAAGAGACAATAACCCTGAGGAGGAGTGTATGGGGGTTTGGTTATCCTTGCGCATCCTCGACTCATGGTACGTGAGTGTACTCTAATATTCGACCCCTCAGAAGAGTAGTGATCCATCTAGTAGCTAAAGTTCTCAATTAATTTTGTAAGTTTTGAAAATAAACACGGATTGCCCAAAATACTACATCTATCACTAATAGGCTAAAGCTCTTGATACCAAAAGTCCACATTACTCAAAACAATACCTCAAAACTATTGCAAGTTATTACTGAAATTAAATAGCAACCTCAATTACCTACTTTCAAGACAAGACACAACTCAGTGCAACAACCATCTCTCTTAACAATGTAAAAATGAAAACTAAAGAGAGTTCCAGAAATAAACTAAACAAAAGCCAAGGCTCTTGCTAAAGACAAACTAAAACTAAAACTAAACATGGCAGCAGCTTTGAAAAGATAAAGAACACACAACAACAAAAAGATAGGCATGAAAAATCCTATGATGTGTTCTAGATTTTGAAAGTGGAGCGTGTTTCTCTCCCACACAAACAAAGCTGGGCTCTAACTTGTTGTGAACAGCAAGCAAAGCTAAAGAAAACTAAAAAGGAAATAAAGAGCAAGACGCTCCAAGCATAGCACACAACGCATGAAGTGATAAAAATATAGTGAAACGAAAGACGAACTGATAATTGTTGATGGAGAAGGGGATGCACGGGGGCATCCCCAAGCTTAGACGCTTGAGTCTCCTTGAATATTTGTTGGGGGTGCATGGGGGCATCCCCAAGATTGAGCGTTGGACACTCCTGAATCTTCTTTCATCATCTTCCCTCGCACACTTGAAAACTCCCTTCATACATAAATCATCATAATCTGATTAGCGAGGTTATTACCCATAATAAATTAAATTTTCCCCGCTGGATATAAATATATTCTTGAAGTGCTACTGTTTCTCAAGATTTCCAAAAAGTTTTTGCAAAGAAAAATCAAGCTTAAGGTTTGCAAAACGAAGAAAGGGCAAAACAGGACAGAATCTGTGAAAAACAGACTAGCAGGTAGTAAAGAATTTTTTAGGGATACTTCTGCAACTCAAATAAAAAAACTCAGAACATACTAAAGTTACGTAATTGTATAGATCACGCTGTGTAAAAATTTCAGCTCAAAAAGATGAACTGGGATTTTTCTGTGATTTTTATAGTCACGAGGACAGAATCTGTTTTCTGGACAGCATGTCACAACTTTCACTTCCCTTGTCATATGAGGCTATAAATGGCACAAAGCTTGAAAAATAAAGATACAATGATGATGCTACATTATTAACAATCATCAAGACCACTAAAAACATAAGAAAAACAAAAAGGAAATCCTAAATTCGTTGCGGGCTGCCTCCCGAAAGCGCTTCTTTAAAGCCATTAGCTAGGCTTAATGCTTTAATGATGCTCTCGCAGGAATAAGAGTTGAAGAACAAAAGAGAGCACCAAGAATAAAATACCAAACACATTTAAGCCTAACATGCTTCCTATGCATAGGGATATTATAGAGAAATAACTCATTGAAGCATAAAGATATTAGCATAGGAAGGAAAAATAAGTGCAACTTCAAAACCTTCAACATAAAGAGAGGGAACTTGATATTATTGAAATATCTATGAGCATATGTTCCCCTCTCATAATAATTTTCAGTGGGATCATGAATAAACTCAACAATATAAGTATCACACAAAAAATTCTTATCATGATCCACAAGCATAGAAAATTTGTTACTCTCCACATAAGCAAAATCCTTCTCATTACTAATAATGGGAGCAAACACAAGAAAATAGCTATCACATGAATCATTCTTATCATGATGCACTTGTAAAACATTATTCTTTATAGCATAAGTGTCATCACAATAATCATCATAGTTGGGAGGCAAAGTATAATCAAAATAAATTTCCTCATCAAAATTTGGGGGGCTAAAAAGATCATCTTCATAAAACGTAGCATCCCCAAGCTTATGGTTTTGCATATCATTAGTATCAAAAGTATTCAAAGAAGACATGCTAATAACATTACTACTATCATGAGTGTTGTGCAAATAATAAAGCTCCATAGGCTTTTTGATCTCCTCCTCAATCACTTCATGTCCTAACTCAAGATAGAGCTCATAAAGCTCTCTCATAAATTTTTTGTTGTTTTCCATAAAGCCTAACTAGTGAAAATAAAAACAAGAAACAAAAAGAATTAATTGCAAGATCTAAAGATATACCTCCAAGCACTCACCTCCCCGGCAACGGCGCCAGAAATAGCTTGATGTCTACGCACGCTTCTATTCTTGTAGACTATGTTGGGCCTCCAAGCGCAGAGGTTTGTAGGACAGCAGCAATTTCCCTCAAGTGGATGACCTAAGGTTTATCGAACTCAGGTAAGTAGAGGTTGAAGATGGTCTCTCTCAAGCAACCCTGCAATTAAGATACAAGAAGTCTCTTGTGTCCCCAACACACCTAATACAATGGCAAATTGTATAGGTGCACTAGTTCGGCGAAGAGATGGTAAAATATGGGTGATATGGGTGGCAAAGCAAGGTAATGTAAATCTGAATAAATAAAAACAGCAAGGTAGCAAGCAACAAAAGTGAGCACAAACGGTATTGCAATGGTGGAAACAAGGCCTAGGCTTCATACTTTCACTAATGGCAACTCCCAACAACATTAACATAGTCTAATCACATGATATTTCCCATAAAACATGCAATAGAGACGTACTCGGAGGTCATTCCTTTGTGGTCAAGAGAGGACGAGAATTGTGTAGGGCTACAAAAGCACACCTCAGAGTTCATAGTTCTCATCTATGGATATCCCAATGTCACCACGGCCATCCAAAGAGAGTACCACAATCACCACAACATATCTAAAGGATAGTCAAAGACAAGCACCAAGAGACTCTCAATCTTCAACCGACACACAAAAGAGGAAATCACTCATGAAAATATTCTTCTAACCCATGTCCAATAGACCGCTGACACCTAGGTCTCGGGGATTATACTAGATAAGATCAAGTGAGTACATAAAATCCAATACATAGAAGAGGGGGAAATATCATGGGATCACCCTAGATTAACATAGCCAATGATCACAACAAATATCACATCATGGGAGAGAGAGAAACCACATAGATCAAGATACAAGCCTTAGCCCCGAGGGGGAACTACTCACACATGGACATGGTGAGAGGGAGAGTTGTTGATGGAGAGGTGCAGCCCGGAGGAGATGAAGGAGACGGCGACGGCGGCGGCCACGGCCACGGCCCTTGGAGGCAGCGGCCCTTGGCCCCTTCTTCTTCCTTGGAGATGGTGCTGCTGTGGAGATTGATCTCCCCCTCAAGACGTCTGGAGGAAATTTCGTTGTGCCCTTTGACCTAGGTTTCCTCTCTTTATATAGACTCTCGGATTCCCATCATCCAGATTACGTCTTCCGTATTTCGAAGTTTCTGGAAGCATCCGAACTCTGATTGGTCCTAATTTTATGTTTAAATCCATCGGAAACAAATTCCCTACAACTATGTAGTTTTAAGTTTTTCCGTTTGAGGCCATCTTCCGAGGCGATCTTTAAAACCTGTCTGGTGGGGACAGATTTTGGGAGAGTTAGAGTCCAACTCCTACAAGGCTCTTTTTTGTGTTTTTTCCTTTATCCAAGTAATTTCTACACATAAAGTAGAAAAAAAAGAAATTGTGCACTCTTGCAACCATTAATAGGTTAGTTCCAAAATATGTTATAAAAAGATATGAAAGTGTATCAAAAGCATAGCAATATCACACAAAACATGCATGGAGCAAGCAGAAATTATAGATACGTTTGGGACGTATCACTTGGTGCTGCAGAAGCTGAGAGAGCACCGGTACTACGCAAAGTTCTCTAAGTTTGAGTTTTGGCTGGACAAGGTCAATTTTCTGGGCCATGTTATTTCCGCTGAGGGAATTGCGGTTGATCCAGAGCGAGTCCGCACTATTCAAGAGTGGGCTCCGCCGAAAAATGTGAAGCAGCTAAGGAGTTTTCTCGGACTCGCCAGTTATTGCAGGAGGTTTGTGCAGAATTTCTCCAAAATAGAAAAGCCAATGACTGAATTGTTGTGCAAAGGAAAACGGTACACTTGGTCACCAGCTTGCCAGTCAGCCTTCTAAGAGTTGAAAGAGAAGTTGACAATAGCTCCAATTCTCATGCCGCCAAATGAGTCGCAGCCTTTTCAGGTGTTTTGTGATGCCTCCTTGCAAGGTCTAGGCGGAGTTTTGATGCAAGGCAGGAATATTGTGGCTTATACCTCACGACAGTTGAAGATGAGTGAGAGGAATTATCCCACGCACGACTTGGAGCTTGCAGCAGTTGTGCACGCTTTGATCACTTGGCGACAGCTCCTCTTAGGGAGGAAGGTGGATGTGTTCACCGACCACAAGAGTCTGAAGTACTTGTTCACTCAGCCAAATCTGAATTTGAGGCAAAGAAGATGGCTTGAAACCATTACTGAGTACATAGTTGATATTCAGTACACGCCTGGGAAGGCCAATGTCATAGCTGATGCGCTGAGCCGCAAGGGAGATTGCAATAATATCCAGGTGTAGAAGATCCACCCTGATCTGTGTGAGTCCTTTCGAAGGCTCAATCTCGAGCTAGTTCCAGCAGGCTACCTTGCCAACCTTGTGGTAGAGCCCACTATCCATGAGAAGGTCCGTGAAGCTCAGTCTGGAAACTCAATGATACAAAAGATCAAACAAGGTATTGCCGCCTCAGTTCCAAAGTACGGTTGCTTTTCAGTGCATAATGACTGCACCGTGTTGTTCGAAGAGCGAGTTGTTGTTCCCAAGGAGGGAGATCTCAGAGAGGTCATCATGAAGGAAGCCCATGATTCCAAGCTATCGATTCACCCCTGGCAGTACAAAGATGCATCAAGATCTCAAGCAAAGCTTTTTGTGTACTCGTATGAAGCGGGATGTTGCCCATTACGTGTCTCAGTGTGATGTGTGCAGGAGAGTGAAGGCACAGCACCAGAAGCCTGCAGGGTTGTTTCAGCCACTTGAGATTCCGGAGTGGAAATTGGATCAAATATAGATGGATTTCATCACAGGCTTCCCCTTGTCGCAGAAGAAGAACAATGTCATCTTTGTTGTCATTGACAATCTTTCCAAAGTTGCACACTTCTTTCCAGTGAAGGACTCCATTTTAGCAGCTCAGTTGGCGGATTTGTACACCACAAGAGTTGTCTCTTTGCATGGCATTCCCAAGAAGATCAGTTCCAATAGAGGCAGCCTTTTCACCTCTAAGTTCTGGCAGGCCTTTCAAAAGGCAATTGGTACGACAGTGTTGTTCAGTACTGCTTATCACCCTCAGACAAGTGGGCAAGTCGAGCGCGTGAACCAAATCCTACAGGACATGCTTCGAGCATGTGTCATATCCTTTGGCATGAAGTGGGAAGAGTTCTTGTCGTATGCTGAGTTCTCTTACAACAACAGCTATCAAGCAAGTCTGCAGGCAGCACCGTTTGAAGTCTTGTATGGCCGGAAGTGCAGACACCTTTGAACTAGTTCGAGACAGGAGAGAGGCAGTTGTTCGGTCCAGATGTGATCCAGGAGGGAGAGGACAGAGTGAAGATTGTCCGAGAGCACCTAAAGGCAGCATAGTCTAGGCACAAGGCCTATTATGACAAAAGGCACCGTGGTGTAGCATTTCAGGTTGGTGATTGGGCGTACCTGAGAGTGTCTCCATTAAGAGGAACTCACCGCTTCGGCATCAAAGGAAAGCTCGCTCCAAGATTTGTCGGACCTTTCCGCATCCTTGAGACTAGAGGACCTCTTGCCTTTCGGCTCGAGCTTCCAGAGATTCTGTCCATGGTGCATGACGTGTTCCATGTGTCCCAGCTAAAGCGGTGCTTCAAGCAGCCAGAGCAGGCCGTTGACTTGGGCGAGATCCAGCTGAGTGCGGACCTTTCCTACTCAGAGCGTCCAGTCCGTGTTCTTGAGACGTCCGAGCGCAAGACTCGCAACAAGACCGTCAAGTTCATGAAGGTTCAGTGGGCACATCATTCGGAGAAGGAAGCAACGTGGGAGCGTGAAGATCATCTCCGTTCCGAGTATCCAGAGTTATTTCAGGCTTAGATCTCGGGACGAGATCCTGTGTTGGTGGGGGAGTGTTGTAACATCCCATTTGCAATAATTGTAAATCAACATGAAAATGGTACTCTGTCTGATGACCTTGTAACTTGGCATGATGCTAGTGTTTATCATTTCATGTGGTGATTTAAATTTGCATTGGGATTGGAGCCCATTTGATTTGTTTTCAATTGCTCCAAAGATGGTTCAAGAAGCATGTTGGCGGATTTGTTCCATTTGCATTTGGTCTCCCCTCAACCTCAAACTTGGCATAGCCATTTCCTTTGC
Organism: Bromus sterilis; assembly: GCA_950022295.1. Lineage (NCBI taxonomy): Eukaryota > Viridiplantae > Streptophyta > Magnoliopsida > Poales > Poaceae > Bromus > Bromus sterilis. The sequence continues at coordinate 267,859,211 of OX465597.1, read as the reverse complement.
AATGTCAAGGGTTTTAAAAACCTCAACTCATTTTTCCATCACCAAACATGTGGCCTCTAGTTCAAAGTGATTGGAATTTCAAAAAGAGCTCCACATTTTAGTGGATGCAAAAATGCCCAAACCAATCTTGGAAATTGAGGAATATTACAGGGAGTATTTTGCATATTTTTGTGCATTAAAATTCCTTGTAATTTGTGCTAGAAAATTCCCTAACCATTTCTGTTTAATTTAAAATGGTAAATGGACAGAGGGGGTGTTCCTTTTATTTTTCCCTGTCGGACCGAAGCCCAGCCCACCTGGGCCTCTTCTCCCCGCAGCCCATCTGGACCCAGCCAGCGAAGCGGTACGCAGCGTGTCCCTTGGCCGTCCGATCTCGATCGAGCGCTCGCCCTTCGTCGCCTTTCCACGCTGGAGAGGTCCCCACCGGACTCCCTCTCACAGCCGGCCGGAGCGTCGATGTCGATGCGGCCGACGTGGCTAGGAGGGCTCCCTCCTATTTATTCCAAGCGCCCGAGCCCCTAGGACCCCTAGGGTTCCCTTCCTCTCAGCAGTTCCCCCTCACCGCCGCCGGGATGGTTTCCCCCCTCCGCTTCTGCTCCGCTTGAGTCTGGTGAGCTCCAGTGAAATTCGCCGCCGTCTTGCCATGTTCTTGACCAAGCGCTCGTCTGCACGGACCTCAAGCTCACCTCACCCCGTTTTCGTGTCCAGATCGGAGCCCGGTGGAGCGAGACGACCCCGCAGCAGGGCAGGCCGCCGCGGACCTCTTCGTCCCCGACGACGGCCACGAGCCGCTTCCTCCTCTACAGCTAGGCTGGGACGCACGTTGCGACCCACAACGTGAGCTGATGCCCGCGCCCATGCCCGTAGTTCCGCGTAGCCATCTGTCCACGGTAGAAGTAGCGGATCCGCCGCGCTTGAACGTCGCCGGCGAGGATTTCGAGCACGCCGTGCCATGGCATGCCTCGGATGTTCTCTCGCGTGCTCCTGGAGTGTCCAGAGCATGCCTTTGGCCCTCAAGGACCCGCCTTTTCGCGCGTAGTGAAGTTTGGCGTCCGCGTCTGAATCTACCTGTCAACAGTAGTGCAGTGCCGCCGCGAGTTCAATTGAAGTTGTCCACCGCTCCGGTGAGGTTCAAGCCAGGGCAGGGGTGCCCACGGGTTCGTGGTGATGCCCTCTAGGAGTTGGAAGTGACCCCATGGCCAGGGGCGCCGTGATCTCGACGCACGGCTCAACCAAAGTTAGGGTTTTGTCTTTGATAGTGTGAAGTTCAGAGCCACTCGCCGCCCTGCTGTTCCTGTGAGATTTGCGAGGAGATGGAGAGGAGTTGGTGGCCATGGCGAGCACCCCTGTGTAGAGCAAGGTGCCCTCTCGGGTTTTCCTCGTGGCGTGGTGACCGGAGCACGTCTGTGCGCGATGCGAGGGTCACCGGAGTTGCGCGTCGTGTTGGGTTCAGGCGTCTGCAAGTGTTTGAGTTCAGAAGCAGGGGAGGCTGAAGCTTACCTAGGCTGCTGCTCGTTTCGTTTCAGAAAACGATTCGTAGCGCAGTGGTAGGGGGCTGTGGAGTAACGAGGCGCGGCTCGGGTTTGAATCCCAGTCGGCGCCCCCATTTTTTTGCATTTTTTGCAGAGGATGACCATCGGGGCCCGCCTGTAAGTGGCAGGAGCCTGGTGGGCTGAGGCCCAGAGAGAGAGAAAAGGAGTTGGGCCAGTTTAGCCGAGAGCAGCCCACCTGGGGCAGAGCTCTCCTTTTTTTCTCTTTTCTTTTTTTTCGTTTTCCTTTTTTCTTTTCTGTTTAAGTTTAAATTCTCATTTGAATTCAAATTCAAATCTGAATTTGAACTTTTTTCCATTTCTACCACCATCATGACATCCCATATATGAATTTGGGGTAGTTTTGCCCACTGATCACAGTGGTGATGTCCTTTTAGCTTTAGCCCCTCTAAATTTTTGAGTGGTGGTAATTTTGCAAAGAAGCCCCTCATTTGTTTTTGAGTTTGCAAAGTGCTTTGCAAATTCAAGGTGTGACATGCCATATATGGTTTTAGGGTAGAAAAATCCAGGGAATTGAATGGTGTTGTCCATTTGGTTTTTTGTACAACTCAAGTGGACATGGTAAACACTTGACCATTTCAAATTTTCCTTGCCCCTTTTCTTTGCATTCCTTTCAACTTCAGTGCATGTTGATCTGTTCTTTGTTCATTCATGTCTTCTTCCATGTCACCAGGGATCCTTGCATATTTGGACCAGCCCCTAGCATATTTTCATATGCAAGTGGCTGGAAATCTGTTCACCTGTTGAATCCTTCCTTGGTGTCAACTTCATCGACACATTTCTCCGTCTCCGGAATCGATAGTTATTTCACGATGTTTAATATTGTTAATCGTTGTTATTGTTTCATGTCATGCCATGTTACCATGATACTTACACCAAAATTAAGGCTATGACCAAAGCCATAAAAAGATAAGTAATTGCATATGCAGTTGTTGACGTGTCGTCAACACCTCCATTTAATTTTGACTAGATAGGGTCACACCATGTCTTTAAACTTGATCATCTCATCCATGCCTGAGCATTGTTGGTCTCGATGTTTACTTGTGTGTTTTCCTTGCCGGTACTTTACGTTAGCACCTGAGGATGCCAAGGAGACTTACGTGGAGATTTACGACACCGAGCCCGAGGACCCTGCTACGTCTGCTCCGTCGACCGATTACCCAGGAAAGGGGAAGATCTATACCATTACTTGATAACTTTCTGCCTACCTTCCTAGCTGTAGTCTAGAACATGTGTTTGATCCTATCCACCTTGCTTATGCCACCATCAAAACCAAACAGCCATGATCCCCACATCCCAGCAAAACATTGTATTGCTAAGTTACCGCTGCTCAGCCATTGCTTAGTATGAGTAGGAAAACTTACTGCTTTACCCTATACTATGGTTGGGATATCATGTTATTAAATAAGTTGGTTGATATTTATTATTATGATGTTAATTTATATTTGACGAAGGATGGAAGACCGGGCTGTACCCGCCAGGTGTTTTGTTCCATTTGAGTCACCTAGGTCCCGAGTTCCGGGTATTGTGTTTCTTGACGAGTGTGTCTAATCGTGTGTGGGGTTATATGGGGCCCCTTGTCTTACCTACCTAGCCTCGTACAGTCCTAGTGGTGGCTCGAGCTGATTTTACTATTTGCAAACGTGTGTTTGCTTGGTTGGTACCCCAACAGTTTTCGAAACAACCCGAACCAACGGAGACATAGTTCCTCTGGTTGGTCCACACTGGTGAGCTAGGGAAGTCCCCTATTATTTAGGTGAGACTTAACCCGACCTTAGCCATACGGTAGAGACCGATTCGAGAGCGCGGCCGGCTTTTGAGTTGGATGTCGACTCACCGGGGCGCACCCGGAATTGTGCGTTGTTAGTTAGAGGGACTCTGATGTTCCGGAGTTTCAGGCGCTTACCTAGCCAAGTGGAAACCTGGCGTACATGCGAAGCCTATGATGGGTAGTTGGTACACCCCTGCAGGGTTAAATCTTTTCGAAAAGCCGTTTCCGCGGTTATGGACGACTTGAGACCTACTCCTTGTTCATAGAATAACATCAAATTGGATCATAATTAAAACTTGCCTACCGTGTGAGTGCCTTGGCTGCTTTTCTTCGTCCAGGGGGACCGAGAGAAGAACAAGGTTGTGTTATGTTTGTCGTAAGTAGGTGGATAGTAGACTTATGACACGATGTCACATGCATTCTTGGATCTTACCTCTACTCTATTAGAATGATAGCCACCATATATGCTAGTGTGGCTGCAACCTTTCCAATTACTTTGTCTTACCGTAGGGGGTTTGTTATCCTGTAATGATATAATCTCACCCCTCGTGTCCTTTTGTGCTTTTAGTGTTTTGCCTGGTCGGCCGCTGCAGTTGATTACTACCCTGACCCGAGCACTGGACGTTACTTCGTGGAGGTGCCACTGGAGGAAGATGATGAGGACGACTTCGCTCAGTAGATCCTACAGTTGGGTTCCGACGTTCCGTGGGTTGACTTGTTTATGTGTAGCCCTCTCTAGGGCCATTTTGATTTTGACCGTACTCGGTCGTGTTTGTATTCCGCTTGTTGCATGATGTATTGTTGGGTCCATGGACCTCTGAGATGATGTAATAAATACCAGCGGTGATGTATGCCCTGGACTCTATATTTATGTCTTAGTATAAAGTTCATTGTTCTTATATCTGTTGTCGAGAATCCGGCAGCGACACGAGTGCGAGTGTCGTGAGTCGGTGGCCTTTTATGCGCTACTAACTCAAGCGGGACGCGAAAGCGACTAACTTGAGTTAGCACCGCATCGGGGGCCTTACACATTGTCACCTCATCCCTTCCAAGCCACTCTCAAGAAGTAAGTTCAAGCATCAAATACTTAATTAATTGCAATTAGTGTTTTGTGGGGAAAGACATTTATAACTTGTATATCAAATATACCTTCTTCGTTAATGACCATTCCTGCATTGGTTCTATCTTTAAAGTTCTCAACTTTAATCATGACATCATGACAGGTGAACGATTCTCCTTCATGAAATATTCTAGACATGTACTTTCTAGCTGGGAGGAAGCGGATGCAACTCCCCAGTTATCGCAAAGTAACCAGTTATTCAGTAGTCCAAGTCATACACAAGGTGTCCATGTTCTTATTCAGTTTACAAGTGACTTTCTCAGCAGGTTGTTCCTTCCACCATAGTTGAAAGAAACCCCGTCCATATACTCATATTCCATTACTCTGGATTGTGACCTAGTGCTTTCAAGTTCACCTAGCACGTCATACGTGTTGGTTAACATGCATTCACAATTCAGATTCATAGAATGAAGTATGGTGTATTGGAAAGTCATTCATAAGTGACGATGAGTACGATACTCATCATCATCTTCCTTAATTACGGAGTTATCAGGTGTATCTCCTAGCAGTTCTCGTATTACGTTTAGTAAGTCATTACTAATGAGTATGTCTCTGTCTCTAACGGTGTTGGTAACAATCAATGAAGTAAGACTCATTTTCCTTAAGTTCTACATCATACTAAAATAGCCATAGTTATAAACATTGGGTATGACATTATCTACAATGATATTTGCTAAGACATGAAGATTAAGTTCATAATATGGAGTTCATGTTTTAAAACAATTATGGAACTCCCACTCGGACAAACATCCCTCATAGTTTATTCTAAGTGATTACACGATCCTTGAACACCATACCTCCCCGATCGTCACGGCCATCAGTATGTTGTTCAAGGTAGGCCATCATGCCAATCACATCATCTATGTGACTCATGCTCGACCTTTCGGTCTCTTGTGTCCCGAGGCCATATCATATACATATGCCAGGCTCGCCACCACACCCTATGTGATTTGTTGTTGTGTCATGCAAGGCCATATCATATACATATGACAGGCTTGCTACACCCACCTCATTTGAACGCGAATATGTTTGACATCTGTGTGCCACGTGATGCCTCCATAATGCTGATCTTTCCAGGTGGTGCTCACTAGGGTAAGGACACTATGTTGGTTTTTTTGAGGGATCATCCTATAATGCTACCGTCGTATATCAAGCATATTAGCAAAACAGGATGCAACAATATAAATCATACTAACTATGATGCCCCCCTGCAGATTAAAGTTTGGATGCCTCTATTTTATCTTTTGCAAGTTTTACGTGGCTGCTAGGGCTTTCAAGATAGAACCATTTCTATCCTACGAAAACAAGACACAACACCAATCCCGCAATTGTCTCTATTACACCCCTGTCGGGGCCCTCCGTTGCGAATGTCTTCGCAAAGCTAATGTTAGAGAGACAGACACCCCCCAGCCACTTATATGGTACAAGCCATATGTCAAGCGTGGAACCAGTCTCTCGTAAACGTGTAAGGTCGGTCGGGGCCGATTCATCAGAAAATTTCCGCAATGCTAAACGAGTACACGTGAGAGGGTAACAATTGGAGAATTGATGCCCACATACTAAATGTGTTCTATCCGTTTAATACATCTACGCATAGCCTTGCTCATGATACCACTGGTTGGGGTTCGGGGCAGAAAACACAAATTTTCCATAACCTATGATATCCAATACTAAGACCTATGCTATGGTGATGCAAGTAACAGATGGAAATAGGTCACATACCAGTATGTAGTCCGTTAAGCGGGAAATGTTCCCGCGTGAACGTGGCTGGTGTAGTCGTACCGACAATCCCCGATGCCGCGCAGCTCCACGATGACTCCGATAGCCACCCGGTCCTTGAGACCGATGACGGGATTACGTCCCCGTCGGAACGTTGTCGGTGAAGATGCCGTGATACGGCCACGACGATGAAGTAGCGCCACAAGTGTAGCGCCTCGCGGGATTACACACATACGTTGTACCCGACGTCCCTCCGGTCTCCGAACCAGAAGAGCAGCGGAAAGAAGTTGGATTCGGATCCTGATTCCAAGAGCAAGACGACATGCGTATGGTGGAGAAATCCCCAACCAAGTATAGACTCCAAACAAGGGGAGTCCACGCAAGGAAGGAGAAAAGGAGGAAGAGAGAACTTCAATGTTGTGAAGAAAAGGGCACCCCTACCCCTCCTTATATAGGCCAAGGAGGGGGGAAACCTCCATCCCTCCCCGAGGTGGGACTAATCCCACCAAGGGGGGGGGGGGGTGGTGCGCCGGCCAAGGGGGAGTGGGCCCCTCCCTTGGCGCATGGCCCAAGGGGGGAGGCTCCCTCCTCCCCTAACTGGCCTCTTTAGGCCCATTTGCCTTTTCTTCCTTTATTAATTATATTTTAATATTTACTTCAGATAATTAAATAATAAAACAAATTTAAAAATTATTAAATAACATTTTGAACCTTTCAAAATTCCCAGAACAATTTCTGGTCTCCACCGGAAACAATTCCGGTGTTCTCTCTTATTTCTCTGGTGATCCCGAATCAATCCTTAATGCGTCGAATACCCTTAAGTGTGACACCCTAAGGTCCGGGAAACAGCAGACATGATCAAGACACTCTCTTGATCAATGACCATCGATCAGACCTGGTTACAATCCTAGATGGCCCCGCGCTTCCATCGAATGAAACTTCATCGTTGTTGGATTCGTTTAACGTTGAGCATTATCCCTTTGTCCTATGGTACTTTGCTTGTCCGAGGTTTGATTGTCGGTATCCAATATACCTAGTTCATCCTTGTTACTGAAAAACATGTTTAATCCTTCTCGTGATATTACAACCCTTGTGACCTATTCACATGATTGCAATCTTTATGATGTAATATCACCGAGTGGGCCCAGAGTACCTATCCGTCACTCGGATGGACAAATCCCGCTTTGATCTATTTGCATAATCATTAATGTATCCTTTCGGAATACCCAAAGTGCACGTTTATGGCCAGCATATTTCAGTCTGGCGGTGGGTTACAAATCAAAGCATCCTCATAGATAGTAATTACGTATGATCATTACGGCCAAAGGATCTGGTCACTACGTTGTAGTTATCACAATGTTGAACTTATGTGACTCGATCACATTGCAACACTTCTGGTGGGTGTGTGTCCATCATATCATTCTCCCAATGATACGACTCCATTGTCAACAGCTTTATTGATCATGATCAGGAAACCTTGATCATCAATTTCCAAATGGACTAGTATACTATAGTTAACTAGGGACATGGTTGTTTTATACCACACGTGTATTAATGTTTCCGCTTAAATCATTTATAGCACAGTATAAAACTTATTATGAACTTATGGAATATGCTAATAAACATATTTTATTTGCCTCTAGGGCACATTCCCAACAATTATTCCTGTCCTAGTGAATTTCATGAAGAGGATAAAACTTTGTATAAAAGAGAGACATAAGCTCTTGCCAGTTAAGTAAATGTGAGTTATCGAGGAGCTTATACCAATCTGAAGCTTTATCTATAAGTGACACAGAGAATAATTTCTTAATTAAGAACTCCATTGACACACCTGCAAGCTTAAATAATGAACATAATTGTGATAAATATAACAGGTGTTCACCTGGATGTCTGTCTCATGCATAACGATTAGCCAAGACATAATCGATAATACCAGTTGGTATTTTATATGCACAAATTCAATAGGGGTGGGAGTAACCACAACAGTAGCGGGGTGTTTCCCCATAAGCAACAAACCAAGAGTAGAGGTGTCCATGAGGACAAAGAGTAGCAACAGCAAAATAAAAAACAGAAATATAAAAACTTCCTTACTAGCTTCACTTACTAATAGCGCTACGCTCCCTGGCAATGGTGCCAGAAAACAGTACTTGATGACCCTCAACCATAGGGGATCGATTGTAGCATTTTCGATAAATAAGAGTATCGAACCCAACGAGGAGCAAAAGGTATTGGTAACTGACTTTGGTAGAGGAAATAACTGCAGGCACTGAAAGATAGCTTTTTTAGGGGGTTTTCGGTATAAGCAACGAGAAGATAAAAGCAAGCAAAGTAAAAGGTACTGAGGAGTAAAAAGTGGCCCGATCCTTTTGAGCAAAGCATAAGCCTAGCAACTGAACTTATAAAGGCTAAAGCGTTCTGGAGGAGTCACGGGAGAGATAGTCACGTGCTTTCGCCATATTCTGTATCGGTACTATGTTTTGTGTTGATAAGTGTTGAGTGGGTGGATCTATGCTAGTACACCTTCTAGACTAAGATAAGTGCACTCTTATGATTAAACACCTTGCAAGCATCCGCAAATACAAGGTAGAAATTAAGGCATAGGCCTAACCACAGAAATACGATCAAGGACCCATTATTCCCTTGTGCAGAAGCGTGCAAATTGGGGTTCAGGTTTCTGTCACTCCGGCAACCCACCGTAAGCATTCTTTATACACAACGCATTCCCCTAGGTCCTTAATAAGGCGAAGTATTGAGTGTTCGACTCACACAACACCACTAGAGAAATAACAACACAACCTAAATATCAAACAACACATATTACTTCAACATCATATGACTACTAACAACTAGACTTCTCCCATGTCCTCAATAACTAATGTAACTACTCATTAGACATAAAATATATCATGATCAGTGGTGATAAATAGATGATAAAAAATCTGGACATAACAATATTTCTCCAACAAAAGTCAATAGCATTCACCACAAAGGAGTAATCAACACCAGTAGAGTAGAGAGGATAGATAGTACGGATTACAACACGAGTTGCAATTGTGGGATGAGATAGGATGGTGGTGGAGATGGTGTTGATGTTGGGGATGATGTTGATGATGATATCGATGATGCCCGTGACGATGGTGATGACGATGGCGATGATCTCCCCTTCCCGGAGGTGTTCACCCCGGCGGAATCTGCCCGCCGGAGATGTCTTTTCTTCTGTGTAGATTTCCTCCTCGGAGCGGCGGCGGAACTTGTGAAACTCCTCTCTTTTTAGGGTTTTCGGATGAAGGGGAATATATAGGCCAAAGGGGGGAGCCGGGAGTGGCCCAAGGGGTCGAGGCGGCCTCCCGGCGCGCCCCTGGTGGTTGCCGCGCCAGGGGGGCGCCTGGGCACCTGGTGGCCCCCGCTCTGGCTCTCTTTTTTCATGCCTCCGTCATTTTACTGGAAAATAACCTCCGTCAATTTTCAGGTAATTTGGAGGTCTTCTGATTAAGCAACTTCGCGTCCAATTTTTACTGCTTAATCCTGTGTCTGCTGCTTCGACATCAGAAAGTTGCAAACTGTGTAAAACAAGCCCAAACAACATAAGAATAGCATCATAACATGAAATATATCAATGAATATGGGTGAAATATGATATAAAATGGTGATGCATTTTGGACGTATCAGTAGGGCAATTCTTAACAAGAGATTTCATATGTTCCCAAGCTTGGGCAACGTGTTCATTATCCAATTGCTTAAAATTCATACTATTACTCCTCAATTGGATAATCTTAGCAGGTGGGTAGTACTTCCCAATGAAAGCATCCTTGCACTTATCCCAAGAATCTATGCTATTCCTAGTCAAGGATTGAAACCAGATTTTAGCTCCTCCTCTCAAGGAGAAAGGAAAAAGCTTAATCTTAACAATATCACCTTCTACTTCTTTATACTTTTGCATATCACAAAGCTCAACAAAACTATTCAAGTGTAAAGCACCAACATCTCCAGCACCGGAGAATTGTTCTTTCATAGCAAGATTCAACAAAGCAGGTTTAATTTCATAAGAAGCTGCTGAAGTGGAAGGAGTAGCAATAGGAGTGCAGATAAAATTATTGTTGTTGTGACTAGTGAAGTCACACAACTTAGTGTTTCTCAGTGGTACCCATAATAGTAGCAGCAAGCAGGACAAGCAATTTTTTTGTGATTTTTGATAAAGCACACAAAGACAAAAACTGAAAGGTAAACTAACAAGACTAAAAAGAAAACATAAAAGATAGCGTGCAACTCCACTATCTTGAAGAGCGGAGTCCCCGCCAACATTGCCAAAAATTGTATTGTTGGCTTCTCGACCCTCGTTGGTTACCCCAAGTGGAAGGTTGATATGTAGCACAACAGCAAGTTTCCCTCAGTGAAGATACCGAGGTTTATGTCTCCAGTAGGACTCCGACAGCGACAAGTAGGTGACAACGGCGCTAGAAATTGATAGCGCGAGAGTTGATGTGGACCTGCACACAACAACAGATAACTTTTCTCCCAACGAGTATAGAGAGTTTGTTAATCTCTCCGGCCTTGTTATTTACAAAGGGTCAAATGCAAGGGTAGATAGTAGTGATAAATTCAACGAATGTAAAACAGGAAGTAAATTGAGGGTGTAAACAATGGTGGAAATATGGACCGGGGTCCCATGAAGTTCACTAGTGATGTCTCTCTCCCAAAAGACGATAAAAAGCTATGCGAGGTGAACAAATTACAGCTGGGCAATTGACAGGATTAAAAATGCACCGCAATGCTAACTATGCTACAAAATAAAGGAAGAGGCTCAAAACCATGGGCAGTACGCCAAGACAAGTAGACTGAAATACATCTGCATCTACTCACTAATCATCCACCTTGAGATATCTATCCAGAACATCTCGCTGGTATTAAGTTGCGAGCCCCACCCAAAGTGTAAACCCAAAGCAACAGATAACTGCATTACAAGAACTTTGCGTAAAGTAAACAATCCTTGCACGCACAAGTACAAGCACCGTTGTTTTCCCCCTTGTGGCAACAACACATCCCCTAGACTAATGTTTCTGTCACTCAAGCTAGTCATCAGGGGGCATGAACCCACAATCATGCATAACGCTCCCTCTTGGAGTTGCTACCTACCACTTGGCCAAAGCAATAAAAAGCAACGGAGAACATGCAAGAATTACTCAAGAACATAAATATAAAAGGAGAAGAACCAAATATATTACTCATCACAATCTGAACAGAATCTCATAATCCATCAGATCCCAGCAAGCTCAACATAGCAATAGCAGAAAGAATTACATATGTGCCTTGATCATGTAGGGCAGCTCACAAGGTATAATCAATGAAGAGCAAGGGTGGAGAGAAGACATCACATAGCTACTGATCATGGACCCATGGTCCAAGGTGGACTACTCACGACTCATCCGGGAAGCGTCCATGGTGGTGGAGAAGCTCCCGGAGGTCAATCCTCCCTCCGGCAGGGTGCCAGGACAGGGTATCCTAGCAGCCCTGATCTTGGAAGCGCCGCAGCGGCGGAACAGAGGGGATATCGCGAAAAAGGGTTTTGTCTTCGGGGGTTTCTGGACGAGAGGCATATATAGGAGAAGGGGCAGCCAGGGGGCCACCAGGGAGTCTAGACGGCCTTCCGGCGCGGCCCCACCCTAGGCCGTGCCCCTTGGCCGCCTTGCACATGGTGGGCCCCCCTGGCCCCCCTTCGGGCATCTGGAAGCTTCCCTGTCGCTGATTTTTATATACATTCCCCGGATTTTTTTCTGGCTCTTTAAGTAATGGGAAAACCTGAAATACAAAAAAAAACAGAAAACAGAAACTGGCACTAGGGCGCACTGAGTTAATAGCTTAGTCCAAATATAATTAAAACTGTATGAAAGTGCATCAACAGTATAGAAATATCACCCAAAACATGCATGGAGCAAGCAGAAATTATAGATACGTTTGGGACGTATCACCCTCCAGAGGTTAGCGATCCATCTAGTAGCTAGAGTTCTCAACTAATTTTTGTAGTTTTTTAAAACAAGGCCTAGGCTTCATACTTTCACTAGTGGAAACTCCCAATAACATTAAAATAGTCTAATCACATGATATTTGCACTAAAACATGCAAGGAGACGTAACTCGGAGGTCATTCCTTTGTGATCAAGAGAGGACGGGAATTATGTAGGCCTACAAAAGCACACCTCAGAGTTCGTAGTTCTCAATCTATGGATTTCCCAATGTCACCATTGTTGGATATGTGCCCTAGAGGAAAATTAATAAAGATATTTGTCACATATCCATTTTGTTCATAATACGTTTTATATTGTGCTATAACTATATTACTTGGAAATACTAATACACGTGTGGTATAAAACACAAGTCCCTAGTTTAACTCGGGTAAACTAGCTCATTAGGCAATTGATTGATCAAGCTTTCCTGATCATGGCGACACTCAAGTCCATTGACAATGAGGTCATATCATTGGGAGAATGATGTGATGGACACACAACCACCTAAAGCATTGTAATGTGATCGGTCACATAGTTCAGCATTGCGATGACTTTGTAACGGATGGCTTAGTCCTTAGACCGTAATGATCATACGTAATTGTCATCTATGAGGAGACTTTGATTTGTATCCCACCTCCTGGCTGAAATACGCTGTCTATAACGGTGCACTTTGGGTATTCCGAAATAGATGGTTGATGAGTATGTTAATAGATCAGAGCGGAATTTTTTAGTCCAAGTGATGGACAGGTACTCTGGGCCCACTCGGTGATATTGCATCAATAGCTTGCAAGCAAGTGACTAGGTCACAGGAGATGCAATAGGCACATACGAGTAAACTTGCTTGTTGTGAACGAGATGTGAACACGGTATGTTGGATACCGACGATCAAACCTCGGACAAACAAAGTACCGCACCACAAAGGGATTACGTCGTATCGTTAACGGTTTTCAAAAGCGATTGAAGTTCATTCGATGGAAGCGCAGGGGCTGTCAAGGATTGTAACCAGGTCCAACTGACTAGTCATTGATCAATGAGAGTGTCTCGATCATGTCTTCTATTTCCCGGACCGTTAGGGTGTTACACTTAAGGGCAGTCGATGCATGGGGATAGATTCGGGATCATCGGTGAAATAGGAGAAATCATCGGAATAGTTCCGGAGGAGAGCGAAAGTTGTTCCGAACATTTTTGAAAGATTCAAAATAAAGATTAATTGTATTTAATAAAGTTTTATTATTTAATTATCTGAAGTAAATATTAAAATATATTTAAATCAATTTAAAAAGTGGAAAAAGGCTTATTGGGCCATATGGGCCCATTAGGGAGGAGGGGGCCATCTCTCACAATTTAAAATATATATCGACGGTAGCACAAATAGGACTATCTCTCACAATACCAACATTGTGTTCTCCCTTGGTGGGTACCGCCTGGAAGGATCTCCCATATGGCCGACATTCCGTACATACCGGGTGTCACACATATTAAACGGCGTTCGAATGAGGTTGGGTTCGACAAGCCTGGCATATGCAGATATGGCCTTGCTGAGCAGCTAACATCAAGGTTGGATTGGAAGGCTTGACGTATGTAGATGCGGGCCTGGAAGACAGTAGATCGAAAGATCGAGAACGAGTCACATACCCGATGTTATTGGCATAGTGGCCTACCTGGACCACATACTGATGGCCGTGGCGATCGGGGGAGGTATGGGTTTTGGGATTGTGTAATCACTTAGTTAAATTGAGAGGTGTTTATCTAAGTGAGAGCTTTTTTGAATTTTAAAGATTAAATTGAAAACTCTACATTATGAACAAAAGTCTAAATATGTATCTTTGTGAATCACCATTGTAGATGGCATCACCACGCCCCTCGTTCAACTTAGGATCATTCCTAGAGAAAGACAAACTGAAAACAAATGGGTCAAACTTCACCAACTGGTTCCGTAACCTGAGGATTCTCCTCGTTCCCCTCAAAATGGCATACGTACTAGAGGGTGCATTAGGTGACACATCAGTAGATGATGCCAGTCAGGATGAGAAGAATGTCTATCTCTCCAAGACTGATGATTACAACCTTTTCCAGAGTGGCATGCTCTACTCCGTGGAGGCTGAGATGCAGAAGCGCTTTGAGAGGATGGGTGCATATGAGATTATCAGCGACCTCAAGGCCGTTTTTTCACCTCAAGCCAGGGCTAAACGGTACGAGGCTTCTGAAGCCTTCTTCTCGGCTAAGATGGACGAGCACAGCAGTGTGAGTGAGCATGTGGTCAAAATGCATGGCTACGTTCAACGCTTGAATGCTCTGGAATGTCAGATTCCAGATGAACTTGCAGTTGATAGGGTGTTGCAGTCGCTTCCCCCTAGCTACAAAGGCTTTGTGCTGAACTACAACATGCAGGGGATGACTAAGACCCCTTCTGAGTTGTTCGCCATGCTGAAAAGTGTTGAGGTTGAGATCAAGAAGGAGCACGCTGTATTCATGGTCAACAAGACCACTGAATTCAAGAGGTCAAGCAGACGGGACAAGGGAAAGAAAGGCAGCCCCAAGAAGGATGGCAAGTCAGTTGTCGTTCCTCCCAAGGCACCTAAGCGCAATCCCGGAGTTGAGTGATTCTACTGCAAGGGTGAAGGTCACTGGAAACGCAACTGCCCCAACTACCTAAAGGGCAAGAAGGCTGGCAAGGTTGTCAAGAGAGACGAAGGTATATTTGATATACATATTGTTGATCTTTTCTTAACAAGCGCCGGGAACACATCCTAGATACTTGATACAGGATTTGTCGCTCATATTTCTAATTCCATTCAGGGACTAAGGAATAAAAGACGCTTGCTGAAAGATGACGTGACGATGCGCGTAGGCAACGGTTGTCAAATTGATGTATTGGCGGTCGGCACAAAGCATCTTAGTCTCCCTTCGGGATTAGTCTTGGTTTGGAATAAATTCTACTATGTACCCGCGTTGAGTGTGAACATCGTTAGTGGCTCTTGCTTGAAGCGAGACCACTATTCTTTTAAGTTTTATACAATTGGTTGTTCGATTTATAAGGATGATGTGTTTTATGTTCATGCACCAGAGCAACGTGGTTTATTCGTACTTGATCTCGAAGGTGACATGTGTCACATTAACAATATATAGGCCAAAAGATTAAAGTGTAGTGACGAAAAGCACATGACGATGTGGCATTGTCGACTTGGTCATATTGGTATAAAGCACATGGAGAAGCTCCATAGGGATGGACTTCTTGACTCATTGGATTTTGGATCCCTTGATACATGTGAACCATGCCTCATGGGCAAAATGACAAGGACTCCATTCAATGGTGTAATGGAGCATGCGGAGGACTTATTAGGGATCATACGTTACGATGTATGTGGACCCATGAACGCCCCCACACGCAATGGTCTTCATTACTTCGTGACCTTTACTGATGACTTGAGTAGATATGGGTATATTTACTTGATGAAGCACAAATCAGAAACCTTTGAAAGGTTCAAAGAATTTCAGAGTGAGGTCGAGAATCAACTCGGGAATAAAATCAAGTACCTTCGATCCGATCGAGGTGGCGAGTATTTAAGTAACGAGTTTGGCAATCATCTGAAGTCTTGTGGGATCGTACCACAGCTTACGTCGGTGGGCACACCTCAAAGGAACGGTGTAGCCGAACGACGTAATAGAACTCTATTGGATAGTGTGCGATCGATGATGTCTCATACCGACTTTCCTGTGTCATTCTGGGGGTATGCGTTAGAAACTGCCGCTTACGTTCTTAATAGTGCACCATCCAAATCCGTGAAGAAACCCCATTTGAGGAATGGCATGGCACGAAACCAAAGTTGTCTCACCTAAAGATTTGGGTTGTGAGGCTTATGTTAGGAAACTACAGCCTGACAAACTCGAATCAAAGGCGGATAAGTGCATCTTTGTAGGCTATCCAAAGGAAACTTGTGGATACACCTTCTACAATCAGTCTGAGTGCAAAACGTTTGTCGCCAAGACTTGACACTTTCTTGACAAAGAGTTTCTCTTAAAAGAGTTGAGTGGAAGGAAAATAAACCTCCATGAAGTGACTGACCAATCAATCCAAATGGAAAAACCGGCAATAGAAATTGCTCTGGAACCATCTTCCACAGTAGGAGCTGATGACAATGGCCAGAACGACATTCATAACGATCATGACATACATGATGATCATGATGAGAAAGAAGAGGAACCTATTTTTTCACGTAGGTCATCAAGAGTCCTTCAAGCTACTGAGTTTTACGGACAACTTGTGAATGCAATCTCGGCTGTTGAGTCAGATGAACCTACGAGCTACAAACAAGCAATGGAGGGACCCGAGTCCGAGAAATGGCTGGAAGCCATGAAATCCGAAATAGACTCCATGTACACCAACAAAGTTTGGACTTTGGTGGATATTCCCGAGGACCGCAAAGTCGTCGAGAATAAGTGGATATTCAAGAAAAAGACTGACGCAGACGGAAACGTTTCTGTTTATAAAGATCGACTTGTCGCGAAGGGGTTCTGACAAATTCAAGGAGTTGACTACGACGAGACATTCTCTCTTGTAGCGATGATCAAGTCTATTCGGATCCTACTAGCAATAGCTGCATATCATGATTACGAGATATGTCAGATGGACGTGAAAATTGTGTTCCTCAATGGCAACATTGAGGAAGAGTTGTATATGATGCAACCGGAGGGTTTCATTGATCCAAGGAATTCTGGTAAGGTGTGCAAGCTTCAATGGTCCATCTAATGGTTGAACCAAGCGTCTCGGTGTCGTGGATATAATCCTGACAATAGATATAGGAGTGTAATAGGAGCTAAATGAATCTGTACGTAGAGTGGTTGACGCAGGGAGAATTATACAGGTTAGGCCTCTCCTTAGAGATAAAAACCTTAGTCATATCCCAGGCTGACTGGGGTGTTCTTGCTCAAAAGTATGAGGATTAGAGTTGCATGTGCCCCTTCCTGGGGCGAGGGGGGAGGCTTATATAGAGTGCACCTTTGACCCTTCAATGCCCCAGTAAATGGGTCTTAATTACAGGGGTAAATACATATACTTAATACAGGAAACGGTCTCTTCATTACTGCTAATTAAGGAGGAGAAACGCCTATGGTCTTAAACGCTTCGCGCCTGTTGCTTTCCTTCCTCCGAGTAAAAAACAACTCGCCGGTTCCCTTTTTCGAGTAACTGGCTACTCGGAGCCGGATTGCTTTTCCGAGTAACTGCGTACTCAGAGACCATCTCCTCTTCCGAGTAACGTGTTACTCGGAGATATTGTGAACTGAGTCTCTGAGTTTGATAGAGCTCTTTATTCTTTGAAGATTTTTTTTATTTTCTTGGGTGTATTTGAGAGATCACGGAACTGAGGGTACCCCTTGGTTTCTAACGCTTAAGGGTATGCCTTTAGTATTACCACGACAGTAGCCCCCAAGTGCTTTCGGGCACTCGCGACTGAGGCAGTTGACATCGTCAGAGTTCATGAGGTATATGAAGGTTAAACTCAATAAGAGGCCCGGAAGAACTTTATTGATATTTGAACTTTTCCCTCGAGTGTATGTTGGGCAAGTTAATGGAAAAATCTGGCGATACTCGAGCGTCTCTCGGAAGAGGTCGAATGAGGCCCCGGAGGGCGTGTCTTGGAGCAAAAGGCCTTAAACTCCATATAAACCAGATTTGTAAAGTTGATATTCTGAGGCATCAAAATTCAAGCCTTAGATCATACCACGTGGGATACCAAGTCTTTACCCCCTGCGCTTTGTCATACTAGTGGTCTGGCATTCTTCGTCAGAGACGGACCACTAGCGAGTTAGCTACTCGGAGTTTTCCTTGAGTAGTTAGTGGGTACAAGATTTTTCGTTTGCAGTGTGCTTCAGAATGCAATTCTTTCACAACTATTTTACTTAGCTCCAGGTGGTCTCCCCTCCTGCTGCTGTTTCGAGTTGCCGGAGCACTACTTGTACTCCTTAGCGTTCCGAGTGACAGCTTACTCGGTCGTTTTAAGTACGATAATTTCTTCCGAGTGGTAACTTACTCGGGAAAAAAAATCGAGTGATGTTGCACTCGGTCTTGAGATGTTGATAGAGAGATTCTTCCGAGTAAGTCGTTGCTCGGTGCGGAGCTACATGCCTTCCGAGTAGATGGTACGGTCTCGGGCCTCAAATCAAATCTGATTCGGTATTAAGTGAAGAGGATCTTGTCTTGTCACAGAATCTCTTCGTCAAGGTAAGTGGACACGCTGTCAGACATGTCTGCTTGATTCCCTCGGCGGTCTTTTAGGATAATTATTAACCATTGTATGGGGAGTGGAGCGGATTATGGGGAAGGCAACCGGAACGCCCATAATGGGCTGCGGATCTGACGTGTGGCGGTTGCCTCCCTGAGGTATAAAATCCCTCGCCCCTGTGGCCGAAAACAGATCTGGGTCCCTTCCTCTTGACGGTTCCTTCTAGCTTCCTCTCTCTCTCTTATTCGCATTCTCGCCGCCTCCGCCAGAACGCTCTTCTTCTTCCTCGCCGGCTGCTCGAGCTTCTCCCTAGGAGTTCATCCTTCTCGCCGTGCCGCCGCTGCCGGGACCATGTCTGCCGGGGAGTGGCTCCCGTCGATCATGATGGCGGACATGCGGCAACGGTACCAAGACTCCGTCCTGGTTCCATGCGAGGGCTACCGTCTTCCCGCTCCTGGGGAAGACGAAGCTCTTCCTCGGGATGGTGAGCGAGTTCTACTTCTCTCTCACGTGGATCGTGGGTTTTCTCTTCCTCCCCATCCCTTCTTTTTGGATTTTTTTCTTTCACGGGTTCTGTAACAGCCCAGATTTCACAAAATTAAAAATATTGTTTTCGGTGTGAATTGTTTGATTGTCTGATTTGTTTGCGGTGTTTGTATCCCCGATTTATCGATCGACGATTATTTTCCCCCCCTCTTATCTCGTATCGGACGGAGACCGACCCTTGCCACCCTGACACTCGACCTTTGCGACACCGGGTTTCACCCGATCACCGTCGCGAAAACCGCACGAGACTAGCCGCAACCAACGGAACAAAAACCCCATTTAATAATTAAACGGGATATTTTTAGAGCGCGTCGGAAAGTGTTCTCGGAACGGTTCCAGCGCGAGGTGAACGCCTCCGGCTCGACGCGCTAATCGCGCAATTCGAAGTTTTACCCGAATCGGAGGTCCTGCGGACACCCGGCGGTCAGAAACGTGAACACGGCGCGCGCGAGAGAAAAACCGGGGATGTTTTCGCAAACTGCCAGCCACCTGGGCTATATAAAGACCACCACACTCCCACCCAGTTCTAGGGTTTCCCCAAAGCCAAAAATGCGGCCACCCCCTCCACTTTGCCCAAAAAATACCCCATTTTCGTCCAAACCCTAGCCTTAGATCTGAAAATCAGTCCCAGGCACTCTGGACCGTCAGATCTGGCGATCCGACGGCCCAGAGGCCGCCACGTCGCCTCCTAGCCTCCACCACCCTCTCTCTCCTCCAACTCCCTCCGCCTCCGCCCGAGGGCAGCAAGCCGCCGTCGCCCGCGCTCCGGCAGGCTGGCCGGCGAGCCGACGCCGCGCCGCCACACCTTGTCCTCTCTCCCTCCCTCTCTTCCCTCTCCTCTCTCTCTCTCTGACCCACATCCCTCTCTGCCTCGCAGGTCGCCCGCGGCCGCCATGGGCGCCGCCCATCCGAGGTCGAGCCGCCGCGCTCGGGAACCCCGCCGGCGACCTCCGCTCGCCGGGGTCCGGCCGCCACCGGCCCTGCCTCTCCACCGCTCCTCCTCGCGCCCCTCCAGTGCCGCGCCGCCGTGGCGGAGGGCCGCCAGCCGCCGTCGTCGACGAGCTCAGCCCCGATCCGATCTGGATCGGGCGAGCTGGAGCCACGGCATCGCGTGGGTCGGTCTGCCCTGCGCGACCCACTTCCTCCCCGAGCCGAGCGGGCCTCCAGCCAAGCCGCCGCCCAGCCGGCCTGTTGGGCCGTGGCCCATGTGGTCTTATTTTTTTTCCTGACCCTGCGATTTTTCTAAGTCTGGAAACAAATGTGTTGCTGATCCCATTTTGTAATGCGATTTCCCGTTGACTCGTAGGTCGGGATGAAGTGAGTCTTTTTTTGTTTGGTTGTGCTTTGTGTGCTCTAGAGTTCATCTCTAGGAAGTTGTTTATTTTGAGTTCATATTGACGGTGTATTTCTGTGTTGAAGTGGGCATCGGGCCGTTAATTGCTATTACTTCCTGTTAAGTGCTGCTGTAATTATTTTATTGCAAGTTTGCATGATGATTGTGACAAATCCATGAGGCCTATTGCATTGATTCTTTTTCCTGTGTGTTAAGCATCATGTGTACTTCATTTCCATGCTTTAACTTGTCATGTTAATGTGCTGCTGTTGCTGAAACTGTTAATTAGTTGCAACTTCGGGTGACGGTTGCGTCGCAACCGTTTATCGGAATTGAGTGATTCCAATTGCATATTGTTAAGCATCATGTCTACTTCCATTATATGTATTTCATTTTCATGATATGCTTGTTGGTCATATAGTTATTGAGCTCCAAAGTTGCTATGCTGCTGTTTTTGACAGCCACCTCTGTTTTTCTCTAAGTCTGTAACGTTCCGATGCCATGTTGCATGCTTAATATCTTTTAATCTATGATGCCTTTTTGCATGATTCTTTTTGCATTGCCTTCCCTGTCATGTCTACTTTAGTTCCATCTCATTTGTGAGCATGTTTGCATTGATTATCATGTTTATGCATTGCTCTAAAGTGTGATTCGTGATGTTGGCAGATTGTGCCCGTAACTTGTTTTGCTTATATCTTTTTAACCGTAACTCCGTTTGGAGTGTGCCTTATATGTAATTTGATTAGTTTTTCGTGTACTTTGTGTTTATTCTTATGTTTGCTGCTGTTAACCAACCTAAAATATGGTTTAGGACAGAACAGTACCAAATCCTTTAATTGTCGTGCGGCACTTAGTGTATGCCATGTTTAGGTTGTGCCTCACTTAAATTGACTAGCATAGATAGTTTCCTTTATGCTTAACATTTTTCCATGTTTGTGTGATATGCCATGCTTGAGTGAGATGCCATGTTAATAACCGTTGGTTGATCACCTGGAGCTAAATAACTTGAACCACCGTAAACGTGCTTGCTCCACTTAACCTGTTAGTAACCGCTCTCGACGGTAGGTGCGGTAGCGCGTGTTTCCTTCTTGTTGATGCTTGATCGTGTTTGCCTCGTAGTAATAGATGCTTGATCTTTGATTGATTTCCAGTGTTTATCGTCTTGTGTGCTTCCGCGGGTACCTTCAGAGACGTTGCGAGCGTGCGATCGACTACACCTTCGGAACCCGACTTATCAACAGGCAAGGACTATACATTACTTATGATCCATTCTATTTCAACCAGCGGTTTGCATGCTAGTCTAGGATAGGTTCAATGTTTGATCCTACCACATGTTTAAAACCTCTTTCAAACCGATACAGCCATGTCCCTTCCCAGCAAACCTTGTACTGCTATGTTACTATTGCTCGTTGCTCAGCCCCTGCTTAGTATGCATGCTTAGGATGCTACGATGTTACCCTGTTACTCCTTGGTTAGGGCTATCACATTATTATATTGTTGTTGATGATATGATTATTATAATGTTGACTATATTCGACGAAGGATGGAAGGTCTAGGCTATCCCGCCCCGACGCTTTGTTCCATTCGAGTCACCTAGGACCCGAGTTTCGGGTATTGGTTTTAAGACTGAGCGTGCCTAATCGCGTGTGGGATTTTATGGGGTCCCCTCTTCTTACCTACCTAGCTTCAAACATTTCTAGAGGTGGCCCAAGCTGATTTACCATTTGAAACCGTGTGTGTGCTGGTCAGCTGCCAGTAGTTTTCAAACAACTCGGGCCAGTGGAGACAGAGTTCCTCTGTTTGTCCACACTGGTGAGCTAGGGAAGTCCCCTGTTATATAGGCGAGACTAATCCCGACCTTAGCCATACGGAAGAGTCCGATCTGAGAGTGTGGCCGGCTTTTGGATTGGGTGTCAACTCCCCGGGGGCCACCCGGATTTGTGCGTTGTTAGTTAGAGGGACCTGTCGTTTTGGATCTCTTGGAACTAAATCAGAAAATGGTTTCCTGTAATGGGTAGCAAATGAGAGAGATGGGCGAGCATGCGACGCCTCGTAATGGGCAGTTGGTACACCCCTGCAGGGTTAAATCTTTTCGAGAAGCCGTGTCCACGGTTATGGACGACTTGAGACCTACTCCTTGTTCATAGACAACAACCGATGAGATAATCTTAATATAACTTGATCAACGTGTGTGTGCCTTGACTGCTTCTTCTTCGTCGGGATGCGAAGAGGAGGACAAGGATAGGATAGGTGTTATGTTTGCGTATGTAGGTGGATAGCAGACTTGTTGGAGGCGATTCCTCATCGAATGCTTGGCTTCTTATCTTACTCTCTAGATCGTTAGCCACTTCATAAATGCTAGTGCGGCAGCAACCTCACCACTTACCCCTTCCTGACCGTAAACTACTAGTTGTCCTAAAATGACGAGTGATGAAGTCCTTGCTGGGTCAGTTGACCACTACAGTTGGATTCTGAGTACTTCTGTACTCATGATACTACCCCCAAACTCTTTTCAGGGTTCTTGATCGACAACAGGTACGGTAATCGACGTTTCACGTGGAGACTCGACGACGACTAGTTAGGCGGATCCCGGCAGAGGGCCTGGACCCGTGTGGTTATGGGATCGATGTTTTTCTCTTTTCCACTAGGCATTTGATTGTAGTCTGTACTTAGACATGTACCTTCCTCTGTTGTATTGTATTTGAGGCAGTTGTATGCCGATTGTATGAGATGTTGTATCCTTGTATCTGTAATGTTGTGATATCATGTTGGAAATCCGGGGCATATGACTTTGTCATATGTCGCGGTGGGACCGGTATGTGCTTCGTCCCCTGATCTGGATGGAAACATCTAGATCTGGAACATTACCGCATATCGGGCCTTACAGGTTCCCAACTTCATCATATTGTTCCCAATGCCATCACCCTTCAATCTAGTTTTTTCACCCTATGTGAGGGTTATTTGGGCATAGAGCCTCATTGGCATCTCTTTCGCACCATATACACTATTAATCCCCAGAAGGCTAGGAAATCTGGGGAGCGTGGTGGTATGGAGTTCAATCACCTATGTGGAGGTTTGTTCTTGGTTCGGAAGCAAGGGACCCAATACTTTGCTTCCAGCTTGCTGGATTCCGTAAATAATTGGCAAAATGGTTGGTTTATTGTAAGGTGGCGGAGGAGCCAGGAGTGCGCACATTTCCCCATTACTCGGACGTGAGGCTAACCAATTCCCAGTGTTGGAACCCTCGACTCACTAACGCCGAGAAGGAGCAGGTGCTCCCCTTGATGCGCGAGATCATAAGATTGAAGAAGAACGACTTAGATGCCATGGATCTGGTCGCCACTTTTGTTATTCGGAGGATTCAACCTCTCCAAGCTAGGGCCCAGGGGATGTGGACGTACACCAGGCTAGAGGATGACACTCGGTATAACAGATCCGAGATGCCCATGGATGAGTTTGAGCTCCAGATGAAGTTCATCACCAGCGTGACCCATGGTATGCAGCCAGTGGGCCGAGTGAAACCCCTTAGCAGTGAGAATCCTCCGACTTTGGTAGGTTCTCTTGTTTCATATGTGTCTTGGGATGTATTTTGCATGCCTGCTTCTAACTCGGATATTTTCTATTTCTGTGCTAGGATGTTTCCCGATTCCATTCCCCCATTCCCTTGGCCTCGCAACATCCAGCCGACGAAGACGAGGATAGCACTGCTGGCGCGGGGATTGGGGTTGAGGCTGGAGAGGAACTGTAGTCCGAGGTGTCTCGTGCTCAGGCGGCGTCCGAGCAGCGGTCAAAGAGTAACCAGGACCATGAGTCGGCGCGGGAAGGCCTTACTCGGACCCGCAAGAGGTCTCACCCTCCGAGTGGTGAGGAAGGTGGCGGCAAGCTTCCAGCGCTGGGTTCCAGTCATGGGAAAGTTGTACCTCTGAAGAAGAAGAAGCTTGTCACTCTTGGCGGTAGGGAGATTAACCCCTCGGGGGATGCCACTGCTGAGAAGGCCAAAGGATTTGGGGCCAGTCCAGCTAAAGTTACCGTGGCTCCCCCGAGGCGTA
The DNA here is from genome assembly GCA_950022295.1 of Bromus sterilis. Taxonomy (NCBI): domain Eukaryota; kingdom Viridiplantae; phylum Streptophyta; class Magnoliopsida; order Poales; family Poaceae; genus Bromus; species Bromus sterilis. Next base: position 267,834,898 of record OX465597.1, on the reverse strand, counting down.
CTCTGAAAACTGCTCACAAGTAATGCTGTCACATTCTTTTCGACTCGGTATTTCATCAATTCTTCAGTCTTTTAAACCCTTTCGTATTGTAGTGTCCGCCCGAGTGGTTCCGAGTCACTTCCTGGGGTCGAGTATCCGAGTGCGGAAACTTATGAGGATGTCAGCACCTGCGGGGTGACTGACTTTTCCGTTATGGACACCATTCCCGAGGATGTTGTAGCTGGCAGTAGGGGTTTTTGATCATGTTGTTGATGCTTTTGTTATTGTGGCTTCCCCTTTTTTGACTATGTCTGTTGTGTCTCCACTTTTCTTCTGCAGATATGGACATTGATTCATCTACAGGTCCAATTCGGACCGTGATTGAGCCGGTTGCCACTGAGGTGACTCCTCCTGAAGTGATTATTCTTGGGGAGAGGTACCGCTTGGGTCCGGTCATCCTGCTGCCAGTATTTCATTTGCTGCTCCTGCTGCACCCGAGGCTCCTGTTGAGAAGGCTGCTGAAAAAACCTCTACTACCCCAGTTAATACTCAAGGGGATGACCCTGCTCCTTCGGCTTCAATTCCAGTCGGCGCTCCAGTTGAGCATGCTATCATCAGTGGCCTGAAAGAGTCTTTGCTGAAGGCTTCTCAGTTTGAGATACACCTGCACGAGTTAGCTTCCGAGGCCGAGCTGGTGAAGTCCAACATGCACGTAAGTACTTATGTAAGTTTTCTACCTAGTGGGTGTCCTACTGGCTTTCTTGCTATTATTTTGTGGATTTGAAACTTCCACCGGGGGCACTTCTTAGTGTACCCAGTGGGTGTAGCCCCTAAGGCTCCGAGTAACTATTGGAAGTTATTCGGAGTCTTTTATAGTGAGACTAGAGATTAATGGACTTACAGTGGGAGCACTTCTTAGTGCTCCCAGTGGGTGTAGCCCCCAAGGCTCTGAGTAACTTTGGGAGGTTATTCAGAGTCTTTTGTGATGTTAGTGTTTAATGAACTTTCAGTGGGAGCACTTCTTAGTGCACCTACTGGGTGCAGCCCCCAAGGCTCCGAGTAACTTTTGGAAGTTATTCAGAGTCTTTCGTGAGGAGGCTTTATTCTCATGAACTTCCGGTGGGAGCACTTCTTAGTGCACCCACTGGGTGTAGCCCCCAAGACTCCGAGTAACCTTGTAGATTTATTCGGAGTCTTTTTGTAAAGAGACTTTGTTTTTTTATGGTTCTTCTCGTGTACTTAGGAGGCTTGCAAGCTGGGTTCTTCTTTGTAAAATTACAAGAGGAGAATGAAGCCGCGAAGAAGGCGTATGATGTGATGCTTGAAGAGCACAACAAGCTGAAGAAGCAACATGCCGAGGACAATGGTGAGTTATCCTGGTTTAGATTTTGTACAAGCTCTTGTATTGGTATCCTTCTTCTTCTTTTGTTCTCTTTCTCTCATCCTGATTCTCCTTCTTGTGTTCTGATGTAGAGGCGGCCAAGAAAGCCTTTGATGCGAAGGTGAAGGAAAATGATGATTTCGTGGCGAAAATGAAGGAGATAGATCAAGCTGAGAAGCGTGCCAAGGAGAAGAAAGTTTTAGAGAAGTCTTTGCATTACTACAAAGAGGCAGTGAAGGAGAACGAGGCCACCATCGCAACACTTGAAGCCGATCTGACAAAGTTGTCCGAGCTGCGCACCAAGGAAGGGGAGGATCACAAGGCCGAGCTGGAAACAACTCGGAAATCTGTGAAGGCACCCGAGGAGTATTGCGCTGGGAGGTTTGCTGTTTTCAACGAGACTCTTTCTGGTAAGTCAGGAGACATGCTTGGTGGTTGTAAGGCCCGATATGCGGTACTGTTCTAGATCTAGATGTTTCCATCCAAATCCGGAGACGAAGCACATATCGGTCCCACCGCGACATATGACGGAGTCATATGCCCCGGATTTCCAACATGATATCACAACATTACAGATACAAGGATACAACATCTCATACAATCGGCATACAACTTCCTTAATACAATACAACAGCGGAAAATATATGTCTGAGTACAGACTACAGTCAAATGCCTAGTGGAAAAGAGAAAACATCGATCCCCATAACCACACGGGTCCAGGCCCTCCGCCGGGATCCGCCTAACTAGTCGTCATCGAGTCTCCACATGAAACGTCGATCACCATACCTGTTGTCGATCAAGAACCGTGAAAAGAGTTTGGGGGTAGTATCATGAGTACAGAGGTACTCAGCATCCAACTGTAGTGGTCATCTGACCCAACAAGGACTTCATCACTCGTCATTCTAGGACAACTAGTAGTTTACGGTAAGGATGTGGTAAGTGGTGAGGTTGCTGCCGCACTAGCATTTATGAAGTGGCTAACGATCTAGAGAGTAAGATAAGAAGCCAAGCATTCGATGAGGAATCGCCTCCAACAAGTCTTGCTATCAACTACTACGCAAACATAACACCTATCCTATCCTTGTCCTCCTCTTCGCATCCCGACGAAGAAGAAGCAGTCAAGGCACACACACGCGTTGATCAAGTTATATTAAGATTATCTCAGTTGTTGTTGTCTATGAACAAGGAGTAGGTCTCAAGTCATCCATAACCGTGGACAAGGCTTCTCGAAAAGATTTAACCCTGCAGGGGTGTACCAACTGCTCATTACGAGGCTCCGCACGCACGTCCATCTCTCTCAGTTGCTACCCATCACAGGCAACCATTTTATGATTTAGTTCCAAGAGATCCGAAATGACAGGTCCCTCTAACTAACAACGAACAAATCCGGGTGGCCCCCGGTGAGACGACATCCAGCTCAGGAGCCGGCCGCGCTCTCGATCTGGTCTCTACCGTATGACTCTAGGTTTGGATTGCCGGTTAATCACACATGGGAAACCGGGTCCTCAGCCGGTCAAGATGGGCCAGCAAGGGAACTATGTCCTCACTGGTCCGGGTTGGTTTAAAAACTACTGGCGTACGACCAGCACACACACTGTTTCAAAAGGTAAAATCAGCTTGGGCCTCCACTATAAATGCTTGAAGCTAGGTAGGTAAGAAAAGGGGACCCCATAAAATCCCACACGCGGTTAGGCACGCTCAGTCTTAAAACCAATACCCGGAACTCGGATCCTAGGTGACTCGAATGGAACAAAGCGTCGGGGCGGGATAGCCTAGACCTTCCATCCTTCGTCGAATACAGTCAACATTAATAATAATCATAACATCAACAACAATAATAATAATGTGATAGCCCAAACCAAGGAGTAACAGGGTAACATCGTAGCATCCTAAGCATGCATACTAAGCAGGGTCTGAGCAACGAGCAATAGTAACATAGCAGTACAAGGTGTGCTGGGAGGGGACATGGCTGTATCGGTTTGAAAGAGGCTGTAAACATGTGGTAGGATCAAACATCGAACCTATCCTATACTAGCATGCAGACCGCTGGTTGAAATAGAATCGATCATAAGTAATGCATAGTCCTTGCCTGTTGGTAAGTCGGGTTCCGAAGGTGTAGTTGATCGCAAGCTCGCGTCGTCTCCGAAGGTACCCGCGGAAGCACACAAGACGATAAACACTGGAAAGCAATCAATGAGCAAGCATCTATTACTACGAGGCAAACACGAGCAAGCATCAACAAGAAGGCAATACGAGACATCGCACCTACCGTCGAGAGCGGTTACTAACAATTTAAGTGGGGTATCGGTCACACACGACGAATACCGCACGTTTACGTTGGTTCAAGTTGCTTAGCTACATGTGATCAAAAAAGGTTGTTAACATGGCAACTCAAGCAAGCACGGCCTAGCACACAAACATGTCAAGAGGTGAAGCACAAAGTAAACTATCTATGCTAGTCAATTTAAGTGAGGCACAACCTAAACATGGCATAACACTAAGTGTCGCACGATGATTAAAGCATTTGGTACTGTTCTGTAATAAACCATAATTTAGGTTGGTTAACAACAGAAAACAATAGCATAAACACAAAGTACACGAACAACTAATCAAGTTACATATAAGGCACACTCCAAACGGAGGTACGGTTAAAAAGATACAAGCAAAACAAGTTACGTGCACAATCTGCCAACATCATGAAGCACACTTTAGAGCATTGCATAAACAGGTTAATCAATGCAAACATGCTCGAAAATGATATGGAACTAAAGTAGACATGACAAGGAAGGAATGGCAAAAAGAATCATGCAAAAAGGCATCATAGATCAAAAGATATTAAGCATGCAACATGGCATCGGAACGTTACAGACTTAGAGAAAAACAGAGGCGGCTGTCAATAACAGCAGCATAGCAACTTTGGAGCTCAATAACTATATGACCAGCAAGCATATCATGGCAATGCAATACATGGGATGAAATTAGACATGATTCTTAACAATATGCAATTGGAATCACTCAATTCCGATAAACGGTCGCGACACACTCGTCGACCGAAGTTGCAACAAAATATAAACAGCAGCACACTAACAGCAGGGTAGCTACTTTGGAGCAAGATACAATTATGATGCAGCAAGAAATTATGGAATGTGAATGCATGAAACTGAAGTATAAACAATGCTTAACGCAACGCAAAAGGAATCACTCAATTCTGACGTACGGTTGCGAAGCAACCGTCCCCCGAAGTTTCAACAAAATAATAGTTTCAGCAAGTTTAACAGCAGCAGTTGCAATAACGATATTATCCCCTGTTTGAACAGCAATTACACAGTCAAGATGACCTCAAATGCAAATGCTCACAAAAGATGAATTGAAGTGCACATGAAACTAAGCAACTTTCATTTTGGGGGCACGTTCATCGGAGCTACGGATCAACGGGAAAATACGTCGCAAAATTGAATCAGCAAACAGTTTCAGCACTTGACAGAAAAAAAGAAAAAGAAAACCTACGGAAAGAAAAAAAAACAGAGGGGCGGCCTGGGCCATACCCCTAGTGGGCCTCGGCCCGAGTGGCAGAACAGGCGGCGGCTGGCGCTGGTGCTGGGCCGGCCCACTGGTGCTGGAGGCCCAGCCCACCGTGGCGGTCCACGGGGGCGCCCCCGATCGGATCTCACCCGATCCGGTCAGAGACCGAGCGGCGGCGGCTGGCGGCGCTTGCCGGCCGGCTCCGGCAAGCAGGAGGACGAAGGCGGTGGGGAGAGGAGCACGGGCCACCGGGGAGGGCGGTCGGCGGCTGGTGTGGTCGGTGTCGTGCGAAGGGGAGCGTCGGCGGGGTGGTAGCGAGCGGCTCGGGCTCGCCGTGGCCATGGCGCCCGTCACCGGCGGCGGACTGCAAGGGAGGTGGGAGAGGCGGTTAGGGGAGAAGAGGGGAAGGGGATGCGCGGGAGGAGGAGAGGTGGAGGCGGCCGGGCCTGGCTGCTGGTCGCCGGCGGGCGGCCGGAGTCGCACGGCGCGAGGCGGCGCCCTCGGCTTGCTCCGTGGGGAAGAGGAGAGAGAGGAGAGAGGGTGGGTGGCTGGGAGCTCTGACGTGGCAGCCTCTGGGCCGTCGGATCGCCGGATCTGACGGTCCAGAGCGCCTAGGGGCAAAATTTTCGGGATCTGGGGATCTGGGAGGCAAAACTGGGCAAAGTGGCGGGGGTGGCTGCAAATTTTGGCATAAGGGAAACCCTAGAAAGGGGTGGGAGTGTGGTGGTCTTTATATAGCCCAGGTGGCTGGCAGTTTGCAAAAACTTCCCCGGTTTTTCTCTCGCGCGCGCGGTGCTCACGTTTCTGACCGCCGGGGGTCCGCAGTACCTCCGATTCGGGTAAAACTTCGAACTGCGCGATCAGCGCGTCGAGCCGGAGGCGTTCACCTCACGCTGGAACCGTTCCGAGAACTCTTTCCGGCGCGCTATAAAAATAACCCGTTTAATTATTAAACGGGGTTTTTCGTTCTGTTGGCTGTGGCTGGTCTCGTGCGGTTTTCGCGACGGTGATCGGGTGAAACCTGGTGTCGCAAAGTTCGAGTGTTAGGGTGGCAAGGGTCGGTCTTCGTCCGATACGAGATAAGAGGGGGAAAATAATCGCCGATCGATAAATCGGGGATGCAAACACCGCAAACAAATCAAGGAATCAAACAATTCACACCGAAAACAAATTTTTTAATTTTTGCGAAAACTGGGCTATTACAGTGGTCATGCTGATTGTCCTTCCCACTCGACGTTCTAACTTGCTTCTTTGCAGTGTACGGCACCGATCCAGATTCTGAGCAAGCTCGGATGGCTGAATTTGCCGAGTTGATGAAAAGAGACAACTATACACAAGTGACGACAGAGTTCGCTTTAACCCGAGGCCTACTGACTATGAGATGTGCCAAGGCGAAGAGGTTTGCCGAGGAGGTCATGGGTGCTACACTGGCACTGAAGAGCAAGTTATCTCCTGGTGAGGGAAGTCGGGTGATGCTTGAGACAGTGGTCCCCACCCTCCAAGCAGCTCCTCAGCAATTGGCACGCTGGAAGCGGTCCGCTGCGCGGAGTGGTGTGAACTACGCGCTGGCTTTGACCAAGGCACATTTTACCGAGAGGATTCATAACCTGGAAAGGGTTGGTGGCGGTGATCCTGAACATGGACAAAGCTGCACCACATTTCTTCCTCGGTATGTCGAGACTGTCAGTCAGATTGCTCTGATGCCTGATCTAGACTTTGTGGAGTCGACTGGTGTCATGAGTGAGTCAGACGAGGCCGGAGATGAATGAGCGAGCTTAGTTGGGGTGGAGCGACAAAAAACTCTTTAAGATTTGCCTCGGTATGCCGAGTGGTCCTGTAATGAATTTCTTCGTTTATGTTGTGCCCTGAGCACCAGACATGCTTTTGCTTTGGTCTATCCATGAGTATGTTTGAAGTGGTTATCTTGTCGTGCATTAAGTGACCCTGAAGAGTAGTAAGGGTACTTAGGAAAGTTTTCTAAGCTCTCGTCCGAGATGTGCACAACTCGGATAAAAACTTGTTTTTAACCATTAAGCAGCCCCCAAGTTATCAGAGATTTGGTGGATACTTAGAAAATTTTTCTAAGCTCTCGTCCGAGTTGCGCACAGCTCGGATAAAAACTTGTTTTTTTTACCATTAAACAGCCCCCAAATTATCAGAGACTTGGTGGATACTTAGAAAAGTTTTCTAAGCTCTCGTCTGAGTTGCCCACAGCTCGGATAAAAACTTGTTTTTTAACCATTAATCAGCCCCCAAGTTCTCAGAGACTTGGTGGATACTTAGAAAAGTTTTCTAAGCTCTCGTCCGAGCTGCGCATAGCTCGGATAAAAACTTTTTTTAACCATTAAGGAGCCCCCAAGTTATCAGAGACTTGGTGGATACTTAGAAGAGTTTTCTAAGCTCTAGTCCGAGCTGCGCACAGCTTGGATAAAAACTTGTTTTTTAACCATTAAGCAGCCCCCAAGTTATCAGAGACTTGGCGGATACTTAGAAAATCTTCGAAGCTCTCGTCCGAACTGCACACAGCTCGGATAAAAACTTGATTTTTAACCATTAAGCAGCCCCCAAGTTATCAGAGACTTGGTGGATACTTAGAAGAGTTTTCTAAGCTCTCGTTCGAGCTGCGCACAGCTCGGATAAAAACTTGTTTTTTAACCATTAAGCAGCCCCCAAGTTATCAGAGACTTGGCGGATACTTAGAAAATCTTTCTAAGCTCTCGTCCGAGCTGCGCACAGCTCGGATAAAAAGTTGATTTGTAATAACAAGTTAAAATACAGAGATTGGGCAAGACACTTTGTTATACGGAACAATATCTTATTCAAGTCTTACAACTGTACTCATGCATAGAAACGTCGCAACAACTGAGCGTTCCATGCATGAGGCTCCTCTATGTTATTAGTTACATCGTACAACCGATAAGCCCCGTTACGCAATACCCTGGATATGACATAGGGCCCTTCCCACAGAGGGGCTAATTTGTGATCCGAAGTCTTCTTGCTATGCAATACCATGTCGCCTTCTTGAAATGAGCGAGCTCGGACATGTCGGTCATGGTATCGGCGCAGGTCTTTCTGATAAAATGATGAACGGGTAAGAGCTAAATTTCTTTCTTCTTCCAAGAGATCAACACCATCTTGTCGTGCAGCTTCAGCTTCAGCTTCATTATACTGGCTTACTCGGGAGCGTTGTGTCTCAGATCACTCGAAAGGATTGCCTCTGACCCATATACCAGGAAAAAGGGAGTTGACCGAGTAGATCGATTAGGTGTTGTTCTCAATCCCCACAGGACCGAGGGAAGCTCGTCGACCCAAGCTCCTGCTTCTTCCTTTAACTCTCAAAGAAGGCGGGGTTTGATTCCTTTTAGTATTAGTCCATTTGCTCGTTCGACCTGGCCACTGGATTGAGGGTGTGCTACTGAGCCAAAATTGACCTGAATGTCGTTGCTCCAATAGAATTCCTGAAACTCGGCCGAGTTGAAGTTTGACCCGTTGTCTGTGATGATATCTGTGTATGATGCCTTGTATGAAGCTGACTGCTATGGGTGAGTCTAAGGCTTTGATGGGTTTTGCTTCTATCCTTTTTGTGAACTTATCCACTGCGACTAAGATATGGGTGAAACCATACTTGCCTGTTCTAAGTGGTCCAATCATATGAAGCCCCCATACTGCGAATGGCCAGGCTAGAGGGATTGTCTTCAACTCGAAAGCTGGTTTGTGTGGCTGGTTGGCGTAAAATTGACATCCTTGACAATGATCTACAATGTACCGAGCATCGCTGAGGGCATGAGGCCAGAAGAAACCAGCTCGGAAAGCTTTCACCACTAGTGTCCGACTTGAGGCGTGGTGGTCGTACTCACCTTCGTGGATGTCTTGCAAGATACAACGCCCTTCGTCTTCAGAGATGCATCGCTAAGGGAGATTAGTGATGATGTTTCTGTACAACTCGTCATGGATCACCGAGTAAGATTTTTATTTGTGAACAATCTGTTTGGCTTCTAGCTCGTCGTCTCGCAGCTCTTTCCTTTGCAAATAGTCCAAGATAGGGAGTTTCCACTCGGGATGAATGACTTCCACGTCAAAAATCATGTCAACTACTGCGGGGTATATCTTCTTTGTTTGGTATGTTCTTATCTGGTAGCATATCTGTATCTGCTTCCAGAAAAGGATCTTCTTTGACTGTTGTAGAATATAAGTGTTCCAAATATATTCCGGCTGGAATCTGACTCCGAGTAGAGCCCAACTTGGCCAACTCGTCTGATGCTTGATTCTAAACCCTTGGAATATGATGGAGTTCAAACCCATCAAAAAAATTCTCCAATTTTCTCACTGCTACACAGTAGGTCGTCATGGCTGGGCTCCGAATGTCCCATTCCTTCATCACTTGATTTATTAGCAAGTCTGAATCTCCGAATACCATCAGCCTCCTGATTTCGAGTGAAATGGAAATTCTCAAACCATATAGAAGGGCTTCATACTCGGCCTCATTATTTGTTGCTGGGAAATGTATTTGGAGGACATATCTCATCTCGTCTTTCCTTGGTGAAACTAGTTCTACTCCTTCTCCTGCTCCGTTCAACATCTTGGATCCATCAAAAAACATTGTCCAATGTTCTGGGTTTGATTGTGGGGAATTTTGGACCTCAATCCACTCGGCCAAGCAATCCACCAAGGCTTCCGACTTGATTGCTTTTTAGGTTGATAATGGATATCATAAGGAAGCAAATCCAAACTCCACTTTGCAATTCTTCCCGTTGCATATCTGTTATTCATGATTTCTGTGAGAGGAGCTTCTGATACTACTGTGATGGAATGGTCTTGAAAGTAGTGTGCAAGCTTCTGTGATGCTAGGTAGATTCCCATTGCCAGCTTCTGGTAATGAGGATATCTTTGCTTGGATGGTGTGAGGACCTCAGAGATGAAGTACACAGGTCTTTGTACCTTCTGTGCCTTCCCTTCTTCTTCTCTTTCCACCACAATAGCTACACTGACGACTCGGCTTGTGGCTGCAATGTACAATAAGAGTGGTTCTTTTTCTTTAGGTGCTGCAAGTAATGGCCGAGTTGACAATTGCTTCTTGAGTTCTTCGAAGGCCACTTGAGCTTCTTCGGTCCAAACGAAATTTGGCAATTTTTTTCATCAGCTGGTAGAGAGGTACGGATTTCTCTCCGAGTCTGGAAATGAATCGACTGAGTGTTGCAAGGCAGTCGGTTAGTTTCTGGACATCTCGGAGTTGCTAAGGTGGCTTCATACTCTGGATTGCTGCAATTTTTTCTAGGTTAGACTCTATCCCACGCTCGGAAACCATGAATCCGAGTAACTTCCCTGCCGGTACACCGAAGACACATTTCTTGGGGTTTAACTTGATATTGTAGGCTCGAATACTCTGGAAAGTTTCAGCCAGGTCGGCCAACAAGCTTCTTCCTTTAACCGAATTGATCACAATATCATCCACATATACTTCGACGTTTATACCAATTTTCCAAATCAAGCAGTTCTGCATCATGCGTTGATATGTGGCACCTGCATTTTTATGTCCGAATGGCATCGTGGTGTAGAAGAAACATCCTAACGGGGTTATGAATGTTGTTTTAAGTTCGTCTCATTCATATAATCGGATTTGATGATAACCCAAGTACGCATCAAGGAAACATAATCTCTCGCAACCCGATGTGGAGTCCACTATCTGGTCAATGCAAGGAAGTGGAAAATGGTCTTTTGGACAAACTTTATTGATGTGACGGAAATCAACACAAGTTCTCCAAGATTTATCTTTCATCGGAACCATTACAGGGTTTGCTCACCACTCGCAGTGGAAAATTTCCCTAATGAATCCGGCTGCTAACAGTCTTGCCACTTCTTGTCCGATAGCCTTTTCTTCTCGGAAGAAAAACGCCCAAGGGACTCTTTAACCGATCTTGCCTTTGGATCAACGTGTAACTTGTGCTCAGCCAACCCCCTTGGGATTCCAGGCATATCTGCAGGCTTCCATGCGAAGATATCCCAATTCTCACGGAGGAAGTTGATGAGCTCGAGTTCCTATTTGGGATCCAAGTAGGTTGCAATATTGGTGTATTGTCTTTATCGGTAGGATGTATCTGCACCCTCTTGGTTTCTCCTGCCGACTCAAACGAAGATGTCATCTTTGGTTGCAGCAACTCGGACGAGTCAGCCACTTCTTGTACTCAGCCAGCTCGACATCAGCCATTTGCTGGTCAACTATCAACGATCCTTTCTGCAACAGTTCCTCGGCCTGCTTGTAATCTCCCGAGATAGTGATCATGCCATGTGGGCCAGGCATTTTCAACTTCAGATAGATGTAGAATGGTATGGCCATGAACTTTGCATAGGCTGGCCTTCCGAGTAGAGCATTATATGCACTCGGAAAATCTACTACCTCAAAAGTGATCTTTTCTTTCCGTAAATTACTCTAAGTGCCAAAAACCACATTGAGGGAGATCATGCCGAGTGAGTGTGCCTTTTTTCCCGGGATGATTCCATGAAATTCCATATAGCTTTTACGAAGCTTGGACATTGGAATGTTCATACTCTTCAGAGTGCTGGCATAGAGAATGTTCATACCACTACCTCCATCCATCAGGATATTTCTGAGTCTACAGTTTCCATTCCCCGTTTCTACCAGAGGATCGACGATTAGAGCGTGTCTTCCTGGGTGAGGGATATGGGGAGGGTGATCCGACTGGTGAAAGGTGATCAGAGTGTCAGCTCACTTCATGTAACTCGGAGTTGATGGAGCTGCCGAGTTGACCTCTCTGAACCGTATCTTTTCAACTCTCTTTAACTGCCGACCTGCGAAAATGACTAGCACTCCGTCTTCTCTTGGGAAACCTTTGTTGTCCAGATCTGGGCTTGCTGCCTTCTTCTTGCCAGTGTCTTTGTCCTACTGAGGTCCTTTCTTTGCATTCTGAGTTGCTCTCCTGATCAGACGACACTACCAAGATGTATGCTTTGGGAGAATCAACTTTCCTTCAGCATCTCGGGTTGTATGAAGAGGACAGGGCTGATCTAAGACCTCGTCATCATTTGACGGCTTCTTTTGACGTGGCTACAACTCCTTTCCCGCATGAACTTTGCCATGAATCCCTGAGGCATTTGTTGCTGCAACCAACTCCCAATCTGTTGGGGCGTCTTCTTCTTTTAGCTTGTTGTTACCTCTGGTCTTATGCTTCGGGTTAGGTGCCGAGCTGTTGCCTCCTCGGTGCTGCTGGGTCTTCTGGCGAATCTCCTCTTCACCATTGGCGTACTTATTCGCTATCTCCATTAATCTTCCGAGTGAGGTAACATGGGGTGATCTTGCCATCTTGAGACTCAGCTCTCTGTACTTAACCCCCTGCTTGAAAGCATGGATAGCCTGGAACTCGGAGACCCCTTCTACCGAGGTGTGAAGCGTGATCCATCTCTGGATATAATCTTGAGTGGATTCGGTATTTCCTTGTGCACACAGCTGCAACTCGTTCAGCCCTCCAGGCCTCTTGTAAGTCCCTTCGAAGTTCTTGACAAAAACTCTCTCCAGATACTGCTGGGGGGAAGTTGGTTCAACCATGTCCGAGCCGAGCCTTCCAGCATCAAAGGTAGATGCATCATAGCTATCTCGTCTCCTCCCCCTCTGATCTGCACGGCTATCCTATAATCATCCAGCCATGTCTGGGGTTTGGCATCACCCTGGTACTTGTCTACTCCTTGAGCTATCTGCAAGTGAGGAGGAATGGGAGTAGATCGGATTCTCTCGCTGAAACAGACTGGACCTGTAGAAATTGATGGACGAGCTTGATCTTGACTATGATACCTAGCATGATCAACTCGGCTCTGCACCAGATGACTTCGGGCATCATCTTCGACATCCATATAGCGATTGCCTTGGTGACTAGTTCTGCGTTGATGGAAATCTTCTCTCTGAGGAGCACCTCGATCAGACCTGTGAGCCTCATAGTTATCTGGTCTTCTATGCTCTGCATGCCGATATTGATCATGGTGATAATCCCGTCGGGGATCATTTTTGCGCCGAGGAGAGGTGTTCCTGTTTCTCCGCGCGTCACCATAAGGCGTATGCACTGATTGTGATGTTCCCGCGGGAGGAACCTGAGAGTGAACTCGCTGCTGTAATTGACTGACTGCAGCATTTTGATCTACTGCGGCTTGCAATAAGAATGCCAAGTGTTGAATTCCTTCTGCCGCCGATCCACTAGGCTACAAAGAGTTTGCAATCCGAGTCGCCGCTATGAGGTTTTCTACTGGAGTCCCCATAGCTCGGAAGGGTTCTCGTCCGTGCCCTCGGAACTTCCGACTTGTTCTGCTATGCTTGAGCCGAGCGACCTCTCGAGCCTGACGCTCCAATGCGTTTTCCAGCTCGGCCAAACGCTCCTGCTCGGCCAGATTAGTTAGCCTAGCTGGTTCCAGGCCTCGTCCTTCCGGATTGATCGTATCGATGGGGGTGTTCAACAGTCGCTCAGCCACCTCTTCCTCTTCTTGTTCTTCCCGAGTAAGAGGTCGGGGCTGCCGACTCGGCCCTCCGAGATCTAACCTCCAGAAGACCGACGTGCGCTGAGGTGGCTCTCGACCATCGGCCCCGGATGGGCTGTTAGCTTCATTTCGGGCATGATCATCTCGGACTAGTGACGGTTGGGTGGTGGTGTTTCCGCCATGCAAACTTCAGCGAATGTGATTGGGACGCCGCTGCTACCCTCTTGCTCTTCATCAGGTTCAGGGTCGGACATCACCATGCCTTCATCTTCAGCCGAGTTGAAGAGATTCAAAAGGGATGCCGATAGGGCTTCTCTTGAAATCAGTTCATCAAGGGCCCTCTGGGTTGACTCTACCGAATCGATGACTGACACTTGCTGCACCCTGACTTTTTTTGTTGCGATGGGGAGTGCGAGGACGACCCGAACGCTTCTTCTTGTGGCGAACGAACCATGGAGCCCATGCTTGATGCTGAGCCGACAACTGGAGGCGCAGGGCCCTTGATTCGTCATCTCGGAAGTGGACGCTGCCTCTTGAAGGCAACAACTGCGCCTGGAGCGGTGAATCCGCTAGCCAAGCGGACTCATCAGCCACAAAGGCCACCGACCCGAAGTAAAACATCTCACCGCATACGAGCTCGGAGCCGCGTATCGACGAGGAGGATGAAAAAAATGACATCTCTACGATTGTTGATCAACTCGGCCCGCCGGTGGGCGCCAACTGTCGTGGATATAATCCTGACAATAGATATAGGGGTGTAATAGGAGCTAAATGAACCTGTACGTCGAGTGGTTGACACAGGGAGAATTATACAGGTTAGGCCTCTACATAGAGATAAAAACCTTAGTCCTGTCCCAGGCTGACTGGGGTGTTCTTGCTCAAAAGTATGTGGATTAGAGTTGTGTGTGCTCCTTTCTGGGGTGAGGGGGGAGGCTTATATAGAGTGCGCCTTTGCCCCTTCAATGCCCCAGTAAATGGGTCTTAATTACACGGATAAATACATATACTTAATACAGGAAACGGTCTCTTCATTACTGCTAATTAAGGAGGAGAAACTCCTATGGTCTTCAATGCTTCACGTCCGTTGCTTTCCTTCCTCCGAGTAACGAACAACTCGTCGGTTCCCTTTTCCGAGTAACTGGCTACTCGGAGCATGTTTGCTTTTCCGAGTAACTGCGTACTCGGAGACCATCTTCTCTTCCGAGTAACGTGTTACTCGGAGATATTGTGAACTGAGTCTCTGAGTTTGATAGAGCTCTTTATTCTTTGACGATTTTATTTATTTTCTTGGGTGTATTTGAGAGATCACGGAACTGAGGGTACCTCTTGGTTTCTAACACTTAAGGGTATGCCTTCAGTATGACCACGACACTCGGAGTTGGAATCTTCGATTTGATGAAGTCATCATAGCGTTTGGATTTGTCCAAAACGTCGAAGAGTTCTGCGTCTATAAGAAATTGAGTGGGAGCTTTGTGGCATTCCTTGTGTTATATGTAGATGACATATTGTTGATAGAGAACGATAGAAAATTCTTAGACGAAGTGAAGGAATATCTAAATGGACAATTTTCCATGAAGGGCCTAGGTGAAGCTGCGTACATATTGGGGATTAAGATCTATAGAGATAGACCTAATCGCCTATTGGCTTTGAGTCAAAGTACTTATATTGATAATATATTGAAAAGGTTCAGTATGGATAACTCCAAGAGAGGCCTCTTGCCAGTTATAAAAGGTATCAAATTCAGTGTGACTCAAAGTGCAACTACAGCGAAAGAGAAGGAGGAGATGTCCTCAAAGCCCTATGCCTCAGCCATAGGTTCTCTCATGTATGCTATGTTATGTACCCGGCCGGATTTAGCGCTGGCAATAGTATGACTAATCGCTACCAAAGTAATCCGAGAATGCCCACTGGACCGCAGTAAAGAACATCCTAAAGTACTTGCGAAGAACAAAGGATCTCTTTCTCGTTTATGGAGGAGTTGATGAGGAGCTCACCGTAAAGGTTTACGTTGAAGCAAGCCTCGGCTCAAACCTAGATGACTCAAAATCGCAGACGGGATATGTATTCATGTTGAACAGTGGCGAAATTAGCTGGAGGAGCGGCAAAAATTCAGTCGTCGCCCAATCTTCAATGGAGTTGGAGTATATTGCCGCTTGCGAAGCGTCAATTGAAGCGTTGTGGCTGAAGAAGTTCGTGATCGAGCTTGGCGTCTTTCCCAGCTGCACTGACCCCGTGGGAATCTTCTGCGACAACACGGGTGCCATTGCTAATGCGAAGGAACCAAGAACTCACTCTACAGCCAAGCACATACTTCGAAAGTTCCATGTGACGCGGGATTACGTCAGGGATGGTCACACTAGGATTCAGAAAATACATACGGATCTGAACGCAGCAGACCTGATGACTAAACCTCTTCCACAAGGCAAGTTTGAGGAACACCGCGAGACTATCGGTGTTAGATACATACCGGATGTAAACTAGTGTAATTTTTACTCTAGTGCAAGTGGGAGACTGTTCGATATGTGCCCTAGAGGTAAATTAATAAAGATATTTGTCACATATCCGTTTTGTTCATAATATGTTTTATACTGTGCTATAACTGTATTACTTTGGAAATACTAATACACGTGTGGTATAAAACACAAGTCCATAGTTTAACTCGGGTAAACTAGCTCATTGGGCAATTGATTGATCAAACTTTCCTGATCATGGCGACACTTAAGTCCATTGACAATGAGGCCATATCATTAGGAGAATGATATGATGGACACACACCCACCTAAAGCATTGTAATGTGATCGGTCACATAGTTCAGCATTGCGATGACTTTGTAACGTATGGCTTAGTCCTTAGACCGTAATGATCATACGTAATTTTCATCTATGAGGAGACTTTTATTTGTATCCCACCGCCTACTAAAATATGCTGGCTATAATGGTGCACTTTGATTATTCCGAAATAGATGGTTGATGAGTATGTGATACGTCCAAAATGCATCACTATTTTATATACTAATTCTTTCTTATTCATTGATATATTTCATGATATGATGCTATTCTTATGTTGTTTTGGCTTAATTTACACAGTTTGCAACTTTCCAATGCCGAAGCAGCAGACGCAGGATTCAGCGGTAAAAAGTGGACGATGAGTTGCTGAAGGAGAACACCTCCAAATTACCTGAAAATCGACAGAGGGTATTTTCCAGAAGGATGATGAAGACACGTAAAAGAGGGGCCAGAGGGGGGCCACTGGGTGCCAAGGTGGCCACCTGGCGCGACCCCTACCCTGGTCGCGCGGGGAGGTCCAGGGGCCACTCCCGGCTCCCCCTTTGGCCTATATATCCCTCGTCGTCTAAAAATCCTAAAGAGGGCAGAGTTTCGCGAGTTCTGCCGCCGCTCCGTGGCGGAAACCAACAGAGAAGAAAAGACATCTCCGGTGGGCAGATTCCGCCGGGGAGAACACCTCCCGGAAGGGGAGATCGTCGCCATCGTCATCACCATTGTCACGGGCATCATCGAGATTATCATCAACATCATCCCCAACATCAGCACCATATTCATCTCCATCCAATCTCACCTCACAAGTTCAACTTGTGTTGTAATCCGTACTATCTATCCTCTCTACTCTACCAGTGTTGATTGCTACCTTATGATGAATGCTATTGAGTTTTGTTGGAGAAATATCATTGTGTCCATATTGTTTATCATGTATTTATCCCCACTGATCATGATCTCTTTTATGTCTTGTGAGTAGTTACTTTAGTTCTTGAGGACATGGGAGAAGTCTAGTTGCTAGTAGTCATATGATGTTGAAGTAATATGTGTTGTTTAACATTTAAGTTGTGTTGTTATTTTCCTAGTGATGTTTGATGGCAAGAGAGTGTTAATACTCTTCAAGCCTCGTTGGTTACCCCAAGTGCAGGGTGAGATATAGTGCATCGGCAAGTTTTCCCTTGGCAAAGATAACAAGGTTTGTCTCCCGTAGGACACCGAAGGATACAAGAAGTTGTTAAAGTGAACAATGGCGCCGAGGTTGCTAGCTTCACCTGGACATGCACACAGATACAAATAACTTTGCTCCCAACGAGTACAGAGAAGTTGTCAATTCCTCCGGCCTTGCTGTTTACAAAGGATCAACGTAAGAGATAAAAGTAGAACTGAAAGTAAAGACTGAAAGTAAACTAAGGGTGTAAACAATAATGTGAAGATGGACCGGGGTCCCGTGATTTTCACTAGTGATTTCTCTCTCCCAAAAGACGATAAAAGTGCTAGCGAGGTAAACAAATCACAGCTGGTCAATTGACAGAATTATGAAGGCACCGCAATGCTAACTATGCTGCAAATAAAGGAAGGGCTCAAAAGCAATGGGCAGTACGCCAAGGTAAGTAGACCGAAATCCAACTGCATCTAATACGAATCATCCACCTTGAGATATCTATCCAGAACATCTCTCTGGTATTAAGTTGCGAATCCCACCCAAAGTGTAAACTCAAAGCAACAGACAACTGCATTAAAAGAACTTTGCGTAAAGTAAACAATCCTTGCACCCGCGGGTACAAGCACCATTGTTTTATCCCTGGTGGCAACAACACATCCCATAGTCTCATGTTTGTGTCACTCAAGCTAGACATCAGAGGGCTGAACCCACAATCAAGCGTAACGCTCCCTCTTGGAGTTGCAAGCAAACTACTTGGCCAAAGCAAAATACTTCAACGGAGAACATGCAAGAATTTACTCAAGAACAAAATATAAAAGAGAAGAACCAAATATATTACTCATCACAATCTGAACATAGTCTCATAAGCCATCAGATCCCAGCAAACTCAGCATAGCAACAACAGAAATTACAAAAGTGCCTCGATCATGTGAGGCAGCTCATGAGGTCTCGAAAGTGGAAGCACAAAGAGGGGAGAGGTACATCACATAGCTACTGGTCAGGGACCCATGGTCCAAGGGGGACTACTCACGACACATCCTAGAGGCGTCCATGGCTATGGATGGTCTCCCGGAGGGGGTTCCTCCTCCCGGCAGGGTGCCGGGGCAGCTTCTCCAGGCAGCCCCGATCTTGAAACGGCGGCGGCGGCGTTACAGAGGCGAGTTCGCGGAAAAGAGATCGATATTAGGGGTTTCCACCCCGAGGGCTAAATATAGGCGGAGGGGGTGTCGAGGGGACCCACAAGGCAGCCAGGAGGCCTCCTGTCGCGGCCTAGGGTGGGGCCGCGCCAGGGACCCTCCTGGTCTCCTGGTGGTGGCCCCCCTCCGCTACCTTGGTGATTCCGGAAGCTTCCGTGTCGCTGATTTTTTATCTGATTTTTCCGGATTTTTTGGAGGACTTTTAATGGACGGAAAACCTGAAATACAAAAATAGCAGAAAACAGCAACTGGCAGATGGGTGCACTGGGTTAATAGATTAGTCTAAATATTCTCAAAAGTGTATGAAATTTCAAGCAAAACATGGCAAAGTCACACAAAACATGCATGGAGCAAGAAGAAATTATAGATACTTTTGGGACGTATCAGTGTTGTGTGAGTCGAACACTCAACACTTCACCTTATTAAGGACCTAGGGGTATGCATTGTGTATAAAGAATGCTTACGGTGGGTTGCCGATGCGGAATATGGCGAAAGCACGTGACTATTTCTCCTGTGTGTCCTCAAGAACGCTTTAGCCTTTAAAAGTTCAGTTGCTAGGCCTCTCTTTTGTTCAAAAGGATTGGGCCACTCGTTACTCCCCAGTGCTTCTTGTTTGCTCGCTTTTACCTTTTTGCTAAAAAGTTATCTTTCAGTTCTTGCAGCTATTTCTTTACCAAAGTCAATTACCAATACATTTTGCTCCTTGTTGGGATCGACACTCTTATTAATGGAAAACTCTACAAACGATCCCCTACAGTTGAGGGTCATCAAGTACTATTTTCTGGCGCCGTTGCCGGGGAGCGTAGCACTATTTTTAAGTGAAGCTGGTAAGGAAGTTTTTATATTTCTGTTTTTTTGTTGTTTCTTCTGATGTTGCTACTCTTTGTCCTTATGGACACCTCTACTCTTGGTTCGTTGTTTATGGGGAAATGCCCCACAACTGTGGTGGTCACTCCCACCCCTACTAAAATTGTGCATTACAAAATACCATGTAGTATTATAAATTATTTCTTAGCTAATCGTTATGCAGGAGATAGACATCCAAGTAAACACTTGCTATATTTATCACAACTATGTTCATTATTTAAGCTTGCAGGTGTGTCACTGGATTTCATCATGAAGAAATTATTCTCCATATCACTTATAGATAAAGCTTTAGATTGGTATAAGCTCCTCGATAACTCACATCTACTTCATTGGGAAGAGCTTATGTCTCTCTTTTATACAAAGTTTTACCCTCTTCATGAAATTCATCGAGACAGGAACTACATCTATAACTTTTGGTCACGTGACGGAGAGAGCATCGCTCAAGCTTGGGGGAGACTTATATCCCTAATGTTCAAATGTCCTATCCATGAACTCCCCAAAGATATTATAATTACAAATTTTTATGCCATGCTTTCTCGTCAGGATAAGGAGATGTTGGATGCCTACTCTAGCGGGGTATTCCAAACAAGAAGCGTCGAAGAAAGGTGGGATCTCATTGAGAGGATCCAGAAGAATACTGAAGACTGGGAAATCGATAAAGGTATTGAACCTATTATAAATCATGAGAATGATTACATTGAGAGCTATGTGAAAACCAATTATTTTAATACATGTTGTTCTAAGATTGGTCTTGATTCCCAGCTTATGATTGATTTTTGAAAGAACTTTGCCTCTCACATTGACTCTTCTAAGAAGGAGAAGGATCAATATCATAAACCCTTTAAAAAGTTACCTGTTGATATTCATGTTGCTGGCCCTATTCTGCCTTCAGTCTTTTATGAAAAGCCCCCTTTTCCTACAAGGATAAAGGAGCACTTTTTTGTGACAGGCATAATGAATAAAAGTGAGAGAAGAACTTACGAACCTGAGGACCTGATCAAGGTCGATCCTCAAGTTGCGATGGTTAAAGATTTAGTTACTAATGATGTTTCAGATTCCAAGATAATTTTTTAGGTTGTTTCAACTAACATTGTCACATCCAAGAATAAGAGTCCAATTTCAGGTACACCAGTTGTATCTATCAAAATAGGAGATCACAACTATTACGGGCTTTGCGTTCTGGGTCCAATGCTAGCGCTATTCCTTATTCACTCTATCAGGCGATCATGGGTGAGATTTCACCCTGTGAACTTGAAGAGATCGATGTCACTATTTATCTAGCAAACAAAGAAACTAACTCTCCCATTGGAATTGTGAGAGATGTTGAAGTCCTATGTGGAAAGGTAAAGTATCCTACCGACTTTCTTGTACTTGGTTCAATGCAAGATAGTTTTTTCCCTGTTATCTTTGGTAGACCTTTCCTCAGCACTTGTAGTGCTATTATAGATTGAAAAAAAGGTAAAGTATCTTTTGAATTCAATGGTGAGCCATATGAATTTAACTTTTCTAAATTTTCCAAGCAACCTCGTGGTACTGATTTACTTAGTGATGACAAAATTATTGAAAATATTGCTTCTATTGCTATTCCTCCTGATGATCCTTTGCAGCAATATATGGAAGACCACGAGAATGAGATGCATATGCAGGAAAGAAATGAGTTAGACGAAATATTTGCAAGACAAGCTGCTATCCTGAAGCACAACCTCCCAGTTGAGCATTTGGGGATCCTAGAACAACCAAAAGAAGACCCGGTGTTTGACCTCAAACCATTGCCCGATACGCTCAAGTATGCCTATTTAGATAAAAAGAAAATATATCATGTCATTATCAATGCTAACCTTTCCGGATTTCAAGAAAAGCAATTATTGGAGACAATTCGCAGACACCGTGGTGCCTTGGGTTATACCCTTGATGACCTTAAGGGGATTAGTCCGTCGATTTCCCAACACACTATCAATCTCGAGCCCGATGCTAAGCCAGTTGTTGATCATCAACGACGGATGAGCCAAAGATGAAGGACGTGGTTAGGACGGAAATTCTCAAGCTTCTAGCCACAGGTATCATATATCCTATATCTACTAGTTGGTGGGTAAGTATGGTTCATTGTGTTCCTAAGAAAGGAGGTATGACTGTTGTTCCTAATGATAAAAATGAACTAATACCTCAAAGAGTTGTTATTGGATATATAGCGTGTATTGATTAAAGGAAGTTGAACAAGGCAACTAGGAAAGATCACTACCTGCTTCCCTTTATTGATTAGATGCTAGAGAGGTTGTCTAAAAACACCCACTTTTGCTATCTTGATGGGTACTCTGGCTTCTCTCAAATTCATGTCACCATTGCCGATCAAGAGAAGACCACTTTCATGTGTCCCTACGGTACTTATGCTTACAGGCGCATCCCTTTTGGTTTATGTAATGCACCTGCTACTTTTCAAAGATGTATGTCTGCTATTTTTCATGGTTTCTGTGAGGAGATTGTGGAAGTCTTCATGGACTATTTCTCCGTCTATGGAACTTCGTTTGACCACTGTCTCCACAATCTTAATAAAGTTTTTTAGAGATGCGAGGATACAAACTTACTTTTAAACTGGGAGAAATGCCACTTCATGGTTAACAAAGGGATCGTTCTTGGTCACAAGATTTCGGAGAGGGGAATTGAAGTCGACAAGGCGAAGATTGAAGCTATTGAAAGGATGCCCTATCCAAGGGACATTAAAGGTATTCGTAGTTTTCTCGGTCATGCTGGTTTCTATAGAAGATTTATCAAAGACTTTTCTAAGACCTCGAGACCCCTCACTAATCTTCTCTAGAAGGATGTTCCTTTTGTATTCGATGAATATTGTAAGGAAGCCTTCGAAGTTCTTAAGAAAGCTTTGACAACCGCTCCTATAGTACAACCACCTGACTAGAATTTGCCCTTTGAAATTATGTGTGATCCTAGTGATTTTGCTGTTGGAGATGTTTTAGGACAAATGGTTGATAAGAAATTGAATGTTATACATTATGCTAGCAAGACCCTTGATAGTGCTCAAAAGAATTATGCTACTACTGAGAAGGAATTCTTAGGAGTAGTATTTTCTTGTGATAAATTTAGGCCTTATATTGTTGATACAAAAGTTATTATTCATACTAACCATGCTGCTCTTAAGCACCTTATGGGGAAGAAGGATGCCAAAGAAAGACTCATCAGGTGGGTACTCCTTCTTCCAGAATTTGATTTAAAGATTTGTCATGGGGTTAACACGGCAGATGTCCGAGTCATCGAACTTGTAGTGAGGCCTTTGCTGCGAGGTGGTATCAAGGAGAGAGTCGACATAGACACGGTACTCGGCGATTTACCCAGGTTTCGGCCCCTCTTTGTTCTCGAGGTAAAGACCTATTCTTGCTTCTTATTATTGAGGGGATTCCGGCTTGTCGAAAGGACTAGCCGGTTTTTGGATTACAAGGATTGTCGGCTCGTAACTTGCGTCTCGGGGAGATCTAGGTTACGAGTCGTGCCTCGGTGGTTTGTCTGTTGAGTTGAGAGTTGATCATGGCGCCCCGGACCCTTGGCTTATAAAGGTGCCGGATCCAAGAGTCCACGGATCCGATTCCTACTTGAGATAGAATCCTATTCTATGTCTACTTTACAAATCGCTACGTGCTATACAAGGTAAGTCGAATTCCTTCTTGGGCTTCAAGCTTGTCTCCTTGGCGCGTCTCCCTCTGGGTCGGGTCTTGCTTTCGTGGGCCTTCACATATAAGCCGATCCAGCGAGTTGCGATCTAATGTCGGGTTATGGGCTTGGTCCATCCCCCCCCCCCGACAGTAGGCCCCAGGATTGGTATGACGCTTTAGTCTTCATGGCAATCTTCAGTTGCTTGATTGATCTTCATAGAGCTGACTCTTATGAGTAAACCGAATCACGTCTCTGTGTCTTCAAGGTTCTGACACCGGCTTGTGCTTCGAGGAGATGACGTCGGCTTGTGCTGACTCCGACTTGTGCTTCGAGGAGATGACGTCGGCTTATGCTTCACGGAGCTGACACCGACTTGTGTATTACTTTTTGATTTTTTTTCCTAAGTCTTTTAATTTGACTTTTGAGTCAAAAAGGTTGTTGTTGTTGTATTTATTGCTATTCTGCTCGAAGCATCGCCACTAAATGCACCGTGAAAATCGAGGAGTCATCATAAATGCCACCTACCATGGGAAACCTACCCAGGTTTTTATGGCATTGATTGGCCACCTTATTTTTATCTATATAAATAGGCGTCTGAGGGGGTGGTTCTTTCACACCCTCTTCTTCTTATCTCCATCTTCCTCATGGTTCCCCGGCGCCGCATCCGCGGTAGAATCGCGACTCGCTGTTTTCGTGGTCGTGCTTCTTATGGCATGCGGCGCCGCATTATTATGTCTATAGGCGGGGGTCATCTTAGTTGTGATTTTGTTTTGAACATCCCTAGTCATTTTACGGCTCGGGTTTTTCTTCCACCCATGTTTTCTCGTGTTGTTTCCGAATTTGGGCTGTATGCTCTCTGGTTGGAGTTCCAGGCCAGTTATCATCCTCTCATTCTGGTGGAACTTCAAGGTTATTCCTACGGTTTAGCGTTTTTGGCTTCCGATTGGCAGGAATTTACTCGTGAGTTTGATCTTCGGGCAGGGGATACTCTCTGCTGCAGGTTTGATGGTGACAAAACCCTCTGCGTGTGTGGTTTTAGTGCTGTGGTACACCGCCTCCAGCCTTCTCTGGAGGGCACCGTTGCGCTCGTCATGAATGGTGGTGAAGCTTCTCTTCCTTCTTCTCCCGAAGAGTCTTCTATTGAGGGTGCAAGCGAGTCACCGACTAACGGTATTTGCTCTTCTAGAGCTGGAGAAGAAGGTGACGGAGCTGGAGAAGAAGCTGGTGGAGCTAGACAAGGAGCTGTCGGAGCATTGACTTTGGTGCTCCACAAATAAGTCGAGCTTCACATTTTGTTATGTCATTGACATCATGAGATGGTTGCTTTAACAATGACTCCTCCCTTTGTCTGTGATGATGCTCTATTTTTCATTTCACATAAGGGTATATGTAGAAATCCTAATTCCTTGGATGATTTCTGTCTGTAGTCCTTTTTGATGTAATGAAGACGACTAAAGCCCTTGTAATCTAGGCTAGTAAATCGGCATAGCTTTTGCTGACTTTTGTCTTTAGTTTTTCTTCTGATGTAAGAGGTTTGTAACCCGAGATGAAATGAAATATTTTGTTCCTTAATGAACCTTGTAAGTCAAATTTTGTTTCTTTTGACTTGTGTATGAGACTCGCTTATTGGATAAGAAGTGTATCCCCCTGAGTCGGTTGAAACAGAATGTTGTGTCGACTCATAAAATGAATTGCGAATGTTGCTCCCCAAAACTCGGTGGTAATATATGCCAAGTTTGTAGAGAGAACTGGAGGTATAGTCCCCATGAACCGGTATGAGTTCCTGTGATGTCATGCCGAGTTATAGGAGGGTGATTATTTCCCAAAGATTTAACATGAATATGTGTTCGTGCTAAAAAAATCGACTTATAGTCCCCATGAGCCGGTATGAATATCTTTGTATTTTACCGGGTCATAGAAGAAAATTTTCGAGCTTCTAGCCCCTATGAGTCGGCATGCGTGTCTTGTCATACGATCGATTCATGTAAAGACATTTTTGAATATTAGTCCCCATGAGTCGACATGTGTGTCTTGACACGCTGCCGCATCACATAGAGAAATTTTTCGAGTTGTAGTCCCCATGAGTCGGTATGTGTGTATTGAAACATTACCGAGTCACATCGGAACTTGTGTTGAGTTGTGGTCCCTATGAGTCGGTATGTGTGTATTGACACATTACCAAGTCACATAAAGACTTTCGAGCTGTAGTCCCCATGAGTCGGCATGTGTGTATTGACATATTACCGAGTCGCATAGGAACTTGCTTTGAGTTGTGGTCCCCATGAGTCAGCATGTGTGTATTGACAAACAACCGCATCACATAGGGAAATTTTTTGAGTTGTAGTCCCCATGAGTCGGCATGCGTGTCTTGACGCATTGCCGAGTCACATGAGTTCCAACTCTATTATGCAATGATTTTATGTATATGAAAAGAAAAAAACATGTTTATGATTATGTATGCAAAAAGGTAATTATGAATTACTCGAAGAAGCCGGCTGTGGATTCATCTGGTCCTCATCTTCTCTCGTGATAAGAATCTGGGTTATCCTTGAGTCGATACTTCACTGTGTGTCGTCTCACATTGATCGGCGTTTCTCCGTTTGCGTCAAAAATTTCCCTTTGGGAATTTTCTAGCTGGATTTCGCGCATTTAGATCGTATGAGCATCGAACATACAGGCAGTGTAGGAGGCGTGGAGGGCCACATGTATAAGCCGAGGTTTTCTGGGTGAAGACTCGATGGGTATAGTCGAGCCCCCAAGATTTCTCTGAATTCGAGATTTGTACATGCAACTTTCACATATGTTCCGAGATTTCTCAGTTAGAGGTTGATGAGTTTTCATCAAGCTCTGTTGAACTTTCTCTGAATGAAACAAATAAGTGCCCATATTACCAATTGGAGGTTGATCAAGCCCCCAGGTTTCTGAGAATTTTGTAAATGCAAAACATGACATGTGTGATGCAAAACAGAAAAATAAATGCATGCAGTGCTTATGATGATGTTGAATTAAAAAATATTTGTTATGTTTAAAGCTAGTTTTGTTGTGTGGCGTTTTAGCCGGTTGCGACGAAAAGTCGACTTTTAATGGCGAGAGCCGGTGCGATGAGAATCGACTTGTGTGTGGCCGGAGCCGGTGCGATGAAAATCGACTTGTGTCTGGCTGGAGCCGGTGCGATGAAAATCGACTTAGAAAAGTTTATAAGGCAAAGAAGCCGGTACGATTATGATCGACCTTTATATATTTCATTTGGCGAAAGCCGGTGCGACATGAGTCGGCTTATAACCTCAAGTAAAATGGCATTCCTTTCCTACCTAAGTATAATACGGAAGAAGTTGTGCGATATTCCACGACCTGAGGGTTTCTTCCATTGTAACGACCCGATTCACTAAGAATCCAAGTCTCTGTGCATTCTGTGCTAGTCCCTGGTTCAATAGCTAGCACACACAGTACATGATGTAATATCAAGAATAAACCACATGTCATATATATTACATCAAAGATCCAGTATTACAATTAAGCATACCGGCATAGCTCAAGGCTAGCTTACAAATAGAATACAGCGGAAAAACAATAAAGAGCTTCCTGGCTTCCATCAACTCCACCGGCACAGTTGAGTATAGACATCGTAACACTACAACGCATCACTTACTCGTCGTATACAATCCTGCAACACCGAAGGTTACAGCCCGACAACGGGTCAGTGCATCTGATTTGTATGGCAAGTCACACGAAAAAGGATATAACAGACCTATCACTACATGCAAGGTAAGTCAAAGGAAGGCTTATGGTTTTGTTTTGCAGAAAGCTGATTTTTCCCAATCTACCTATGTCAAAATTTTAGTTTATCTTACTACATAAGGTTGAACGGGGCTACACCAGTTCCAACCCAAACCCTTTATTAAAATCTTTCCCACTCAAGTTTTATTAAGGTGATTCATCTGTCAAGATCCTCCAATAATAGTAATGCCTAGTAGCTCAAGGTTGTCCATAACTGGGGACATGGCTAATCATGATTAGTTTGTACTCTCTATAGAGGTTTGTACACTTTACCCACTGGACTCAACCCGAAGATTGAGACGAAATCTTTCAGAAGAGGTCACCTACACCCAACGGCAAGCCGGTACACCTATCATATTTACATCTGCTAGCTTTGCACGGGAGAGGCTCCCTACAACGTACTCAACTAATCCAGAGCCCATATGGCCAGCGGCTGTACATGGAAGCTCCTAGTCACCAAGTATGTCTAGTCTTTTTGAGCCAGGACGGTGCCCACTTACATTCAGAGGTTAGATACCATGCCGTTATTTATACCACCAATACCAACCATTAGGGTTGTAAGGCCCGATATGCAGTACTGTTCCAGATCTAGATGTTTCCATCCAGATCCGGAACGAAGCACATATCGGTCCCACCGCGACATATGACGAAGTCATATGCCCCGGATTTCCAACATGATATCACAACATTATAGATACAAGGATACAACATCTCATACAATCGACATACAACTGCCTCAAATACAATACAACAGCGGAAGGTACATGTCTGAGTACAGACTACAAGCAAATGCCTAGTGGCAAAGAGAAAACATCGATCCCATAACCACACGGGTCTAGGCCCTCCGCCGGGATCCGCCTAACTAGTCGTCGTCAAGTCTCCACGTGAAACATCGACCACCATACCTATTGTCGATCAAGTACCCTGAAAATAGTTTGGGGGTAGTATCATGAGTACAGAGGTAATCAGCATCCAACTGTAGTGGTCATCTGACCCAGCAAGGACTTCATCACTCGTCATTCTAGGACAACTAGTAGTTTACGGTAAGGATGGGGTAAGTGGTGAGGTTTCTGCCGCACTAGCATTTATGAAGTGGCTAGCGATCTAGAGAGTAAGATAAGAAGCCAAGCATTCGATGAGGAATCGCCTCCAACAAGTCTTGCTATCAACTACTACGCAAACATAACACCTATCCTATCCTTGTCCTCCTCTTCGCATCCCGACGAAGAAGAAGCAGTCAAGGCACACACACACGTTGATCAAGTTATATTAAGATTATATCAGTTGTTGTTGTCTATGAACAAGGAGTAGGTCTCAAGTCGTCCATAACCGTGGACACGGCTTCTCGAAAAGATTTAACCCTGCATGGGTGTACCAACTGCCCATTACGAGGCGTCGCATGCTCGCCCATCTCTCTCAGTTGCTACCCATTATAGGCAACCATTTTATGATTTAGTTCCAAGAGATCCGAAACGACAGGTCCCTCTAACTAACAACGCACAAATCCGGGTGGCCCCCGGGGAGTCGACACCCAATCGAAAAGCTGGCCACGCTCTCGGATCGGACTCTTCCGTGTGGCCAAGGTCGGGTTTAGTCTCGCCTATATAACAGGGGACTTCCCTAGCTCACCAAGTGTGGACCAACAGAGGAACTAAGTCTCCGCTGGCCCGAGTTGTTTGAAAACTACTGGCAGCTGACCAACACACACACGGTTTCAAATGGTAAATCAGCTTGGGCCACCTCTAGAAATGTTTGAAGCTAGGTAGGTAAGAAGAGGGGACCCCATAAAAACCCACACGCGATTAGGCACGCTTAGTCTTAAAACCAATACCCGGAACTCGGATCCTAGGTGACTCAAATGGAACAAAGCGTCGGGGCGGGATAGCCTAGACCTTCCATCCTTCGTAGAATATAGTCAACATTATAATAATCAATATCATCAACAACCATATAATAATGTGATATCCTGAACCAAAGAGTAACAGGTTAACATCGTAGCATCCTAAGCATGCATGCTAAGCAGGGGCTGAGCAACGAGCAATAGTAACATAGCAGTACAAGGTTTGCTGGGAGGGGACATGGCTGTATCGGTTTAAAAGAAGCTGTAAACATGTGGTAGGATCAAACATCGAACCTATCCTAGACTAGCATGCAAACCGCTGGTTGAAATAGAATGGATCATAAGTAATGTATAGTCCTTGCCTGTTGATAAGTCGGGTTCCGAAGGTGTAGCCGATCGCAAGCTCGCATCGTCTCCGAGAGGTACCCGCGGAAGCACACAAGATGATAAAAACTGGAAAGCAATCAACGGTGCACCACTATTACTATGGAGCAACACAAGATCAAGAAGACAACACAAGTCACGGCAACACGATACGGATCTATCGTCGAGAACGGTTACTAACAATTTAAGTGGGGTGTCGGTCACACACGACGAATACCGCACGTTTACGGTGGTTCAAGTTGTTTAGCTACAGGTGATCAATCAACGGATATTAACATGGAAACTCAAGAAAGCATGGCATAGCACACAAACAAGTCAAGAGGTGAAGCACAAAGTAAACTGTCTATGCTAGTCAATTTAAGTGAGGCACAACCTAAACATGGCATAACACTAAGTGCCGCACGATGATTAAAAGATTTGGTACTGTTCTTCCCTAAACCATATTTTAGGTTGGTTAACAACAGAAAACAATAGCATAAACACAAAGTACACGAAAAACTAATCAAGTTATATATAAAGAACACCCCAAACGGAGTTACGGTTAAAAAGATATAAGCAAGACAAGATATGCACACATGCTGTATAAACAGGGGTAAATCTATATGCAACAGTGCAGCAACATGACATAGCAATACATATAATGAAAGTAGACATGATGCTTAACAATATGCAATTGGAATCACTCAATTCCGATAAACGGTCGCGACACACTCGTCGACCGAAGTTGCAACAAAATAACAGTTTCAGCAACAACAGCTCAATAACATCAGGATCACCACTTTGGAGCAAGATTTAATATATCTAAAGCACCCAAACATGACAAGTTAAAGAATGGAATTAAAGTACACATGATTCTTAACACAATGGAAAAATAATCAATGCAATAGGCCTCATGGATTTGTTACAATCATCATGCAAAGTTGCAACAAAATAATAACAGCAGCACATAACAGGAATTTGTAGCAGTTTAATGGCCTGATGCCCTGTTCAGCACACAAATACACAACCAATATGAGCTCAAATGCAAAAAAATTCTACATACGAACGCTAGAGCACGCAAAACTGAGCAACTTTCATTTTGGGGGCACGTTCATCGAAGCTACGGATTAATCGTTAACATCGTTGCAAAAATGAAACAACACACAGTAATTCCAGACTTAGCAGAAAAAAAACAGAAGAAGATAAAAAGAAAATAAAAAGACCTCACCCCTCTATTGGGCTCGGCCCAAGAGGCAGAGGCGGCTGGCAGCCTGGCCAGGTGCTGGGCCGTGGCCGCTGGGCTGCTGGCAGGCCCGGGCTGGGCTGGCTGTGGAGGAGGAGGCCAGGCCGGCCGGTTGCTGGCGGCTCACCCAGCCGTGACCGCGGCGGCGGCCGGGCTTCCCGCCGGTGAGGCGGCGCGCCACGGTGGAGGACGGAGCAGGGGCGGCCTGAGGCAGATCTGTGCGGCGGCGCTCCTACGGCAGAGGGCGGCGACGAGGCTCCCGGGACGGCGGGGCAAGGAAGGCGGCGGCGAGCTCGATCGGGTGGCCGATCCTGTCGGCCATGGCGCGGCTACGGAGCTGGGGTCGCCGTGGATGCGGCCTGCATGGAGAGGAGGAGGGTAAGAGGAGGAAAGGAGAACGGGAGGAGAAGGGAGAGAGGGAGGAGCGGCGGCCTGCCGGGCTCGCCAGAGTGCGGCCGGCAGCTGCGTCCACGAACGTGGAGGAGAGAGGAGGGAGGATGGGATGAGGTAGTAGGCTGGGCGCGATCTGGGCCATTGGATCGGCCGATCCGACGGTCCAGATCCGCAAGGGCTAGGGTTTGACTGAAATTGGGCTAAAAATGCGAAAATGGTGGGATTTTTCCAGATCTGGGGGGCTAGTGGCTGCCTAGGTGCTTAGGGAAAACCCTAAGTGGTGGGGTGGTCTAAATATAGCCCCGGTGGCTGGCAGTTTGCAAAAACATCTCCGGTTTTTTCCTCGCGCGCGCGGTGCTCACCTTTCTGACCGCCGGGGGTCCGCAGTACCTCCGATTCGGGTAAAACTTCGAACTGCGCGATCAGTGCGTCGAGCCGGAGGCGTTCACCTCGCGCTGGAACCGTTCTGAGAACACTTTTCGGCGCGCTATAAAAATAACCCGTTTAATTATTAAACGGGATTTTCGTTCCGTTGGCTGCGGCTGGTCTCGTGCGGTTTTCGCGACGGTGATCGGGTGAAACCCGGTGTCTCAAAGGTCGAGTGTCAGGGTGGCAAGGGTCGGTCTTCGTTCGGTACAAGATAAGAGGTGAAAAATAATCGCCGATCGATAAATCGGGGATGCAAACACCGCAAACAAATCAGACAATCAAACAATTCACACCGAAAACAAAAATTTTAATTTTTGTGAAAACTGGGCTGTTACAATACAACACCACCAACAAGGGATCTCGTCCCGAGATCCAGGACGATCCGGGGGAGAGGAGGGGAGATAAAAGAGAGTCGACAATCTTCAACACCACCAACAAAGAACTCTGCTCCATGTCGACGTCGAACTTCTGTCGAGATAAATTTCCGCAGAGAGACGACATCGTCGAAAATACGAAACCGTCGGTGTCAAGAGGAGGAACGACAACGATAACCAGATCAAGGGATAGCGATTTTCGACACAAGTCATAAAAACACCAGGCAAAAGGAGGGATGGCAATGGACGACCCAGATGATAACCGAAATCGGAGATGCTAAGGTACTACAGGATTTCCCACCTGGGCTCAGAATCGAGACAATACGCTGCAAGCAAGGCATTGTAACGGTTCCGATACCCCACACACTCGAGATCCTAGAGTTTGAAGGGGGATAAGTCAAGATTAAAACACTTACGACACTTGTCCTGACCAGAGCAAGGGTAAGGAGTAAAAAGATTCCTACTCTCTGATAACTAACTTAGTAACTACAAAATAATTTTTGGTCTAGACTCGACTTCGGCAAGAAAAGGGATCCTACGGTCGGTAAGGCTCTGATACCAAGTTGTAAGGCCCGATATGCGGTACTGTTCCAGATCTAGATGTTTCCATCCAGATCCGGGGACGACGCACATATCGGTCCCACCGCGACATATGACGAAGTCATATGCCCCGGATTTCCAACATGATATCACAACATTACAGATACAAGGATACAACATCTCATACAATCGACATACAACTGCCTCAAATACAATACAACAGCGGAAGGTACATGTCTGAGTACAGACTACAAGCAAATGCCTAGTGGCAAAGAGAAAACATCGATCCCATAACCACACGGGTCCAGGCCCTCCGCCGGGATCCGCCTAACTAGTCGTCGTCAAGTCTCCACGTGAAACGTCGACCACCATACCTGTTGTCGATCAAGTACCCTGAAAAGAGTTTGGGGGTAGTATCATGAGTACAGAGGTAATCAGCATCCAACTGTAGTGGTCATCTGACCCAGCAAGGACTTCATCACTTGTCATTCTAGGACAACTAGTAGTTTACCGTAAGGATGGGGTAAGTGGTGAGGTTGCTGCCACACTAGCATAGATAAGGAGGGGACATGGCTGTATCGGTTTAAAAGAGGTTGTAAACATGTGGTAGGATCAAACATCGAACCTAAACTAGACTATCATGCAAACCGCTGGTTGAAATAGAATAGATCATAAGTAATGTATAGTCCTTGCATGTTGATAAGTCGGGTTCCGAAGGTGTAGCCGATCGCAAGCTCGCGTCCTCTCCGAGAGGTACCCGCGGAAGCACACAAGACGATAAACACTGGAAAGCAATCAACGGTGCACCACTATTACTACGGAGCAACACAACATCAAGAAGACAACACAAGGCACGGCAACGCGATACAGATCTATCGTCGAGAACGGTTACTAACAATTTAAGTGGGGTATCGGTCACACACGACGAATACCGCATGTTTACGGTGGTTCAAGTTGTTTAGCTACAGGTGATCAATCAACGGTTATTAACATGGAAACTCAAGAAAGCATGGCATAGCACACAAACAAGTCAAGAGGTGAAGCACAAAGTAAACTATCTATGCTAGTCAATTTAAGTGAGGCACAACCTAAACATGGCATAACACTAAGTGCCGCACGATGATTAAAAGATTTGGTACTGTTATGCCCTAAACTATATTTTAGGTTGGTAACAACAGCAAACAATAGCATAAACTCAAACTACACGAAAAACTAATCAAGTTACATATAAAGAACACCCCAAACGGAGTTACGGTTAAAAAGATATAAGCAAGACAAGATATGAACACATGTTGTACAAACAGGGGTAAATCTATATTCAACAGTGCAGCAACATGACATAGTAATACATATAATGAAAGTAGTCATGATTCTTAACAATATGAAATTGGAATCACTCAATTCCGATAAACGGTCGCGACACACTCGTCGACCGAAGTTGCAACAAAATAACAGTTTCAGCAACAACAACTCAATAACATCAGGATCACCACTTTGGAGCAAGATTTAATATAGCTAAAGCACCCAAACATGACAAGTTAAAGCATGGAATTGAAGTACACATGATGCTTAACACAATGGAAAAAGAATCAATGCAATAGGCCTCCTGGATTTGTTACAATCATCATGCAAAGTTGCAACAAAATAATAACAGCAGCACATAACAGGAATTTGTAGCAGTTTAACGGCCTGATGCCCTGTTCAGCACACAAATACACAATCAAGATGAGCTCAAATGCAAAAACTTTCTACATACGAACGCTAGAGCACGCAAAACTGAGCAACTTTCATTTTGGGGGCACGTTCATCGGAGCTACGGATTAATCGTTAACATCGTTGCAAAAATGAAACAGCACACAGTAATTCCAGACTTAGCAGAAAAAAAACAGAAGAAGATAAAAAGAAAAGAAAAAAGACCTCACCCCTCTATTGGGCTCGGCCCAAGAGGCAGAGGCGGCTGGCAGCCTGGCCAGGTGCTGGGCCGTGGCCGCTGGGCTGCTGGCAGGCCCGGGCTGGGCTGGCTGTGGAGGAGGAGGCCAGGCCGGCCGGTTGCTGGCGGCTCACCCAGCCGTGACCGCGGCGGCGGCAGGGCTTCCCGCCGGCGAGGCGGCGCGCCACGGTGGAGGCCGGAGCAGGGGCGGCCTAAGGCGGATCCGTGCGGCGGCGCTCCTACGACAGAGGGCGGTGACGAGGCTCCTGGGGCGGCGGGGCAAGGAAGGCGGCGGCGAGCTCGATCGGGTGGCCGATCCCGTCGGCCATGGCGCAGCTACGGAGCTGGGGTCGCCGCGGATGCGTCCTGCATGGAGAGGAGGAGGGTGAGAGGAGGAAAGGAGCACGGGAGGAGAAGGGAGAGAGGGAGGAGCGGCGGCCTGCCGGGCTCGCCGGAGTGCGGCCGGCGGCGGCGCGAGCCCCTCGGGCGGCGGCTGCGTCCACGAACGTGGAGGAGAGAGGAGGGAGGTTGGGACGAGGTAGGTGGCTGGGCGCGATCTGGGCCGTTGGATCGGCCGATCCGACGGTCCAGATCCGCAAGGGCTAGGGTTTGACTGAAATTGGGCTAAAAATGCGAAAATGGGGGGAATTTTCCAGATCTGGAGGGCTAGTGGCTGCCTAGGTGCTTAGGGAAAACCCTAAGTGGTGGGGTGGTCTAAATATAGCCCCGGTGGCTGGCAGTTTGCAAAAACATCTCCGGTTTTTCTCTCGCGCGAGCGGTGCTCACGTTTCTGACCGCCGGGGGTCCGTAGTACCTCCGATTCGGGTAAAACTTTGAGTTGCGCGATCAGTGCGTCGAGCCGGAGGCGTTCACCTCGCGCTGGAACCGTTCTGAGAACACTTTACGGCGCGCTATAAAAATAACCCGTTTAATTATTAAACGGGATTTTCGTTCCGTTGGCTGCGGCTGGTCTCGTGCGGTTTTCGCGACGGTGATCGGGTGAAACCCGGTGTCGCAAAGGTCGAGTGTCAGGGTGGCAAGGGTCGGTCTCAGTCCAGTACGAGATAAGAGGGGAAAAATAATCGCCGATCGATAAATCGGGGATGCAAACACCGCAAACAAATCAGACAATCAAACAATTCACACCGAAAACAAAATTTTTAATTTTTGTGAAAACTGGGCTGTTACAAGGGTACAACCTGGTCTCGCCTTAGATAAGGTACGAGACCCCAGGAAGCACTCCCTGCCCGTCTAGAGGTGAATTCTATTTAAGGTTTCTAGTCAAGTCATTAAATCCACACATATGTATTCTCGAGCCAATCCCCGTCTACAAGCATAGCAATATATAATAAACACGAACTAAGGCGACAAAGAATACATGATCCGATCATATGGCTATCCTACCAGGTTTGCAGCATACTAATATAGTATAGTATTTCCTACAAATGCATAGGGTGATCGATTGCTACATGCATAATGAAAAATATAGGATGAGGTATGGTCAAAGTGTAACTTGCCTTATACATTCGATGAAGTTCCTCGCTCTCACAATCCAGATAACTCTACTCGTCACACTCCGAGCAATCTATCGTAAATGAATGAACTCAAATAAGCAATCACGTCCAAAGGAACCAAAATATTAACAAATCAAACACAGTAAGGTTTAACAAAAAAAAACAACTAGGCTTGACACAGTACAAGTGTCGATGTGCTCGAAGGTGATAGGTGGAAGATAAACTCAAGTGAGTCAACGGAAAAGAAATGTTGATATAAAAGATTATGATCAAAGACATTATGAATTCATGGTGAAGATCATGGAAATGAAAAGTGTGTGGGTATTGCTGATAGGATGTCTCATATGATCCAATATGCAAAAAGAATCATGTGAAACGGAATACTACAACACAAGTTATAGCAGGTTGAAGTTTGAATTAAATTTAAATTCAAACAGATCAAAAAGTATTTGAATGGGGTGGATAAATGATGTGGACATAAAGTATATGACATAAGTGATCCTATGCAAAAAGAACCGGTCGAATTGGATCAATGGTATAGAAGATATGACCTCCGGATGTTTGAATTTGAATTTGAATAAATTCAAATTAAAAAATGTGCAAATGTGTGGAAGGTCAACTGTATGATAAATTACAGATCACTACGAGCGCGTAGGAAAAAGAATCACCTAATTCCGATACACAGCTTAAAAGATACGACTACGAAGATTCTAGGGTGCAAACTGTGAAAAAGGACTCATACGTGAATAAAAATAATTTTACCTCGCGGACATGCCCCTGGTGCTAACAAACGAACAGTGTTCGTTTTTTACGTTAACCGGTGAGCGTTCGCTGATTAGGAAAACCGGCACCGGCGGTTAACCACAGAAAACCGACGGTTAACCGAAGTTAGCAGGAACCCTAGATCTGGATGGATCCAGACCATTGGATCCCGATCCGATGGTCGGCGAGGACGGGCGGCTCACCCCAGCGGGTGGCGGCGCTCCGGCGAGCGGCGGCGTCCGGTGGGTGGCGGCGTCGGCGCATGGTCGCGGTGCGGCCACGGAGGGCAGCGCGGGCAGCGGCGCTCGGGACGGCAAGCAGTGAGGCGGCCGGGGTTGCTCCGGCTCCGGCGTGGACGGCGTGACATCGCGGTGATCCGGCGAGGTGGTGGCCGGTGGCGGCGGTTGTGGTGCGCGCGGGGCGCGGCGACGCTCCGGCGATGGCCGGCGCAAGGCGAGCGGCCTGGCGCCGGCGGAGAAACCCCGCGGCGGCAATGCGGGTCCCGCGGGGGCATTTTTAGGGCAAAAACAGAACTGGGTCGCTGCAAGGCCCAAAACGAAACTCGCTTTTTTTATATTTTATTTGGTCAACCGCCTTGAGGAAACATTTTTAAAAAATAAAATAATAATTTCAAAAGTATCACAACAATAAAAAAAATATTAAAATAAAATGTTTTTGCTGTTACTTTTCCAACTATTATGCAAATCTGATAAATCATTTTATGCAATAAAAACTTTATGGGCATTAGAAAAATCCTTAAAATAATTTTAGAGTTATTTATAATTTCATAACAAATTCCAAGAACACCAAATAACATTCTTAACATTTTCAACTTCATTTTAATAGGGGATAAGTCATTTTATATCCTCTCCCATAAATTGCCTTAAGTTGAAAAATGTTTTGAATATTCAGAAAAATCTAAATAATTGCTCAAAAAATTTTCCAACTCTTTTAATATGTCGAAGGAGTCATATTACCTTCTCTCATTTCCATTTATTGGATTTGCTTTAAATAATGAATTTAAAAAGACCAACAATAAATATTAGGGAAATTCATTTTATTCCCGATCATTTTTAATATTCAATAAACTCCAAAAGTTTCAAATCCTAATGAAAATCAACATATCAAGCAAACAATCATTATTATAATTTATTTATTAACATTCCAAATTTTGGAAAAATTTGGGATGTTACAACCATACAGGTGTGTGTTTTCTTCTTCTCTCGCATATCAACTAGGTAGTAGGATCCATTGTAGAGGTTCTTGTTGACCACAAAGGGTCCTTCTCATGGAGAGGCTAACTTGTGCGTTCCGTCCTTCTCTTGTATGAGTCGAAGCACCAAGTCGCCTTCCTGGAAATTCCGGGTCCTTATTCTACGGCTATGATATCGTCGTAGGTCTTGTTGGTAGATGGCCGACTTGGCTTCTGCTAATTCTCGTTCTTCGTCGAGAGCATCTAGAGCGTCTTGCCTTGCTTTCTCATTGTCGGCTTCTATATATGTTGTCACCTGATACGGTGAGGATCTCTCACTCCTCGTTGGTTACCCCAAGTGGAAGGTGAGATGTAGCGTAGCAGCAAACTTCCCTCGGTGAAGATACCAAGGTCTGTCTCTAGTAGGACTCGCAGAAATACAAGAAGGTGTCACGGCGCTTGACGTGGACCTGCACACAGCAACAAATAACTTTGCTCCCAACGAGTACAGAGGAGTTGTCAATTCCTCCGGCCTTGCTGTTTACAAAGGATCAACGCAAGAGATAATAATAGTGGCAACTGAAAGTAAAGACTGAAAGTAAACTAAGGTTGTAAACAGTAATGTGAAGATGGACCGAGGTCCCGTGATTTTCACTAGTGATGTCTCTCTCCCAAAAGACAATAAAGTGCTAGCGAGGTAAACAAATCACAGCTGGGCAATTGACCGAATTATGAAGGCACCGCAATGCTAACTATGCTGCAAAGAAAGGAAGGGCTGAAAAGCAATGGGAAGTACGCCAAGGTAAGTAGACCGAAATCCAACTGCATCTACTACGAATCATCCACCTTGAGATATCTATCCAGAACATCTCGCTGGTATTAAGTTGCGAATCC
The DNA here is from genome assembly GCA_950022295.1 of Bromus sterilis. Classification (NCBI taxonomy): domain Eukaryota; kingdom Viridiplantae; phylum Streptophyta; class Magnoliopsida; order Poales; family Poaceae; genus Bromus; species Bromus sterilis. Next base: position 267,796,628 of record OX465597.1, on the reverse strand, counting down.
CACCCAAAGTGTAAACTCAAAGAAACAGACAACTGCATTAAAAGAACTTTGCGTAAAGTAAACAATCCTTGCACCCGCGGATACAAGCACCGTTGTTTTATCCCTGGTGGCAACAGCACATCCCCTAGTCTCATGTTTCTGTCACTCAAGCTAGACATCAAGGGGCTGAACCCACAATCAAACATAACACTCCCTCTTGGAGTTGCAACAAACTACTTGGCCAAAGTAAAATACTGCAACGGAGAACATGCAAGAATTTACTCAAGTACAAAATATAAAACAGAAGAACCAAATATATTACTCATCACAATCTGAACATAGTCTCATAATCCATCAGATCCCAAAAACTCAGCATAGCAACAGCAGAAATTACAAAAGTGCCTCGATCATGTGAGGCAGCTCACGAGGTCTTGGAAGTGGAAGCACAAAGAGGGGAGAGAAGTACATCACATAGCTATTGGTCACGGACCCATGGTCCAAGGGAAACTACTCACAGTACATACTGGAGGCGTCCATGGCTCTGGATGGTCTCCCGGAGGGGGTTCCTCCTCCCGGCAGGGTGCCGGGGCAGCTTCTCCAGGAAGCCCCGATCTACAAAAGGCGGTGGCGGCTGTGCAGAGGCGAGTTCGCGGAAAAGAGATCGATATTAGGGGTTTCCACCCCGAGGGCTAAATATAGGCGGAGGGGGTGTCGAGGGGACCCACAAGGCAGCTAGAAGGCCCCCTGGCGCGGCCTAGGGTGGGGCCGCGCCAGGGACCCTTCTGGAGTCCCTGTGGTGGCCCCCCTCCGCTGCCTTGGTGATTCCGGAAGCTTCCGGGTCGCTGATTTTTTATCTAATTTTTCCGGATTTTTTGGAGCACTTTTAATGGCCGGAAAACCTGAAATACAAAAACAGTAGAAAACAGCCGAGTCCAAATATGCTCAAAAGTGTATAAAAGTTCAAGCAAATCATGGCAAAGTCACACAAAACATGCATGGAGCAAGCAGAAATTATAGATACGTTTGGGACGTATCAACATCCCCAAGCTTAATTCCTGCTCGTCCTCGAGTAGGTAAATGATAACAAGCATAATTTCTGTGGTGACATGCCACACAACCATATAAGGACTTTTAAGTAAAGCAATCAAAGCATGCAATTCAATTCAAGTCTTAACAAGCAAGAGTCTATATTAGCATTGACACAAGCAACAAAAGAACAAAAGGTGCAAGAGATCTCGCTGTCCGTGACTCAAATGTCTCCAGATGGTGTTTGCGTGCAAGAAGGGGACTGGGAAAAAGAGAGAGAAAAGGTTGTTGGGAACAACTATCTACTAAAGTTTCACACTTAGTCTCCTTTGGATTCTTATCTTGACTCGTCCCCAGACCACTAGCCAGGTACAAGTCAAACTGGTCCACTCCTTTTTGATATTTTGAGCACTCATGCAATGGATGAGCGTGAGCAAGAAAGTTGACACCTAAAAGGCGAAACGGAAAGAAGGTGGAGGAGGAAGACAAAAAAGGTGTGAAAGGCTCACATCAATGAGGACAATCATAGGCGAGAGAAGGCCATATGATAGATATGATGTGAGGAGTAAGGATTTCCATGCAACGGATGCATATGTGAGCTAAAAGCTCTCCAAGGGAACTAGTGGGGGTGCATCTAACTTGCTTGCTCAAGAAGACCTAGAGCTCGTTTGAGGAGGCTCATCATTGGAATATACAAGCCAAGTTCTATAGTGTGAAGGTCCCCACATAGCTATATGCATGATGATGATCTGTATGGAGTACAAGGGATAGAGGATGAAGTACTAGTGTGGATCTCTCAAAAAGGAATAGTATTGTGCCCCTTCTCTATTTTTATTTTTCTTTTTCTATTTTATTTTATTTTTGTATTTTTTTGGTGGCCTCAATGGCTCTTTCTATTTAACTCCCATTTCTCCTCTTTGGGATCTTTTGATTTTGTCCTCTTTGGGATCTTTTCCTCACTTTAGGGGCAACACTCTATATTTTAGAATATAGGAGATCTTTCACACTTTACAAAGGTACTCACATAAAGAAGATATAACTATCATGATGCAAATGTATGCCTCTGCCAGGATGGCAGGAATGCTTCAATGATACTAGCGCGTCATGTAGCAATGATTAGGGCAAGGCCCAACTATCATGCGGCTCATCGATCAAGCAAGTAGCATGTATGACATGAAGATCAAGTCATGAGAAGGTGGATGTTGCATGGCAATATATCTCGGAAAGGCTATGGAAATGCCTTGTAGGTAGGTATGGTGGCTGTTTTGAGGAAAGATATAAGGAGGCTTATAATGACAGAGCGTATCGTGCCAAGGGTTTGGATGCACCGGCGAAGTATGCGCCAACTCTCAAGGTGAGAAAGGGCAATGCACGATACCGAAGAGGCTAGAAAAAGTATAGGTGGGTGGAAGTGTCAACTTTCGAATACTCACATTAGTCTGAAGAACTCATGCACTTATTATCGATAACTCTCAATCTAATCAGGAGGTTCACAAAGAGACAGGTACCCCGAGGAGGAGTGTATGGGGGTTTGGTTATCCTTGCGCATCCTTGACTCAAGGTACGTGAGTGTACTCTAATATTCGAACCCTCCAGAGGTTAGTGATCCATCTAGTAGCTAGAGTTCTCAACAGGGGTTTTTGGTTTTCGAAAAACACACGGATTGTGCAAAATACGTCGTCTATCACTAATAGGCTCGAGCTCTTGACACCAAAAGTTCAAAAATTACTCTAGTCAATACCTCAAAACTATTGCAAGTTACTACTACAAAGAGAATAGCAACTTCAACTACCTACTTCTAGTCAAGACACAAAACTCAGTGCAACAGGGAAACTCTCTAACAAGATAAAACATTAAACCTATAGAAAGTTCAACCTAAAACAAAAGAAAATCTCTAGAAAAACTAAAGTACTACAACTAAACAGAGCAGCAGCTAAGAAAAGAAAAAGAACAACTCACAGCTAAAAGAATAAGCATGCAAATCCTATGAGGAGTGCTAGTTCAAGCGGAGCGTGTATATCTCCCACACAAAAGAGTAAGCTGGGGTCTAACTTGTTACTACAGCAAACAAATCAAAAACAAACCTAAGAAAAGTAAAGAGCGAGACGCTCCAAGCATAGCACATAACGCATGAAGTGATAAAAATATAGTGCAACGAGAGACGAACTGATAATTGTTGATGAAGAAGGGGATGCACGGGGGCATCCCCAAGCTTAGACACTTGAGTCTCCTTAAATATTTCTTGGGGGTGCACATGGGCATCCCCAAGCTTGAGCGTTTGACACTCCAAGATCTTCTTTCATCATCTTCCATCGCGCACTTCAAAACTCCCATCATACATAACTCATTGTAGACTGATTAGAGAGGTTAGTACCCCAACTAAAATAATTTTTCCTCTACTGGAAATAAAGATAACCTTGAAGAGCTACTGTTTCTCAAGATTTCCAAAAAGTTTTTGCAAAGTAAAATCAAGCTTAAGGTTTGCAAAACGAAGAAAAGGCAAAACATGACAGAATCTGTGAAAAACAAACCAGCAGGTACAAACAAATTTTTGAGGGGTACTTCTGCAACTCAAATCAAAAAACTCAGAACATAAGAAAGTTTCTTAATTGTATATAGAACGCTGTGTAAAAAATTCAGCTCAAAAAGATGAACTGGGATTTTTCTCTGATTTTTCTAGTCACGAGGACAGAATCTGTTTTCTGGACAGCATGTCACAACTTTCACTTCCCTTGTCGTATGAGGCTATAAAAGGCACAAAGCTTGAAAAGTAAAGATACAATGATGTTGCTACAGTAGGTACAATCATCAATACTACTAAAAACAGAGCCAAAGAAAAAAGAAAAACCTAAATTCGTTGCGGGCTGCCTCCCGAAAGCGCTTCTTTAGAGCCATGAGCTAGGCTTAAAGCAGAAGATCAAAGTTCTCCAAAATCATCGGAAGGTTCACCAAGGATCTCAAAAGGGTTTTCAATAAGCTCATCCTTGTTCTTCTGAGGGAAAAGGTACGTACCTTTTGATTTACCACGCAAACGTATTTGTCCTTTACCTATATCAATGAAGCCTTTCATGGCTCGGAGGAAGTCCCTTCCAGGCACTATATTTCCTCGATTGGCCTTCATCATGAAGAAGTCAATCTCCATACTTCTTTTAAGAAACATGACCTGGACATTTTTCAATATTCCCTGGATCTTAGAAATATCACCATTAGAATGTTGATGGAAAGATGGAAATTTATCCACGCTTGCAAGGTACAAAGAATCATAAATAAAGCTTGGAGTTATAGAAATTGTAGATCCAATGTCACAAAAAGCAAGGAAGTTTTGATTGGAGATAACAACCCTAACAAAAGGCTCCCAGTCATTTTCTATTTCCAAAATCTCCTCTCTAGGAGGATTTAGTTTTTCTACTCCTTTAAAGTCTAGAGCATTAAGTCTCTTCTCAATAGTAGCAATTCTGTCTACAACAGTATCAAGACCATCATAAACAAAATAACTAGATAAACCATGTATAATTTCAAGAGCTCTAGCTTCATCACACTCTAGAAAGTCTCCTTCAGCTATAAGATCAAGAGAGTGCTTACACCACTTAAAAAGGCCAAAGTAAAAGTTTCTAAGCACAATTCTTATAGGCAACCAAGGCATATTTGCCTTATGTGCTTCAGAAATTATGTCCCATGCCTTCTTCATATTCTCCCCATTCCTTTGGTGGAAATCCAAGACCTCGGATTCCCTCATAGTACCAACTCCTAACATACTTGACCACACAAGAAAGGTAACAGGTATTTTTGGTATTTTTGATAAGGGACACAAAAGTAAAAACTGAAAGGTTGTAACAACCCAGATTTCACAAAAATTAAAAAATTTTGTTTCCGGTGTGAATTGTTTGATTGTCTAATTTGTTTGCGGTGTTTGCATCCCCGAATTATCGATCGGCGATTATTTTTTCCCTCTTATCTCGTACCGGACGGAGACCGACCCTTGCCACCCTGACACTCGACCTTTGCGACACCGGGTTCCACCCGATCACCGTCGCGAAAACCCGCACAAGACCAGCCGCAGCCAACGGAACGAAAACCCCATTTTATAATTAAACGAGATATTTTTATAGCGCGCCGGAAAATGTTCTCGGAACGGTTCCAACGCGAGGTGAACGCCACCAGCTCGACGCAGTGATCGCGCAGTTCGAAGTTTTACCCGAATCGGAGGTCTTGCGGACCCCCGGCGGTCAGAAACGTAAACACCGCGCGCGAGAGAGAGAAACCGGGGATGTTTTTGCAAACTGCCAACCACCGGGCTATATAAACACCACCACACTCCCACCCCTTTCTAGGGTTTCCCTAGCCAAAAATTGCAGCCACCCCCTCCACTTTGCCCCAAAAATATCCGCATTTTCGTCAAAAACCTAGCTCCCAGATTTGGGATCCAGCCCAATGGATCTGGACCGTCAGATCGGCCGATCTGACGGCCAGGAAAGCGCCACGTCAGACCCAGCCTTCCACCCATCTCCTCTCTCCTCACGAACTCCACGGCCACGCCGCCAGCCCGCCCGTGGATGCCGCCGCCTTCGCGCCGGCGAGCGTCGCCGCCGGCAGCCGCCGCAGCTCCGGTGTGGGCCTCCTACCGCGCCTCTACCCCTTCCTCCCCTCCTCACCTTCCTCCTCCTCTGCAGCAACAGGAACCAGCCACGCCGGCGCCATGGCATCCTCCGCCCCGAGCTCCGTCGCACCCGACCGTCGCCATGGAGGCCGCCTAGGAGGTTGTCGCGTCGCCTGCCACCCCCCTCCACGTCGGCGGCCAACACCAGCCTCGGATCTGGCCGGGGGCCACCGGATCCGGCCGCCACCTGCCTCACCGCCGGTGCGCCACTGTCAACGGCGCCGCCTTGCCCGCTGCTCGACGGGAACGGGAGCGGCAGGCCGCCACCAACCGCCACTAGGTGGGCCGGCCTCGCCCCGCCTCGGCCCAGCTCCCCACCGGCCCGCAGCCGACCTCCCTGGCCCAGAGGCCACCACGGCCAGATGGGCCTCGAGGCCCATGGTGAGCCAGCCGATCCGCCCTCTATTTTCTTCCCTTCAGTGTATTTTTTTCGTTTTCTAATTTCTGCTAAGTCCCTGTGTAACTGCTGCTGACCCTGTTTTGCAACGCAATTTCCCGTTGACTCGTAGGTCCAAATGAAGTGATTCTTTTTTTGTTAGGTTGTGCTTTGTGTGCTCTAGAGATCGTCTTTAGGAAGTTATTTATTTTGAGGTCATCTTGCATATGTAATTGTGTGTTGAACAGGGCCACTAGTCGTTAATTGCAACTGCTGCTGTTAAATTGTCTGAAAAATGTTGCTTGATTGAAACTTCGGGCGACGGTTGCGAACCGTCGGAATTCAGTGATTCCTTCTGCGTTGCGTTAAGAATTGTTTCTACTTCAGTTTCATGCATTCACATGCCATAATTTCTTGCTGCATCATGATTGTGTGTTCACCCAAAGTAGCTACCTTGTTGTTAGTGTGCTGCTGTTTATATTTTGTTGCAACTTCGGTCGACGAGTGTGTCGCGACCGTTTATTAGAATTTAGTGATTCTTGTTGCATATTGTTAAGCGTCATGTCTACTTCCATTGTATGTATTGCATTGTCATGATATGCTTGCTGGTCATATAGTTATTGAGCTCCAAAGTTGCTATCCCGTTGTTTTTGACAGCCACCTCTGTTTTTCTCTAAGTCTGTAACGTTCCGATGCCATGTTGCATGCTTAATATCTTTTGATCTATGATGCCTTTTTGCATGATTCTTTTTGCCATGCCTTACCTGTCATGTCTACTTTAATTATATATCATTTGTGAGCATGTTTGCATTCATTATGTTGCTTATGCAATGCTCTAAAGTGTGCTTCCTGATGTTGGCAGATTGTGTTCCAAACTTGTTTTGCTTGTATCTTTTTAACCGTAACTCCGTTTGGAGTGTTGTTTATATGTAACTTGATTATTTTTTCGTGTACTTTGTGTTTGTGCTATTGTTTGCTATTGTTAACCAACCTAAAATATGGTTTAGGGCAGAACAGTACCAAATCTTTTAATTGTCGTGGAGCACTTAGTGATATGCCATGTTTAGGTTTTGCCACACTTAAATTGACTAGCATAGATAGTCTATCTTATGCATCACCTCTTGACATGTTTTTCTGATATGGCATGCTTGAGTGAGATGCCATGTTAACAACTTTGTTGATCACCTGTACCTAAACAACCTGAACCCTTGTAAATGGGCGGTATCGTCATGTGTGACGAGTACTCCACTTAACCTGTTAGTAACCGCTCTCGACGGTATGTGTGATGTCTCGTGTTGCCTTCTTGTTGATGCTTGCTCGTGTTTGCTTCGTAGTAATAGATGCTTGCTTGTTGATTGCTTTCCGGTGTTTACCTTCTTGTGTGCTTCGCGGGTACTTTCGGAGACGACGCGAGCTTGCGATCAACTACACCTTCGGAACCCGAGTTATCAACAGGCAAGGACTATACATTACTTATGATCCATTCTATTTCAACCAGCGGTTTGCATGCTAGTCTAGGTTAGGCTCGATGTTTGATCCTACCACATGTTTACAACCTCTTTCAAACTGATACTGCCATGTCCCCTCCCAGCAAACCATGTACTGCTATGTTACATTTGCTCGTTGCTCAGCCCCTGCTTAGTATGCATGCTTAGGATGCTACGATGTTACCCTGTTACTCCTTGGTTTGGGCTATCATATTATTATATTGTTGTTGATGATATGATTATTATAATGTTGACTATATTCGACGAAGGATGGAAGGTCTAGGCTATCCCGCCCCGACGCTTTGTTCCATTCGAGTCACCTAGGATCCGAGTTTCGGGTATTGGTTTTAAGACTGAGCGTGCCTAACTGTGTGTGGGATGCTACGGGGTCCCCCTCTTCTTACCTATCTAGCTTCAAACATTTCTAGTGGTGGCCCAAGCTGGTTTTACCTTTTGCATAACGTGTGTGTGTGAGTGTCGACCTCGCAGATTTTCAAACAACTCGGGCCAGCGGAGATAGAGTTCCTTTGTTGGTCCACACCTGGAAGCTGGGGGGCTGCCCACATCTGTTTGGGTACCTAACCCGACCTCATCCAGACGGTAGAGGACGATTCGAGAGCGCGGTCGTCTTTTGAGTTGGATGTCGACTCACCGGGGGCCACCCGGATTTTTGCGTTGTTAGTTAGAGGGGCCTGTCGTTCCGGATCTCTTGGGACTAAATCATAAAATGGTTGCCTATCATGGGTAGCAACTGAGAGAGATGGGCGTGCGTGCGGAGCCTTGTAATGGGCAGTTGGTACACCCCTGCAGGGTTAAATCTTTTTGAGAAGTCGTGTCCACGGTTATGGACGACTTGAGACCTACGTCCTGTTCATAAACAACAACAATTGAGATAATCTTAATACAACTTGATCAACGTGTGTGTTCCTTGACTGCTTCTTCTTCGTCGGGATGCGAAGAGGGGGACAAGGATAGGATAGGTGTTATGTTTGCGTAAGTAGTTGATAGCAGGACTTGTTGGAGGCGATTCCTCGTTGAATGCTTGGCTTCTTATCTTACTCTCTAGATCATTAGCCACTTCATAAATGCTAGTGCGGCAGCAACCTCACCACTTACCCTTTCCTTACCGTAAACTACTAGTTGTCCTAGAATGACGAGTGATGAAGTCCTTGCTGGGTCAGATGACCACTACAGTTGGATGCTGAGTACTTCTGTACTCATGATACTACCCCCAAACTCTTTTCAGGGTTCTTGATCGACAACGGGTATGGTGATCGACGTTTCACGTGGGGACTCGACGACGACTAGTTAGGCGGATCCCGGCGGAGGGCCTGGACCCGTGTGGTTATGGGGATCGATGTTTTTCTCTTTGCCAGTAGGCATATGATTGTAGTCTGTACTCAAACATGTATCTTCCGCTGATGTATTGTATTAAGGCAGTTGTATGCCGACTGTATGAGATGTTATATACTTGTATCTGTAATGTTGTGATATCATGTTGGAAATCCGGGGCATATGGCATTGTCATATATCGCGGTGGGACCGATATGTGCTTCGTCCCCGGATCTGGATGGAAACATCTAGATCTGGAACAGTACCGCATATCGGGCCTTACAACTTGGTATCAGAGCCTTACTGACCGTAGGATCCCCTCTCTGGACGAAGTCGAGTCTAGACAAAAACTATTTTGTAGTTACTAAGGTAGTTATCGGAGAGTATGATTCTTTTTACTCCTTACCCATGCTCTGGTCAGGACAAGTGTCGTAAGTGTTTTATTCTCGCCTTATCCTTTCGAACTCTAGGATCTCAAGTGTGTGGAGTATCGGAACTGTTACAATGCCTTGCTTGCAGCGTATTGTCTCGATCCCGAACATAGGTTTTGGAAATCATGTAGTACCTTTAGTTCTTCCGACTCTTGGTAAACATCTTGGTCGTCCGTTGACTTCGGTCCTCTTGCCCAGTAACCTCACGATTTCAGTGAAAATGCTTCCCTTGATCGCCGCCTTCAACTATCGTTCTTCCTCTTGATCTCCCGATGGTTTCGTTTTCCGACGTTGCCGTCTCTCTGCAGAAAATTTATCTCGACCGAAGTTCGATGTCGACATGGAGCAGAGTCCCTTGTCGGTGGTGTTGAAGATTGTCGACTCTCTTTTATCTTCCCCCCTCTCCCCAAATCGTCCTGAACTCGGGACGAGATTCCTTGTTGGTGGTGTTGTATTGTAACAGCCCAGATTTCACAAAAATTAAAAAAATTTCTTTTCGGTGTGAATTGTTTGATTGTCTGATATGTTTGCGGTGTTTGCATACCCGAATTATCGATCAGCGATTATTTTTTCCCTCTTATCTCGTACCGGACGGAGACCGACCCTTGCCACCCTGACACTCGACCTTTGCGACACCGTGTTCCACCCGATCACCGTCGCGAAAACCCGCACAAGACCAGCCGCAGCCAACGGAACGAAAACCCCGTTTTATAATTAAACGGGATATTTTTATAGCGCCCCGGAAAATGTTCTTGGAACGGTTCCAGCGCGAGGTGAACGCCACCGGCTCGACGCACTGATCGCGCAGTTCGAAGTTTTACCCGAATCGGAGGTCCTGCGGACCCCCGGCGGTCAGAAAAGTAAACACCGCGCGCGAGAGAGAGAAACCGGGGATGTTTTTGCAAACTGCCAACCACCCGGGCTATATAAACACCACCACACTCCCACCCTTTTCTAGGGATTCCCTATCCAAACATTGCAGCCACCCCCTCCACTTTGCCCCAAAAATATCCCCATTTTCGTCCAAAACCTAGCTCCCAGATTTGGGATCCATCCCAATGGATCTGGACCGTCAGATCGGCCGATCTGACGGCCAGGAACGCGCCACGTCAGCCCCAGCCTTCCACCCATCTCCACTCTCCTCACGAACTCCACGGCCACGCCGCCAGCCCGCCCGTGGATGCCGACGCCTTCGCGCCGGCAAGCGTCGCCACCGGCAGCCGCCGCAGCTCCGGTGTGGGCCTCCTACCGCGCCTCTACCCCTTCCTCCCCTCCTCACCTTCCTCCTCCTCTGCAGCAGCAGGAACCAGCCACGCCGGCTCCATGGCATCCTCCGCCCCGAGCTCCGTCGCACCCGACCGTCGCCATGGAGGCCTCCTAAGAGGTTGTCGCGTCGCCTGCCACCCCCCTGCACGTCGGCGGCCAACACCAGCCTCGGATCTGGCCGGGGGCCACCGGATCCGGCCGCCACCTGCCTCACCGCCGGCGCGCCACCGGCGACGGCGCCGCCCTGGCCGCTGCTCGACGGGAATGGGAGCGGCAGGCCGCCATCAACCGCCGCTAGGTAGGCCGGCCTCGCCCCGCCTCGGCCCAACTCCCCACCGGCCCGCAGCCGGCCTCCCTGGCCTAGAGGCCACCTCGGCCAGATGGGCCTCGAGGCCCATGGTGATCCAGCCGAGCCGCCCTCTATTTTTTGTTCCTTCAGTGTATTTTTTTCGTTTTCTAATTTCTGCTAAGTCCCTGTGTAACTGCTGCTGACACTGTTTTGCAACGCAATTTCCCGTTGACTCGTAGGTCCAAATGAAGTGATTATTTTTTTGTTTGGTTGTGCTTTGTGTGCTCTAGAGATCGTCTTTAGGAAGTTATTTATTTTGAGGTCATCTTAAATATGTAATTGTGTGTTGAACAGGGCCACTGGTCGTTAATTGCAACTTCTGCTGTTAAATTGTCTGAAAACTGTTGCTTGATTGAAACTTTGGGCGAGGGTTGCTTCGCAACCGTACGTCGGAATTGAGTGATTCCTTTTGCGTTGCGTTAAGTATTGTTTCTACTTCATTTTCATGCATTCACATGCCATAATTGCTTGCTGCATCATGATTGTGTCTTCACCCAAAGTATCTACCTTGCTGTTAGTGTGCTGCTGTTTATATTTTGTTGCAACTTCGGTCGACGAGTGTGTCGCGGCCGTTTATAGGAATTGAGTGATTCTTGTTGCATATTGTTAAGCATCATGTCTACTTCCATTATATGTATTGCATTGTCATGATATGATTGCTGGTCATATAGTTATTGAGCTACAAAGTTGCTATCCCGTTGTTTTTGACAGCCACCTCTGTTTTTCTCTAAGTCTGTAACGTTCCGATGCCATGTTGCATGCTTAATATCTTTTGATATATGATGCCTTTTTGCATGATTTTTTTGCCATGCCTTACCTGTCATGTCTACTTTAATTATATATCATTTGTGAGCATGTTTGCATTCATTATGTTTTTTATGCAATGCTCTAAACTGTGCTTCCTGATGTTGGCAGATTGTGTTCCAAACTTGTTTTGCTTGTATATTTTTAACCGTAGCTCTGTTTGGAGTGTTCTTTATATGTAACTTGATTAGTTTTTCGTGTACTTTGTGTTTGTACTATTGTTTGCTGTTGTTAACCAACCTAAAATATGGTTTAGGGAAGAACAGTACCAAATCTTTTAATTGTCGTGGAGCACTTAGTGATATGCCATGTTTAGGTTGTGCCTCACTTAAATTGACTAGCATAGATAGTTTATCTTATGCATCACCTCTTGACATGTTTGTCTAATATGCCATGCTTGAGTGAGATGCCATGTTAACAACTTTGTTGATCACCTGTAGCTAAACAACCTGAACCCTTGTAAATGTGCGGTATCGTCGTGTGTGATGAGTACTCCACTTAACCTGTTAGTAACCGCTCTCGACGGTAGGTGTGATGTCTCGTGTTGCCTTATTTTTGATGCTTTCTCGTGTTTGCTTCGTAGTAATAGATGCTTGCTCGTTGATTGCTTTCCAGTGTTTACCGTCTTGTGTGCTTCCGCGGGTACTTTCGGAGACGACGCGAGCTTGCGATCAACTACACCTTCGGAACCCGACTTATCAACAGGCAAGGACTATACATTACTTATGATCCATTCTATTTCAACGAGCGGTTTGCATTCTACTCTAGGTTAGGCTCGATGTTTGATCCTACCACATGTTTACAGCCTCTTTCAAACCGATACTGCCATGTCCCCTCCCAGCAAACCATGTACTGCTATGTTACATTTGCTCGTTGCTCAGCCCTTGCTTAGTATGCATGCTTAGGATGCTACGATGTTACCCTATTACTCCTTGGTTTGGGCTATCATATTATTATATTGTTGTTGATGATATGATTATTATAATGTTGACTATATTCGACGAAGGATGGAAGGTCTAGGCTATCCCGCCCAGACGCTTTGTTCCATTCGAGTCACCTAGGATCCGAGTTCCGGGTATTGGTTTTAAGACTGAGCGTGCCTAACCGCGTGTGGGCTGCTATGGAGTCCCCTCTTCTTACCTATCTAGCTTCAAACATTTCTATTGGTGGCCCAAGCTGGTTTTACCTTTTGCAAAACGTGTGTGTGCGAGTGTCGACCTCGCAGATTTTCAAACAACTCGGGCCAGCGGAGACAGAGTTCCTTTGTTGGTCCACACCTGGAAGCTAGGGGGCTGCCCACATCTGTTTGGGTAGCTAACCCGACCTCGTCCAGACGGTAGAAGCCGATTCGAGAGCGTGGCCAGCTTTTGAGTTGGATGTCGACTCACCGGGGGCCACCCGGATTTGTGCGTTGTTAGTTAGAGGGACCTGTCGTTCCGGATCTCTTGGGACTAAATCATAAAATGGTTGCCTATCATGGGTAGCAACTGAGAGAGATGGGCGTGCGTGCGGAGCCTTGTAATGGGCAGTTGGTACACCCCTGCAGGGTTAAATCTTTTGTAGAAGCCGTGTCCACGGTTATGGACGACTTGAGACCTACGTCATGTTCATAGACAACAACAACTGAGATAATCTAAATATAACTTGATCAACGTGTGTGTGCCTTGACTGCTTCTTATTCGTCGGGATGCGAAGAGGGGGGCAAAGATAGGATAGGTGTTATGTTTGTGTAAGTAGTTGATAGCAGGACTTGTTGGCTTCTTATCATACTCTCTAGATCGTTAGGCACTTCCTAAATTCTAGTGCGGCAGCAACCTCACCACTTACCCTTTCCTTACCGTAAACTACTAGTTGTCCTAGAATTACGAGTGACGAAGTCCTTGTTGGGTCAGATGACCACAATAGTTGGATGTTGAGTACTTCTGTACTCATGATACTACCCCCAAACTCTTTTCAGGGTTCTTGATCGACAACAGGTATGGTGATCGACTTTTCACGTGGAGAGTCGACGACGACTAGTTAGGCGGATCCCGGCGGAGGGCCTGGACCCGTCTGGTTATGGGGATCGATGTTTTTCTCTTTGCCAGTAGGCATATGATTGTAGTCTGTACTCAGACATGTATCTTCCGCTGATGTATTGTATTAAGGCAGTTGTATGCCGATTGTATGAGATGTTATATCCTTGTATCTGTAATGTTGTGATATCATGTTGGAAATCCGGGGCATATGGCATTGTCATATGTCGCGGTGGGACCGATATGTGCTTCGTCCCCGGATCTGGATGGAAACATCTAGATCTGGAACAGTACCGCATATCGGGCCTTACAAAGGTAAACTAGCAAGACTAAAAAGCAAAGATAAAAGATAGTGTGCAACACCCCTATCTTGTAGATTGGAGTCCCCGGCAACGGCGCCAGAAATTGGATTGATACGGTGAGGATCTCTCACTCCTTGTTGGTTACCCCAAGTCGAAGGTGAGATGTAGCGTAGCAGCAAATTTCCCTCGGTGAAGATACCAAGGTTTGTCTCCAGTAGGACTCGCATAATTACAAGAAGGTGTCACGGCGCTTGACGTGGACCTGCACACAGCAACAAATAACTTTGCTCCGAACGAGTACAGAGGAGTTGTCAATTCCTCCGGCCTTGCTGTTTACAAAGGATCAACGCAAGAGATAATAATAGTGGCAACTGAAAGTAAAGACTGAAAGTAAACTAAGGATGTAAACAGTAATGTGAAGATGGACCGAGGTCCCGTGATTTTCACTAGTGATGTCTCTCTCCCAAAAGACGATAAAAGTGCTAGCGACGTAAACAAATCACAGCTAGGAAATTGAAAGAATTATGAAGGCACCGCAATGCTAACTATGCTGCAAAGAAAGGAATGGCTCAAAAGCAATGGGCAGTACGCCAAGGTAAGTAGACCGAAATCCAACTGCATCTGCTACGAATCATCCACCTTGAGATATCTATCCAGAACATCTCGCTGGTATTAAGTTGTGAATCCCACCCAAAGTGTAAACTCAAAGCAACAAACAACTGCATTAAAAGAACTTTGCGTAAAGTAAACATTCCTTGCACCCGCGGGTACAAGCACTGTTGTTTTACCCCTGGTGGCAACAGCACATCCCCTAGTCTCATGTTTCTGTCACTCAAGCTAGACATCAGGGGGATGAACCAACAATCAAGCATAACGCTCCCTCTTGGAGTTGCAAAAAACTACTTGGCCAAAGAAAAATACCGTAACACAGAACATGCAAGAATTTACTAAAGAACAAAATATAAAAGAGAAGAACCAAATATATTACTCATCACAATCTGAACATAGTCTCATAATCCATCAGATCCCAGCAAACTCAGCATAGCAACAGCAGAAATTACAAAAGTGCCTCGATCATGTGAGGCAGCTCACGAGGTCTCGAAAGTAGAAGCACAAAGAGGGGAGAGGTACATCACATAGCTACTGGTCACGGACCCATGGTCCAAGGGGGACTACTCACGGCACATCCGGGAGGCGTCCATGGCTATGGATGGTCTCTCGGAGGGGGTTCCTCCTCCCGGCAGGGTGCCGGGGAAGCTTCTCCAGGCAGCCCCGATCTTGAAACGGCGGCGGCGGCGGTACAGAGGCGAGTTCGCGGAAAAGAGATTGATATTAGGGGTTTCCACCCCGAGGGCTAAATATAGGCGGAGGGGGTGTCGAGGGGACCCACCATGCAGCCAGGAGGCCTCCTAGCGCGGCCTAGGGTGGGGACACGCCAGGGACCCTCCTGGTCTCCTGGTGGTGGCCCCCCTCCGCTACCTTGGTGATTCCGGAAGCTACCGGGCCGTTGATTTTTTATCTGATTTTTCCGGATTTTTTGGAGCACTGTTAATGGCCGGAAAACCTGAAATACAAAAACAGCAGAAAACAGCAACTGGAAGCTGGGTGCACTGGGTTAATAGATTAGTCCAAATATTCTCAAAAGTGTATGAAAGTGTAACAACCCAGTTTTCACAAAAAATATTTTTTTTGTATTCGGTGTGAATTGTTTGATTGTCTGATTTGTTTGCAGTGTTTGCATCCCCGATTTATTGATCGGCGATTACTTTCCCCCTCCTATCTCGTACCGGAAGGAGATCGACCCTTGCCACCCTGACACTCGACCTTTGCGACACCAGGTTTCACCCGATCACCGTCACGAAAACTGCACGAGACCAGCCGCAGCCAACGGAACGAAAACCCCGTTTAATAATTAAACGGGTTATTTTATAGCATGCAGGAAAGTGTTCTCAGAACGGTTCCAGCGCGAGGTGAACGCCGCCGGCTCGACGCGCTGGTCGCGCAGTTCAAAGTTTTACCCGGATCGGAGGTACTGCGGACCCCCGGCGGTCAGAAACATGAGCACCGCGCGCGCGAGAGAAAAACCGGGGATGTTTTTGCAAACTGCCAGACACCTGGGCTATATAAAGACCACCACACTCCCACCCATTTCTAGGGTTTCCCTAGCCACAATTTGCAGCCACCCCCCTCCACTTTGCCCAGTTTTGCCTCCCAGATCCCCAAATCCCGAAATTTCTCCTCCCCTGCGATCTGGACCGTCAGATCCCGCGATCCGACGACCCAGATCCACCCTAGCCTCCAACCTCTCCTCTGTTTCCTCCACCCCGCCGCCAGCCCGAGGGCTACGTCGCCGCCGCCGGCCACAAGCAGCAGCCGCTCCGGCAAGCCGCCGCGCCAGGTCGCCTCCCTCTTCCCCCTCACCTACTCTCTCCTTCCCCTTCCTCCTCCTCCTCTAACTCTCTCTCTCTCTCTCTCTCTCTCTCTGCAAGCAATGGCGTCCCGCCATTGGAACCCTCGAAGGAGCTCGAGCTTCCCCTCCCATGGACCTCACCGGCGATGAACTCCGGTGGATCCGGCCGCCACGCCCTCGATCCCGCCACCCGAGGCCATCCCTGACCTCACCCGCACCGGATCCGGCCAGCGGACGCCGCCGCCGCCTGCACTCCTCGTCGGGAAGGACGAGACGACGCCTCCAGCGCGCCCGTACCGGCCACCGTGGCCACGTGGGCCGGCCCACTCCAGCGGCCCGTTCCCAGCGCCGAGCTGGCCCAGATCCGAGGCCCAGCCGGCCAGGTCTGGCCCGGGCTGGCCAGCCTCCTCTCCAGGCCAGATGGGCCAAGCCCAATGGTAGCCCCCTTTTTTATTTTTTTCTCTCTCTTCTGTTATTTTTTTTATTATTTTGCTAAGTCTGAGAAAACTGTGTGTTGTTTCAGTTTTGCGCTTAAGTTTGCCGCTAATCCGTAGCTCCGATGAACGTGCGCCCAAAATGAAAGTTGCTTAGAATTGCGTGTACTTTAATTCGTCTTTTGTGAGCATTTGCATTTGAGGTCATCTTGATTGTGTAATTGTGTGCTAAACAGGGCATCAGATCGTTAATTGCAACTGATGTTGTTAAACTGTCTGAAAACTGTTGCTTGATTGAAACTTCGGGCGACGGTTGCTTCGCAACCGTGCGTCGGAACTAAATGATTCCTTTTGCGTTGCGTTAAGCATTGTTTATACTTCAGTTCCATGCATTCACATGCCAAAATTGCTTGCTGCATCATGATTGTATCTTGCTCCAAAGTAGCTACCCTGTTGTTAGTGTGCTGCTGTTTATATTTTGTTGCAACTTCGGTCGACGAGTGTGTCGCGACCGTTTATCGGAATTGAGTGATTCCAATTGCATATTGTTAAGCATCATGTCTACTTCCATTATATGTATTGCATTTTCATGATATGCTTGCTGGTCATATAGTTATTGAGCTCCAAAGTTGCTATGCTGCTGTTTTTGACAGCCACCTCTGCTTTTTTTCTAAGTCTGTTACTTTGCGATGCCATGTTGTTTGCTTAATATCTTTTGATCTATGATGCCTATTTGCATGATTATTTTTGCCATGCCTTCCCTGTCATGTCTACTTTAGTTCAATATCATTTGTGAGCATGTTTGCATTGATTATCCTGATTATGCTTTGCTCTAAATTGTGCTTCGTGATGTTGGCAGATTGTGCCCGTAACTTGTCTTGCTTGTATCTTTTTAACCGTAACTCCGTTTGGAGTGTGCCTTATGTGTAACTTGATTAGTTTTTCGTGTACTTTGTGTTTATGCTATTGTTTGCTGCTGTTAACCAACCTAAAATATGGTTTAGGACAGAACAGTACCAAATCCTTTAATTGTTGTGTGGCACTTAGTGTATGCCATGTTTAGGTTGTGCCTCACTTAAATTGACTAGCATAGATAGTTTCCTTTATGCTTCACCTCTTGCCATGTTTGTGTGCTATACCATGATTGCTTGAGTTGCCATGTTAATAACCGTTGGTTGATCACCTATAGCTAAGTAACTTGAACCACCGTAAACGTGCGGTATTCGTCGTGTGTGACCGATACCCCACTTAAACTGTTAGCAATCGTTCACGACGATAGATCTGTATCGCGTTGCCGTGTTGTGTGATGTCTTCTTGATATTTTGTTGCCCCGTAGTAATAGAGTGCCTGCTTGTTGATTGCTTTCCAGTGTTTATCGTCTTGTGTGCTTCCGCGGGTACCTCTCGGAGACGATGCGAGCTTGCGATCAACTACACCTTCGGAATCCGACTTATCAACAGGCAAGGACTATGCATTACTTATGATCCATTCTATTTCAACCAGCGGTTTGCATGCTAGTATAGGTTAGGTTCGATGTATGATCCTACCACATGTTTACAGCCTCTTTCAAACCGATACAGCCATGTCCCCTCCCAGCAAACCTTGTACTGTTATTTTACTATTGCTCGTTGCTCAGCCCCTGCTTAGTATGCATGCTTAGGATGCTACGATGTTACCCTGTTACCTTTGGTTTGGGCTATCACATTATTATATTGTTGTTGATGATATGATTATTATAATGTGGACTATATTCGACGATGGATGGAAGGTCTAGGCTATCCCGCCCTGACGCTTTGTTCCATTCAAGTCACCTAGGATCCGAGTTCCGGGTATTGGTTTTAAGACTGAGCGTGCCTAATCGCATGTGGGATTTTATGGGGTCTCCTCTTCTTACCTACCTAGCTTCAAACATTTCTAGAGGTGGCCCAAGCTGATTTACCATTTGAAACCGTGTGTGTGCTGGTCAGCTGCCTGTAGTTTTCAAACAACTCGGGCCAGCGGAGACAGAGTTCCTCTGTTGGTCCACACTGGTGAGCTAGGGAAGTCCCCTGTTATATAGGTGAGACTAAACCCGACTTTGGCCATACGGAAGAGTCCGATCCGAGAGCGTGGCCAGCTTTTGGATTGGGTGTCGACTCCCCGGGGGCCACCCGGATTTGTTCGTTGTTAGTTAGAGGTACCTGTCGTTTCGGATCTCTTGGAACTAAATCATAAAATGGTTGCCTATAATGGGTAGCAACTGAGAGAGATGGGCGACCATGCGACGCCTCGTAATGGGCAGTTGGTACACCCCTGCAGGGTTAAATCTTTTCGAGAAGCCGTGTCCACGGTTATGGACGACTTGAGACCTACTCCTTGTTCATAGACAACAACTGCTGAGATAATCTTAATATAACTTGATCAACGTGTGTGTGTGCCTTGACTGCTTCTTCTTCGTCAGGATGCGAAGAGGAGGACAAGGATAGGATAGGTGTTATGTTTGCGTAAGTAGTTTATAGCAAGACTTGTTGGAGACGATTCCTCACCGAATGCTTGGCTTCTTATCTTACTCTCTAGATCGTTAGCCACTTCATAAATGCTAGTGCGGCAGCAACCTTACCACTTACACCATCCTTGCCGTAAACTACTAGTTGTCCTAGAATGACGAGTGATGAAGTCCTTGCTGGGTCAGATGACCACTACAGTTGGATGCTGAGTACCTCTGTACTCATGATCCTACCCCCAAACTCTTTTCAGGGTTTTGATCGACAACAGGTATGGTGATCGACGTTTCACGTGGAGACTCGACGACGACTAGTTAGGCAGATCCCGGCAGAGGGCCTGGACCCGTGTGGTTAAGGGAATCGATGCTTTTCTCTTTGCCAGTAGGCTTTTGCTTGTAGTCTGTACTCAGACATGTATCTTCCGATGTTGTATTGTATTAAGGCAGTTGTATGCCAATTGTATGAGATGTTGTATCCTTGTATCTGTAATGTTATGATATCATGTTGGAAATCCGGGGCATATGGCTTTGTCATATGTCGCGGTGGGACCGATATGTGCTTCGTCCCCGGATCTGGGTGGAAATACCTAGATCTGGAACAGTACCGCATATCGGGCCTTACAACTTGGTATCAGAGCCTTACCGAACGTAGAATCCCTTTTCTGCCCGAAGTCGAGTCTAGACAAAAACTATTTTGTAGTTACTAAGTTAGTTATCGGAGAGTAGGATCTTTTTACTCCTTACCCTTGCTCTGGTCAGGACAAGTGTCGTAAGTGTTTTAATTCTCGACTTATCCCCTTTCAAACTTTAGGATCTCGAGTGTGTGGAGTTTCGGGACCGTTACAATGCCTTGCTTGCAGCGTATTGTCTCGATTCCGATCTCAGGTTGGGAAATCCTGTAGTACCTTTAGACTTCCAACTCTGGTGTACATCTGGGTCGTCCTTTGCCCTCCCTCCTTTTGCCCGGTGATTTCACGACTTGCGTCGAAATGCATTGTCCTTTGATCCGGTTATCGTCGTTGTTCCTCCTCTTGACACGATGGTTTCGTTTTTCCGATGATGTCGTCTCTCCGCGGAAAGTTTCTCGACCGAAGTTCGACGTCGACATGGAGCAGAGTCCCTTGTAGGTGGTGTTGAGATTGTCGACTCTCTTTTCTCTTCCCCCTCTCCCCCGGATCATCCTGGATCTCGGGACGAGATCCCTTGTTGGTGGTTTGTATTGTAACAGCCCTGTTTTCACAAAAATTAAAATTTTTGTTTTCGGTGTGAATTGTTTGATTGTCTGATTTGTTTGCGGTGTTTGCATCCCCGATTTATTGATCGGCGATTATTTTCCCCCTCCTATCTCGTACCGGACGGATACCGACCCTTGCCACCCTGACACTCGACCTTTGCGACACCGGGTTTCACCCGATCACCGTCACGAAAACCGCACGAGACCAGCCGCAGCCAATGGAATGAAAACCCTGTTTAATAATTATTTTATAGCGCGCCGGAAAGTGTTTATAGCGCCCCCGTTATTTTATAGCGCGCCGGAAAGTGTTCTCGGAACGGTTCCAGTGCGAGGTGAGCGCCGCCGGCTCGACCGCTGGTCGCGCAGTTCAAAGTTTTCCCCGAATCGGAGGTACTGCGGACCCCCGGCGGTCAGAAATGTGAGCACCGCGCGCACGAGAGAAAACCTGGGGATGTTTTTGCAAACTGCCAGCCACCTGGGCTATATAAAGACCACCACACTCCCACCCATTTCTAGGGTTTCCCTAGCCACAATTTGCAGCCACCCCCCTCCACTTTTCCCAGTTTTGCCTCCCAGATCCCCAAATCCCGAAATTTATGCTCCCCTGCGATTTGGACCGTCAGATCCCGCGATCCGACGGCCCAGATCCACCCTAGCCTCCACCAACCTCTCCTCTGCCTCCTCCACCCCGCCGCTAGCTCGAGGGCTACGTCGCCGCCGCCGGCCACAAGCAGCAGCCGCTCCGGCAAGCCGCCGCGCCAGGTCGCCTCCCTCTTCCCCCTCACCTCCTCTCTCCTTCCCCTACCTCCTCCTCCTCTAACTCTCTCTCTCTATGAAAGCAATGGCGGCCTGCCATTGGAACCCTCGAAGGAGCTCGAGCCGCCCCGCCCATGGACCTCACCGGCGATGAACTCTGGTGGATCCGGCCGCCACGCCCTCGATCCCGCCACCCGAGGCCATCCCCGACCTCACCCGCGCCGGATCCGGCCAGCGGACGCCGCCGCCGCCTGCACTCCTCGTCGGGACGGACGAGACGACGCCTCCAGCGCGCCCGTACCGGCCACCGTGGCCACGTGGGCCGGCCTACTCCAGCGGCCAGTTCCCAGCGCCGAACTGGCCTAGATCCGAGGCCCAGCGGGCCAGAGCTGGCCTAGATCCGAGGCCCAGCGGGCCAGATCTGGCCCGGGCTGGCCAGCCTCCTCTCCAGGCCAGATGGGCCAAGCCCAATGGTAGCCCCCTTTTTTATTTTTTTTCTCTCTCTGTTGTTATTTTATTTTATTTTGCTAAGTCTGAGAAAACTGTGTGTTGTTTCAGTTTTGCGCTTAAGTTTGCGACTAATCCGTAGCTCCGATGAACGTGCGCCCAAAATGAAAGTTGCTTAGAATTGTGTGTACTTTAATTCGTCTTTTGTGAGCATTTGCATTTGAGGTCATCTTGATTGTGTAATTGTGTGCTAAACAGAGCATCAGATCGTTAATTGCAACTGCTGTTGTTAAACTGTCTGAAAACTGTTGCTTGATTGAAACTTCGGGCGACGGTTGCTTCGCAACCGTGCGTCGGAACTAAGTGATTCCTTTTGCGTTGCGTTAAGCATTGTTTATAATTCAGTTCCATGCGTTCACATGCCAAAATTTCTTGCTACATCATGATTGTATCTTGCTCCAAAGTAGCTACCCATCTGTTAGTGTGCTGTTGTTTATATTTTGTTGCAACTTCGGTCGACGAGTGTATCGCGACCGTTTATCGGAATTGAGTGATTCCAATTGCATATTGTTAAGCATCATGTCTACTTCCATTATATGTATTGCATTTTCATGATATGCTTGCTGGTCATATAGTTATTGAGCTCCAAAGTTGCTATGCTGCTGTTTTTGACAGCCACCTTTGTTTTTTTTCTAAGTCTGTTACTTTGCGATGCCATGTTGTTTGCTTAATATCTTTTGATCTATGATGCCTATTGTAATGACCCAATTCACACAGAATTGAAGTCTCTGTGCTCAAGTGCCAGTCCCTGGATCGAACTCGCTGGCACACACAGTATTATAGATGTATATCAAAGTACAAGTGCATCATTATTACAACGTATGATCCAGAGTAAATAAATAACAAGTTGCATAGCTCAAGGCTAGCTTATTCAATATAAACATAGCGGAAGCAAAAGCAAATAACGTGAAGTCCCATCATCAGCCACATGCGAACATGCTGAGTGCAGACTCGCAACCCCTAAACGCACCTTACTGGTCGTCTGAAAAACCTGCAACACCGAAGGTTACAGCCCGACAACGGGTCAGTACATCTGATTTGTACGGCAAGTGACACGGAAAAGTTTATATAAAGGACCTACAACTACATGCAAGGTAAGTCAAAGGAAAGGCTTAAGGTTTAGTTTTGCAGAAAGCCAATTTTCTCCTGAGCTAAACTAGTCAAAAAAATTAAGTTGAACTTACTACTTAAGAACGAACTGGGCACACCAGTTCCAACACCACACCCTTTATTAATCTTGCCCACTCAAATTATTAAGGTGATTCATATGTCAAGATCCTCCAGTAACAGTAATGTCTAGTAGCTCAAGGATGTCCATAACCGGGGACACGGCTAATCATGATTAGTTTATACTCTGCAGAGGTTAGTACACTTTCCCCGCTGGACTCAACCCGAAGATTGAGACGAAGTCTTTCAGAAGAGGTCACCTACACCCAACGGCAAGCCGGTACCACCTATCACATCTACATCTGCTAGCATTGCACGGGAGAGGCTTCCTACATCATACTCAACTAAGCCAGAGCCCATATGGCCAGCGGTTGTACATGTAAGCTCCTAGTCACCAAGTATGTCTGATCTTTTTGAGCCTGGACGGCGCCCACTACGTCAGAGGGTACTCGCCATGACGTATTCTCGACCACCAAACCAACCATTAGGGGTACAACCTGGTCTCGACCTTAGATAAGGAACAAGCCCCCAGGAAGCACTCCCTGCCTGTCCAGAAGTGATTTCTATTTATTAAACAGTTGCTACACAAGTTATTAAATAGCTCACATGCACTCCATGAATTACACAACCCAAACCACGTCTACAAAGCATAGCAATAAAGTAACAACACGGCTAGGTTGATCTACGGTAGACAAGTCAAAACATGTGGCTATCCTAACTGGTTTTGCAGCAACAGTAAAATAAACTACCTATCATGCAATACGGTGATTTTTCTTAATATAATGCATATAGAAAATATAGGTATAGGTATGAGTATGAAGCATCACTTGCCTTATACATTCGATGAAGATCTTCGCTCTCACGTTCCAGTCAACTCTACTCGTCACACTCCGAGCAATCCATCGCAACGAAAGAACTCAATAAGAAATCACATCACAACGAGACAAACAAAAGATCAACAAAACAATCACCAAAGTTTTAGCAACAAAACAAAAGGTTTTGAAGTGCAACGGTGTCGATGTGCCCGAAAGTGATCGGTGGAACGTGAACTCGAGAGAGTCAACGGATATGGAATTGTCGATACAAAAATATGATCAAGGCATTATGAAATCAAAGTAGAGATCATAGCAACATGAATGGTATGTGGATATTGTCGATAAGATGTCCCATATGATCCAATATGCAAAAAGAATCACGTGAAACGGAATACTACAACGCAGGTCATAGCAAGTGCAAAATTGAATTGAATTTGAATTTGAACAGATCAATAAACTTGTGAATTTTTGTGTACACATGGTATAAATAGAAAGTACATGGAACGAGTGATCCAACGCAAAAATAAACAGCGCAAACGGGCGCACCGGTAAAAAGTTACGGCTGCCGGAAGTAAAAATTTGAATCAGCTTGGGATCCAAATTTCAATACTTCAAACTTCTGTAACACTAGGTCTACTGGCTAGGAAATTTCTACACGGTCGCAACGCAACTGGAATCGCCCAATTCCGAGTTACGGTTAAAAAGTAGTCGCGAAAACGGTTTCGGGTGAAAATCGGGGGTACCGGGGGGTTCTACTGTAAAAAGGACCCGTACATAAATAAAGTTTTTACGAAAAACGCGATCGGGTCCCTGGGCGGTTTGGATCCAGATGTGAAAAAAAAATCGAAACGTTTTTTTTTTGACTCTTTTTTTTTCATCTTCTTCTTCCTCACGCACTGGACGCAGAGGAGGCCATGGCCTGGCGCGGCTTGAAGCTCCGGCCGGCTGGGCGAGCGCCGGCGAGGGCCGGCGGCCAGGCGGCGCGGCGGGCGGCCAGGGCGCGGCACGAGGAGCGGCGGCGAAGAGGCGCGCGGCCCAGGCGCACGGGGCGGGCGGCCAAGCCACGGGCGGCCAGGGGCACGGCCAGGTCGGGCCATGGCGCGGGCGGCGGTGCAGCCGGGGGCGGCGGGTGCTCCGGTGAGGCGGCGGTGCGGCTAGAACGGCGACGGCTCGCGAAGAAATTACCTTGAAACGGCGAAAAACGCAACTCCGGCGAAAAATCCGGCGATGCTCCGGCGATAACGTCGGCGGCGGCGGGTCCCGCGAATTAGATTAGAGCTAACCCTAAAACGCTAAGCGAAAATAAATTTAGCCCTAATAGAGGCTATTTATAGCCAGCCCCTAATCCTGTTTTTTTTTAAATCCGAGATAAATACAAAATCGGTCTGCGGAAAAAAACAGAACAGGCCCGTTAGGCCCAAAACAATATTAGAAAAATCACGGAAATTTATTTTAAAATTCCGTCTTCGCCAATATTTTTAAAATAATAAAACTGAATTTTTGGCTTGACCAAAATATTAAAATAAAATGAAAACTTTGCAAGTTATTTTTAAATATTTTTAAATACTTTTCTGGCATTTTAAAAATACCGAAAACTCCGAAAATTGATTTAAAAACTTTTCCGGAGCATAAATAAATTCCCAAAATAATTTTAGAAAAATATTTATAACTCCAAAGAAAAATTAAAAAGTCTCCCAAAAATATTTTAAACTATTTTTCAACAAATTAAAATGGGGATAAGTCCTTTTATATCCTCTCCAGCGAACTGCCATGTGTTGAAAAATGTTTTGAATATTTAAAAGAATTCCAATAAAAGATTTAAAACATTTTCTAAACTTTTAATATGTTGAAGGAGTCATATTACCTTCTCTCATTTTATTTTGTTGGTTTTGTTTTTAAATAATAAATTCCAAAACACCAACGGTGAATATTAGGGAAAGTCATTTTATTCCATCTCTTTTTAATATTCAATAAACTCCAAAAGTTTTAAATCCCAGAGAAAATCAAACAATCAATATTTATTTAATTTTATTAACATTCCAAAAATCGAAGAATTTTGGGATGTTACACACTACCACCCTTAAAAGGAATCTCGTCCTCGAGATTCGAAAAGGCTAGAAAGAGAAAGGTTAGGGTTCGGGTCTTCATGACAGTCCATTGATCCTCCGATGAGCTAGGGTGCTACCACCCTTAAAAGGAATGCGACTTGGTCTTCAAAAGCTTGCTCCCTCAGCGAGCTCCTCACACATAATCTTCATACTCCATTGGGGCATGGAATTCTTCATCACAAGTGTGGGCTTCCAGTATCTTAATCCATCGATGACATTCTCCGTACAGGTTTCACCTGCGGTCTTTGAGGTTTCACGAATTCCTCCTTTGAGGTTTCCGTTCCTTAGCAAGAGAGTGGTCTTCCAAGTACTGAGACTTCATGGCTGACAGCTCAGACGCCACTACTAAACAACTATCGATTTCTCTCTTGGTGGTCATCATGAATATTATTGCGGGATACCTGCAGCAAATGGTCTTGGTCCATACTCACCGTATAACACAAACGGTAAACTTCTACTGGGGTCACACATCGTACCATTCTATGGTTCCGTCTTAACATCGTCGTCTCTCTGCTATAGGTGAGTCACTCAAGATCTACTATCCCGCATAGCAAGAGCAAATAATAAGAGTAGTCATCATGGTGATCAATCCATTACGCACCCAAATCATTACCTTGTGTATGGTTTAGTGAATCTCGCAATCTAACACTCGGTCATCCTCACAAGCATTGCAGAAGTCCTCCTTATCTTGAACTGGGTCCAGATAAATCCATGGTTCTGCAAGTCAAACAAAACGTCTATCGTTTCCTCACAACTCTCAGGTTTTCGCAAACTGCTATAAAACGTGCACTGGTGGACTACAACTTCCTCCAGAGTTCTCCCTTCAGCAAGATTGGGCTTGCTTGTCGTAAGATCCTGGGACCTGTGGGTTATCCTTGAACTCAGCATCGGTTGCATCCATCTTTATTCCAGCCTTGGTATTAGCAGCCATTGTAGTAGCTTCTTCAGTTTAGGGATGAGGATGAGAGGGAATAGAATGTAGATAGCGAGGTAGAGAGAGAGATAGGGAGAGATACCCATACAAACATCACACTAGTTTTGAAACATAAGTTTTGATGTGTAGCTGTCGGTAAAACAAGAAATGACAGCTCACAGAAACGATCTAATGGTAGAAACTTGAATCTTCCAGGTCTTCAATGACGGTAGCTTCAGTTTTGAAATGTCGAAACAATCTTCATATCGTTGAGTCATTCGTCAAGTTATTCTTCTTGTTGGTGTGTCTTCTTTAGTCTTGAAGCATACTAAATAGATGAGGGTCTAATGAAACGTAAACTTATTCTACTCACATAGAAAACACACAAAGCACAACACATCACATCAATCAAATACATATCAAGGCCACAGGGTACAAGACAAAACATAACAAAACAATCACGACATAAAACATCTAGTCAATCAATAGCAAACATGCATCAATACACATCTCCAACTAACATTAAAAGGTACCACCATACACTGGTGCACACCACGACTATTCTATTCTCCAATTGCCAAACATAAGCTTCTTCAAGTCAGCATCCTTGTTTCCACGTTCACAACTTCCCCTTCCAAGTAATTTTCCTTCGTGACTCGCCAATTGCTTGGTGCATTCTCCACCAAGTAGCAGCCTCTTCTACCAAGTACTTAATAGCATAGGGGACCATGTCCTCACTTCCAACCTTGTTTATCAGCATGTGCTCCTCCATACTACGAATCCACTGTTCCACCTTCAGTCTCGACATCACCCCAGAAAAGGCGAGTCCTACTCCATACTCCATCTATTAAGCCCATACGACAAGGGTTAGGGCAAAACTATAACACCGACAAGACAACAACTAGAGATAGCACCAACATATGCACTCAAACAAGAAAGCGGCAAAAACTTCTACGTTCGTCCGTATCACATAAAAACAAACAATACAGTCACAACAGTCAAAACACACAAACAACACCTAGAGTAAGGTCATATGTGCAAGACATACGATCTCATCTTACTACGCGAAATTCGTTCATCTAACTTCACCTAAAAGGTGGTGGTCTGATTCTAAGCTTCCTCCTTCTCAGCTAAGCTGATCTTAAAGATTCTTCTCGTAGTTCCATAACTTATTGATCACCATAGGTTATTCCTTCTAGTTCCGATAATCATAACTCCAATTGATCCCCGAGGTTGATGATATTCTTCTCAAATGTCTTGTCTTCCGAGGTATAAACAACTCAAGGGGTATTCATAGTAAAACAAGATGAGAAGTTTTAGAAGATGAATAATAGATGAGAAATACTAGTGAGAGAGTAAGGGGTCAAGGAGTGATAAAATAATTTTGTTCCTATGGCTTTTTCTATCCATTTTCTAGGGTCACGACCTACAGTCAACACACTGCTCTGATACCATCTGTAGCGACCCAATTCACACAGAATTGAAGTCTCTGTGCTCAAGTGCCAGTCCCTGGATTGAACTCGCTGGCACACACAGTATTATAGATGTATATCAAAGTACAAGTGCATCATTATTACAACGTATGATCCAGAGTAAATAAATAACAAGTTGCATAGCTCAAGGCTAGCTTATTCAATATAAACATAGCGGAAGCAAAAGCAAATAACGTGAAGTCCCATCATCAGCCACATGCGAACATGCTGAGTGCAGACTCGCAACCCCTAAACGCACCTTACTGATCGTCTGAAAAACCTGCAACACCGAAGGTTACAGCCCGACAACGGGTCAGTACATCTGATTTGTACGGCAAGTGACACGGAAAAGTTTATATAAAGGACCTACAACTACATGCAAGGTAAGTCAAAGGAAAGGCTTAAGGTTTAGTTTTGCAGAAAGCCAATTTTCTCCTGAGCTAAACTAGTCAAAAAATTTAAGTTGAACTTACTACTTAAGAACGAACTGGGCACACCAGTTCCAACACCACACCCTTTATTAATCTTGCCCACTCAAATTATTAAGGTGATTCATATGTCAAGATCCTCCAGTAACAGTAATGTCTAGTAGCTCAAGGATGTCCATAACCGGGGACACGGCTAATCATGATTAGTTTATACTCTGCAGAGGTTAGTACACTTTCCCCGCTGGACTCAACCCGAAGATTGAGACGAAGTCTTTCAGAAGAGGTCACCTACACCCAACGGCAAGCCGGTACCACCTATCACATCTACATCTGCTAGCATTGCACGGGAGAGGCTCCCTTCATCATACTCAACTAAGCCAGAGCCCATATGGCCAGCGGCTGTACATGTAAGCTCCTAGTCACCAAGTATGTCTGATCTTTTTGAGCCTGGACGGCGCCCACTACGTCAGAGGGTACTCGCCATGACGTATTCTCGACCACCAAACCAACCATTAGGGGTACAACCTGGTCTCGACCTTAGATAAGGAACGAGCCCCCAGGAAGCACTCCCTGCCCGTCCAGAAGTGATTTCTATTTATTAAACAGTTGCTACACCAGTTATTAAATAGCTCACATGCACTCCATGAATTACACAACCCAAACCACGTCTACAAAGCATAGCAATAAAGTAACAACACGGCTAGGTTGATCTACGGTAGACAAGTCAAAACATGTGGCTATCCTAACTGGTTTTGCAGCAACAGTAAAATAAACTACCTATCATGCAATAGGGTGATATTTCTTAATATAATGCATATATAAAATATAGGTATAGGTATGAGTATGAAGCATCACTTGCCTTATACATTCGATGAAGATCTTCGCTCTCACGTTCCAGTCAACTCTACTCGTCACACTCCGAGCAATCCATCGCAACGAAAGAACTCAATAAGCAATCACATCACAACGAGACAAACAAAAGATCAACAAAACAATCACCAAAGTTTTAGCAACAAAACAAAAGGTTTTGAAGTGCAATGGTGTCGATGTGCCCGAAAGTGATCGGTGGAACGTGAACTCGAGAGAGTCAACGGATAAGGAATTGTCGATACAAAAATATGATCAAGGCATTATGAAATCAAAGTAGAGATCATAGCGACATGAATGGTTTGTGGATATTGCCGATAAGATGTCCCATATGATCCAATATGCAAAAAGAATCACGTGAAACGGAATACTACAACGCAGGTCAAAGCAAGTGCAAAATTGAATTGAATTTGAATTTGAACAGATCAATAAACTTGTGAATTTTTGTGTACACATGATATAAACAGAAAGTACATGGAACGAGTGATCCAACGCAAAAAGAAACGGCGCAAACGGGCGCACCGGTAAAAAGTTACGGCTGCCGGAAGTCCAAATTTGAATCAGCTTGGGATCCAAATTTAAATACTTCAAACTTCTGTAACACTAGGTCTACTGGCTAGGAAATTTCTACACGGTCTCAACGCAACTGGAATCACCCAATTCCGAGTTACGGTTAAAAAGTAGTCGCGAACACGGTTTCGGGTGAAAAACGGGGGTACCGGGGGGTTCTACTGTAAAAAGGACCCGTACATAAATAAAGTTTTTACGAAAAACGCGATCGGGTCCCTGGGCGGTTTGGATCCAGATCTGAAAAAAAAATCGAAACATTTTTTTTTGACTCTTTTTTTCCCATCTTCTTCTTCCTCACGCACTGGACGCAGAGGAGGCCATGACCTGGCGCGGCTTGAAGCTCCGGCCGGCTGGGCGAGCGTCGGCGAGGGCCGGCGGCCAGGCGGCGCGGCGGGCGGCCAGCGCGGCCAGGGCGCGGCACGAGGAGCGGCGGCGCAGAGGTGCGCGGCCCAGGCGCACGGGGCGGGCGGCAAAGCCACGGGCGGCCAGGGGCACGGCCAGGTCAGGCCATGGCGCGGGCGGCGGCCGGCTCGCCGGCCTGCGGCGGCGGCGGCGGCGGTGCAGCCGGGGGCGGCGCGGCTAGGGGCGACGGGTGCTCCGGTGAGCCGGCGGTGCGGCTAGAACGGCGACGGCTCGCGAAGAAATTACCTTGAACAGGCGAAAAACGCAACTCCAGGGAAAAATCCGGCGATGCTCCGGCGAGATTCCGGCGATGACGTCGGCGGCGGCGGGTCCCGCGGATTAGATTAGAGCTAACCCTAAAACGCTAAGAGAAAATAAATTTAGCCCTAATCGGGGCTATTTATAGCCAGCCCCTAATCCTATTTTTTTTAAATCCGTGATAAATACAAAATCGGTCTGCGAAAAAAAAACAGAACAGGCCCGTTAGGCCCAAAACAATATTAGAAAAATCACGGAAAATTATTTTAAAATTCCGTCTTCGCCAATATTTTTAAAATAATAAAACTGAATTTTTGGCTTGACCAAAATATTAAAATAAAATGAAAACTTTGCAACTTATTTTTAAATATTATTAAATACTTTTCTAGCATTTTAAAAATACCGAAAACTCCGAAAATTGATTTAAAAACTTTTCCGGAGCATAAATAAATTCCCAAAATAATTTTAGAAAAATATTTATAACTCCAAAGAAAAATTAAAAAGTCTTCCAAAATTATTTTAAACTATTTTTCAACAAATTAAAATGGGGATAAGTCCTTTTATATCCTTTTAAAAACTTGGCCATACGGAAGAGTCCGATCTGAGAGCATGGCCAGCTTTTGGATTGGGTGTCGACTCCCCGGGGGCCACCCGGATTTGTTCGTTGTTAGTTAGAGGGACCTGTCGTTTCGGATCTCTTGGTACTAAATCATAAAATGGTTTCCTATAATGGGTAGCAACAGAGAGAGATGGGCGACCATGCGACGCCTCGTAATGGGCAGTTGGTACACCCCTGCAGGGTTAAATCTTTTCGAGAAGCCGTGTCCACGGTTATGGACGACTTGAGACCTACACCTTGTTCATAGACAACAACTGCTGAGATAATCTTAATATAACTTGATCAACGTGTGTGTGCCTTGACTGCTTCTTCTTCGTCGGGATGCGAAGAGGAGGACAAGGATAGGATAGGTGTTATGTTTGCGTAAGTAGTTTATAGCAAGACTTGTTGGAGGCGATTCCTCACCGAATGCTTGGCTTCTTAGCTTACTCTCTAGATCGTTAGCCACTTCATAAATGCTAGTGCGGCAGCAACCTTACCACTTACCCCTTCCTTACCGTAAACTACTAGTTGTCCTAGAATGACGAGTGATGAAGTCCTTGCTGGGTCAGATGACCACTACAGTTGGATGTTGAGTACCTCTGTACTCATGATACTACCCCCAAACTCTTTTCAGGGTTTTGATCGACAACAGGTATGGTGATCGACGTTTCACGTGGAGACTCGACGACGACTAGTTAGGCAGATCCTGGCAGAGGGCCTGGACCCGTGTGGTTAAGGGAATCGATGTTTTTCTCTTTGCCAGTAGGCTTTTGCTTGTAGTCTATACTCAGACATGTATCTTCCGCTGTTGTATTGTATTAAGGCAGTTGTATGCCGATTGTATGAGATGTTGTATCCTTGTATCTGTAATGTTGTGATATCATGTTGGAAATCCGGGGCATATGGCTTTGTCATATGTCGCGGTGGGACCGATATGTGCTTCGTCCCCGGATCTGGGTGGAAACACCTAGATCTGGAACAGTACCACATATCGGGCCTTACAGAAAGTTCAAGCAAAACATGGCAAAGTCACACAAAACATGCATGGAGCAAGCAGAAATTATAGATACGTTTGGGACGTATCAGTGTTGTGTGAGTCGAACACTCAACACTTCACCTTATTAAGGACCTAGGGGTATGCATTGTGTATAAAGAATGCTTACGGTGGGTTGCCGGAGTGAGAGAAACATGAACCTCGATCATGTGAGGCAGCTCACGAGGTCTCGGAAGTGGAAGCACAAAGAGGGGAGAGAAGTACATCACATAGCTACTGGTCACGGACCCATGGTCCAAGGGATACTAATCACGGTACATACGGGAGGCGTCCATGGCTATGGATGGTCTCCCGGAGGGGGTTCCTCCTCCCGGCAGGGTGCCGGGGCAGCTTCTCCAGGCAGCCCCGAGCTAGAAACGGCGGCGGCGGCGGTATAGAGGCGAGTTCGCGGAAAAGAGATCGATATTAGGGGTTTCCACCCCGAGGGCTAAATATAGGCGGAGGGGGTGTCGAGGGGACCCACAGGGCAGCCAGGAGGCCCCCTGGCGGGACCTAGGGTGGGGCTGTGCCAGGGACCCTTCTGGAGTCCCTGTGGTGGCCCCCCTCCGCTGCCTTGGTGATTCCGGAAGCTTCCGGGTCGCTGATTTTTATCTGATTTTTCCGGATTTTTTGGAGCACTTTTAATGGCCGGAAAACCTGAAATAAAAAAACAGCAGAAAACAGCAACTGGCAGCTGGGTGCATTGGGTTAATAGATTAGTTCAAATATGCTCAAAAGTGTATGAAAGTTCAAGCAAATCATGGAAAAGTCACACAAAACATGCATGGAGCAAGCAGAAATTATAGATACGTTTGGGACGTACGTCACTTGGGAGAACGGCTTCTGCTCCATAGACCAGGAAGAAAGGTGTGTAGCCGGTTGACCTGTTAGGAGTCGTCTGTATGCTCCATAGTACTGCGGGTACTTCCTCCTCCCAGCTGCGTGATGTTCTCTCTAGGGGAACGCAAAGCCGGGGTTTGATGCATGAAGCAACTCTAGGTTGGCTCTCTCGGCTTGTCCGTTGGACTGAGGATGAGCGACTGATGTAAGATCGAGTCGAATGTGCTCTCTCTGGCAGAATCGTTGCATAACCCCCTTTGACAGGTTAGTCCCATTATCAGTGATGATGCTATGGGGGTTGCCGAATCTGTATATTATCTTTTTCAAGAATTTCAATGTCGTCTCAGCGTCACACTTGCTGACCGGCTCTGCTTCTATCCACTTGGTAAACTTGTCAACTGCCACAAGGAGGTGGGTGTTCTTGTTGGGGGATATTTTGAAGGGTCCCACAATATCAAGCCCCCATACTGCAAAAGGACAAGTGATAGGAATCATCCTGATCTTGAGCCGGCACGTAAGCTTGCTTTGCATAGCGCCGACATCCATCACACTTCTTGACGATATCTTCTGCGTCCGCATGCACCGTAAACCAGTAGAAATCGTGTTTATAGGCTTTGGCGACAAGTGAACGAGAGTCGGCATGGTGTCCACAATCACCAGAGTGTATTTCGTTCAGGATGGCTCTTCCTTCTTCTGGTGAAATGCATCTCTGAAATACATCCGTGGGACTCCGCCTATGTAAATCGCCATTGATGATGGTGAAGGATTTGCTTCTTCTGATGATTTTTCGGGTCATGAGTTCATCAGCCGATAGTACTCCCCGGGTCATGTAGTCCATATATGGTACCGCCCAATCTGGGGTGGCATGCATGGTTGCAACCAGAGCTGGTTTTGGGTCTGGTTCTGCTATATCTTGCTCTGTTGGTGATTGTACAGATGGCTTTGTCAAGATATCAAGGAACACATTTGGAGGAACCGTCTTGCAATGAGAGTCGTGTCTAGATAAGGAGCCAGCTGCTTCGTTTTGCCTGCGGTCCACGTGGTCGACTTGATAATCAACAAAAAAGTCGGCCTGTCTGTCTACCTCTCGTCGATAATCCACCATCATGGGGTCCTTCGAGTCCCATGTACCTGACACTTGTTGGGAGACGAGATCTGAGCCGCCGTAGCATTGGATCCGGCTGATTCCCATCTCGCGAGCTAGTCGTAGCCCATGGAGTAGGCCTTCATATTCTGTTGTATTGTTGGTGCGGATGAATTGTAACTGCAGAACATAGCAGAATTTTCTCCTGTGGGGGAGGTGAGAACCACGCTGACTCCTGACCCTTGCAACTATCGACTTCCATCAAAGTACATCGTCCAATACTTAGCCGCCGGCTAACCTTGGGCTGCTTGGATTTCTGTCCAGTCATTGATGAAGTCGGCCAGTACTTGGGACTTGATGGCAGTGTGTGGCTCGTATTTGATATGGTAAGCCCCCAACTCTATAGCCCACTTTGCAATACTTCCCGTGGCCTCCCGGTTTTAGATGATATCTGCAAGTGGTGCTGAGCTGACCACGGTTATGGGGTGCTCTTGGAAGTAATGCTTGAGCTTCTGGCTTGCCATGAATACACCAAGAACCAGCTTCTTCAAATGAGGGTAGCGTTGCTTTGATAAAGTTAGCACCTCACTGACGTAATAAACCGGCCTTTGCAGGGGATATTCCTTGTCGGCTTCCATACGCTCCACCACAACTACGGCACTGACAACACGGTTGTCAGCCGAGATATAGAGTAGCATAGGTTCCTTTGGCTTGGGATCCGCCAGGATTGGGCCTTGGGTTAGCTGTTTCTTGAGTGATTCCAGAGCCTCATCAGCTTCATTGTCCCAAACGAAGTTGTCTGACTTTCGCAAAAGCCGGTACAGGGGTATGGACGTTTCGCCGAGTCGGCTGATGAACTGGCTCAGGGCGACTATGCATCCTGTAATCCGCTGAACTCCTTTGATTGATGCCGTCTTCTGTAGGGTCATGATAGCTTTGATTTTTTTTCGGGTTTGCCTCAATGCCTCTCTCTGATACTATGTATCCCATGAGCTTGCCGGCGGGGACCCCAAAGGTGCACTTGGCCGGGTTCAACTTCATCTAGTACTTGAGCAGGTTCTTGAAAGTTTCCTGCAAGTCGCTGATGAGATAGCCGGCTAACTGCGATTTGATCACAATGTCGTCCACATAAGTGTGCACGTTGCGTCTAATATGCTCCTTGAGGAAGTTTTGCACTGTTCGTTGATAGGTGGCTCCTGCATTCTTCAGGACGGAAGGCATAGAAGTATAGTAGAAGATTACAAAGGGTGTGATGAAAGACGTCTTCTCTTGGTCCTCAAGGGCCATCTTGATTTGATGGTAGCCGGAGTAGGCATCAAGGAAGCATAGAAGCTCACACCCTGCAATTGAGTCTATGATCTGGTTGAGGCGAGGTAGCGCAAAGGGATCCTTTGGGAAGGCCTTGTTTAGGTCGGTGTAGTCGATGCACATATGCCAAGTCCCGTTCTTTTTCAAGACGAGGGCTGGGTTTGCGAGCCACTCCGGGCAGAATACTTCCATGATAAACCCGGCAGATAGGAGCCGAGCTATCTCTTCCCCAATGGCGTTCCTCCTTTCATCGTTGAATCGATGAAGGAATTGTTTGACCGGATTGATTCTTGGGTCTGTATTTATGTGGTGCTCAGCGAGTTCCCTCGGGACACCTGGCATGTCAGAAGGTTTCCATGCGAAGATGTCTCGATTCTCACGGAGGAACTCGATGAGCACGCTTTCCTATTTGTCAGACAACCCGACCCCGATAATGAACTGTTGGGTATCATCACCAGGGACAAAGTCAACTTTCTTTGTGTCTTCAGCTGGCTGGAACTTGGGGTTGTTACCAGGGGTTGGTTTCTTCAAGATTGTGGTGTCTGTCGGGTCCACTTTCTCTTTGTATGATGTTAGATCTTCTTTGGCACATGTTGAGTCAGCAATCTTGAAGTGTTGTTGGTCGCACTCTGTTGCCCAGGACCGGATTCCTTCCACAGTGATTGGTCCATAAGGACCCGGCATTTTGAGCTTTAGGTAGACATAACACGGTCGAGCCATGAACCTAGAATTAGTCGGCCGGCCTAAGATGGCGTGATAGGGGCTCTCAAGATCGACTACTTCAAAAGGTATGGTCTCAGAGCGAAAGTTTTCAGCGCTTCCAAAGGCCGTCTCCAGGTAGATCTTGTCTATCGGTCTTGCCGACTTTCCTGGGACAATTCCATGGAAGACGGTGTGGGACTGTTGCAGCTGCTTCTGAGTTGACCCCATCCGGAGTAAGGTCTCATAGTACAGGATGTTGATGCTGCTGCGTCCGTCCATAAGCACTTTATCAAGTGTGTATCCTCCGACTTGTGGAGAGACTACCAGAGCCAGTGCCCGCAAGTTATCTACCATAGGGGAATGATCATCTCTTGTCCAGGTGATTGGTTGTTCTGACCAGTTAATCCACCTGGGGCAAGCCGGCTATGTAGCCACGGCCATAGCAGCCCTCTGCTATAGCTTTTTGTCTCTTCGACGGCTGCTAGTGGTGAAGACGTGAAAGGCCGAGAGATTTTGAAGTTGCTTGGGGTTTTCTTGAAACCC
Source organism: Bromus sterilis (assembly GCA_950022295.1). Lineage (NCBI taxonomy): Eukaryota > Viridiplantae > Streptophyta > Magnoliopsida > Poales > Poaceae > Bromus > Bromus sterilis. Next base: position 267,759,670 of record OX465597.1, on the reverse strand, counting down.
GACAGATCCTGGTTAGCCTTGCTGTCCTCCTCCTCTGGGTCCCTGCTGTTGGTGTGTTGTGCCGGCTCCCTGATGACCTGAATTTTTGTTATGGTTGCCCTGGCCGGCTCCGCCGGCAGACCCAGGAGGTCCTTGGTTTTCTCGTCGTGCAAATTCCTTCATGAAGTTGCACTGTCCCCAAGTGTGATTAGCTAGAAGTCCAGGTTTGCTATGCGTTGGGCCGGGCCCCTGCATAGCTGCTTCAAAAATGTTTGGGTGAAAGCCTCCTCTTCCGGCTTGCAGTAGTTGCTGCCCCCTTGCTTCTGTCGCTGGTACCCGGTGTTGGTATTAGCTACTAGGTCAGAAGAATTTTGATCATGGCGACGCTTATTCGGCTGGTTCTGGGATCCTTTGCCGCCGTTCTTTTTATTTTGGTCGGCTTTATCCTCCTCAGAGTCAGCATCTTTAGTTTTATCGGACTCGGCGTATTTGATCACGGCGTTCATGAGCTCACCCATGTCTTTGACAGTTCTCTTGAGCCGACCGAGTTTGTGCACTAAGGGCTCAAACTTACAATTCCTCTCCAAGACGATTACTGCGGTTTGGGCTGTGATAGTATCTGAGGAGTGCATTATATCTGATGCTCGTCGAGCCCAGTTGAGAGTCGATTCCCCTTCTCTCTGAACACAGTGCTCCAAGTCGACAATCGTAGTAGCCCTTTTGCAGGTGCCTTGGAAATTTTTGATGAATTTCTCTTTAAGATCCGTCCATGAGGTGACAAAATTCTCAGGAAGATTCTTGAACCAGATGCGAGCCGGCCCTTCCAACATCACTGTGAAGTAGCGAGCGCAAACCCCATCTGATGCTCTCAAGAGATCCATGGCAAGCTCATAACTCTCCATCCATATTGTCGGGTCCATGTTAGCCGTATAGTTTGCCAGCTTACGTGGTTCCTTGAAGTCGGCAGGTACAGATGCGTTTCTGAGAGCCGGTACCAGGCATCGGTTAACTGTCGATCTTTCGATAGTCTCGACGTTTTCGGATGGTGAAGGCTGATAAGCCAAGTGGCCTGCAGCTCCCCCCCCCCCCGTTCTCTGGGGCGTTTCATGTTGTCGATGGCTCCCGGACGCTGCAGGTCCCGGTGATTCAGCTTGCCGGCTTGCACTTTGATAAGGTGTCTCATGTAGGTGTGAGTGTCCTCGTGAATAGTTGTCTTGCTGAGTCATTGTCGTCTTTAGCAGCTCTGTCGCCTGCCGAGCAACTTGATCCGCCGGGGTATCTCCATAGATTGGTGCAACGGCGAGGAGCCGGGTGGCTGCCATCACGTTTGCTGTAAGGTTGTTGTAGTGATTATGAGGTGTGTGGAACCGATCAGACCGAGAGGGAGGAGTCGACTGATTAGGTATGTTGAGCCCCGGAGGGGTTGATTGTTGCGGGGTTTGGAACAGGTTGCACCTTGGCATATCAGTTGGAATCCGGCTCGCATGTCTGTCGACGCGTGCGAGACTTAACTTCTGAGCTTCTATTAGTTCCAACTCTTGCCGTAGGCGTGCGGATTCCTGAGAAAGCCGGCTTTCCCTTTCTTCTAACCCGGTCGCCTCGGTGTTGATTTCTTTGCGTATGTTGATCACCTGATGCCTAAGTTGATCAACCCTGGTTTTCCACTCCTCCTGGTTTTCTGGTGTTACCAGGATGAGTAGTGCTTCTTCTAAAGCGGCCACGGCTTGACTAAGGGCTTTTGCCCCGGTGGGACCTTGTGTTGCTGAGTCAGCCGGTTGGTCCGCATCCGGGTTAGGAGGTGCGCGTTGATCCCCCTGGTCTCCCTGTACTCCGACTACCGGATTTGCTATGAAGACGGAGACACAATACGGAGGCTCGAAGCAAGGGAAATCCGGGTTGTACTCCATTGAGCTGGGGTCGAGTCTTCCGCTCCCGACGGATCGAATCGACCCGGCATACGTCGAGCTTCCATCGCTGGGCGTGAGGTTGCATCAGACGTTTCCTCTGAGGTGTCATTGGTCAGGGACTCAACAGAACGCGCCGGCTCTGGAGACCCGGTGACCAATCCAACAAAGGTGTTGTTGATGCCGGCTTGCTGCTGGCTTTAGGTTTCCACATGAGCTTCCAGATCCGGATTCGGCTCAGATCTATTGGTCTTGGCGATGAAGATTTGGATCGACCCGATCGGGACCCGGTAGCCGGATTTCAGGAAATCGGCTTCGGGGCCCTAGTGGGAGTCATCAATGTAAAGCTTCCCGTGCCGGCTTCTGGTGATCCGACCGGAGACGAATCCCTCCATGCCTTAATGATCTCCTCCAAGAATCTCAACACCTGCATGCGCAGGCCCCATGGTGGGCGCCAACTGTCGTGGGGTTAACACAGCAGATGTCCGAGTCATCGAACTTGTAGTGAGGCCTTTGCTGCGAGGTGGTATCAAGGAGAGAGTCGACATAGACACGGTACTCGGCGATTTACCCAGGTTTCGACCCCTCTTTGTTCTCGAGGTAAAGACCTACTCCTTCTCCTTATTATTTAGGGGATTCCGGCTTGTCGAAAGGACTAGCCGGTTTGCGGATTACAAGGATTGCCAGCTCGTAACTTGCGTCTTGGGGAGATCTAGGTTACGAGTCATGCCTCGGTGGTTTGTGTGTTGAGTTGAGATTTGATCCTGGCGCCCCGGACCCTCGGCTTATAAAGGTGCCGGATCCAAGAGTCCACGGATCCGATTCCTACTTGAGATGGAATCCTATTCTATGTCTACTTTACAAATACGCTACGCGCTATACAAGGTAAGTCGAATTCCTTCTTGGGCTTCAAGCTTGTCTCCTTAGCGCGTCTCCCTCTGGGTCGGGTCTTGCTTTCATGGGCCTTCACGTATAAGCTGATCCAGAGAGTTGCGATTTAATGCCAGGTTATGGGCTTGGTCCATCCCCCCGACAAGATTGTTGATAGAAAAGGAGCAGACAATCCGGTGGCGGATAATCTTTCAAGGATGGAAGATATACCGCATGACCCCATCCCAGTCAACGACAGTTTTCCAGATGAACAACTTGACGTTGTAAAATTACAATCTCTCTCTGATTATTGGTTTGCAGATTATGCTAATTTTATCGTTGCAAAGTATTTTCCTCCAGGTTTAACATTTCAGCAATGGAATAAGATCTTTCATGATTTGAGGCACTACTTTTGGGATGACCCTCATCTTTTCAAAGAAGGTCCTGACGGGGTCGTGAGAAGATGCATATCGGAACATGAGCAGAAGGACATTCTCAAGCAACGTCACGATAGTCTCTATGGAGGACATCACGCCGGTGAGAGGACCACACATATGGTTCTCCAATCAGGTTTTTATTGGCCTACTCTTTTTAAAGATGCTAGAATTATGTTTTATCTTGTGATAAGTGTCAGAGAGTTGGTAATATCAGTAGGAGGAATGAGATGCCTATGAATTACTCACTAGTGATTGAGCCTTTTGATTGCTGGGGTTTTGATTTTATGGGTCCTTTTCCTCCTTCACACAAAAACACTCACATTTTAGTAGCTGTTGATTATGTGACCAAGTGGGTTGAAGCAATCCCCACTGAGAGTGCTGATCACAAAACATCTTTGAAAATGCTCAAAAATGTAATTTTCCCTAGGTTTGGTGTACCTAGGTATCTTATGACTGACGGAGGATCAAACTTCACACATGGAGCTTTTAGAAAAGCTCTAGCCAAGTACGATGTCAATCACAGAATTGCTTCACCGTACCATTCTCAAACTAGTGGGCAAGTTGAGCTCACCAACAGAGAGATTAAGCTGATCTTGAAAAAGACAGTTAACAGTTCTAGGAAGGACTGGTTAAAGAAGTTAGGAGATGCTTTGTGGGCGTATAGAACTGCTTACAAGAACCCCATGGGCATGTCTCCGTATAAGATGGTCTATGGCAAGGCTTGTCATTTGCCATTAGAATTAGAACATAAAGCTTTCTGGGTTGTTAGAGAGCTTAATGCTGACCCAAAGTTAGCTGGTGAAAAGCGCCTCATGAACTTGACTTCTCTAGACGAGTGGAGAAGTGAAGCTTACGAGGGTGCTAAAATGTTCAAGGAAAAGGTAAAGAAGTGGCATGATAGAAGGATTCTGAGATGTGAATTTAATGTTGGTGATAAAGTTTTATTGTTTAGATCCCGTTTTAGATTTTCTCCAGGTAAATTACTTTCCAGATGGGAAGGGCCATTTCATATCGAAGAAGTCTACCGCTCAGGTGCAATCAAGATTAACAATTTTGATGGCACCAAACCTCAAGTTGTGAATGGGAAAAGACTCAAGGATTACATGGCGGGACATCCCGTCAACGTTGATGTAAATATAATACACACAACAACTCATGAAGAATATGTTGCAGCCCCGTTTCAGACACCAGCTGAAGCAGAATAAGAAAAGGTATGTATTACGGTAAGGAAACACCGTGAACCTCCATAAAAGTTCCAGATTGTATATTTGCCCGGATAACCCCGGCACCTTATCTCGCGATTTCGTGTGTTTTCTTCTCGAGCTGTTTCTGCCATGAGATCTTTTAGCTAGACCTAGGTGCCATGGCTTCCCCAAGTTCCCCCAAGGACAAGTTTGTCGTCAACGTCATCAACCCTTACCTCGCTCAGGTGAAGAACCATCCTCGAACCGTCCAGTTGGAGGATGGTGTCCTTCACCAAGAAGATCTAAAGGAACCTGCCAAGGAGGGGAGCATCGAGGCCAGGCTAGAAGAGATGGAGCAAGAAGTCTCCAGGTACAAGAAGATGGTTGAGAGGGGTGTTGAAGCCAACTTCGACCTCATCAACGAGCTGAAGAAGTTCTACAAGAAGGACATGAGGGGGATTTGTTCAAGCATCACCGCGGCAGAAGAAAGAATTGATGATCTCCAAGGGCAGATCTATGATCTGCACAACCAGAACTGTGAGTATGAATTAAAGTTTATGCGCATGGGTTTGGGTGCTGGAAGCAGGATTTTGGAGACTGAAGCCTCTCATGGGACCGGAGAACCTCTACCTTGGAAGCGCTTCGTCTATGACTACATCATCAACAACAACAACAAGAATGAGTAGTAAATCTCCTCGGGTAATGGCATCCCCTTAGCTTGTTCCAAGCTTGGGGGAGTTCCCGGTATCTTTATCTTTATCTTAGTCTTTTAGAGTCAAGTAGAGTCGTATCATGTCTAGGGAAGTTATTATATGAAATAGGTGTTTGCATTGAGGTCTGTCACTCCTTCTGTGGAGAGTTTGTATCCGTGAGCGTGGAATCGTCTATGTTGGAATATTAATGAGAAGTCTATTGGTTCCTTCGCTGCACTCGGTATTCTCTTCATGCAATCAACCTTATATGATGATTCTTATGGGAAAGTATTGACCTTATATCAGGTATGGCTTTGAAAACTTTGTTTAATTTTGGCAAACATAGCTTTTGTCTTGACAACATGCATGTTTTCTCAAGTAGCGACATAGCCAAAACCTTTATGTTGTTATGCTTGAAGTGCTATGTTGACAAGGAAGACAACTTGATGTGTTATGCTTACCTTAATGTTTATGCTTTATATTTTTTGCATCTAAGTTAGCATCAATTCTCTGTTCTATCAAAGCCTTTGCTAGCCAAACTCTTTGCCTAGCAGATCTCTGCTTGTGCATCCATACCCCGAAACCAATATCTTCCTTTTGAGTCCAACATACCTTCCTATTCGTGGTATTCCCCTACCACTCCTATAAGTATAGAATTTTTGTGCTATCCTTAAATGTTTAAAATCTTCTGTTTTGTGCCTCTTGTTTAGCTCATGAGGAAGTAGTAGGTAATTCATGATCTTCTTAAGTTGCATGTCTAATCTGCAAACCCATAATACGAGGAGGAACTTGCATGAGTGCACCTAGCTCGAAAGATAATATAACAAACAAAACCTCCTTCACGCTTGGTCTATGACAAATCATAAACTTTGGCAGTGATAAACAAAGGATATTAAGGGTATGTGATCGTCCCCACTTGGGAGTCGTTCCTCGAAACTTGTCCATCTTGAGAAGTAATTGAGCTATCTATTAGCATTCGTTGACAAACTATGCGCCTCCCAAAGTTTATTTTCATTTTGTTTGATTTAAGGATAGCACATGAGTTTTCCCTTCTTGCCTGTAACAAGGCCTTTCCTTTACTTTTGTGTTGAGTCAGTTTTCCCACTTCCTTCCTTCTCTAAAGAGAACAGACGCTTGATGCTGATGAGGATTCATCCATATAATGTTGCATTAAGTTTTGCCATGCCACATCATTGTTGACATTATCTTTTGATAAGTAAGTTGTTCGAAAAAGCTTTTGCCAAGCAAACAACTTCCTTTGTGTTAGCATTTGCACTTCATGACTAATAACATGTTCTTTCAAAATCTTCAAATTGTTCATTAAAAAGTGAAAGAGCAAAAGTAAAAAGTTATTAGTTGTCCTTTGACCTAGGATATGTTTGCCATAATTTAATGAGTTTTCTCAGCCCTACTTTTGATTATAATTGTTACTACTTTCTCATAAGGTCCTTATGAGTTGAGTTTGTTGTTGAGGATGTTTGAGTTTGATGAAGAAACCTTGATGCTTCTTGTCCGTATTCTATTTATCGACACTTCACTCTCTAAACTTGTGGACAGGTTTACCGAGCATAGTATTCACTTGGGGACAAGCGAGGTCTAAGCTTGGGGGAGTTGATACGTCCAAAATGCATCACTATTTTATATAGTAATTCTTTCTTATTCATTGATATATTTCATGATATGATTCTATTCTTATGTTGTTTTGGCTTAATTTACACAGTTTGCCACTTTCCAATGCCGAAGCAGCAGACGCGGGATTCAGCAGTAAAAAGTGGACGTTGAGTTGCTGAATGAGAACACCTCCAAATTACCTGAAAATCGACGGAGGGTATTTTCCAGAAGGATGATGAAGACACGTTAAATAGGGGCCAGAGGGGGCCACAGGGTGCCCAGGCGGCCACCTGGCGTGCCCCCCACCCTGGTCGCGAGGGGAGGGCGCCTGGACCCCTGGGGCCACTCCCGACTCCCCTCTCTGGCCTATATATCCCTCGTCGTCTAAAAACCCTAAAGAGGGGAGAGTTTCGCGAGTTCCGCCGCCGATCCGTGGCGGAAACCAACAAAGGAGAAAAGACATCTCCGGCAGGCAGATTCCGCCGGGGAGAACACCTCCCGGAAGCGGAGATCGTCGCCATCGTCATCACCATCGTCACGGGCATCATCGAGATCATCATCAACATCATCCCCAACATCAGCACCATCTTCATCTCCATCCAATCTCACCTCACAAGTTCTACTTGTGTTGTAATCCGTACTATCTATCCTCTCTACTCTACCGGTGTTTATTGCTACCGTGTGATGAATGCTATTGAGTTTTGTTGGAGAAATATCATTGTGTCCAGATTATTTATCATCTATTTATCCCCACTCATCATGATCTCTTTTAGTCTTGTGAGTAGTTACTTTAGTTCTTGAGGACATGGGAGAAGTCTAGTTGCTAGTAGTCATATGATGTTGAAGTAATATGTGTTTTTTGATATTTAAGTTGTGTTGTTATTTTCCTAGTGGTGTTGTGTGAGTCGAACACTCAACACTTCGCCTTATTAAGGACCTAGGGGTATGCATTGTGTATAAAGAATGCTTACGGTGGGTTGCCAGAGTGACAGAAACATGTACCCCAGTTGGCACGCTTTTGCACAAGGGAACAATGGATCAACGATCGTATTGCTATGGTTAGGCTTTTGCTTTAATTACTATCTTGTATTTGCGGATGCTTGCAAGGTGTTTAATCATAAGACTGCACTTGTCTTAGTCTAGAGGGTGCATTAGCATAGATCCACCCACTCGACACTTATCAACACAGCACATAGTACCGATGCGGAATATGGCGAAAGAACGTGACTATTTCTCTCATGTGTCCTCAAGAACGCTTTAGCCTTTATAAGTTCAGTTGCTAGGCCTCTCCTTTGTTAGAAAGGATTGGGCCACTCGTTACTCCCCAGTGCTTCTTTCTTTGCTCGCTTTTACTTTTTGTTGCTTATATCGAAAACCCCTAAAAAGTTATCTTTCAGTTCCTGCAGCTATTTCTTTACCAAAGTCACTGTGATGCCCCCAAAATCAGACCATGTACAGTAATCATACACGCAAGGTACACGATCGAGATCAGGGACTCACGGTGAGATATCACAACACAACTCTACAAATAAAAATAATACAAGCTGTTTAATACAATCCAGGGGCCACGAGGGCTCGAATACAACAGCTCGAGAGCACAAAGTCAGCGGAAGCAATAGTATCTGAGTACAGACACAAGGATACAAGGTTGCCTTAAGAAGGCTAGCACAAATATCAACAACGATCGAAAAGGCGAGTCCTCCTGCCTGGGAACCTCCAAACTACTCCTGGTCAAAGGGGAACTCGACGTCGTAGAAGGCATCGGTGATCTCCTGCTCCTGGGCTCCAATGTCGACTGCAACGGCCGATCAGGCATAACAAAAAGGGGGAAAATAAAGCAAAGGTGAGTATCTAGCATACCCGCGAGTCTTACGTCCGCTACTAAGCATGTATGCATTGTATCAAATGGAAAGGGGAGGCGGTATATAGTGGACTGCAAGGTAGAAATCAGAATAAGGATAAGAAGCTAGGCCTATCGAAGACTAGCATCTTCCGGCGAGTCTTGCAGCATGAGGTAAGAATCAGCCAACAGTTTAATATAACAGTAATGAAAGTAACAATGCAGCAGAAGTTGCTGCAGCATTGTATAATAATAAGTTGTAAATCATAATTAACCATGCCTCCGAGTTCCCTCCCTCGACATACCCGCGAGGGAGAAAACCCGGAACCAATAGTTTAATGGTAGTAGTTTGTAGTGGTAGGATCTGGCTTCAGCATAAAGCATCCTGTTACCGTGGACACGGCTATCGATAGATTAATCTTCCCTGCAGGGGTGCACTAGTGTGACACTACACGCTCGGATCTCCAGGGTGGCGTACACCTTGTTAGGGAATGCCCCACCGAGGCTATCCGACACAATGCAGTCCATCCTACGGCTCATCAGAGAGGTCCCCGCCGGTCTACAGCCCTAAGTGCAAGGGGGTCATGGGCCTATCACCCCTCGCTCTCCGGGTCGTTGCGAGGAGGGTGAATTCCAACGCCGCAGCGCGATCCGTCCCTGCCGCAATGCTGAACTGGACGTCTTTCAGAGCTTTCGAACGAGGCTACATTGCGGAGGCGCCCAAACGCGTAATCCCACGTATAGGTAGTGCGTACAAGCCAAAAGGCTACTCAAGTCATCTGCCGAACCCGTTAAGCATTTTATTAATTTTCTGTCGAGAGAACCGTTATCGTTGCCCCTTATTGAATGAGTCGCGGACAACGACAGCAGTCAGGACCACCAGTAACGTCGGTGCCTGCCCTGACGTCCCACCAACTCGTGCGGTTACCAACAAGGCGAACCGTCTCCTTACCTTGTCTCGCGTTTGCTCTTGGTAGAGCTCGACTTTCGTACAACAGGAAATCTTTCGGCCACGAACAGTACCAGGCCCGCCGCACACCGGTGGAATACACCTGACCTGTCGTTCCGCTAAGATACCCTGCGCGGGCACCGTTGGGTCACCCGACTCCTTACCTGTAAGGACACCAGTTGATTTGAGAGCCTACCATCAAGTGAAACCAGGAGGAATCACCCTCGATGGTACACTTGAAGAGGTTCGACAGAGACATCAGCGGAATGAACTAAAGAGGAATATTCTCATGTCACCCCGGTGGTGCCGTGACACCAGCGGAATGAACTAAAGAGGAATACCCTAGTATCATCCCAGTGATGCTACGCTACTGAGCCGACGAGAGTGAAATACGAGTCCGTCCACTCGTAAGTCAAACTCAAAACGACTCGGCAGAGTCTTGCCGTTGTTGGTTCCCTAGGGCGTCTGCATAGATCCGTACCTGTTGCAGTTATAATATTTTGTAATCCGTGTTCACTCACCAGAGTGATCACGGCCCGCTATTCTAAACCTAGCTAACAATGCGCAGGGTTTACTGCTGAATATTATATATCTATTTATAAGGCAGCATAGGATAAAGGAAGGTACATCAAGGGGCGACAATAACATGCTATGCAATTGAATAGGATTGTAATGTAGCAGCAGCAGTAACCATGCCTAGTGCAAGAAATGTACGGAAAGATAGGAGATATCTGGGGAAGGAAAATGGCTCTGCTTTCCTGGAAGCTCGATAGTACGGGTACAATCGTCGACGAAGTAGTCGTACTCAGGAGCGGTGTAGCCGGCGACAGCGTCGGGGTCTATCGGAGAATAAATGGGGGAGAAACAATAAATACACATCAATAATAGCAATACAAATATATGACATAGAAGATACAAAGCAACGGGGCTCTAACGCGGTGTTCGGTGATTTGCTCGGAGCGGGTATTTATCCGGTGATGACTCATCAGTACCGGTTGATTACCGGACCGATGATCCGGAGGGGGATGGTTCCATGTCTGGAGTGTTAGAGACATCTGACCGACATGGGGATAGTGTATCCGTCTTAGTTGATCCATTCTGAGTAACTTTCATGGTCAGAACATTTTCATCCGGAAAGTTTTACCGGCTCCGGGTGATTACCGGACAGACGATACGAAGGGGGAAAGTCTCGTGTTCGTTGTGACAGAGAGGGGTGGTTGGTATACGGTTAGCGTATTCTTATTCATTGTATTTCTCTGAGCAACTTTGATGTATAAATTATTTTGATCCGACTTACGATTCAAAAGATATTGATTTTCAAAGTTTAAATCAATTTAAAACAAATTCTGGATTTATATTAATTCAAAAATAAATGGTTAAATACTTTTATACCCAGACTGAGCCAGACACAGTCAATGACATGTGGGGCCAGTGGGGCATAGTCAACAGTTGACCAGTCAAGGTTGACTGGTCAACAGGGTCAAGGTGGGGCCCAGGTCTCATTGTCTCATTTCTGGATTCTCTGGAATTTGGCTTAAGTCTGGGAATTTTTGTCTTAAACATCAATTAGCAGTTTTTTGGAAGGCTATGGTTTTGGTTCTACTCACCCGAAAAATTAGTGCCCTATATCAAATCGAAGCATTTTTCTATGGTCTACAATCTGGTACAAATTTCATGCTTGTTGGATTTCATTTGCTTAACTAATACTTTGTTTGAAAGGTGTCATCTGTTAATAATTCCAGAAACTGTTATAGTTAACACAACATAGCACTTTGCGATTTTTATAGGAATTAATTTATGGATCGTATAAAGTTGGTCTAGTGGGGTAAAGTGGAGATGGTTATGTGTTGAACATGCCCAGGTCATTTTCATTTTTAATAAAAGTCCATAACACAATGTTTGCGGCTTATGAAGTGGTTAAGAAAATGTTTCGGACTTAGCAAAACTTTACCAAGTCTAGTGATCTTTGTTTTAACAGCAAATAGGTTTTTGCAAAATTTATTGTGATCAATCTATACATAATTTGGAGTTGGTCCAATGGAATGAAATCATCATTGGCATGTCTAGTTTTCAGATCTATAACTTTTAGCCATTTTGAACTTCATTTGATATGGTTTTGGGTGTTGTCAACATAGGCAGATGCAGTAGCAGTAGCAATAGCTACAGCTAGCAACTTGAGCAGCAACAGCAGTACGCGGGGCAGCGGTGGCGTCCAGGGCGGCTGGGTTTGTACGGGCACAGGGCACCGGCGGCCGGAGCCAGCAGCCACCGGGCTGTGCACACACACGACACAAACACACACACACGTACAGAACACACACACACTTCATACATCAAGCACGCACACATTTCAGCACACAACGCATCACACAGCCATGGCTGTTGCCAGCGCCGAACGCAAGGAGGCCAGCCAGGAGTCGAGCCGGGCCATGGCGGGGGGCGCAGGAGCGGAGCTGCAAGCAGGTGACGGCAAGCACGTAGCTCAGCAGTACTACACACGGCAGCGTCTTTACCACGAGTGACACGGTTCTACGCGTCAGCGACCTACGCCCACCGACTGACAAAGGGACGAGGGGGAGACGAGGCGGAAGCTCACAGGGGGAGCAGGGTCAGCCGGGGCTCGGGGAGCTGCCGGAGCTGTGGTGGAGGCGGCGCTTCGCGGTGACCATGGGCACCAGGGGCCGACGAGGCCGACGAGCGTTGGGGTAGCAGAGGCGCAGGGGGCAAGCACCGGAGGCCGCGGAGGTGCGAGGGGGCGTGGCCACGCAGGCTAGCATGAGCGGCGTCGAGAGGCGTCGGGGCCACAGGGGCGCCGAGCGCCGGCAAGCCATGGCGACGCCGAGCACCGGAGGTCGCGATGGCTAGGGTTAGCCGATGCCACGAGAGGGGCAGGCAACCGTCGAATCGACGCGGTGGAGGAGGGGCGCGGCTCGAGGGGGGGCTCCGGGGCGGGGAAGCCGGCGGTGGCCTGGCCGGCGGCGGCCGGAGGGAGGTCGGGGCGGGGTCGGGATCGAGGTCCCGTTCGGCGTCCAGGGAGAGGGGGACGGGGTCGATCTAGATCGAGAGGGGGGGAATCGGGATCGAGAGAGAGAGAAGAGACAGATCGAGGGTGGGGGCTCGGCCGTGTTTATCCAGTGCGCCAGGGGGCAGAGGTGGGCTGGGCCGGATGGGGGGTTGCCCTAGGCGGGTTTTACACCTTTTTTGTTGATCTTTTATTTTCTCCGTTTAAATTCTTTTGCATTTGTTTTATAGTCTTAGGCATTTTTTTTAAATATAGCAAGTGTCCCATAATTAGTGTTACACCATAGGTTAGTGCCACAAAAAGTTTGGGCAATTTTAAAAGTCATTTAATATTTGAATTAAATATTAAATGATTAATTTGGGGTTTCTAGCTACTGTTTATAATTGTTTGAATTATTTGATAGATCAATAAATTACCCCAACTATACCAACATGGTCCACTGAATATTAGTGAATTATCAAAAGTGGTTGGACAATTTTAGGGCAAGATTTATGTTGCACTTTGTTTTTAATATTTCACCATAGGCATTGTAAGATTTGATTTGACTTCTATGGAAATGATTTGGACTTTTTTTTGATCCATGATGATCAAGGTCCATCATTCACATTGCTTTCAACATTAACAATGGGGAATTTGAATTTGAACTGAACCAAGTTGATCAAAGCAAAATTTTGATCAAGGCCATTTTGAGCAACAGAGATTAGCAACAATAATCCTGGTTACTATAGGTGATTACTGTAGCGTGACACCCGGGGTGTTACAAATCTCCACCACTACAAAGAATTCTCGTCCCGAGAATTATATAGCAGTGTGAGGGTTAAAGCTTCGGTTTCGTATTCTAACGAATCTTCTGGTTCCTGTTGTCCTTCTCGATGAATTTAATCCATCTCGTTGATGTCTTCAATTCCTTGCATCAGTGCATCTCGACTAGTTGTTTTTCTTTCTTCGGGGTCTCCATCGTACTTACGATTAGGCTAGGAGGAAAATTTAGAGGGGGTCAGATGGGTAGCCGGTTAATCAACCGAGGTTGTCCGAGGGAAAACGGGGTAAAAAACATCTTCCGAGTATAAACTCAGGGGAATGCATCGAGAGAGACAAAATAAGGTATGGGGAATTACAAGCGGATATACATGCATTCGATGCCGATGATGGCTGACGAAAAGGGGTCCAGGGCATCAGGTATAAACAAAGAGTCTGATATCGGACTGAATATCGTAAGGTATGTGACAAGAGTCAGGTTTCGATCCTGTGGAACTGTGGGTTATGGGGCCACATTGAATAAGAAGGGTGGCGACATTCCATGCGATCGCGATGCAAGGTTTGTCAGAGAACATTTCGTCAGTTATCTCGGCAACAACGTCGGTAACAAGGACAGTGGACAAAGAGAACCACTTGGCAAAGCTCTCGTCCATCGTCGGTAACCAAAAAGGTTATCCACGATAGTAACACGTTGTACCACAGAGTAGTACATCAAAGTGTTTACATAAGCAGGGGTTTATCACTTCTCAGTTAAGACACCTTATAGGAAAGGTTAAACAGACCAATTGAAAGGAAGATGTGATGATACACATGTATCAGGTGTATATCTTTCCCAAAGGAAAGCAGAACACGATATACTCGACCAAGTTGTATTGGCAGAGAGTCAAAGGAGGTTGTCGATGATAACACAAATCATCGAGGGCAAGGATGGTATTTCACATGATGAATCCAATTGACACATGGGAGAAGCCATGTAAGATTAGTCAGATAATAATCCACCAAAGGTCGGATGGTTCGCAAAGAATCTGATGTGAGTATCGACACTCAACCAGAAGGAGAAAGAATGCAAAGGCATCGGGTGATAGAAGCATCGGAATCATTCGATGCTTGAATACAAAGGAATTACGATTTCCAGATCGGGAGGTGGATGTAATTATCCACATAGACTTGTCAGTGGAAGGGGATTGCAAAGGCGATGAACACTGAGGTTCTCACAAATTTATCGGAGAGTAATCTTCGGAATCTTCAGGTAAGCAAGCGATCATCTTGGGTGAAGGGCTCTCCGGGTAGATGCGACCACGAGATCCTAATGTCAGAGTTAGCAAAATTTCCCGAAAGGATAAGAGAGTAGAATCCCAGAGTAAAGGTACGGAGAAAAGGATCCTAATACCACCCAATTTTGTGACCTGGGCCGATAAGCCACACGACACTGTTAGCAAAGTAGTTTTGCAAAGACTAGACTCGACTTCGACCAAGGAGTTGGAAGGCGGTGTCCTACAGGCAGTCGGCTCTGATACCAACTTGTGACGCCCCCAAAATCAGACCATGTACAGTAATCATACACGCAAGGTACACGATCGAGATCAGGGACTCACGGTGAGATATCACAACACAACTCTACAAATAAAAATAATACAAGCTGTTTAATACAAGCCAGGGGCCACGAGGGCTCGAATACAACAGCTAGAGATCACAAAGTCAGCGGAAGCAATAGTATCTGAGTACAGACACAAGGATACAAGGTTGCCTTAAGAAGGCTAGCACAAATATCAACAACGATCGAAAAGGCGAGGCCTCCTGCCTGGGAACCTCCAAACTACTCCTGGTCAAAGGGGAACTCGACGTCGTAGAAGGCATCGGGGATCTCCTTCTCCTAGGCTCCAATGTCGACTGCAACGGCCGATCAGGCAAAACAAAAAGGGGGAAAATAAAGCAAAGGTGAGTATCTAGCATACCCGCGAGTCTTACGTCCGCTACTAAGCATTTATGCATTGTATCAAATGGAAAGGGGAGGCGGTATATAGTGGACTGCAAGGTAGAAATCAAAATAAGGATAAGAAGCTAGGCCTATCGAAGACTAGCATCTTCCGGCGAGTCTTGCAGCATGAGGTAAGAATCAGCCAACAGTTTAATATAACAGTAATGAAAGTAACAATGCAGCAGAAGTTGTTGCAGCATTGTATAATAATAAGTTGTAAATCATAATTAACCATGCCTCCGAGTTCCCTCCCTCGACATCCCCGCGAGGGAGAAAACCCGGAAACAACAGTTTGGTAGTAGTTTGTAGTGGTAGGATCTGGCTTCAGCATAAAGCATCCTGTTACCGTGGACACGGCTATCGATAGATTAATCTTCCCTGCAGGGGTGCACTAGTGTGACACTACACGCTCGGATCTCCAGGGTGGCGTACACCTTGTTAGGGAATGCCCCACCGAGGCTATCCGACACAACGCAGTCCATCCTACGGCTCATCAGAGAGGTCCCCGCCGGTCTACAGCCCTAAGTGCAAGGGGGTCATGGGCCTATCACCCCTCGCTCTCCAGGTCGTTGCGAGGAGGGTGAATTCCAACGCCGCAGCGCGATCCGTCCCTGCCGCAATGCTGAACTGGACGTCTTCCAGAGCTTTCGAACGAGGCTACATTGCAGAGGCGCCCAAACGCGTAATCCCACGTATAGGTAGTGCGTACAAGCCAAATGGCTACTCAAGTCATCTGCCGAACCCGTTAAGCACTTTATTAATTTTCTGTCGAGACAACCGTTATCGTTGCCCCTTATTGAATGAGTCGCGGACAACGACAGCAGTCAGGACCACCAGTAACGTCGGTGCCTGCCCTGACGTCCCACCAACTCGTGCGGTTACCAACAAGGCGAACCGTCTCCTTACCTTGTCTCGCGTTTGCTCTTGGTAGAGCTCGACTTTCGTACAACAGGAAATCTTTCGGCCACGAACAGTACCAGGCCCGCCGCACACCGGTGGAATACACCTGACCTGTCGTTCCGCTAAGATACCCTGCGCGGGCACCGTTGGGTCACCCGACTCCTTACCTGTAAGGACACCAGTTGATTTGAGTGCCTACCATCAAGTGAAACCAGGAGGAATCACCCTCGATGGTACACTTGAAGAGGTTCGACAGAGACATCAGCGGAATGAACTAAAGAGGAATATTCTCGTATCACCCCAGTGGTGCCGAGACACCAGCGGAATGAACTAAAGAGGAATACCCTCGTATCATCCCAGTGATGCTACGCTACTGAGCCGACGAGAGTGAAATACGAGTCCGTCCACTCGTAAGTCAAACTCGAAACGACTAAACAGAGTCTCGCCGTTGTAGGTTCCCTAGGGCGTCTGCATAGATCCGTACCTGTTGCAGTTATAATATTTTGTAATCCGCGTTCACTCACCAGAGTGATCACGGCCCGCTATTCTAAACCTAGCTAACAATGCGCAGGGTTTACTGCTGAATATTATATATGTATTTATAAGGCAGCATAGGATAAAGGAAGGTACATCAAGGGGCGACAATAACATGCTATGCAACTTAATAGGATTGTAACGTAGCAGCAGCAGTAACCATGCCTAGTGCAAGAAATGTACGGAAATATAGGAGATATCTGGGGAAGGAAAATGGCTCTGCTTGCCTGGAAGCTCGGTAGTACGGGTACAATCGTCGACGAAGTAGTCGTACTCAGCAGCGGTGTAGCCGGCGACAGCGTCGGGGTCTATCGGAGAATAAATGGGGGAGAAACAATAAATACACATCAATAATAGCAATACAAATATATGACATAGAAGATACAAAGCAACGGGGCTCTAACGCGGTGTTCGGTGATTTGCTCGGAGCGGGAATTTATCCAGTGATGACTCATCAGTACCGGTTGATTACCGGACCGATGATCCGGAGGGGGAAGGTTCCATGTCTGGAGTGTTAGAGACATATGACCAACATGGGGATAGTGTATCCGTGTTAGTTGATCCATTCTGAGTAACTTTCATGGTCAGAACATTTTCATCCGGAAAGTTTTACCGGCTCCGGGTGATTACCGGACAGACGATACGAAGGGGGAAAGTCTCGTGTTCGTTGTGACAGAGAGGGGTGGTTGGTATACGGTTAGCGTATTCTTATTCATTGTATTTCTCTGAGCAACTTTGATGTATAAATTATTTTGATCCGACTTACGATTCAAAAGATATTGATTTTCAAAGTTTAAATCAATTTAAAACAAATTATGGATTTATATTAATTCAAAAATAAATGGTTAAATACTTTTATACCCAGACTGAGCCAGACACAGTCAATGACATGTGGGGCCAGTGGGGCATAGTCAACAGTTGACCAGTCAAGGTTGACTGGTCAACAGGGTCAAGGTGGGGCCCAGGTCTCATTGTCTCATTTCTGGATTCTCTGGAATTTGGCTTAAGTCTGGGAATTTTTGTCTTAAACATCAATTAGCAGTTTTTTGGAAGGCTATGGTTTTGGTTCTACTCACCCGAAAAATTAGTGCCCTATATCAAATCGAAGCATTTTTCTATGGTCTACAATCTGGTACAAATTTCATGCTTGTTGGATTTCATTTGCTTAACTAATACTTTGTTTGAAAGGTGTCATCTGTTAATAATTCCAGAAACTGTTATAGTTAACACAACATAGCACTTTGCGATTTTTATAGGAATTAATTTATGGATCGTATAAAGTTGGTCCAGTGGGGTAAAGTGGAGATGGTTATGTGTAGAACATGCCCATGTCATTTTCATTTTTAATAAAAGTCCATAACACAATGTTTGGGGCTTATGAAGTGGTTAAGAAAATGTTTCGGACTTAGCAAAAATTTACTAAGTCTAGTGATCTTTGTTTTAACAGCAAATAGGGTTTTGCAAAATTTATTGTGATCAATCTAGACATAATTTGGAGTTGGTCCAATGGAATGAAATCATCATTGGCATGTCTAGTTTTCAGATCTATAACTTTTATCCATTTTGAACTTCATTTGATATGGTTTTGGGTGTTGTCAACATAGGCAGATGCAGTAGCAGTAGCAATAGCTACAGCTAGCAACTTGAGAAGCAACAGCAGTACGCGGGGCAGCGGTGGCGTCCAGGGCGGCTGGGTTTGTACGGGCACAGGGCACCGGCGGCCGGAGCCGGCAGCCGCCTGGCTGTGCACACACACGACACAAACACACACACGTACAGAACACACACACACTTCATACATCAAGCACGCACACATTTCAGCACACAACGCATCACACAGCCATGGCTGTTGCCAGCGCCGAACGCAAGGAGGCCAGCCAGGAGTCGAGTCGGGCCATGGCAGGGGGCGCAGGAGCGGAGCTGCAGGCAGGTGAGGGCAAGCACGTAGCTCAGCAGTACTGCACACGGCAGCGTCGTTACCACGAGTGACACGGTTCTACGCGTCAGCGACCTACGCCCACCGGCTGACAGAGGGACAAGGGGGAGACGAGGCGGAAGCTCACAGGGGGAGCAGGGTCAGCCGGGGCTCGGGGAGCTGCCGGAGCTGTGGTGGAGGCGGCGCTTCGCGGTGACCATGGGCACCAGGGGCGGACGAGGCCGACGAGCGTTGGGGTAGCAGAGGCGCAGGGGGCAAGCACCGGAGGCCACGGAGGTGCGAGGGGGCGTGGCCACGCAGGCTAGCATGAGCGGCGTCGGGAGGCGTCGGGGCCACGGGGGCGCCGAGCGCCGGCAAGCCATGGCGACGCCGAGCACCGGAGGTCGCGATGGCTAGGGTTAGTCGATGCCACGAGAGGGGCAGGCGGCCGTCGAATCGACGCGGTGGAGGAGGGGCGCGGCTCGAGGGGGGGCTCCGGGGCGGGGAAGCCGGCGGTGGCCTGGCCGGCGGCGGCCGGAGGGAGGTCGGGGCGGGGTCGGGATCGGGGTTCCGTTCGGCGTCCAGGGAGAGGGGGACGGGGTCAATCTAGATCGAGAGGGGGGGAATCGGGATCGAGAGAGAGAGAGAAGAGACAGATCGAGGGTGGGGGCTCGGCCGTGTTTATCCAGTGCGCCAGGGGGCAGAGGTGGGCTGGGCCGGATGGGGGGTTGCCCTAGGCGGGTTTTACCCCTTTTTGTTGATCTTTTATTTTCTCCGTTTAAATTCTTTTGCATTTCTTTTATAGTCTTAGGCATTTTTGTAAAATATAGCAAGTGTCCCATAATTAGTGTTACACCATAGGTTAGTGCCACAAAAAGTTTGGGCAATTTTAAAGGTCATTTAATATTTGAATTAAATATTAAATGATTAATTTGGGGTTTCTAGCTACTGTTTATAATTGTTTGAATTATTTGATAGATCAATAAATTACCTCAACTATACCAACATGGTCCACTGAATATTAGTGAATTATCAGAAGTGGTTGGACAATTTTAGGGCAAGATTTATGTTGCACTTTGTTTTTAATATTTCACCAAAGGCATTGTAAGATTTGATTTGACTTCTATGGAAATGATTTGGACTTTGTTTTGATCCATGATGATCAAGGTCCATCATTCACATTGCTTTCAACATTAACAAAGGGGAATTTGAATTTGAACTGAACCAAGTTGATCAAAGCAAAATTTTGATCAAGGCCATTTTGAGCAACAGAGATTATCAACAGTGATTAGCAACAGTAATCCTGATTACTATAGGTGATTACTGTAGCGTGACACCCGGGGTGTTACAGTCACTTACCAATACCTTCTGCTCCTCATTGGGATCGACACTCTTATTTATCGAAAACGCTAGAAACGATCCCCTACAGTTGAGGGTCATCAGTATGTTAATAGATCAGAGCGGGATTTTTCAATCCAAGGGATGGACAGGTACTATGGGCCCACTCGGTGATATTGCATCAATAGCTTGCAAGCAAGTGAATAGGTCATAGGAGATGAATATAGGCACGGACGAGTAAACTTGTTTGTTGTGAACGAGATGTGAACATAATATGTTGCATACCGACGATCAAACCTCGGACAAACAAAGTACCGCAACACAAAGGGATTACGTCGTATCGTTAACGGTTTCCAAAAGCGATTGAAGTTCATTCGATGGAAGCGCAGGGGCTGTCAGGGATTTTAACCAGGTCCAACTGACTAGTCATTGGTCAATGAGAGTGTCTCGAACATGTTTGTTGTTTCCCGGACCGTTAGGGTGTTATAGTTAAGGTCAATCGATGCATTGGGATAGATTCGGGATCATCAGTGAAATAGGAGAAATCACCGGAATAGTTCCGGAGGAGAACGGAAGTTGTTCCAGACATTTTGAATTGTATTTAATAATGTTTTATTAGTTAATTATCTGAATTAAATATTAAAATATAATTAAATTGATTAAAAAAGAGTGGAAAAAAGGCTATATGGGCCATATGGGCCCATTAGGGGAGGAGGGGGTTTCCCCCCTTGGGCTTGGCGCCAAGGGTGGGGCCCATCCCCCCTCCCTGGCAGGCGCATACCCCTCCCTTGGGAGTTTAGTCCAACCTCGAGGAGGGGAGGAGGATGGCACCCCCCCTTGGCCTATATAAGGAGGGGTAGACCCCCCCCCCTTTTTCCAATACACAGAAATCTCTCTCCCTCTCCTACTCCTACCTAGAGAGTGGACTCCCCTTGTTTGGAGTCTGCACCTGGTTTGGAGTTCTCCACCATATCAGGCTGTCGCTCTGCCGGAGTCGGGATCCGAATTTGTCTTTCTTCCGCTGCTCGCCTGGTTCGGGGCCCGGAGGGAACATCGCTTGTACTGTACGTGTATAATCTCTTCGAGGCACTACACCTGTGGTGCTATTTCATCGTTGGAGGTCAATCTGGAGTCTCCATCGCCGATGGTCTTCTACACGACAGGGAGGTTGTAGTTCCGAGTCTACGCCAGCCATGTTCGCAAGAACGTTCCCCTCTTTCGGTCTTCAAAGGTATGAACTCCGATTCCCTCCGTTACTTTACATCGCCATAGCATAGATCTTGGGTTCGGGTTACCGTAGGTATGAAAATTTTGTGTTTTCTGCCCCGTATCCCAACAACCGCGGCCATCAAAGAGAGTACCACAATCACCACAACATATCTCAAGGATAGTCAAAGACAAGCACCAAGAGACTCTCAATCTTCAATCAATTCACAAAAGAGGAAATCACTCATGAAAATATTCTTCTAATCCATGTCCAATAGACCGTTGTCACCTTGGTCTCAGAGATTATACTAGATAAAATCAAGTGAGTACATCAATCCAATACATAGAAGAAGGGGAAACATCATGGGATCACCCTAGATTAACATAGCATATGATCACAATGATGATCACATCATGGGAGAGAGAATTGATCACATAGCTACTGTAGAAGGCCTCGGCCCCGAGGAGGAACTACTCACGCTTCATGGAGGGAGGAAGCAACATCGATGGAGATGAATCCGGGGGCACTTCCCCGTCCCGGCAAGGTGTCGGCACAGGAACTCTAATCCCCCGAAGCTTGTTGGCGATGGAGGCGGAGATCGGAATTGCTTCTGGAGAAAATGGTTCTAGAATCAGGGTTTCCTCCGCAGGGGTAAAAATAGGGCCAAAGGGGGCGCCAGGGGAGGTCCCCGTCGCCCAGGCGGCCTCGTGGCGCGGCCTTCCCCTAGGCCGCCTGGGAGACAGGTGGCCCCCTCCGGCTCTCCTTCGGACGTTTGGAGTCTTCTGGAACGCTGACTTTTTATATGATTTTTCTGGAATTTTTGGAGCACTTTAAATTTGGGAAAGATCACTGCAACTAAAAGACATCAGCAGACAGAAACTGGCACTGGGTTCACTGAGTTAGTAGGTTAGTTCAAATATGTGTAAAATGATATGAAAGTGTAGCAAAACATGTAGCAATGACACATAAAAGTGCATGGAACAAGCAGAAATTATAGATACGTTTGAGACGTATCACTGCTCCACTACTTGTTGCCCACACAACCCTGGGGAGAGCCATCACCACCACCACAATGGTGTATGCCGGAAAAAAACCATGTGGTCCACCATCCAGGACAGCCGCCTCGGCTTCCCTGCCCCAAGACACCACCACCCTCCACCTCACGGCACCTCAACCTCGGTAGGAAGAGACGTCACACCCTCCACACCTAGCTCGACATCAGTCCTCGAATATGGGTTGACCCTCCCCCAACCAGTCCATGTGGACCGAGGGAACACGATCGTAGGACTGCCGACGATCGCCGTCAAGCCCTCGGGTCTACTCCAAGGATTTTGCATGACGCCAAATCCGTGGTCGACGACATCAATTTATAGGACGAGGAGCAATGCTAGGACCACCATCAGCGTGCAGCGCACCCATGACGACATCGTACACGTATGCACCCCAAGCCAACACTGGCCTCGCCTAATTGGGAAACGAACCCTGATCTGCCCCGGGCCTAGAACCGGACTGCCCAGGCACAAACCCTAGGACTAGGCCGCAGCCGCAGTCCCAAGTGTTGGCGTCTAGCCATGTGTGTCACCGACACAATCCCAAGAGAAGGGTAGCCGCCCCACCACCGCCCCTGCTGACAGTCGGACCGTAGCCAACACGAGCCCGCTCCGCCTCCCCAACCCTCAACCCGCGGGTCAGGGATCGCCGCCACCATCGACTTCTGACTCCTGGAAGCCGGACAACAGCTTACGAATCAACCACGACAAGTGCCTCTTGTCAGTCGAAGCCGACCGCTGCAGCACTGGCACACCACCACCAGCCCTCACGCTACCGCCGCCGCGTCGAGTTGCACGCCTCCGACACCCAGCAACACCCAAATCGAACCTGGGCAATTGCACGCCGCCGCTCGAAACGTAGCCATGGGGTACCCCGGAATCCCGATGGGTCAGATCTTGGTAGTGCCACCGCCGCGACCATCCCTCCACCAGAACGACACCCCACTGTGCCCCACCCCTAGCCAGATTCAACTGAGCCACATATATAGATGGCCTAAAAACTGTGTAAACTACCAAGTACGTGCAATGTGTGTGAGCAGCAGACGTGTACAGTGCCTAACATGGAATTGTGCATATTTACAGCTAGACATCAACCATGTTCCCGCTGTCACCTCCACCCTCTTTACAAAAAACTAAGACTTTGACACATGAGCAAAATTATATTGTTTTTTTTTTGCGGGTAGCAAAATTATATTCTATCCAAAGAAGATCTTTCCAACACGGCAAGATTAGGTGCCCAGATCGATCATTTCTTGCCATGCAAAATGATCCTTTGTACTTCCTCCTTCCTCGCTTTCCCGGCTCAATATTTGCCTCAGGTTTGTAGGATTTTCTATACACTAAGCATAAAGTGGGAACCTTTACACGATTGCTCTCTGCGTGCGGCGTGCGGCTCTCGTCGTTGTGGTTTTTTTATCTCGCTCTAATACATCATCTTTAGGCTTTGGCCTATCCCCAATCCGCAACGGAGATACCCTAGCATATTCTTTCGAGATAGATTGCATACGGATAGAAAGAACTTCCAATGATGATACTGGACACACACGTACGTTTCGAAAATGAATGTTGCTATTGCCATCATTTTTTTTCCGGGGTGCTCTTGCCATCATATTGGCTCTGGATGTTCCTTCAGAAAGGAAAAGGAGAAATATTGTCTAAAAACAATGAATACAATGCATTCGAGGATATAAAGATATTATAGATCTCACCATATCTAAAAGGGTGCAATTATATCTCTCAGATACCCCATGTAAGTTGTGAAATGATTCCCATAATCTCTAATATGCTCTTTAAACTCGTGACTCAAATATTGTCCTTTGCTAAGAAAATGATTATCTTGTCATATGATGATTTTCCACTTCAATATGATTTATTTGAACTTCTCAAAGGTTTAGAGTTTTTCTTCATCAAGTAAATATATTCATACTTTCTAAAATCGTTAGTGAAACTTATAGAGTAAAGATATCCATCACACGCTAATCTACTCATTGGGTTGCATACATCAACATGTCTTATTTTATTTCCAATAAATTCATGGATTGTTCCACATGACATGCGAACGGAGTTCTAGTCATTTTTCCAACAAACATGCCTTTCGTGTATGAAATGATTCTACAAGACTATTGTTCTATTTTCTCGATGATAGTGGAATCCAATCCATATTTTTTTGGACCGTATGAAAAAAAATATGAAATGATTCTCATTCAAAAAAAATGCAAGACTTCATTAATATTGATCTTCTTCATGCATTTCTTTTTGATATGGTTAAAACGACATGGCTACATAAATGCGATATTGTTATCAGTCATCTTAAGACATTTACCATCAATGTTAAAGACATGACTACTACACCAATATAACCCATTCACATTGGTGAAAATCCATAAAATATATTATTGTTGTCTCACCAGATATATTTTTCAAATAGATTGAACAACCATTTTCTATCATTTAAATAAATATTCAGCATGTATCAAACAAGATCCTGATTTAATATCCTTACATGATGCTGAAAGAAAATGATAATCATTCAATTCTAGGGTAAATCATGAACATTAATATAAGGACATAACATCCACGTCTTGTGTGGCATCTTCCTGATGCACATATGAACCATATTATTTGTTCGATCTTTGTAAGCATTTTTAGCAGATCCCTTAAAATCGCGAAAAGTAAAAGCGGAATAAAGGCCGAGAAAAGCGTGTTTTACGGACGAAATCGACTGTGACCGAATAGACCCCTTAAATCAAAGTTCATCATCAAATTACATAGCCTAGATTATCATCTCGTCGCCTAACCCTAAAACTAGCCCAAACGAAGCTCACCGGAGCCTTTTGGATGCGGCAACGAGGCTGCGGTGGCGGTGGAGCTCACTCGTCGTCGTTTGAGCCGAGGTCGATGTAGACCTTGTCCTGCTCGACACCTTCACGGCACCATCCCGCCTGCTTGTCCTCGAACTCGCGACCGCGATTCGTGTAATGCAGGGCAGAGCGCTTCCCCGTCGCGTCGGCGGCAATGCAGCGCTTGCGCTCCCCCTCGTCGTCGACGACGGGGGGATGCTGCTCCGCGGCAGCTCGACCACATCCCGTGCAACATTGGAACTCAGCAACGGTGGATATGGCGGCGGCGGGGAGAAATCCACGCGGGATTTGATGAGTCGCCGCGGCAGGGGGATGCGATTCGCGGTCCGTATACGCTCCACGGAACGGTAGAAATAGAGGTCCCGCGATTCGCTTTGGGGAACTGTAAAAAAGTTACGGTTCGGGTCCGATAAGAATTCTATTCGGGACATATTTTCCAAGTGAAATTGTGATTCAATCAAAATGTTAAGGTTCAACGTTTTTTAAGAGATCTGCTAGAGATGTTCTAACGTTTCTACATTGAGTTGCAAATATAACCAATCCATCGGGTAAAAAATACTTTTTGTTTAAAAATAAATGGTATAAAATTATTAAAATATAAATGTATTTAAATGTAAAATTATCTGAATACATTCATATTTACATAAATCTACAATATTTATTTTATAACGTAACCTCAGATGAACAAGAATATATCCCTTTTGCATTTATCACGTCTCGCGATTTTCTTACTAGCCGTGGTAGTAATCCTGTTCGTTGTGGATTGGCCAGAAGAACGCGGAGGGGACGACAAAGGATAAGATCAAAAGGAAACAAAAAGGCGGCAAGGAGGCCACGGGCTGACCCAGTGTGCGTCCCCGCGCCCGCCTCAGAGAGATGCACGACGGACGGTGGCAAGGCGCTGCGCTGCTCCCGCCCACCCACGCGGGCCCCACCCCCTACAGTTTCTGACGCCGCACGTGACGCCGGACCCCTAGGACACGTGTCGCAGCAACAGAGGCCGGATGGGGTGGGGGTAACGTGTGGCACACGCGGGTTTTTTTAGAACACAGTACAACTTTGAGCCGGTACACCATCACCCCTATGACGCACACACGCACATCCTATTCCTATGAGCATCTTCACAATACTGAGCCGGTACACCATCTTGAGATTAACGAAGCCTCCACCTCGTCTTCGACGGGAACGTCTCCTCCCACTGAAAATGCATCACCGGAAGCCTTGAAATAAATCCAGAAAAATGTGAGCACCATTGTCAAATCTGAAATTTAAACTCTGATGGACTGGAAATACAACCATCCACCTAACCAACTCAACCACACGTTTGATTCGCTGGGCACACGCGGTTGATGGACAGCTTTTGGTTGTGAGGAAAACGGAAAAAGGGGCAGCGTGCGCCCCAAGCGGCGCCGCACCGCCGAGTAGGCTCTGCCGGCCGGAAACGTGTACAGGTTCAATTAACCATGGACTTTTCTTCTTGATGGTCTCGTCGGCGGATTAGACTGCACATCACTGTGTTTGGAGGCGATCTACATCCTTCTTCCCCCTACTTTAGCTTGCCACTTGCTAATCCAGCTTTTCAATTATATGTTGACACCTTTTAATCTAAATATCTTGTTTAGTAGTATCATGCAGGTTAATCAAGTAACTTTATTAAAATGATATCATTTAATATAAAATTAAATAGAAAACATTGAATGTCATATCATAATAAATACTTTCTCCGTTCAAATTACTTGTCGCAAATTTGTCTAGATACAAATGTAACTAGACGCGTTTTATGTCTAGGTACGTTTGGATTTAGACAAATCCGCGTTAAGTAATTTGAAGCAAAGAAAATATTTTGCTATTTCTCACGTCGTTACAATGGATCTTTTACGAATTCCATCCTGGGCCATTCTGAGCAGCTTATGGCAGATAAGATGAAGGTTTCCGAAAAGTTGATGGGATATGAGGATACTACCTTCTGATACGTAGTCGACTAGGTTTCATGTAACTCCATAACTCTCGGTAGTACTAGTCAAGTGGGTTGGACGCGTAGAACACCGAACATACATTCTCTCGGTATTTTATACTTTGTATATAGTCCAACACAATAAATCATAAGTATGAATAGGATTTATTTTCGTGGAGAGCCTAAACCCGAGTAAATTATGCTACCTGATACCATGGTCCCCTAACCATCTAGCTCAAAATACCCCATCAAGGGATCTGCCGAAATCAACTTCGACGCTGCCACTTCCAACTCCGATCTCACATTCCACAACAAACCTGATAAGGCACGGTCTTTCCTACAACATGGTAATATCGATGCATCGTGAGAAGCACCTGGTGCAGGAGGAGGAGCTAGAAGGCCCGACTCATGACTGAGTAGGACCCATCGACGCACCAGCAGAAGTAGGAGTTGTTGATTCCAGCGCGTCGGTGTGAGATATTTGCGGAGCTTCAAGACTGGCGTGCCACCCGCTTTGCCGCCAGGTTGCCCCTCGACTATCTGGGAGCAGAGCAACATGTCGATCCAATCATGATGAGTCATTTCCACGCGCAACGAAAAACGATCCTTGACTCCATGTAGTCGAAGCACAAGTTGAAAGCAAACCACCGCTACCTTCACGAGGCGACGATGGAGAGGAAGGAATTGTTCGCCGACTCGAAGTGGGACGATAAGAAGATGGAGGTGAAGCACAATGGTGAGTGACGGATGTGGGGTCTAACTACACTAGTTTTAAATTAAATTTTGAAACTTTTATTAGTTGAGCCGATGAAATATCGTCCATTTATATAAATATTTTTCAACTTAAACTAATTATGTCCAAATTTTCCTATATTTGACCAATTTTTATTGAATCGCAGACGAATGTTTGCGACAAAAGTTGGATGGTCGGTTCACGTATCAGTGTTCATAGATGAGTTCGAACCAGTTCGCAGACGGATACTGTGTCCGATTTTAGGATCGGCTTTGGAGATGTGCTAAAGCTCCAAAGGACCAGAGCGACACCCGCCACTTCATGAAGGGAAGCGTGGATCAGAAGGATTCAACACGTAGACACACGAAGACAAGCAGACAAATCTAAATGCATATAGATCCATCAAGGACAAGATCGACTGAATCTCGTAAGATCCGTTAGAGACACAACTCCACTGTAACACCCCGGGAGTCACGCTACAGTAATCACTTACCGTAATCAATATTACTGTTGCTAATCACTGTTGATAATCTTTGTTGCTCAAACTGGCCTTAATCAAAATTTTGGTTTTGTTTAATCTTCAGATCATGATGGGGGTATTGTATCCCTGGTACCCATCATGCCCTGATCAAACTTTGCTTTGATCATCTGGTGCAGTTTAGATTCAAATTCACCTTGTTATTGTTGAATGCAATGTGGCCATGGGCCTGGATCATCATGATTCATCACAAGTCCAACCACTCGTGTTGAAATCAAAAGACAAACCCAAAATGCCTTTTGATGAATATTAAAAATAAGCGGAAATAAAACTTTGTCCTAAAATTATTAAACCACTTTTGTTAAATGCACAATATTCACTGGACCATGGTAAGCCAACTTGGAGTATTTATTATTCCTCTGGAAAATTCAAACAATTCATACACAAGCCATAACAACACTATTTGACAACTGCTTTATAAAAATAAATATCAAAAGAGTTTATAAAAGTCCCAAACTTTTTGGGGCACTCCAATATGATGCAATACCACTTATGGAACCTGTTACACAATTTACAAAAATACAAAAGGCCATAAAGTAAATACAGACAGAAAATACAGAAATACAAAAAATAAAGCAGACGAAAAATAAAAACCTACCTAACCCCAACCCCTGGGCATAGCCCAGCCGGCCCACCTAGCTGGCCAGACCCCCAGCCCGAGCCGCTACGCCCGGGTCAACTCCCCATCCCCCCCCTCGATCTCGTTCTCTCCCTCCCTCCTCCCGATCCTCCTCCCCACCCCGATCCATCCCGATCCCCCCTCCCATGGACGCTGCCGCCGCAAGTGGCTCCTCCGGCCGTCGTTGGCCTGGCCCCCGCGCTGCCCCGGCCGGCCCCTCCTCGGGCTGCCGCCTCCCTCCACCCCTCGGGCTCCCTGCTCCCCTCCATCTCGGGTGCCCGCGGCCAGCTCTGCTCGCCGGCGACATGGAGGCCGCCGTGGCTCCGGCGCCCCTCCCGGTGGTCGCCATCGCCACCTCCACGCCGCCTCCTCTCGCCACCGCGAAACCCCCCTCGTGAGCTCCCCCCCTCCGTCGCCCCCGCGCGCGTCCACCTGGGGCGTGCCCTCCCTACCGTTTGCGCCGCCGCTGCCCCGTCGCGGCCAGCCCGGGCGTCGGCGCCGCCGGCCACGCCCGGTACCGACCAGCCTCGCCGCCCTCTGGCAGTGGCCATGGCCGCGCACCCTACTTGCCACTGTCGCTGCTGTTGCTTGCTTCTACTGAAGCTTTTCTGAATTTTGCTAGGTACCAAAAACTGATGAAGGATACTACTTTGAACAGCAGTAAAATATGGGCAAACACAATTTAAACCTGGATAAAGTTATGTGGAATGGTTGTACACCTAAAAAGCTCCAATTTGTCCCATTGGACCAACTTCAATTGATGCAAGGATTAATTGCTATAAAATTGACAAAATGCAAATTTCTGTTGAAAGCAAAACAGTTATATTACCATAGCTAAATTATAGCAAGTTTTGGACATGATACGTTGCCCTATCATGGAAACTGATGACTTGACATTATAACACACTTGTTGTGTATAAAAACATCTTTAGGAATCATCATCAAAGGAGCTATAGATTTGATGCAATCATCAATCAAAATTTTCTAAACTTAACAAGTTTCTGCGGTTAACATTTTTGCGGCATTTTCAAGGAAGGTTTTAATTAAGTAAATGAACCCCGATAAATTTGGCTTCCATACCAGATTCGACATCACAGAAAATTGTTCGACTTGATATAAGGTACTAACTCGGCGGATGAGCCGAACCCAAAATCGTAGCAGTCCGAAAACGCCAATGGATGTTAAAACCGGAGTTCCCCAGACTTAACCAAATTTCATAGGAATCTAGGAACATGGCGATGACATGTGGGTCCAGTGGTTTTTAGAATAAAAATAATGATTTATTTAAATGCCAGGGTATGACATGTGGGTCCCCCTTTACAGGTTACTGTTCTGGATAAGCTTTGGATAATGTCCTAATTAAATAATAAAAGAAATAAAAGAAATGCTTTTAAATGATTAAAACTTTAGAAAATAATATAAAATAAACCGTAGCTCAGATCGAAATATTTTATACATCAAAGTTGCTCAGAAGAATGCCCCGAGTACGGATACGCTACCCATGCCCCCCACGCACCTCTCTAACATACCGAACATGGAACATTTCCCTTTCGGTTCATCGGTTTGTCAGACGATCGGAGCCGGTAGAACTTTGCCGGATGAAATAGTTCTGAACATAAAAGTTGTTCAGAATCTATCAACGAGCACTATCCACATGTCTGTCAGATGTCTCTAACACTGCAGACATGGAACCTTCCCCTCCGGATCATCGGTCCGGTAATCAACCGGTACTGATGAGTCATCCCCGGATAAATTCCTGCTCCGAGCAAATCACCGAACACTGCGTTAGAGCCCCGTTGCTTTATATCTGCTATGTCATACAATTGTATTGCTATTATTGCTGTGTATTTATTGTTTCTCCCCCCCTTTATTCTCCGATAGACCTCGTTGCTGCCGCCGACTACACCGTTGCCGAGTACGACTACTTCGTCGACGACCGTACCCCTACTACCGAGCTTACAGGCAAGCAGAGCCATTCTCTTCCCCAGATATCGCCTACCTTTCCGTACTTTCTTGCACTAGGCATTGTTACTGCTGCTGCTACGTTACAATCCTATTCAATTGCATAGCATGTTTTTGTCGCCCTTGATGTATCTTCCTTATCCTATGCTGCCAATTATAATTATTGCATTATACAGCAGTGAGCCCTGCGCATTGTTAGCTAGGATTAGATAGCGGGTCGTGACCACTCAGGGGAGTGACGCGGATACAAAACATATACAACTGCAACAGGTACGGATCAATGCAGACGCCCTAGGGAACCTACAACGGCGAGACTCTGCCGAGTCGCTTCGAGTTTGACTTACGAGTGGAATGGACTCGTAGTTCACTCTCGTCGGCTCAGTAGCGTAGCATCACCGGGATGATACGAGGTTTACCTCTTTAGTTCATTCCGCTGATGTCTCTGTCAAACATCTTTAAGTGTGCCATCGAGGGTGATACCTCCTGGTTTCACTTAATGGTAGGCACTCGAATCAACTGGTGTCCTTAAAGGTAAGAGTCGGGCGACCCAACGGGGCCCGCGAGCGGTATATCGTCGGGAACGACAGGGAGGGTACGACCGACGTTACTGGCGTGCTTGGCCCCTGCTCGTATCTCGCGAGAGTTACCAAACCACGAAAAAGTCGAGCTCTACCAAGAGCACACGCGAGACAAGGTAAGGAGACGGTTCACCTTGTTGGTAACCGCAGTGACTTGGTGGGACGACAGGGCAGGCACCGATGTACTGGTGGTCCTGACTGCTGTCGTTGGCCGCGGGTCGGTTAAGTCGAGGCAACGATAACGGTTGTCACGCAGGTTAATTAAAATGCTAAATGGTTCAGCGGATGACTTGAGAGGCCCGTTGGTCTGTTCGCACTACCTACACGTGGGATTACGGTGTGGGCCCTCCGCGTCGTAGTTTGTCCGAAAGCTCTTCAGACGTCAGCAGTACTGCGGCCTGATTGCCGGGAAGTAGTGTCTTCTTTGCTGCAGCAGGTGTTGTCTTATTTGCATTTTGCTTATGCTTCACCTGCCAGACTCGCACCGTGCAAGAGCGTGCAAGGGTGAGGGACCTAGACCCCTTGGCGCATAGGATATAGTCCGGCGGATGGCCTCTCTGTTGAGCCTAGGATGGGCTGCGTCGTGTCGGATAGCCTCGGTGGGGCGTTCCCTAACAAGGTTCACGCCACCCTGGAGATCCGAGCGTGCAGGCTGAACAGTAGTGCACCCCTGCAGGGAGTTTAATCTATTCGAATAGCCGTGTCCACGGTAACAGGACGCTTTATGCTGAAGCTGGATCTTACCACTAGAAACTATTATTATTAAACTGTATGGTTCTGGGTTTTCTTCCTCACGGGGATGTCGAGGAGGTGAACTCGGAGGCATTATTATTATTGTTAATCATTACAACTTATATTATACATTGTTGCAGCAACTTCTGCTTCATTGTTACTTTATTGCTTTATATAAACTGTTGGCTGATTCTTACCTCATGCTGCAAGACATCGTCGGAAGATGCTAGTCTTCGATAGGCCTAGCTTCTTACCCTTGCTCTGAATTTCTGTCTTTCAGCCACTATATACAACCTCTTCTTTCCGTTGATACAATGCATAATGCTTAGTAGCGGACGTAAGACTCGCGGGTATACTAGATACTCACCTGCTTTATTTCCTTTACTGTTTTGCCTGATCGGCCGCTGCAGTCGACGTTGGAGTCCAGGAGCAGGAGATCCCCGATGCCGACTACCGCAACATGAAGATCCCCGACGCCTTCTACGACATCGAGTTCCCCTTTGACCAGGAGTACTTTCGGAGGTTCCCAGGCAGGAGGCCTTGCCTTTTTGATCGTTGTTGCTATTTGTGCTAGCCTTCTGAAGGCAACCTTGTATTCTTGTGTCTGTACTCAGATACTATTGCTTCCGCTAACCTTGTGCTCTCGAGCTGTTGTACTCGAGCCCTCGTGGCCCCTGGCTTGTATTAAACAGCTTGTATTATTTTATTTGTAGAGTTGTGTTGTGATATCTCACCGTGAGTCCCTGATCTCGATCGTGTACCTTGCGTGTATGATTACTGTACACGGATTGATTTTGGGGGCGTCACATCCACACATCCTTCAATGATGAAAGATGCGCTGTGGGACGGGGGCTAGGAAAAAAGAACTTTATCCCATCATTAGAGAGTTGTCCTCGCCTCGCCTTTTTGAAATACACACAAAATCTAAATAGTCTAAAAAATATCTAAAAACAAAGCCGAAGTCTTTTCATGGACTAAAACTGGATCTACCACACCTTCATGAACCTAAGATCATGAAAAAAGAGGTAGATTGACGACACTTGATGACAAAAATTATAGAAGCCATGAACGCTTAGAAAATCGCCCGTGAGAGGAAAATTGTTCGCGTTGTTTAACCGTGTTGTAATCATGTGATCAATCAACACACTAGTTCAAAAAACACGTGTATGATAAAATATTCTCTGAAAGAAAAACTACATATCACAACTCAAAAAGGGAAAAATGAAAAAACAACATACTATTAAGAAGTATTTCCTCCGTCCCAAATTACTTGTCATTCAAATAGATGCATATAGAACTAAAATAATGCTAAATACATCCATTTGAACGACGAGTAATTTGGGACGAATGAAGTACTAATATATTCCAAACTCCTATATTCATTTAGCACACTAATAAGACCAGAAATGAGCTCGCTCGTGACCTCCGCATTGAACTCCCCAACGACTAAGGGGGAGGAAAAACTCTAGCGCCGCCACCCTCCCCCACCCGTCTCCTCCCTCATATCATGACCGCCAGAGGATCCAACTACCCAAGCTCACCTGGATCCGGGGAGGGCGACAGCTGGACGCCTCTTAGGCTCGCAGGGGTGGCAGGGGCGCTCTGGGTCATCTTCACACGTGTGGAGGCTCTGTATCTTAGCTCGCTCGGGCTATCCCCATGTTGAGGTGTGCACACGATGGTGGCACGAAAATTGTCCGGCGGTGGTGCAACGTCGTGGACCGGATCTGGGTTTAGCCAGATTGTCGCATTGCAACAGCTACTTCTTTGGCGTTCGACTTTAAAAGTGGCTGTGAAGGTCAGAGGTGGGTTTAGTGGTGGCGCAAGGGGTGGAGGTGATGGTGCATTGTCGAACTGGGGTTCTCTTCGTGTGGGTTGGGCGGTGGAGGTGGAAGTTTGGTGGAGGAGGTGTTGTGACGGCCAGGATCATCTTCGTCCTTGTGGACGCCAATGCTTGAGGTGTGCAGCTCTGTCGACGAAAGTGCCTCTTGTTGGCTTCGGTAAGGACTCTTGCCGCAGAGTTGCAGGAGGGTGGGAGGTCTCACACTCCTTTGCTTTGCTGTACTCAGTGACGGTTTGATTTGTGGTGCTTTAGGCGAAAGCCTTGTGCCAACCTTGCCGGCATCGATGACGACGACGCCTTTGGGCACCGTTTTTCTCCTCGGATGCATCATTGTGAAGCTCATGTGTCACGTCCTATAATGTGCTCTAGGCCAAAGCTTAGATCCGTCTTATGAACGGACAATGACAACGTCATTGGCGTCGTTCTCCCCTTGGGGCGTAGTCTTAGGAGACATTGATCCATTGTTGGTCGTTCATCGTCTCGGCTCAAGTGTGATTGGTCTATTTGGTGCATGGTCGAGTTCATGAAGTGTTCGGTGGTGGCGGTGGAAGTGATTTGTGGCGGCAGTCTTTGCCTTGTTCATCCTGGTGTTGTTGGTCAACCTCTCTCTTGGGGGTTCGTGGTGGTGGTGATTAGGTCTCGGTGTTTGGTGTCCTTCGATGATGCTTGAGGTTTTGGTTGCATCCTATAGTGTTATAGTTCTCTCTATTTGTGTGGTGGTCAGGTGTGGCCTAGAGGAGGTGCAAGGCTATCTCGGTGGAACATTGCCCTTCGACACGGTACGTGGCTTTCTCTGTTACGTGTGCTAGGCAGTGAGAAACCCTTCGATGATCTCTGTGACTCTCCTAGTTCTTCAAGGTTCAGAGTGATTGCAGGATAGCAGGCGTCTTCTTCTCAACGTCTTCTCGGTCTCGAATCTCCTTTCGACCGATCCAACAATGCTAGTTCCCGCTCTTCTTGATTTGCCTAGTGGTGTTGGATGTTAAGTTCTTGGTGTTGGCTGCTTGTTGTAGCTCGCTTCTGGTTCTCTTCTGTTGTTCCTTATTCTTCTTCGTGTGTGTGTCGGATGCTACTTTATGTAATCATTGTATTTGTATCTGGCCCTTACTTATGATAATCAAAATGGTTCAGACCGGTGTAAGTTCACAGTAGCTTGTCCATTTATTTTTGGAAATAACCCAGTGCGTAATGCATCCTGTCGTTTTTCAACTTTAAAAAATTAACATCCTCTGTTTCCATTGTAGAGTTTTGGTAATTTCAGAATGTAGGCATTTAAAAAAGAAAAGACGTAAAGGGAATGGTTGCGGTGGAGACAATAGAACCGGTCGTACCTGCACAAGATGCCAATCCAGGTGGAAAGATGAGGCGCGAGTGGCATTTCCTTTTCGCCCTCGCCATCGCCATCACGGGGTGGCCACAGCGATTTGTGGCGCCCCGCCCCCTCCATTCTCTCTTTTATAGCCTCCCCTCCCCGTTTGCGTCCTCGGTTTTTCTCCGCTGAGCTTTCCTCGCCTCCTTCCAAATCTGGTGGTGCGTTGTTCGCCGCGGCGGCTCTCTCTCCCTCTCTCGCGCTCAACAACCTCAAAACCCTACCCACCCTCGCCACTGCTCGCTCGATTGGATCCTCCTCCATCCACCAAGTAAGGTGCGTCGGCTGCCGGATTCCCCTCGACCTCCCTGCTTGTAGATATGCATGTTGTTTTTTCCTTTACCGTCGTTGCTAGGTTGCGCTGCTCGTGTCTGTTATCGTCTCCGATTCACGCCGGGATTTCCTGGCCGCCTTTTCTCCTATTCGTGCCAGATTCACACGACGACTTCGTTTATCTCTGAAACCTGTTTGTTCTACTACATATAACTCCCTCAGACTGGTGTGTTTGTGTATGTTTATCTTTATTCTGATTGTGTGATGCGCAGAGAAAGTTATCGCAGGCCTGTTGGTTTTCCTTAGATAACAAATTTTGGCGGCTTTCATTTATGCGCTCTTTTCTTTCACGCAGCCTTTTGCCTTTTTTTTCTTTCTTGTTGCTTTCTGTTCAGGGCGAGCAATCTGGTGATACGAAGGGCCACCACCAACCGCTATAATTTGTTTGGTTACTTTTTTTCTCGTATTAGTATTTCTAGTTTC
This sequence comes from Bromus sterilis, assembly GCA_950022295.1. Taxonomy (NCBI): domain Eukaryota; kingdom Viridiplantae; phylum Streptophyta; class Magnoliopsida; order Poales; family Poaceae; genus Bromus; species Bromus sterilis. Next base: position 267,723,557 of record OX465597.1, on the reverse strand, counting down.
TCATGTAGTAGCCATTCCTAAAGACGTCTGGATGTATTTGCCTCATATTTTTGTCTTCTCTGTTTCGGTTGCTCTTGTTAATTCCATGGCGGAAATGGAAAATCGTTTCAGTGGATCCTTATGCTAGCTGTCACTATTCGTGGCCCCGTTGAATTATGTCTGCTTTGATGTACAAAACTTTGATTCTCGCGAATGCTACAGAGGAATTATAGTTATACTAATGAAACTCTTATCGCTTTGCTCACATTTCCTTTTCTCAAGCCAAGTAAAAAAGGTCAGCACTAGCGTTTCCTCAACAACTTGAGTGAAAACTTGTCGTAATATTGTCCAATTGCACGGTTTGGGCTGGGAATTAAGACTCGCCAGTTGCCATGGACAACTATGTTTGATCTGAAAATCAAATCATAGCTTATGGAATCTTCGTATCATACTCCCTCTGTCCCATAATAGCTTGCAAAATGATCTTATAAGTATTATGGGACCGAGGGAGTATCTATTTATTAATTGAAGGCTCCTCCAAAAGCCCTGTCATTAATCCTATGACGAGAAAAGTCTTGAAATTCCCATATTAAATCTAGGGTAAGTGCATGAAAATTTCTTAATGTAACGAGGAACTGTGCTTTAAGGGCATGTTGGTTTACTGCCAAAAAACTGTGGCTTGTGGCGAAAATTTTGCTCACCACAACTTTGGCAATGTTTGGCAGAAGCGTTGTTTTATCATTTGGGCAGGCTGCTAAGGAAGTGTAGCATCCCATAGTTGTGGTAGTGAAACAAATAAGAGCCATATACAAAGTTCCATACTCGTTGTAAAGTTTGCTTATACAAAACTGTGATGCAATATTAATTGAAGCGTTGTCTAGTTTTAGGTTGTCCCAACTCGTAAGGGCATATGGATGACTTCTGTATCATGCATAGCGGACATGGAAAATTTAAGAGATCGCTACTTCTCTACCATTGTGCGTGCGCCATGGGTATGAAGAATTGAAGACCTTACTAGAACTCTTTTAGTTGTAGGTGAACGCTACCTTTTCCTTCTTCTGGAGAAACTAGTCAGACAATCATCTTGTGGCTACTGAACTTAAAAATAGAAGAGATGAGCTAGTACTAAGTAAATAGGATCTCCCATGAAGTTGGTGTTATCCTGATAACCCTGTGGTTGGTACTTCCAGTCAGTTATTTCCATAACGTGTTTTGCTAAACGAACATGACATATAATTTAGCTATAATAGGTGGGCTAAAGTGTCAGCAACTTTAACATTTTCCTTTTGATGTGCACTAAAAATAGATAAGTGACACATGTATTTAGCTCTACAATCTATTTTACACCACAGACATTTTAACATGATTGCATTGCTTTCGCAGGAACCGTTGATTCTTCACTCTTGCCTGTGTTTTCAACTCATTTGGGCTCAACGAGAGTTGCTGCTATGTTGGGTATAATTCACCACCTTTGATATCTTACATTTGAAGGTCTTACACACAGCCATTTTTCTGCCTTACTACTGCACCTTATGAAGTGTACTTGTTGGTCATTTTATGCAAATAAAAGATGTACACTGGACACCCTATATTTTATGAAAGAATTAACAGGAAGCATGTATTCCTGTTCAGAGCAAAAGGTGTCATGCTACTTCATTATTTGTTATAAGATAATGTGGTGCTGGTGTTCAAATAAACAACAGATGACTGTGTTTAGTCTAGTTCAAACTGCAACATTGAATTACACCTGGCCATCTATAGGGTCTGAGCTTTGTTGTCCCCTCAACTGATATAGTACATGTGTAATCAATCTTTCTGATCTTTGATCTGTTATAGGCACATACAGATCCACACATGAAAATGATACCAATAAACTCATCTTGAAACAATGTTATGCAGTGTTGTAATCTTATAGTAACATTTTGAGAGAATGTAATCATAAAGCTAACATTAAGTTACTACAGAATTGTAAACAGTCTGTTAAGTTTACACGTTGAAAGGTTTAGCATTAGGTTACAATAACTAGGTTTAGAAATGCATGAAAATATCAATTGAATTATAAAGGCACTGACAATTCTAAGATCTGTTGATCATGACAAGAAGTGGACATGTCCTGTCTGTGCTCTCCTTTTCGTAGATACCTGCTCCTGGTTTTGGCCTCCTTTCCACTTTATATGCAATTGTTTATGATTATTTAATGTTTAGTAGCCTGTTGTGGATCTCCTTTTATTCTTGCCGCATGAGCTTCATAGTTGAGACTTACTAGATTCTCATCTCATATTTCTTACTAATCAGCAGGTTCATTGACTTCTGTTTGGCCTGAACGGTGGAAGTTTCTGAGTAGAAACTGAGGGTCAGTTCAAAACTTTGTCCCACTCACCCCATACATACCGGCGAGCAATGGATCGTGACGATGTATCTGGTTTTGTTAGCGGGGGTTGCAAGATGTTCTGAGTTTTCTAACCTAGTAGAAGTTAATAAATAAAGTTATGATACCAGGAAGTCAGTCAACTGGTTCTTTTCATTTACTAATTGGTTGATGTTTCCGAATTGGAATGGACAAAACTTCTCATGGCCTTGGATTTGAGGATAGTATCAACTTGTTAAACACTTCTGATTACCAGAGTTCAGTCCAACACACTGCTCAGCATAGAGACACTACACTTGATTCCACATGCTTTAGCTTTTCATTCACTAACGCAAAATCCCTGAAAAGGAAGCGGGGTACTATGACCGGAGTGGAAGGTACTGAGGATGCATTACTCACTCTGGGTTTAGGCCGTTCACCAAGTTCATCTGACAATAGCAAAGTAAGCTCTGCCACAGCTTTTGCAATGTCTCCTTCACTGGAGGAGGCTGATGAGGAGTCATCTGTTGGTCTTAGCTTGAATTTTGAGCTTTCCCTTGGCAATGATGTTGCACATCTTCAAAGGAAATCCTCCGCTGGTTTGGTCACCAACTCTCCTAAACTGGATCTTCAGTTGAGTTTATCCACTGGCTCACCTGAATCTGCTGTCACTTGTACAAATATGATGTCAGCAAATATTCAAGATGGCTTGGACATACCAGCGACCTATCCATTACCAGCAATTATAGGGAAAGGGTCAGTGCCGTCTTGTTGGGGTTTTGAGCACTCTGTGGTTTCATCATCATATGCATCTGAAGCAACATATGCCTTTCCATTTTCGAAGATACCCAGAAAAGAGAATGGTACTTTGTCTTCGCCAGTCATATCATCAACTATGATAACAAATGTGAAAAGCTTGCCTGCCTGTACTTCAGTGGTAACCAACCCTCAGCCACGTAATCTTAACGCTAAAACCTGCCAGTTCCCTGGATGTGGAAAAGGAGCTAGAGGAGCATCAGGGCACTGCATAGCCCATGGTGGTGGTAGGCGATGCCAGAAACCTGGTTGTCAGAAGGGTGCTGAAGGAAGGACCATATATTGCAAGGCCCATGGCGGAGGGAGGAGATGTGAGTTTCTTGGATGTACAAAGAGTGCTGAAGGGCGCACCGATCATTGCATTGCACATGGTGGTGGCCGCCGCTGCAGCAATGAAGGTTGCTCCCGCGCTGCTCGAGGGAGATCTGGCTTATGCATCAGGCATGGAGGAGGAAAAAGGTGTCAGCAGGAGAACTGCACCAAGAGTGCAGAAGGTCATTCTGGCCTCTGCATCTCTCATGGGGGTGGGAGGCGTTGCCAGTTTCCAGAATGTGCAAAAGGTGCACAGGGAAGCACAAAGTTCTGCAAGGCACACGGTGGAGGAAAGCGCTGCACTTTCTTAGGCTGTACCAAAGGAGCAGAAGGTAGCACCCCTTTCTGTAAGGGCCACGGAGGAGGCAAGCGCTGCTTATTTGAGGGTGGTGGAGTGTGCCCAAAGAGTGTACATGGCGGGACGCAGTACTGTGTTGCACACGGTGGTGGGAAGAGGTGTGCTATTTATGATTGCACAAAGAGTGCTAGAGGGCGGACGGAGTACTGTGTACGCCATGGCGGTGGCAAGAGATGCATATTTGAGGGCTGTGTGAAGAGTGCGCAGGGGAGCACTGATTTCTGTAAAGCGCATGGGGGAGGCAAACGCTGCTCATGGGGCCTGCCGGACTCAAGCTTTGGTATTGGCACAGAGCAGTGCGACAAGTTTGCTCGCAGCAAGACTGGCCTCTGCTCAGCCCACAGTGCTCTAGTCCAGGATCACTGTGTTCATGGTGGTGGTACATTAGGCCCTGTAATCCAGCACTTTGCCACAGATGTTAAACCCGATGACATGGAGGTTGCTGCAGTGAAGGTTGATCCCGTTTCGATGCAGTCGAAGTCTCCCGTGGTTCCATTGCCAGAGGGCAGGGTGCATGGCGGCGGGCTGCTGGCCCTTCTTTCTCGCAGTGCAAACTCCGAGACCGGCGCTTCTGTCATGATGGCGTGGATGTGAGTGGCATTCTCACCAAGAATTGGTTGCTTAAAGTTTTGATCTGTTTCCAGAGCTAATGCTGTGGCGGGATAAAGTAAGTTCCACATTTCACCTATTATTGTCCTGATCCTTTGGAACTATCCTCCGTGTAGAATAAATAAGGGAGAGAGCGTTGTGGGCTTCTCAGTTATTGTAATTAATAACTAGCAAAGTGGCTCGCTTGATGTGCGGGCTAGAACTTTAGAAAGTTTAATAATGAGAACATTATTATTTGATTTGTCTAAAAAAGAATCGGGACCACATGTGATTGCTTTTACAAATATAGTAAAATGTCTGTGCATTGCGATGAAAAAATTTCATTGTACTTTCCTAGCCAATAAATATGGTCTAAAACATCATTTCATTTATGACCCACATCAATTATTTTCAGAATGAAATTATTTGCTTTCATGCAGACCATCTTTGCATAATGACTAAGGAATTAATGCATTATTCGGTTTATGGCTCTCCCAGTTTTCTTTAAACTGGGAAATTATTCTCATGGGTTAGGAACATTCTTCTAGGAAGGTAGAACAGATATATTCTAAACCTAAAATAATATATTTTTCCTTAAACTTTAGAACATTGTTTTTTCTTAATATTCCTTTCGTTCCATATTAACTGTCGCTGAAACGGATATATCTAGCACTAATATACACCTAGATACATCCATTTCTGTGACGGTTAATATAGAATGGAGGGAGTATAAGGTATTCAAACTATGATATCAAAATGTCATCTAAATATACTTGAGTGGAATATTATTATTTTTAAATCATTCTAACAAACACAATGGTGCAATCGGAATTTAATTTAGATGTTTCATTTGTAAACTTTAATATTTTTATGTTTTATGTTTTGAATTTGGATGTTAGTGATTTTGGTTTCCCCTAGGCTGATGGCCTCCACTTTAAGAGAAAATAACTATAATACCATAGCTATTGATATCAAGTAATCAAATAATGAACACACTAATTTGTTAAGCAATTTTTCGTAGAACTACCAGACGTGTTGCACCTACATACATCGGCCACCAGTGCATGGCTTTTCTCTCACGTTGATGCTGCACCTACATCGGCTACCAGCGGCCACACTAATTTGTCAATCTGAATTCTATGGTTGCTTGAAAATCATAATGTTGTATGAGATCTTGTTAGTAAATCCAGAATAGTGGCCCGCACAAGTTGTATGCAAGATAACCAATTGATTCTTCTTTGTTGAAATAGCTTATAACATAGTATTATCTCTGTATTAGGTTAATATGTAACTAAATTATTTGATCTGAGGCAACAAAGAAGGAGCGACATTGGTGTGGCAATACAGTCAAATCAAATGTATGAATGGCAACACGTGCAAAATATAACAATCATTAGGAATCGCTTTGACACACAGCAAGTATGACCACTCTGTTACGAAACAAATTAGTAACCATCATTAGTGGGATTGTATTAGTTTAGGCGCTTATAATTAGTGTCCAAAGCAATCAATAGTCGTGCCCGCATGTGCCTGCGTCTTCTCATATTGGCAACTGACATCCCTCTAAACATGCATCTATACGGAGCCGCCTCTAATTCTTGTATAAAAGGGCTTTGCCCCATATCAATGAAACACACGTTTACATTCATTCGAAACACGTTACAACACGACTTTGCTCTACCGAGAGGAAATCATCGAAGAACAGGAAAGAACATAAGAAAATGGCCGGGAAGAACCTCCAGGGCATTGCCTCCGCACTTGTTCGCTTAATTGGATGGGAAATTCGTCGATCTACAAGGCGCCGCAATGCCGGAGTTGGTCACCGTTGGAGACAAGGCAACGGTCGCCATGGTCGTCATCTTTTCATATTGGCAATTGACATCCCTCTAAACAGGCACCTCTATAGAGCCACCTCTAATTTTTGTATAAAAGTGCTTTGCCCCAATCAATGAAACACAAGTTTACATTCAATCAAAACACGTTATCAACACGACTTTGCTCTACCGAGAGGAAATCATCGAAGAAGAACAAAAAAGAACGTAAGAAAATGGCAGGGAAGAACCTCCAGGGCATTGCCTCTGCACTTGTTCGCTTAATTGGATCGGAAATCCGCCGATCTGCAAGGCGCGGCAACGCCGGAGTTGGTCACCGTTGGAGACAAGGCAACGACCACCATGGTCATCGTGGTCGCCATGGTCACCCTGGCCCTGCCGCAACAATGGATCAGGAAGGGCCAAACAACCCTCCAGTAGCCGTCCACATCGTCTATCAGGCACCTCCGCCGCCGGCCGCCGTCTCTCCCCACATGGACTGACTTCTTGACGGCGCAGCGGCACCATTACTGGGCGAGGAGGGTGACTTCGGCGACACTCTGTTTCCACCACCGCCAAAAATCTTCTTCGACAACGGCATGGATGTCGGCGTGTCCTTCTGCCCAGTGCACGGATAAAGATACTGTTCTGTCTACGACGGTGCAGCCTTTTATCCCGTGCACGGGTATGGCCCCATCCGTCCCGACCTCTCCACCACCAGAAGCAGAGGTTATTGACGATCTAGTCGCCTACCTGGACCTCCAAATGTCGACTCCCGCCATTGAAGACGAAGAGATCTTCGCCCCTCCAGGTTTTGGACCAGTGCCAGCCACGATGGAGTGAGAGGTGATGTCGATCGAAGAGGAGGACAAGTGGCACCGTCGTTGTGAAGAAGGAGCCCCTGACTCCTATGGACACCGACGAGCCCAGCGCCACCATTCTCAACCTCAACAATGCCCCGGGGGTGTAGATGGAGGACGGGGCGTTATCTTCCGCGCCACTGCGCCCGCCAGCCCCAGCCTCGCTCCCGCCGCCATCGCCGACACTGGAGGCCTGGGTCCTCCTCCGCCAGTTCGCGGTAGCGACGACTGCTGTAACACCCTCACTGTCATGTAACAGTAATCATTTTGCTAATGACAGTTACTGTTCTTATTCAAAACCCTTTTGAATGGATAATAAAAACAAAGTGCAAAATAAAACTTTGTCCAAAAATTGTGAAACCAATTTTCTTAAATGCATAAAAATCAACGGACCATGTTAAACCAACCTTTGATATTTATTGCAATAAATAAATATTACAAACAATTCAAACCAATAGCAAAACAACCCCATTTATCAGTTGCAGTTAAAAAAATACTAAATGATTTTTAAAAATGCCCAAACTTTTTGTGGCACTGCTACATAGTGCAACACAAATTTACAAACAAGTTTCATCATTAACAAAAATCATTTGCTTGCTGAAATAATTTAAACAGAACAAAAACTCAACAAAATACAAAAAATAGAAATCTTTTATTAAAAGGCCCAGGGCGAGGCCCACCCCGGGCCCAGCCCACTCCCCCTCCATCTTCAACCTCATGTTCACCACGGGGGTCATGGCGCCCATCCCGCGGTCGGCCATGCCGTGGCGGCCATCCCCTAGCTGACCAGCGGGGATAAAGTCCCCCCACGCCCCTCGGGAACCCTAGCCCGCCCCCTGTCCATTCCCCCTCGCCCCCTTCTCTCCCTGCTCCTCCCGTGCCGCATGTGGCCGCTGCCGGCGCCGCTTTGGCTGCGTAGCCGTGGCCACCGGCTACCTCGTCGGCCAGGAGCAAGCCCAGGAGGCCCGCCGGGCTCCCCCATGCCGATCCCTCCCGCTGATCCGCCCGCCATCGCCGCCAACCTTCGCCACGGGCGCCGCCTCGCTGTTGAAAAATCCGTCGACGCCCGCGCTTCCCCGTGCCTGCTGCCTCCCCGTCGAGTTGATAGAGGCGGGGTGTCCCGATCTTTCAATGAAAGATAACTATCGATTTGTGGAGTCGACTTTAACGATCCGACTACAAACGTGCAACGACGTTGCGCCTTAGCAATCGCTAAACCAATCTCCTGAAGGTTATTGACCACGCCGGAGCACGATCAACCTGACCACGAAGGTCTAGTGCCTGCAAGCAATCGAAGAACAAGCAAGAACTATGATAAACAATCTGAATATTGCGAGTATATAGATGAAGTATGAATAAAGTTGGGATTCCAAAAGCGGTCTTGATCTGGTCGTTGGACACAAACCGAGTACACGAGGATGCAACGATTAGCTAAGCAGTCTTTTAACTAAAAGAAATCCAAAGAAAATCCTAGGAGTTGATCTACTTATATAGGACTAAAGGGAGGAGGCCAAGGGGGCGGAAGGACGTCCCAAGGAGTCCTAAAACTAAACCTACGTCGTACAAGACACTTGGGCCCATGTGGAGGTGATGCAACACCAATTGAGTTGGACTTTGACTCGGATTCTGCTGCTGGGTCGCACCGTTTTCGCAATATCTCCACGCTCAGAAGGAATTTGAAGGTGAAACCAATTGGGTTGAAAAGTACACGAGATAATCTATGACCAGCAAAAATAAGCACCCAATTTGGAGTTTGTATGTAGAAACGGAGACTGTTTGAAGTTGGGTATATCTCTGCAGTCCGAATCTGGGTCCATGACGTGAGGGACTTGGTCTCTATCTTCTCTTGGACCAAAAGTGACGTGAAATAACCTTTTGTACATCACACAATCTTGCCCCTTTGTATTGACTTCATTTCTTGATCAAATATAGAGGAATTAATGGTCATATCCATGATAGTGATGTCCTCATCATCTTCATGCTTCAACATGCTCCAATGCTCATTCTTCTTGTCCATGCTACGTCCTTCATTTGTCAGCAACAAAAATATATCTACGTTAGGCAACATCATATTCACATGAACATTAGAAACATTACCATGAAACGAAAGTACCTTATAATTCAATTGGTGTGCACGATCTCTAGTAATTGGTCCAGTAGGTATTTTAGCAGAGGTTATGGGTGTAACTATGGTAGCCATGTCCTCATCATCCTCCCCTTCTTGAAAACAAAGCCGTCCTCGGCGTTTCTTAATCTGAAATGTGGCTAACAAAAGAGACAAGGTGTACATGTTGTATATGTATATATCATCCATTTTTACGTCCCTCAGTTTATGCACATGTCACACATGTATACACGAATAACTTTCATATGTCGTGAAATATAAAGATATAAAATCATCACAATAAGTAAACGACATGAAAGTATTACAACTCAGCTTGCATATATAAGTGAAGTTTTTATTCGTATCTAAAGATTGACAATGCTCATCATTAAACCATGCCAACACCGGTGAATAAACGTTAATTGTTTCAGAAGAACATGCTACAATAGGCTTAACTAAGCAGTCATGCAACAAGTCATTCGATGCAGAATCATCACAAATATTAGAGGTCATATCAAAATGAATAAACATTGGCACTCTCATAATAGTAACACGATTATCTAAAATAGATGGTGTAGACAAATCAGCAGGTACCACAACACATGATTTACTCAAGTCTACTATGCATGCATCATCCTCATGTGAATTTATGTCATCAATACCTTTTTTGTTACCTTGTTGCAACAACTCAGATGATGTAGGTACGGATGATGGCAAAGTCATATAGGATGGTGGCGATATCGCACTCACAATACGAGGCATGGTCATCATAGAAGGTGCAACGGCGAAGGAGACAACCGGTGGTGGTGAGCATGGTCTGGAATAGTAGTTGTCGTAGTCGCCCAAAGCATCTTCCTGTATCTGTCTCTCAAAGGTACAAGCACGAACATACATACCAATAATGCAACGAGGAATATAATTGAATCATTCGCGAATATCATTGTTCAAACCATGAAAAAAATCTATTCTTCCTATCATCCTCGGATTCATCTGTCACACTTATGTATATAAGATTTAAACTCTTGATAGTAAGCATGAACAATGTTACTTCCTTGTTTTAATTGTTCCAAATTATGAAGAAATTCACGACGATAATAAGGAGGAACAAATTTATGTCTCATTATAGCTTTCAAATCTTTCCAAATTGTAGGTTTATTATCAATGTTTTTCTTAATATACACACTCCACCAAATGGAAGCAAAACCAGTAAATGCGCGAGTGGCAGCTCGTACTCTCTTTTTTTTAGATAAAAGGCTTATGCCAGACTTTATAGATAAAGCCATGACGGCAGAGTTCAACATAACATCCAAACAAACAAACAACCGGCCAGCGGTCACCACCAGAATCAAACGAAGTTCAGTACAAGGCCGGAGCCCAACACAACACGCATGCCGACAACCTAAGACCCAAAACGAAGCAGGAAAGGATCAAGTGTCGTCCATGGACCTTCGGGGGAGACAGGAAGCTGCAGTATTCTTCAAGTTGGAAAGGATTGGCTCCAAGTCCTCCTGGTCCGACGCCTTACTCAAGAATTTCCACATCTGTAATAGGCCAATAAGTTTGTAAACACAAGCTGCATGGGAGTTAGGGTAAATCTGTTCGATAGCAATTTTATTCGGAGTAGTCCAGATCACCCAACAAGCCGCGGAAAAACATATCCAAAAGCGACGTTTTCTCTTAGAGTCAAGCGACCTAGCCAAAACTCGCACCTCCCCAAACGACCTCGGGGACCAGGAGACACCCATCCAGGAACGAATACAACTCCAAAAGAAAAGCGCCAAATGACAATGAAAGAAAATGTGAGGTGCATCCTTCCTAGCACCACACACAAAACAGAGATCGGAACGAGCGATGTTCCGCTTACGGATTTGCGCAGCCGAAGGAAGTTTTTTCCGAAAAGCCTGCCACATAAAGATTTTGATTTTAGGGGGAACTTTAGCCTTCCAAATCGGCGAGAACCGGGCGAGACAGCGCCTCCATGGAGGGCGGCGTAGAGGGACTTGACAGTAAACTTCCCAGAAGCGGTGAGCTGCCAGATCACCTCATCTTTTCCTTCCGAGAGCGTAGGGAGAAGGGCAACAAGACAGTGCCAATCAACCAACTCTTCAGGAGAGAGAAGACGACGGAAACCCAGATTCCACCCAGACCTGGCCAAATCCGAGATGGAGATGGACTTGTCGCCGCAGAAAGAAAACAAGGCCGGGAACTTGTCAGCCAGGCGTCCGGTACGGGACCAGAGGTCCAACCAAAACCGAACCGAGGCACCATCACGGACAACAAAGCGAACATGAGAACGGAAAATATCCCGCAAATTGACCAATGTGCGCCAAAACTGCGATCCCCTCGAGGCCTTCGCAAACAGAGGGGAGGCAGAGGGAAAGTATTTAACTTTAAGGATAGATAGCCACAAGGAAGAATCTGGGCACGTGCAGATCTTCCGCCACCATTTAACCATGATGCACGTGTTCATGGTTTTCGTATCAATGATGCCCAGGCCTCCAACCTTCTTGGGCTTACAGATTGTCTTCCATTTCACCAACCTATACTTCCGTTTGTTGGCGACCGAATTCCATAAGAAATTCCGGCGATGGGTATCCATCGCCTCGTGGGAGATGCCAGGGAGGAGATAGAAACCCATGGTATAAGTCGGGAGGGAGGACAAACAGGCGTTAATAAGATAGACTTTGGCTGCCGAGGAGTGGTGCCGCCCATGCCACGGAAGCACCCTGTTGCCAACCTTGGTGACCACCGGTCGGAAGTGTTTGGAAGATACCGCAGCCGGGGAGATAGCAATACCCAGGTACTTCAGCAGAAAGGAGCCCAACGAACAGTTCATAAGATCCGCAGTACACCTAGCCTCCTCGGAGGAACAACCGATCGCAATGAGTTCGCTCTTAGCGAAATTAATCTTGAGTCCCGACAAGGCTTCGAAACAGAGAAGGAGGAATTTTAGATTGGCAAGGCATAAGTCATTGTTTTCCACCATGATAATGGTATCGTCCGCATATTTCAAGTGGGACACACCATTAGGGATGAGATGCGAAATCACCGGGGAGATATGACCAGCCCCCGCCGCCCGATCCAGAATTCGCGACAAGGCGTCAGCCACAAAATTAAACAACAGTGGAGAAATAGGATCACCTTGGCGAAGGCCACGACCATAGGCAAAAAAACCTCCAACTGAACCATTGATCGAAACAGCGTGTGCCCACCCGAAACCAACGCAAGGATTCGATGCACATAACTGCCATCAAAACCTTTCGCTCGGAGCACAGAGGCTAGAAAATCCCAACTAACACAGTCATAAGCCTTTTCAAAGTCGAGCTTGAGAACGATGGCATTAGCGTTGCGACGTTTAAGATCATGGACAATCTCGTGGAAGCAAGTGATGCCGTCGAGAATAAACCGACCTTTGATGAAGGCAGATTAAGCGGGGTTGATAACGCGGTGTGCAACCGGTGAGAGGCGAGCCGCGAAGGCCTTAGAGGGAAATTTTGCCACATTGTTGATCAAGGCGATGGGCCTAAACAACTTAATCGAGTCATCCCCTTTCACTTTGGGGATGAGAGAAAGCACCGCATAATTAAGACGAGAAATATCCACCGTGCCAAGGCAGAACCCCGTATAAATAGCGTAAAGGAGGTGCTTAATCGAAGGCCAAATTTTTTGGAAGAAGGTGACCGAGAAGCCGTCAGGACCAGGGGCAGAATTAGCTTTAGAGGAGGCCACAGCCCAATCTATCTCCTCGTGAGATAACGGGACCGTGAGGTCCTCGTTCTCAGCAGCCGAAATCTGCTGATCCATGGGCCAGAGGGATTGGGAAAGGGACAGATTCGAGGGAGGCTGGGCAGCAAGAAGCGACGAATAGAAGGAGGCGACATGGGATGCAATAGCACCAGGGTCCGTGCAAAGCTGACCATCAATCACCAAGCGAGAGATAAGACAGCGGCGCCGGCGCCCATTGGCAATGGCAATGAAGTAGCTAGTAAGAGAGTCCCCTTTCAAAGTCCAGTCAATGGAGCCGCGTTGCCTCCAATAGGTTTCGTCCGCCCTATAAAGGTTCATAAGAGATCCTTCAAGGGCATATCGCGAGGCCCAGCCAGCCTCGTTCAGCCCGACAGAATCAGCCAACACATCTAAGGATTTGATCTGATCGAGCAGAGCCGACTTATCCGCATGGGCCAGCCTCGCGCGATTAGCAGCCCAACCCCTGAGAAACTGATGCAAGCCTCTAGCACAAATGCGCCAATCATCAAGGGGGCCAAAGGACCGATGAGGAGAGCACAACAGATCGACGATCTTAGCCGAAAGCAACTGGTGGAAGCCCTCAACTTCCAACCACGAGGCATCAAAACGGAAACGATGATAGTGCACAGAGGAAGTACAGCCCGAATCAAGCACCAGGGGAGTATGGTCCGAGCCAACGAACAGAATGGCCAGGAGAGAGGAGCGAGGGAATAAGAGATCCCAACGCGAGCACGCGAAAACCCTATCCAACACCGAACGCACTGGATTGAGCTGGTGATTAGACCAGGTGAACCTGACACCCGAGCGATCCAATTCCCTAAGGGCCTCAGAGGCAATGAACGAATTGAAAAGTTTGGCACGATGCCAAGAGAAAGCGGAAGAAGACTTGTCCGCGGGAACACGAATAAGGTTGAAATCTCCACTAAGGAGAACCGGCAACCTCGACCGGGAAAGTTTCAAGGAGAGGGAGTCAAGAAACCTCGACGCCAGCGAATGATCAAACGGCCCGTAGACACAAACGAGATCCCAGGTCACACCCGAGACCCTGGAGGTAACCACAATGGAAACAAAAAATTCGCCCAGGACAACATCACCAACGTCGAACAGATCAAGCCCGATCCCCACCAGGATCCCTCCCGCGGAGCCCACCCCAGGGAGCCAGTGCCACGAGAACCTAGAGCCACCGATCACACTCAACTCAGGGAAGGAAAAGGTCTCTTTTTTAGTTTCCTGAAGTCAAATAATATCAACATGCTCCTGACCAAGGAGCTCGCGGAGTTGGTTCCGACGCCCACTAGCGCCAAAACCCCTAATATTCCAAAATAAGATTCTCATCGAGCCGATAGGTTTTTGATGCGGAGGCTCGATCTACGCGACAACACAACGGCTTGAGACTTTCTAGCCTTACCGTAATTACTGACAGAGGAAGGAGGCTGACCACTACCAGCGATCCCTGGCCCCGCAGCCCGCGAGGAGGTAGGGGTGGAGGACGAAGGGTTCAGGGGCAGCGGCGCTGGGGCCGCCGTCACTGGAGTAGCAGCAGCTTTAGCCAGGGCAGCCTGAGCAAGTTCATTTGCCCGCAAAACAGAAAGCATAGAGGAAGGATAACAAAGCCCGAGCCCAGACAAACCCCAGAGTCCAAAGCAACGCCAATAAAATGGGAATCAGGGTAATCATGAAGAAGGGTGCGTTTAGGGGAAGAGGGACGAGGCGTCCCAGCACCAGCAGACAGGTCGTCACGGGCCGCCTTGCGCCGCTCGGCCCGCACGAGGATGGAGAGACCGTCAGCGACGCGGCAACCCTTCCTGGCCGTGGACAGAGGGGTGTTGGACGGAGTGGAGAGGGAGCTCGGCGACTTGTCGTGCAACTGGGGAGGGGGGCTCAGGCCGGCCTCCCCCAGGTCCACCTCCAGAGAACGAAATAGGCCCGATGAGGGCCCCTTGGCTGCAGCAGCCTTGCGGGCAATGGCCCGAGCAGAAGTCTTCTTCACGGTTTTACGGAGGCGGGAACGGGAGCAAGGGACGACTCTTCATCAATGTCCGACAACGAAGGGGATCAAGCCCTCGAAGGAAGATTGGAGCAGACAGTGGACTTCACCGGCGACTTGGCAGGAGGAGCATCCCCCGGGACACCCACAGGAGCTTCCGGAGGAGCCACAGGAGAAGCACGGGGGGGGGGGGGAGGGGGGGGGGGGGCGCCTGAGTCTGCTGAGCGCTCCCTTTACCGCCGCCGTAGACAGGGGGAGCCCTGTTGGGGTAGAGGCGCTGGATGTTAGCCCCCAAGGCCTCCCACTCTTCCATGGAGAACGGTTCCCCACTGGCCTCCCTAGCGCCAAAGGAAGGATCCGGGTTGGCCAGCCGACGAAGGAGGGGGAGGAGGTGGGTTAGTGTTGGCATCCACATTCTCAAGCACCCCTTCCACACGAACCTTGATGCGAAAAGCTTTCTGAGAAGGCACGGACTCCACAAACCCGCGCACCATAGCTGGATTCCGGAGAGAGATTGATGTCTACGCACGCTTCTATTCTTGTAGACTATGTTGGGCCTCCAAGCGCAGAGGTTTGTAGGACAGCAACAATTTCCCTCAAGTGGATGACCTAAGGTTTATCGAACTCAGGGAAGTAGAGGTTGAAGATGGTCTCTCTCAAGCAACCCTGCAATTAAGATACAAGAAGTCTCTTGTGTCCCCAACACACCTAATACAACTAGGAGTTGTATAGGTGCACTAGTTCGACGAAGAGATGATAAAATATGGGTGATAGGTGTGGCAAAACAAGGTAATATAAATCTGTAATAAAAAGTGCAGCAAGCAAACATGTAATAAAAGTGAGCACAAACGGTGTAACAATGGTGGAAACAAGGCCTAGGCTTCATACTTTCACTAGTGGCAACTCCCAACAAAATTAACATAGTCTAATCACATGATATTTCCCATAAAACATGCAATGGAGACGCACTCGGAGGTCATTCCTTTGTGGTTAAGAGAGGATGAGAATTATGTAGGCCTACAAAAGGACACCTCACAGTTCGTAGTTCTCAATCTATGGATTTCCCAATGTCACCGCGGCCATCCAAAGAGAGTACCGCAATCACCACAACATATCTCAAGGATAGTCAAATACAAGCACCAAGAGACTCTCAATCTTCAATCAACACACAAAAGAGGAAATCACTCATGATAATATTCTTCTAACCCATGTCCAATAGACCGCTGTCACCTTGGTCTCGGGGATTATACTAGATAAGATCAATTGAGTACATCAATCCAATACAAAGAGGAAGGGGAAATATCATGGGATCACCCTAGATTAACATAACCTATGATCACAACGAAGATCACATCATGGGAGAGAGAGAAGAACACATAGCTACTGGTAGAAACCTCAGCCCCGAGGAGGAACTACTCCCGCTTCATGGAGGGAGGAAGCAACGTCGATGGAGATGAATCCGGGGGCACTTCCCTGTCCCGGCAGGGTGCCGGCACAGGAATTCTGGTCCCCCGAAACTTGATGGCGATGGCGGCGGAGATCGGAATTGATTCTGGAGAAAAGGGGTCCGGGATCAGGGTTTCCTCTGTGGGGGTAAAAACAGGGGCCAAAGGGGGCACCAAGAGGGGCCACGAGGCAGTCAGAAGGGCAGGTGGCGCGGCCTAGGGCTGGGGGGCCCCAGGCACCCTCCTGGCTGCCTGGTGTTGGCCCTCCCTTCCTTCCTTGGTGATTCCGGAAGCTTCCGGGACGCTGATTTTTTATATAATTTTTCCGGAATTTTTGGAGCACTTTTAATGGCCGGAAAACCTGAAATACAAAAACAGCAGAAAACAGGAACTGACAACTGGGTGCACTGAGTTAATAAGTTAGTCCAAATATGATCAAAAGTGTTTGGAAGTGTATGTAAAACATGGCAAAGTCACACAAAACATGCATGGAGCAAGCAGAAATTATAGATACGTTTGGGATGTATCAACATCCCCAAGCTTAATTCCTGCTCGTCCTCGAGTAGGTAAATGATGACAAGCATAATTTCTGTGGTGACATGCCACACAACCATATAAGGACTTTGAAAAGTAAAGCAATCAAAGCATGCAATTCAATTCAAGTCTTAACAAGCAATAGTCTATATTAGCACTGAAACAAGCAACATAAGAACATTAGGTGCAAGATCTCTCGCTGTCCGTGACTCGAATGTCTCCAAATGGTGTTTGCGTGCAAGAAAGGGGATAGGGATATACGAGAAAAAAGTATTTTTGTGTTGAGAACTCAATCTACTAAAGTTTCACACTTGGTCTTCTTTGGAATCTTATCTTGACTCATCCCCAGACCACTAGTCAGGTACAAGTCAAAATGATCCACTCCTTTTCGACCTTTTGAGCACTCATGCAATGGATGAGCGTAAGCAAGAAAGTTGACACCTAGACGGCGAAAGAGAAAGGTGTAGGGAAAGGAAGACAAAAAGGTGTGAAAGGCTCACATCAATGAGGACAATCATAGGCGAGAGAAGGCCTTATAATAGATATGATGTGAGGAGTAGGGATTGCCATGCAACGGATGCACATATGAGCTAAGGTAAGCTCTCCAATGGAACTAGTGGAGGTGCATCCAACTTGCTTGCTCAAGAAGACCTAGATCTCATTTGAGGAGGCTCATCATTGGAATATACAAGCCAAGTTCTATAGTGTGAAGGTCCCCACATAGCTATATGCATGAATGATAATCTCTATGGAGTACAAGATATAAGATGGAGTATGAGTGTGGATCTCTCAAAAGGAATAGTAGTGTGCCCCCTTCTCTCTTTTTATTTTTCTTTTTCTCTTTTTTCTATCTTTTTTGTATTTTTTTGTGGCCTCAATGGCTCTTTCTATTTAACTCTCGTTTGTCCTCTTTGGGATCTTTTGATTTTGTCCTCTTTGGGATCTTTTCCTTACTTAAGGGCAACACTCTAATTTACAAGAGGGTATAGAAGATCTTTCACACTTTACAAGGTACTCAAAACATAAAGAAGATGTAGCTATCATGATGTATGCAATGTATGTTGCTGCCAGTGTAGCAGGAACATGTATGACATGAAGATGAAGTCATGAAGAGGTGGATGTTGCATGGCAATATATCTCGGAAAGGCTATGGAAATGCCTTGATAGGTAGGTATGGTGGCTGTTTTGAGGAAAGATATAAGGAGGTTTATGATGACAGAGCGTATCATGCCAAGGGTTTGGATGTACCGACGAAGGTGGACGCCAACTCTCGGAGTGAGAAGAAAGCAATGCACGGCACAGGAGAGGCTAGCAAATATGAGGAGGTGGAAGTGTCAACTTTCAATACTTACATTAGTCCGAAGAACTCATGCACTTATTATCGGTAACTCTCAATCTAGTAAGGAGGTTCACAAAGAGACAAGTACCCCGAGGAGGAGTGTATGGGGGTTTGTTTATCCTTGCGCATCCTTGACTCATGGTACATGAGTGTACTCTAATATCCAACCCCTCAGAAGAGTAGTGATCCATCTAGTAGCTAGAGTTCTCAACTAGTTTTGTAGGTTTTGAAAATAAACACGGATTGCCCAAAATACGACACCTATCACTAATAGGCTAGAGCTCTTACACCAAAAGTTCATACATTACTCACATCAATACCTCAAAACCATTGCAATTTACTACTAAAATTAAATAGAAACCTCAATTACCTACTTTCAAGACAAGACACAACTCAGTGCAGCAGGCAAACTCTGTAAACAAGATAAACATGAAAACTCAAGAGAGTTCCAGCAACAAACTAAACAAAAGCTCTTTAAAAAGATAAACATGAAAGCTAAGAGCAAAACATGGTAGTAGCTAAGAAAAGAAAAAGAACAACTCACAACTAAGGAAATAATCATGCAAATCCTATGAGTAGTTCTAGTTCAAACGGAGCGTGTTTCTCTCCCACACAAAGTAAGACGGGATCTAACTTGTTATGAACAGCAAGCAAAGCTAAAGAAAACTAAAAATAAAACATAAGAGCGAGACGCTCCAAGCATAGCACATAACGCATGAAGTGATAAAAATATAGTGAGACGAAGGACGAACTGATGATTGTTGATGGAGAAGGGGATGCACGGGGGCATCCCCAAGCTTAGACGCTTGAGTCTCCTTGAATATTTGTTGGGAATGCATGGGGGCATCCCCAAGCTTGAGCGCTTGACACGCCCGAATCTTCTTTCATCATCTTCCCTCGCACACTTGAAAACTCCCTTCATACATAACTCATCATAATCTGATTAGCGAGGTTAGTACCCATAATAAAATAATTTTTCTCCCACTGGATATAAAGTTATTCTTGAAGAGCTACTGTTTCTCATGATTGCCAAAAAGTTTTTGCAAAGAAAAAGCAAGCTTAAGGTTTGCAAAAGTTAGGAGAGACAAAACGTGGCAGAATCTGTGAAAAACAGAACAGCAGGTAGTAAAGAATTTTTGCGGGGTACTTCTGCAACTCGAATCAAAAAACTCAGAACATACGCTCGAAAGTCAATTGTATGGATCACGCTGTCAAAAAAATTCAGATCAAAAAGATGATTTGGTGATTTGAGGATAATTTTTCCGTCCAAGGACAGAATCTGTTTTCTGGACAGCATGTCACAACTTTTGAACTTTCTTGCAATCGGAGGCTAGACTTGGCACAAAGATTGAAAATAAAGATACAATGATGTTGCTACAGTAGTAACAATCATCAAGACCACTAAAACTGAAAGTAAAAACTCAAACTAAAGATAACAAGGGTTGTCTCCCTAGAGCTCTTTCTTTATAGCCATAAAGATAGGCTTAAGATTTTAATGATGCTCTCATAGAAATAAGGAATAAGAGTTGAAGAACAAAAGAGAGCTTCAAGAAGCAAATAACAAACACATTTAAGTCTAACATGCTTCCTATGCAAAGGGATCTTGTAGAGGAAAAACTCATTGAAGCATAAAGATATTAGCATAGGAAGGCAAAATAAGTGCAACTTCAAAGCCTTCAACATAAAGAGAGGGAACTTGATATTATTGAAATATCTATAAGAATATGTTCCCCTCTCATAATAATTTTCAGCGGGATCATGAATAAACTCAACAATATAAGTATCACATAAAAAAATTCTTATCACGATCCACACGCATATTTTTTTTTTACTCTGACATAAGTAAAATTCTTCTCATTAGTAATAGTGGGAGCAAACTCAAGAAAATAGCTATCACATGAATCATTCTTATCATGATACACTTACAAACATTTATTCTTTATAGCATAAGTGTCATCACAATAATCATCATAGATATGAGGCAAAGTATCATAAAAATAAATTTCCTCATCAAAACTTGGGGGGCTAAAAAGATCAGCTTCATCAAACGTAGCATCCCCAAGCTTATAGCTTTGCATATCATTAGCATCAAAATTATTCAAAGAAGACATGCAAATAACATTACTACTATCATGAGTGTTGTGCAAATAATAAAGCTCCATCGGCTTTTTGATCTCCTCCTCAAACACTTCATGTCCTAACTCAAGATAGAGCTCATAAAGCTCTCTCATAATTTTGTTGTTGTTTTCCATAAAGCCTAACTAGTGAAAATAAAAAACAAGAAACAAAAAGAATTAATTGCAATATCTAAAGATATACCTTCAAGCACTCACCTCCCCGGCAACGGCGCCAGAAATAGCTTGATGTCTACGCACGTTTCTATTCTTGTAGACTATGTTGGGCCTCCAAGCGCAGAGGTTTGTAGGACAACATCAATTTCCCTCAAGTGGATGACCTAAGGTTTATCGAACTCAGGGAAGTAGAGGTTGAAGATGGTCTCTCTCAAGCAACCCTGCAATTAAGATACAAGAAGTCTCTTGTGTCCCCAACACACCTAATACAACTAGGAGTTGTATAGGTGCACTAGTTCGGCGAAGAGATGATAAAATATGGGTGATAGGTGTGGCAAAACAAGGTAATATAAATCTGTAATAAAAAGTGCAGCAAGCAAACATGTAATAAAAGTGAGCACAAACGGTGTAACAATGGTGGAAACAAGGCCTAGGATTCATACTTTCACTAGTGGCAACTCCCAACAAAATTAACATAGTCTAATCACATGATATTTCCCATAAAACATGCAATGGAGACGCACTCGGAGGTCATTCCTTTGTGGTTAAGAGAGGATGAGAATTATGTAGGGCTACAAAAGCACACCTCACAGTTCGTAGTTCTCAATCTATGGATTTCCCAATGTCACCGCGGCCATCCAAAGAGAGTACCGCAATCACCACAACATATCTCAAGGATAGTCAAATACAAGCACCAAGAGACTCTCAATCTTCAATCAACATACAAAATAGGAAATCACTCATGATAATATTCTTCTAACCCATGTCCAATGGACCGCTGTCACCTTGGTCTCGGGGATTATACTAGATAAGATCAATTGAGTACATCAATCCAATACAAAGAGGAAGGGGAAATATCATGGGATCACCCTAGATTAACATAGCCTATGATCACAACGAAGATCACATCATGGGAGAGAGAGAAGAACACATAGCTACTGGTAGAAACCTCAGCCCCGAGGAGGAACTACTCCCGCTTCATGGAGGGAGGAAGCAACGTCGATGGAGATGAATCCGGGGGCACTTCCCTGTCCCGGCAGGGTGCCGGCACAGGAATTCTGGTCCCCCGAAACTTGATGGCGATGGCGGCGGAGATCGGAATTGCTTCTGGAGAAAAGGGGTCCGGGATCAGGGTTTCCTCCGTGGGGGTAAAAATAGGGGCCAAAGGGTCACCGAGAGGGGCCACGAGGCAGTCAGAAGGGCAGGTGGTGCGGCCTAGGGCTGGGCCACGCCAGGCACCCTCCTGGCTGCCTGGTGGTGGCCCTCCCTTCCTTCCTTGGTGATTCCGGAAGCTTCCGGGACGCTGATTTTTTATATAATTTTTCCGGAATTTTTGGAATACTTTTAATGGCCGGAAAACCTGAAATACAAAAACAGCAGAAAACAGGAACTGACAACTGGGTGTACTGAGTTAATAAGTTAGTCCAAATATGATCAAAAGTGTATGGAAGTGTATGTAAAACATGGCAAAGTCACACAAAACATGCATGGAGCAAGCAGAAATTATAGATACGTTTGGGACGTATCAGAGATAAGCATTCGGACCGGGCCACGACGAGGAAGAGAGTCCAAGTCCACCGAGACCGGGGCACCGATCAACTCCCCGAAAGCCAATAGAACATATTCAGAGCGCATCTCCGGAGAAACGTCATCAAGCAGAACCCAAGCATCCACCAAGGACCCGAACGATCTGTCCACATCCACGTCTTCCCAAACCGAAATAGCCGTTTGGTACAGCGGGAGGGTGAAGCTTGAACTCCTGGCAACCATGCGCAGGCTATATCTCGACGGAAAGACAACACCGAACTCAGAATCGGATAGCTTCTCCAGTTGCCAATCCTAGTTCTCAAGCCCCCATTCCTAAAGCTCCTCCGCCATGATCTCAAGGGGCACCGCGCCGTCCAGGACCGAGATGATGGGCGCGTTCTGGACCTGGGGTGTGGCCACTACCGCACCCCACCGCCCGTCATGCCAAAGAAGCCACATCCCGGGAGGCCCAAACCATAGTGCTTCAGGATAGGAGGCGGGAAGCGCATCTGGCACTCCACCGTCAAGTGACCCTCCGCACGGCAGATGAGGCAGAATGGAGGGGCCTTACATTGGGACTGGAAGTGGTTGGGCCTGTGGCACGCAAAGCAAGTGATGCTTCCCAAGGAGCCGGTGGGAGGAACACCAGGAGGGGGGGGGGAGGTAGGATCCCTTCCCCAGATCCAGATCCAGAGCCCGAGGCTCCATCCCGGGCACTGAACTTGCGCTTGTTGGAGTTTTAGTGGCAAGAGCCTCCCTGGTGGAAGCCGCGACCACCGAAAGCGCCAGATCCGCCACGGCCACCCCCGCTCGCCGGAGGAGGCCGCCCACCCAAATGAGACGAGATAGGAGCACCCTGTGGCTGCGGCGGGGGAGGAGGCGGAACGACATGGGGAGACGCAGCCGCCGCAGCCGCCTCCCACGGGTCAACGGACCCGGATCCGGGTGCCGCCACCCCCGAGCCCGCTGGGGGGGGGGGGAGGCGGAAGCGGCAAAGAGGAATGGAGAGGGATAGGGAGCGCCACACGTCACGAGGGGCAGCAGGAAACCCTAGAGTGAGGTCTAGGGTTCCACGGCGGATCCATAAATATCCAGGGCGGGGGAGGTGGGCCGGGGGCCGGGGGGAATGGTGGGCCTAGGCCCAGGAGGAGGCAGCGAAAGGGGCACCAACGGTGGGAACTCGCTAACGGAGAAAAAGAAGGGCCGAGGCCCAAGAAGCCCAGAGGGCCCAGCAGGATGGGCCAGGTCCGACCCAGACCGAAGACAGGAGCTAGGGTTTCCGTTGGACGCGCCGCCATTGGCGGCGGCGGCGACGACACCACAGGCGACCCAGGCCCCAGCTCCGCCCGCCCCGAGACCGCCGGAGAAGAGAACGACGAGGATGGAAGGGAAACCGGGGAGCCAACGCCCACCGGGTCAGCCGCACATGCAACAACATGAGCCTCACGAGCCGCTCGCCGGCGGCCACCCACAAGTGACCAAACCGGCTCCACAGGCACCCAAGACCCGCCCCTACGACCACGGCCGCCCGAGGCGAACTTGTGGGCACGCTCCAGGCGCACCGAAGCCGCCGACCTCGGAACAACAGGAACCGCAACCTCGAACTCATCGTCAGAATCAGAAGACACCGACAAGGCCCAGAAGCGATCGCCAGGGAAGGAAGGAAGGAGGGACGAAGAGACCGGCGAAGGGGAGGAAGGAGGGAGGGAGCCCGCGGCCCCCGACTCCATCGCGCGAGGAGAAGGCAGGGCAGCCAGAACAGCGGCCGTCGCACCGGAGGGGAGGGAGAGAGGGAGGGTGGAGGGGAAGGGGAGCTGAGGGAGCCCATCCTCTCAGCTAGATTGTGTCGACGATCGTTTTCTCCCCCAGGAGCCGCTCGTACTCTCTCAAGTTCAGAAAAATTATTACTCGCAAAAAATTGTTCTACTTCAAGCTCCCAATCAAGATAAACAACAGGATTAAATCTACCCTCAAAAGATGGCAAAGAAATAACCTGTCCATATGCTTCTTTGTGTGGGCGCATCGCTCGTGGTGGTGAACATGTCTCCGTCGGCCAAGAACTTGTAACTCTGGAACCTGACATTGTTAGTAGAAACAAGTAACAAAGAAAATGTTCCTATGAACTACTAGGATGTGGTGGAAAAGCGCTCATAGGAAAGAAAATATCAGTGTCTTACAAGTTCTTACCATGCAGCAGGTGGTGATCCGCAACCGACGGTGTCAAATAACTGCAAAGATTGAGTAAAGCGATTGCCAGGTGAACGTACGTATACACAATGTAGAAATATGTGGATCTTGGAAGGCTTTAATATGGTGGCCAAAATATCAACAATAATCAATTCAAAGATGCAAAATTGAATTAACGCTCAACGACGATACTGTGCTGGTCTTAGTCTAGATCGGACTAGAGACGCGAGATTAGAACACTAATGTGGTCACGGCGTAGCACAACTAGCATCAATGAATGATATGAATTAGCTCTGGATAGCAAGATATAAGTGAAGATTATCAAGAGAGTAAAGATAATGGTGAAAATAGGCTTCAAATCAAGATACACCAATACTCCCGCTACAACTTTCCTCTGAAATATATTTTCTATTTTTTTGATATTTTTTCTCCAATAGGGCACTGACTTAAGCTTTCCGACGCAATAAGAATCACTCAATTTGGAGGTCGGATGAGGTGTCAATTTTTTTGAGAATCAGCCAAATTTTTTCCAAAAACTGTGTTCGGAAACTTTAGAGGTCAAAAAGTCTGTCTTAGAAGCAGATCTGGAGTTTCAAATAACACACAAGCTTCAGAACTATTTAGAAGCTTCTCGGAAATATCTTTAATTTGAGTACTCGTGGAGCCAAAACGGACTTCAAATGACAAAGTTGTGCCCGTTTTACTGGACACTGCTCAAAACCGATTCCGACGAGAATTCAAATACGAGCTCAACTAGAGATATATCAGAAATTTTTTCTGCTTTTTTCCTCTTTCTTTTTTTTATCTTTTTTCTATTTTTTGGTGGATGGTGGAAGTAGGCAGCGGATGGTATGATGGTGCAGCGGCGGCAGTGACTAATGTGAACAAAACTCGAAACTCTAAAGGACTACATACTAAGACGAGCAACTCGACACGACGATGCAATCGATAATTCAATAAAGCAAAGAACCGAAAAGTAAATTGCGAAGGCTCATATTGGTTTGGATATGATGATCTAATCCTATTTTTATGGCTTTTTGTGTGGATGATAGGTGATAAAAAATAGATCTAATGTATGGATAAGTGGAATACTCACCGAGCAACCTGAACACTGATACCACTTGATAGAGGCGGGGTGTCCCGATCTTTCAATGAGATATAACTATCGATTTGTGGAGTCGACTTTGACGATCCGACTACAAACGTGCAACGACGTTGCACCTTAGCAATCGCTAAACCAATCTCCTGAAGGTTATTGACCACGCCGGAGCACGATCAACCTGACCACGAAGGTCTAGTGCCTGCAAGCAATCGAAGAACAAGAAAGAACTATGATAAAACAATATGAATATTGCGACTATATAGATGAAGTATGAATAAAGTTGGGATTCCAAAAGCGGTCTTGATCTGGTCGTTGGACACAAACCGAGTACACGAAGTTGCAGCGATTAGCTAAGCAGTCTTTTAACTAAAAGAAATTCAAAGAAAACCCTAGGAGTTGATCTACTTATATAGGACTAAAGGATGGATGCCAAGGGGGTGGAATGACGTCTCAAGGAGTCCTAAAACTAAACCTAGGTCGTACAAGGCACTTGGGTCCATGTGGAGGTGATGCAACACCAATTGAGTTGGACTTTGACTCGGATTCTGCTGCTGGGTCGCACCATTTTTGCAATATCTCCACGCTCAGAAGGAATTTGAAGGTGAAACCAATTGGGTTGGAAAGTACACGAGATAAGATATGACCAACAAAAAGAATCACCCAATTTGGAGTTTGTATGTAGAAACGACGACTGGTTGAAGTTGGGTATATCTCTGCAGTCCGAATCTGGGTCCATGACGTCAGGGACTTGGTCTCTATCTTCTCTTGGACCAAAAGTGACGTGAAATAACCTTTTGTACAACACACAATCATGCCCCTTTGTATTGACTTCATTTCTTGATCAAATATAGAGGAATTAGTGGTCATAACAATGATAGTGATGTCCTCATCATCTTCATGCTTCAACATGCTCCAATGCTCATCTTTCTTGTCCATGCTAGGTCCTTCATTTGTGAGCAACATAAATATATCTACGTTAGGCAGCATCATATTCACACGAACACTAGAAACATTACCAAGAAACGAAAGTACCTGATAATTCAATTGGTGTGCACGATCTCTAGTAATTGGTCCAGTAGGTATTTTAGTAGGGGTTGTGGGTGTAATTATGGTAGCCATGTCCTCATCACGAGTTCTCTGTGAGCTCCCACTCCTTCCCCATATCCCTGCGCCCGTTTGTTCCCTCCGATCACCAGCCCCGCCGAAGCCGTGACCAAGCCGCCGCCATTTTCGTCCGAGCTCAACTCCGGCCATCCCAAGGCAAGAGGCAACCACCATTCGACGCGTCTTGGAGTGCCCGACCGATCAGACCCAACCGCGCATCCTCTCGTGAGCTGTGGCGAGCACATGGTCACCTCCGGTGAGCTCGGCCTCGCCGGCGTGTGCTCAGGTGCATGGCTGAGTTAGCCTGTGGGCTACCTCCCACTTACACGTGGGGCCCGCTGTATTAGCTTAGCGCTAATGCCCCCTCTAATTAACCCCCTAACCCACTGACCCCTGGGTCCCACCCCCACTATTTAAATAAATTAAATTTCTTTAGTGTAATACAGAGTATGACATGTGGACCCAATGTGATGTTTAATTAGATAAATAATTTTAATAGTAATGTGTGGCTGACAGGTCGAGCCCACTGGTCAGTTGACCAGTCAAAGGCCCATCCTATGACAAGGTGGCCCCACATGTCAGGTTTGACCAGTCAATCCACTGTTCTGGATAATGTTGCTTTTATTAATAAAAAGAATTGTACAAAATGATTATTAATTGATTTAAACTTAGAGAATTAATATCTTTTAAACCGTACGTCGGATTGAAAAACTTTATACATGAAAATTGATCAAAAAAATATAATGAATACGGATACGCTACTCGTACCCCCACCACACCCCTCTAGCATACCGAACACGAGACATTCCCCCTCCAGTTGCACTATCCGGTAATCTCCCAGAGCCGGTAAAAATTGCCGGTTAAATTCCCATTTCGTATGCAACGTCTAGCACTGCGTTAGTTCACCTCTAGCTTAACGTATTGCCATGTCTTGTATTTGTATTGCTATTATTGCCGTGTATTTGTTGTTTCTTCCCCTCTCTTATTGTCCGGTAGTCCCGACGACCTCTGCCGGTGCCCCTATGATCGACTATGTTGATGACGACCGTACCCCTACCGTCGAGCTTCCAGGCAAGCAGAGCCATTTTCCTTCCCTAGATATCACCTATGTTTTCCGTACATTTCTTGCACTAGGCATTGTTACCGCTGCTGCTACGTTACAATCCTATTCTGTTGCATAGCCTATTTTTGTCGCCCCTTGATGTACCTTCCTTTATCCTATGCTGTCTATAAATAAATATATATATATATATAATATATATATATATATATGTTATTCAGCAGTGAGCCCTGCACATTGTTAGTCAATTAGGATTAGATATTGGGCCGTGATTACTCTGGGAGTGAACGCGGATACATATATTATAACTTCACAGGTACGGTACAATGCAGACACCGCCAAAGGCCCCTACCTCGGCTCTGCCGAGACACATCAAGTATGAGCTATCGAGAAGTAATCCTTGTACTCCACTCATTGCCGACTCTGTATAGCCGACCTAGGGTCCTGAACAACGTTTGTCCTTAGAGGTAAGAGTCAGGTGACCCAACGGTGCCCGCGAGAGGTATTGTATCGGTACGGCAGGACATGCGGATACCATCGTGGGCTTGGTCCTTGCTCGTTGGCTGTGAGATACCAAACCACGAAAGTCGAGCTCCTCCAAGAGCACACGCGAGACAAGGTAAGGAGACGGTTCACCTTGTCGGTAACCGAAGAGCTTTGAAGGGACGACAGGGCACACACCGATGTACTGGTGGACTGGCTGCTGTTCGTTGTTCGTTGTGTTACTAGTCAGGAAACGATAACGGTTGTCTGTGAGATAATTATAAAATGCTTAACTAGGTCAGGTGGATGACTTGAGTTGGTCGACGTGCCCTATACGCACTACCTCCACGTGGGATTACGGTGTGGGCCCTCCGTATTGTGGTCTCGTTCAAAAGTTCTGAAAGATGTCCAGTTCACCATTGCGTCCTCGGCGGATCGTGCCACCCAGTTGGGGCTGGTGCTGGTATCCCCACTGCGCAACGACCCAAAGTGTGAGGTGCGATGGCCCAAGAACCCTTTGCGCTTAGGACTTTAAACCGGCGGGGACCTCTATGATGAGAATAGGATGGGCCTCGGCTTGTCGGATAGCCTTTGTGGGGCGTTCCCTAACAAGGTGTACGCCACCCTGGAGATTCGAGCGTGTAGGGTAACCGTAGTGCATCCCCTGCAGGGAAGATAATCTATTCGAATAACCGTGTCCACGATAACAGGACGCTCTATGCTGAAGCTAGATCCTACTACTGCAAACTACTATATTACTAAACTGTTGGTTCCGGGTTTTCTTCCTCGCTGGGAAGTCGAGGAAGGGATCTCGAAGACATTGCTAATTATTACAACTTACTATTATACAATGCTACAACAACTTCTGCTGCATTGTTACTTTATGCTTTATATAAACTGTTGGCTATACTCTCCTCATGCTGCAAGACTCTTCAGAAGATGCTAGTCTTCGATAGGCCTAGCTTCTCTTCCCTATTCTGGTTTTCTGCAATTCAGTCCACTATATACAACCTCCCCTTTCCATTTGATACAAATTAATAAATGCTTAGTAGCGGACGTAAGACTCGCGGGTAAGCTAGATACTCACCCTTGCTTTATTTCTCCCTTTGTTTTATATACCCGACCGGTTGCTGCCATCAGACGTTGGAGCCCAGGAGCAGGAGATTCCAGGAGGATCCTACTACGACGTCGAGTTCCCCGTCGACCAGGAGTAGTTCGGTGGATCCCAGGCAGGAGGCCTCGCCTTTTTGATCTGTATCTCTGATGTTATTTGTGCTAGCCTTCTTAAGGCAAAACTTGACTAACTATGTTTGTACTCAGATATTATGATTGTATAACTTATGTTTTCGGATCCTCGTGATCCCTAGTCTGTAATATCAATTTTATTTTATTTGTGTCTAGTGTTGTGCTGTGATATTCTCACCGTGACACCCTGATTTTGGTCGTGTATACTGCGTGTATGATTACTGTACACGGCTTGATTTTAGGAGCGTCACAAGTTGGTATTAGAGCCAACTGCCTATAGGAAGCCACCCACCCACTCCTTGGTTGAAGTTGAGTCTAGTCTTTGAAAAACTATTTTTCTAACTTAATGTTTGGCTTACAGGCCCACATCGATATCACCCCGTCGTGATATCTATGGTATTAGGATCCTTTTTCTCTGTACCTATGCTTTGGGACTCTGCTCTCTTATCCTTAATGGTAAGGTTTACTAACTCTGACATTAGGATCACGTTCTCATTGATTCCACCCGGCGTTCTGCTTCTTAACCCTCTATTGAGTCGTGTCGCAGGAGTTCTGACCCAGGTCCCGGACCGCGGATCCCCTTTCTCATTCGGGGCAGGCCGCGCGTTCTCTGGCACAAATTCATGTGGCCAACAGTTTTATTGCGGCGTGATTGACATAGAGTTACCTATGTAGCATCGTGTATTCCTTACCGCGGTCTGCGCGCCGCCTAGTGTGTCCTTTTTCCTTAATTTCTACGATGTTATACTACCCAATTTTTGATTGACTCCGAGTGTGGATGTGTATGTCTTATATGAATACTCCTATATATCCGCGCCTCCTCTTCATTGTCACATTACCTCATGCTTTCTTCCAGTATCTCGCTAAATTGTCATGGCTGAAATACCCGTGTTAAAATTTAAGCAGGATGGCTGATGATTCCCCACCTCCGCCTTATTTGGCTACAATGATGCAACAGTTTGATCTGAACCGTAAGGTTCTGACCGGGTTGATGGCCCAGCTGCCAAGCCAGAATGCTCAGCAACAATCTGCCCCAATAACGCTGCAAGAATTTGTGCGACTCAAACCGTCTGTTTTCTGCAACTCCACCAATCCTATGGATGCTGATGATTGGCTCTGTGACATCTTATTTGAGATGGAGTCAGCTAATGTTGTCCCGACTAGTTACGTCACGTTTGTGGCATTTCATCTGAAGGATTCAGCCGTTCAATGGTGGGAAAGTCATATGCGTGTGCTACCTGCTGGGACTGTGACCACTTGGAAAGAATTCCAGTAAGCTTTCCGTGCATGGCACATTCCTTGAGGTCTGGTGGACCAGAAGAAGGAGGAGTTCCTCAAACTTAGACAAGGGACGACAACTGTTGTTGAATATCGTAGGAGATTCCTTGAATTGTCTCTCTATGTCGAGGATTATGTCGACACCGACGCTCGCAAGCAGGAGAAATTGCGTGAAGGATTGCATCCCGATATGAAGCTCGCACTTGCTGTTAATGATTTCACAGACTTTGCGACGCTCGTCAGCAAGGCATTCCAAGTTGAAACTGCTCTGGCTGATCACCAGGAATCCCTCAAGCGTACTCGAGAAGTTGGCCCATCCCTGGGACGGCCCGCTCAGAAACTTTGAGTCTGGTTCCCGCACAATGTCCATCACCGACCTGCTGCAACCCCAAGGCCGTCTTATGTTGCACCTCGTCTGCCTCCACCGCCGAGAAAACTGACAAGTCGTGCTACAAAGACCCATGCTATGGCTCCTCCCCTTATTGATGAGTTATGCGGCAAGTGTGGACAACCAGGGCACCTTGCTCCCGAGTGTCGCCCGGTTCAGTCTC
Organism: Bromus sterilis; assembly: GCA_950022295.1. NCBI lineage: Eukaryota > Viridiplantae > Streptophyta > Magnoliopsida > Poales > Poaceae > Bromus > Bromus sterilis. The sequence continues at coordinate 267,692,502 of OX465597.1, read as the reverse complement.
AGGAGGCACCATGTCCCCCTGCTAGTCCTAACAAGAGCTGTCGAAATCTTCGTCTTAGAAACCGTAATGCCAAACATTCTGCAGTTGTTCTTGGCCGTGTCAATCATGTCGATGCTGAAAAGGCTCAGAAGGATCCCTCTATCATGATGGGAACCCTCCCTGTTAATTCAGTACCATCTTCCGTTCCGTTTGATTCGGGATCGTCACATTCCTTCATGTCTGAGGCGTTTGCACGTAAACAAGGCTTGTCATTCGACAACATGTACCCTCTGCTAGTGGTCAGTTCTACAGGATCCAGGTGGGAGACCTCGATGATATCCCACAACAATCATATGACAATTGGATGCTTAGTGTTCACTACTTCACTCATAGCCCTCAAGGCTACTACCATTGACGTCATTCTTGGTATGGATTGGCTGAAAGCGTATGATGCTCACATTCAATGTGGCACTAAGATAGTTCAGCTCACTCACCCTTCTGGTAAGAAAATCCTGTACTCAGCTCGAACAACTCAGCATGCAGAGAGCCAGATATATGCTCTGAATTCTCTGAACGCTGCACCTCTCAAAGGGATCGAAAACATTCCAGTCATTTGCGATTTTCCATATGTCTTTCCGGAAGAACTACCGGGAATACCCCCAATCAGAAATGTTGAATTCATCATCGACTTGAAGCTAGGCACTATTCCTATTGCCAAGCGTCCTTAGAAGATGCCGCCACATGAACTCCTTGAACTTAAGGAGGAAATCGACAAGGCACTTCAGAAAGGATTCATTCGCCCCAGTTCCTCTGCTTGGGGAGCACCTTCACTCTTTGTCAAGAAAAGCGATGACACGAACCGTTTGGTCCAAGATTACCGGCCTATCAACCAGGCAAAAATACAGAACAAGTATCCGCTTCCTCGGATCAACGATCTATATGATCAACTTGCTGGATCTACGGTGTTCTCAAAACTCGACTTGAGGTTTGGTTACCATCAGATCCGGGTCCGTGAAGAGGATATTCCGAAGACCGCCGTCATTACTCGTTATGGTTCATACGAGTACACTGTCATGTCCTTTGGCCTAACTAATGCTCCAACCACTTTCTCCCGATTGATGAACTATATATTCATGGAATACCTCGACAAGTTCGTCGTGGTTTATCTAGATGATATTTTGGTATACTCCAAGAATGAAGAAGAACATGTTGAACACCTTCGTCTTATATTGGAAAAGCGTCGAGAACACAAACTCTATGCTAAGTATTCTAAGTGTGAGTTCTGGCTTCCCGAAGTAACCTACGTTGGTCATGTGATTTCCAAGGATGGCGTTGCCGTCAACCCAAAACATATTCAGGCTATTCTTGACTGGACTCCTCCCATGACTTTCAAGCAAGTCAGAAGTTTCCTCGGACTCTCTAGCTATTACCGACGTTTCGTCGAGAAGTTCTCCAAGATTGTTAAGCCTCTGAATAATCTGCTGCACAAAGGCGTAAAATTCGAGTGGACATATAAATCTCAGGAAAGTTTTCAAGATCTCAAGGACAAGCTCACTTCTCCCCCGGGGCTTGCTCCCCCTGATACCAAAAAGGACTTCGTGATATATTGCGACACGTCTCGTCAAGGATTAGGCTGTGTCCTAATGCAAGAGCGCAAAGTGATTTCTTAGGGCTCTCGTCAGTTGCGTTCTCATGAAGATAAGTATCCAATGCATGATCTCGAATTGGAAGCAGTAATTTATGCATTGAAGCTGTGGCGACATTACCTCGTCGGTAATCGTTGCGAGATCTACACCGACCACCAAAGCCTGAAGTACCTATTTACTCAGCTAGACCTGAATCTCCGCCAACAAAGATGGCTCGAGACAATAGCCGATTTCAACATGGATATTCATTATACTCCTGGAAAAGCTAATGTGATGGCCGATTCCTTGAGCCGCAAAGCCTACTGTAGTGAACTTGAAGTTCAAATACAACAACCACTTCTGTATGAAGAGCTCTGCAAACAGAACATGGAGATTGTTCCACAGGGATATGTGAATTCCTTTGTTGTCGAACCAGACTTATACAACCGCATGAAGTTTGCACATAAATGTGACTCTGACATTCTGAAGATTAAGCGGTATGTCGCAAGTGGAAAGCCCTCATCCTTCCCTATTGCCGATGATGGTACGTTGTACTTCAAGGTTCGGCTAGTGGTCCCCATAAACCCAACCTGAACTACACCCCGCATGTCATGAAAGAAGCTCACGATACCCCTTTGTCGATTCACCCTGGTAGTACCAAGATGTACCAAGACATTCGTCAGCGGTACTGGTGGTCTAACATGAAACAAGACATTGCTCGTTATGTTGATGAATGTGACGTTTTCCGTCGCGTCAAAGCCGAACATCAAACACCTGCTGGAACTCTGCAGTCACTTTCTATTCCTGAATGCAAGTGGGACAAGATTGAAATGGACTTCGTCACTGGCTTTCCCCGATCACAGAAGGGTCATGATGCTATCTTTGTCGTCATCGACCGCTTCTCCAACGTTGCTCACTTTCTGCCAGTCAAGGAGACGATCTCTGCTAGTTAGTTAGCAGACTTGTGTGTTTCCGGAATTGTTTCCCTCCACAGTATTCCGTTGGAGATCAGTTCAGACCGTGGTAGCATTTTCACCTCAAGATTTTGGGATAGTTTCCAAAAAGCTATGGGCACTCACCTAAATTTCAGCATCGCTTATCACCCCCAGTCACAAGGCCAAGTTGAACGAGTCAATCAAGTGCTTGAAGACATGCTTCGAGCTTGTGTCATCTCATTCGGTAAGAAATTGGAGGAATCTCTTCCATTTGCTGAATTCTCGTACACCAATAGCTATCAAGCTAGTCTGAAGATGGCACCCTTGGAAGTTCGGTATGGATGTAAGTGTCGAACCCCTCTGAATTGGTCAGAAACTAGGGACCAAGTACTCATTGGTCCGGATAGTATCCAACATGCTGAAGATCAAGTTCGCGTTATCCGTGAGCATTTGAAGACTGCTCACTCCCGTCAAAAGTGCAAATATGACCGTAAGCACAAGGAAATGGTCTATCAGCCCGGCGAACAAGCTTACCTCCGCGTCACTCCCATGAGGTGCACTCATCATTTCGGGATGAAAGGCAAGTTATCTCCTCGCTACATCGTCCTGTTCTGTATCCTTTCCAGGGGTGGACCCGTGGCATACCGATTGGAATTGCCATCAAACCTCTCTCAGGTCCACAATGTCTTCAACTTGTCGCAACTTCGTCGCTGCTTCAAGGATTCTATCCGAGCAGTGGATCATGAAATGATGGAATTGCAACAGGACTTGTCTTATCAAGAACATCCGAGCCGCATTCTTGATCAGTCTGAACGTCGAACCCGCAACAAGGCAATCAAGTTCCTCAAAGTTCAGTGGTCGAATCATTCTGAAGATGAGGCCACTTGGGAACACGAAGATCGTCTTCGTGATGAATACCCGATCTTTTCACCTCCACCGCTTAAATTCTCGGGACAAGAATTCTTGTAGTGGGGGAGATTTGTAACACCCTCACTGTCATGTAACATTAATCATTTTGCTAATGACAATTACTATTGTTAAAGCATTCCTTGATCATCATGAATTAAATCAAAATTCAAAACCCTTTTGAATTGATAATAAAAACAAAGTGCAAAATAAAACTTTTTCCAAAAATTGTGAAACCAATTTTGTTAAATACATAAAAATCAGTGGACCATGTTAAACCAACCTTTGGTATTTATTGCAATAAATAGATATTACAAACAATTCAAACCAGTAGCAAAACAACCCCATTTATCAGTTGCAGTTCAAAAATAAATACTAAATGATTTTAAAAAATGCCCAAACTTTTTGTGGCACTGCTACATAGTGCAACGCAAATTTAGAAACAAGTTTCATCATTAAAAAATCATTTGCTTGATGAAATAATTTAAACAGAACAAAAACTCAACAAAATACAGAAAATGGAAATCTTTTAAAAAACGCCCAGGACAAGGCCCACCCCGGGCCCAGCCCACTCCCCCTCCATCTTCAACCTCCTGTTCACCACGGGGGTCGTGGTGCCCATCCCGCGGCTGGCCACGCCGTGGCGGCCATCCGCCGGCTGACCAACGGGGATAAAGTCCCACTCTTCCGCGCCCCTCGGGAACCCTAGCCCGCCCCCTGTCCATTCCCCCTCGCCCCTTCTCTCCTTGCTCATCCCCCACCGCCCATGGCCGCTGCCGGCGCCGCGTCGGCTGCGTAGCCGTGGCCACCGGCTACGTCGTCGGCCAGGAGCAAGTCTAGGAGGCTCGCCGGGCTCCACCATGCCGATCCCTCCCGTTGATTCGAGCCAGGACGCGCCGCTCCGCCCGCCATCGCCGCCAACCTTTGCCATGGGCGCCGCCTCGTCGGCGACAAATCCGTCGACCCCCACGCTTCCCTGTGCCTGTCACCTCCCCGCCGAGTTCTCCGTGAGCTCCCACTCACTCCCCATCTACCTGCGCCCGGTTGTTCAATCCGGTCACCAGACCCGCCGAAGCCGTGACCAAGCCGCCGTCATTTTCGTCCGAGATCTCGACTCCGGCCATCCCAGGGCAAGCTGTGCCACCATTCGACGCGTCTTGGAGTGCCAGACCGAACGGACCCAACCGCGCATCCTCTCGTGAGCTGTGGCGAGCACACGATCACCTTTTGTGAGCTCGGCCTCGCTGACGTCTTCTCAGGTGCGTGGCTGAGTTAGCCCGTGGGTTACCTCCCACTTACACATGGGGCTCGCTGGATTAGCTTAGCGCTAATGCCCCCTCTAATTAACCCCCTAACCCACTGACCCTTGTGTCCCACCCCCACTGTTTGAATAAACTAAATTGATTTTGTCTAATATAGAGTGTGACATGTGGACCCAATATGATGTTTAATTAGATAAATAATTTTAATAGTAATGTGTGGCTGACAGGTGGACCCCACTGGTCAGTTGACCAGTCAAAGGTCCAGCCTATGACAAGGTGGCCCCACATGTAAGGTTTGACCAGTGAACCCACTATTATGGATAATGTTTCTTTTATTAATAGAAAGAATTGTAGAAAATGATTATTAATTGATTTAAACCTAGAAAATTAATATCTTTTAAACCGTAAGTCGGATTGAAAAACTTTATACGTGAAAATTGATCAGAAAAATATTAAGAATACGGATACGCTACCCGTACCACACCACACCCCTCTAGCATACCGAACACGAGACATTCCCCCTCCGGTTGCACTGTCCGGTAATCGCCTAGAGCCGGTAAAAATTGTCGGTTAAATTCCCGTTTCGTCTGCAACGTGTATCACTGCATTAGTTCACCTCTAGCTTAACGTATTGCCATATCTTGTATTTGTATTGCTATTATTGCCATGTATTTATTGTTTGTTTCCCCTCTCTTATTGTCCGGTAGTCCCGACGACCGCTGCCGGTGCCCCTGTGATCGACTGCGTCGACGACGACCGTACCCCTACCGTCGAGCTTCCAGGCAACCTGAGCCATTTTTCTTCCCCAGATATCACCTATCTTTTCAATACATTTCTTGCACTAGGCATTGTTGCTGCTGCTGCTATGTTACAATCCTATTCTATTGCATAGCTTGTTTTTGTCGCCCTTGATGTACCTTCCTTTATCCTATGCTGCCTATATATATATATATATATATATATATATATATATATATATATATATGTTATTCAACACTGAGCCATGCGCATTGTTAGTCAATTAGGATTAGATAGCAGGCCGTGATCACTCTGGGAGTGAACGCGAATACAAATATTATAACTGCACAAGTACAGTACAATGCAGACACCGCCAAAGGCCCCTACCTCGGCTCTGCCGAGCTACATCAAGTGTGAGCTATCGAAGAGTAATCCTTGTAATCCACTCGTTGCTGACTCTGTATAGGCGACCTAGGGTCCTGAACAACGTTTGTCCTTAAAGGTAAGAGTCGGGTGACCCAACGGTGCCTGCGAGAGGTATTATATCGGGACGACAGGACATGCGGATACCATCGGGCTTGGTCCTTGCTCGTTGGCCGTGAGATACCAAACCAAGAAAGTCGAGCTCCTCCAGGAGCACACACGAGACAAGGTAAGGAGACGGTTCACCTTGTCGGTAACCGCAGAGCTTTGACGGGAAGACAGGGCAAGCACCGATGTACTGGTGGTCCTGGCTGCTGTCGTTGTCCGTTGTGTTACTAGTCAGGCAACGATAACGTTTGTCTGCGAGATAATAATAAAATGCTTAACTGGGTCAGGTGGATGACTTGAGTGGGTCAACGTGCCCTATACGCACTACCTCCACATGGGATTACGGTGTGGGCCCTCCGCGTTGTGGTCTCTTTCGAAAGTTCTGAAAGATGTCCAATTCACCATTGCGGCCGCGGTGGATCATGCCACCCAGTTGGGGGGTGGTGCTGGTATCCCCACTGCGCGCAATGACCCAGAGTGCGAGGGGCGAAGGCCCAAGACCCCCTTGCGCTTAGGACTTTAGACCGACGGGGACCTCTCTGATGAGCCGTAGGATGGGCCTCGGCGTGTCGGATAGCCTCGGTGGGGCATTCCCTAACAAGGTGTACACCACCCTGGAGATCCGAGCGTGTTGGGTAATAGTAGTGCAGCCCCTGCAGGGAAGATAATCTATTCGAATAGCCATGTCCACGGTAACAGGAAGCTTTATGCTGAAGCCAGATCCTACTACTACAAACTACTATATTACTAAACTGTTGGTTCCGGGTTTTCTTCCTCGCTGGGAAGTCGAGGAAGGGATCTCGGAGACATTGCTAATTATTAGAACTTACTATTATACAAAGATGCAACAACTTCTGCTGCATTGTTTTTTTTGAAGCTTTCAAACTGAAGGGTAAAGCACCCCCAACATTTTATTACCAGGAACACAATATTTACAAATGTACAGTAAAAGCTTCAAAAAAACACCTCTCAAGGTGGAAGGAAGTCAATCCATCTAAGCAAGAGATCCTTAAATCTAGGCTTAATTCTATAACTAAGCAAGGTTAAATCATGAATGAAGCCAACCCTCCACTTAGCAAAAGAAGGCCTTACATGCTTAAAACATTTATTATTCCTGATCAACCAGATGTTCCACCAGGCAGTAAACACCACTTCAGCGAAGAAAGGTTTATTGAAAGACTCCTTGGCGCTCTTGGCAATCCGAATCATGTCACAACCATGGCTCCAATCAATTTGCAGGTATGCCCTTACTCTAGCACTGAAGTTGCACTGGAAAAAGAGGTGATCTCTGGTCTCCAGATGTTGGGTATGGCAAAGCACACACTCAGGACCATCCTGGATGTTCCAGTGTCGTCTGATAAGCATATCCTTTGTATTGAGACGATCCATGATAACCAGCCAAGCAAAAACTTTGGTCTTTAGGATGCAACAGGATTTCCAAATCCAATTTAAAAGAGGATTTGCATGTATAGTATCATGCACCAACCTGTAGAACTTCTTAGGAGAGTATTGCCCTTTGCCATTCAACCTCCATGTCCAGCAGTCGTTTATTGCATCACCACTTTGACTTGGTAAGATTAGTTGCATCTCAGAGAGCTCCTGGAAGGCCTGTGCAGATAGAGGCAGATTGAAAAGCTCAGTGAGGCCAGCCACCTCCATGGCCTCTTTAACAGATAGAAAAGGATCCTTAGCAAAGGAGAACAATCTTTGGAACTTCTGAGCTAAAGGGGCATTAGTGTTGGAGACCCAAAAATCACTCCACAGCAAAACAGAGTCACCAAGACCAACTTTAACCTGGGACACAGCCACAAAGGTAGCCATCAACTTGGCCACATCTTTCCACCAGAATGAGCCACCGAGCTCAGTAGCATGAGGCACTCTTTCATGGTAATAAGAATCCCATACAAGAGAGACCCAAGGCACATCCTCCTTGTTATAAAACTTATGCAGGTGTTTCATCAAAAGGGCTTGATTTTGTAGTTGTAAATTGAGGATGCCCAGACCACCCTTGTTCTTTGGTCTGCAAACTAGCTCCCAAGCAGCAAGTGATTTACCAGAGTCCTGTCCATACTTTCTCCAAAGACATTGTCCCTAGATCCTCTCCAATTGCTTGATGATACCAGCAGGAATGTGTAAAGAGCAAAGGAAGTAGATGGGCATGGAAGATATCACAGAGTTGAGTAGCTGCAATTTGCCCCCTTGAGTTAAAAAACAAGAACTGGCAGTAAGTCTCCTCTCCATGCAGTCCACTAAGGGAAGAAGATCCACAATTTTGGGCCTGGTAGGGCCCACAGGAAGCCCCAAATATGTGAAAGGAAGTTTCCCAACTTGACAACCAAAAACACTGGCCAACTCATCAATAGTGACCTCATCAATATTGATGGGGATCATGGATGATTTGTTGTAATTGATATCCAGACCAGTGGATTGGGTGAAATTTTGGAGTGCTTCCTTGAGTCTGAGGACTTGTGAGGGCTCTGCTGGCATAACCAGAATTGTATCATCAGCATACTGAACAATTGGAAAATCAGTATCATGGCATGGAATGGGCAAGCTGAGATGCCCTTTCCTGAGCAGATCATTGACAACAGATTGCAGAAGATCAGAAGCCAGAACAAAAAGCAGAGGGGATAAAGGATCACCATGTCTGACCCCCCTTTTGCATTTAAACTGTCTACCTGGGATGCCATTTAACAAAACAGATGAAGACCCAATGTCCAACAGTTGTTGCACCCAGATCCTCCATTTTAATGGAAAACCCTTGTGCTTTAAAATTTCTAGGATGGCATCATGCTCTATAGAATCAAAAGCTTTCTCAAAATCAATCTTGAGCAGAATTAGGGGTCTTTTGGAATGGTGGCACTGATGCAGATATTCTAAATTCCATGCAATACAATCTTGGATAGATCTCTCCTTGATGAATCCATATTGGTTTTTGTGAATGCATCTCCTGATGTCCCTCTGAAGCCTATTAGCAGCCATCTCGGTGATAAACTTAAGACCCACACTGTTGAGGGAGATAGGTCTGAAATCATTCACTGTCTCAGGAATAGGTTTCTTGGGGATAAGGGTGATGAAAGAGCCATTTAAACCTTCTAAATCAGCATGACCACTATGGAAATCCTCAGCCAACCTGTAAAAGTCATTGAAAATTATAGGCCAACAAGATTTCAAGAATCTGCCATTAAAACCATCAGGTCCAGGTGATTTATCAGGTGGCATGAACTTGATTGTATCATCCATTTCTTTCATATCAAAAGGTGCTACCAGAGCTTCCAGTCCATCCACAGGAACAAGCAGATCATCCAGGTTGCAGGTCATTACAATACCCTTGGCTACCCCCATTCTACTTTTAAAAGCAGACCAAAAGGCATTAGCAAGTAAATCATGAGAGGAGCAAGTAGTTCCATCAGCTAGCTAAAGAGAGGCAATTGAATTTCTTCTATGTCTCTCAGAGGCCATTGCTTGAAAAAACTTGGAGTTCTCCTCCCCCACTTTGACATATCTCTGAGTGCATATTTTCTTCCAGTACATATGTTGCCAATGTAAGATTTTCTCCATATGAAGCTTGACAATTCTCCTAAAATTAGATTCAGGTACAGTCAGCTTCATGAACTCTTCCAAACAGTCAAGTAAGAAAATGATCCTGTTGCACTTGGAGATAAGCACTTTGAAGTTAGAGAAGTTTTTCTGCCAATGTTTGAGTGCCCTTCTGAGTCTCTTGAACTTGTCCACAATTTTAGCCATATGATGAACTTTAGAGGACTCAGCATCCCAAGAAGATTTTACACAATCAAGAAAACCAGGCATCTCTACCCAAAAGTTCTCAAATCTGAAAATGTTAGCTTTTGGGATGGAGGTGTTGATAGATACTACACAAGGAACATGGTCAGAGGCAGTCTTAGCTAAGGGCAGCACTTGAGTTGCAGGGTAAGATAAAATCCAATTAGCAGAGGTAAAGAACCAATCCAGCTGCTCCAGCAGAGGATTGTCCTGCATGTTGGAGCATGTAAATCTTCTACCTTTCAGAGGGAGTTCCAGCAGCCCAAGATGACCAATTATCTCATTGAAGATGAACATGTCATTGACATCTCCACCAGGCAAATTTCTATTATCCAAAGACCTGATGAAATTAAAATCTCCAAGCAAAAGCCAATTAGCATCAAAGGGGATAGATAGGTGATAAAGCCAATCCACAAAAGTGTCTCTTTGCTGCTGCTCACAAGGGCCATATACATTCACCAGAGTCCAAGATTCTGCATTATGGGAAGAGGTGAACTGGATCACCATCCCAAAAGCTTTGGTATCAACCAACTGCCCATCAAAGATAGATGAATTCCAAATGGTCAGAATTCCCCCAGAGGCTCCTCTCGAAGGAACCACAGCAAATTGATCAAATATCCTGGGGAAAAAGGATTTAATAAAATTGTGGTCGACAATCTCACATTTGGTTTCCTGGAGGCAGACAACTGCACACTGACCATGCTCAATTTTCTCCCGCACTGCACTTTGTCGAGCTGTTGAATTGAGACCACGAACATTCCAACAAAGCACTTTCCAATCTCTAGTAGTTGTATAACTCATGGAGAGTAGTAGAAATGAAAAGCAGGATAACTATAAACATTACAGTTATCAACCAGTCACATGAAGAACACCACGGGCCAAAATGAAGCTGCCCAGGAACAATATCACAAATGGCTAATTTAAAGGCTTGCCAAACCCAGAAAACAAAATGGTAGCTAAACATCATCATCATCCTCCTGAGATGCAGATGATGGAGCTGCCATAAGCTTCTCCTTCGTCAGAAGAGATGGGTCGATCTGCAAGTCCGCGCCAATGGTCTGAATGACCCTGATAGGAGTGGGTGGCATCACCTGTTCCTCCTGCTGAGCTGGGACTTGGGCTTGTTCTTCAGACTCTTCCTCCGACACCAAGTGGATGGGCTTGGCCTTGGGCTTCTTCCATTTTGGAGCCATAGGGAGCTCTGCCAAAGTTCCCGCCTTGAAGCCATCCCGCTTGATTGCGCTTCTGGTGCAGCGCCTGACAGAAGTGTCAACAACGGGGGTTTCCCTCTTCTTGCGTCTTGGTGCTGACACCTTTGCTAATGGTGGGCTGGAAAAGGTGAGCTCCTTGGGAAACTCCACTGCAGGCCTTGAAGGAGCCGAAGTAAGTGAACCTGCATCATCCGCAATAAGAGTAATCGAAAGCTCCATGGAACTCTCATCGAAAGCCATGCTCCAAGATCTCTTGGAACAGAGCAGAGGGAGAGCCGGAAACATGTTCAGGCTTCTGGGGATCTGCAGGGAACAAAGTTCAGGCATCACTCTAGAGAAAGCCCTGCTCCATTGCATCTCAGGGGACAATTCAGGCCCAACAACAATGTTGATCATCCCCACGAACACTTGTTGTGGGGGAATAGGGGGTGGGACATAGGGAACCAGGGCCAAAATGGGCTCCTCCTCAGCTGGCTGCTGTAGCACAAGATCCTCATCATATGCAATGTTGACAACTTCCAAAACCGGTTGTTCCACCGATTCAGAGGGTTCCGGATGGTCTAGCACCATGGACTGTTGGTCTTGATCGGAGGCGTCCTGTTGGTCCTGGTGCTCCGGCTGTTGGTCTGCAGCATCACCACAGACTGCATTTCCCCAACCCGGGGGGTCTTTGGGGGCTGGAACATTGTCAGGAGCTGGTGCAGGGACTTCGTTCCAACCAATCACCGGGAATTGGGGAAGCACCCATGGGATGTTATCTGGGACAAGCTCCCCAGGTAGAGGATGTGGGTTTCCATTGAGCGGCATGGGGTCCTCATCTTGCGGCATTTGGTTTGCCCAGTCCGCTCCCAAGATGTAGCAGGCAACCGTCCAGTTAACTCTGTTTTCTCCCCATTCAGCATAATCACCAAAAACCACATCCCTTGGAACCAGCTCATTGGAAGGGAAAGACACATGTATAATCGAGCGCACCAAATAAGGATCATCAGAGTTCCAAGAATGAAATTTACCAAAAGTATTAATGGCCTCTGACAGGTTCTTGGTGTTGCGGTAATCAAGAGGTACTCCAACCAGCATGAGCCATCCCGTACGGAAATCATCCGCACCACGGAAGCCAGCACCTTGGTCGTGGTTGTAGAAGCGCACAAATCTATCACCGCCAAGATCAAAAGAAGGATGCTGTGTGAGAGTGTACCTAACAGCCGCATCCCGAACTTGAAAAAGCCCCACTCCAAGAAACCATGGCTGCACCGAGCGGACCATAATGCCGCGGGCCTGAAGGAAATCCGCTACCTCTTCACGGGCTGGCCCCAAAGCTTCAGGTGGAGGCGGCGACATGATCTCTGCCACCATGAAGTCCTCATGGCGCCTCTTAGGCCTCGCCCTAGCAGTGACAAAGGTGCGCGACAGACGATTGGGCCCACCGTCGACGATAAGATGTCCAGCGGGGAGATACCGATGTGGTTCGAGCTCATAGACCGCCATGGATGCCGAGATTGGGGTGCAGCGAGATTAGGGAGAAGCGGCAAGATCGATTGGAGGCGGCGAAGCGCAAGAGGCAGGTGGGGTTTTCTCCTCGGAGACGTTTGGGAAGGGAAGAGAGGTGGCGCGAGTCCCAATATTAGGGGAAGAGTCTGGTGTGTACTCAATGGGATGTTGCGTGTGAATCGGCCTCCAGACGCGTCCCTCTCTACGTGCAATCGCATCGCAGTCCCGTCTACGGTGGACCACGCGGTTGCATGCCATGCAGAGGCGTTTTGACGGGCAAGACGATGACAAGTGGCCCTGAATTTTGCAGATAGAGCAGGTCATGATCCGGGCCTCCATGTCATCCACCATAGCTTCAAACGCATCCGTAGAAGACTCGCCCTGCGTGGTGGATGAGGAAGCCTGCACCGAATCTTTTTGTTTCTCCTGTAGGGCAACTCCAGATATGGAAACGTGCAGATTGCCCACACTAGGCGAGGCACAATGGTTTAAAGATGGCAGTAGAGTCCGTTGCACCTTATCAGGTAAAGAATCCTTATCACATGCGGAAGATCCGGGATCCGCCATGGAAAGCGGAACTGTTCCAATTTGAATCACCGGCGTTGCCACCGTCCGGTGAAAAACCAATGGCGGCGATGGCGGAGGACATTCGTCCGGGAGAAGATCGTAACCAGCTTGAACCAAATCTTTACGAGCCTCGGGATGCACACGCATATTATAGCTTTTGCAGGCCTCATAGTCAATTATAGTAGCAAAACGTGTCGGGACCCGGGGTTAGCGTATGTAATTCCAGTCACGATACAATCACATGGAGAGCCGAGAGCCGTACCCACTTGTCTAAGCAGACAAGGCCAAGCACAGAACGCTCTCGGAAAGCATCAAACGTGAGGGGCATCCCATCCAGGCCGGATGATCAACTGAGATGGGTCCTCAACGTCCGCTCACAAGTCTAAATGCTTATGGGTGGTGAATCCCATACTCATAGACAAGTCGCCTCAACCATGTTATCGATTGGATCCTAACTCTTACATAGACTTACTCCAGCCCGATCACTTAGTCGGGGTCTAGGGCGGGCTCGATCATACAACAAAGTGTGCACGTGACAGAGTCACGAGAAATCGCATCGCGATGCCCCAAGCTGCGCACATCTAAGGGCCACTTGGTGTATAAAAGACCGCCCGCCAGATCACAACTAAGGTCTCGAAAATCTATACTAAGACATGCATGTTATAAACATACACGCAGCACACATGCCTAGTATGAACAGCAGGTATCATCACATAACTCTACCAAGTACTCTTTATAGATATACACATAGAGCATACAAAGATCACATGTCTGTGATCACATTACATCATACAACGGAAGCAAATTAGGTCTGAGTACAGACAAGATTAACAAATGGCTTAGAGAAGCCTTGTACAACAAACATGCCCTTCCACGAGGGACCAGACTGCTGTCTGGGACTACGCTACCAAGGTCAACGTCGAGCTTCAGGTCGGTGACTCCATCGGGGTCTGGGTTTCCATCTAAAACATAGAATAAGCAAATGTGAGTACAAAGTCGTACTCAGCAAGACTTACATCAGAACTACACTACTCATGCTCAAGTATCAAGGTAAAGGGAGGTGGGGTTTCATCATGCAGAAGTGTCAGCTTTGAATTGGCTAGTCCTGAACTACGATTACCAGACTTGAGGTAAGAAGCGTACACGAGTCCACTACATCTCCAACCAATTACACCACTATGGTTTCTTCCTCGACTTCCCCACGAGAAAGCACACCATAGCACTCACACTTATCTTGGTGTCTTTTAGAAGTATCCAGTTCAAGTTGTCTAATAATCAGGTACAGGTTCCAAGTAGTCCTTAACCGCGGACGCGGCTATTCGAATAGTTTTGTTAACCTTGCAAGGGTGTAAAGTACACACACATGACCATCGGTTACCGCCAGGTCTCGCCACCGTTCAAGAGGTGACAGCGAGGATGGTCACCACGACACTTCGCTCACAACCGGTCTATTCCAGGAGTCGACTATCTGAGTTTGCCTCCGCTCGAGAGCCCGGACGGATCAACGAAACGGACTCAAACAATGTAACGACCCAATTCACATAGAATCGGAGTCTCTGTGGTCAAGTGCTAGTCCCTGGATCAAGCTCGCTAGCACACACAGTATAACAGTTGTATATCAAAGTACAAGTGCAACATTATCACATCGTATGATACAAAATTCAAAACAAATAACAACTTGCATAGCTCAAGGCTAGCTTATTCATTATAACGATAACGGAAGGAAAACTAGTAGCGAGGAGTCCCATCAACAATCCACAAGCGACATGCTGAGTGTAGACTCGTAACCCTATCATAACACACTAATCTTCTGAGAAACCTGCAACACGAAGGTTACAGCCCGAACATGGGTCAGTACATATGATTTGTACGGCAAGTAACACAAGTGGTAAAGCAATCCTACAACTAAAATCAAAACAAGAATAAGAATCAAGCTTGGTTAGTTGTACATAAAGTTTGTATTCACCTACTTCTACTTACTACTCAACATTTTTATCAACTCAAGTTAATATTGACCCACGACGCACAACAGCTAACTAACCGCCTATGAGAGCCCTCGGGATCATAGGATTTCTAATGGCAGCCATGAGAGCCCTCAGGATCATGCCTTCGTGAGTATTGTAGAGCCCTCAGGATACAATTGCACACGTACCTCCGATTCGTGAACATCATAGAGCCCTCAGAATACGATGCCACTACAAACACGTTCGTGACCGTTACAGAGCCCCAGGATACAACATCACCCTATCGTGAACACTGTAGAGCCCTCAGGATACAGTGCCACTACCTAGACCCATAGTGAACATTGCAGAGCCCTCAGGGTGCAATGCCACACAAACAAAACGTAAGTGAAATATCACAGAGCCCTCAGGATGTAACACCACTCTACAGTACCTCAATCGCAAGTTACTATTTTACTGATAATAATGTTTTCACAACACTTGAATAACACAACAATTCCTCCCATGTTTATCATTGCAACAGTAAGCATAAATCACATAGCACAAGAAATACTAAAACATAACAACGTTGGATACATTGATCAATCAAAACACGTGGCTATCCTACCAGGTTACGGCCAGTAAAGTTACTAGCCAGTAAAGTACTTGTCAAATAAAAACCAACGCAAAAAAAAACGGCGCAAACGGGCGCACCGGTAAAAAGTTACGGCTGCCGGAAGTTCAAATTTGGATCAGCTTGGGATCCAAATTTAAATACTTCAAACTTCTGTAACACTAGGTCTACTGGCTAGAAAATTTCTACCCGGTCGCAACGCAACTGGAATCACTCGATTCCGAGTTACGGTTAAAAAGTACTCGCGAAAACGGTTTCGGGTGAAAAACGGGGGTACCGGGGGGTTCTAATGTAAAAAGGACTGATACATAAATAAAAATTTTGTCAAAAACGCGATCGGGTCCCTGGACGGTTTTGGATTCAGATTTGAAAAAAAAATTATAGCGTCTTCAACCTCACGCCACGGCTGGCCACGGGAGCCATGGCCACGGGCTTGAGCTCCGGGCTCCGGCCAGCGGGCGCGCAGGGGCGGCCGACCAGGGGCGCTCTGGCCCGGAGCGCGCGGCGGCGGAGGCCAGCGCGGCCAGGGGGCGGCGGCCTGGCTCGCGGGCGCGGGCGCACGGCCATGGCGGCTCGCGGCTCGGGCTTCGGTCGGCCGACCGTGGCGGCGGCGGCGGCGGCCAGGGTCGGCGGCGCGGCTACGGCGGGGCACGGGGTCGGGCACAGCACGACGGCGGGTCGCAAATTACCTCGAAAAAAAACGCGAAAAACGCACTCCGGCGATGACGTCGGCGGTGGCGGGTCCCGCGGATTAGATTAGAGCTAACCCTAAACGCTGGCGAAAATAAACTTAGCCCTAATCGGGGCTATTTATAGCCAGCCCCTAATCCCTCTTTTTTTTTGTAAATCCGAAATAAAAACAAATTCGGTCTGCTGGAAAAAAATAGACCAGGCCCATTAGGCCCAAAATGATATTAGAAAAAACAGGGGAATTTATTTTAAAATTTCATCTTCGCCAATATTTTTAAAACAGTAAAATTGAATTTTTGGCTTGACCAAAATAATAAAATAAAATAAAAACTTTTCAACTTATTTTTAAATACTTTTCTGGCATTTTAAAAAATATCGAAAACTCCGAAAATTGATTTAAAAACTTTTCCAGAGCATAAATAAATTCCAAAAAAGAATTTTAGAAAATATTTATAACTCCCAAGTAAAATTAAAAAGTCTCCCAATAATAATTTAAACTATTTTCCAACAAATTAAAAATGGGGATAAGTCCTTTTATATCCTCTCCAGCGAACTGCCATGTGTTGAAAAATGTTTAAAAATATTTTAAAAGAATTCCAATAAAGATTTAAAACATTTCCCAAACTTCAATATGTTGAAGGAGTCATATTACCTTCTCTCATTTTATTTTGTTGGTTTTGTTTTTAAATAATAAATTCCAAAACACCAACGGTGAATATTAGGGAAAGTCATTTTATTCCCTCTCTCTTTAATATTCATTTCAACACAAAAAGTTTTAAGTTCTAGAGAAAATCGAACACATCATGCAACAATCATTATCTATTTAATTTTATTAACATTCCAAAATTCGGAGAATTTTGGGATGTTACACACTACCACCCTTAAAAGGAATCTCGTCCTCGAGATTCGAAAAGGCTAGAAAGAAAGGTTAGGGTTCGGGTCTTCATGACAGTCAGTCGATCCTCCGACTGTCCAGGGTGCTACCACCCTTAAAAGGAAAGCGACTTAGTCTTCAAAAGCTTGCTCCCTCAGCGAGCTCCTCCATTTTACGAATCCACTGCTCCACCTTCAGTCGCGACATCGCCCCAGAAAAGGCGAGTCCTACTTCATACTCCATCTATTAAGCCCATACGACAGGGTTAGGGCAAAACTATAACACTGACAAGAAAACCAACTAAGGTAACACCAAGCATATACACTCAACAAGGAAGCGACAAAAACACCTACGTTCGACAGTAACACTCAACAACAAACAATACAGTCACAACAGTCAAAACGCCCAAACAACACCTAGAGTAAGGTCATATGTACAAGACATACGATCTCATCATACTACGCGAAAATTCTTTCATCTAACTTCACCTAAAAGGTGGTGGTCTGATTTTAAGCTTCATCCTTCTCAGCTAAGCTGATCTTAAAGGTTCCTCTCACAGTGTCAAACTTATTGACCACCGTAGGTTATTCCTTCTAGTCCCGATAATCATAACTCCAATTGATCCCCGAGGGTGATGATGTTCTTCTCAAATGTCTTGTCTTCCAAGGTATAAACAACTCAAGGGTATTCATAGTAAAACAAGATGAGAAGTTTTAGAAGGTGAATAATAGATGAGAAATACTAGTGAGAGAGTAAGAAATCAAAGAGTGATAAAATATTTTTTGTTCCTATGGATTTTCTATCCATTTTCTAGGGTCACCAACCTACAGTCAACACACTGCTCTGATACCATCTGTAACGACCCAATTCACATAGAATCAGAGTCTCTATGGTCAAGTGCTAGTCCCTGGATCGAGCTCGCTAGCACACACAGTATAACAGTTGTATATCAAAGTACAAGTGCAACATTATCACATCGTATGATCCAGAATTCAAAACAAATAACAACTTGCATAGCTCAAGGCTAGCTTATTCATTATAACGATAACGGAAGCAAAACTAGTAGCGAGGAGTCCCATCAACAATCCACAAGCGACATGCTGAGTGTAGACTCGTAACCCTATCATAACACACTAATCTTCTGAGAAACCTGCAACACGAAGGTTACAGCCCGAACACGGGTCAGTACATCTGATTTGTACGGCAAGTAACACAAGTGATAAAGCAATCCTACAACTAAAATCAAAACAAGAATAAGAATCAAGCTTGGTTTGTTGTACATAAAGTTTGTATTCACCTACTTCTACTTACTACTCAACATTTTTATCAACTCAAGTTAATATTGACCCACAACGCACAACAGCTAACTAACCGCCTATGAGAGCCCTCGGGATCATAGGATTTCTAATGGCAGCCATGAGAGCCCTCAGGATCATGCCTTCGTGAGTATTGTAGAGCCCTCAGGATACAATTGCACACGTACCTCCGATTCGTGAACATCATAGAGCCCTCAGGATACGATGCCACTACAAACACGTTCGTGACCGTTACAGAGCCCCAGGATACAACATCACCCTATCGTGAACACTGTAGAGCCCTCAGGATACAGTGCCACTACCTAGACCCATAGTGAACATTGCAGAGCCCTCAGGGTGCAATGCCACACAAACAAAACGTAAGTGAAATATCACAGAGTCCTCAGGATGTAACACCACTCTACAGTACCTCAATCGCAAGTTACTATTTTACTGATAATAATGTTTTCACAACACTTGAATAACACAACAATTCCTCCCATGGTTATCATTACAACAGTATGCATAAATCACATAGCACAAGAAATACTAAAACATAACAACGTTGGATACATTGATCAATCAAAACACGTGGCTATCCTACCAGGTTTCAGCATAAACATAACGACCTTCACATGCATGGAAACATAGTATATGCATAATCAAAAGTGAAGCTTAACCAAAAGTTAAACTTGCCTTGAACAGTGTTGAAGCAATCTAACACTTATTTCTGATCCTTTCTGCACTCCGGACAATCTACACAGTCAAACAATGAAGCATTCAACACACCATAACACAAAAACAATGCAACAACAAAATAACCAAATGAACAGCAAGAAAATCAACTAAACAATAGCTAAACTTAAAGTACTTGTCAAATAAAAACCAACGCAAAAAAAACCCGGCGCAAACGGGCGCACCGGTAAAAAGTTACGGCTGCCGGAAGTTCAAATTTGGATCAGCTTGGGATCCAAATTTAAATACTTCAAACTTCTGTAACACTAGGTCTACTGGCTAGAAAATTTCTACCCGGTCGCAACGCAACTGGAATCACTCGATTCCGAGTTACGGTTAAAAAGTACTCGCGAAAACGGTTTCGGGTGAAAAACGGGGGTACCAGGGGGTTCTACTGTAAAAAGGACTGATACATCAATAAAATTTTTGCGAAAAACGCGATCGGGTCCCTGGGCGGTTTTGGATCCAGATCTGGAAAAAAATTAGATTTTTTTTTCAGCGTCTTCAACCTCACGCCACGGCTGGCCACGGGAGCCATGGCCACGGGCTTGAGCTCCGGGCTCCGGCCAGCGGGCGCGCAGGGGCGGCCGGCCAGGGGCGCTCCGGCCCGGAGCGCGCGGCGGCGGAGGCTAGCGCGGCCAGGGGGCGGCGGCCTGGCTCGCGGGCGCGGGCGCACGGCCATGGCGGCGGCGGCGGCGGCGGCCAGGGTCGGCGGCGCGGCGGCTAGGGCGGCGGCGCGGCTCCGGCGGGGCGCGAGGTCGGGCACAACACGGCGGCGTCTCGCAAATTACCTCGAAAAAAACGCGAAAAACGCACTCCGGCGATGCTCTGGCGATGACGTCGGCGGCGGCGGGTCCCGCGGATTAGATTAGAGCTAACCCTAAACGCTGGCGAAAATAAACTTAGCCCTAATCGGGGCTATTTATAGCCAGCCCCTAATCCCTCTTTTTTTGTAAATCCGAAATAAAAACAAATTCGGTCTGCTGGAAAAAAAATAGACCAGGCCCATTAGGCCAATAACGATATTAGAAAAACACGGGAATTTATTTTAAAATTTCGTCTTCGCCAATATTTTTAGAACAGTAAAATTGAATTTTTGGCTTGACCAAAATAATAAAATAAAATAAAAACTTTTCAAATTATTTTTAAATATTTTTTAAATACTTTTTTGGCATTTAAAAAAATACCGAAAACTCCAAAAATTGATTTAAAAACTTTTCCAGAGCATAAATTAATTCCAAAAAAGAATTTTAGAAAATATTTATAACTGCCAAGTAAAATTAAAAAGTCTCCCAATAATAATTTAAACTATTTTCCAACAAATTAAAAATGGGGATAAGTCCTTTTATATCCTCTCCAGCGAACTGCCATGTGTTGAAAAATGTTTAAAAATATTTTAAAAGAATTCCAATAAAGATTTAAAACATTTGCCAAACTTCAATATGTTGAAGGAGTCATATTACCTTCTCTCATTTTATTTTGTTGGTTTTGTTTTTAAATAATAAATTCCAAAACACCAATGGTGAATATTAGGGAAAGTCATTTTATTCCCTCTCTCTTTAATATTCATTTCAACACCAAAAGTTTTAAGTTCTAGAGAAAATCGAACACATCAAGCAACAATCATTATCTATTTAATTTTATTAACATTCCAAAATTCGGAGAATTTTGGGATGTTACAAACAATGTAAGTGACCGAGACGCCACCTCTGGCAGATGGTTTTCCTGCCTCACAGGTGCACCCACATATCTATATGATGCAACCATTTCCTTTGTTCTTTTTCTATGCACATGTCAAATGGAAAGCCCGAACTAATGTGACTCCTGGACGTCGACACGGATCAAGGTACTAGGCCGAGAGGGGTCAGTGAGCCCAATGTGTGGTTGTACTCTTTGTCTTGGATTACCATACAAGAACTCGGTGCTTAAGGCGGTGTTCAGCGAGACAACCCACTTTGTACTCCTACACAGCCTCTCATCGTTCACCTTGTATTAGGGTGGATTCACCAACACAGTTTCACTTTCATCAACACCATGTTCACTATCATCCCGACTCACATCAAAAGCAACCTCACTGTAACACTAAGCATGCAATAAGCTGTAACAGTTGCAGGGGCCACATGATATCAAACAACTCCTATGTCAGCTAGGATTGTGGTTTGCTTACTACTGTGACAAGATGATAGGTCATGCAAAGGATATGGGTTCAACTATGCGGTAGAATCGATACAAAGTGATCTCCTAAACATGCATAAGCGAGACTGAGAGGGAATTGGGATTTTATAGACATGATCAATGGGGTTTGCTTGCCTTGCTGACGATACACGGGTCTTAACGGTGGTCTTCTCCTTCGGGGGTGATCACCGTCTCGGCAAAGCTGTTCCGGCACAATCATCAACAAAGGGGGACACAAATAAAGTACAATGCTCAAGCACATGTTAAGTTGTGACATGATGTAAAGGGTACTGATTTGTGGCAAATTCAATTTAATTGAAGTATATTGCATTTGGAATGAAAATTCAAACTTCAAATTTGAATTCAAATTAAGCCATATGCACATTTGCTACCGTTTCCCCATTTTAAAATGGTCAAACATAAAACCAAATTGCATATTCTTAATCCTTGTATTTTTCTGATAATTTTTCATATATTATATGTTTAATTTGGAGTTAATATGAATTTTCTATGATTTTTCAAAGTTCAAAGCAATTTCTGGAATTTCTGTAATTCTTTTAATTCTCTGGAAAATGTTTTAATGCGTCAGCATGACGTGGGGGTGACGTCACAGGGGCTCTGGCCAGTGGGCCAGCCCTGTCAGTGGGAGAGGGGCTAATCCCTCTCTGTTTAATTAACAGAGGGGTTTAGTGGGGGCCTAGGGCCCACTTGTCATAGACCCCAGGGTGATTAGCTGGGTTCATTAAGCCCTAATGGTTGGGCTCGCCGGCGTCATGTCGCCGGTGGCAACAGTGTGTGGCGGCGCTGCGCAAAACGGCGGCACATGCCACCATTTGGCACGCCAAGGCCACCAAAATGGAGCCCGTGCACGCGCAGTTCATCCCGCACGCACGGGGAGGCTCGGAAGTCGCCGGAAGCTTGTCGTCGACGTGCTCGGGCGGCGGCCGTAGCACGGGCTCGGCGAGGAGCTCGCTTCAAGGGGCAAGCTTGGAGCTGCGCTACCTTTTTCGAACCCTGGGATCACTAGGAGGACGAAGGACACCATGGGAGAGGCATAGAAGCACTGGAGCTCCAGCGACGATGTTCATGGCGGCGGGTTTCCTCTGCTCTCATGGCGGACAACGATAGAGTGAAAGGGTTAGGCCGTGCGATAGCTAGGGTGAACCAGAAGCTCACCGTGATTACAACGGAGGCGGTGGCGGGGTCGGAGAGGCTCTGTGGTGGCCGGAATCGGAGAAATCGCGCGGCGGCTCCGGCGAGGTCTCGGTGAAGCGTACGTTGGCCTCGGGTCGAATCAGCTCTCGATTCTTTGCGCAGAGACGAAAACGGGGATGACGAACAGGATGGACAACACGGCGAGGCTTGTCGTCGGCGGTGGCCGTGTGTTCTCGGCGGCGTCGAACTGCGGCGGTGCTCGGGTGATTGGGGAAAACGCGCAGAGGGCGTGAGAGGAGAGGGCGAGAGGGGGAAAGAGGAACGGGACGACGTGGGCGTTGCGTGGCATGCAGATGAGGCCCCGGGTGGCCTGGGGGTGCCTCGGTGGCTTGCGCGGCGGCGAGCTCGCCACCGAGGTGCTTGCCGACACCGGGCAAGACGACAAGGTGCTGGGGGTGGGCCTGGGCCGTGGTGTGTTGAGTTGGGCCCAAGGCCAAAGGGGGTGGGCTGGGTTTTCTTTTATTCTTTTCTTCTCTGCTTTCTTCTGTTTTTCTTTCTGTAATTTGTTTTGCCCCAAATAAAAATAGCAAGGCATTTTATAAAATCATGAAAACTTTTATGTGGGCTTATAACATATATAGCTAGCCACTCACAAGTTTTGGAGATTTTTTTAATTCAAACAATTTGAATTTAAATTCAAATTAGAGTTTAATTTAATTTCCAAGGCACCTTTTGAATTTTTGAATATTCCATGGGCATGGGAATGAACCCAAACCACTTTTAAAATGATCACCATCATTTATAGGAATTTTGCAAATATTCAAATGATTTTTGGAAAAAGATTTTTATCTGGCCATTTGAATTAAATTTCTCAGGGCTTTTCTTTTCCCCATTTTTGATTTTCTTTTTGATTTTTTCACATGATGCAAAGGGATCAAACAACCCTAGCACTTACCCTATTTGGGGTTGTGACAACTCGCCCCCACTCAAAAGAATCTCGTCCCGAGATTCAGAAGTCGTCGGGAGGAAGGAGGGGTACTCGGCACGGAGGCGGTCTTCTCTTTCCCATGTTGCTTCTTTATCGGAGTGATGTGACCATTGCACTTTGAGAAACTTGATCTTCTGACGACGAGTGACACACTCTGCTGAATCAAGAATACGAACAGGGTACTCTCGATAAGAAAGGTCATCTTGGAGATCAAGCGTTTCATGGTTGACTTCGCGGATGGGGTCCTTGAAGCAACGCCTGAGTTGTGACACATGGAATACATCGTGTACTCGGGAAAGGTGCGGAGGTAGTTCAAGTTGGTAGGCAACTTCTCCACGTTTAGCGAGAATGCAGAAAGGTCCGATGTAACGTGGGGCCAACTTGCCTTTGATACCGAATCGTTGGGTACCCTTCAGAGGAGTAACCCGGAGGTAAGCCTTCTCATCCAGATTTTAGCTTTCTTGCCTATGATGACGATCATAGTAGCTTTTCTGACGACTGTGTGGCTTTCAAACGATCACGAACAATGCAAACTTGATTTTCTGCTTCCTGGATCATATCCGGTCCAAAGAGTTGTCTTTCACCGGTTTCTGACCAGTTAAGGGGTGTTCGACATCGTCGTCCATAGAGGAGTTCAAAAGGAGCCATGTTCAGACTAGATTGAAAACTATTGTTATAAGCAAATTCGGCGAATGGAAGAGACTTCTCCCAATTCTTTCCGAATGAGATAACACAAGCTCTGAGCATGTCCTCCAAGATTTGATTAACCCTTTCAACTTGACCGCTAGACTGAGGATGGAAAGCTTTGGTAAAGGAGAGATGAGTTCCCATAGCATTCTGAAAGCTTCCCCAAAATCTAGAGGTGAAAAGGCTACCTCGATCAGAATTGATTACCAAAGGAACACCGTGAAGAGACACGATTCTAGAGACGTACAAGTTCGCTAACTGGCTAGCAGTTATAGACTCGCGAACGGGAAGGAAGTGAGCAACTTTGGAAAGTCTATCAATGACCACGAAGATGGCATCATTTCCTTTCTGGGTTTTTGGAAAGCCGGTGATGAAGTCCATACCGACTTTGTCCCATTTCCACTCGGGAATAGGCAAAGGTTGAAGTGTACCAGCAGGTCTTTGGTGTTCTGCCTTAATGCGACGACAAACAGCACATTCAGCAACAAATCGAGCAATGTCTCTCTTCATCCTGGTCCACCAAAATCTCTGGCGTAAATCTCGGTACATTTTTGTGCTACTGGGATGAATCGAGAGGGGTGTGTCATGGGATTATTTGAGGATGAGTTGCCTTAGATCCCTATTCTTAGGTACTACCAAACGATTTTCAAAGAATACCGTTCCTTTACTATCTGTGGAGAAACATTTAGCAACTCCGCTAGCAATGTTCTCCTTGATCCGGCGTACACCTCGTGCACGTCTTTGGGCAACTATGATTTGATCCTCAAGGGTTGGTTTCGCCACCAAGTTGAAAAGAGATCCACGAGGAACAATCTCGAGATTAAGTTTTCCAAATTCCTCATGAAGAAGTGGTTGATACTGTTGTAACATGAGGTTGTTACAATACGACTTACGACTTAGTGCATCAGCCATGACATTGGCTTTGCCTGGGGTGTAAGAAATTCCTAAGTCATAATCTTTTATCAACTCTATCCAGCGTCTTTGCCTGAGATTAAGATCTGGCTGTGTGAATATGTATTTGAGGCTTTGGTGGTCGGAATATATCTCACAACGATTACCAAGGAGGTAATGTCGCCAAGTCTTCAGGGCATGAACTACGGCATCGAGTTCAAGATCATGGGTAGGATAGTTCTCTTCATGTGGACGCAACTGGCGTGAAGCATAAGCTACCACATGTCGATCTTGCATAAGTATGCATCCTAACCCTTGCCGTGAAGCATCACAATAGATCTCGAAATCCCTTTTGGTGTCTGGAGGTGCAAGTACGGGTGCAGAAGTCAATCTTCTTTTTAGCTCTTGAAAGCTTTCCTCGCACTTGGGAGTCCATTGGAATTTCTTATCTTTCTTGAGGAGTTCAGTAAGAGGCTTTGCAACTTTGGAGAAGTTCTCAATGAAGCGGCGGCAATAGCTTGCTAGGCCGAGAAAACTCCTAACTTGCTTAACCGATTCAGGTGGAGTCCAGTCAAGGACGGCCTGAACTCTCTCGGGATTGACTGCAACACCTTTTGCAGAAATCACGTGGCCTAAGTAGGTCACTTCTGGTAGCCAAAATTCACACTTGGAGAACTTGGCATAAAGGCGGTGCTCTCTAAGATTCATCAATACCAACCTAAGATGTTCTGCGTGCTCTTCTTCGTTCTTCGAGTAGGTGAGAATGTCATCAAGATAAACTACAACAAATTTATCTAGGTACTCCATGAAGATCGAATTCATCAAGCGCGAGAATGTGGCGGGGGCATTGGTTAAACCGAAGGACATGACGGTATACTCGTAAAGACCATAACGAGTAGTGAAAGCCGTTTTTGGAATGTCCTTGTTTCAAATTTTGATTTGATGATAGCCTAATCTCAAATCCATCTTGGAGAAGACAGAGGATCCAGAAAGTTGATCATAAAGATCATTGATCCTGGGCAGTGGGTACTTGTTCTTTATCGTCGCTAGATTTAGCGGGCGATAGTCTACGCACATCCTTTCTGTTCCATCTTTCTTCGTTACAAACAAAACGGGGCAACCCCATGGCGATGAGCTAGGGCGGATGAAGCCTTTTGCCAACGAAGCATCAAGTTGGGTTTTTAGCTCAGCTAACTCATGTGGGGCCATTCTATATGGACGTCTGGAAATTGGGGCTGTGCCTGGTATAAGATCCACTATAAATTCTACACACCTGTCGGGTGGCATTCCCGGCAGCTCTTCAGGAAAGACATCCGGGAAGTCACGAATCACCGGAACATCTTCAAGGTCTGGAAGGGGAAGCACATTCAAAGTATGCATCTGGATTCTAGAGCTGGGTGATGTGTAGTCAATGGTCTGGCCTGAAGAATGGGTGAGTTTGACTGATTTGGCTTTACAATCAAGGAAAGCATTCTGCCTTGATAACCAATCCATTCCTAGGATGACATCAATGTCCAAAGACTCGAGGGCTATAAGTGAAGCAAGGAATACTAAACCCTCAATTGCAATTTGATTGCCATGGCTTACTCTATTAGTTTGCCACTTTGAACCAGGAGTTTGAATGATCATTGGAGAAAACATTTCTTCAAAAGAAAATCCATGCCGAAGTGCATAACTCTCCGACATGAATGAATGAGAAGCTCCTGGATCGAAAAGAACGGAGGCAGGAACATGATTGACTGGGAGTGTGCCAAGAATGACGTCAGAAGCATCAGTGGCTTCCTCAACGGAGATTTGGTTCACACAAACACTACTAGTGGATGAAGGCTTTGCTAGAAAGGCTTTGGTGGTTGATTTCTTTGGAGGCTTATGTCGAGAATGACGTGGTGCCATCAAGACCTGAGGGCATTGACGATAGTAATGGCCTGGAAGACCACACTTAAAGCATACCCTGTCTGAATTGCTAGGAGTGGGATTACTTGGCTGCACACCATCCTTCCGGGGTGGAATAATGTGTTGGGGTGGATGGCATATATTGGAGGTTGGTATCTGCAGAAAGTTTTGAGGTATGGCTCTGGTTGGAATCCAAATTCGGCGTTTCTGAGGGGCTGAACTTGAAGAAGGAGCAAGCTGAAGAGCATGCTTGTGAGACTCTTCGAACACTTCATTGCCATGCTCAGCTCTAAAGGATCTGTTGACTAAATCCTCAAAGGTGGCAAATTCGATGAGGTTGAGATCATAACGAAGGATGGGGCTAAGTCCCTTACGGAACCTTGCCTGCTTTCTGGCATCGGTGGTGATCTCATCTTGGGCATAACGAGCAAGACGGTTGAACTCTCTCACATACTCATGGATGGACATCTCTCCTTGGGTTAGGTTGCAGAACTCTTCCTTCTTGCGCTCCATCAACTCATCCAGAAGGTGGTACCCTCGAAAGGCAACACATAACTCTTGCCAAGTCACTAGGTGACCATCAGGCTGCATCGCAACATAGTTCTCCCACCATTCAGCAGCAGCACCTTCCAGAAAGTATGCCGCGAATATAACTCGATCATCGGGAGCAACATGTGCAGTGTCAAGCTTACGCTCGATGGAACGGAGCCAATCATCATCTTCAAGGGGCTCAGAAGAACATCGAAATACCGGTGGCTTGAGGAGGATGAAGTCCTGAATGCTCACAACCACATTACGATGATGGGCGGTATTCTGCTCGATGAGCTCCAGAAGGCGTGTTTGGTCACGTTGATTCTTCTCAGCTTCCATCATGATTTCCGCCGCAGAAGGCGGTGGTAGAGGTTCATCATCATTTTGATTCCGAACACGGTCTCGATTCCGACGAACAGCACTACGAGTTCCACTTGACATCCTGTGTGATAAAAATCAACAATCAGAACAGGTTCTAAGATGGAATCAAAGATAAGAGGACATGATTAGGAGGAAAAGATCATAATGCAAAGGAAAGATTCATAGAATCACGGGATAAATCGGGAAGCATAACGGCTACACCGGGATGGAAAATGAAACAACCTCGAAGAAATGGTACAGAACTTCTTCAAGGAACTCAACAACTCGAAGACTTTGGACAACCACAACTGTCCTACGGCTACAAGGAAGCACCCAACAAGATGTTCTAGTAAGACATAGATGAGCCTAGTCCTATCTTCCCGTAGAACAAGATGAGGGTGACTCGGAACTCAGATCGATGAGGGTAAGGAGAAAAAGAAGCCTTACGTTGTTCCCTTTATACCCAAGTAACTATATAGCTATAGAATGCTAGACTCGACTTCGACCAAGGGTTGATAAGCCTACAGACAGTCCTGCTCTGATACCAAGTCTGTCGGGACCCGGGGTTAGCGTATGTAATTCCAGTCACGATACAATCACATGGAGAGCCGAGAGCCGTACCCACTTGTCTAAGAAGACAAGGCCAAGCACAGAACGCTCTCGGAAAGCATCAAACGTGAGGGGCATCCCATCCAGGCCGGATGATCAACTGAGATGGGTCCTCAACGTCCGCTCACAAGTCTAAATGCTTATGGGTGGTGAATCCCATACTCATAGACAAGTCGCCTCAACCATGTTATCGATTGGATCCTAACTCTTACATAGACTTACTCCAGCCCGATCACTTAGTCGTGGTCTAGGGCGGGCTCGATCATACAACAAAGTGTGCACGTGACAGAGTCACGAGCAATCGCATCACGATGCCCCAAGCTGCGCACATCTAAGGGCCACTTGGTGTATAAAAGACCACCAGCCAGATCACAACTAAGGTCTCGAAAACCCATACTAAGACATGCATGTTATAAACATACACGCAGCACACATGCCTAGTATGAACAGCAAGTATCATCACATAACTCTACCAAGTACTCTTTATAGATATACACATAGAGCATACAAAGATCACATGTCTGTGATCACATTACATCATACAACGGAAGCAAATTAGGTCTGAGTACAGACAAGATTAACAAATGGCTTAGAGAAGCCTTGTACAACAAACATGCCCTTCCACGAGGGACCAGACTGCTGTCTGGGACTACGCTACCAAGGTCAACGTCGAGCTTCAGGTCGGTGACTCCATCGGGGTCTGGGTTTCCATCTAAAACATAGAATAAGCAAACGTGAGTACAAAGTCGTACTCAGCAAGACTTACATCAGAACTACACTACTCATGCTCAAGTATCAAGGTAAAGGGAGGTGGGGTTTCATCATGCAGAAGTGTCAGCTTTGACTTGGCTAGTCCTGAACTACGATTACCAGACTTGAGGTAAGAAGCGTACACGAGTCCACTACATCTCCAACCAATTACACCACTATGGTTACTTCCTCGACTTCCCCACGAGAAAGCACGCCATAGCACTCACACTTATCTTGGTGTATTTTAGAAGTATCCAGTTCAAGTTGTCTAATAATCAGGTACATGTTCCAAGTAGTCCTTAACCGCGGACGCGACTATTCGAATAGTTTTGTTAACCTTGCAAGGGTGTAAACTACACACACATGACCATCGGTTACTGCCAGGTCTCGCCACCGTTACAGAGGTGACAGCGAGGATGTTCACCACGACACTTCGCTCACAACCGGTCTATTCCAGGAGTCGACTATCTGAGTTTGCCTCCGCTCGAGAGCCCGGCCGGATCAACGAAACGGACTCAAACAATGTAAGTGACCGAGACGCCACCTCTGGCAGATGGTTTTCCTGCCTCACAGGTGCACCCACATATCTATATGATGCAACCATTTCCTTCGTTCTTTTTCTATGCACATGTCAAATGGAAAGCCCGAACTAATGTGACTCCTGGACGTCGACACGGATCAAGGTACTAGGCCGAGAGGGGTCAGTGAGCCCAATGTGTGGTTGTACTCTTTGTCTTGGATTACCATACAAGAACTCGGTGCTTAAGGCGGTGTTCAACGAGACAACCCACTGTGTACTCCTACACAACCTCTCATCGTTCACCTTGTATTAGGGTGGATTCACCAACACAGTTTCACTTTCATCAACACCATGTTCACTATCATCCCGACTCACATCAAAAGCAACCTCACTGTAACACTAAGCATGCAATAAGCTGTAACAGTTGCAGGGGCCACATGATATCAAACAACTCCTATGTCAGCTAGGATTGTGGTTTGCTTACTACTGTGACAAGATGATAGGTCATGCAAAGGATATGGGTTCAACTATGCGGTAGAATCGATACAAAGTGATCTCCTAAACATGCATAAGAGAGACTGAGAGGGAATTGGGATTTTATAGACATGATCAATGGGGTTTGCTTGCCTTGCTGACGATACACGGGTCTTAACGGTGGTCTTCTCCTTCGGGGGTGATCACCGTCTCGGCAAAGCTGTTACCGGCACAATCATCAACAAAGGGGGACACAAATAAAGTACAATGCTCAAGCACATGTTAAGTTGTGACATGATGTAAAGGGTACTGATTTGTGGCAAATTCATTTTAATTGAAGTATATTGCATTTGGAATGCAAATTCAAACTTCAAATTTGAATTCAAATTAAGCCATATGCACATTTGCTACTGTTTCCCCATTTTAAAATGGTCAAACATAAAAAAAAATTTCATATTCTTAATCCTTGTATTTTTCTGATAATTTTTCATATATTATATGTTTAATTTGGAGTTAATATTAATTTTCTATGATTTTTCAAAGTTTAAAGCAATTTCTGCAATTCTGTAATTCTTTTAATTCTCTGGAAAATGTTTTAATGCGTCAGCATGACGTGGGGGGTGACGTCACAGGGGCTCTGGCTAGTGGGCCAGCCCTGTCAGTGGGAGAGGGGCAAATCCCTCTCTGTTTAATTAACAGAGGGGTTTAGTGGGGTCCTAGGGCCCACTTGTCATAGACCCCAGGGTGATTAGCTGGGTTCATTAAGCCCTAATGGTTGGGCTCGCCGGCGGCATGTCGCCGGTGGCAACAGTGTGCGGCGGCGCTGCGCAAAACGGCGGCACAGGCCACCATTTGGCACGCCAAGGCCACCATTTGGCACGCCAAGGCCACCAAAATGGAGCCCGTGCACGCGCAGTTCATCCCGCACGCACGGGGAGGCTCGGAAGTCGCCAGAAGCTTGTCGTCGATGTGCTCGGGCGGCGGCCGTAGCACGGGCTCGGCGAGGAGCTCGCTTCAAGGGGAAAGCTTGGAGCTGCGCTACCTTTTTTGAACCCTGGGATCACCAGGAGGACGAAGGACACCATGGGAGAGGCATAGAAGCACTGGAGCTCCAGCGACGACGTTCATGGCGGCGGGTTTCCTCTGCTCTCATGGCGGACAGCGATAGAGTGAAAGGGTTAGGCCGTGCGATAGCTAGGGTGAACCAGAAGCTCACCGTGATTACAACGGAGGCGGTGGCGGGGTCGGAGAGGCTCTGTGGTGGCCGGAATCGGAGAAATCGCGCGGCGGCTCCGGCGAGGTCTCGGTGAAGCGTACGTTGGCCTCGGGTCGAATCAGCTCTCGATTCTTTGCGCAGAGACGCAAACGAGGATGACGAACAGGATGGACAGCACGGCGAGGCTTGTCGTCGGCGGTGGCCGCGTGTTCTCGGCGGCGTCGAACTGCGGCGGCGCTCGGGTGGTTGGGGAAAACGCGCAGAGGGCGTGAGAGGAGAGGGCGAGAGGGGGAAAGAGGAACAGGACGACGTGGGCGTTGCGTGGCGCGCAGATGAGGCCCCGGGTGGCCTGGGGGTGCCTCAGTGGCTTGCGCGGCGGCGAGCTTGCCACCGAGGTGCTTGCCGACGCCTGGCAAGACGACAAGGTGCTGGGGGTGGGCCTGGGCCGTGGTGTGTTGAGTTGGGCCCAAGGCCAAAGGGGGTGGGCTGGGTTTTCTTTTATTCTTTTCTTCTCTGCTTTCTTCTATTTTTCTTTCTGTTATTTGTTTTGCCCCAAATAAAAATAGCAAGGCATTTTATAAAATCATGAAAACTTTTATGTGGGCTTATAACATATATAGCTAGCCACTCACAAGTTTTGGAGATTTTTGAAATTCAAACAATTTGAATTTAAATTCAAATTGGAGTTTAATTTAATTTCCAAGGCACCTTTTGAATTTTTTAATATTCCATGGGCATGGGAATGAACCCAAATCACTTTTAAAATGATCACCATCATTTATAGGAATTTTCCAAATATTCAAATGATTTTTGGAAAAAGATTTTTATCTGGCCATTTGAATTAAATTTCTCAGGGCTTTTCTTTTCCCCATTTTTGATTTTCTTTTTGATTTTTTCACATGATGCAAAGGGATCAAACAACCCTAGCACTTACCCTATTTGGGGTTGTGACAAAACGTAAGGTTTTGGACTTAGATGGTCCAACTTTCATCGCCGACTTCTTTGGATCCACACGTAGTGCGTTCATCCCCGCCTGAGCACGTTTCTTGGATGGACTTACCAGTGTCCATTCCTCCTTGCATTGCTTCTGCCATAGCTTGAACTCATAGATCCATTGAGGTCCTCCATAATTCTAAAGATAAAAATAACAAATAAACTTTGGAGAGACAAACTTCCTGCGCTTGGTATCTGCTGCATTGTTACTTTATGCTTTATATAAACTATTGGTTATTCTCTACTCATGCTGCATGACTCGTCGGAAGATGCAAGTCTTTGATAGGCCTAGCTTCTCTTCCTTGTTCTAGTTTTCTGCAATTCAGTCCACTATATACAGCCTCCCCTTTCCATTTGATACAAATGCATAAATGCTTAGTAGCGGACGTAAGACTCGCGGGTATGCTAGATACTCACCCTTGCTTTATTTCCCCCTTTGTTTTATATACCCGACCGGTTGCTGCCATCAGACGTTGGAGCCCAGGAGCAGGAGATTCCAGGAAGAGCCTACTACGACGTCGAGTTCCCCGTCGACCAGGAGTAGTTCGGTGGATCCCAGGTAGGAGGCCTCGCCTTTTCGATCTGTATCCCTGATGTTATTTGTGCTAGCCTTCTTACGACAAAACTTGACTAACTATGTCTATACTCAGATATTATGATTGTATAACTTATGTTTTTGAATCCTCGTGATTCCTGGTCTATAATATCAGTTTTATTTTATTTGTGTCTAGTGTTGTGCTGTGATATTATCATCGTGGCACCCTGATTTGGGTCGTGTACCCTGCGTGTATGAGTACTGTACACGACTTGATTTTAGGGGCGTCCCAAGTGCTAACCACGTAGGCCGCTGCAAGGGCACTTGGTCTTCGACCCACCTCGGCTTCTCCACCGACGCAACGGACCTCGGTGAGACCTCCTCCTCCGCAGGGAGGCCACCCTCCGCCTGAAGATTGCCGGCGTAGGGCGCCCACGACAGCGGTTAACGGGAACGGGTGGGGATGGATTCGGGTCAACTAGTCGTGAGCCACCCCCTTCCTCCCTTATCCACCTGCTTAAGCGGCACCCGCGCTGGGCCAGGGCTGAAAGGTCTAGTGGGCCGCATCCCACTATAGAAAAAAAATCACACGAGCATAGGCTAATTTACAGGAAAAAAGGAATACATATTTTAGGGATTTCTTTGCATTAATCCAACTATCAGTACTATTTAGTACTTCCTCCATAAACTAATATAAAATGTTTTAGATCACTAGTTTAGTTATCTAAAACATCTTATATTAGTTTATAGAAGGAGTATTTGTTAAGTTTTAGCCTTGTATATTTGGGATTTTAAAATATAGATCCAACTACTAGTGTTGTAAATAAATAAATGCTTTTTCTGTTTTAGATTCTATATTTATTATTATTAGAAGTTATACTTAATTTTATTGTATATTGTTCTTTTAGATAATTTTATATCGATAAATATATTATATGTTCAATGTGTATGCACTTTGCAATCCCTATAACATATACACATGGTACAACATATTATTTTGAAATGGAGATCCTTATCAATTTATCATCAGTTAAGTCCTAAATGCCTAAAAGAGCAAAATATTAACTTATTCGAATTGAATTGATATGAAAAATTGAATTGATCATCTCAAATTTATATATGGGGGCGGAGGAGGGGGGACTGTAGGAAAGGGGGAATATATTTCAGACAGAGCGGGTGGTGAAAATTTGCGCGAAAATAAAAATGTTACGGGAGATTTTCATATCTCAGACGATTGATAAAACAAGAATCGTGTGAGTTATCTCCCGAGTTGAATTTTGGGAGTCATCGGTGACCAACTCGATGCATCCATCATCGACAACATATTTTTGCAAGAACTTGGGCAACTAAATAAATACAATATTTGCTTAAAAAATAATTACACACATGATCAGTTCATACTCAATACATAATTAACTAAACCAGAGCTTGTTCGGTTTCATTGGGGTTTAAAGGGGAATATACGAAACATATCAAATCCCCCCTCAATCGCTTTCAAACCATTCCAATCCTCTCAAGGAGAGGTTTAACCGAACTAGACCAAGGGGTTACATTGTTCATCAGGTTAATTAGCTAAACGTCACAGAATTAACTAGCGGATTGACTGCACCATAGAAATACTCTCTCGCCTTGTTCATCATCTGATCTCGCACAGAGGGATCTAGATCTTTCTCTTTGTCCACCATTTCCGTGAACAAGAGAAATGCATCATCTTTGTGCATGAAGGATTTGAGATGGGAAATGACAGCGACAGCGGCCAGATCGGCGTGCTCGGCAACGCTTCGGGCCACATCCGTCTTCTTTTGATCTACGACCTCCTTGAGCCTGGGAGATTTAGAGGGATTTACCGCGGAATCATAAGCTTTAGTGGCCTTGACTTTGCGCTTCTTCGCAACATGGGCAAGCGTATCTGCCACCGCCCATCTCTCAGCGGCGTCGTAGTCTACGTTAGTCGCTTTGCTGGCTGCTTCATGCAAGAGAGCCACTTCTACCACCGCGGTCTTGGTGGCGTCAGCCCAGACATTGGCCTGCGTCGATGCTATTTACGAGCCCAAGCTCAAGATCTCCCCGATGACCTCCTAGATGACCATGGTCGCATTGGTGTTCTCTGCCTCCCTCAAGATGGTTGCTGGCGATTGATAAGGCACTGGTGGTGAGGTCGGAGGACTAGGCGAGGTGGATTGAGAGGTTATGGATGCGATGGGAAGAACGAAGAACTAGGATTTGGGGGCGGCGAGGGGGAGGAGGGGTAGAACATGATAAGTTTGAGGGGGTATTTATGAGGCTTGACCATTAGCCAGGTTTTTTTATTGGACTTTTGTGTTTTTGATTTTTTTTAAAATGTTAAATAAGACAAAAAAGTTGAAGCTTGGCGTGGTGCAACGATTTGACTTCATAATGTAGTGGTAAGTTCTTTAGATGGTTTGGAGAGTGTTGTCATGTAGAGTCTTCACAAATTGAACCATCTTCAATGAAGTTTCATGGTTTCGAGAGAGAACCGTTCAAATTTTCTTCATTGTTTGTAGATATTTTTTTTCTATATTCAACAAAGATCATGGAATCATTACCGTGCAAGTTTGGCATCTTTCGGGCTTCATTTGCTATATTTAAGATATTTATTGCATTTTCTTTTTGTTTTATGTAAGTAATTCAGTTTTGAACTATATGTACATAAATTATCGTAGAGAAATGGTTAGAAAAATCTCTCTTATGGTCCACATGTGGATGCCTTATGCAGAAAAAATCAGAAGGGCAATATGTAAAAACATTGTGTGGAACCACTTCAAAAAGGGACTTCATGTTTAAAATAACAGAGAGATTAAATCCCCCAGCCACTGACACTGTGACCCCACATGTCAGCCCCCCTGACGTCACAGAGACGTCATGCCCACGCAATAAATCGGTTTTCTAATTAAAAAGAAATCATAAATTGGCAGAAATTCATTTAAACTTCAATAATTCATAGAATATTCATTTTAACTCCAAATTAAACAAATATTATATGAAAAATTATCATAAAAATGCAAGGATTATGAATATGCAACTTGTTTCTATGTTTGACCATTTTAAAATGGGTGAACAGTAGCAAACATGTATATGGCATAATTTGAATTGGAAGTTTGTATTCACATTCCAAATGCAATACAGTTCAATTAAGATGAATTTTCCACAAACCAGTAGCATTCACATCATGGAAATCTATATCACGTGCTTGTGCATTCTATTTCAATATTGTCCCCCCCCTTTGTTGATGATTGTTCCGGTAACAGACTTTCCGAGACGGAGGTCACCCCCGAAGCAGAAGACCGTTAAACCCGTGTATCGTCAGCAAGGCAAGCAAACCCCATTGATCATGTCTATAAAATCCCACTTCCCTCTCAGTCTCGCTTATGCATTGATTAGGATGATCACCTTGTTATTGATTCTACCGCATAGTTGAACCCATATCCGATGCATGACCTATCATCTTGTCACAGTAGTAAGCAAACCACAATCCTAGATGACATAGGAGTTGATTGATATCATGAGGCCCCTGCAACTGTTACAGCTTATTGCATGCTTAGAGTTTACAATGAGGATACTTTTTATGTGAGTCGGGATGATAGTGAACATGGTGTTGATGAAGGTGAAACTGTGTTGGTGAATCTACCCTAATACAAGGTGAACGATGAGAGGCTGTGTAGGAGTACACAGTGGGTTGTCTCGTTGAACACCGCCTTAAGCCCGATTTCTTGTATGGTAATCCAAGACAAAGAGTACAACCACACATTGGGCTCACTGACCCCTCTCGGCCTAGTACCTTGATCCGTGTTGACGTCCAGGAGTCACATTAGTTCGGGCTTTCCATTTTGCATATGCATAGAAAAAGAATGGATGGAAGGTTGCATCATATAGATATGTGGGTGGATCTGTGAGACAATGAAACCATCTTCTCAGATGGCGTCTCGGTTGCCTACATTGTCTGAGTCCGTATCGTTGATCCGACCGGGCTCTCTAGCGGGATCTACCTCAGATAGTCGACTCCTGGAATAGACCGGTTGTGAGCAAAGTGTCTTGGTGAACATCCTCGCCAGCACCCCTTGAATGGTGACGAGACCCGGCGGTAACTGATGGTCATGTGTGTGTAGTTTACACCATTGCGAGGTTAACAAAACTATTCGAATAGCTGCGTCTGCGGTCATGGACTACTTGGAACCTGTACCTGATTATTAGACAACTTGAATGGATACTCTAAAACTCGCAAGATAAGCGTGAGTGCTAGGGCGTGCTTCCTCATGGGGAAGTCGAGGAAGTATCCATAGTGGTGTATTGGTTGGAGACTTGGTAGTGGACTCGTGTTCGCTTCTTACCTCAAGTCTGGTATTCGTAGTACAGAACTAGCCAAGTCAAAGCTGGCACTTCTGCATTACAACCCCACCTCCCTTTTCCTTGATACCCGAGCATGAGTAGTATAGTTCTGATGTAAGTCTTGTTGAGTACGATTTTGTACTCACGTTTGCTTATGCTATGTTTAGAGATGAGACCATGGACCCTGATGGTGGCCTCTACCTCGAGCTCGACGCCGACTAATGTCGTATAGTTCCAGACAGCAGCCTGGTTCGTTTGGATGGTCGTTGTATTTTCTTTCAAGCTTCTTAAGCCATTTGTTAAACTTGTCTTTCCTAAGACACAATTTGCTTCTGTTGTTGCTTGATGTAATGTTGGATCACATTCATGTGATCTCTTCTTGTAATACAACTACTATGTCTGCTCAGTTTAGCACATACAATAAAACTATGAGTTTGTAGAGTTCATGTTGTGTTACCTGCTGTTATACACTTGGCATGCATGCTGCGTGTATGTTTATATCGTGCATGTCATGTGTGGGGTTCGATAGCTTAGTTGTGCTCTCGCCGGCGGTCTTTCTTACACCAAGTGGCCCGGAGATGTGTGCAGCTTGGGGCATCGCGATGCGATTGCTCGTGACTCCGTCACGTGGCACACTTCGTTGTACGATCGAGCCCGCCCGAGACCCCGACTAAGAGATCGGACTGGAGTCTGTTTATGTAAGTGTTATGATTCAATCGATAATATGGTTGAGGCAACTTGTCTATGAGTATGAGATTTCACCACCCATAATCATTTAGACTTGTGAGCGGACGATGATGACCCATCTCAGTTGATCATCCGGGCCTGGATGGGATGCCCCTCACGTTCGAGCTTTCCGAGAGTGTCTTGTACTTGGCCTTGTCTGCTTAGACAAGTGGGTATGGCTCTTGGCTCTCCATATGATTGAGTTGTGACTGGAATTACATATGCAAATTCCGGGTCCTGACAATTTAAGTGATTTACTACGTTTTACTTTCATTTTATGCAAGTAATTCAGATTTGAACTATAGTTACATAAATTATTGTAAAAAAATGGTTAGACAAATCTCTCTTATGGTCTTCTACACATGTGGATGCCTGATGCAAGAAAATCAGAAGGGCAATATGCAACAACATTGTGTGGAACCACCTAAAAATGGACTTTTTCATTTCAAAAAATAATGAAAATATAAAATAAGTCAGAAATAGCTCAAATTTGGCATGGTTTAGAGATTTGACTTCATAATGCAGTCTTAAAATTTTGAGATGGTTTGGAGATTGTTTCCATGTAGAGTATTCACAAATCGAATCATCTCTGATGAAGTTTTATAGTTTCGAGAGGAAATCGCTTAAATTATGAGAGATACTTGACGTATCTTCGTTCTTTGCAGATGATTTTTTCTTATGCTCAACATTGACCATGAAATCATTATTGTGCAAGTTTGGCATCTTTCGGGCTTCATTTGCTATATAGAAGTCATTTGCCGCATTTTATTTGCATTTTATGCAAATAATTCAGATTTTTACTATAGGTACATAAATTATTGTAGAAAAATAGTTAGACAAATCTTGTTTATGGTTTGTGCACATGTAGATGACTTATGCAAAATAATAGAATGGCAATATGCAAAATAATTATGTGGACATTTTTTGCAGTGCAATTTTGGGATCCATCTCACACAGTTGCAGAACAGTGCAGACGATGACATATGGGTGGGCTTCATAAATAAAGTCCCATCACATACAAGAAACCCTCCCCGCACTTTAGCAGTTCCTCCATCCTCATTCAGTACTACGCCAGAACCCTCCCAATAGCTCAACGTCCACCGTCAGCTGTCCTCGTAGGCTACACCAGCCTCGAAACATCATTTCTCGTCGCCGCTCGTCAATGCCCGACATTTATACACGGACCGTCAATCACCGCCTCCGATCATCAACTCCCATCGCCGCCGGTCGACGCCACCTATCTCATCACTGACTATCGTCATTGCTCTCTGCGTGAGGCCACTTCAGCTAGATTGGGGGTTTTCTCATGGAGAACCAGGCAAGGGAAATCTCCACACTCACCTCTTCTAGAGCATAGGTCCGCCCAGCTATCACTGCTAATGCCCATACCGCAATCGTTATGTGTGCCCACGAATTTTTAAGCCTGATTCAAGAGGTTTTTTCTCCTTTGTAGTGCCCGAAGTGTCTGGACAGAGGAAGTATGTGTGGCCTCGGCCAGACTGCCCAGTTCTTTCATACCACCCTTGAAAATTACTTTACTGATTGCACGGTATGTTTGGGGAGCACTTTAATTAGTAAAAGCACGTTATATATCTAATTTGGCTAGCTAATTATGTCTTACCATTTTTTCATCAATACATACCTTGCTTTGGAAGAGATGTTTTGCTACAAATGTTTGGCATTCCATTAAATGAATCCTCCATTACTGAGGTCACAATGCAGCCTAACCATGGATATGCATTCCACCTGAATAACGATGAAGAAGAATCGTATTTTGATGGGCGTGATTTGCAAGATTTTGTCACATGCTACCTACTGGAGCCTGTCACTAAAGTTTTATTCGATACATCACGACTTGATCTTATCATCCATGTGACCTTAACCGACGAGATCCATCCATGGATTCATAAATGTTATTTTTCTTTTAATTTCGTGCATATGGTTACCCCTTAGCAAATTTGTTTTTTTGACTATATGTACATATATGCATGTTTTGCACTTTTGATTTGTGATGATTGCTGAACTATTTATAATTATTGGTGGCATGTAGGTTATTTTCAAAAAGGATATGCTATACGCGAGTTAATCAACCATATGTAGTTTATGAGTAATTCAATATTTCACTGGCAAGGCACAAAGTATCCCATAGAGTTTGCTGATAAACTCCAACAAATGTGTGTGATTTTCAAAACTCGATTGAGAATGCGATTATGTACGCCACTGCTGCATACCTTGAACAAAAGAAATTGTGTCACCAAAATGCTGGTAATACACAATCTTATATGTTACATATTTATATGTAATGGCATAAAACTCTTGCTAATTCATAATGTTGAAATTGGTTTGTGTTTTTTGCAACAGATATTCCACGTGAAGTTGTTCCCGAGTAGATACCCCGTCACACATGGTCAAATTACACTTTTTATTGGTTACAATCAGAAAGTGATATCAATGTATTCCTTCAACCGTCAAGATGGACACATTCACATTAATAACTGAGGGAATCCTAGCCATCCACCCATCTTGGAAAATCGGAGATAATGTTATGTTCATTCTCTACGAAGGCGTTAATGGAATTTTCTTGTTGATTGAGGGCATGCCACAATCAAGAGCGTACTAGTTTGTAGTGGTACGATTGGATTGTACATCTTCTTGCTCTCACATGTTGGTGTCGTTGTTAAGTACATATGTATCCTGCTACCCTTCTTTAAGTACTATCTAGCTAGTTCGTGTTAGCACTTATTTGTTAGTTACATACTGCTACTGCTTTTGTCAGTATGGGCTTGCTACTACTCAACTTAATTAAGGTTGAAACTTGGCATGCCGCCATTATTTTGACCCCACATAATGCCCGCATCGTTGTTAAGTATTAATTTTTTTAGTATCGTTCTACCTTTTAGAAGTAGATTTGATTGCCACGGATGCATCATCCTCAGTTCCGTGCACAACACCGACAACAGTGTTGATTTCACCTTGAGGGCACCCCACGAATGCATCATCCACAACTCCGCGCAATGAGTCGACAACGTATTTTCATCTCTTCCTTGGCCATACCGAATATAAGATTCTACTCTTAAAAGTTGCAATCAAGATTCCTTTTCACACTCTTCCCTTGGTGTTCAAGTTAATCGCTGGCTAGCGTCTTGATTTAGTGTATTTCTTTGTATTCAACTTTTGCATCACTCTTTCTTTGCCTTGCGAAGTACGATGGCTGAATGAACCCTCGTTTGCTCCACGCGAGCAGGGACTGGACACGGATGCCTGCGCCCGAGGTCAGTCCCGACATATTAAAGATACCCAAGAGACTGAGTTCTGGCTCACGGTCCTGCTCGCGTGCACGTCTGGTAACCCACAACTGCAGGGGATTGCAACAGTCTTCGCGGGTAGGTATAACCCAATTTATTGATTCGAAACAAGGGGAGCCAAAGAATACTTATAGGCCCTAGCAGTTGAGTTGTCAATTCAACCACACCTTAAAAATCACTAGACAAGATATAAGTAGCAACGGTGTGTTGATGGGTTTAGCCTTTAAGACTTCCCAATTACCAACACTACAAAGTAGTACCAACAAAGAGAGAAAAAGTAACAAGGAAGGCAATAAAGATGAAAGATGGACCGGGGTTCAAGGTTTCACTAGTGGTAACTCTCCAAGCAAAAAGACAAGTGTTGGGTGAACAAATTATAGTTGAGAAATTGACAAAATTGCACCAACTCTAGCCAAATAACAAACTAGAGCATCCTAGTCTAAGAACCAAATGTAGGCACGTGTTCCGTATGTAGTTGTACGCGCTTGCAATAAGAACTTTGCAGAACATATTTTGTCCTACCATCTCGCTACCAACAAGGCCAAAAGGAACTTATGGAGATTAATGTGCTCCTGTCAAATAGCACCGAAACAAAGCATTAACACTCTATGAACACATGTAATCCTCAAATTATAGCCCATACCCATTGGTTTCCCAAGCTATCACCATTGAGATCGCTGGTTCCGGACTATAACAGGTGCATACAACCATAGATAAGATCTAGAACAACAATTATATTCACGCAACCACAAATAGCTCTGATCTAAAATCATGCTACTCGTGCACTAGTAACAAGCATTAAGAACAAAAAATTGCAGCAACAATAATTCATAAATTTCTTAGGGCCAAATAACAATGTAACAATTCATCGGATCCCAACAAACACAACACCAATTACATCATGTGGATCTGAATCATGTAGGGAGGCTCATGAGAACTTTGTATTGAAGATCTAGGGGGAGAAGATACCACATGGCTACTGCCAAGAACCCATAGTCCAAGGTGGAACTACTCAAGAAGTATCATGGAACAGAAAGGATGTGCGTAGACTATCGTCCGCTAAATCTAGCGACGATAAAGAACAAGTACCCACTTCCTAGGATCAACGATCTTTATGATCAACTTTCTGGATCCTCTGTCTTCTCCAAGATGGATTTGAGATTAGGCTATCATGAAATCAAAATCCGAAACGAGGACATTCCCAAGACGTCTTTCATTCCTTCGGTTTAACCGATGCCCCCGCCACATTCTCGCGCTTGATGAATTCGATCTTCATGGAGTACTTGGATAAATTTGTGGTAGTTTATCTCGATGAAATTCTCATCTACTCGAAGAACGAAGAAGAGCATTTAAAACATCTTAGGCTGGTATTGATGAAACTTCGAGAGCATCGCCTTTATGCCAAGTTCTCTAAGTGCGAATTTTGGCTACCAGAAGTGACCTACTTAGGCCACGTGATTTCTGCCAAAGGCATTGCTGTCAATCCCGAGAGAGTTCAGGCCGTCCTTGACTGGACTCCACCTGAATCGGTTAAGAAAGTTAGCAGTTTTCTTGGCTTAGCAAGCTATTGCCGCCGCTTCGTCGAGAACTTTTCTAAAGTTGCAAAGCTTCTAACTGAACTCCTCAAGAAAGATAAGAAATTCCAATGGACTCCCAAGTGCGAGGAAAGCTTTCAAGAGATGAAAAGAAGATTGACTTCTGCACCCGTACTTGCTCCTCCAAACACCAAAAGGGATTTCGAGATCTATTGTGACGCTTCACGGCAAGGGTTAGGATGCATACTTATGCAAGATCGACATGTGGTAGCACACGCTTCACGCCAGTTTCGTCCACATGAAGAGAACTACCCTACCCATGATCTTGAACTCGCTGCCGTAGTTCATGCCCTGAAGACTTGGCGACATTACCTCCTTGGTAATCGTTTTGAGATCTAAAGTCATTGAGTACCTGTCCAGGCAGTTGAGGCTGCATGAGGTGAACTACCCTACACACGACTTGGAGCTAGCCGTTGTTGTGCTTGCTCTCAAGAGATGGAGACACTATCTGATGGGTCACCGTTGTGACATCTACACCGACCATAAGAGCCTGAAGTACATATTCTCTCAGAAAGAGTTGAACATGAGGCAGAGGAGATGGATCGAGTTGATCAAGGACTACGATCTGGAAGTCCACTACCATCCTGGCAAGGCCAACGTGGTAGCAGATGCCCTTAGCTGCAAGCCCTGCA
Organism: Bromus sterilis; assembly: GCA_950022295.1. Classification (NCBI taxonomy): domain Eukaryota; kingdom Viridiplantae; phylum Streptophyta; class Magnoliopsida; order Poales; family Poaceae; genus Bromus; species Bromus sterilis. The sequence goes on along the minus strand of OX465597.1, from coordinate 267,648,927 downwards.
CACTTAATGCAATGATCATAGAGGAGCAGCCATCCCTACACGAGGAGTTCGATAAGCTGGGTTTTGATCTTGTTACACCCGGTTTTCTTGCTCACCTCGAGCTGACTCCGACTCTATTTGATCAGATCAAGGAGGCACAGAAGGGACACGACAGTATTGAGGGAATCAAGAAGAAGATGCCCCTCGGCAAGGCCCCAAAGTTCACGACAGATGATGACGGAGTTCTTTGGTTTGATGGCCGATTGTGTGTGCCTGATGTGAAGGAGTTGAAGCTCACTATCCTGAAGGAAGCTCACGATACACCTTACTCCATCCACCCCGGAGGGACTAAGATGTATCAAGACCTGAAGGACATGTTCTGGTGGCACGGTATGAAGTGTGGGATTGCCTTGTATGTTGCAAAGTGTGACATCTGCCAGAGAGTGAAAGCAGAGCACCAGAACCCTGCAGGATTGCTGCAACCGCTCCGAGTTCCTGAATGGAAGTGGGAATAGATAGGCATGGATTTCAACACAGACTACCGAGGTCGAACAAGGGTCACGACTCTATCTGGGTCATCGTCGACCGACTCACTGAAAGTGCTATCTTTCCCTTAATTATATTTTGATGTTGATGACAATGTACATGTAGAGGACTAATCATGTTTGCCAAGTATATCTCAGGCTTTAGTCCTCGGTTCGTTGTGGTGGTGGATCAAGGACCATCTAATCATGTCAATATGCTGAAGATACGGATCCAATCCATGTTGAAGCGTAAGCTTTTCGGTTTATCTTGAGAATAGGGATCCCCGCACTATTAAGAGGGGATCAGTGGGTTTGTGTTTAAGATTTTCTCAAAGCTGATTAAAACAAAAACATCTCGACACAAAATTGGAACTCAAAAGTAAAAATCTGATCACTGCTTTCGGGCGTCCGACGAGCTTCGGACGTCCGACATTTCAAAGTTTCGAATGTCCGACAGCCATCGGACGTCCGACATCTCATGTCCTGTTTTATCGTAGGAAAGGTCAGTAGGCATGCAAAAATGTCGGACTTCCGACATGTTTCGGACGTCCGATCCCTCGGACGTCCGAACTCTGTCGGACGTCCGATGTGCTACTGACCCTTTTCTTATAATGTTGGTTGCTGCACGCATATCTAACACTTCAGACGTCCGACCTGGCTCGGACGTCCGACATGTGAACTTTCGGACGTCCGACACCTGACGGACGTCCGACACTTACACAACATTAATGCCCCAACGGCCATTTCGTCCCTTGGGCTATAAATACCCCCTCACTCCCACTTTTGAGGGTTGACCACTTCATTTACATACACCCAAGAACACAAGTGCTCCCTCTCACTCTCTCCCTCACAAAATCTCAGATCCCGGAGAGTTCCTTGAGAGTTCTTGACAGATCTTTCACCCAGTGATAGATCCACCCCTTCCCCATCTTCCAACCAAAGAAAATCGCGTTTTGAGCAAGCTTGAGCATTTCCCATTGATCTTGTTACTCTTGGAGGTTGGAGACTCCTAGGCGGGTAGGAGTTCTTCGGATAGAAATCGACCATGGTGATTACCCCCGTTGAGTTTGTGAGGGTTTGGTGACCACCTTTAAGGTCAACCGGTAGTGGTTTGGAATAGCCTTCATGGTGATATCTCAAGGGGAATAGAGTGAGCCTTCGTGGCGTTGGTGTGCCTTCGTGGTTTCACCCACTCTCTCCGAACGGTGAGTAGCTTCCCTCCAAGGAAGTAAACATCGGGATACATCGTTGTCTCCGCGTCATTCGATTATCCCTACTCTTTCCCCTTATTACTTGTGCTACCGTATTATTTGCCCCTCACTTCCTTTTGTTTATTGTGCTTATTTTTTATCTTGTCCCTGCTAAATAGACCTTGCAATTGTTAGGGACACCTTTATTTTCCGCACTATTGCCTAAAAATTGCTAAGTAGTGATAAAATTTGTAATAAGACCTATTCACCCCCCTCTACGTCTATCTCGATCCTTTCAATTGGTATCAGAGCCTCGTGCTCTATTCTTGTGGCTTAACCGCCCTACAGCGAGATGACCAAGAACGACATCCCCGAAAGTTCGGGTGCCAATGTGGAGGAGGTCACAATTGCTGCGGATGCCGCGAGTTCAGAAGCCGAGAGATTGGCTACCGAACAAAGGGCCGCCGCACAAGCTGTGTTGCCTCCTTCCAAGGGGCATGTTAGTTATGAGATTGAGGACCCCAAGTTGTTCACCACCGGAAATATGGAAAAATCCTTGCAAAAGGCTTTGGACAATCAAAGGAAGGAAATGGAAACCTCCTTTTCTAGATTGAAGGCTTCGGCGTCGGAGTCACAAACGTCAAGTGGTGCGGCCCCTAGGTCCCCACAAGCGACCTTTGTGCACCCCGGTTCCGAGGCTCCCGTGCAAAGAGGTGGTCCCTACCAACGGGACTATCCTGCTCCTAAGCTTGTGGAACCTAAGTATAATTTCAACGACAATCCGTCGGTACTAACCGATAACACTAACTTTTTGGATTGGAAAAGTCTTATGGCAGATTATCTTAGGTTTGTGTGCGAACCCATGTGGAACCTCATTGACTCCGGGAAAGACTATTATCCCGTTGATCCGAATAACCTTACTCCAAGTGAAGTGTTTGATCGACATCTCAACCATGCGGCTATTGGATTCTTGAAGAGAGGAATGGATGAGTTGACACTTGCACCATTTCTTCGTATCACCAATGCCAAGGAAATGTGGGATACCCTTCTCATTGCCAAGTCCGGCACCGGGTCGCTTCAAATGACAAGATATGAGACCGCAAAGAATGCATTGCACAACCTTCACGTGAAGAAAGATGAGACGCCCCAACAACTTCATATGCGTCTCAAGGTTCTCTCTGCTCATGTCCAGTCCTTCACATGTGAAAAATCTTTGGATGGATATCAAATCACCAACCGTTACCTTGTGGACAAAATGTTGAATGCTCTCATGGTGTATTCTCATCAAATGGTGTGGGAATTGAGGCGTATGCCCGACTTCTTCAAGATGACACCGGATGATGTGATTGCCACCTTCTTGCAATATGAAGAGCACCTAAAGGAGTCCAAGAGGCTTCTTGCCACATATGGTGGTCCATCCTCAAACCTTGCTCTCAAGGCTAGGCTAGAGGAGTTTGATGATGATGAGGAAGAAGATGAGTATGAAGATGATGATAACTCTGATGATACTCCCTCATATGATGATATTTCCCTCTTTGTGAAGAAGTTCACCAAAGGGGACTTCAAGGGAAGATTCCAAAAGAAGAAGACGAGAAATTTCTACAATTGTGAGAGACCGGGACATTTTGCAGAGGATTGTCCATATGAGAAAAGAGAGGACAAACCTCGATTTCCTCGGAAGGATGTTGCCAAGAAGCTCCCAAACCCTCTCAACAACAAGTTCAAGAAGAAAGCATTGTTGGCACTTTAAGGGTACGATCCCGAGGATGTTGGTGGTGTGGCCGGAGTTTCTCAAGATACACAAAAGACCTTGAAGCTCCTCAACAAGGAAGGTGAAGTTGTGAACTACAACTACATGAGTGACTACACCGACAATGCACACAAGTGCCTCATGGCCAAGTTGGTTGATGATGACACTCCCTCCTCCTCGTCTAAGATCAAGGTAACCCCTATTGATGAGTCCTTCATGTTCTCTTCCGAACCTCATGATGAATTTCATGATGCGGAAAGTGATGAGACTCATGCCATGTGTGAAGATTTGTTGTTTGCTAAAGTGAGAAAAATGATGAGCTCCGTCAAAGGCAACAAGCTCAAGATGTTTCAATTGCTTATGGATGTGATGAGTAAGCACTCCACAACCATTAAGGACCTTGAAATCCTCCTCACCGAGGAAAAGGAGAACTATACTCTCCTTGAGCGAAAAATTGACTTTGAGGAAGCTCGAAATGATAACTTGTGCAAAGTTTTTCACGCATCAAATGACTTAAATGACAAGCATGTTGCCTCCTTGAAAAAGGCTAATGAAATATGTAAGGAACTTGCTAATGAGATGAGAAAGCTTGTGGAGCTAAACACCTCCCTTTCTAAGGATGTTGAGGTGCTCACCGTGTCTCTCAAGACAAAAGATGAGGAACTCATCACCCTTAAGAAAAATCTTGAGGCTCACAAACTTGCTCATATAAAAACACTTACTAAAATGTCTCCTCCCACTATTGTGCCTATTGATGCTTGTGCTACTAACTCTTCCCTTGATCAAGCATCTCTCATTGAGGAGAACTTAGCTATTCATGCTCAACTAAAGAAGGGCCTCTTGACTTGTGCCCAAGGCGAGAAAAACCTAAGTGATGTATTAAGTCATCACAAGGAATCCAAGTACAAGTGTGACAAAGGATGTCACCCTTAGCAAGGAATCAACTCCCCAAAAGGTGATCTTTGTTCATGAAGGGCACAAGGACAAAGGTAAGAAAAGTGTTGATGTGGTTAGTGTTGGTAATGGGAAGGCCATTGGGGGCAAGCCCACTCCTAACAAGAAGAAGGAGAAAATGCCTCCATCCTATGTGCTCCGTAAGGAAAAGGATGGAGAGGTGTTTGCAAAATTCGTTGGGCCCCGTAATGCCTTCCGCTTATATACCATTTGGGTTCCAAAGACCCTTGTTACTAACCTTAGAGGTACCATTGCAAAATGTTCACCTCTAACCAAAGCTTAAAATCTATGTGTAGGATGCTATCTCCGGTGGAGTCAAATGGGTGATTGATAGTGGATGCACCAATCATATGACCAGAGAAAGCCGTTTTCTCAAGGACTTCATGGATGCAATTAAACCATACATGATCATTGTCTTTGGTGGTGGTTCCAAGGGAAAGGTACTTGGTTTGGGCAAGGTGGCTATTACAAATGACATGTCTCTTGCAAATGTCATGCTTGTCCAATCCCTTCAATACAATTTGCTTTCCGTTCGTCAATTAGCTTCCATTGGTTATGATACACTATTTGGTCTAACATGTGTGAAAGTCTTTAGGAGAGATACTCTCGAAGTGGCCTTTGTTGGAGAGTTCGATGGCAACCCTTATACGGTTGATTTCTCGAAAGAGAGTACTTACATGCAACTTGTCTAATGGCCAAGGCCGACAAGGGGTGGCTATGGCATCGCCGGCTAGCCCATGTCAGTATGAGAAATCTAAAAGATCTCCTAAAGGGTGAACACATCCTCGGACTAACAAACGTGTCTTTTGAGAAAGATCGTGTGTGTAGTGCATGCATAGACGGGAAGCAACATCAAGAAAAGCATACCCCAAGAATATCGTGTCAACTTCAAGGCCTTTGGAGCTCCTTCATGTGGATCTCTTTGGTCCTCCATCATGGGATAGTCTTGGTGGGAAGAAATATGTTCTTGTCATTGTTGATGATTATTCAATATACACATGGGTGTTCTTTCTCAAGTCCAAGGACGAGACGAAGGCCACCTTCATTGATTTTTCCAAGCAAGCACAAAGGAAATACAACATGGCTATCTTGGCAATACGAAGTGACAATGGCTCCGAATTCAAGAACTACACCTTGGAAGAATTCTTGAGTGATGAGGGGATAGAACATCAATATTCCATACCTTACACCCCTCAACAAAATGGTGTAGCCGAGAGGAAGAACCGTACTCTTGTGGAGATGGCCCGGTCCATGTTGGATGAGTACAAGTCACCATATAGCTTTTGAGCCGAAGCCATCAACACCACATGTCATGCATTAAACCGGCTCTTTCTTCGCAAGATCTTGATGAAGATCCCCTATGAGCTTCTAATCGGCCACAAGCCAAACGTCAAATACTTCCGAGTATTCGGTTGTAAGTGTTTCTTTCTCAAATAGAAAGACCGGTTAGCTAAATTTCAATCCAAAACAATTGAGGGTATATTTGTTGGGTATGCTTCAAACTCTCACGCCTATAGGGTCTACAACAAATCCACTGGATGTGTTGTGGAAACTTTTGACGTGGAGTTTGATGAATTTAATGGCTCCCATGGGGAGCAAGTTGATCTAAGTGATGTAGGAAATAATCAAGATTCTTCTCAAGACATCTTGGCTATGGGCATTGGAGATCTTGTGCCCATTGCTCAAGTCCCTAGAGATGATGAGGTGTGTGATGGGCCAAGTGTTCCACCACCACAAGCACCTCCTCCTACCACTCAAGATCCGATTGCTCATGATGAGCCCACTATCCAAGAACAAGAACAAGACCCTCCACAATCCGATGTTGTTGCTCAACCACAAGTTGAGGTTGCGGTTGATCCACGTGATCGACTTGACCGCATTTTCTTTGGAGAAAATGATGAAATTGATGATGGCTCCGCCCTTGATGATGAACCAAATATTGTCCATGAGCCCGAATGGGTGGAGCCTATTGAAACTACAACTTCCATCATGCCATTGGTGGCTAGACGTGTTGATGTTGACAAGATCCTCACGGTATTGGGGCAAGGTATAGTTACTCGTCGTCAACTTATGAACTTTTGCGCTCACTTCTCGTTTGTGTCTTGCATTGAACCACTTAGGGTTGAACAAGCACTTGAGGATGCGGATTGGCTCATTTCAATGCAAGATGAGCTCACTAGCTTCACCCGGAATGAAGTTTGGTCTCTCGTGGAGAGGCCTTCCTGTCATGATCATAACATCATTAGAACCAAGTGGATCTTCAAAAACAAGCAAGATGAATATGGTAATATCATTCGAAACAAGGCAAGGCTAGTGGCTCAAGGGTACTCCCAAGTTGAAGGCTTGGATTTTGATGAGACCTTTGCTCCCGTTGCTCGCCTTGAATCTATATGCATGTTTCTTGCTTATGCCGCATTCAATGGATTTCCATTATTTCAAATGGATGTAAAAAGTGCCTTCCTTAATGGTCCTCTACAAGAGGATGTATATGTAGCACAACCACCCGACTTTTGTGACCCTCATCACAAGGACCACGTGTACAAAATTCATAAGGCCTTATATGGTCTTAAGCAAGCCCCTAGGGCTTGGTATGACCATCTTAGGAAGTTTTTACTTGAGGAAGGATTTGTGAGGGGTGTCATTGATGCCACTCTTTTTACCAAGAGAACCAATGGTTAATTGCTCATATGCCAAATCTATGTAGATGACATCATATTTGGTTCTCCTAATCCATCTTTGTGCAAGTGGTTCTCGGAAACTATGACCAAGAACTTTGAGATGTCCATGATGGGGAGCTTGAAGTACTTCCTTGGATTTCAAATCGAGCAATTTGCCGAAGGAACCTTCATCTCTCAAACAAATTACATTCAAGACATGCTCGTGAAGTTTGGTATGAAGCATGCCAAGCCATGCAAGACACCCATGCCAACCAAGGGATATCTAGATCAAGACCTTTCCGGTATTTCGTTTGATGCTACTCTTTATCGTTCTATGATTGGGTCATTGCTTTACCTTTGTGCATCTAGACTGGATATTATGCTTAGCGTAGGAATGTGTGCAAGATATCAAGCCTCTGCCATGAAGAGTCATCATTTGGTGGTTAAGCGCATTCTTAGATACCTTGTTCATACTCCTTTGTTGGGCCTTTGGTACCCCAAGTAAGCCAAGTTTGATCTCTTGGGGTACACCGATGCGGATTGGGCCGGACATAAGGTGGATCGGAAGTCAACATCCGGTTCATGCCAATTTCTTGGGCGCTCATTGGTAAGTTGGCATTCCAAGAAGCAAAATTGTGTCTCCCTCTCCACCGTCGAAGCCGAGTATGTGGCCGCCGCAAGTTGTGCTACTCAAGTTCTATGGATGAGGAAAACCTTGAACGATTATGACCTCACCTACAAGAAGGTACCCATCTTATGTGACAATGAAAGTGCTATCAAGATTGCCAACAACCCGTGTCAACATCCTCGCACCAAGCATATTGACATTCGTCATCACTTCATACGGGATCACATTCAAAAGGGTGATATTGTTCTTGCACATGTGGGCACCGACAAGCAACTTGCTGATATTTTCACGAAACCATTGGATGAAGCAAGGTTTTGCCAACTAAGGGGTGAACTTGGTATCTTGGAACGTTATAGCTTCTCGGCCTAGGGGTATCTTGCTCTCATTCATGCACATAGCAACTATCTTTTCTAGATGTAGGCATATGTGTAGGGGGAGACACTCAATCAATGAGTTCTCTCCTTCTACGTGATGCATAAATGGATTCCCACATCAACAATCCGCGTGCTCACCACGGTGAACCCATGTGTAGCGGTTATCGATGGAGTAAGTGTCTTTGAACCCAAGGTACATCTTCACGGTGTCAAAGCACTATACACTCAAACATGGTGGTTTCGGCCACCACCTCACCTTTGTGAAAGGTTTGCTTTGCTCATTCATGTGTGCATGCATGATTATGATTGTGTGTGTTTATCTACTTTTGGCCCCTGTCAAGGTTGTTTGAAATTCTAACGTCAACTATTTCTTCACATTTTTGGGCTTATACGACAAATCCCAGTAGCTTGTCGGAAATCCGTTGGATTTCGGACGTCCGAAACTCGTCGGATTTCCGACATTTCCTGTTGCCACACCTGAGTGCCCAGCCTGACCAGCCTGCGCAGAGTCGGACATCTTCGGAAATACGATGTGTTTCGGACGTCCGAAGTTGGCTGCACTATATATACTGGGCGTCGGGCCGAGGGGGGCAGTTTCCATTCCCCTCAGCCGTTCCTCTCTGAAATCTCTCGTGCGCCGCTGACGCCGCCTGACGCCGCCGCCGGCCGCCCCGGCCTCCCCGGTGCTCCTCTGCTCCGGATCTCCTCCCCCGCGGTACTTCTCGTCCTGATCTACCCGCTCATCCGATTGGTTTTGCCATTTTTGCCCGGTTTCTTGCCTCATTCTTGCATCTCCTTCCTCTAGGGATTCGCAATGGTGAGGAGGAAAACATGCGGTCGCAAGAATCGTGAGGCCTCCGGTTCCCGTGGTATGCTCATACCTATCCTTCCCTCCTTCGTGTGTCTCCATTTGTTGGTTAGGGTTTCGTGCTCATATCCCTCATGTATGGATAGGTGGTTCCGGGGATGAACCGCCCCGTCTTCGTCGCGCATGAAGCAACCGATGTACACGGAACCCTCCTCAGACAGTGAGCACACTCCTAGCGCGGAGGATAGCGCCTATGCCTCTGAATTTGAGGATGAAGAGGAGATTGTGGTTGAAGAAAATGATCCCCCAGTGGTGACTCGCCCCTCCAAACTTGGGGTGCGTTGCCCGACCAAGGGCTCCTCATCGGCGTCGGGTGGTCGTGATGATGAGGATCCTGCTGATGCTCCTCCTATGCCTCTGATACATATCTCATCTGAGCCGGTGGTTGCTACTGGACGTGTGATGGCAGACTACTCGAAGATTTCCTTGGATGCTTACCGCAAGCTTCGCCGTGTTAATCAGTTTGAGGCTCCTCAGGATTGTCTGGACGGCAGGTTCCGGACCAATGTGCAGGCCGATATCTTCACGTCAGTTGCAGTTCGTCAGGAACTTGCCAACTCTCATTCCTACACCCCCCTTGACTTCATCCAGGAAAATCTGGACAAGTTTCCCGGTGTGATGGATATTATTGATTCTGTGGGGCTTGGTCTAGTCTTCAGCTTTCGGCGTGACTGGAACACTGATGCGATCCTCCAGTTCTATGCCACATTCTACTTCCACACCAATCACCGAGAGATATCATGGATGACTGGTGAGCAGCAGTGCACATCCACGTTTGCTCAGTTTCAGAGAGCCCTGAACATTCGCCCCTCTGGTGTCCGGATTCATGCCAATAACAAGGAGAAGCCCAAGGAGATCAGTGACTGTCTGTGTTTTGTTAAGTCTGGGATTCGAGGTGATGATGTCTACAAGGCAAATGACATATCCATTTGGAAGCAACCCTATAGGTTCCTGTACCAGTGCGTGCTCCGGACTCTGTATCCCAAGTCTGGTGATAAGACTCATTGCAGCAGCTCTGCTATCACATTGATGTGGAATCTCCATGACACCCCTCTCAAGCGTCTTGATGTGGCCCACTAGCTTTGGCACGAGCTCGGATGGCGAGTCTTCAGCACCGTCGCCAATATCCCCATGCACCCTTCATCATGGCACTCATTTAGTACGTCGTCTCCTCTCCATTGGAGATCACTCAGCCTCATGTTGTTTGGTCCATTCCGGAGCACATGTACTTTGATGCTCCTGAGGTTGTCCTGACGCGCCCTGTTCCGGTGCACACCACTGTTCGTGGCACCATCACCGCCAGTCTGTGGAGCAGGCTCCTATGCGTCGTATGGCTCAGTTCTTGGGTAAGGCCCAAGCGGCTATGATGCGCGCTATTTCTTTCAAATGCCACTCCAACCACACGGTGGTCTCACGTCTCATCCAGTCCAAGAACTCCCTGAAGGCCCGTCTGCGTGCACATGGAGAAGCCAACGCCAGTGATGATGAGCGCCTTCCCGATGCTCCTCTCGCTGATCTTGGCTTCGATTTCCCTACGGGACCGGAGTGGGCGAATTTCTTCCCTGGAGACCCTGGCGCACGTGGCAGTGGGACTCACTAGTTTCGTCAGCGCGTGTGCCCCTTTTTGGTCCTTGGTGCCAAAGGGGAGAGTCATATGTGTTTTACTTATGTTGTCTAGGTGATCGAGACTTGATTATGTCGTTGTATGGGATCTGGTGTGTTAAGACCTATGTGTGTGATCGTTATGTGTACTTTGTGTTATGCATGGTGTTTCTCTTGCGTTTGGCTGGCTTTTGGCTTATGGGTCTATTATGTTTTGGTGCAATCTAATCTGTCATCTCCATAATCAATGATTGCTTGCCTTGATATCATGTACTGTGCCTCGCCCCAAATGTGTGCATCTTGTGTAAAAGTAATGAATCTGATATGCACACATTAAGGGGGAGTTCATAGTAAAACTTGCTCCCACCAAAAGCAATTTTTTTGACTAATTTTGGGAGCTATATGTATGTTGTCATCAACTACCAAAAAGGGGGAGATTGAAAGTGCTATCTTTCCCTTAATTATATTTTGATGTTGATGACAATGTACATATAGAGGACTAATAATGTTTGCCAAGTATATCTCAGGCTTTAGTCCTCGGTTCGTTGTGGTGGTGGATCAAGGACCATCTAATCATGTCAATATGCTCAAGATATGGATCCAATCCATGTTGAAGCGTAAGCTTTTCGGTTTATCTTGAGTATAGGGATCCCCGCACTATTAAGAGGGGATCAGTGGGTTTGTGTTTAAGATTTGCTCAAAGCTAATTAAAACAAAAACATCTCGACACAAAATTGTTGCTCAAAAGTAAAAAATCTGATCACTGCTTTCGGGCGTCCGACGAGCTTCGGACGTCCAACATTTCAAAGTTTCGGACGTCCGACAGCCATCGGACGTCCGACATCTGACAGCCATCGGACGTCCGACATCTCATGTCTTGTTTTATCGTAGGAAAGGTCAGTAGGCATGCAAAAATGTCGGACTTCCGACATGTTTCGGACGTCCGAACTCTGTCGGACGTCCGATGTGCTACTGACCCTTTTCTTATAATGTTGTTTGCTGCACGTATATCTAACACTTCGGACGTCCGACCTGGCTCGGACATCCGACATGTGAACTTTCAGACATCCGATACCTGACGGACGTCCGACACTTACACAGCATTAATGCCCCAACGGCCATTTCGTCCCTTGGGCTATAAATACCCCCTCACTCCCACTTGTGAGGGTTGACCACTTCATTTACAAACACCCAAGAACACAAGTGCTCCCTCTCACTCTCTCCCTCAGCAAATCTCAGATCCCGGAGAGTTCCTTGAGAGTTCTTGACGGATCTTTCACCCAGTGATAGATCCGCCCCTAGCCCATCTTGCAACCAAAGAAAATCGCGTTTTGAGCATGTCTTGAGCATTTCCCATTGATCTTGTTACTCTTGGAGGTGGGAGACTCCTAGGCGGGTAGGAGTTCTTCGGAGAGGAATCGACCATTGTGATTACCCCCATTGAGTTTGTGAGGGTTTGGTGACCACCTTTAAGGTCAGCCGGTAGTGGTTGGGAATCACCTTCGTGGTGATATCTCAAGGGGAATAGAGTGAGCCTTTGTGGCGTTGGTGTGCCTTCGTGGTTTCACCCACTCTCTCGGAACGGTGAGTAGCTTCCCTCCAAGGAAGTGAACATCGTGATACATCGTTGTCTCCGCGTCATTCGGTTATCCCTACTCTTTCCCCTTATTACTTGTTCTACCGTATTATTTGCCCCTCACTTCCTTTTGTTTATTGTGCTTATTGTTTATCTTGTCCCTGCTAAATAGACCTTTCAATTGTTAGGCACACCTTTATTTTCCGCACTATTGCCTAAAAATTGCTAAGTAGTGATAAAATTTGTAATAAGACCTATTCACCCCCCCCTCTAGGTCTATCTCGATCCTTTCACTCACCAAGGTAGCGCACCTCATTCCAGTGCGAACCACCTATCGAGGAGATCAGCTGGCAGACTTGTACATGTCGAGGATCATTTGTCTGCATGGATTCCCGAAGGAGATTGTGTCAGACCGAAGTACCTAGTTTACCTCGAGGTTCTGGAAGCAAGTTCAGGAGGCACTAGGCACCAAGCTTACATTCAGCACAACCAATCACCCGCAGACTGGAGGCCAGACCGAGCAAGTGAAGCAAATACTGGAGGATATGCTTCGTGCATGTGCTCTAGCATATGGTTCCAAGTGGGAGGACTGCTTGCCTTATGCAGAATTCTCCTACAACAACTGTTACCAGTCGAGTTTGCAGATGGCCCCATTTGAAGCCTTGTATGGACGGAAGTGGCGCATGCCCCTAAACTGGTCTCAGACCGGAGAAGGGAAGATTTTTGAACCGGATGTTCTGAAGGAAGCAGAAGAGCAAGTTTGCCTGATTCGTGACCATCTCAAGGCAGCACAGTCCCGGCAGAAGAGCTATACCTATTCGAAGCGCCGCAACGTGACTATCAACCCCGGGAATTTTGTGTATCTTCGAGTCACCCCTCTCAAGGGAATGCAGCGTTTCCATGTGAAGGGAAAGCTTGCCCCAAGGTACATTGGCCCCTTCAAGGTTATAGCCAGGCGAGGAGAAGTTGCTTATCAGCTGGAGTTGCCCCCAGAGTTGTCTGATGTGCGCGACGTCTTCCACGTGTCACTGCTTCGGAAATGTCTAGAGGTTCCAAACAAGCCAGAGGTGTTCAAGAACATCGATCATCGTACGGTGGACATCAACCAGGACCTCACATACAGAGAAATGCCTCTTCATATCCTGGAAGAAGCCACCCGCGTCATTCGGAAGCGCGCCCTAAAGTTTTTCAAGGTCCAGTGGAGCAACCATTCTGAGAAGGAAGCCACCTGGGAAAGGGAGGATTACCTCAAGCGTGAATTCCCGCATCTCTTCTCTAGCTTGTGAATCTCGGGGACGAGATTCTTTTAAGGGAGGAAGGTCTGTCATATCCCAACTTTTGTGATCCTTTTTATTAGAATGCTAATTTTAGGGCCAAAAAAAAAAACTTTGCTAAGTTGTGATGTGATAGTAATAAATTTGTCATGTCATGTCTGCATGTTGCTTGTTATGTTTAAATCTTGCTTTAACTGCTATGTTGAGTAGGATGCCTTGATTCTTGTCTTACCATGCTTGACATGATTAACTTGCTTAATAAGTATGCTTTGCAAAATGAATAACCAATATGGTATTCCCCCTGTGATGTTGAAATAACCATTGTGCCCCCCCCCAAATATAGCAGCAATAAGAGTTTAAGTAATTAAATATTTTCTTGCATAAACACTCATTATTTAATTAACTAAAAATACCTCCATAGCAGAAGGTATTTAAGTAACATATTTAAAAAGTGCTAAATGATTACTACTATTATAATATTAGTAATAATATTAACAACCTCATTGAAAACTCACTAAAAATTCTAAAACATTTAGGATGAATATTCTAGAATATTATTAAGTATTTTTTTGTGGTTTAAGTCTGATGTTTGTTTTCAAATTTATATCAAACGAAAATATATTTGAGGAATTTATTACAAAAACTGTAGGAAAAAAAACCTAGCCTGCCCTATTGGGATGAGCCCATCCTTTTCCCCTATCCCGTAACCCCTCTCCCACGTAGAGACTCCTTCTCTTTCCCGAGTCTCTCTCTCCCTCTAGGTTTTCTCTCCCCCTGGCACCTGGACGGACTGACACCCTCTTCTCTCTCACCAGTCCCCGACGAGGCCACGAATCTTGTTCTTCCCATGGCCTGTGTTTTGCCGTTCGATCCAGCTGCTCTAGCCCAGCCATCTCCCGCGCTCCAGCACGAGCTCGCCACCCCGTGTCCCTCCCTTGATCGCTCCCTGCGCGGCTATAAAAGGAGCAGCCCGATCCCCCCCATCCTCACACCAACTTGAGCCCCCTTCCACTACTCCCCCCTTCGCTACTCCACCTGGCCACCACCTCGCCTCACCACCCAGCCCCAGCCCGAGAGGAAGGAAGAAATAGAGAAGCAGAGAGAAAGTAAGGAACAGAAAGAGGAGGAGGGGGAGTAGGCAAGCGAGGACAAGGAAGGAGGCAGGGAAGAAGGAGGAGGAAGGGAGGGTCGGCGAGGAGCGCCACCATCCTCTCTGCCTTGCCCGTCGGCTCCAGGTAGGAGGCCTCTCCGGCGTGCCCTCCCGAGCTGAAGCGCTCTGCCCCGTCCGCGCGCCCGAAGCCGAGCCTGACGCCCCGAGTCGCCGCTCGCCTCTCCGACCGGAAAAATGGAGCCTTTACGCCGCCTCGCATCCTCGCCGCCATCTCACCGTCGCCGCCCGCCGCCTGGAGACCCCTGGTGATCCTCGCCTTGCTCCTTGTCCCCCATGGACATGTCCACGTCCTCCTCTGGCCGACCCAGGGGAGAAGAAGGCCCAGGGCCGTTGGATCGGGCATGATCCAACGCCCCAGAGGCTCCCATAGCTCTTCGCAAAAAAAAAGAAACAATAGAAAAAAGAAAAAAACGCCAGCCACCGCACTGCACGGGCCCGACCTGCAGAGATAATTCGCCCGGGCGAGATATAGCCCTGGGCCGGCCACCCCTATTCTTTTCCTTTTTATTAAATAGCATGAACTAAAACACTTTTAGAAAAAAAATACAACTCATGAAAATATGAAATAAGTTTTGTTGGGATCCTAACAATATTATTATATTATTTGTATGATTATAATGTTTGTTTGCAAAAATAAAAAATTTGGTCATTTTATTATTAATTATACTTATGTGCTGCTTTGTTTATTATTAATAAATTCCTTGTTAATGAAATTAAATTAAGGACTTTTTATTAAAATTGTTTCTGATGATAAGCTATTTATTATAAACATTTATGATTAAAATAAATAAATAAATAAAAACTAAAAGTACTCATTAAATCTTAAAAAGAATTATTTAGGACCCTTATCTACTTAGCTAAAAATGGTATGACCTAATCTTGTTTTAATCATGTTGCTGCTTAATATTGTTAAATGTTGCCTTGTTTAAATAAATATCATGTTAAGCTAAACGTTAATAATTTGCTATCCTCTTGTGATTACATTGTTGTTAAAAAAACTTTATGATGCTTTGTTGAGTGATATTGCTTGTATTCCTTTTTGTAAATACCGTGATTGTAATTGTATTGTATTCTTTCCGCAACGCGTAGACGAGATGCTTGACGTTGCAGGTGAAGACTCCTCCCAAGCCGTCGAAGAAGCCGTACCAGTTGACATCGCCGAGGAAGGCAAGCCATCTCCCAAAACTCAAACCTTGTCCTATGTTTTAAACTTTTTACTTTCTTTGTATCATGCTATCTATCATTATTATGTTATTTATATCATGTGGGATGGAAACTGTTGTAGTTGTAGTAGGTGAAACCACTACACCTCCAACCTACCTATGGTTCATGAAAACTTAGCACCCTGATGATCTTGATGTACTATCAAGATATTCACCCAGCTATTAGAGGTTAATACTTAAGATGATCATGCAACACTTTGATGATGATGGCATACATCCATGGGATGTGATGGCCAAGACTTGTATTTGTGCTATACATTCAAGTGATGTGATGGCTAAGGATGACGATAAATTATGGCAACATAAGCAAAGACTCAAAGGAATATCTATGGCTGAAGTTCCGCTAAAACCTAGCCCTATAGTACAACCACATTACCCTGGTATGGGACAGGGCCAGTTGGAAGCTTGTTTACCTTAGTACGGGGATCTTATAACTACATAATGGACATTAGAGTCCTAGAAACCGGGATCCTGCGGGTGAAATACGCTGCTCTCGGTGTCGGCATGGAACTTTGCTGCACCTCGACTACGGTGAAATTATGTATCCAAGAGGAGCATAACCTTGCACGCAGATAGTTCAGGATGTGTGCATTGGGTAGATCACCTGTACTAGGGTAGACAAGGGGAAGACTATGGTCAATTATCCGAGACCCGCATACTGAGGTATGACGATCCGTGGGGACTCACGGCGGATGTATCAAATGTTGTAGCTAAATTGTACAACCTGTGTAGAGTGAAAACTATTCAAATAGCTGGATTCTACGGTCATGGACAGAAAGTGAGGCCACACCAAGCTAAGACCTGAACTTTGAGAAAACTTTGGTTATGGTAAATGATGAATATGTAAGGGATGAAAAGGGTTGATGATATAACCTGATTTAGTAAATGATTAAACTTGCTCAAGATAAGTGAACATTATACTTGTTAATAATTTGGTGTAGACAGGTTTTCCTCCAAGTGAACCACCCATAAAGCTCTCCTACTATTCTATTATGTAAAACTTTTATTATTTTCTTTGAGGTGGTTTGCGAGTACTTTGTACATACTCACGGCTGTGTCCCTGGTTATTCAAACGGCCAGGCCTGGAGGAGCAGGTATTTGACGCTGATGCGACTAACGATTACTAGGACGTGCTATGATCTGGAATTTCCTAGTGGTTATGCCCTGCTGGTTTGTTAGGAGTACTTGATGATTCCGCTGCATTTGTGCCCGATGAGGCAGTGTAAGACTATGTGTTGTAAGACTATGTTGTTCGATATGTTGTATGAACATGTGATCTGTATTACCTGTCGAGTTGTGTGTCATGTATCACTGAACATGGGAACATGAAGGGTGCGCAGCTGGCCGCTCCGGGTATATAATCCGGGGTGCCCACATATAGGACGAAGGAAATCATATGGACGAAGAAAATGCTCAACCCGAAGGACAAGCTGAACCCGAAGGAAATGAGCCCGAAGGACAAGCTGCTCCTGAAGGCCAAGCTGATCCCGAAAAACAACCGGATCCTCAGGCTAACGAAGGAGTACTATCTCGTGTTCGAATAAGAGTGGACGTCGACTCAATGCTCGAAGAAATTCGTTTACCAAGTCGTCCCACCACTCTCTCTCGTACTCGTTTATCTAACTTCTGTGGAAATTTCTCGTTCGTATCTATGCTAGAACCGTCAAAATTCGATGAAGCCATGAAGGGCACAGACTGGATGACTGCCATGTTCGAAGAACTTAACCAGTTCGAGAGAAATAAAGTCTGGTCCCTTGTTGAAAGACCTGATCCCAAGAATCATAATATCATTGGCACAAAGTGGATTTTTCGCAACAAGCAAGATGAAGATGCTATTGTGGTAAGGAATAAAGCTCGACTGGTAGCACAAGGTTACACTCAAATCAGAGGTATTGATTTAGGTGAGACGTATGCTCCCGTTGCTCGACTTGAATCCATTCGTGTCATGCTTGCTTTTGCAAATTACAATGGTATATTGCTATATCAAATGGATGTCAAAAGTGCATTTGTTAACGGTGAAATCGAAGAAGAAGTATATGTTATGCATCCACCAGGTTTTGAAGACCCGAAGAATCCAGATATGGTGTACAGGTTGCACAAGGCCCTCTATGGGTTAAAGCAAGCACCTCGTGCTTGGTATGAAACACTGAAGGATTTTCTTCTGAAGAAGGGCTTCAAACCAGGAACAATTGACCCGGCTCTTTTTACTCGTGCATACAAAAATATTATTTTTGGTTGTACTAAGCCTGATATCAGCGAAGAATTTTCTCGAATGATGTCGAAGAAATATGAAATGTCTATGATGGGTTAACTGAAGTTCTTTCTCGGACTTGAAATCCGTCAACACAAGAATGGGACATTTATCTCTCAAGAGAAGTATCTCAGAGATTTCCTGAAGAAGTTTGATCTTGTCAATTGCAAAACTATCAAGACTCTGTAACAACCCAGATTTCACAAAAATTAAAAATTTTGTTTTCGGCGTGAATTGTTATATTGTATGATTTGTTTGCGGTGTTTGCATCCCTGATTTATCGATCGGCGATTATTTCCCCCCCTCTTATCTCGTATCGGATGGAGACCGACCCTTGCCACCCTGACACTCGACCTTTGCGACACCAGGTTTCACCCGATCACCGTCGTGAATACCGTACGAGATCAGCCGTAGCCAACGGAACGAAAACCCCATTTAATAATTAAACGGGTTATTTTTATAGCGCGCCGGAAGTGTTCTCGGAACGGTTCTAGCGCGAGGTGAACGCCGCCGGCTCGACGCGATGATCGCGCAGTTCGAAGTTTTACCCGAATCGGAGGTCCTGCGGACCCCCGGCGGTCAGGAACGTAAACACCGCATGCGCGAGAGAAAAACCGGGGATGTTTTTGCAAACTGCCAGCCACGTGGGCTATATAAAGACCACCACACTCCCACCCATTTCTTAGGGTTTCCCCTAAGCCAAATAGGCAGCCACCATCCCCCAGATCTGGAAAAATCCCCAATTTTCGTAACCCTAGCTCCACCAGATCTGAAAAACTGCCCAAATTGTCCTGGACCATCAGATCCGAAGATCCGACGGCCCTGGATGCGTCACGTCAACCCCGTGGAACCTCCCCTTCCCGAGCCAGCCGCTCCCCTGGAGCTCCTCTGCGCCGAGCCACGCCGCGCTCCGGCCAGCCCCGCGCGCCGCCGCCAGGTCATCCCCCTTGCGCCCTTCTCCTCTCCCCTCTTCCCTTCGCCTCCCTCACCTCCCCGTCATCTCCCCTGGACAGGACCGCCACCGCCGCCATGAAGGAAAGCTCCGAGAGAGCCCGAGCCGCGCCACCCCCGAGACCTCACCGGCGACCACCCTAGTCATCGGATCCGGCCTCCGTGCCCCTGGATCTCCTCGTTCCGGCCGTCCCTCTCACCCCAGCGCTGCCGCTCGGGAGCGCCCAGGGACGAGCGTCCCGTGTGCCCGCCTGTGCGTGGAGGCCAGCCACGTGGGCCACGCACGCCTCCACCGGCCCAGCAGTTCGCCCCGCGGCCCAGCTTCGCCCACCCCACCGGCCTGGGCCACGGCCCGCTAGGTGAGGCTGTTGCTGCTTTTTTTTTTATTATTTTTTCTCTCTGCTGCGAGTTGGGCCGGCCCGTAGTATTTTTTTGCCTAGTGCGCTGTTTAGTTATCCTGCGCCCCCTGTTAAGCCTAGTTCGGCCCGAATAGCTTTTTTCCTAGGAGTTTATTAATTATTTAGCAGATTGTATTATTATTTTGCGTTGCCCGTATATTTTAGCTCGTAGCTCGGATCGCAATGCTTTAAACATGAAACTTGCTTAGTTTTTTGTGTAGATTAATAAAATGTGCTTATTTGCCATGTATGACTTTGTTTACATGTTGGTTACCTGCTAATTACAACTTCTTGCCACTGTAAACTATTTCTTTAATAACTTTTTAACCGTTGCTCCGATAAAAATGTTTCTTATATGTAACTTGACTAGAATTGCATGTACATTGTGTTTTGCTGCTCTTGCTTGCTAATAAAAAAAAATTGTTTAGGGCAAAACAGTACCAAATGCAATATTTATCGTGGGGTCCACCATAGTTTGCCATGTATAGGTTTTACCCCCCACTTAAAGTGACTAGATTAGATAGTTTATCTTATGCTTCACCTCTTGCCATGTTTGTGTGATATGCCATGCTTCTGTGCTTTTCCATGTTAACAACCTTTGTTGATCACCTGTAGCTAAACAATTTGAACCCTTCTAAATGTGTTGTATCGTCGTGTGTGACGAGTACTCCACTTAACCTGTTAGTAACCGCTCTCGACGGTAGGTGCGATGTCTCGTGTTGCCTTCTTGTTGATGCTTGCTCGTGTTTGCTCCATAGTAATAGATGCTTGCTCGTTGATTGCCTTTTCCAGTGTTTCCGTCATGTGTGCTTCCGCGGGTACCTTCGGAGACGATGCGAGCTTGCGATCGACTACACCTTCAGAACCTGACTTATCAACAGGCAAGGACTATACATTACTTATGATCCATTCTATTTCAACCAGCGGTTTGCATGCTAGTCTAGGTTAGGTTCGATGTTTGATCCTACCACATGTTTACAGCCTCTCTTAAACCGATACAGCCATGTCCCCTCCCAGGAAACCATGTACTGCTATGTTACTATTGCTCGTTGCTCAGCCCCTGCTTAGTATGCATGCTTAGGATGCTACGATGTTACCATGTTACTCCTTGGTTTGGGCTATCACATTATTATTATTGTTGTTGATGATATGATTATTATAATGTTGACTATAATCGACGAAGGATGGAAGGTCTAGGCTATCCCGCCCCGACGCTTTGTTCCATTCGAGTCACCTAGGATCCGAGTTCCGGGTATTGGTTTTAAGACTTAGCGTGCCTAACCGCGTGTGGGATTTTATGGGGTCCCCTTTTCTTACCTACCTAGTTTCAAACATTTCTAGAGGTGGCCCAAGCTGGTTTTACCATTTGAAAACCGTGTGTGTGACTGGTGAGCTCCCAGCAGATTTTCAAACAACTTGGGCCAGCGGAGACGTGGTTTCTTTGTTGGTCCACACCTGGAAGCTCGGGGGCTTCCCACATAGTTTGGGTAGCTAACCCGACCTCGTCTAGCCGGAAGAGTTCGATCCGATAGCGCGGCCGGCCTTTGGATTGGGTGTCGACTCCCCCGGGGCCACCCTGATTTGTTCGTTGTTAGTTAGAGGGACCTGTCGTTTCGGATCTCTCGGAACTAAATCATAAAATGGTTGCCTGTGATGGGTAGCAAATGAGAGAGATGGGCGTGCGTGCGGAGCCTTGTAATGGGCAGTTGTTACACCCCTACAGGGTTAAATCTTTTCGAGAAGCCGTGTCCACGGTTATGGACGACTTGAGACCTACTCCTTGTTCATAGACAACAACAACTGAGATAATCTTAATATAATTTTATCAACGTGTGTGCGCCTTGACTGCTTCTTCTTCGTCGGGATGCGAAGAGGAGGACAAGGATAGGATAGGTGTTATGATTGCGTAAGTAGTTGATAGCAAGACTTGTTGGAGGCGATTCCTCATCGAATTCTTGGCTTCTTATCTTACTCTCTAGATCGTTAGCCACTTCGTAAATGCTAGTGCGGCAGCAACCTCACCACTTACCCCATCCTTACCGTAAACTACTAGTTGTCCTAGAATGACGAGTGATGAAGTCCTTGCTGGGTCAGTTGACCACTACAGTTGGATGCTGAGTACTTCTGTACTCATGATACTACCCCCAAACTCTTTTCAGGGTTCTTCATCGACAACAGGTGGTGGTCGACGTTTCAAGTGGAGACTCGACGACGACTAGTTAGGCGGATCCCGGCGGAGGGCCTGGACCCGTGTGGTTATGGGGATCGATGTTTTTCTCTTTGCCAGTAGGCATTTGTTTGTATTCTGTACTTAGACATGTATCTTTCGCTGTTGTATTGTATTAAGGCAGTTGTATGTCGATTGTATGAGATGTTGTATCCTTGTATCTGTAATGTTGTGATATCATGTTGAAATCCGGGGCATATGGCTATGTCATATGTCGCGGTGGGATAGATATGTGCTTCATCCCCGGATCTGGATGGAAACATCGAGATCTGGAACAGTACCGCATATCGGGCCTTACAACTTGGTATCAGAGCCTTACCGACCGTAGGATACCCTCTCTGGCCGAAGTCGAGTCTAGACAAAACTATTTTGTAGTACTAAGTTAGTTATCGGAGAGTAGGAATCTTTTTACTCCTTACCCTTGCTCTGGTCAGGACAAGTGTCGTAACTGTTTTAATTCTCGACTTATCCCCCTTCAAACTCTAGGATCTCGAGGTGTGGAGTATCGGAATAGTTACAATGCCTTGCTTGCAGCGTATTGTCTCGATTCCGATCTCAGGTTTGGGAAATCTTGTAGTACCTTCAGTTCTTCCGACTCTAGGTAAACATCTTGGTCATCCGTTGACTTAATTCCTCTTGCCCAGTATCCTCATGATTTGAGTGAGAGTACTTCCCTTGATCGTCGCCCTGAACTGTCGCTCTTCCTCTTGGCACTGACGGTTTCGTTTTTCCGACGATGTCGTCTCTCTGCGGAAAGTATCTCGACAGAAGTTCGACGTCGACATGGAGCAGAGTCTCTTGTTGGTGGTGTTGAAGATTGTCGACTCTCTTTTCCCCCTTCCCCTCTCCCCCGGATCGTCCTGGATCTCGGGACGAGATCCCTTGTTGGTGGTGTTCTATTGTAATAGCCCAGATTTCACAAAAATTAAAAATTTTGTTTTCGGCGTGAATTGTTTGATTGTCTGATTTGTTTGCGGTGTTTGCATCCCCGATTTATCGATCGGTGATTATTCCCCCCCTATTATCTCGTATCGAATGGAGACCGACCCTTGCCACCCTGACACTCGACCTTTAAGACACCGGGTTTCACCCGATCACCGTCGCGAAAACCGCACGAGACCAGCCGTAGCCAACGGAACGAAAACCCCGTTTAATAATTAAACGGGTTATTTTTATAGCGCGTCGGAAAGTGTTCTCGGAACGGTTCCAGCACGAGGTGAACGCCGCCGGCTCGATGTGCTGTGGCCACAAGGGGCTCGCAACTTAATACCTCAAGGTGGATGATTAGTAGTAGATTCAGATGGATTTTGGTCTACTTATTTTTGCGTACTGCCCATACTTTTGAGCCTCTTCCTTTCTTTTGTAGCATAGTTAGCATTGCGGTGTGTTTATAATCCTGTCAATTGTCCGTCTGTAATTTTTTTACCTCGCATAACAGATTTATCGTCTTTTGGGAGAGAGACATCACTAGTGAACATCACGGGACCCCGGTCCATATTCTCATCATTGTTTACACACTCATTTATTTTCTAGCTTTTACTTTCAGTTGCTATCATTATCATTATCCTTTGTGTTTGATCCTTTGTAAACAACAAGACCGGAGAGATTGACAACCTCTCTGAACTTCGTTGGGAGCAAAGTTAATTGTGTCGTGTGCAGGTCCAGGATAATCAAGTGATTCTTTTCAGACGACACATCACTTGCCGAACCACCTAATTATCATTGCTGGAGTCCTAGGGAGACAAACCCTATCCTCTACATAGGGGAAATTTCTTGCTATCCTACATATCACCTTCCACTTGGGGTAACCAACGAAGGGCGAGAAGCCATTATCACTTCCACGCCATCAAGAAAATTTCTGGCGTTGATAAGATAGGGGAGTTGCCCACTACCTTTTACCTTTAATTTTTAGACTTGTTAGTTTACCTTTCTGTTTTTATCTTTGTGGCTTATATCAAAAATTTGAAAAAATCTGCCACACTTGCTGCTACTATGGCTTCCATTGAAAACACCAAGTTGTGTGACTTCACCAGTCACAACAACAAATACTTTATCTGCACTCCTACTGCCACACCTGCCACTTCAGCTACCTCTTATGAAATTAATCCTGCTTTGCTAAACCTTGTTATGATAGATCAATTTTCTGGTGCTGGAGATGATGCTTCTTTACACTTGAATAATTTTGTTGAATTATGTGCTATGCAAAAGAATAAAGAAGTAGAGGATGATGTTGTTAAGCTCAAGCTTTTTCCATTCTCTTTGAGGGACGGAACTAAAATGTGGTTTCAATCTTTGCCTAGGAATATCATAGATTCTTGGGATAAGTGCAAAGATGCTTTTATTGGGAAGTACTACCCACCTGCTAAAATTATCCAATTGAGGAGTAACATTATGAATTTTAGGCAATTGGATAATGAACACGTTTCCCAAGCTTGGGAATGTATGCAATCTCTTGTTAAGAAATTCCCTACACATGGTTTGACTTCCTGGATGGTTATCCAGACTTTTTATGCAGGCTTGAACTTTACCTCGCGGAACCTGTTAGATTCGGCAGCGGGAGGAACCTTTATGTCAACTACACTTGGTGCTGCCACAAAGCTTCTCGATGAGATGATGACCAATTATTCCCAGTGGCACACCGAACGCACTCCAACAGGTAGGAAGGTAAATTCTTTCGAGGAAATTACCTCCCTAAATGAAAAATTTACTTGATTATGTCTCTACTTACCAAGAAACCCTCTATTGATCCTCATGATGCTCCTTTAAATTCTTTGGTCGCTCAGGAACAAGTAGATGTGAACTTCATTGCTAGAAAGAACTTTAATGATAATGCTTATAGGGGAAACTTTGCTAGTAATCCTAGACCGTTTCCATCCAACTATGGGAACAACAACACTTACCCTAGCAACAAGAACCCCACTTCTGAATTAGAAAGCATGCTTAGAGACTTTATCACTACCCAAAAAGGCTTCAACAAGAATGTAGAAGAAAAATTAGCTAAATTAGATAATCTTTGCTTGAATGTAGACAGCTTAGCCCTTGATGTTGAGATGTTAAAAATTAGAACCTCTCCCCTTGAGGAGAGCAATGCCACTCCTATTAATGCTATCCAATTACAAATTAATGAAAATATCAGGATGATGGCTAAACTTAAAGAAAGATGGGCTAGAGAAAAAGAGTAAGAGGATAGAATTAAGAGCGTTCCTACACACCACACAGTTTCCACTATCCAAATTGTTGAGGATACCAAAACTATTAGCACCCAATGCACTCCTGGTCCCATTGGACCTATTAATGGTGATGCTAATACCTCAACCTTAGAAGAAGAAACTTCTATGAACATAGAGGGTTTCAAGAAAGTGAGCCTATATGACACTACTACCACCTTTAATAGTAGTGATATTGATTTTGATAGTTGCACCCTCTCAGAAGTTATTAGCTTGCTAAACAAAATGTCTAGAGACCCCCACACTAGCACACTTAATCTTGCCTTCACAGAGCATATCAAAATGATCTTATCAAAGCTAGGGAGGAGAATCTTAGTATATAAGCCTCCATACCTAGGAAGCTAGATGATGGTTGGGACCCTATGATAAAAATTAAATTAAATAACTTCTCTTGCTATGCTTTATGTGACGTTGGAGCTAGTACCTCCGTCATGCCCAAAAGAATGTATGATATGTTTGAATTGAAATCTTTTGATTCTTGTTCTTTTGGTGTTCGTCTTGTCGATTCTTCTATAAAGAAACCTTTGGGGATGATCGACGATGTTCTTATCATTGTCAATGAAAACTATGTTCCCGTTGATTTTATTATTATGGATATAGAGTGTGAACCTTTATGTCCAATTATTTTGGGACGTCCTTTTCTCCGCACCATTGGTGCTATCATTGACATGAAAGAGGGGAATATTTAATTCCCTCTCAAAAAGGGGATGGAACACTTCCCTAGAAAGAAAATCAAGTTACCTTTTGAGTCCGTTACACGGGCTAGCTATTCTCTTTGTCTTGATAAAACATGATTCTTCTTTTGCCTTATGCCTAGCTTAAAGGTGTAAAAGAAAGCGCTTGTTGGGAGGCAACCCAAGATGTTTTTACTTCTGTTTTTAGTGGTCTTGATGATTGTTACTACTGTAGCAACATCATTGTATCTTTATTTTCAAGCTTTGTGCCAAGTTATAGCCTCATATGACAAGGGAAGCGAAAGTTCTGACATGTTGTCCAGAAAACAGATTTTGTCTTTGTGACGGGGAAAATCGGATCAAATCACAAGTTAATATTTTTTAATTTAATTTTTTACACAGTGTCCTCTATACAATCACGGAACTTTCGTATGTTCTGAGTTTTTTTATTTGAGTTGCAGAAGTGCCCCGAAAAAAATCTCTACTACCTGTTGTTCTGTTTTTCACAGATTCTGCCACGTTTTGTCTCTCCCTATTTTTCCAAACCTTAAGCTTGCTTTTTATTTGAAAAAACCTTTTGGAAATCTTGAGAAATAGTATCTCTTCAATAATATATTTATATACAGTGGGGAAAAATTATTTTATTAAGGCTACAAACCTCTCTAATCAGCTTATGATGAGTTATGTTTGAAGGGAGTTTTCAAGTGTGCGATGGAAGATGATGAAAGAAGATTCGGGAGTGTCAAGCGCTCAAGCTTGGGGATGCCCCCATGCATCCCCAATAAATATTCAAGGAGACTCAAGCGTCTAAGCTTGGGGATGCCCCCGTGCATCCCCTTCTCCATCAACAATCATCAGTTCGTCATTCGTCTCACTATATTTTTATCACTTCATGCGTTATGTGCTATGCTTGGAGCGTCTCGCTCTTAGGTTTTATTTTTAGTTTTCTTTAGCTCTGATTTCTGTTCATAACAAGTTAGACCCCGTCTTAGTTTGTGTGGGAGAGAAAGACACTCCACTTTCAAAATCTAGAACACATCATAGGATTTTTCATGCCTATCTTTTTACTGTTGTGTGTTCTTTATCTTTTCATAGCTAGTGCCATATTTAGTTTTAGTTTTATTTTGTCTTTACCAAGAGCCTTGGATTTTGTTTAGTTTTTTGCTGGAACTCTCTTTAGTTTTCTTGTTTATCTTGTTAAGAGAGTTGGTTGTTGCACTGAGTTGTGTTTTTTCTTGAGAGTAGGTAATTGAGGTTGCTATTTAATTTTAGTAGTAACATGCAATAGTTTTGAGGTATTGATGTGAGTAATGTTTGAACTTTTGGTATCAAGAGCTCTAGCCTATTAGTGATAGGTGTCGTATTTTGGGCAATCCGTGTTTATTTTCAAAAACCTACAAAACTAATTGAGAACTCTAGCTACTAGATGGATCGCTAATCTTTGGAGGGATCGAATATTAGAGTACACTCACGTACCATGAGTCGAGGATGCGCAAGGATAACCAACCCCCATACTCTCCTCCTCGGGGTACTTGTCTCTTTGTGAACCTCCTTATTATATTGAGAGTTACCGATAATAAGTGCATGAGTTCTTCGGACTAATGTAAGTATTGAAAGTTGACACTTCCACCTCCTCATATTTGCTAGCCTCTCATGTGCCGTGCATTGCCTTTTTCTCACTCCGACAGTTGGCGTCCACCTTCGTTGTTACATCCAAACACTGTGCATGATACGCTCTGTCATCATAAACCTCCTTATATCCTTCCTTAAAACAGCCATTGTAACAGCCCAGATTTCAAAAAAATTAAAAAAATTGTTTTCGGTGTGAATTGTTTGATTTGTTTGCGGTGTTTGCATCCCCGATTTTAATCGGCGTTTATTTTCCCCCTCTTAACTCGTACCGGACGGAGACTGGCCCTTGCCACCCTGACACTCGACCTTTGCGACATCGGGTTTCACCCGATCACCGTTGCGAAAACCGCACGAGACTAGCCGCAACCAACGGAACAAAAACCCCGTTTAATAATTAAACGGGATATTTTTATAGCGCGCCGGAAAGTGTTCTTGGAACGGTTCCAACGCGAGGTGAATGCCTACGGCTCGATGCGCTGATCGTGCAGTTCGAAGTTTTACCTGAATCGGAGGTACTACGGACCCCCGGCGGTCAGAAACATGAGCACCGCGCGCGAGAGAGAAAAACCGGGGATGTTTTTGCAAACTGCCAGCCACCTGGGCTATACAAATACCACCACACTCCCACCCCTTTCTAGGGTTTCCCTAGCCACAAAATTTCAGCCACCCCCTCAGATCTGCCTCCAAATTTTCCCAATAGCCCCAATTTTCGTCCAATTTTCTGCCCAATGAGTTCTGGACCGTCAGATCGTCAGAGCTGACGGCCCTGGATGCGCCACGTCGCCCTGGCCTCCACCTCCTCTTTCTCTCTCCTGCCTCCCACCGCGCCGCCTCGCCCATGGAAGCCGACGGCCGGCAGGCCGCCACGCTCAAGCCAGGCCGCCGCGCCCTCTCCCTCTCTCCCCTCTCCTTTTCTCCTCCCCTTGCCCCTGACCTTCTCCTCTCGCCCTCGCAGAGAACGGCGCCCATCGCCAGAGCCTCCCGCCAGCCGCCATGGACGCTGGCGAGTCCAAGCCGCGGCACCGCCGGGATCCCGCACTCGGACGTCACCGCCAAGCAGCCGCGGGCCTCCTCCACCCTCGTCGCCGTGCAGGCCGGCCCCAAGCTGCGGCCGCAGGAGCGTCGCCCCTCACCGGCGACGGCCGCCGCCGCACTGGTCGCGATCCAGATCGAGATCGATATCGGCCGGTGCCGTTGACCCCGCGTGGGCCCCGCGGCCCAGTCCAGCCAAGGCGGCCCACTGGCGCCAGGCCCAGCCGGCCAGCCCAGCTTCGAACCAGCCAGCCCAGGGCGCCTCCTCTGCTTCATGGGCCAAGACCGTTTGGGGTGAGGCCCTCTCTTTTTTTTCTGTTATGTTTTTTTTTCTTTTCTTTTTATCTGTTATTTTTGCTTAGTCCTGAGATTTGTGCTGCTGATTCAATTTTGCGAGTAGTTTTGCGGTAAATCTGTAGCTCGGATCGCGATGCGCCCAAAAGGAAAATTGCTTAGAATTGTGTGTACTCCAATCCATATTTTGTGAGAATTTGCATCTGAGGTCATATTGATTGTGTAATTGCTGGTCAAACAGGGCCACTGGTCGTTAATTGCAACTGCTGCTGTTAAACTGTCTGAAAACTGTTTTCTTGATTGAAACTTCAGGAGACGGTTGCTTCGCAACCGTATGTCGGAATGGAGTGATTCCTTTTGCGTTGCGTTAAGCATTGTTTCTACTTCAGTTTCATGCATTCACATTCCATAATTTCTTTCTGCATCATGCTTGTATCTTCATCCAAAGTAGCTACCCTGTTGTTAGAATGTTGCTGTTTATATTTTGTTGCAACTTCGGTCGACGAGTGTGTCGCGACCATTTATCGGAATTGAGTGATTCCAATTGCATATTGTTAAGCATCATGTCTACTTACATTATATGTATTGTATTTACATGATATTCTTGCTGGTCATATAGTTCTTGAGCTCCAAAGTTTCTATCCCGCTGTTTTTGACAGCCACCTCTATTTTTCAAGTCTGTAACGTTCCGATGCCATGTTGCATGCTTAATATCTTTTGATATATGATGCCTATTTGCATGATTATTTTTGCCATGCCTTCCCTGTCATGTCTACTTTAGTTCCATATCATTTGTGAGCATGTTTGCATTGATTATCCTGTTTGTGCATTGCTCTAAAGTGTGCTTCGTGATGTTGGCAGATTGTGCCCGTAACTTGTTTTGCTTATATCTTTTTAACCGTAACTCCGTTTGGGGTGTTCTTTATATGTAACTTGATTAGTTTTTCGTGTACTTTGTGTTTATGCTATTGTTTACTGCTGTTAACCAACCTAAAATATGGTTTAGGAAAGAACAGTACCAAATCTTTTAATTGTCGTGCGGTACTTAGTGTTATGCCATGTTTAGGTTGTGCCTCACTTAAATTGACTAGCATAGATAGTTTACTTTGTGCTTCACCTCTTGACATGTTTGTGTGCTATGACATGCTTGCTTGAGTTGACATGTTAACAACCTTTGTTGATCACCTGTAGCTAAACAACTTGAACCTTTCTAAATGTGCGGTATCGTCGTGTGTGACGAGTACTCCACTTAACCTGTTAGTAACCGCTCTCGACGGTAGGTGTGATGTCTTGTGTTGACTTCTTGTTGAAGCTTGCTCGTGTTTGCCTCGTCGTAATAGATACTTTCTCGTTGATTGCTTTCCAGTGTTTATCGTCTTGTGTGCTTCCGCGGGTACCTTCGGAGACAATGCGAGCTTGCGATCCACTACACCTTCGGAACCCGACTTATCAACGGGCAAGGACTATGCATTACTTATGATCCATTCTATTTCAACCAGCGGTTTGCATGCTAGTCTAGGTTAGGTTCGATGTTTGATCCTACCACATGTTTACAGCCTCTTTCAAACCGATACAGCCATGTCCTCTCCCAGCAAACCATGTACTGCTATGTTACTATTGCTCGTTGCTCAGCCCCTGCTTAGTATGCATGCTTAGGATGCTACGATGTTACCCTGTTACTCCTTGGTTTGGGCTATCACATTATTATATTGTTGTTGATGATATGATTATTATAATGTTGACTATATTCGACGAAGGATGGAAGGTCTAGGCTATCCCGCCCCGACGCTTTGTTCCATTCGAGTCACCTAGGATCCGAGTTCCGGGTATTGGTTTTAAGATTGAGTGTGCCTAACCGCGTGTGGGATTTTATGGGGTCCCCTTTCTTACCTACCTAGATTCAAACATTTCTAGTGGTGGCCCAAGCTGATTTAGCATTTGAAACCGTGTGTGTGCTGGTCAGCTGCTAGTAGTTTTTAAACCAACCCGGACCATTGGGGACATAGTTCCCTTGCTGTCCCACCTTGTCTGGCTGAGGACCCGTTTTCCCATGTGTGATTAACCGGCTATCCAAACCTGCGACAGACGGTAGAGACCAGATCGAGAGCGCGGCCGGCTTTTGAGTTGGGTGTCGACTCACCGGGGGGCCACCCGAATTTGTTCGTTGTTAGTTAGAGGAACCTGTCTTTTCGGATCTCTTGGAACTAAATCATAAAATGGTTGCCTGTGATGGGTAGCATTTGAGAGAGATGGGCGTGCGTGCGGAGCCTTGTAATGGGCAGTTGGTACACCCCTGCAGGGTTAAATCTTTTCGAGAAGCCGTGTCCACGGTTATGGACGACTTGAGACCTACTCCTTGTTCATAGACAACAACAACTGAGATAATCTTAATATAACTTGATCAACGTGTGTGTGTGTGCCTTGATTGCTTCTTCTTCGTCGGGATGCGAAGAGGAGGACAAGGATAGGATAGGTGTTATGCTTGCGTAGTAGTTGATAGCAAGATTTGTTGGAGGGGATTCCTCACCGAATGCTTGGTTTCTTACCTTACTCTCTAGATCGTTAGCCACTTCATAAATGCTAGCGCGGCAGCAACCTCACCACTTACCCCTTCCTTACCGTAAACTACTAGTTGTCCTAGAATGACGAGTGATGAAGTCCTTGCTGGGTCAGATGACCACTACAGTTGGATGCTGAGTACTTCTGTACTCATGATACTACCCCCAAACTCTTTTCAGGGTTCTTGATCGACAACAGGTATGGTGATCGACGTTTCACATGGAGACTCGACGACGACTAGTTAGGCGGATCCCGGCGGAGGGCCTGGACCCGTGTGGTTATGGGAATCGATGTTTTTCTCTTTGCCAGTAGGCATTTGCTTGTAGTCTGTACCCAGACATGTATCTTCCGCTGATGTATTGTATTAAGGCAGTTGTATGCCGATTGTATGAGATGTTGTATCCTTGTATCTGTAATGTTGTGATATCATGTTGGAAATCCGGGGCATATGACTTCGTCATATGTCGCGGTGGGACCAATATGTGCTTCGTCCCCGGATCTGGATGGAAACGTCTAGATCTGGAACAGTACCGCATATCGGGCCTTACAACTTTGACAAACTCTTTTGCTTCATTAGATGTATATAAGCATGTACTACGAAAAGAGTTTAGCAGGTATTGAAAAAATGCTACAAGGACAATGCATGAAGCAATCCTTCTTTCATGTGATCAATCACAAACAACCAAGAGTAAATTATATGTTGCTAAAAATCAAGACAGGATCACAATGCACATAGCTTGAACATACTAGAGATGTATCTCGCTAGCCTCCATGAGTGAAGCAACACATAAATGCAAAAGCTGCTCCGAAGTTTTAAAGGAGACTAGAACTAAGAATTTCAGAACAAGTAATATCACAATCATGCAGAAGACAATGTGGTACTTTGGGACAATGCACATTACACTCAGAATGATAATTATGCTCTCAATAGTTGGTTCTTTCAAGAAAGAAGGTGGAGACTCTCGAACCGTGGCTTTTGATGGCAAGGTTGAAAACCCGTGGCTGGAAGCAAAGACTAAACATGTACCAGAGCTCGTGGTTTTGAAAACGGAGATAAAAAAGTTGTTGAGGCGTGCAACTTTCCGGTCAACGGTAGACGGTAAAGGTCTCTCAATATCTCCCATACCAACCACATTAATGGTGGTTCCCATGATTTTTTTCTTACACTTATGTTCCCTTTTCCATCTATTCTTTGACGGTCTATGGTGCCTTTTATTTTGCCTCACGTATGGAAGGAAAATTCTCGTTCCATCTATCATTAGCAGCATTTGAACCATTTCATTCCATCATCGAGTATGGGGGAAGTGTATTTTTTTTATAAATTGTGAAACAAGTGAGAACTGGGCATTCTCCAAACCGGCCTCTACCTCATAAATTTGACGAGTTAAAACTTTGTCAAGGAGTAAAACATTTTTGGCATGGAAGATATTGATTTCCCCTCACCGCACCATCAGCTTGTACGGTTACAAAAAGGAAGCTTTTGAATGGATTTTGAGATGGTACAAGAAAGTCTTCGTTAAGGATGGCAAGTAAATACCATATATAGGAAGGTATGGTGGATGATACGTCCCAAACGTATCTATAATTTCTGCTTGCTCCATGCATGTTTTGTGTGATATTGCTATGATCTAGATACACTTTCATACACTTTTGATCATATTTGGACTAACTTATTAACTTAGTGCACCACGGTGCCAACTCCTGTTTTTTGATGATTTTCTATTTCAGGTTTCCCCCATATTAAAAGTGCTCCAAAAATTCAGGAAATATCAGATTAAAAATCAGCGCAACGGAACCTTCTGGAATCACCAAAGTGGGGCCAGAGAGCCACCACTAGGGACCCAGGCGGCCACCTGGCGCGGCCTACGGCTTGGTCGCGCACGGGGGCGCCTGGACCCCTGGTGCCCCCCCTGGCTGCTCCCCTTCGCCTATTTATTTCCCGTGACGTGAAACCTCTGAAGACAGAACCCTTTTTCGTGATCTCGCCTCTATTCCGTCGCTGCCGCGCTTCCAAGATCGGGAGCGCCAGCAGACCTCTTCCCGGCACCCTGCCGGAGGGAGGGATTGACCTCCGGGAGCTTCTCCTCCACCATGGACGCTTCCCAGATGTGCCGTGAGTAGTTTCCCTTGGACCATGGGTCCGTGATCAGTAGCTATGTGATGTTCTCCTCCCCTCTTTGTTCTTCATGGTTTAGACCTCGTGAGCTGCCCTACATGATCGAGGCACATATGTAATTTTCTGCTGTTTCTATGCTGAGTTTGCTGGGATCTGATGGATTATGAGACTATGTTCAGATCGTGATTGAGTAATATATTTGGTTCTTATCTTTTATATTTTTGTTCCTAAGTAATTCTTGCATGTTCTCCGTTGTTGTTTATTGCTTTGGCCAAGTAGTAGGTAGTGACTCCAAGAGGGAACGTTATGCTCGATTGTGGGTTCATGCCCCCCGATGACACGCTTGAGTGACAAAAACATGAGTCTAGGGGATGTGCTGTTGCCACAAGGGGGAAAACAATGGTGCTTGTAACCGCGGTTGCAAGGATTGTTTACTTTACGCAAAGTGATTTTTAATACAGTTGTCTGTTGCTTTGGGTTTACACTTTGGGTGGGGCTCGCAACTTAATACCAGCGAGATGTTTTGGATAGATATCTCAAGGTGGATGATTATTAGTATATGAAGTTGGATTTCTGTCTACTTATTTTGGCGTATCGCCCATGCTTTTGAGCCTCGTCCTTTCTTTGTAGCATAGTTAGCATTGTGGTGCCTTTTTAATCCTGTCAATTGCCCAGTTGTAATTTGTTTACCTCGCATAGCAGTTTTATCGTCTTTTGGGAGAGAGACATCACTAGTGAACATCACGGGACCCCGGTCCAGATTCTCATCACTGGTTACACGCTCTTTTGTTTTCCTGCTTTTACTTTCCAGTTGCTATCACTATTATCATTATCCCTTGCGTTTGATCCTTTGTGAACAACCAGGCCGGAGAGATTGACAACTTCTCTGTACTCGTTGGGAAGCAAAGTTATTTGTATTGTGTGCAGGTCCACGTCCATTGCGCCGTTGGCACCTACTTATCATTACCGGAGTGTTACGGGAGACAAACCCTATCCTCTACATTGGGGAAATTTGCCGCTACACCACATCTAACCTTCCACTTGGGGTAACCAACGAGGATAGAGTATCAAGCAAATTTGTGGTGCCGTTGCCTGGGACTCCGAGTGCTAAGATAGGGGAGTTGCACACTATCTTTTACCTTTGATTTTTAGTCTTTTTAGTTTACCTTTCAGTTTTTATCTTTGTGTCCTATATCAAAAATCACAAAAAAATCTGCCACACTTGCTGCTACTATGGGTTCCACTGAAAACACCAAGTTGTGTGACTTCACTAGTTACAACAACAAATACTTTATCTGCACTCCTATTGCCACACCTGCCACTTCAACTACCTCTTATTAAATTAAACCTGCTTTGTTAAACCTTGTTATGAGAGATCAATTCTCTGGTGCTGGAGATGATGCTTCTTTACACTTGAACACTTTTGTTGAGTTATGTGATATGCAAAAGTATAAAGAAGTAGAAGGTGATGTTATTAAGCTCAAGCTTTTTTCCTTTCTCTTTAAGGGGAGAAGCTAAAATCTGGTTTCAATCTTTGCCTAGGAATAACATAGATTCTTGGGATAAGTGCAAAGATGCTTTTATTGGGAAGTATTACCCACCTACTAAAATTATCCAATTGAGTAGTAACATTATGAATTTTAAGCAATTGGATAATGAACACATTTCCCAAGCTTGGGAACGTATGAAATCTCTTGTTAAGAAATTCCCTACACATGGTTTGACTACTTGGATGGTTATCCAGACTTTTTATGCAGGATTGAACTTTACCTCGCGGAACCTGTTAGATTCGGCTGCGGGAGGAACCTTTATGTCAACTACACTTGGTGCTGCCACAAAACTTCTCGATGAGATGATGACCAACTATTCCCAATGGCACATCGAACGCGCTCCAACAGGTAGGAAGGTAAACTATGTCGAGGAGATTACCTCCCTAAATGAAAAGGTTGACTTGAATATGTCTCTACTTACCAAGCAACCCTCTATTGATCCTCATAATGTTCCTTTAAATTCTTTGGTTTCTCAGGAACAAGTAGATGTGAACTTTATTTCTAGAAAAAACTTCAACAACTATGCTTATAGGGGCAATTTTGCTAGCAATCTTAGACCGTTTCCATCCAACTACGGGAATAACAACACTTATCTTAGCAATAAGAACTCCACCTCTGAATTAGAGAACATGCTTAGAGACTTTATCACTACCCAAAAATCCTTCAACAAGAATGTAGAAGAGAAGTTAGCTAAATTAGATAATCTCTCTTTGAAGGTAGATAGCTTAGCCCTTGATGTTGAGATGCTCAAAATTAGAACCTCTCCCCTAGAGGAGAGGAAGGCCACTCCTATTAATGCTATCCTATTATAAATTAATGAAAATATTATGATGATGGCTAAACTTAAAGAAAGATGGGCTAGAGAAAAAGAGGAAGAGGATAGAATTAAGAGCCTTCCTACACACCACACAGTTGCTACTATACAAATTGTTGAGGACACCCAAACTATTAGCACCCAACACACTCCTAGTCCCATTGGACCTATTAATGGTGATGCTAATACCTCAACCGTAGAAGAAGAAACTACTATGAACATAGATGGTTTCAAACAAGTGAGCCTAGATGAAACTACTACCACCTTTGATAGTAGTGATATTGATTTTGATAGTTGTACCCTCTCAGAATTTATTAACCTGCTGCACAAAATGTCTAGGACCCCCACACTTGGACACTTAATCTTGCCTTCACGGAGCATATCACTAATGCTCTCATCAAAGCTAGGGAGGAGAAGCTTAGAATAGAAGCCTCCATACCTAGGAAGCTAGATGATGGTTGGGACCCTATGATAAAAATTAAATTGAATAACTTCTCTTGCTATGCTTTATGTGATGCTGGAGCTAGTACCTCCGTTACGCCCAAAAGAATGTATGATATGTTTGAATTGAAGCCTTTTGAGCCTTGTTCTTTTGGTTTTCGTCTCGTTGATTCTTCCGTAAAGAAACCTTTGGGGCAGATCGACGATGTTCTTATCATTGTCAATGACAATTATGTTCCCGTTGATTTTACTATTATGGACCTTTTCTTTGCACCGTTGGTGCTGTTATTGTCATGAAAGAGGGGAATATAAAATTTCAATTCGCTCTCAAAAAAGGGATGGAACACTACCCTAGAAAGTAAATCAAGTTGCCTTTTGAGTCCGTTACACGGGCTAGATATTCTCTCTCTCTTGATAAAACTTGATTCTTCTTTTCCTTTATGCCTAGCTTAAAGGCGTAAAATAAAGCGCTTGTTGGGACGCAGCCCAAGATGTTTTTACTTCTTTTATAGTGGTCTTGTTGATTTTTACTACTGTAGCAACATCATTGTATCTTTGTTTTCAAGATTTGTGCTAAGTTTAGCCTCTTATGATAAGGGAAGCAAAAGTTGTGACATGCTGTCCAGAAAACAAATTCTGTCTGCATGACGGAAAAAATCAAAACAAATCACCAGTTCATCTTTTTGAGCTGATTTTTTTACACATCATGCTCTATGCAATTTTGAAACTTTCGTATGTTCTGAGTTTTTTTATTTTAGTTGCATAAGTAGCCCAAAATAATTATTTACTACCTGATGTTCTGGTTTTCATAAATTCTGCCACGTTTCGCCTTTCCTTACTTTTGCAAACCTTAAGCTTACTTTTTATTCTCAAAACCTTTTTGGAAATCTTGATAAACAGTATCTCTTCAAGAATATCTTTATTTCCATTGGGGAAAAATATTTTATTAAGGGTACTAACCTCTCTAATCAGCTTATGATGAGTTATGTATGAAGGGAGTTTTCAAGTGTGCGAGGGAAGATGATGAAAGAAGATCCAGGAGTGTCAAACGCTCAAGTTTTGGGATGCCCCAATGCATCCCCAATAAATATGAAAGGATACTCAAGTGTCTAAGCTTGGGGATTCCCCCGTGCATCCCCTTCTCCATCAACAATCATCAGTTCGTCCTTCGTCTTACTATATTTTTATCACTTCATGCGTTATGTGCTATGCTTGGATCGTCTCGCTCTTAGGTTTACTTTTTGTTTTCTTTAGATTTTCTTGCTGTTCATAACAAGTTAGACCCCAACTTACTTTGTGTGGGAGAGAAACACGCTCCACTCCAATCTAGAACACATCATAGGATTTTCATGCCTATCTTTCTCTGTTGTGTGTTCTTTATCTATTCGTAGCTACTGCCATGTTTAGTTTTAGTTTTAGTTTGTCTTTAGCAAGAGGATTGGATTTTGTTTAGTTTGTTTCTAGAACTCTCTTTAGTTTTCATGTTTATCTTGTTAAGAGAGTTGGTTGTTGCACTGAGTTGTGTCTTGTCTTGAAGTACGTAATTGAGGTTGCTATTTAATTGTAGTAGTAACTTGAAATAGTTTTGAGGTATTGTTGTGAGTAACGTTTGAACTTTTGGTGTCAAGAGTTCTAGCATATTAGTGATAGGTGTCGTATTTTGGCCAATCCGTGTTTATTTTCAAAACCTACAAACACTATTTGATAACTCTAGCTACTAGATGGATCACAAATCTTTGGAGGGATCGGATATTAGAGTACACTCACGTACCATGAGTCGAGGATGCGCAAGGATAACCAATCCCCCATACACTACTCCTTGGGGTAGTTGTCTCTTTGTGAACCTCCTCATTGGATTGAGAGTTACCGATAATAAGTGCATGAGTTCTTCGGACTAATATAAGTATTGAAAGTTGATACTTCCACCTCCTCATATTTGCTAGCCGCTTCGGTACCGTGCATTGCCCTCTTCTCATTCTAAGAGTTGGCGTCCACCTCGCCGGTGCATCCAATCCCTTGGCATGATACACTCTGTCATCATAAACCTCCTTATACCTTTCCTCAAAACATCCACCATACATGTCGGGACCCGGAATATGCATATGTAGTTCCTGCTACAACTCAATCATATGAAGAGCGGAGAGCCGTACCCACTTGTCTAAGCAGACAAGGCCAAGCAAAGAACACTCTCGGAAAGCTCGAACGTGAGGGGAATCCTATCCAGGCCCGGATGATCAACTGAGATGGGTCCTCATCGTCCGCTCACAAGTCTAAATGATTATGTGTGGTGAAATCCCGTACTCATAGACAAGTCGCCTCAACCATATTATTGATTGAATTATAACACTTACATAAACAGACTCCAGCCCGGACACTTAGTCGGGGTCTCGGGCGGGCTCATTCATACAATGAAGTGTGCCACGTGACAGAGTCACGAGCAATCGCATCGCGATGCCCCAAGCTGCACATCTAAGGGCCACTTGGTGTATGAAAGACCGTCGTCAAGAACACAACTAAGCTATCGAACCCCACACTAAGACATGCACGTTATAACCATACACGCATCATACATGTCTAGTGTAAACAGCAGGTACTCATCACATGAACTCTACAAAGTTGTATTTATTGACTTACATAGAGTACACAAAGAGATCACATGACTGTGATCCAACATTACATCAAACAATGGAAGCAAATTAGGTCTGAGTATAGACAAGTTTAACAAATGGCTTAGAGAAGCCTTGTAAACATACATAGCCCTTCCACAAGGGACCAGACTGCTGTCTAGAACTATGCTAACTTAGTCAACGCCGAGCTTCAGGAAGGTGTCTCCATCGGGGGCTGGGTTCTCATCTAAAACATAGAATAAGAAAACGTGAGTACAAAGTCATACTCAGCAAGACTTACATCAGAACTATACTACTCATGCTCAAGTTTCAAGGTAAAGGGAGGGGTTTCAACATGCAGAAGTGCCAGCTTTGACTTGGCTAGTCCTGTACTACGAGTACCAGACTTGAGGTAAGAAGCGTACTCGAGTCCACTACCAAGTATCCAACCAATACACCACTATGGATACTTCCTTGACTTCCCCACGAGAAAGCACGCCATAGCACTCACACTTATCTTGGCAAGTTTTAGAGTAACCATTGAAGTTGTCTAATAATCAAGCATAGGTATCCAAGTAGTCCATTACCGCGGACGCGTCTATTCGAATAGTTTTGTTAACCTTGCAAGGGTGTAAACTACACACACATGACCATCGGTTACCGCATTTTTCTCTCCACCATTCAAGGGGTGACAGCGAGGATGTTCACCACGACACTTCGCTCACAACCGGTCTATTCCGGGAGTCGACTATCTGAGTAGCCCCGCTCGAGAGTCCGGCCGGATCAACAATACGGACTCAACCATTGTAGGCAACCGAGACTCCATCCGGGGATGGTTTCACTGCCTCACAAATCCACCCACATATCTAAGATGATGCAACATTTCACTCACTCTTTTTTTCTATGCATATGCCAAATGGAACACCCGAACTAATGTGACTTCTGGACGTCAACACGGATTGAGGTACTAGGCCGAGAGGAGTCAGTGAGCCCAATGTGTGGTTGTACTCTTTGTCTTGGATTACCATACAATAACTCGGGCTTAAGGTGGTGTTCAACGAGACAACCCACTGTGTACTCCTACACATCCTCTCATCGTTCACCTTGTATTAGGGTAGATTCACCAGCACAGCTTCACCTTCATCAACACCATGATCACTACCATCCCGACTCACATCAAAAGTAACCTAATGTTATACTCTGAGCATGCAATACGCTTTAACAGTTGCAGGGGCCAAATGATATCAATCAACTCCTATGTCAGCTAGGATTGTGGTTTGCTTACTACTATGACAAGATGATAGGTCATGCATCGGATATGGGTTCAACTATGCGGTAGAATTGATAACAAGGTGATCATCCTAATCAATGCATAAGAGGGACTGAGAGGGAAATGGGTTTTTATCAACATGATCGAAGGTGTTTGCTTGCCTTGCTGACGATACACTGGTTTATCGAACTTCTGCTTCTAGGCGTGACCTCCGTCTCGGATACACTGTTACCGGAACAATCATCAACAAAGGGGTGGCAGATTCAATTTAATTGAAGTGTATTTCAAAGGATTTGCAAATTCAAACTCCAAATTCAAATTCAAATTAAGCCATATGCACATTTGCTACTGTTTCCCCATTTTAAAATGGTCAAACATGAAACGAAAGTGCATATTCTTAATCCTTGCATTTTTCTGATAATTTTTCATATATTATTTGTCCAATTTGGAGTTAGTATGAATTTGCTATGAATTTCCAAAGTTTAAACTATTTTCTGCCATTTTCTGATTTCTTTTAAATTAAAAACCATTTAATGCGTCATTCTGACGCAAGGATGACATCAGGGGGCTCTAACCAGGGGGACCCACTGGTCAGCCTCTGTGGGGTTAATCCCCTCTGTTTAACTAAACAGACAGGGGGGTTAGGGGCCAAGGGGCCCATCTGTTAGTGGGGTGGGGTGATTAAGGGCTGATTAGCCATTAGGCTAATCGGCCACATCATCGCTGCCGGCGGCGACCTCTGTACTAGGCTGCGTGTCGCCAGAACAAGGTTCCCGGCCACGGGGGTGGAGGCGGAGAGCACCAGCGTGTGCATCGTGCCCTCCCGCATCCATTGGAGCTAGCAGGGGGACCCGAGGAGGCCCGAGGCCACAGCGGCGACGAAATCCACGGCCGCCGGAGCACGGACGTCGACGAATCGGTGACTGGGGCCTCGAGGGGGAGCACGGGAAGGAGGGGAAGAACGGGAAGCTCACCCCGAGTGCGTTGGTTTCGTCGGGGAGGCCGGAGCGGCAACGATGGTGGGGCAATTGCTCGCTGGAGCTTGCTGTGGCCGGCGGTGAAATCTTGATGCAAGCGTCGTCTCTGATGGACCTTGGCGCGAGTTGACGAGGGGAATCGACGAATACGACGGCCATGATCCTTCTGGGCACGGTGGTGCAGCCGGGGGAAGCCGGTGGCCACGTGTGCCCATGGTGCAGCGCTCCGGTGAGCTTCGGGCGGCGAAGAAAAGCGGCGAGGAGGAGGGGAACACGGCCAGGAGGGAGGGGGAAATGACGGGGAGCCTCTGGGCGTCTCCATGGCGAGGAGAAAAGGGCAGGGGGCAGCCAGGCACCTGGCTGGCAGCCATGCGTTGCCCGCCGGCGACCTGCCTGCCTGGCTGGCGTGGGAAGAAGACGGGGTGCCCTTTTGGGCTGGGCCGAAATGGCCAGTGGTCCCAGGTGAGTGGGCCCTTTTCCCTTTTTTATTTCTTTATGTTTTAGTTTTTCTGTTAATTTGTTTTACTTTGAATAAAAAATAGAAAAGCATTTTATAAAATCCCCAAATTTTCAATTTGGACTTACATGGCATATAACTAGCCACTCCCAAGTGTTGAAGATTTTTGAAATTCAAATTGGGGTTTTATTTAATTTCCAAGCACTTTTTGGACTTTTTGAAAAATCTTGGAGCATGCAGTGAGATCCACTTCACTTTATATGTGATCATGATCATTTATAGGACTTTTCAAAAATACCAGAGGAATTTTTGGAAGAAATTTTTATCTGGCCATTTGAAATAAATTCTTTAGGGCTTTTCTTTTCCCCATTTGGATTTCTTCTGATTTTTTTCCACATGATGCAAAGTCAAGCTAACCCTAGCACATACCTAAACTTGGGTTGTGACAATACCTACCTATCAAGGCATTTCCATAGCCTTTCCAAGATATATTGACATGAAACATCCACCTCTTCATTACTTGATCTTCATGTCATACATGTTCCTGCTACACTGGCAGAGGCATACATTTGCATACATCATGATAGCTACATCTGCTTACTGTTGAGTACCTTGTAAAGTGTGAAGATCTTCTATACTTCTTGTAAAATAGAGTGTTGACCTTAAGTGAGGAAAAGATCCAAAAGTGGACAAAATAAAAGATCAAAAAGAGGCCAAATGAGAGTTAAATAGAAAGAGCCATGGAGGCCATCATAAAAATACAGAAATAATATAAAAAAGAGAAAAAGAAAATAAAATGAGAGAAAGGGGCAACACTACTATCCTTTTGAAAGATCCACACTACTACTCCCTCTTATCCTTGTACTCCATAGAGATGATCATTCATGCATATAGCTATGTGGGGACCTTCACACTATAGAACTTGGCTTGCATATTCCAAGGATGAGCGTCCTCAAACAAGCTCTAGGTCTTCATGAGAGAGCAAGTTGGATGCACCCCCACTAGTTCCACTTCACAGCTTTTCTTAGCTCATATGTGCATCCGTTGCATGGCAATCCCTACTCCTCACATCATATCTATCATTTGGCTTTCTGGCTTATGATTGTCCTCATTGATGTGAGCCTTTCTCACCTTTTTGTCTTCCTCCACCATATTTCTCTCTTTTCCATCCTACGTGTCAATTTCGTGCTTACGCTCATCCATTGCATGAGTGCTCAAAATATCGAAAAGGAGTGGATCAAATTGACTTGTACCTGGCTAGTGGTCTGGGGACGAGTCAAGGTAAGATTCCAA
Source organism: Bromus sterilis (assembly GCA_950022295.1). NCBI lineage: Eukaryota > Viridiplantae > Streptophyta > Magnoliopsida > Poales > Poaceae > Bromus > Bromus sterilis. The sequence continues at coordinate 267,606,388 of OX465597.1, read as the reverse complement.
AGAAGACCTAGTGTGAAACTTTATTAGATTGAGTTCATAACAAAAATATTTTTTTCTCTCGTATTCCCATACCCCCCTTCTTGCACGCAAACACCATTTGGAGACATTCGAGTCACGGACAGCGAGAGCTCTTGCACCTAATGTTCTTTCGTTGCTTGTTTCAATGCCAATATAGACTCTTGCCTGTTATGACTTGAATTGAATTACATACCTTGATTGCTTTACTTTCAAAGTTCTTATATGGTTTCTAGCATTTCACCACAGAAATTATGCTTGTTATCATTTACCTACTCGAGGAAGAGCAGGAATTAAGATTGGGGATGTAGATACGACCCAAACGTATCTATAATTTATGCTTGCTCCATGCATGTTTTGTGTGATATTCCTATGATCTAGATACACTTTCATACACTTTTGATCATATTTGAACTAACTTATTAACTCAGTGCACCACAATGCCAGTTCCTGTTTTCTGCTGATTTTCTATTTTAGGTTTCCCCCATATTAAAAGTGCTCCAAAAATTCGGGAAAAATCAGATAAAAAATCAGTGCAACGAAACCTTCTGGAATCACCAAAGTGGGGCCAGAGGTCCACCACCAGGGACCCAGGCGGCCACCTGGCGTGGCCTACGGCTTGGCCGCGCCAGGGGGCGCCTGGACCCCTGGTGGCCCCCCTGGATGCCCTCCTTCGCCTATTTATTTCCCGTGATGCGAAACCTCCAAAGATAAAGCCCTTATTCGCGATCTCGCCTCTGTTCCACCGCCGCCGTGCTTCCAAGATCGGGAGCGCCAGCAGACCTCTTCCCGGCACCCTGCCGGAGGGAGGATTGACCTCCGGGAGCTTCCCCTCCACCATGGACGCTTCCCGGATGTGTCGTGAGTAGTTTCCTTGGAATATGGGTCCGTGATCAGTAGCTATGTGATGTTCGCCTCCCCTCTTTGTTCTTCATGGTTTAGACCTCGTGAGCTGCCCTACATGATCGAGGCACATATGTAATTTTTTGTTGTTGATATGCTGAGTTTGCTGGGATCCAATGGATTATGAGAATATTTTCAGATTGTGATTGAGTAATATATTTGGTTCTTATCTTTTATATTTTTGTTCCTAAGTAATTCTTGCATGTTCTCCGTTGCTGTTTATTGCTTTGGCCAAGTAGTAGGTAGTGACTCCAAGAGGGAACGTTATGCTCGATTGTGGGATCATGCCCCCCGATGACACGCTGAAGTGACAGAAACATGAGTCTAGGGGATGTGTTGTTTCCATAAGGGGGAAACAACGGTGCTTGTAACCGCGGTTGCAAGGATTGTTTACTTTACGCAAAGTGCTTTTTAATGCAGTTGTCTGTTGCTTTGGGTTTACACTTTGGGTGGGGCTCGCAACTTAATACCAGCGAGATGTTCTGGACAGATATCTCAAGGTGGATGATTTGTAGTAGATGCAGTTGGATTTCGGTCTACTTATTTTGGCGTACCGCCCATGCTTTTGAGCCTCGTCCTTTCTTTCTAGCATAGTTAGGATTGCGGTGCATTTTTAATCGTGTCAATTGCCCAGCTGTAATTTGTTTACCTCGCATAGCAGTTTTATCGTCTTTTGGGAGAGAGACATCACTAGTGAACATCGCGGGACCCCGGTCCATATTCTCATCACTGTTTACACGCTCTTTTATTTTCCTTCTTTTACTTTCCAGTTGCTATCACTATTATCATTATCCCTTGCATTTGATCCTTTGTGAACAACAAGGCCGGAGAGATTGACAACCTCTCTGTACTCGTTGGGAAGCAAAGTTATTTGTATTGTGTGCATGTCCACGTCAATTGCGCCGTTGGCACATACTTATCATTCCCGGAGTCCTACGGGAGACAAACCCTATCCTCTACATAGGAGAAATTTTCCTCTACACCACATCTAACCTTCCACTTGGGGTAACGAACGAGGATAGATTATAATTGGAATCATGTGGAATAGCTGGTTTGAATGGATTTGGATGCACAAGCATAATTCTGCTTAGTGCGAGCGAAGGCTAACAAAAGACTGGGAAGCAACCAACTAGAGAGCAATAACGATCATAATCATGTACAGCGACAAAGCAACACTGAATCGGGCATGAAAGTGATATAACTATTCTGAAATAAAAAAGATCATCTAGGCATGATAGACTTTTTAGTCATAAACATGTGTGAACATGTGCCAAGTCTATCCAAAAATTCTCCGAAGGGAAATACCACTTCAATATGCTAAACCATGAACAATGCAATGCATGTAAATCATTTCAACAACACATTATGCCCTCTAGCTACTTGGGATCAGCCACAAAGAAAGCATAAACCACTGGGAAAGCATTGTAAACATAGCACTATGTCGCTACAAGCTGGTCTCTACATCATAAGTACATGCATATGTACAAAAGTAGAAACAAAAATAGTTCATACCGGCTTTCCTTTATGCAACCCTTTCGTCGATCTTCGTCATTACTGCCTTTTTACTTGCACGATCGAACATAGGAAAATATATTCAAATGCCATCACGGACTTGAGCTGAAATCTGCAAAAAAAGCAAACTAAAGAGGGAAAGGAAATATTTTTGGGTTTTTTCTAAGGTTAAACGAAATCAAAAGAAAGGGGAAATCTTTTTTTTGTTTTTGCAAATTAAGGGAGAACAAATAAGAACATGCAAAAACTTCGAAAAGATCAAAGCGAACAACATAAAACGGATAATACAATGGATAGGGAGAAGGGAACGTACCCCCCCCCAAGCTTAGGCTTTTGGCCTAAGTTGGTATCGGCTACTGCGGTCCTGAGGAGCCTCCAGCTCCGGGGTAGTACCGTTGCGTCCATGGGTGATACGTCTCAAACGTATCTATAATTTCTGCTTGCTCCATGCATGTTTTGGGTGATATTGCTATGCTTTTGATACACTTTCATACATTTTTTATCATATTAGGAATAACCTATTAACTCAGTGCACCTCAGTGCCAGTTTCTGTTTTCTGTTGTTTTTGTATTTCAGGTTTTCCCATTACTTAAAGTGCGAGAAAAAATCCGCGAAAAATATATAAAAAATCAGTGTTCCGGAAGCTTCGAGAGTCCCGAAGGGGGGACAGGGGGGCGCCACCAGGTGCCCAGGCGGCCAGGGGGCGCGTCCTAGGGTGGGGCTGCGCCGGGAGGCCGCCTGGACTCCCTGGTGGCCCCCTGTCTGCCCCCTTCGCCTATATATCTCTCTCATCCCGAAACCCCTGAGGACAGAACCCTTTTTCGCGATCTCGCCTCTGTTTGGCTCCGCCGCGCTTCCAAGATCAGGAGCACTAGAAGACCTCTTCCCAGCACCCTGCCGGAGGGAGGATTGACCTCCGGGAGCTTCTCCACGACCATGGACGCTTCCCGGATGATCCGTGAGTAGTCCACCTTGGACCATTGGTCCATGATCTCTAGCTATGTGATGTCCTCTCCCCCTCTTTGTTCTTCATTGATTAGACCTTGTAATCTGCCCTACATGATCAAGGCACATATGTAATTCTTTCTGCTATTGCTCTACTAAGTTTACTGGGATCTGATGGATTATGAGAGTATGTTCAGATTGTGATGAGTAATATATTTGATTCTTCTCCTTTTATATTTGTGTTCTTGAGTAATTCTTGCATGTTCTCCGTTGCTGTTAATTTCTTTGGCCAAGTGGTAGGTAGAAACTCCAAGAGGGAGCGTTATGCATGATTGTGGGTTCATGCCCCCTAATAACTAGCTTGAGTGATAGAAACATAAGTCTAGGGGATGTGCTATTGCCACAAGGGGGGAAACAACGGTGCTTGTAACCGCGGTTGCAAGGATTGCTTACTTGACGCAAAGTTCTTTTAATGCAGTTGTTAATACGCGAGAGATGATAATTGCTTCTTGCCCTTCGTTGTTTACCCCAAGTGGAAGGTGAGATGCAGCGTAGCGGCAAGTTTTCGTTGGTGTAGATACCAAGGTTGAGATCGACCAGTAGGACTCCGATAATGATAAGTAGGTGGTTCGGCAAGTGATGCGTCGTTTGAAGATAATTACTTGCTTCTCCTGGACCTGCACACAGACAGAAATAACTTTGCTCCCAACGAAGTTCGGAGAGGTTTTCAATCTTTCCGGTCTTGTTGTTTACAAAGGATCAAAAAACAAGGGATAATGATAATGATAGCAACTGAAAGTGAAAGCAGAAAAGTAAATGAGCGTGTAAACAGTGATGAGAATATGGACCGGGGTCCCGTGATGTTCACTAGTGATGTCTCTCTCCCAAAAGACGATAAAACTGCTATGCGAGGTAAAAAAATTACAGATGGGCAATTGACAGGATTATAAACGCACCGCAATGCTAATTATGATACAAAAGAAAGGAAGACGCTCAAAAGCATGGCAGTACGCCAAAATAAGTAGACCGAAATCCAACCGCATCTACTACTAATCATCCACCTTGAGATATCTCTCCAGAACATCTCGCTGGTATTAAGTTGCGAGCCCCACCCAAAGTGTAAACCCAAAGCAACAGACAACTGCATTAAAAAGCACTTTGCGTAAAGTAAATAATCCTTGCAACCGCAGTTACAAGCATCGTTGTTTTCCCCCTTGTGGCAACAACACATCCCGTAGACTCGTGTTTCTGTCACTCCAGCGTGTCATCAGGGGGCATGAACCCACAATCGAGCATAACGTTCCCTCTTGGAGTTACTACCTACTACTTGGCCAAAGCAATAAACAACAACGGAGAACATGCAAGAATTACTTAGAAACAAAAATATAAAAGATGAGAACCAAATATATTACTCTATCACAATCTGAACATAATCTCATAATCCATCATATCCCATCAAACTCAGCATAGCAACAGCAGAAAGATAACATATGTGCCTCGATCATGTAGGGCAGCTCACGAGGTCTAAACCATGAATAACAGAGAGGGGATGAGAACATCACATAGCTACTGATCATGGAACCATGGTCCAAAGGAAACTACTCATAGCACATCCGGGAAGCGTCCATGGTGGAGGGGAAGCTCCCGGAGGTCGATCCTCCCTCCGGCAGGGTGCCGGGAAGAAGTCTGCTAGCGCTCCCGATCTTGGAAGCGCGGCGGCGGCAGAATAGAGGCGAGATCGCGAAAAAGGGTTCTCTCTTCGGGGTTTTCATGTCACGGGGAATAAATAGGTGAAGGGGGGCAGCCAGGGGGCCACCAGGAGTCCAGGCGCCCCCTAGCGCGGCCAGGCCCTGGGCTGCGCCAGGTGGCCGCCTGGGTCCCTGGTGGTGGCCCCTCGGCCCTCCTTTGGGGTTCCGGAAGCTTCCGTTGCGCTGATTTTTTATTCGATTTTCCTGAATTTTTGGAGCACTTTTAATATGGGGGAAACCTGGAATAAAAAAACAGAAGAAAACAGGAACTGGCAGTAGGGTGCACTGAGTTAATAGGTTAGTCCAAATATGATCAAAAGTGTATGTAAGTGTATCTAGATCATAGCAATATCACACAAAACATGCATGGAGCAAGCAGAAATTATAGATACGTTTGGGACGTATCAACATCCCCAAACTTAATTCCTGCTCGTCCTCAAGTAGGTAAATGATAGCAAGCATAATTTCTGTGGTGACATGCTAGGAACCATATAAGAACTTTTAAAAGTAAAGCAATCAAGGTATGTGATTCAATTCAAGTCATAACATGCAACAGTCTATATTAGCATTGAAACAAGTAACAAAAGAACATTAGGTGCAAGAGCTCTCGCTATCCGTGACTCGAATGTCTCCAAATGGTGTTTGCGTGCAAGAAGGGGGATAGGGAATACGAGAAAAGAATATTTTTGTTGAGAACTCAATGTACTAAAGTTTCACACTTGGTCTTCTTTGGAATCTTATCTTGACTCATCCCCAGACCACTAGCCATGTACAAGTCAATTTGATCCACTCCTTTTCGATATTTTGAGCACTCCTGCAATGGATGAGCGTAAGAACGAGAGTTGACACTTAGGATGGCAAAGAGAGAAGTATGGTGGAGGAGGAAGACAAAAAGGTGAGAAAGGCTCACATCAATGAGGACAATCATAGGCGAGAAGGCAAAATGATAGATATGATGTGAGGAGTAGAGATTGCCATGCAACGGATGCACATATGATCTTAAAATCTCTCCAATGGAACTAGTGGGGGTGCATCCAACTTGCTCGCTCATGAAGACCTAGAGCTCTTTTGAGGAGGCTCATCCTTGGAATATGAAAGCCAAGTTCTATAGTGTGAAGGTCCCCACATAGCTATATGCATAAATGATAAGAGGATAAGAGGGAGTACTAGTGTGGATCTTTCAAAAGAATAGTAGTGTTGCCCCTTTCTCTCTTTTTATTTTTCTTTTTCTCTTTTTTCTATTTTTTTCTATTTTTTGGTGGCCTCAATGGCTCTTTCTATTTAGCTCTCATTTGTCCTCTTTGGGATCTTTTATTTTGTCCATTTTGGGATCTTTTCCTCACTTAAGGTAAGCACTCTAATTTACAAGAGGGTATAGAAGATCTTTCACACTTTACAAGGTACTCAAATCATAAAGAAGATGTAGCAGGAACATGTATGACATGAAGATCAAGTCATGAAGAGGTGGATGTTGCAGGGAAATATATCTCAGAAATGCTATGGAAATGCCTTGATAGGGAGGTATAGTGGATGTTTTGATGAAAGATGTAAGGAGGTTTATGATGACAGAGCGTATCATGCCAAGGGTTTGGATGTACCGGCGAAGGTGGACGCCAAATCTCGGAGTGAGAAGAAAGCAATGCACGACACAGAAAAGGCTAGCAAATATGAGGAGGTGGAAGTGTCAACTTCCAATACTTCCATTAGTCCGAAGAACTCATGCACTTATTATCGGTAACTCTCAATCTAATAAGGAGGGTCACAAAGAGACAAGTACCCCGAGGAGGAGTGTATGGGGGTTTGGTTATCCTCTCGCATCCTCGACTCATGGTACGTGAGTGTACTCTAATATCTGATCCCTCCAAAGATTAGCCATCCATCTAGTATCTAGAGTTCTAAACTAGTTTTGTAGGTTTTGAAAATAAACACGGATTTCCCAAAATACAACACCTATCACTAATAGGCTAGAGCTCTTGACACCAAAAGTTCAAACATTACTCACATTAATACCTCAAAACTATTGCAAGTTACTACTAAAATTAAATAGCAACCTCAATTACCTACTTTCAAGACAAGACACAACTCAGTGCAACAACCAACTCTCTTAACAAGATAAACATGAAAACTAAAGAGGGTTTCGGCAACAAACTAAACAAAAGCCGGGGCTCTTGCTAAAGACAAACTAAGACTAAAACTAAACATGGCAGTAGCTACGAAAAGATAAAGAACACACAACAGTAAAAATATAGGCGTGCAAAATCCTATGATGTGTTCTAGATTGGAGTGGAGCGTGTTTCTCTCCCACACAAAGTACGTTGGGGTCTAACTTGTTATGAAAATCAAGCAAATCTAAATAAAACTAAAAATAAAACCTAAGATCGGGACACTCCAAGCATAGCACATCACGCATGAAGTGATAAAAATATAGTGAGACGAAGGACGAACTGATGATTGTTGATGGAGAAGGGGATGCACGGGAGCATCACCAAGCTTAGACGCCTGAGTCTCCTTGAATATTTATTGGGGATGCATGGGGGAATCCCCGAGCTTGAGCGCTTGACACTCCCGGATCTTCTTTCATCATCTTCCACCGCACACTTGAAAACTCCCTTCATACATAACTCATCATAAGCTGATTAGAGAGGTTAGTACCCTTAATAAAATAATTTTCCCCACTGGATATAAAGATATTCTTGAAGAGCTACTGTTTCTCAATATTTTGAAAAGGGTTTTGAAAATAAAAAGCAAGCTTAAGGTTTGCAAAAGTAAGGAAAGGCAAAACGTGGCAGAATCTGTGAAAAACAGAACATCGGGTAGTAGAGAATTTTTTCGGGGTACTTCTGTAACTCAAATCAAAAAACTCAGAACATAAGAAAGTTTCAAAATTGTATAGAGCATGCTGTGTAAACATTTCATCTCAAAAAGATGAACTGGTGATTTGTTTTTATTTTTTCCGTCAAGAAGACAGAATCTGTTTTCTGGACAGGATGTCACAACTTTTGCTTCCCTTATCATAAGAGGCTATAACTTGGCACAAAGCTTGAAAATAAATATGCAATGATGTTGATACATTAGTAACAATAATTAATAACACTAAAAACAGAAGTAAAAAATATCTTGGGTTGCCTCCCAACAAGCGCTTTCTTTTACGCCTTTGAGCTAGGCATGAAGATTTTAAAAGATGCTCTTATAAGAATAAGGATTTGGAGAAAAAGAGTGCATCAAGAAGCAAACATGGAAATTTTTTAAGCCTAACCTACTTCCTATGCATAGGCATCTTGTAAGAAAATAAATCAAACAAGCACAAAGTGACATGCATAGGAAAGTGGAGCAAGAACAACTTCAAAACTTGCATCATGAAGAGAGGTGTTTTTATAACATGAAAGTTTGTACGACCAAACTTTCCTCTCTCAAAATAATTTTCAGTAGTATCATGAACAACATCAAGAATATAACTATCACATAAATCATGTTGTTCATGACCTATAAGCACACGTGTATTAATTTCAACACGGTCTTTAGGAACATAAGATAAATGCAACCCATCACACTGAGCCTTGATAAGAGCAACATTCTCCGGAATAGTTGGAGATTGCAAAATGGTAATAGGACAATCAAGTGTGGGTGCAATAGCAACAATTTCATGCTTAACATAAGGAACTATAGAAAGTTCATCTTCGCAAGCATAATCCATATTGGCATCATGGCCATCAACAAAGCAAGTATCAAGATCTTCAAAAAGGGAAGTATCAAGTGAGTCCTCGGAATCGGGATTCCTCGTCAAAGCAATCATTAGCCTCTTCATGCAAAGTTCTCTTATTCAGTTGTTGATACGCGAAAGATGATAATTGCTTCTCGCCCTTCGTTGGTTACCCCAAGTGGAAGGTGAGATGCAGCATAGCGGCAAGTTTCCCTTGGTGAAGATACCAAGGTTGAGATCGACCAGTAGGACTCCGATAATGATAAGTAGGTGGTTCGGCAAGTAATGCGCCGTTTGAAGTTAATCACTTGCTTCTCCTGGACCTGCACACAGACAAAAATAACTTTTCTCCCAATGAAATTCAGAGAGGTTTTCAATCTCTCCTATCTTTTTGTTTACAAAGGATCAAAACACAAGGGATAATGATAATGATAGCAACTGAAAGTAAAAGAAGAAAAGTAAATGAGCGTGTAAACAATGATGAGAATATGGACCGGGGTCCCGTGATGTTCACTAGTGATGTCTCTCTCCCAAAAGACGATAAAACTGCTATGCGAGGTAAACAAATTATAGATGGGCAATTGACAGGATTATAAACGCACTGCAATGCTAACTATGCTAGAAAAGAAAGGAAGAGGCTCAAAAGCATGGGAAGTACGCCAAAATAAGTAGACCGAAATCCATCTTCATATACTACTAATCATCCACCTTGAGATATCTATCCAGTACATCTCGCTGGTATTAAGTTGCGAGCCCCACCCAAAGTGTAAACCCAAAGCAACAGACAACTGCATTAAAAATCACTTTGCGTAAAGTAAACAATCCTTGCAACCGCGGTTACGAGCACCGTTGTTTTCCCCCTTGTGGCAACAACACATCCCCTAGACTCATGTTTCTGTCACTCAAGCGTGTCATCGGGGGGCATGATCCCACAATCGAGCATAACGTTCCCTCTTGAAATTACTACCTACTACTTGGCCAAAGCAATAAACAACAACGGAAAACATGCAAGAATTACTTAGGAACAAAAATATAAAAGATAAGAACCAAATACATTACTCTATCACAATCTGAACATAATCTCATAATCCATCAGATCCATGGTGGAGGGGAAGCTCCTGGAGGTCGATCCTTCCTACGGCAAGGTGCCGGGAAGAAGTTTGCTGGCGCTCCCGATCTTGCAAGCGCGGCGGCGGCGGAACAGAGGCGAGATCGCGAAAAAGGGTTCTGTCTTCGGGGGATTTCACGTCACAGGGAATAAATAGGCGAAGGGGGGAAGACAGGGGGGCCACTAGGAGTCCAGGCGCCCCCCTGGTGCGGCCAGACCCTAGGCCACACCAGGTGGCCGCCTGGGTCCCTGGTGGTGGCCCCCTGATCCTCTTTCGGGGTTCCGGAAGCTTCCGTTGCGCTGATTTTTTATCCGATTTTCCCAAATTTTTGGAGCACTTTTAATATGGGGGAAACCTGGAACAGAAAAACAACAGAAAACAGGAACTGGCACTGGGGTGCACTGAGTTAATAGGTTAGTCCAAATATGATCAAAAGTGTATGAAAGTGTATCTATATCATAGCAATATCACACAAAACATGCATGCAGCAAGCAAAAAATATAGATACGTTTGGGACGTATCAGTTGTCTGTTGCTTTTGGTTTACACTTTGGGTGGGGCTCGCAACTTGATACCAGCGAGATGTTCTGGATAGATATCTCAAGGTGGATGATTACTGAGTAGATGCAGATGGATTTCGGTCTACTTGTCTTGGCGTACTGCCCATGCTTTTGAGCCTCTTCCTTTCTTTTGAAGCGTAGTTAGCATTGCGGTGCGTTTATAATCCTGTCAATTGCCTAGGTGTAATTTGTTTACCTCGCATAGTTGTTTATCATCTTTTGGGAGAGATAAATCAATAGTAAACTTCATGGGACCCCGGTCCATATTTCCATTACTGTTTACACCCTCAATTTACTTTCTATTTTAATTTTGTTGCAGTTATCACTACTATCTATCTCTTGCGTTTGACCCTTTGTAAAGGACGAGGCCGGAGAGATCGAAAACCTCTCTGTACTCGTTGGGAGCAAAGTTATTTGTATCTGTGTGCAGGTCCAGGTGAAGCAAGTGATTATCAACGAAGCATCACTTACCGCACCACCTACTTGTCGTCGTCGGAGTCCTACTGGACTGACTCAAACCTTGGTATCTTTGCCAAGGGAATTTTACTAATGTGCCACATCTCAACCTTCAACTTGGTGTAACCAACGAGGGGCGAGAAGCCATCGAGACAATTTCTAGCGTCGTTGCCGGGGACTCCGCTCTTCAAGATAGGGGAGTTGCACACTATCTTTTATCTTTGCTTTTTAGTCTTGTTAGTTTACCTTTTAGTTTTTATCTTTGTGTCCTTTATCAAAAATCCCAAAAAAATTGCTTGTCTAGCTTATTGCTGCTACTATGGGTTCCACTTAAAACACCAAGTTGTGTGACTTCACTAGTCACAACAACAATGATTTTATCTGCACTCCTATTGCTCCAGCTGCCACTTCAGCATCTTCTTATGAAATTAAACCCTCTTTGCTTACTCTTGTTATGAAAGAACAATTCTCTGGTGCTGGAGGTGATGTTGCTCTACACTTGAAATTTTTTGTTGATCTTTGTGGAACAAGAAAAAATTATAGATACGTTTGGGAAGTATCAGACGTGCACGGGAGCATGCCCGTGAGACAAAGCTCAACCTCTCTTGGGTTTTTCGGGTACCAAGGGCCTTCGCGAGGTGTCGTGCATGGGAGCATGCCCATGAGATACAACTCAGTCTCTTTGGGTTTCTGGAGCTACTTGGACTGGCCACTAGTGCTGGACGTAGCTACCCAAACGGTTTTTGACCCCTATCGCCTACGGGAATCAGAACCGTCGCCTTGCGTTCGATTGCGATAGGGGGGCCCTATACCACACAATAGCAAGAAACCGTTGCCTATGGACTAGTCAGCGCAGACGCACATGATAAATCGAATGTTTGTGTTCATTTATACTATCCCAAACACTTTACATATAGTACACGTTTGTGTTGTTCACACCTAAACAAACGTTTGTGCACAAATGCTCGTGTGGTTTAAGAATGTAATCCCAAACGTTATTTCCTATCGAACTGTGTGTGCTGTACGCTGAACATTACAAACGGTTGTGCTCAAAATATGGTGTGGAATTAGAAATAAATCCCCAACGCTTATTTCTTACCGGATGTGTGTGATGTACATGGCTATCGGTGATGAAATTATATGCATAATCGTGTGCCATGAGCTAATCATTCGCAGTTTAATTAGCATTGTATCTATTTGGAATATTTTAGGATATTTGTTAATTGATGATATCAACACATTCATATGTATATAACATGACATCTTTCATATTCTTGTAATGGTCACCAGGATTTTAATAATTACCGAAACCACAGTACAACCAACAGCTAGTACATAAGGCCGCAATACAGAAACATGAAATCTATGGTAACAACCAGCAAATAGTACACCAAGCCGAAATACAGAAACACCAAATCCATCGTATAACAATCTTGGCAAAGTACAACATCATAATCGGTAGATAGACAGATGAATCATATCTGGGAAGCTGTCGAAGCGGAATGCAAAAATTGACCCTTCAAGAAAGTTGAATGCCTGTGCAACTTTAGCCCAATGCCTATTCATGATTGCCCGTCCATCCTTCGACCTCTTCAGGAAGACTTCAATATTATAGCGTGGGTATTGTACAAATAGCTTTCTTGCCTGTTGACCATACAGGTGGGTTGAGAGGTAATCATGGTTGAACTACTTCGGAAAATCTGAATACAAAGATAGGCATAAATATCATTTGTCATCATTGAAATTGTGTACATGTGTAAGGTAACATGCATGGTAGGGAGTTAAATTAGTACATCCTATAGATGACTGAAGTCTTCTTCATTGTGCAGACAAAGAGTTTGGTCTCTATCGTGGCCAGTTTCTTTATCCTAACAATCTCTCTAAGTTTCTTAACTTGGTTCATGGTGATGGTCACCTCATTTCCCGAAATGCAATATGGGTCGAAGAGTGGATCTAAACCTCTATCAAAATGAGCTACAAGCAAGATGTAAATATTAGAACCCAAACACTAACATTTTTCCTTCACTTGTATAGTAAGGGGGTATAAGCCATTTAGACCGAGTGCATACCTCGGTTGTAAATCTCAGACTCACCCATTGCTACCCTTCAATTTCATCGAGTATATAATGATTAGGTAATGTACAAGGATAATTTATCTAGCATTAGAACAATGCTACAAGCCTACAAGGATAATGCACAAATCGATCCTGTAGACTCGTGAAAAGATCAGAAAGAGCTAAGAATGAATAATATGAAATTAAAATTTATCGCAAGATTACCATGCTCATAATAGATACATAAGTAGAGTGGTATCTCACTTGTCCCCATAAGCGAAGTGCAATATAAATGCAGAGGCAATCAAGGATAACAGTCTCGCTCATATAAAATAAACAATAGAACCAGACCATAAAAACATACAATCAAACAGATTTACGACATGGACAGTCCATGTAAGTAACTAAATCATGAGCATCATAATGCATGCTAACATTTTACAGTTTACGAGTTCAGTTACTTGAAATTATAGATGCAATCCAATCTAACTAAACATGGTATGGTGGTCGGGCCATAAATGATCTATGGAGGAGTAAGAGCATGAGCATGAGGAGGGCGGTCGGGATCTCACCAAAACAGGGTGAGCGGTGAACCGAAGAGGTGCGGCTAGCATGGAGGGAGCCTAGGCCACCACACGCGGTATACGGGACGGGGTTGCGCCGTGTAGGCCGCCACACGCGGGAGTTGCCGGCGTCGTCTAGGCCGCAATGCTAGGAGGAGCAGGTGGGGGTTTGAACAAGAAAGGGGTGATGCGATGCCTTTTGGTGGTGGGTGGAGGGGGGAGGTTAGATATTTGACTCAGTTGGAAAAAAATCGCTTGTGGGGGAGAGGACTGGCGGGATATGTGACATCTTTCATATGCTTGTAATGGTCACCAGGCTTATCGCAAACAGATATTATTGTATACCCGAATGGGATGATACGAGAAACTTTTGGTAGGTGGGTTCACTCACTACTACAGATGATAGCTATCACGACACCCCTTTCCCAGTCCCTTGTCCGAAACTGTTTGCGATGCTATCAACGCAAACGCTATAAATAAAAAACCGTGTGCTCGAAACTGAACCGTCTGGGAAACATACGCGAACGGCCAGAATTCTAAAAATTATTGCGTGGGTGATTTAGGGCGGACGGGTCTTTGAAAATTCGTCTGTGATACCTAGATTGAAAGCCCATAGTTGCAAACAATCAACCACTAGCCCTTTATCGCAATTGTTAATATTTCCTCAAATGTTTGGGATACCTCATCTATCAGACACGTTTCTGAAAATCCTTTCATTGGCGGAAACAAAGCTGATGATTCGACCAAGCAACTGTCCACATAAATATTCAGAACACCCACGGTCACAAACATTGAACCGCTAGCCCTTGTTACCAATCAGTTATGGTTACTGAAATGTGTGGGATATGTGCTTTATCAGAAACGCTTCTGAAAATTTAAGTGTTAGTGTTCGACGGCACACAGTTCGTACAATCAACTATGCGTGATAACATCTAATAACACTGACAGTTGCTTCAAATGAACCGCTAGCTTCTTCTATGTATTTTCTATTTATTTAAATTTTTGCTAGTTTCTCTTGGCATACGTTCTGAACTACAAAATTGTGTGCGATGATATGGTGTAACACAAACAGGTAAGTTTTTTTAAATGTCTTCTTTGTATACACACATTTTGCGACTGCAACCCGTTTGAGATATCATGACAACACAAACGTTTATGTGCAGAGAAGAAATGTCTACTCTGCCAACCATACGATCATAATTCTAGACTATTTACAAACAACACATGTGTGATACCTTGCGCACTTTTAAAAAAATTTGAATGAAAGAGTAACGAGAAACTTGCAATATAGAAGCATCACACATGATTGGTTTAATGTAACCGTCACGCGCCAGCCGCTCGTCTTCCTGAGCGTCGTTTTGGCTTGTACCCGCCGGCGACTTCTAGTCAAACAGATCGAACACTGGTTGATCATTTGCGATGGCCACGCGTACGCTCGTGATTCAGCTGAGCAGGCGTAAGGTCACGCGCGCAACCGCACAACCTCCCGCACACAACCGAGCAACCTTCCCGCCCGTAGCCAAAAAAAACCAATGCGGGCCATCAAGAGTGTCATCTCGGGGACACATGAGCCGCATTCACGTCCCGTTCTTTTTCCCTCTCTTCCAACAGATCAACAATAGGTCCGGTGTGCCGTACCATAGAAGATCGTGAGGTAGTGACTCCGCCGGCATCTCCTCTCGTGGTGCCAGACAACACCTTGCTAGATCTAGTACCTTTACTAGGACCGCGGGCAAGGCACACTCCCCGACGGTATGCACACATCAACCCTTTCTCCTGCAACTCCATTCGCGCAGCACGCGCCGAGCGCGACGTGCGCATCCGCCGCGCTGCCATACTAGCGCCAGCGGGCACCACTAGGGGTGAGGCGCGGACCCTCCGGGTGCGGGCGCTTGCAATGCAGGCGGAGGCGCGAACCATCCGGGCGATGGCGCACGACATGCAGGAGGAGGGGAGCAGCATCCGGGCGCAGGGGGCGGCATGCAGGCGCTGGCGAGCACAATCTAAGCGCCAGCGAGCACATTCAGGCACCGGCGAGCACATTCACGCGCCGACGAGCACCATCCAAGCTCCGGCGAGCACCATCCAAGCGCCGGAGCGCGCCACCCAGGGTCCTCCGGGCTTCGGCGATGAGAACAGCGACACCGTCGAGTGCTTCAATGCCTTCATCGCGGAGGAGGAGGAAAGGGAGACGGCTATGGCAGTGGAAGTTTCCCGCCGTGAGGAGTAAGATCGTCAGCATGATCTGGCGAGGTACGAGGAAAACGCTCGCTCCGCGGAAGGTCGTCGAGAGCGGCTGGAGGAGGATGCCCGTAGATGGAGGGGTCTCTCCTTCGATGGCTCCAACTGATGTAGCTTTTATCTAGTAGTAAATATTTTGGTTTCATCAATATATCGTCGATGGACTGCTAGGCTAGTTTAAATGAGCTAGATACGAGGGTAAAAGCTATTTTCGTACGTACTTAACACTAGTTTAGGGTTTATTTTGGTTATGCACGAAAATTTGTTCCTTTGTGCAAAAACTAATTGGAGAAAAGGAACCATGCTCCTTTGTGCAATGGAGATCTATGTTATGCAATGAAAATTTGTTGTCAGTGAATCCTATGTGTGTATTTCTCTTGTTTGATTGATTGCCATATGCAAAATCTTGTTCAGATACAGATGAAGAAAGGCATACGGGTCATTAAAAAGACTATTGGCAATGCACGACCGCTCGCGCCAGTATTTCCATTGCAGATTTCGCTGCCCATTTTGCGAAGAGGAATACTAGTTGCCTTAGGGTAGAAGCTTGGGACCAGCGGTGAGATAGAACTAGTCCCAGTGAGGAGCGGTGGTGCGTGCTCCCAGCACGCGGTCGTCTAGTCAACCCTGTTCACACGCCATGCTTCTCCCGTCTAATCATCGCACAACAAGTTGTGCCTGCGGACAGTCACGAGCCTCGATCGCTTGGAAAAATAATTGCACACATAATCAGTTGTACAAAATACATCAAACTCCTCCTCAATTGCCTCCAAACCATCCCAATCCTGTATACATGAGAGAAACAAGGGATTTCATTGTTTATCAGACTAGCTCAACAACATATACTTAAATACGATAATAAGATAACTAACGCCAGCAACAACATATTGACTTGACCAAGAAAAATTTCCATGCACTTGTTCATCATCTTGACTCGCATGGAAGGCTCGAGATTTTCATCGTTGGCCACCATTTCCTTGAACAATTGGTATGCATCAGCTCTCTGATTGCTGGCTTCGTGCTTGGAAATGGCAGAGGCAGTGGTCAAATCCATGTGATCATCATCGCTTAGGGCCACCCCCGCCTCCTTAAGCTTGAGAGATTTATTGAGTTTTTCCGCGGAATCATACATTTCCAAGGCCTCAACTCTATAGTTCCTCGCAGTGCGGGCTGCCATATAGGCCCTTGACGCGTTCTCCGCGGTCTTAGAGGCGAGGTCCGCTGCTTTGTTCGCGGTCAAGCGAGCTGCTTCTTCCGCCGCGTTCATGGCGGTCTGAGCCCATACATCTTCCTTTGCCGTGGAAATCTGCGACTGTAAGGTCGATATGGCCCCCATGACTAAGAACACGTTGGTGTTCTCCTCCGCCTGCGAGATGGTGGTTGGATATTCAAGTATCATTTATGGTGAGGGGGGCACTTGGCGACCTTGATGGAGAGTCCACGATTGCGATTGGAATGGAAGAAGGAAGAACATGTAGTATTAATTATCTGGGAGCGTTGTTGGGGGGAGGAGAGTTTTAACTTCACGGACTGAGCTTTAGTGACCTAAGTCACATGACTTGAGTCACTGAAGTTGGATCCCTCTCTCACGGTGAGCTAGCACTATTCCCGGTGAGGAGCGGTGGTGCATGCTCCTGGCACACTACCGTCTAGTCAAACCTGTTCGCACGCCATGCCTCTCCCGTATAATCATTGCACACCTAGATGTGCATGTGGTAAGTCGCGAGCCTAGCTTGGGAAATAATTGCACTTATTCATCATCTTGACTCGCATGGAAGGCTCAAGATCTTCATCTTTGGCCACCATTTCCTTGAACAATTGGTAGGCATCATCTCTCTGATTGCTATCTTCGAACTTGGAAATGGCAGAGGCAGAGGTCAAATCCACGTGCTCGTCGTTGCTTCGGGCCACCCACGCCTCCTTAATTAAGCTTGAGATATTTAGTGAGTTTTGTCGTGGAATCATGCATTTCTTAGCCATGTTTGCGATGTGAAAGCAGGAAGAACAGGTAGTAGTATTTGGGAGAGGTGAGGGGAGGAGGGGTTTAACATGAAAGGCCATGTCTCACGGTCAGCTAGCACTAGTCCCGGTGAGGAGCAGTGGTGCGCTCATGCTCTTGGCACCGTGCCCTCTAGTCAAACATGTTCGCACGCATCATGCGAACAACACACAAGATTTATTACAGGTTTCCCGTTGCATAGTTCATTGCCTGCGATACATTGGAGTTCTTCGACGACTAAAACCATAAAAACTTAAACTTAAAACTTAAACTAGATAGGTCTGGCGCCTAGAGGCGATAATCGACGACGTCTCATGAAGACGGGCGGCGGTTAAAGCAGACTCAAGGCTTGCATGCTGCGGGGAAGGATAAGCACGCCGCCTTATACATGGTGTACGCGAGCTTGTACTTGTTTAGCACCTTGTCGAAGCGATCGGCGACGGCGCCCTCCGAAACGGCCAACAACTCTTCCTTCGCGGCGTCCAGATCGATCTCGGCGTTGTAGAGCATCTTGGATGGCGGATAGATGTGTTCTTTGACTTGGCGATCCAGCCAGCACTCGTTACTAGCTTCAGTACGACGCGACCTCTTTGCACGATGCGATGGCTCCACGACAGGAGGAGGGATCGAGTTGCCGTCTCCTTCACCGCATCCTCCACCTCCCACAAGGCTCGACGGCTTGTCGACAGGCGGAGGGATTTGGCTGTCTTCGTCCTCTATCTCTCTGCCCAATCCTCCACCTCAGACAAGGCTCGACGACTCATCGATGGGCGAAGGGACAATTTGGCTGCAGTCGTCCGCTATGCCTCTGTGACGCCCCCAAAATCAATCTGTGTACAATAATCATACACGCAGGGTACACGGCTGAGATTAGGGTGCCACGGTGAGAATATCACAGCACAAAACTAAGCACAAAAGGATAAACCAATAAGTTACAAAACCAGGGATCACAAGGATCCGAATACATAAGTTATACAATCATAATATCTGAGTACAGACATAGTTAGTCAAGTTTTTCCTTAAGAAGGCTAGCACAAATAGCATCAGAGATACAGATCGAACAGGCGAGGCCTCCTGCCTGGGATCCACCGAACTACTCTTGGTCAACGGGGAACTCGACGTCGTAGTAGTCTCCTCCGGGGTACTCCTGCTCCTGGGCTCCAACGTCGACTGCAGCGGACGATCAGGCAAAACAAAAAGGGGAAATAAAGCAAGGGTGAGTATCTATCATACCCGTGAGTCTTAAGTCCGCTACTAAGCAATTATGCATGTATCAAATGGAAAGGCGAGGCTATGTATAGTGGACTGCAAGATAGAAATCAGAATAAGGGTAAGAAGCTAGGCCTAACGAAGACTAGCATCTTCCGACGAGTCTTGCAGCATGAGAAGAGAATAGCCAACAGTTCAATGAAAGCATAAAGTAACAATGCAGCAGAAGTTGCTGCAGCATTGTATAATAGTAAGTTGTATTATATAACAATTAACAATGCCTCCGAGAATCCCTCCTCGACTTCCCTGCGAGGAAGAAAATCTGGAACCAATCAGTTTAGTAGTAGTAGTAGTTTGTAGTAGTAGAGTATGGCTTCAGCATAAAGCGTCTTGTTACCGTGGACACGGCTATCCGAATAGATTATCTTCCCTGCAGGGGCTGCACTACTATTACCCTACACGCTCGAATCTCCAGGGTGGCGTACACCTTGTTAGGGAATGCCCCACCGAGGCTATCCGATACGCCAAAGTCCATCCTTTGAGCTCAACAGAGAGGCCATCCGCCGGTCTAAATCCTAAGTACAAAGGAACTTTGGACCTCTGTCCTTTGTACTCCTGCATGGTACGTGGCTGGCCGGTGAAGCAGACCCACTTCCCACTATCGGAGTAAGCGGTCCAAGCCCGGCAATCACCCCGAGGTAAAGCTGACGTCTGAAGAGCCCTCGAACGAGGCTACAACGCAGAGGACCCACACCATAATCCCACGTGGAGGTAGTGTGTAAAGGGCACGACGACCCACTCAAGTCATCCACCTGACCCATTAAGCATTTTAAGTATTATCTATCGGAACAACCGTTATCGTTGTCCTTATTTAGGTGAGCCGCGGACAACGACAACAGTCAGGTCCACCCCGATTACCAGAGCCAGTGGTCGCCTGCCCTGTCGTCCCACCAACTCATGCGGCTACCAACAAGGTGAACCGTCTCCTTACCTTGTCTCGCGTTTGCTCTGAAGAGCTCGACTTTCGTACAACAGAGTATCTCTCGGCCATCGAGCAAGTACCAGGCCCGCCGCACACTGATACGTCCAAAACGTATCTATAATTTCTGCTTGCTCCATGCATGTTTTGTGTGATATTGCTATGATCTAGATACACTTTCGTACACTTTTGATCATATTTGGACTAACCTATTAACTCAGTGCACCACAGTGCCAGTTCCTGTTTTCTGCAGTTTTTCTATTTCAGTTTTCCCCCATATAAAAAGTGCTCCAAAAATTCGGGAAAAATCAGATAAAAAATCAGCGCAGAAGAACCTTCCGGAAGAACCTGAGTGGGGCCAGAGGGCCTCCACCAGGGGCCCAGGCGCCCTGGTGGCGCGCCCTAGGGGCTGGCCGCGCCAGGGGGCCGCCTGGACCCCTAGTGGCCCCCCTGGCTTCCCCCCTTCGCCTATATATTCTCCGTGACGAGAAACCCTCAGAAGAATAACCCTTTTTTCGCGATCTCGCCTCTGTTCCGAGGCCGCCGCGCTTCCGAGATCGGGAGCACCAGCAGACCTCTTCCCGGCACCCTGCCGGAGGGAGGGCCGACCTCCGGGAGTCTCCTCTCCACCATGGATGCTTCCCGGATGTGCCGTGAGTAGTTTTCTTTGGACCATGGGTCCGTGATCAGTAGCTATGTGATGTTCTCCTCCCCTCTTTGTTCTTCATGGTTTAGACCTCGTGAGATGCCCTACATGATCGAGGCACTTTTGTAATCTTTCTACTGTTGCTATGCTGAGTTTGATGGGATCTGATGGATTATGAGATTATGTTCAGATTGTGATAGAGTAATATATTTGGTTCTTATCTTTTATATTTTTGTTCCTAAGTAATTCTTGCATGTTCTCCGTTGCTGTTTATTGCTTTCGCCAAGTAGTAGGTAGTAACCCCAAGAGGGAACGTTATGCTCGATTGTGGGTTCATGCCCCCTGATGACACGCTTGAGTGACAGAAACATGAGTCTAGGGGATGTGTTGTTGCCACAAGTGGGAAAACAACGGTGCTTGTAACCGCGGTTGCAAGGATTGTTTACTTTACGCAAAGTGCTTATTAATGCAGTTGTCTGTTGCTTTGGGTTTACACTTTGGGTGGGGCTCGCAACTTAATACCAGCGAGATGTTCTGGATAGATATCTCAAGGTGGATGATTAGTAGTAGATGCAGTTGGATTTCAGTCTACTTATTTTGGCGTTCTTCCCATTCTTTTGAGCCTCTTCCTTTCTTTTGTAGCCTAGTTAGCATTGTGGTGCGTTCATGATCCTGTCAATTGCCCTTCTGTAACTTGTTCACCTCGCATAGCAGTTTTATCGTCTTTTGGGAGAGAGACATCACTAGTGAACATCACGTATCCCTGTCCATATCCTCATCACTGTTTCCACACTCATTTAATTTTCTGCTTTTACTTTCAGTTGCTATCATTATCCCTTGTGTTTGATCCTTTGTGAACAACAAGACCGGAGAGATTGACAACCTCTCTGAACTTCGTTGGGAACAAAGTTATTTGCGTCAGTGTGCAGGTACGCGTCAGTTGCGCCGCTGACACCTACTTATCATCTCTGGAGTCCTACTGGAGACAAACCTTGGTATCTTTACTGAGGGAAATTTTCTGTTGTGCTACATCACACCTTCCTCTTGGGGTTTACCAACGAAGGGAGAGCAATCACTATCATCACCTCGCACACCAAGCAAAGAATTTCTGGTGCCGTTGCCGGGGACTCCGAGTGCTAAGATAGGGGAGTTGCACACTACCCTTTACCTTTGTTTTTTAGTCTTGTTAGTTTACCTTTCAGTTTTTATCTTTGTGTCTTGTATCAAAAATCAAAAAAAAATAGTATGTCTAGTTCCTTACTTGCCAATCAATGTCTAACTTCTTTGAAACTAGATCTTATTGGCATGGAGGATTCACCGAGGATCAACAAGAATGTTACAAGGAATACCGCTTGTCTCAAAAAGGGATACACTTATGGAGACTCATACATCAATCGTATGAGTATGCTAAAAACTTGTGCTCAATATATAATATATCTTTCTGCAGGGATGAATCTTGTTTCTTTATGAGGCACAAACACCTTGCTTTCCAATGTGAGTACAATGAGGATGAAACCTTAGCTTCTTATGCTAAGGGAAATTATGATTTTTATGATGCAGAACAAATAGAAGAATTTGTTGCTTTTAAGGGTGCCTATGAAATTACTTCTTTTCTTGAAAATATTGATGAATCCCCTTACAAATCTGAGAGTCTTGCTATACTTAACTATTGTTTGGAAAATTATGATGCAAATTCTTATATTACTGATCATCTTGAGAGAATCTCTCCCCAAAAGGAAGAGACTAATGTTTTGCAGGACTCTATAGAAGAAGAAATTACTGAACCTGAAAGCTCTTTGGATGAAGAAGAGGAGGAGAGTGACGAACAAAAGGAGGAAGAATGGAGCCATCCATGTCTACCTTCTAATGAGAGTAACTCTTTGACTCTCACCTTATATGAGTATTATGATCCTATGGATTCTTTTGAAATGTCCCTTTTTGATGAAGTTGATGCCTTCTATGCTTATGGTCGTGATGCCACTATGGATGATGCTTACGGAGATGAACTTGCTATAGTTCCTCATGTTAAGCATGAAATTTTTGCTATCGCACCCACACTTGAGTGTCCTATTATCCTTTTAAAATCTCCAACTCCGGAGAAATTTCTTCTTATCAAAGCTCAATGTGATGGGTTGCATTTATCTTATAATCCTAAAGACCGTGTTGAAAACTATACACATGTGCTTGCAGTTCATGAACAACATGATTTATGTGATAGTTATATTCTTGATGTTGTTCATGATACTACTGAAAATTATTTTGAGAGAGGGAAGTTTGGTTGTAGAAAATTCCATATTACTAAAACTCCTCTCTTTATGTTGAAAGTTTTGAAGATGTTCCTGTTCCACCTTTCTATGCATGTCACTTTGTGCTTCTTTGACTTATTTTCTTACAAGATGCCTATGCATAGGAAGTGGGTTAGGCTTAAATGTGTTTCATATTAGTTTCTTGATGCTCTCTTTTGCTTCAAATTCTTATTCTTATGAGAGCACCTTTTACAATCTTTAAGCCTAGCTAATGGCTTTAAAGAAGCGCTTTCGGGAGGCAGCCCACAAAGAAACTACTGTAGAAACATCATTGTATCTTCCTTTTCCAGATTTGTGCCAAGTTATAGCCTCTTATGATAAGGGAAGCAAAAGTTTTGACATGCTGTCCAGAAAACAGATTCTGTCCCTGGACAGAAAAATTTGAATAAAATCACCAGTTCATCTTTTTGATCTGATTTGTTTTGACAGCGTGCTCTATACAATTGTGAAACTTTCGTATGTTCTGAGTTTTTTTATTTGAGTTGCAGAAGTGCCCCGAAAAAATTCTCTACTACCTGTTGTTCTGTTTTTCACAGATTCTGCCACGTTTTGCCTCTCTTCACTTTTGCAAACCTTAAGCTTGCTTTTTCTTTGCAAAAACTTTTTGGCATTCTTGAGAAACAGTAGCTCTTCAATAATATCTTTATATCCAGTGGGGAAAAATTATTTTATTAAGGGTACTAACCTCTCTAATCAGCTTATGATGAGTTATGTATGAAGGGAGTTTTCAAGTGTGCGATGGAAGATGATGAAAGAAGATCCAGGAGTGTTAAGCGCTCAAGCTTGGGGATGCCCCCATGCATCCCCAATAAATATTAAAGGAGACTCAAGCGTCTAAGCTTGGGGATGCCCCAGTGCATCCCCTCCTCCATCAACAATCATCAGTTCGTCTTTCGTCTCACTATATTTTTATCACTTCATGTGTTATGTGCTATGCTTGGAGCGTCTCGCTCTTAGGTTTTATTTTTAGTTTTCATTAGTTTTGCTTGCTGGTCATAACAAGTTATATCCCGTCTTACTTTGTGTGGGAGAGAAACACGCTCCACTCCAATCTAGAACACATCATAGGATTTTTCCTGCTTATCTTTTTGTTGTTGTGTGTTCTTTATCTTTTCGTAGCTGCTGCCATGTTTAGTTTTAGTCTTAGTTTGTCTTTAGCAAGAGCCTTGGCTTTTGTTTAGTTTGTTGCTGGAACTCTCTTTAGTTTTCATGTTTATCTTGTTAAGAGAGTTGGTTGTTGCACTGAGTTGTGTTTTGTCTTGGAAGTAGGTAATTGAGGTTGCTATTTAATTCTAGTGGTAACTTGCAATAGTTTTGAGGTATTGATGTGAGTAATGGCTGAACTTTTGGTGTCAAGAGCTTTAGCCTATTAGTGATAGGTGTCGTATTTTGGGAAATCCGTGTGTATTTTCAAAACCTACAAAAACTAGTTGAGAACTCTAACTACTAGATGGATCACTAATCTTTGGAGGGATCGAATATTAGAGTACACTCACGTACCATGAGTCGAGGATGCGCAAGGATAACCAAACCCCCATACACTCCTCCTCGGGGTACTTGTCTCTTTGTGAACCTCCTTATTAGATTGAGAGTTACCGATAATAAGTGCATGAGTTCTTCGGACTAATGTAAGTATTGAAAGTTGATACTTCCACCTTCCCATATTTTTCTAGCCTCTCCCGTGACGTGCATTGCCTTCTTATCACTCCGAGAGTTGGTGTCCACCTTCGCCAGTACATCCAAACCCTTGGCATGATACGCTCTGTCATCATAAGTGTAACAACCAGGTCCCAAAGGGAACCAAGTCTACTGTACTTTTGTGCTATCCCTGGATCAGTATGCTAGCACACACAGTACTCGATGAAATACCATAATCACATGTCAAAAAGTAACGTAAATACATGGTATTTATTACCTTATAGCCTTTGGGCTAGAATACACCGCGGAAACAAACAATACATAAGTGGATTCCCATCAACACCAACGGCAAAGTTGAGTGTAGACATCGTAACCCTACATCGCATCACTTACTCGTCATATACAATCCTGCAACACCGAAGGTTACAGCCCAAAATGGGTCAGTACTTTGAATGTACGGCAAGTTACTCCCAAAATATATATAACAGACCTATCTTCTACATGCAATTTTGGCTGGTGGAAAAGCTCTAAGAGTTTCAGTTTGCATAAAGCTGATTTTGTCCTACTCAAAGATTATCATAACAGTACTACAAAGCTCATAATATGATTGAATTGGTTTCTCCAAGTCAATCTATTCCCAAAGTTGATTAAACCCGATTGATTACTTAAATATGATGAGATCCGTCAACATTCCCACTTCTAGATGCTCAAAGTTGTCCGTAACCGGGGACATGGCTAATCATGATCAGTTTGTACACTCTGCAGAGGTTTGTGCACTTTTCCCCACAAGACTCGACCACCACCTTTTTAGTTCGTCACACTGCATGTTGTATGACAACCGGAAGGTCAAGACATGGTCTTTTAGAAGAGTTTCCCTCACTCTGGCGGTGCCCATCCCACCTACTCATAACTACGTTCGTAGCACCACCTAGTAAGAGTCACTACAACTAATCAACCAAGCCAGAGCCCATAATAGCTTGTGGCTGCACACGTAAGCTTCTAGTTATGAAAAATATGATTGATCCCTTTAAGCCTGGGTGGCATTCCGCAGTGATTACTGGCCATCTCCAGGTCACTCAGGCAAATCCACTGGTTCCTCCAGGGTGCCCCCAACCATTCCACCCAGGTGGTTCATTAAGATTATCTTGGTCCTGTTTACTACTTAGTCACTCATACCTCATAATGGATCACTTCCCAATCCACGTCTACTTAGCAAAGCAGTATAATTCTACACGGTGGCGACAATGATATAAGGTCCAGACCTACCTCAATGAACTACTGGGTGTAATAGCATAGCATAATATATAATCCTATCAATGCATAATATTTAAGTTGGACTACAATGCATATAAAAAATATAGGTAATACTGGAGCATGATCAAAAGAGTAACTTGCCTGGATCCTGACGATGAAATATTCTACTCGTAGTCATCTCTCCATCTCATTACAATATATCTAACGGTAAAAGAGAAACAGTTCAACACACAACTCAACCCAAAGTGAAGATCCAAATAAGATACAATTACAACATAAATATTTAGTTATTACTATTAATAAACTAATTACTATGGCATGGATAGGTTGAGATAGGATCAAGTTGGATTGGATGGAAATATGATGGCAATCATATATCCGAGGATTGTAAAATCAATTGGATATGTTGGAGGTTGATTATAAAATCAATTGGATGGAGAGTATGTCAAACTCAGTTGGTTTGTCCATATGCATATTTGAATAGGAAATCAATTCTTGGATTGGATTCAAAAAGATCCGATAGAAATCGTGATGATCTTGTTGAGAAGATTGAATTTTTGTAGCCAAATTTATATAAAAAAGAGATATAACTAAATAGTGTATTTATATGATGGAAAGAATGTGAAATTGTCCAAACAGAAAGATTTGAATTTAAGGATCAAATTTGATGAAGAAAATATTCCAAATAAATTATAGAATAAGATGTATATCAAATATACTCAAATTATGGAAAAAATTGAGTTAAATTTCAAATTATCAAAAGTGGAATATTACTGGAAAATAATAAACTACATTTTCCAAGGAATCCGGGGATATAAAATTTGTCGAAATCCGACTTACGGGCTAGAAGATATGAATTTTTGAAGTTTATATATTTCTGCTAAAATGAATTACGGGATTAATAAAAGGATGCCACGTGGCGAGTTCTGATAGGTCCGCACCTTTTCAATTTTTTACAAAAAAAATGATGAACAAAGGGGAGAAAATCTTACCAGAGATCTCGCCGGAATTTTGGAAAAAAGTCTCCGGCGTCAACGAACAGCCGAATGGGGTAGAGGATGATTTGGGCTACTCGATGGACAAGGTTATAGCTCCATGTTCGCCTTCGGATAGCCGAGAAGTTCCACCGGAGTAGAGAAGAACGCATGAAGAGCACAATGACACGGACGGCGTGCTCCGGCCTTGCAATCGAGAGGAAAAATATGTCACAACGGTGCGCATCGGCAAGGGGAAGAAACTAGAGGAAGAAATATGGACTAGGTACCTTTCATGGAGACAAAAATCTTCACCGGAAGTGTGGATGCATCTTTACTCCGACGAGAAATTGCGCACGAAGGATAGGGCTTTGAAGAGGGACTTTATGCGTGGGGATGTGTGGTTCAAAGGGGTCCTAGGGGCGGTATTTATAGGGTCATGGGAGGTCCATAGAAGGAGAGTGGGTGAGGTTTTGGAATGGAGTTAATGGCATTCATGGAGAAATAATGAATATTAAAAGCGAGGTTTTGGAAATAGATTTAATGGCATTTATGGAGAAATAATGGGCATTAAAAGCGAGGTTTTGGAAATGAATTTAATGGCATTCATGGAGAAAATTATGGACAATTAAAAGCATTAAAACGCGTGTTTGTTTCCATGAATGGATTCCTCATGAACTTGTCCACAATTTTTGTGTAGGTTCTGAAGTGAATCAGTCAAAAGAGTATATGGGAGGAAAGGATAAAGAGCTTCAGTTGCCATGGCCATTTGCTTCTGTGTTCACGTACACATGAACGAACGAGAGGAAGAAGACAGCTCGCTCGGGCTATGGGCCTTAATGGAAATTTGGCCCAAGATAAAGAAAAAGGAAAGAGAGATAGGGGGAAAATTAGATAGATGACCTCAGTCCAATTGACTTAGAAATCCTATTTTTATTATTTTGGTTAAACACTCTCAAATAAAATTGTATAGGCCAAATAAAACATAGAGAGTCTAGGAAAACTATACTTCCCTCTCAGAATACATTTTAGAAATAGATTTTTATAAAAAAACTCATTAACGACATTATTAAAAAAATTCAATACTGTTTTTGGAGAAGTCATATTATCTCCTCTCATTTTTTTTATTAAATTACTGGAAATATTTAAATATCTCTTAAACGTCAATATCCAATAAACTCCAAAATAAGAATTCGAGAATTGAGTATGGGACCACAATAAATTTAAGAAAGTCATTTTATTCTCACTCGGAAATATTTAATTGTGGTTCGTCCAAATTTCAAAAGGACAAAAGAAAGAAAATCATTCTTTGAAATTTTGAATAAAGTTCACAACCAAAATTTTCATTATTGGATAAATGATTATCCAATTTTATTAAATGGTTTGTAAAGGTTTAAACAAAAACTCAAGGGAAAAGTTTTCATTTATCCCAAAATCAAAACAATTCAATCAATATTATATTATTTATTAACATTCCAAAATTTTGAAAATTTTGGGATGTTACAATAAGCCTCCTTATATCTTTCCTCAAAACATCCACCATACCTACCTATCAAGGCATTTCTATAGCCTTTCTGAGATATATTGCCATGCAACATCCACCTCTTCATGACTTGATCTTCATGTCATACATGTTCCTGCTACACTGGCAGCGGCATACATTGCATACATCATGATAGCTACATCTTCTTTATGATTTTGAGTACCTTGTAAAGTGTGAAAGATTTCCTTTACCTTCTTGTAAAATAGAGTGTTGCCCTTAAGTGAGGAAAAGATCCCAAAGTGGACACAATAAAAGATCCCAAAGAGGACAAATGAGAGTTAAATAGAAAGAGCCATTAAGGCCACAAAAAAATACAAAAAAATACAAAAAAGAAAAAAGAAATAAAGAGAGAGAAAGGGGCAACACTACTATCCTTTTGAGAGATCCACACTAGTACTCCCTTTATATCCTTGTACTCCATAGAGATGATCATTATGCATATAGCTATGTGGTGACCTTCACACTATAGAACTTGGCTTGCATATTCCAAGTATGAGCCTCCTCAAACGAGCTCTAGGTCTTCATGAGCGAGCAAGTTAGATGCACCCCCACTAGTTTCATTGGAGAGCTTCCTAGCTCATATGTGCATCCGTTGCATGGCAATCCCTACTCCTCACGTCATATCTATCGTTTGGCATCTCTTGCCTATGATTGTCCTCATCGATGTGAGCCTTTCTCACCCTTTTTGTCTTCCTCCTCCTCCGTACTTCTCTCTTTGCCATCCTAAGTTTCAACTCTCGTGCTTACGCTCATCCATTGCATGAGTGCTCAAAATATTGAAAAAGGAGTGAATCAAATTGACTTGTACCTGGCTAGTGGTCTGGGGACGAGTCAAGATAAGATTCCAGAAAAAGACCAAGTGTGAAACTTTAGTAGATTGAGTTCTCAACAAATAAATATTTTTCTCGTATTCCCTATCCCCCTTCTTGCACGCAAATACCATTTGGAGACATTCGAGTCACGGACAGCGAGAGCTCTTGCACCTAATGTTCTTTTGTTACTTGTTTCAATGCTAATATAGACTCTTGCATGTTATGACTTGAATTGAATCTCTAACCTTGATTGCTTTACTTTTTAAAGTTCTTATATGGTTTCTAGCATGTCACCACAGAAATTATGCTGTTATCATTTACCTACTCGAGGACGAGCAGAAATTAAGCTTGGGGATGTTGATACGTCCAAACTGTATTTATAATTTCTGCTTGCTCCATGCATGTTTTGTGTGATATTGCTATGATCTAGATACACTTTCATACACTTTTGATCATATTTGGACTAACCTATTAACTCAGTGCACCACAGTGCCAGTTCCTGTTTTCTGCTGTTTTTCTATTTCAGTTTTCCCCCATATAAAAAGTGCTCCAAAAATTCGGGAAAAATCATATAAAAAATCAGCGCAGAAGAACCTTCTGGAAGAACTTGAGTGGGGCCAGAGGGCCACCACCAGGGGCCCAGGCGCCATTGTGGCGCGCCCTAGGGGCTCGCCGCGCCAGGGGGCCGCCTGGACCCCTGGTGGCCCCCCTGGCTGCCCCCCTTCTCCTATATATTCTCCGTGACGAGAAACCCTCAGAAGAAGAACCCTTTTTTTCGTGATCTCGACTCTGTTCCGCCGCCGCCGCGCTTCCGAGATCGGGAGCACCAGCAGACCTCTTCCCGGCACCCTGCCGGAGGGAGGGCCAACCTCCGGGAGTCTCCTCTCCACCATGGATGCTTCCCGGATGTGCCGTGAGTAGTTTTCTTTGGACCATGGGTCCGTGATCAGTAGCTATGTGATGTTCTCCTCCCATCTTTGTTCTTCATGGTTTAGACCTCGTGAGATTCCCTACATGATCGAGGCACTTTTTTAATCCTTCTGCTATTGCTATGCTGAGTTTGATGGGATCTGATGGATTATGAGATTATGTTCAGATTGTGATAGAGTAATATATTTGGTTCTTATCTTTTATATTTTTGTTCCTAAGTAATTCTTGCATGTTCTCCGTTGCTGTTTATTGCTTTGGCCAAGTAGTAGGTAGTAACCCCAAGAGGGAACGTTATGCTCGATTGTGGGTTCATGCCCCCTGATGACACACTTGAGTGACAGAAACATGAGTCTAGGGGATGTGCTGTTGCCACAAGGGGGAAAACAACGGTGCTTGTAACCGCGGTTGCAAGGATTGTTTACTTTACGCAAAGTGCTTTTTAATGCAGTTGTCTGTTGCTTTGGGTTTACACTTTGGGTGGGGCTCGCAACTTAATACCAGCGAGATGTTCTGGATAGATATCTCAAGGTGGATGATTAGTAGTAGATGCAGTTGGATATCGGTCTACTTATTTTTGCGTTCTTCCCATGCTTTTGAGCCTCTTCCTTTATTTTGTAGCATAGTTAGCATTGCGGTGCGTTCATAATCCTGTCAATTCCCCTTCTGTAATTTGTTCACCTCGCATAGCAGTTTTATCCTCTTTTGGGAGAGAGACATTGATGGCTTCTCGTCCTTCGTTGGTTACCCCAAGTGGAAGGTTGAGATGTAGCGCAGCAACAAGTTTCCCTCAGTGAAGATACCAAGGATTGTCTCCAGTAGGACTCCAGAGATGATAAGTAGGTGTCAGCGGCGCAACTGACGTGGCCTGCACACAGACACAGATAACTTTGTTCCCAACGAAGTTCAGAGAGGTTGTCAATCTCTCCGGTCTTGTTGTTCACAAAGGGTAAAACACAAAGGATAATGATAGCAACTGAAAGTAAAAAAGCAGGAAAGTAAAGATAGCGTGGAAACAGTAATAAGGATATGGACCGGGATACGTGATGTTCACTAGTGATGTCTCTCTCCCAAAAGACGATAAAACTGCTATGCGAGGTAAAAAAATTACAGAAGGGCAATTGACAGGATTATGAACGCACCGCAATGCTAACTATGCTACAAAAGAAAGTAAGAGGCTCGAAAGCACGGGCAATACGCCAAAATAAGTAGACCGTAATCCAAATGCATCTACTACTAATCATCCACCTTGAGATATCTATCCAGAACATCTCGCTGGTATTAAGTTGCGAGCCCCACCCAAAGTGTAAACCCAAAGCAACAGACAACTGCATTAAAAAGAACTTTGCGTAAAGTAAACCATCCTTGCAACCGCGGTTACAAGCACCGTTATTTTCCCCCTTGTGGCAACAGCACATCCCCTAGACTCATGTTTCTGTCACTCAAGCGTGTCATCGGGGGGCATGAACCCACAATCGAGCATAACGTTCCCTCTCGGAGTCACTACCTACTTCTTGGCCAAAGCAAGAAACAGCAACAGAGAACATGCAAGAATTACTTAGGAACAAAAAGATAGGAGACAAAAACCAAATATATTACTCTATCACAATCTGAACATAATCTCGTAATCCATCAGATCCCATCAAACTCAGCATAGCAATAGCAGAAAGATTACAAAAGTGCCTCGATCATGTAGGGCAGCTCACGAGGTCTAAACCATGAAGAACAAAGAGGGGAGGAGAACATCATATAGCTACTGATCACGGGCCCATGGTCCAAGGAAAACTACTCACGAGACATCCGGGGAGCATCCATGGTGGAGAGGAGACTCCCGGAGGTCGGCCCTCCCTCCGGCAGGGTGCCGGGAAGAGGTCTTCTGGTGCTCCCGATCTCGGAAGCGCGGCGGCGGCGGAACAGAGGCGAGTTTGCGAAATAGGGTTCTGTCTTCGGAGTTTCCCCGTGACGAAGAATAAATAGGCGAAGGGGGGCAGCCAGAGGTGGACCAGGGGCCCCAGGCGCCCCCCTGGCGCGACCAGGGGTGGGGCCGCGCCGGGTGGCCGCCTGGGCCCCCCTGGCTCCCCTCTGGCCCCACTCGGGCTCTTCGCGAAGCTTCCTGTACGCTGATTTTTCCTGTATTTTTCCCGGAATTTTTCTGGCACTTTTTATATGGGGGAAAACTGAAATAGAAAAACAGCAGAAAACAGGAACTGGCACTGGGGTGCACTGAGTTAATAGGTTAGTCCAAATATGATCAAAAGTGTATGAAAGTGTATTTAGATCATAGCAATATCACGCAAAACATGCATGGAGCAAGCAGAAATTATAGATACGTTTTGGACGTATCAGACATCACTAGTGAACATCACGTATCCCGGTCCATATCCTCATCACTGTTTCCACACTCATTTACTTTTCTTCTTTTAATTTCAGTTGCTATCATTATCCCTTGTGTTTGATCCTTTGTGAAAAACAAGATCGGAGAGATTGACAACATCTCTGAACTTCGTTGGGAACAAAGTTATTTGCGTCTGTGTGCAGTTCCGTGTCAGTTGCGCCGCTGACACCTACTTATCATCTCCGGAGTCCTACTGGAGACAAACCTTGGTATCTTTACTGAGGGAAATTTTCTGTTGTGCTACATCACACCTTCCTCTTGGGGTTTTCCAACGAAGGGCGAGCAATCACTATCATCACCTCACACACCAAGCACACACCGGTGGAATACACCTGTCCTGTCGGTCCGCTAAGATACCTGATGTCAACGCACGCTTCTATTCTTGTAGACTATGTTGGGCGTCCAATCGCAGAGGTTTGTAGGACAACAGCATTTTCCCTCAAGTGGATGACCTAAGGTTTATCGAACTCAGGGAAGTAGAGGTTGAAGATGGTCTCTCTCAAGCAACCCTGCAATTAAGATACAAGAAGTCTCTTGTGTCCCCAACACACCTAATACAACTAGGAGTTGTATAGGTGCACTAGTTCGGCGAAGAGATGGTAAAATATGGGTGATAGGTGTGATAAAACGAAGTAATATAAATCTGTAATAAAAAGTGCAGCAAAGAAACAAGTAACAAAAGTGAGTGCAAACGGTGTAACAATGATGGAAACAAGGCCTAGGCTTCATACTTTCACTAGTAGCAACTCCCAACAACATTAACATAGTCTAATCACATGATATTTCCCATAAAACATGCAATGGAGACGTACTCGGAGGTCATTCCTTTGTGGTCAAGAGAGGAAGAGAATTGTGTAGGGCTACAAAAGCACACCTCAGAGTTCGTAGTTCTCAATCTATGGATTTCCCAATGTCACCGCGGCCATCCAAAGAGAGTACCACAATCACCACAACATATCTAAAGGATAGTCAAAGACAAGCACCAAGAGACTCTCAATCTTCAATCCACACACAAAAGAGGAAATCACTCATGATAATATTCTTCTAACCCATGTCCAATAGACCGCTGTCACCTTGGTCTCGGGGATTATACTAGATAAGATCAATTGAGTACATCAATCCAATACATAGAGGAAGGGGAAATATCATGGGATCACCCTAGATTAACATAGCCTATGATCGCAACGAAGATCACATCATGGGAGAGAGAGAACACATAGCTACTGGTAGAAACCTCAGCCCCGAGGAGGAACTACTCCCGCTTCATGGAGGGAGGAAGCAACGTCGATGGAGATGAATCCGGGGGCACTTCCCCGTCCCGGCAGGGTGCCGGCACAGGAATTATGTCCCCCCGAAACTTGTTTTCGATGGCGGCGGAGATCGGAATTGCTTCTGGAGAAAAGGGGTATGTAATCAGGGTTTCCTCCGCGGGGGTAAAAATAGGGCCAAAGGGGGGCACCAGGGGGGGCACAGGGCAGCCAGGAGGGTGCCCGGCGCGGCCTAGGGTGGGGTCGCGCCAGGGACCCTTTTGGAGTCCCTGTGGTGGCCCTCCCCTCCTTCCTTGGTGATTCCGGAAGCTTCCGGGACGCTGATTTTTTATATAATTTTTCCGGAATTTTTGGAGCACTTTTAATGGCCGGAAAACCTAAAATACAAAAATAGCAGAAAACAGGAACTGGCAACTGGGTGCACTGAGTTAATAGGTTAGTCCAAATATGCTCAAAAGTGTATGAAAGTTCAAGCAAAACATGGCAAAGTCACACAAAACATGCATGGAGCAAGCAGAAATTATAGATACGTTTGGGACGTATCAATACCCTGCGCGGGCACCGTTGGGTCACCCGACTCCTTACCTTTAAGGACACACGTGGATCAGTACCCTAGGCCGGCTATACAAAGTCAGCCTCGAGTGGAGTACAAGGATTACTCCTCGATAGCTCACACTTGAGGTGGCTCGGCAGAGCCGGGGTAGGGGCCTATATCGGTGTCTGCTCTGAACCGTACCTGTAGCAGTTTATAATGTATCGTTTCCACGATCACTCCCAGAGTGATCACGACCCGCTATCTCATCCTATTGACTAACAAAGCGCAGGGCTAACTGCTGAATATAATATATATAATATGAAGCATAGGATAAAGGAAGGTACATCAAGGGGTGACAATGATAAGCTATGCATTTGAATAAGATTGTAACGTAGCAGCAGCAGTAACAATGCCTAGTGCAAGAAATGTACAGAAAGATAGGCGATATCTGGGGAAGAGAATGGCTCTGCTTGCCCGGAAGCTCGACGGTAGGGGTACGGTCGTCGACGTAGTAGTCGTACTCAGCGGCGGTGTAGTCGGCGGCAGCAGCGGGGTCTACCCGAGAATAAAGGGGGGAAGAAACAGTAAATATAAAGCAAACATATGCAAACATATGAATGACATGGAAAATGCATTGAGGTCGGTATTCTAACGCAGTACGATGTATCAGGCTCGGAGCGGGAATTCATCCGGGGATGATCTGCCAGCTCCGGGTGATTACCGGACAGGGTGTACGGAGGGGGAAGGTATCATGCCGAAGGTGTCGTGGACACTCGACAAACATAAGGGGGGTGTATCCGGGTTAGTTGATCTATTCCGAACAACTTTCGTGTTCGAAATAAATTCATCCGGGTACTTTTAACAGTACCGGACAAATCATCGGACAGACGGTCCGGAGGGGGAATGTCAATGTTCGTTGTGTTAGAGGGGGGTGGTATACCAACGGATAGCGTATCCGTATTCGTTGTATTTTTCTGATCAATTTTCATGTATAAAGTTTTTGAATCTGACTTACGGATTAAAAGATATTCAATTTTAAAGTTTTAATTCAATATAAATCATTTATACAACATTTCCTATTTTCTTTTATTAATTTAATAAATATAATTAATAATCTTTTTTTTAATATTGACCAGTGGGTCCCACTGGTCAGTGACAAAGTTCATAATTTAATTTAATTTATATAATTAAACAGTGGGGGTCCCACATGTCATAGATACATGTTTTAGGCCCAAGTGTCAGCCTAACAGATTTAATTAAAAAGTTTTTATTAATTAAAAGGCCAGGGGCCCACATGTCATAGGTGGGGGGGTTATCTCTGTTTAATTAAAACAGAGAGGGATTAGAGGGGGGCAAGGTCCACTGGTCAGTGTGAGGGGGGGCAATTAGCACCTAATTAAGTTGCTGACATCGCGGGACCACCTGGCAGTTGCCCAGGTCGACGCCGGCGACGACAGAGCGG
Organism: Bromus sterilis; assembly: GCA_950022295.1. Taxonomy (NCBI): domain Eukaryota; kingdom Viridiplantae; phylum Streptophyta; class Magnoliopsida; order Poales; family Poaceae; genus Bromus; species Bromus sterilis. Next base: position 267,570,636 of record OX465597.1, on the reverse strand, counting down.
CCGGCGGCGAGCGTGCGCTCAGTATAGGGCATGGGAGGGGGCGTGCCCGGGTCCATTCGATAGAGGGGCTCGCCGCGCGTCTTCTGGTGGTGGTGCTCTCGCCGGGGTCTCGCCGGAGCGACGACGACGTCGAGCGCGGCGGCGGACAGAAAGAGCCGGCAACGAGGCTTCGATTCGGGCGGGGTTTGGGAGCGGGAGCTACTGGGTTCACGGACGTGCGACGTGCGGCGCAACGTGAGCACGTGCGTGCTATTGGCGCGCGCTAGGGTGGCTTGGGTGCACGGCCGTGCGACGTGTTGCGGTGACCGAGCTTTGCTCCAATGGCGGCGGCGGTTACTGGGAGAGGGAGGGAGCGCGAGCGCAATGGGAAGGTGGCCAAGCTCACCGGGGGAGCAGCGGTGGTGGCAGTAAGCTCGGTGAGGGATCGGGGCGGCCAGAATTGACGACGGCGAGCGACGGGGCTGCGGAGGGGAACGGCGACGTGGCGCAGGGTAGAGGGGCTCCCGGCTCAATTCCTGCAGCGCGGTGGCGTAGGCGACGGCGGCGGTGCCCGCAGACACGGTGGCTGGGGCTGGGAGGCAGTGTGACCGCAGGGGTTCACGAGCCCGTGGCCATGGCTGCTTCGGCTGCACACGGGAACAGGGCAGAGCGCCAAGGGAGGGGAATGGGGTGATGGCTAGGGTTAGGGTTCGAGGCGCGGGGGGGCTTGGGGCACTTATCCCGGACGTCTTGTCGCCGATGGGCGACACGGCGACGTCGCCGGACGTGGCTCCGTGCGATGGTCGCCACGCCATGGCGTGAGCAGTGGAGGGAGAAGGAAGGTGGGCGCCGGGATGGGCTGGGCTAGGCCCAGTGGGAGAGAGGGGGATGGGCCAGGGGGTGGGGTGGGCTTCGCCCATGGGCGCTAGGTTAGGTTTCTTTTTATTTTCACTTTTTCGTTTTCTGTTAATTCACTTTTTCAATTGTTTTACTAACTTAGGCATTTTTTAAAAATGTGGTTGGTGCCCCGTAATTAATGTTACACCTAAGGTTAGTGCCACAAATAGTTTGGACAAATTTAAAAGTCATTTAATATTTTATTTAAATATTAAATTATTAATATGGGGTTTTTAGCTACTATTTTGAATTATTTGAATTAATCTAGATATTAATAAAATCCCCAAATTGGTGTGACATGCTCGACTGAATATTAGTGATTTAATAAAAGTGGAAGCACAATTTTTGGACAAGGTTTATTTTGCACCTTGGTTTTAATATTCCACCAAAGGCATTTTGAACTTTGATTTGATTTCAAATAGAAATGGTTTGGACTTTGTTATTGATCCATGATGATCAAGGCCCAAGGTTCACATTGCATTCAATAATAACAAAGGGGAATTGAATTTGAGCTGAACCAAGTTGATCAAAGAAAAAAAATTAACAGTAGTGATCCACAGTAATGGTGATTACTGTTCACTGACAGTGAGAGTGTTACAAATCTCCCCCACTACAAGAATTCTCGTCCCGAGAATTTAGGTGGTAGAGGGGAAAAGATCGGGGTATTCATCGCGGAGACGATCTTCGCGTTCCCATGTGGCTTCATCTTCAGAATGATTCGACCACTGAACTTTGAGGAACCTGGTCATCTTGTTGCGGGTCTTGCGTTCAGACTGATCAAGAATGCGGCTTGGATGTTCTTCATAAGACAAGTCTTGCTGCAGTTCAATCAGATCATGATCCACCTCACGGATAGGATCCTTGAAGCAGCGTCGGAGTTGCGACACGTGAAAGACATCGTGGACTTGGGAGAGGTTCGGTGGTAATTCCAATCGGTATGCCACTGGTCCACTCCTGGAAAGAATACGGAACGGGCCAATGTAGCGTGGAGCTAACTTGCCTTCGATTCTGAAACGATGAGTGCCTCTCATGGGAGTGACACGGAGATAAGCATATTCACCAGGCTGATAGACAATTTCTTTATGCTTGCGATCATAATTGCTCTTCTGACGAGACTGAGCGGCTTTCAGATGTTCACGGATAACGCGAACTTGATCTTCAGCATGTTGGATAATCTCCAGACCAACGAGTGCTCGTTACCCAGTTTCTGACCAATTCAAAGGGGTTCGACACTTACGTCCATAGAGAACTTCAAAGGGGGCCATCTTCATACTAGCTTGATAGTTATTGTTATATGAGAATTCAGCAAACGGAAGAGATTCCTTCCATTTCTTACCGAACGAGATGACACAAGCTCGAAGCATATCTTCAAGCACTTGATTGACTCGTTCAACTTGGCCTTGCGACTGTGGATGATAAGTGGTGCTGAAGCTTAGGTGAGTGCACATAGCTTCTTGGAAACTATCCCAAAATCTTGAGGTGAAAAGGCTGCCTAGGTCGGAACTGGTCTCCAACGGAATACCGTGGAGCGACACGATTCTGGAAACATACAAGTCTGCCAACTGACTAGCAGAGATCGTCTCCTTGACAGGAAGATAATGAGCTACCTTAGAAAATCGGTTAATGACGACAAAGATCGCATCATGACCCTTTTGTGATCGCGGAAAACCGCTGACGAAGTCCATTTCAATCTTGTCCCATTTCCATTCGGGAATAGAAAGTGGTTGCAGAGTTCCAACAGGTCTTTGATGTTCTGCTTTGACGCGACGGCAAACATCACACTCATCAACATAACAAGCAATCTCCTGCTTCATGTTAGACCACCAGTACCGCTGACGAATGTCTTGGTACATCTTGGTACTACCAGGGTGAATCGACAAGGGTGTATCATGAGCTTCTTTCATGACATCAGTGTCGTAGTTCAGGTTGGCCTTGGCTACCGGAACCACTAAACGACCCTTGAAGTACACCGCATTGTCATCATTTGCATCAATAGTGAAGAATGAGGGCCTTCCACTGGCGACAAAGGCTTAATCTTCGCAATGTCAGAGTCATAATGTTGTACCGTCTTGATGCGGGAGTCGAGATCTGCTTTGAGAACCAAGGAGTTCACATATCCTTGCGGAACAATTTCAATGTTCAGCTTTCGGAGCTCTTCATACAGGAGTGGCTGTTGTACTTGAACCTCAAGTTCACTACAATAGGCTTTTCGGCTCAAGGCATCGGCCATCACATTAGCTTTGCCAGGGGTATAATGAATATCCATGTTGAAATCGGCTATTGTCTCGAGCCATCTTTGTTGGCGGAGATTGAGATCTGGCTGAGTAAACAAGTACTTCAAACTTTGGTGGTCAGTGTAGATCTCGCAACGATTACCAACGAGGTAATGTCGCCACAGCTTCAACACATTAATTACCGCTGCCAATTCTAGATCATGTGTTGGATACTTGTCTTCGTGAGCACGCAACTGACGAGAGCCATAAGCAATCACTTTGCGCTCTTGCATTAGGACACATCCTAATCCTTGACAAGACGCATCGCAATATATCACGAAGTCCTTCCGGGTATCAGGGGGAGCAAGCACCGGAGGAGAAGTGAGCTTGTCCTTGAGAGCTTGGAAACTTTCCTGACATTTATCAGTCCACTCAAACTTGACACCTTTGTGAAGCAGATTAGTCAGAGGCTTGGCAATCTTGGAGAAGTTCTCGACGAAACGGCGGCAATAGCTGGCGAGTCCGAGGAAACTTCTGACTTGCTTGACAGTCTTGGGGGGGTCCAATCCAGGATAGCCTGAATACGTTCTGGGTTTACGGCAATGCCATCCTTGGAAATCACGTGACCAAGGTAGGTTACTTCAGGAAGCCAGAACTCACACTTAGAATACTTAGCGTAGAGTTTGTGTTCTCGAATCTTTTCCAGTATAAGACGAAGATGTTCAGCATGCTCTTCTTCATTCTTGGAGTATATTAAGATATCATCCAGATAAACCACGACAAACTTGTCGAGGTATTCCATGAATATATAGTTCATCAATCGGGAAAAAGTGGCTGGGGCATTCGTCAAGCCAAAGGACATGATGGTGTACTCTTAAGAACCATAGCGAGTAATGAAGGCGGTCTTAGGGATGTCCTCTTCACGGACCCGGATCTGATGATAACCCAACCTCAAGTCAAGTTTCGAGAACACCGTGGATCCAGCAAGTTGATCATAAAGATCATTGATCTGAGGAAGTGGGTACTTGTTCTGGATGGTGGCTTGGTTGATAGGTCGGTAATCTTGGACCAAATGGTTTGTACCATCACTTTTCTTGACAAAGAGCGAAGGCGCTCCCCAAGCTGAGGAACTTGGGCGAATGAAGCCTTTCTGAAGTGCTTCGTCGATCTCCTTCTTAAGTTCAAGGAGTTCATGTGGCGGCATCTTGTAAGGACGCTTAGCAATAGGGGTAGTGTCGGGCTTCAAGTCGATGACGAACTTAACTTCTCTGGTCGGGGGTATTCCCGGAAGTTCTTCTGGGAAGACGTCGAGGAATTCACAAACGACTGGAACTTTCTCAATGCCTTTTAGAGGTGAGACGTTCAAAGCATTCATCGTATAGATCTGCGCTTCAGCGTTTTGGCTTATTCGGGCGGTGTGGTTCACAATCTCGCCGGAGGGGTGGAAAAGTTGGACAGACTTGGTGCCACAATACAGTGCGGCATCGTGAACTTTCATCCAATCCATTCCAAGGATAAGGTCTATGGTGGAAGACTTCAGAATGATGGGGGAAGCAAGGAAAACAATTCCCTCGACTTCAACGGTGGTATTGGGCACTAACTTGGAGGTTTGGCACTGGCCTATCGGGGTGCGGACAACCATCGGTGGGTGGATATTTTCAAGCATGAAGTTATGTGACAATGCAAATGCTTCCGACATGAATGAATGCGATGCTTCTGTATCAAATAAAATAGTAGCAGGTACTGAATTTACGAGAAGGGTACCCATCACGGTAGCGGGTTGTTCCTGAGCTTCCACAACATCGATGTTGTAAGCATGTACACGAGCATGAGCAGCAGACCCGGTATTATAGTTGGGGGTCCTGTTGTTGCCACGACCATTTCCGCGGCCAGCAGGGTGAACTACCAGTTGATTCTGAGTCTTGGGGCAGTCTCTGGCAATGTGACCGGGGCGACGACACTTGAAGCACAGTCCATCCTCAGGACGGAGGTGAGCAGCATTGGGTGGTGGGGGCAGAGCTCTTGGCCTCGGTGGTGGCGGAGGCATACGGGGTACAGCATACGAAGGCCTGGGAGCAGGGACAGGTGCCTGGGTCCCACTGTGAGGGAGAAAAATGCGACGCTTCTGCGTTGCGCCCGAAGATGAGCCAACGTCACAATAGCGCTTCAGCCAGTCCTTATGCTCCATCTGGGCAGTCTCGACGGTGATAGCCTTGTTCACCATGGTGGCGAACTTGGCGAAATCATGAACGGCAAGAGCGAGCCTGAGGTCTGCATTGAGTCCACGGCGAAACTTATGCTGTCTGCGAGCATCATTGGTGATCTCTTCTTCCGCATAGCCAGAGAGGTTGAGGAACTCGCGCTGATAGGCTTCAACAGTCATGTTGCCTTGAGTGAGGTTGAGGAATTCTTCCCCCTTGCGATCCATAATCCCCTGAGGAATGTAGCGGGCATGAAAGGCAGTCTGGAATTCATCCCAGGTGATGACTTCACCGACTGGAAGTGAACGCTTGTGGGTGATCCACCACTGAGCAGCGGCGCCTTTCAGATGATAGGACGCAAAGTTCACATAGTCGGCTGGATCGACATTAGAAGACTCCAGCTCGTGAGTGATGTCGCGAAGCCAGTCATCAGCATCCAATGGCTGAACAGAGTTGCAGAACATAGTGGGGTTGATGCGGGTGAAGTCGTGCAGAGTCACGGTGGCATGCTGATGGTGGTGCCCATTCTGATTCGGCTGGGGGAACTGAGCCATGACATTCTGCATGAACTGACGGTTCATCTCGAACTGCTGCATCATCGCGGCCATGTAATCCGGCGGCGGAGGTGGGTCGTTGGCACCACGACCACCACGACCAACCATCCTGCTAGAATTTAACAGGGGTATTTCAGCGAAGAAAATTTAACGAGATACCGGAAACAAGCAGGAGGTAATGCGACAACGAAGAGGGGGTGCGGATATATAGTAGTCATATAAGACATACACATCCACACAGGGAATCAATCAAAAATCGGGCAGTGTAACGTCGTAGAAATTAAGGAAAAAGGACACACTAGGCGGCGCGTAGACCGCGGTAAGGATTACACGACGCGACATAGATTCCACTATGTCAATCACGCCGCAAGAAAACTGTTGGCCACAGGAGTTAATGCCAGAGAACGCGCGGCCTGCCCAGAATGAGAATGGGATCCGCGGTCCGTGACCTGGGGTAGAACTCCTGCGACACGACTCAATCAATGGGGTAGCACCAGAACGCCGGGTGGAATCAAGAGAACGTGATCCTAATGTCAGAGTTAGTAAAACTTACCAGCAAGGATAAGAGAGCAGAGTCCCAGAGCATAGGTAAGGAGAAAAGGATCCTAATACCATAGATATCACACGTAGTGACATCGATGTGGGTCGGTAAGCCAAATATTAAGTTAGCAAAATAGTTTTTCAAAGACTAGACTCAACTTCGACCAAGTAGTGGTGGGGTGGCTTCCTACAGGCAGTCGACTCTGATACCAACTTGTACCGCTGACGACTGTCGTCGCCTTCACCGCATCCTCCACCTCCCACAAGGCTCGACGGCTTGTCGACAGGAGGAGGGATTTGGTTGTCTTCGTCCTCTATCTCTCTGCCCAATCCTCCACCTCAGACAAGGCTCGACGACTCATCGATGGGCGAAGGGAAAATTTGGCTGCAGTCGTCTGCTATGCCTCCGCCGCATCCTCCACCTACCGCGAGGCTCGACGACTCATCGACAGGCAGAGGGATCGAGCTACCTTTGTCCGCTTTTCCCCCGACCGCATGGAGCGACGGCTCGATGATGGGTGGAGGAGTCGGAATGTCGTCGTCAGTTTTGCCTCCACCTCCCCCTTCTTCTGACATGGATGTAGGCTTTAGAGGACTAGGAAATACGGCAGGAATCTATGGCCGGAGGACGAATGAAGGGTGTGGTGAAGGTGCAGGGGTCGGTAGTGGGGCATACGGGGTGGAGGATATATTCCTGGACAGGAACCCTAAAAGGCCACACCCAATGTTCATATATGGCAGGCAGTCCATGGAATAGTGTTTACTAAGCACACGTATCAGAATTTCTCACCGTTTGCTTTGTAGTACAGATGGAAAAGCATACACATACATGAATATAATCGTTTGGGTTGTAAGAGCTGGTGGGTATAAACCCTAAAGGACTTTGAAATTGAAAATCAATTCAGATGATGACTAATCAGTATGAGGCCTTGCATGTTGTAATCGTTTCACCAGACCGGAATGTTGAGTAAATTTGAGATTATCATGCTAGAAAAGAGGGGTACTTCGTATACAAAATGGGTCATTCCTATCGAAATATCGGGGTTTGGTATGTGAGACAAACACATTACAAAGACAACATGTTATTCTAAAATCCTTTAAACCACAAAAAAATTATGTGTTAAGCAATAGACACTCACACTGGTATCCCAAAATTTCAAACATATTTGACTTCATTTGACAAATATAATGTACCAGGTGAATCATTTCGATCAAACAACCCTGGAAATGAAAATCAATTCAAATGAACTCTAAATTTGATGAAACTTGACATGTTGTCATCATTTCACCAACAATGTGTGTGGCTAAAATTAAATTTGGTTATGATAAAAACCAGTGGTACTTCGTGTACGAAGTTGTACCATTCACTTTGAAGCATCGATGTTTCTACCGGAAACATCCACATTACAAATACAACATATTATTTTTAAGTGATCCGAACCCCAAACATTTTATGTGTTCACCATTAAGCATTCACACTAACATCCTAAAAATTCAAACAGTTGCGACTTCACTTGCTAAATATTATGCATTTAGTGATATATTTTTGAACAAAACACCCATGAAATTGAAAGTCGATGAAAATGACCTCCGAATAGGATGAGATTTGACATGCTTTCATCATTCCACGAACATGGTACGTGTTAAAAATTTGAGAGGATCATGACAAAAACTGAAGGCACTTAGTGTACAAAATTGGGCCATTCATATCGAAATGCCAGGGTTTCTACGTGAAACAACCACATTACAAAGACAACATGTCTTTCCAAAATCTTTTAGCTCCATTTTTTTGTGTGTGTTCAGCATTAAGCACTCACACTGGTATCCTAAAAATTCAAACAATTTTGAGTTCATCTGATAAATATAATGGAACAAGTGAATCATTTTCGAGCAACACGACCCTAGAATTGTTAATAAATTGAAATGATCTCTAAATTGGATGAAACTTGGCATTTTGTCATCATTTCACAAACAATCTATGTGGTGAAATTTAAAGATGGTTATGATATCACCGCTGTGATACTTCAGGTAACAAACTCGACCATTCCCTTTGAATCATCAGGATTTCTAACGAAAACTACATCACAAATACAACATATTATTTTTTAAATGATTTGAATCCCAAACTTATGATGTGTTCACAACTAAGCATCCACACTAACATCACAAAATTTCAAACAATTGCGACTAGATTTGCTAAATATTATGCATTTACTGATATTTTTTAGCAAAAGGACCATGAAATTAAAAAGTCGACTAAAATGACCTCTAAACGGGATGAGATTTGGCATGCCGTCATCATTTCACGAACATGATACGTGGTAAAAATTTGAGAGTATTATGACAAAAACTGGTGGCACGTATTGTACAAACTGCATTATTTGAATATTGGTCAAACACTGGAAAACCCCGTTGACCGTCTCAAAAAACAGCCGTAAAAAATCTCGTAACCATAGTGCACAACCGTGGCCATTGGATGTAGCCTTAGCGCTGAATGGTAGTTGTTGGATCTCAACGCGATCTGCGAGGAGCTGGTTCTGCAACCTGATTGGCTGGCTTTTATCAAAGTGCATGCACACAGTTTATAATGACGAAGTATTTGGGTTACGAAAACGTAAGTGGCACGCCTCCTAACGAAGGCTTCCTTCCGAAAGCTATCCAAATTTCTCGCCGTTTTGCTTTGCAATGCATATGGAAAAGCATACACATACCTGAATATAACAGTTTGCGTTGTAAGAGCTAGTGGGTATAAACCCTAAAGGACTTTGAAACTGAAAACCAATTCAAATGATAACTAATCAGTATGAGACTTTGCATGCTGTCATCGTTTCACCAAACCGGAATGTTGTGTAAATTTGATATTATCATGATAAAATTAGGTGTACTTCGTGTGCAAAATGGGCCATTCCTATCGAAATATCAGGGTTTCTATGTGAGACAACCACATTACAAAGACATCATGTTATTCTAAAATTCTTTAAACCCCCAAAAAATTTATGCGTTAAGCAATAGGCACTCACACTGGTATCCCAAAATTTGAGACATTTTTTACTTCGTTTGACAAATATAATGTACCAGGTGAATCATTCTCGAGAAAAACAACCCTGGAAATGAAAATCAATTCTTTTGAACTCTAAATTGGATGAAACTTGGCATGTTGTCATCATTTCACCAACAATGTATGTGGTTAAATTTAAAGATGGTTATGATGAAAATCAATGGTACTTCATGTACGAAGTTGTACCATTCACTTCGAAGCATCGGTGTTTCTACTGGAAACATCCACATTACAAATACAACATATATTTTTAAGTGATTTGAACCCCAAACATTTTTTGTGTTCACCATTAAGCATTCACACTAACATCCTAAAATTTCAAACAGTTGCGACTTCATTTGCTAAATTTTATGCATTTAGTGATATATTTTTGAACAAAATGCCCATGAAATTGAAAGTCGATTAAAATGACCTCCGAATAGCATGAGATTTGACATGCTGTCATCATTCCACGAACATGGTACGTGGTAAAAATTTGAGAGGATTATGACAAACACTGAAGGCACTTAGTCTACAAAATGAGACCATTCCTATCGAAATGTCAGGATTTATACGTGAAACAACCACATTACAAAGATAACATGTCTTTCCAAAATCCTTTAGCTTCCATTTGTGTGTGTTCAACATTTAGCACTCACACTGGTATCCTAAAATTTCAAACAATTTTGAGTTCATTTGATAAATATAATGGAACAGGTGAATCATTTTCGAGCAAGACGACCCTGAAATTGTTAATGAATTCAAATGATCTCTAAAATGGATGAAATTGGCATGTTGTCATTATTTCACCAACAATGTATGTGGTGAAATTTAAATATGGTTATGATAAAAACCGGTGATACTACGTGTACAAAACTCGACCATTCCCTTTGAAACATCAGGATTTCTAACGGAAACCACATCACAAATACAACATATTATTTTTTAAACAATTTGAATCCCAAACTTTTGATGTGTTCACAACTAAGCATTCACACTAACATCATAAAATTTGAAACATTCTGGACCTCGTTTGATAAATATTATACATTTATTTATATTTTTAGCAAAAGGGCCATGAAATTAAAAATCGATTAAAATGACCTCTAAACTGGATGAGATTTGGCATGCTGTTATCATTTTACGAACATGGTACGTGGTAAAAATTTGAGAGTACAAACTGCATTATTTGAATGTTGGTCAAACACTGGAAAACCCCGTTCACCGTCTCAAAAACTAGCCAGAAAAAATCTCGTAACCATAGCGCACAACCGTGGCCGTTGGATGTAACCTAAGCGATGAATGGTAGTCGTCAGATCTCAGTGTGATCGGCGAGGAGCTGGTTCTACAACCTGATTGGTTGAATTTTATCAAAGTGCAGGCACACAGTTTATGACGAAGAAGCGTTTGGGATACGAAAACGTAAGTGCCAGCAATGCCTCCTAACGAAGGCTTCCGTCTGAAGCTATAGTCAATCCAACACATCTAGATTTCCCCACCTCCGGTGATTCAAGCACACGGTCCATTCCCCAACCCATCAATCGGCATGGCTTCGACTAGCTACGGGAGGGTTCGTAGGGCCGCCCATGCCACCGCCTGGGTGCCTGCCAGAGGAAATGTTTCCGACGATGCTGCCCTGCACGCGTTCGGGGCGAGGCATTGTTTGGTGACCGATTCCTCCATTAGCCCGACCGGCGCGAGCATCACCGATTTCCCGGCTATTTCCCTCATTCGGGCCAGTCATGCCCGATTGGCGGCCCCTTTTCACTCCAGCACCCTGTCCATCTCCCCCTCTCCATCCCGATCGCACATGCCCATCGTGCAGCTACGAAAGCGACCAGGGCGTCTACATTAACCCGTACGACGACGGTGGCCGCCGAAAGGGCGATGCAAGCGACCAACAGGGCGGCGGCATACGCCGATGCCGTGGCGGCCTCTCTGGACCAGGTTATCAACGTTCAGGAGGCGAACCGGCCGGTGGCGGCCTCTCTGGACTAGAAGGTCATCGACGTTCAGGAGGCCAACAGGGCGGCAACATACGCCGATGCCGCGGCGACCTCTTTGGACCTGCAGCTCGTCGACGTTCAGGAGGCCAATAGGGCGACGTCCTCTCTGAACCGGCTGGACTAGTAGTTTTTTTAATTAGGAGCCGGTCTTTTGTTATTCCAGTAGATCTTGAGTAAGAGCTATGTTAAGTCTAGTACCTTGTTTAACTATTGAGCTTGTTCGATTTAACAAGTGTGAGATTTGCTGATGACTCAGTTTTTTCTCAAATTAATAGCTGCTCTTAATATATTCAATGGCATGTATGTTCGCTATAATCAGGACAATTCTCACCAAATTTCGAAGGTTCCCATACAGATTTATTTTTAGTTTCGTCTGCGATACCACTTCTCCCGCCACCCCCCTCTCCACCTACCCAAAATTTTGCCAGCCGCGTGAATATCTAAGATGCCCCCTCCTTCCTTCCACCACCAACGACCCCAGTCCCCCCAGCTTGTTCAAACGCTCCCTTGCTCCTCCTAGCGCCGCGGCCTATACGGCACAGGCAACTCCAGCGAAGTGCTACACGACGTGGTCCCCTTCCGCATACCGGGCGCGGTGGCCTACACGGCGCAAACTTTTGTTCCATATACCGCACACTGCGACCTAGACTGTGTAGGCCGGCCGCCCCCCTCCCTGCTAGCCGCGCCTCTACGGTTCACTGCTTGCCCTGTTCCGATAAGATCTTGGCTGCCCTCCTCATGCGTATGATCTTACTCCTCCATCGATCCTGTATGGCTCGACCACCAAATCATGGTGGAGACACTTGTTGTGGATGCCACCCTCACCGCACCCACGCGCCATCACGTGCTTTCCTTGAATCCATGTCCGGCAGTCGTATGCTATGATGCTGTGGAGGGTAGCCACGACGAGGAAACCTCGCCTCCTTCCAATGGGAAGGATCCCATTGCCATCTCCATAGGCGACGAGTAGCTAGTTTCTTAGCTTCCTAGATACATATGTTTATTTAGATATGCCACAAAGTTAAATTATCTTCAGATCACCCTTTCCACATGCATTGCTCAGGCCTTGCATATATTTTCTTATTTTTTCGATTGCATGTGAAAATTATTATTTTGTTTGGATTGCATCTACAACTTTCAACTAATTGAACTCATACTCTATATAATGTTATCATGCAATGTGATTCCAAAGTTAATTAGTGATCATTTACACATGAAATCCTATCCATTTCCTATATTTTTTAGGCATGTTGTAGTTACTTAGCTGGATTTTCCATGTCTTGAATCTATTGGATTGTATGGTGTATTATGTATGCACTAATGGCACTAAAGTAGTGCTCCTCGTTGTTTACCCCAAGTGGAAGGTAGAGATGTAGATATCAGCTAATTTCCCTTACACGAGGATTGTAAGGTTTATTGAATCCAGGAGGACTCCAAGGATCGACAAGTAGGTGTCAACAACGCCAGAGATTACTTGATGACGCAAGTGGTTACGTGGACCTGCACACATAAACAGATAAGTTTGCTCCCAACGAGAACAGAGGGGTTGTCAATCCCTCCGGCCTTGTCGTTTACAAAGGATCAAACACAACAGGATAGTGATAGTGATAATTGCAACTGAAAGTAAAAAAATGAATGAAAGTGGAGGTGTAAACAGTGGTGGAAATATGGACCGGGGTCCCATGATGTTTACTAGTGATGTCTCTCTCCCAAAAGACGATAAACAGCTAAGCTGGGTGAACAAATTAGAGCTGAGCAATTGGCAGAATTATAAACGCACCACAATGCTAATTATGCTACTTGAAAGTAAGAGGTTCAAAATTATGGGCAGTACGCCAAGAAAAGTAGACCGAAATCCATCTGCATCTACTCACTAATCATTCACCTTGAGATATCTATCCAGAACATCTCGCTGGTATTAAGTTGCGAGCCCCGCCCAAAGTGTAAACTCAAAGCAACAGACAACTGCATTAACAAACTTTGCGTAAGGTGAACAATCCTTGCAATCATGGTTACAAGCACCGCTGTTTTCTCCCTAGTGGCAACAAAACATCCCCTAGTCTCATGTTTCTGTCACTCAAGCTAGACATCGGGGGGCATGAACCCACAATCATGCATAACACTCCCTCATGGAGTTACTATTCTACTACTTGGCCAAAGCAATAAAAATCAACAAAGAACATGCACGAATTACTCAAGAACAAAATATAAAAGGTAAACCAAATATATAACTCATCATGATCTGAACATAATCACATAATCCATCGGATCCCAGCAAACAATACATAGCAACAGCAGGAAAATTACATAGGTACCTTGATCATGTAGGGCAGCTCACAAGGGCTAAACATTGAAGAACAAGATTGGAGAGAAGATATCACATAGCTACTGGTCATGGACCCATGGTCCAAGGGAGACTACTCACGACACATCCGGGAAGCGTCCATGGTGGTGGAGAATCTCCAAGAGGTTAATCCTCCCTCCGGCAAGGTGCCGTGAAGAGGTCTTCTGGTGCTCCCGATCTTGGAAGCGTGACGGCGGCGAAACAGAGAGGTATTTCGCGATATGGGATTCTCCTCGAGGGTTTCCTGGGCGAGGGATAAAAATAGGCCGAAGGGGGCACCAGGGGGTGTCCCCACCTCCCAGGCGCCCTGGTGGCGCGGCCAGGAGGTGGGTCGCGCCACCTGGCCGCCTGGGAGGGGGTGGCCCCCCTCCGAAAGTTCTTCAATGGTTCCGGAAGCTTCCGTGACACTGATTTTTATACTGATTTTTCTGGAATTTTTGGAGCATTTTAAATTGGGGAAAAATCACTGCAACTAAGGACATCAGCAGACAGAAACTGCCACTGGGTGCACTGAGTTAGTAGATTAGTCCAAATATGTATAAAATGATATAAAAGTGTAGAAAAGCATGTAGCAATGTTATATAAAAGTGCATGGAACAAGCAGAAATTATAGATACGTTTGGGACGTATCATGCACGAACCTGTTATCATTGACTACATGTCAATTCTTACATTAGCTAATCATTATGTACTTTATGCAGTTTCAGGGTAGTAATGAGTGACTCTGAGATTTACAACCGAGGTAATCACATGGTCCAAATGGCTTATATCCCATTAGTGTACAATTGAAGGAGAAATGACACTGGTCGTGTTCTAATATTTACATTTTGCTTGTAGCTCCCTTTGTCAGAGGATAAGATCCACTGTTCGACCCATTTTGCATCTGGGGAAACGAGGTCACCATGACTATCAATCAAGTCAAGAAACTTAAGAAAAATATAAGGATAAAGAAACTGGTCACGAAAGACAACAAACTATTTGTCTGCACAATGAAGAAGACTTTAGTCTCCTATATGATGGTACTAATTTACATACCTACCTTATTTCCCCCTACACACACATTTTCCATACTGAAAACTATATTTATGCATATCTTTGTATTCAATCTTTTTCAAAGCAGTTCATCAATAATTATCTATCAAACCACATATCTATTATTACTAATTTTAATGAACAATATTATATGGCACAACACAATCCACCGGCAAAATAAAACCTTTCGCTAGTCTAATCTAATCTCATCCTCTCCCTCGCGAGTTCCCCTGCTTCTCTGCCGCGCCGCCCCATCCCCGCCTGCCCCTGCTGCCGTCCCATCCCCCCACCCCGGAAAGGGCGGCGACGACGAGCCCGGCACCGGTCCATCCCCTTCGCTCCGGCTATTACGATCCCTCAAATCACGCTAGGTTAATCCTCTGATCTAGCACCGGAATCGTTCCCGACCTTCCCCTCCCTCCTCCTCGGCGTCATCAGTCATCACAACACCGTCGGGCGAAGCTCGGCCTGCATCGATGGCGGCAGTGTCCCTATCCTCCCTCGAGTAGCGGCGGAGGCACGGGACACAGCGGGATTAGCCTACGTCGGTGGCGGCACAGGACATTGCGGCCGGCTACGGACACGGCGCTGGTGCGGAGCACAGGGGCGGAACTGCGTGTGGCCAAGGATCAGATGAAGGCGTTGGAGCAGGTGGCATCCTCATCTACCTCTGGTTCTTTTCTCACACTATTTATTGCTGATTTTTTTGTCTTGCCAGTTTACCTTTCTATCTTTTTTGGGAATTCAGATTCAGTTGTTTTGTGTGTGTCATATGAATTGAAACAAACTGCAGCCACCATAAAATCTATGACAACCTCCAATTTTTGAGCAAGATGGTGCCCAGCAGGTCACATCCTTCAGATCTTCGGTGATTGGTGATGAGGAGATAAATCCATCTAGCCGAAGTTCATGGCAAGGACCATGTAGATACTCCAGAGTGAATACGTACTGCAGGGTCCGGCCAACGAAGCATGCTTTCTCAATTCATTGCCCACCAGCAGTGATGGTAGATCGATCCTATATCTGGCGTTCATGCCTTCATGGTGGCGTTCATGTCGATGTTGCAGATAGAAGACGTGCACACTGAATCCCCAGCCACAGCCACATACATACCATTGGTTGGCTCTGAACGGTTTGTTTCCTCTGATTGCTTCATATGTTGAATTGAAAAAAGTTGTATGTACACATCTTTGATTTAACATCATGTATCTTAGCATATCAAATTTGGGTTGTTTCTCAAACGATTGTATACCCCAACTTAGTGTATTAACACTTCAGTTATGTGCACCTCAAGAACCATACATGTCTTAAGTTATGTGGTCTCATGAAAAAATAATCTAACTCAAGGTAGAAAAATCAAATCTATTGTGTAGTTTACTTAATTAGTTTTTCTGTAGAACTAACACCACTAATCTCTTCTTTTCTATATAAGAAACCACCAATTGTTATTTGTGTTTTTTCCTTTGTCTCTTCTACTACAAGAGGCAGCTGAAGTCAAGGTCCCTAAATCATATAGATAGCTAATTAGTTTGACTTTTTTCTTTATCAATGGAATATCCTTGAATGATGATTTGTTTGTTTTATGACTTTTTGATGATTCCCAGATGATGGATACAGATGCGGCTGACACTTACATTGACAAAAGGTGAAGTCACCAGACATGAAAACATCGCGAACTAGAATTTAGCACGATCATTGGCTATACCCAAGCGCGATCATTCAATATAGAGATAGAAACTAAAGTACATACATGAAGTGCATGCAACCAACTTCATAGTTTGTGGCCTTTACTAAATCTTTTCTGGGAGGCCAAAAGTAACACATAAATTAACACCAACGTGGATGAAGTTTTTTTAGATCTTAATTACATGCCCAAGCCCACGAGGGATATTGAGGCTGCAGTAGCCGTGGTGAAAATGAGGTGATGATGTGCATAGGTTCACATGTCTGCTTATTTTTCTTGAATGATCTAATGATCCTATAAATATTTTTCGTTCCAAAATTATTGGTTCTCTTTGAAATGAAACAATCAGGTTTTAAAACATATTGCATTCAAAATAATCAATGAAAGATGTTTTTCTAGGAAGCCATCTAAGCAAGATAAAATGGTGCAAACCTAATATTTTAGATTTTCTGTCATTTGTTTATGCATGTCCTCATACTGAAAGGTCATGAATGTTTGCAGCAGAATATCTTTTGCAATGAAGACTCTAATTTGGTGATCTGTACGGGGACGAAGTTGCATGTCTTCAACCTAAACTCGAGCGTCGCCGTTGAAGACGTCCAAATGCTCATGTTTGTTCTGTTGTTGTTGTTGCTCATAATATTCGTGCCAATATGTTAGGCTTGTTTGTTGAATCTGTTGTTTTAGCTATTTTTTGTACTGCATTGTCTAAAATTTTATGGTCACTTATTTCAAGAACAGACACCATACCTCCTTGCAAAATTATGTCATCCTGATTTGCGGTGATTCGATAGTTCTTGCAAATTCCAAGTATAGTTTGTACATGGGCACTACTCATGTTTGATTTCTCTTCATGTGAGCTTAGTCCATATATCTAAATATTTCTAATAAATTATGTGATAGAAAGTATTTTATATCCACTGGTGAAGTTGGACTTATTATTTTGTATGAAACCTAATATCATAAAGTTGGCTGAAGTAATTGTATACTTATCCATAATCTGAATGCTTACCACAAAATTTATTTTATCCATCGTGCAAAAGTAGACACTGTTAGTTCTTAATTTATGCACTTGGGCTAATTTTTGTTTTCTACCACTGTGTGATTGTTGATTGTTGATCATTCGTTAATTATACGGATATTAGTTTGCTATTTGTCCAAACAAAACAATGTATCTAAATATAGGGAAGTCGGGCTTTTTATTATTGTTATGCATTTAAATCAGCAGTGTCATTCCTAGACTTCTGTTCCCTGTCAGTGCAGAATCCACTTTTCATGGCCCTCCTCCTAATGTGACAACTACATATAAAAAAAGATCAAGGTTCTATTGTATTTGTGTTGATTCTTTTGTTCTTGTATATGTATACATTCTCACGCATATCTTATTTTTCTCATTATATTTTGACAATATACTATGATCTCTTATCTTCACATTTATTGACACTTTATTTTGAGCTATTATTTTCTCTCACTATTTCTGGTTGATTCCTAGCTTTTCTTGAAGAACAAATACTAAACTGTGAATTCATTTGAGTCCTTACTATCGTATAATGAAGAATCTTCAAGACAGTGTTCATATTGTGTGTCTGTTCACACATAAATTCTGGGGTTTCGACTGTTTTAGGTAAAACTGTGAAAGGGTTGTGATATATTTGATAGCATTTAAATATCAACTTTTGAGAACTTATATATGTGCAGGTGGTAGGATGTCTTTGATGTTGATTCGGTAGTACCTCACAAGAGTGTTTGGAATTGTATAGCTATTCTATCCGAATGGTAAAATAGATATATGTTGATGGAACTGTAGATGTTAGGAGATCCCATCAAGATTTTAATGGGAAGAATTTATGTAATGTATCCAAATCATTGCACGCATATATGAATTTAAAATTTCAGCTTTAAAATATTTACATTTTAAACTCTAACAAAACGTGTGTTGCACGTGCAAGCTTACCAGTATGGTCAAGAGGCAAGAAAGGTTTTTGTACAACACCCGCGATATAATATTGAAGCCTTCTTGAAGAGGGAAACGATGGGCGGGCAATCATCCACAGGTGCTGGACTAAAGTTGCAAAGGCCTTTAACATTCTCGAAGGCTCAATTTTTGCATTCTACTTCGACAGTTTTCCAGATGAGATTCATCTGTCTATCTACCGACTATGATGTTGTACTTTGCAAAGCTTGTTTCTGTATTGCGGCCTGGTGTACTATCTGCTGGTTATTATCATAGATTTCGTGTTCCTATAATGCGGGCCTGCTGTACTAGCTGTTGGATGTACTGTGATTTCAGTAATTATGAAAATCCTGGTGACTATTACAAGCATATGAATGATATTGTGTTATATATATATATTTATATAAAGGAAGGTAAGTTTCTTCTTCCGTTTTAACATTTTCCAAAAAAACCCTTACAATTTAGATGAATCAATCCGCACTCCATTATGCAGGCAGAAAAACGTTTCGCTGTATTTTGCGTAAAAGTCTCTCTTTTAGTTGAACTAACCCGCGGTCCATTGATTATACAGAAAAAAAACACTGCTACTATGTTATTTTTTGTTGGGCCACTTTCAATTGGGCTGTGGCAGCTGAAAAAACAAAAAACGCTCAAGAGGGAAAAAAACAAAAGCACGCTTGGGGCCTCAGACGCATGAAAAAATACATATAGAGTAGGTTTCACGAGTGGGCCACCAGTTGTGCTCACGAAGTTGAGCGATTAGGCTAATTAATTAAAAAGGATTAAATGTCGGATTAAACATGTAAGAATGTGTGTGTGTGTGTTTGATTCATACATAATTAATTAAAGAAAGGATAAAGAGTACTTAAACGAGAATATATTTCATCAGTTGGGTCCAAAATAAGATTACGTCCGATAAAAAATATGAACGCGCAAGTTAAATGGATGATCACCTTTTTAGCGCTCCTAAAATAAAGAAAAGTATCCCGTTTTTATTGCATGCATCTCTTCTTCTAGAAAAGGAAAAATATCTCTCTTTTAATTATATGTATCTTTTTTTCTCGGACTAATTTATTTAATTGCAGTTAATAAAAAATTAATATAGAGTAATTTTGTTTTAAATTACCTATAATTTTGTACCTTGGTCGTCGTGTCAAAAATAAATACAACTTTTTATTTCTAATTTATTAATTCTCTTTTATCCCTAAGAAAAAGATAAAATGTCTCTCTTTTGACAGCATGTATCTCTCCAACTAGAAATAAAAGTATTTCTTTTTCGATTGCACGTATCTATTTTTTTTGTCCTAATTGAATTATTTATCATTAATAAATAATTTAGCCTAGGATAATTTCATCTTCAATTTGATTTTATTTATTGCTTTGATCATCTTGTCAAAATAACTACACCTTACATAAAGAAATAATTATTAGAGAAAGAAAAAGAGTATATTGAATATCATTCTTCAGAAATATGAAAGAGCGAGAAAAATGCGCAGATCTATATTTGTATCCTCATTTTTATTTTTCAATTTATTAATAAATGTGATGAAACTAGAATCCTGAGGAATCATGGACAGGGCGGACGATGCATTAGGGCGTTCGCTAAAGTTCATGTTGCGGGGCAGAAGTGAAAAAAAATTCCCGTTGCAACGCACGGGCATGTTTCCTATTATATATATATATACACCGATGTCAGAATAACTATTCTGACAACATTCCGAACTGTAGTATTTTCGTAAAGAGAATCGCACTGCTGAATTCGGAGCACTCCAGCTCGGGTAAAAACGAACCGCATGCAGTATTTTCGCGATAACTTTTTAACCGTTGGTCAGAATTGAGCGTATGATACACCGTTGAATTCGTATAGAAAAGGACCATATCCGTATGTTGAACACTTCCCTCGATTCTTCACGGATTAAGAGCAGTTTCGAAAATGGTGCGGCTACCCACTTTCACAGCTACAGTTTTTTCGCGATTTCTCTTAAACCGTTCATCGGAATGATGCAAATGATATACCGTTGGAAAGATATCGACCAGGCGCTCCATCCATATGTAGAACACTTTGTCTAATTCACTACGGATTTGAGACAAATCTAGCCGCAAAAAAACGCAGCAACTTTATTTTTCGTTTTCGGATCCTGTAGAGAGTAGAACTTTTTAACCGCTTGTCCGATCGATGCGTATGATACATCGCTGGATTCGTCTGGAGTAGTAGATTAACCAATATGTTGAACACTTTTCAATATTCCACACGGTTTTGAAGTAATTTGAAAAACGGTGTTGCTGCCCTCTTTTGTACAGCGGGAGTTTTTGCTTAAATTCGTTTGATTCGTTCGTCCGATCGATGCAATTGATACACCGTTGGATAGATATCGCCGAGGCACTCCATTTTCATGTAAAAGACACTCTCTAATTCCTTACGGTTTAAAAGCTATGTCAAATTTACTAAACCGCGAAACTGTTTTTTCGGGTACCCGAAATCGACGAAGCGAACTGCATTGGCCGGGCAAGCGCATTGCATTATCGCCAAACAGAGCGCACGTATTATTTCGCGAATTCGAAATTGATGAGGCGAACTGCATACAACGGGCACCGGTTACATTTATAAACAGAGAGAACCGCACTTTTTTTTAACTTTTAACACCATTTGTTTTTCAATGAGCGTGCTCCGCAAAGGACGAGGCGAGCGAACTGCATATATTTTTTGTAAATTCATCTTAGCACTGCAAATAACAATAAAAGAGATAGAAATGCATCATTCTAAGAATTGTTTTACATAAAACGAACCGCACATCAAAATTACATCATCTCTGGACTACATGACATGGCAACCGAACCGCAATGGTTCTTCTTTTTTCTCCACGGTACAAATAAACTAAAAAAAATCCATAAAATTTTTGTGAAAGGCAAACCGGTCGCCAGCGCACTGCATATCCAAACTCACAGTACTATTCATGGTGCTGCAACAAACTGCATTCAATACAAGCTAGCTGTCGAACAACGCATGTGCAGCGGCGAGATGCCAAAAAATGGAGGCGTATCGCACTGCACAAATACGCTATCGGAATGCAGAAGATCACCACGTGAACTGCACGTACTGGGAAGCCCCTCCAGGATCCAATCGATCTGCGCCCTATGCCGGCAAGCCGACGAAGACCATGGCCGCCGGCAAGCCGTGGCAGCCTCCACGCCGAGAGAGCAACTCGGCCTGGCCAGGATCGAGGGGAGGCCTACCAGAGTGACATAGGGCACCAAGCACCCCAGGACTGCGTTCGTCGATGATGTCGATTCCGATGCACGTGCTGCCCACCGGTGACGAGCAGCAGACTGCGGGAGGAGCACCAGATCATCCTGGCAGAATCCAAGTCACGAGCTCGCTTGATCTCACGGGGCTGCCTCTTGGGTGGGTAGAGGACGACGATGGGGGTCCGCGGGAGCACCAGATCACCTGCGCCGACGCGCACGAGCGCCTTGGATCTCGGGCTACCGCATCAGCCCGCGCCCCGACCGCTTGATCTGCCCCGTCTTCGGATCCGGCAGGCAGACCCGGGCGGCGTGGGGCCAGGGGTGACCGGTGTGGGATGGGCCTGCCAGGGGCCAGACACACGTCGTCGGAGCCCGGTGGATCGCGGTGGCAGCGGCGCGGTGGCGGCGGCGCCCGTGGCCGTTTCTTCTCGATCCGGCGGGGTGCGGCCCGATCTAGAGTCGAGGCGCCGCGGGGAGGCCTGATCCGGCGATGGTGGCGGGCCGGGGGGGGGGGGGGGGGGGGAGGAAGGAGACTAGGGGGCGCTCTGGTGCGGGGAAGAGGAGAGCTCGGGGGCGCCACGGGGGGAAGGTGGAGGGGATCGGGGGGAAGGGGATGAGACCGAGTGGAGGAGTGGGTGGGGTGGGGTTGTTGTTTTTTTATCTGGTTATTAGCGGGGTCGGTTCGGAGACGGGGTGGGTCGGTTCGGTTAGTAGCGAACGAGTCCAAAGCGTTGTCAGAATAAGCCCAAATGTTGTTAGAATAAGGTCTTAAGAGGTGTTGTCAGAATAGACCCACCCTATATATATATATATATATATATATTATATACATATGAATGTGCTTATATCAACAATTAAAAAATATCCTAAAATATTTAAGATAAATAAAATGCTAATTAAACTGCGAGCGGTCGGATCATTGCACACGGTTCTGCATATAAGTTCGTCACTAATAGCTATATACATCGCACACATTCGATAAGAAATGAGCGTTGGGGATTTATTTATAATTCCACACCATATTTTGTGCACAATTGTTTGTAATGTTCAGCGTACAACACACACAGTTTGGACGTAAACAACGTTTGGGATTTAATTCTGACACCACACGAGCATTTGTGCACAAACGTTTGTGTAGGTGTCAAGAACACAAACGTGTACTATATAAAAACTGCATGAATAGCTTTGGATATCCCACGCAGTTCCTGACACACCAGCGTTTGGGATAGTACAACTCAACACAAATGTAATTTCTTTATTAAACGTATGTCATAGGATAATAATCTCAGACGGACATTTGTGGTCAGTGTTTGTGATAGAAAGGTCATATTAAACGTTCGACTTATCTTGTGCGTCTGCGCGGACTATCCATTGGCCACAGTTTCTGGCTATCGAGTGGAATAGGCTCCCCTATTGCAATCGAAGGCAAGGCGACGATTCCGATTCCCGTAGGCGATAGGGGTCAAGAACCGTTTGGATAGCTATCGCGCGCACTAGTGGTTGCCCCAGTACACGTCAGATGATCATACACGTTTCAGCAATATAAACTGTTTGAAATATACTTGAATAAATATCCAAGCAATCAGGTCGCATAACCAGCTTCTCGCGGATCGCGGTAAGATCCATCGACTATCGTTCGGTGCTAGTTGTGCGCTACGGTTACGAGATATCCTCCAGGATTTTGAGACGGTCAACGAGGTTTTTCATTGTTTGACCACCATTCCACTAATGCATTTTGTAACCAAAGTGTATCTAATTTTTTTGATACTCCTCTCGAATTTTTACCAGCTACCAAGTAGGTCAAATAACGACAACATGCCAAGTCTCATCCATTTTAGAGGCCGTTTGAATTGATTTTCAATTTCATGTTCATTTCGGTAAAAAATAATTCATTTAATGCTTTGAAATTTCCAAATGGAGTCAGAAATTTTTAAAATTTTAGAATCTTAGTGTGAATGCTTCATGTTGAACAAATAAAAAGTTAGGGGTTTAAAAGAATTAAAAAAATTGGGATTTCTTTGTAATTTGGTTGATTCCGATCGAACCCCCGATACTTCGGAAGGAATGGTCTAGTTTTCACACAAAGTGTACCTAATTTTTTTGATAATCCTCTCAATTTTTTATTAATTACCATGTGGGTCAAATAAAGACAGCATGCCAAGTCTCATATATTTTAGAGGCCGTTTGAATTGATTTTCAATTTCAGGGGCATTTTGATCAAAAATAATTCAAACAATGCATTGAAATTGCCAAATAAAGACAGAAACGTTTGGAAATTCAGGACCTTTGTGTGAATGCTTAACGTTGGACACGTAAAAAGTGTGGGGTTTAAAAGATTTAAAAATAATGTGATGTCTTTGTAATGTGGTTGATTCCGATCGAAACCACGATACTTCAAAAGGAATGGTCTAGTTTGTACGTGAAGTGTATCTAAATTTTTCGATAATCCTCTCAATTTTTTACCAGCTACCATACGGGTCAAATAACGACAACATGCCAAGTTTCATCTTTTTTGGAGGCTGTTTGAATTGATTTTCAATTTCACGGTCATTTTGATCAAAAATAATTCAAACAATGCATTGAAATTGCCAAATGAAGACAAAAATGTTTTAAATTTCAGGACCTTACTGTGAATTATTAATATTGAACACATAAAAAGTTAGGGGTTTAAAGGAATTAAAAAACTTGGGATGTCTTTCGTAATGTGGTTGATTCCGATCGAACCCCCGATACTTCGAAAGGAATGGTCCAGTTTGCACACAAAGTGTACCTAATTTTTTTTATAATCCTCTCAATTTTTTATCAATTACCATGTGGGTCAAATAACGACAGCATGCCAAGTCTCATACATTTTAGAGGCCGTTTGAATTGATTTTCAATTTCAGGGTCATTTTGATAAAAAATAATATAAACAATGCATTAAAATTGCCAAATGAAGTCAGAAACATTTGAAATTTCAGGAACATAGTGTGAATGCTTACTATTGAAAACATAAAAAGTTTGGGGTTTAAAGGATTTAAAAATAATATGGTTCATTCATGAAGTGGGTACCGGCAGGAGAAATATACAATTGTATGTGCTATAGTCTTATCGCAAACGGACATTATTGTTTACCCGGATGAGATGATACGAGAAACCTTTGGTAGGTGAGTTGCTAATTACGTGTCACATGATCGCAAATGTTTATTCATTATAAACTATGTGCAATATACTCGAATAAATATCCAACCAATCAGATCGTATAACTAGCTTCTCGCGGATCGCAGTAAGATCCAACAACTATCGTTTGGCCCTAGGGTTACATCCAACGGCCATAGTTGTGCGCTAGGGTTACGGGATATCCTCCATGTTCTTGATACGGTCAACGGGGTTTTCCAGTGTTTTGACCAACATTGAACTAATGCATTTTGTAGACAAAGTGTATCTTTTTTTTTGATAATCCTCTCAAATTTTTACCAGCTACCATGTGGGTCAAATAACGACAGCATTCCATGTATCATACGTTTTAAAGGCCGTGTGAATTGATTTTCAATTTCAGGGTCATTTTGATCAAAAATAATTCAAAAATGCATTGAAATTGCCAAATGAAGTCAGAAACATTTGAAATTTTAGGGCCTTTGTGTGAATGCTTAATGTTGAACACATAAAAAGTTTGGGGGTTAAAGGATTTAAAAATAATGTGATGTCTTTGTAATGTGGTTGATTCCGATCAAAACCACGATAATTTGAAAGGAATGGTCTAGTTTGTACGCGAAGTATATCTAAATTTTTAGATAATCCTCTCAATTTTTTTACCAGCTACCATGTGGGTCAAATAACGACAACATGCCAAGTTTCATCCTTTTTGGAGACCGTTTTAATTGATTTTCAATTTCACGTACATTTTGATCCAAGATAATTCAATCAATGCATTGAAATTTCCAAATGAAATCAGAAACATTTGAAATTTCCGGACCTTAGTGTGAATGCTTAATGTTGAACACATAAAAAGTTTAGGGTTTAAAGTATTTAAAAATAATATGGTTGATTTGTGAAGTGGGCACCGGCAGGAGAAGTATACAATTGTATGTGCTATAGTCTTATCGCAAACGGACATTATTGTTTACCCGAATGAGATGATACGAGAAACCTTAGGTAGGTGAGTTCCTAGTTATGTGTCAGATGATCGCAAATGTTTCTTCATTATAAACTGTGTGCAATATACTCAAATAAATATCCAACCAATCATATCACATAACTAGCTTCTCTCGGATCGCGCTAAGATCCAACCACTATCGTTTGGACCTAGGGTTACATCCAATGGTCATAGTTGTGCGCTAGGATTACAAGATATCCTCCAAGTTCTTGATACGGTCAACGGGGTTTTCCAGTGTTTTGACCCATATTGAACTAATGCATTTTGTACACAAAGTGTCTATTTTTTTTTGATAATCCTCTCAAATTTTTACCAGCTACCATGTGGGTCAAATAACGACAGCATGCCATGTGTCATACGTTTTAGAGGCCGTTTGAATTGATTTTCAATTTCCGGGTTATTTTGATAAAAAATAATTCAAATAATGCATTAAAATTGCCAAATGAAGTCAGAAATATTTGAAAGTTCAGGGCCTTAGTGTGAATTCTTAATGTTGAACACATAAAAAGTTTGGGGGTTAAAGGATTTAGAAATAATGTGTAGCACATACAATTCAAACAATGCATTGAAATTGCCAAATGAAGTCAGAATTTGATCTGTAGAGTTGATATTGTTTAACCATTGAATTTATGATAACAAATGATCACATACGATGAATATGTGTGCTTCATGTGTAGCACATGTGTGCTTCAGTTACTTAAATACATCCCTTACATACTAAGGATGAAACTACTACATATTCATGTGTCCTGATCTCGGTTGGTCCAACCCTTGAAGTTTTGCAGCGACGACACTATCCATACACTTGCTGATTGATTGCTCGTCCAGTAGTCCATGTTTGGGTTCAATTCACAACCCAACATAGGAGAGCCGTCCAATTGAAAACGACATATCTTAGGAAATGGTACGATTTCAAAGATGGAGTTGCGAGAACCAGCAAGGAAAACACAACCAGGCTTAATGAATGGCAAACCATCATGGCCAGTGCGCACCGGTGATGTTTTCAGCACCTGAGGATAATTATGGCCTAAAAATATGGAGTATTGACCTAAGTTTCTAGCCGCCTACCATTCTACGCCCAGGAGGTCACTTCGGTCGGGTGATGCATCAATCCGTAGATATCGCAGACAACACCCTTGTAAGATCGAATTGTTTGGTTCAGGAATGGAATTTCAGGTTTGTCGTCAAAGACATATACAACAACCCGCACGAGTAGCAATGAGTGTACTGTAAAGTAGTCATGACGCCGATAATCAGGAACAAGGTACCATTCCTAATCACAATTAAACCGATTGATCATCCGACTGTCAGACTCGTCAAATTGATGCTTCCCTCGAATTAAAAGTGGGGGCTGCGTCGAACCTGCAATTCAAACGATGCAACATCTAATTAAATAATGGAGCCAACAATGAAGCGAATAACATATATGTAAATTCCTTATTACCTCCATCTTTTGGATCCCACATGTACCAAGTACCACGGTTCGTCACGGCGTAGTACCGGCCCCTACTGTAAACGGCATCTCCAAACTCCCAAGGACTGAGATGGGGTGTGCCGAGCATGTACCAAGTTAACCTGGAGTTGTCATCCTTGATCCGTTCGGTGATGGTAATCCTCTTGTCGAAGACGGCGATGAGATCATAGTTGAAACTCCATCTCGATCGACGGCCGTCCCCAACATGATGAACCCCAAGATATGTGAATGCAGGCACATCAACTGTCAATCCAGTGTACATGTTGTGCAACTTGATGCCTCCGTTACCTAGAAGCAAGGCCAGCCAGTCGCCATCCGTACCAACCCAAGCCTGTCGTGCAGTTGGATCGTCAAAAACTTGACAGGCTGTGAGAAATGAAATTTTGTAAAGAAAGACGTATGTGAGTTCACCTACCTGAGGGTGGGAGAGAATCATCATTTGAAAAGGAGTGTTATCAAGAGGGGTCATGGTGCACTTGTCGCTCGGAAGATTCCTGTTTCGATGCCATGTACAGATCATGTACTGCAGCTTGCTCCAGTACGGAGGGAAGCCCGATCACGGACTTCATCTCCTCAATTCGACCTAGGACGAGGCGCATAACCCACGGGCCACATGATGCAAACCTGGTGATGCTCAACATGTCCGCTCTAGTGTTGTTGGAGACCACTGTCGTAAGGGTATCGTCGCCGATTTCTTCCAAGCGACGTCTTTCCGCCAGAGGGAAACCGTCGATGTCCATCACGGGCTTTCGCTTCGAGCCAAGAGGCAGACCTCGCGTCGTGGACGAAGAGTACGGAGCTGGCTCATCAGTGGCTGGAGGCTAGTCACCAGATTGGGGATTGTGGTGGGGTTGGTCGGATAGGCCATTCGGCGGGGCTGGATGTGGTGGAAGCGGTGGCCTGCCATCTGCGCCGGCAGTGGAGATGAAGGGGCGGCATGGGGGAGTGCACACCATCTTCGATGCTATTGGGATTGTTAGATTTCTAGGGTTCGCTGGCAAATTGCAAGGAACTGATCCTTATATTGAGAAGTTGCCTAGTGTGGAATGGTGTGCACCTGAACTGATTGGGCCGTGACGAGGATCAGCCTCGGCAAATCCCATGGTCAGGGACCCTGGATTAGATTGTAGAGAAGGAACAAGTTGGCGATACTCGTCGGCTAACAGAAGAAGCACTTCCTGCTCGATAATATTATGCAAGGGGGCGATTAAAGTGGAAGTCTAGGCAAGTTCACGCAAGATCAGAGGTATGATTGTAGATTGGATCTCCTGAGACGTCCCCCTCCCGGCCTTTATATACTAGGCTAGGTCTCGAGGAGTCCATCTCAGGTTACAGGGACGATTGCCTAATTCTATCCTTGCCTTATACGCCAAGTCTTGACTTCCATATTGATCGCGGACTCCTACGTCGGTGCCTAGAGCAGTCCAGTCGTGGGCCTGTTGAAGCTTCCAGCGGGCCTTCTGTCTTCGTATGCACCATTTATCCTCACACGCAGGAGTCGTGTGGTCACCCCCTCGTCAGTAGCCCCCGAGTGCCTGGGGGACTCGAAGAGTCGCACAGGGACTCGAATTCATCCTCGTTTGCTTTCATATGCGCAGCGCGGCTGCGAGTCGCCGACAACTGTAGTCATGACAAATGTTTATTTCGAGGGATGCTAAGCTGAAAAGGGCCCAAGGTCGTCGACTGGTCGAGCCTTGGTGAATTGCGCTAGTGGAAAATTCCTCAGTAGCCCAATCAAGCCCATGTCCCTCGACACGAACTTGGGAACGACCGGTGTCTAGCAAAGTTCATGCCGCTGCAGGTCTTATAGGATCAATGCTGCCGGTCTCAGTGAATAGCCTTAACGCATCTGTTATCGGCTCATCTCTCAGTCATGCGAGCGCATGGAAAATGCCGGGAATGAAGTCGCGCTGTGGCAAGTCCCGGCTCGGCCGTCTGTGAAACAGGATCCTACCTACACGCTAAGCTTGCGTGACATCTGGGTAAAATAAGTCGCAGCCCAGGCATCATTTTTATAGAGGCACGAAGCCTAATTAGCGATGCACCCACTTGGAATAAACGATCAAGTGAGCTATTAGCAGTCACTCGCGGAGCTTTTGCGAGCTTAGGCAAGGAAAAACAAGAAAGGCGCCCACTCGGAAGTCGTCGAGTGAATGAGTAGATCAATTTGCCAAATACTAGTTGAGTTTTGCGAGTAGTCACTCGAATACTTTGTCTTCTGGATGAGGGAGCACCCGAACTCAGAAAAGTGAGCCATCTCTGCTAGGGCGAGTGGTCACTCGAGTACGTCTTTGTCTTCTGGGTGAGGGAGCACCCGGAACTCTGTATATATTGTGATTATTGTTGGTGCGAGTGGTCACTCGAGCACATCTTTGCCTTCTGGGTGAGGGAGCACCCAAACTCGAATAAAGGCACTCCCGATGGGAGTAAAAGATTTTTCGAATATTATGAAAAAACTTGTGGGGAACGGAATGCTGACCGAGGATGCGTACTCAATACGTGTTGCTGAGATGTGACGTGGCTGGGCCGCCTAACAATTTTGGCGGCTGTGGCGTCTGAATGCAAGTGACGCGACGCCACGCTTCCCGAAAATTTCGCACTCTGTGATTATGGCCCTCGTTTTTCGCACGCAGTGGGCGGTATGGTTACTGCGCCGGTTGAGTTTTCCATGCTTCTCGGCTGTTGTGGGATAGTGCCACGTCAGTGGGCTTCCAAGATTGACGGTGACTGGGTATTCCGCAACTGTTGGTTAAATACCGGGGGGGGGGGGGGCTGGGTAGAATTAGGTTTTAACCCAACCATCGCCTTCCCCTGCTTGTCCTTCTTCTTCCTCCTCCTGTTCTTTGCCTCCTGCCTCTTCACTTTGTTCGGTTTCGTGGTGAGATCCATGTCCAAGCGCCGTTGACGAGGGGATACCCCCACGACTCCTCTACGTGAGGGCACCTGGTGCGTGTCATGGCTGGCGGCCCACCAGAGGCCCACTCGTGGACACCGACATGATGGAATAAGACGTGAAGCCGAAGACTTGAGGTGCAAGACAAGGACTCTTACTTGTAGTCGACTAGGACTCATGTAAACCCCTACCTGATTATCTATATAAAGCGAGGCAGGGGAACCTCTCTAGAGGATAAAAATCATAGAGGACATAGGCTCTCAATCCCCATGCATAGGACTAGAGAGATCTCTCTCCACCAAAGCCCTCACGACACCTCTGTACATCATCATCAATACAAGATCATACAAGCATCATGTAGGGTTTCCCCTCCGGGGGCCTGAAGCTGGGTAAATCGTGCCCATGTGTCGCTTGTCCGACGTCCGAGGAAATCAATACACAATCTGTAACCCTAGCCTTGTGCGCACTAGCCTTGGCCTTCCTGTAATCGCCATCTCCAAGCAATAATATCGAGCAGGAACGTCTCCTCCTGTTAGCCGACGAGCTATCGTCCAACCTGTGTCTCTCATGACTAACCCAGGGTCCCTGACCATGGGATTTGCCGGGGTACATCCCCGTCAATTGGCGCCGTCTGTGGGAACTACACAGGTTGGAATCACGATCTCGGCGGTCCCGTCTCCAGCAAGTCACAACTCAAGGGCTTCTTCAACAACTACATCAAGATCTACATCAAGCTCACGGAGAAAACAAGAAAATTTTCGAGCGCGCCACTCGAAGATCGACATCAACAAAAGCGCTCACGCGCAGCCTACAGGACAGAAAAACGTCTGTGTTGTGGGCACTCGCGACGGCGACTTAGAGCTCATCTCGACGATCCCTTCAGTGGAAAGATGTGAAATTCAATTTTCGAAAATCTGTGAAAATTTCAGAAAATTCCAACGGATGGATCTCCGTCGGAGACTCGCGCACTGAAGCACTCTCGAAATATGACGGAACTCCACGCGACTCCAGCACAAAAATTCCTGACATTTTGCCGGACATCAACTTGAAGATCCCTCCAGTGAAAACATGTGGGTTTCAATCCCCCATCAGCACAAAAAATTTCAGAAAATTCCAACGGTTAGATCTCCGTCAGCGGCTATCGCACTGCAACGCGTTTTTGGATCTACCTGAGATCGCGAATTTCCAATCGCGAATTCGGGTTCAATCTTGACCCACAAGGCTTCTACTCCAACTCGACACGCCATGGACGACTCGCCAAGACATCTACATCGACTTGCGCCAGTACAACAAGGGTTGCACATCATGCAACTTCGACCCCGCAACGTTGACTCCAAGCACACAAATCATCCTGCGCTGAGCTCCTTTGTATGGGCTCTCCCGTACCGAGCTCCATCGCGCAGGAATCGCCGCATCGAGTCATCTCGTCACTCGCCGGATAAATTCATCACGACGAATTCGCCGCGCAACTCCGCCACCTCAACACTCGGGGGCTCGCGGACTCGGGGGCTGAACGTCGCAGTCGCCGTCACATCGACTCCGTTCTCGCCTCGTCGACTGCTCGACTGCTCATCTTCGACATCCTCCGCCGCGGCGATCCTACAGCTAAGTTTTCGTTACACTCTTATATGCTATGATTTCAAAACCTTTATACATTCTCGATCAGTCGCCAAAGACGACTACGCAGTCGCACACAAACATCTGAGGACTACAAAATCATTGTTTGGATCATGCTCAGTTTTATATGCTGTTTATTCACGTTCGTCAAAATAGTGAGGCTAGGTACCAAAAGGCCGCTCTTGTCTCCGGGTTCAACAAGTCTGAAATCGCGTCCCTGTTACCCGGCATGAGTTTGCTGTTGGAGGGCCTATTCATGAAAATACACGCATGAACTTTATATGATGCTACATTTTCCACTCGACAAAAGTGCAATGTCTAAAAATCACGTACCTTACAATTCTTTTGTATATCGCACAAGTACATTTTAATACAGTTGCACCCTTTTTCTCCTTCTCAGCAGGTGCTCGGGGGCTTGGCGCCCTCATGACGCGGCGACGTCAACCTCCTCGTCCACGACTGATCCCTACAACAACTCACGCCTACGACGCAAGACCCGAGTCGAGCACTTCCTCGGATGACAATTACTCGACGACGAAGAAGTCTTGAGTCTATGCTCGACTGCAAGAAGTCGAACATAGCCTCGGGGGCTACTCCCATCGGAAGCGCTGACGCGCACCATACGAGCACTACTCGCGCAGCTAGCAAGAACGACAGGTTTAGCTTAAAAACAACTTGAGCCTATGCGCGACTCTACGAGTCGCACATAGCCTCGGGGGCTACTCCCATCGGGAGCGCTGACGCGCACCCGACGACCGCTCAACTACGAAACTTCTCCCCACCCGACGATGAAACAAGAAGACGAACCAGACTGCAATTTCGACGCTTCATCCAAATACTCCCATCGGGAGCATACTCACGACAGCTTCGACTGCTCATCAGCAAATGATGTATGGATCCTCAACAAAAGATCGCGAAAGGTTCGAGTGCTCACTCGAAGAAGACAAAGAGACATGCACAACGGCAGATTAGAGTCCCTGCGCGACTCTCCGAGTCCCCCAGGCACTCGGGGGCTACCGACGAGGGGATACCCCCACGACTCCTCTATGTGAGGGTACCTGGTGCGTGTCATGGCTGGCGGCCCACCAGAGGCCCTCTCGTGGACACCGACATGATGGAATAAGACGTGAAGCCGAAGACTTGAGGCGCAAGACAAGGACTCTTACTTGTAGTCGACTAGGACTCATGTAAACACCTACCTGGCTATCTATATAAAGCGAGGCAGGGGCACCTCTCTAGAGGATAAAAAACACAGAGGGCACAGGCTCTCAATCCCCATGCATAGGACTAGACAGATCTCTCTCCACCAAAGCCCTCACGGCACCTCTGTACATCATCATCAATACAAGATCAGACAAGCAGCATGTAGGGTTTTCCCTCCGGGGGCCTGAAGCTGGGTAAATCGTGCCCCATGTGTCGCTTGTCCGCCGTCTGAGGAAACCAATACACAATCTGTAACCCTAGCCTTGTGCGCACTAGCCTTGGCCTTCCTGTAATCGCCATCTCCAAGCAATAATATCAAGCAGGAACGTCTCCTCCTGTTAGCCGACGACCTATCGTCCAACCTGTGCCTCTCATGACTAACCTAGGGTCCCTGACCATGGGATTTGCCGGGGTACATCCCCGTCAGCCCTCGAAGTGCAGCGCAGGAGTCGGCGAGGATGACCGGTAGATGGGAGCGGTCTGCTTTCGGAGCCGCAGATCTGGATGACTTGGTAGCGGATGGCATGGTGGTGGATGGTGCCGCTCGATTCCTGGGGATGAGGAGGTTCCCGTGCCTCGTCCTGATGAACGGGTATGCTTTCAGAGCTTCTTCCCTCGTGGGTTTGCGCTTCCTGTTCATCCTTTCCTCCGGGGGTTGATTTTTTCCTATCAGTTGCAACTGCATGACTTGACCCCTAATGGGATACTGCACATTGCCTGCTTTATCACGCTCTGTGAGGTTTTTTTGGGAATCTATCCCCATTGGGGGCTTTGGAAACGCCTCTTCAATGTGAAGAGGACGAACTCTGAATATGCCATTGGGGGCGTCGGTATTTCCATTAAAGATAAGGCTGCCTACTTTGATCTGGAAAACTGGATTATGTCTATACATGGCCGAAGAGTTGGTTTTATCTGAAGGACCGGCACGTTGAGGGGCAATAATTTTTTCTGGCACCTTTTGATCCTGTTGCGCGAGCGGTTAAACAATCTTCGTGGACGCATTCTCTGTCTGCTCGTGAGGTGTCTCTTGTTGAGCCATTGGTGCAAAAGATTGTTGCTTTGAAGGATGAGTTGACTGGTGGCCAAATTATTTCTGTGTTTGTGAGGAGACGCGTCCAACCGCTTCAGCATCGGGTGCACCCCATGTGGCAATATACTGGACCCGACGACTCGATCAGGTGTTTGCCTGAGGAGTTCTCTGATGGTGACCTTTTGACTTGGGTCCAGCAAGTTACGAAGTGTATGAGTATTGGGGAGGAAAGCCTCGTCCGTTGTTACGCTGCTGATTTACCTCTCCCCCAGGTACTTGTCTTGAGGTTTTTTTGTTATTTTGACTGGTGTCTGTTGATTATTGATGATGTTTTGGCCTGCAGGATCGTACTCCTTTGTCAATCCGCCTCAACCTAGGGATGCTGAAATACTTGACGAACCTGGTGCGATTGATGTTGGTCCCGTGCCCACGGGTGATGAGGGTACTTTGGGTGCTGATGCTGGCGAGTTCGCGGGTGGGAAACCGTCGGCTGCTGCTGATGATGAGAACTCGAGTCCTTTGCGTATCAAACGCAATCGCTCGTTGAGTGCGAGTTGTCGGGACGCGGCGAGTGGTGGGGATGATTTGCCACCATCCGTGCAATCTGCTATGTCATGTCCTCCTTCGGCTGCTCCAAAGAAACACAATTATGGGATGTTGCTACGTCCGGGAGCCGCGCCTGCTGGGTTCATGTAGTCTTTCTGTTTTGAAAATTATGATATTTTGTTTTGACTCATGTTCTGATGATATGTTACTTGCAGGACTGCTCCTGTTCCTGCTGCTTCTTCTGCGAGTGACGTTGTTGTTGATATTCGTTCAACCGACTCTGGGGTGGCACCTGGCCGGTCTGCTGACTCTGGTGTGTTAGCTGATCGGCCAACTGACTTTGCGGCTCCTGGGGCTTCAGGTGCGGGGGTGGCCCCTGTGACTGTAAGTGCAGGGGGAACTCCTGCGACTGCTCCGTCTGGGGGATCTGCTATGGCTCCTAAGGGGAATTTTCCTCCAGATGTGAAACCAATGATTCCTGAAGAGCATTTCTTGGAAAGGTGGGATCTTACTGCTGAAGATAAAGCCAAGTTCTTTGATCGCATGGCTGAGCAGGTATGTAGATTTTTTCTCTTTAAGACTATGTTGGGGCGCGGCAGCGCTCCCGATGGGAGTAGCCCCCGAGGCTATGAGCAATCACTTGTGTTTGGTTGCAGTCATAAAATTGTGATTCCCTTCTTCAGTTGATCTTCGTGCAGTATTGGGGGCACGGCAGCGCTCTCGATGGGAGTAGCCCCCGAGGCTGTGGGCAATCATTTGTGATTGGTTGCAGCCTTAGATTTTAATTTTCTGTTTACTTGGTTCTGACTTGTATTCTTTGGATCTAGCCTTTGTTCCGGATGTGCGAGCGTGTGTTAACTGACGTTGATCGGTGGAGGCGCGCTCATGACTCCGTGCAGGGGAGCTTGACCACCATGAGGCGTAAGGCTCCTTCTTCCTTTTGATCTTCTTTGGCTGTTGATTGGCCATCTTTAAGCGATGTCCTCTCTGCAGGTCGCAAGAAGGGTGCCGAGAAGCGAGCTGAGGCTGCAAAAAAGTGGATCTCTTCACTTCAGGCCTCTTTGGAGTCCAAGGAAAGGGAGCTTCAGGCGCAGCATGGTGAGCTCGAACGGTTGAAACAGGTGGAGGAGCGGTTCCAACATATGGAGGAAGCTGAGCGCGAACGCCTGCGCAACTTGGCGAGTTCCCTGACAGGTGATGAGACTGTTCTTCTTTCCTTTTGCTGTAATTTTTCCCTTGGCTTTCTAAGTATAGAATTTTCCCACTTGGCGTAGGCTCCGTGGGTGTTGAGGCGGTGGAGGCAGCTGCAGCGGGGTCGGACACTCTTCGCGGTGATGTGGATGTTGTGTCGGGTGCTGCTGGAGCCGTGAAGGATGTTTGTGCTCAGGCTTCGACTCTTCTGAAGCTTATTCATGAACATATGTTCCTAGATGAGGAGAAAAGGACGGAGGGTCTCGACTCGCAGGTTGCTGCGTTTAGTCTGGATGACGACCAGCTGGAGGGCTTGGTTCGTGAGAACGTGGTGAGTGGGATTGCCACGTCTTTCATTGTTCTTCTGGGGCATGGTGTTCCTATTGAGGATTCCATGGTGGACAGCCTGCCTGGTTATACAGACGAGCATAGTGCTCGAGCCACTCGGCTGGCCTGCCAGCTACATCTGGTTGTGGAGGCTGATGTCCGTGATTCTTCGACCGAGGAGTAGGGGGAACTGGTTTTGGAACTTTGTCTTGGAACTTGAGTTGTAATTCGCCTCCTGCGGGATGGTGGATCTTTTTAATTCGTGGAACTGCTTTGTCCTTTTTGTGCTGCTTGTTGTCCCTTTTCCTTTGACTTGTTCTCCTTTGCGGTAGGCCACCCCGGGCGTTTCTCGGGCTTGGAATTTGATGAAGGAGGATGCTCGCGAGGGTGCCTACGAGTCGTTTGCTTGAGGCTAAAAGAGGCCGAGCGCGATATTGTTCGTCTGAAAGGTGTTGTCGCAGTCTAGCGCTCGAAACGTGAATGCCCTGAAGCTTTTTTGGATAGTCTTGCAGCTTGGGTGGTAAAGTTGTCTGATCTTCTGAAGGGTGAGTTTTTCTTTCTTCGACTGCTCGACTGTGCGAGGTTTTTTCCTTGTACTTGCTGCTGATCTTTGTTCTTCGTTGCGAAGTGCTTGCTGGGCGATCTCGGGACGAAGAGGAGGCCGTATATTCGGAGTTGTTGCGGTTGGAGGACCCATTCGTGCAGGCGAACAATCCTTTCTGGATGGATAGGGAGCGTGCTCGAGTGTTCGCCATTCTTCGGATGCGGGTTGAACGGGTGTCGCGAGCTCTTGAGTACTGTTGCGGGGTATTTGGCAGGATCTTTGCTGAGTTTTATCCGTTGGATCCTGTTCCATCGTTGCTTGAAAGGCTTTGTCGGGTGTTATCTCAACCCGCGGACCTTCGCCGCGTAGTAAATCACCAGATTTACGCGGGAGCTCGCTGTGCTTTTGCTTTTTTCCATAGTCATTGGCCTGGGGTGGACATTATGCTGGCAGCTCAAGGTCCTCCTGGTGGTCGATCTCAGCCGATGGATGACCATTATGCCGTAGCGGACAAGCCTGCGAGCCAAGTTGTGAAGTGGGTGGTCGAGGACAACGACCGTCGTCTGGGTGCTCTGTGCAAAGTGAAATCAGAGCCTGGAGATTAGGCTTTTCTTGGTTTTTGTAGGTTCTTCTTTGAGTTGTAGATTTTCTTCTTTTGCTGGACAGTGTGTGCTGCTGTCCTCTCTATCTTTGGTTTATTTTTCTTATCTGTTAGGAATTAATCCCCTGTGCGTTGGGAGGCTGAGTCGTGCGGTGCGAGCGAGTCTTGTTGTTTTACGAGTCTGGAGCGGGTGGTGCCTCTGGGGGTGGCTGCTGCGAGCGAGTCCCCGCATGCCAACTTTTTAAGTCGCTGATGCGAATAACGCCTCGGGGGGGGGGGGGGGTGGTTGCTGCGAGCGAGCCCCCGAGTGCCAATTTTAAGCCGCGTAAGAGAATAACGCCTCGGGGGGTGGTTGCTGCGAGCGAGCCCTCGAGTGCCAATTTTTAAGTCGCGTAAGCGAATAACGCCTCGGGGGGTGGCTGCTCCGAGCGAGCCCCCGAGTGCCAGTTTTTAAGTCATGCAAGCGAATAACGCCTCGGGGGGTGGCTGCTGCGAGCGAGCCCCCAAGTGCAAACTTGTGAGTAAGTACTTTTCGGAAAAATATTTGCGATATCTTTCCTGTTGTTTCTTACACGAGGGGGCTGTTGAAGACAACATTTTATTTGGATCGATGGCTTGACAACCCTAGAAATGTAAAGTTGCTGCTAAGATAACTTGAGTCTTTGGCGTGGGGTGCCGGTGAGTCTTCTGGTTGCTGTTTTAGCTTCTAAGGCAGCACATCTTCTTGTGTGGCGACTCCACGGGTTGGGAGTGCTCTGAAGGTTTCTGATATCTCGTGGAACTCTCTGTCACAGAGATCGAATCTGATGAAGCTGCCGCTGACTGTGATGATGCCACGCGGGCCTGGCATTTTGAGCTTGAGGCAATGAAAAAATAGCGCGCTATATCATCGCTAATAGCACGCTATAGCATTTTGGGCAATGCCTCGCTAAATGGATCTATGTACAATGTCTCGCTAATAGCACGCTATAGCGCGAAATAGCACGCTAATAGCATATTTTTAGGGTCACACTATTTTATGATAGCACGCTATTTTTTACATTGGCTTGAGGTAGGCGTAGTGTGGTACTGCCATGAAGCGTGCGAAGGCTGGTCGACCGAGGATGGCATGGTACTGTGATTTCCAGTCGACCACTTCGAAGTCCAGTAACTCCTTGCGGAAGTTGCTCGCGTTGCCAAAAACCACTTCCAGGATTATTTTCCCGAGGGGGTAAACTGCTTTGCCTGGCACGATTCCATGGAAGGTTGTGCCTGAATTCTTTAGTGCTGAATTTTGGATGAGCATTTCTTCCAGGGTTTTGGTGAATATGATGTTGATTCCGCTGCCGCCATCCATGAAGACTCATGACATGTCATAGTTTCCGATTCTTGCTTCGAGTACCAGTGCGACATGTCCTGGACGCGGGACGGCTGGCGGGTGGTCTTCACGGGAGAAGGTAATGTTGGTCTCCGACCCGCGCAGGTATTCTGGGATGGCGGGGTGCGAAGAAACTGCGAGGAAAACTTGTCTGGTGACCTGCCTTTGCTGCATGTTTGATGGTCTTCCTTCTTGGATCATATAGATTCGACCTGTGCTTCTGGGTATTTTTCTTCTTTGTCGGGTGTCGAGCACCGCTCTTGGATGGCTGCAACCTGTCTTGTTGGTGTGGCGTGTGCGGGTGGTGCATTGTGGGTGATTGTTCCGACTGCTATGCTTCCGAGGGGTTGTGCTGCTAGTGCTGTAGACCTGCTTTTTTCTTCTGAAAGACCGGTGAAGCGTCTGCAGTTTCATAGTGTGTGCCCCGATCTGAGTTCTCCGCGCTCGTTTTTTGAACCCATGTAGCGTGCATGGCCCATCGAGCTGTTCCTTGGCCGAGCGGTACGCTCGGGAGTCGTCTCGTGGCTGCCTTGATCTCTAGTCTCTTTTCTTGACCTGGGGTGCTTCTTCTTGGTTGTCTCTCCGCTGTATTCAGCTGTTGTCTCGATGTCTGCCTTCTCTATCGTCTTGGAAACCGGCCGCGACCATGTCGGGTCCTCTGTCGTCGTAGAAGTTACGCCTTGTGCGCTTTCTTCTTCTATCGTACCCTCTGTCTCCGGTCTAGTAGTCGTAGTCACGTTCTGGGTGTGCTGACTCGTTTCGAATGGAGTCTTCTCCGTCGGACAAGGGGGTACCCCCACGACTCCTCACTGTTAGGGTACCTGGGGCATTTCAAGACTGGTGGCCCACTAGAAGACTCGCAAACCGACATGATGGAACAAGACTTGAGGCGCAATACAAGGACTCCTACTTGTAGTCGATTAGGACTCTTGTAAACCCCTACTTGGCTATCTAGATAAAGCGAGGCAGGGGTACCTCTCTAGACATCATCTAAATCCCCACGCGTAGAACTAGACAAATCTCTCTCCACCAAAGCCCTCATGGCACCTCTGTTCATCGTCATCAATACAAGATCAGACAAGCAGCATGTAGGGTTTTCCCTCCGGGGGCCTGAAGCTGGGTAAATCGTGCCCCCATGTGTCGCTTGTCACCGTCCGAATCCTACCAACGCGCAGGCCACGTCGCTCTCCTTCCTTCTACATGAAACCTAGGGTACCTAACCCTAGTATTTGCCGAGGCTAATCCTCATCAATTGACGCCGACCATGGGGAGGACATGCGTGTTGGAATCACGGATCGACGACTCCAATATACATCGACAATCGGCGATCCGTTGACTTCGGAAGGACCTATTCAAGTTGGGTTCATCGCAATCTCAGCTTCTTCAACAACTACGTCAAGATCTACATCAAGCTCACGGAGAAAACAAGAAAATTTTCGAGCGCGTCACTCGAAGATCGACATCAACAAAAGCGCTCACGCGCAGCCTACATGACAGAAAAACGTTCGTTTTTCAGGCAATGGCGACAACGACTCGGAGTACATATCGACGATCCCTTCGGTGGAAAGATGCGAAATTCAATTTTCGAAAATCTGTGAAAATTTCAGTAAATTCCAACGGCTAGATCTCCCTCGACGACCCCCGTACTGAAGCACTCTTGGAATCTGACGGAACTGCGCGCGACTCCAACAAATAAATTCCTGACATTGGCTCGTATAGAAACTCGAAGATCCCTTCGGTGAAAGCATGCATGATTCAATCCCCCATAAGGACAAAACATTTTAGAAAATTTCAACGGTTAGATCTCCGTCGGCGGCTCTCGCACTACAACACGTCTTCGGATCTGCGCGAGATCGCGAATTTCCAATCGCGAATTCGGGTTCAATCTTGACCCACAAGGCTTCTAGTCCAACTCGACATGCCATGGATGACTCGCCAAGGTTTCTACATTGACTCGCGCCGCTACAACAACATCACATGACGAGCAATTGAAGGATCCCACCGGCGCATTGAGTCCTTCTCGGTCACTCGCCGCGCCGTCAACTCCAACCACACAAATCATCCTGCGCTGAGCTCCTTTGTATGGGCTCTCCCGTACCGAGATCCATCGAGCAGGAATCTCCGCGTCGAGTCCTCTCATCACTCGCCGGATAAATTCATTACGACGACTTCGCCGCGTAACTCCGCCACCTCAATACTCGGGGGCTCGCGGACTCGGGGGCTGAACGTCGCAGTTTCCATCACGTCGGTTCCGTCCGCTACATCGACTCCGCTTCGCCACATCGGCTGATCGTCTTCGACTACTCATCTTCGACTCCCTCTGCCGTATCGATCCTACAACTAAGTTTCTTTACACTCTTATATACTATGTTTCCAAACATCTGAGGGCTATAAAATCATCCTGCCGGCTACGCAGTCATGCAGAAATATCTGAGGGCTACTAAATAATCCTGCCGGCTATGCAGTCGTGCAGAAATATCTGAGGGCTAAAAAATCATCCTGCCGGCTACGCAGTCGTGTAGAAACATCTGAGGGCTACAAAATTATCAAGATGACTATGCAGTCGCACACAAACCTCGAGGGATTCAAAACTATCCTTTGGATCATGCTCAGTTTTATATGCTGTTTATTTGCGTTCGTCAAAGTAGTGAGGCTGGGTACCAAAAGGCCGATCTTGTCTCCGGGTCCAACAAGTCTGGCATCGCGTCCCTGTTGCCCGGCAAGAGTATGCTGCTGGATGGCCTGCTCATGAAAAGACACGCATAAACTTTATATGCTGCTACATTATCCACTTGAAAAAAATGCAACATCTGAAAATCATGCACCTTACAGTTCTTCTGTATATCACGCAAGTACATCTTAATACAGTTGCACCTTTTTCTCCTTCTCAGCAGATGCTCGGGGGCAGGGCTCCCTCATGAAGCTGCGACGCCAACCTCCTCGTCTAGAACCGGTCTCTACAACAAACTCACCCCTACGGCGCAAGACCCGAGTCGAGCACTTCCTCGGATGGCAATTACTCGACGACGAAGAAGTCTTGAGTCTATGCCCGACTCTACGAGTCGCACATAGCCTCGGGGGCTACTCCCATCGGGAACACTGACGCGCACCCGATGAACACTACTCGCGCATCCGACAAGAACGACGGGGTTAGCTTAACAACAACTTGAGCCTATTCCCGACTCTACGAGTCGCACATAGCCTCGGGGGCTACTCCCATCGGGAGCGCCGACGCGCACCCGACGACCGCTCGACCGGGCAACTTCTCTCCACCCGATTCTGAAATACGAAGACGGAGTCGACTGCAATTTTGATGCTTCATCCAAATACTCCCATCGGGAGCATACTCACGACATCTTCGACTGTTCATCAGCAAATGATCGACACACACTACGACGGCTACTGCAGATTCGAGTCCCTGCGCGACTCTTCGAGTCTTCAAGCACTCGGGGGCTACTGACGAGGGGGTACCCCCACGAATCCTCACTGTGAGGGTACCTGGTGCGTGTCAAGACTGGTGGCCCACTAGAAGACTCGCGAACCGACATGATGGAACAAGACTTGAGGCACAAGACAAGGACTCCTACTTGTAGTCGATTAGGACTCTTGTAAACCCCTACCTGGCTATCTATATAAAGAGAGGCAGGGGCACCTCTCTAGACATCATCTAAATCCCCACGCATAGAACTAGACAAATCTCTCTCCACCAAAGCCCTCGCAGCACCTCTGTACATCGTCATCAATACAAGATCAGACAAGCAACATGTAGGGTTTTCCCTCCGGGGGCCTGAAGCTGGGTAAATCGTGCCCCCATGTGTCGCTTGTCACCGTCCGAATCCTACCAACGCGCAGGCCACATCGCTTTCCTTCCTTCTACACGAAACCTATGGTACCTAACCCTAGGATTTGTTGAGGCTAATCCTCGTCAGGCCGCCACAACCGCGGGTAATTGAATAAGGATGTGAGGAGGCAGATGGATCCGAGGCCGTCCATCATCCATCCTACGGTACAAACAATGGTTCCATACGTCCATTATTGGGACCAATCATTGGCTCGTCAAACTGTACGCGTGACACTTCGGAAGTGGCGCCGAAGGGGACTCGACGAGCGGGCGGTGGGGCTAATTAAATCTTGGTCACCCCGTCCGTTCGAGGTAGCTATCACCAACGGAAGGATTTTCAAAACTGTGACTAATATGTTATGCATCCCACACATTTCAGTAACTATGAACGATTGCGTTGAAGAGCTAGCGGTCCATTGTTTGCAACTGTGGGTTTTCTGAATGCTCATAATGGACGGTTGTTTAAACCAACACTAAGTTTTGCAGAAACATGCCTGATAGATTTCACATCCCACATGTTTCAGTAAATACAAATGATTGTGAACAAGGGCTAGCGGTTCATTGTTTGCAACCGTGGGCTTTTAGGATACTCATGCAGACGGTTGTTTGAACGAATCGTCAGCCCTTAGTTCACACATGAAAGAATTTTCGGAAGCGTACCTGATAGATTAGGCATTCCAAACATTTCGGTAACTATGAACGATTGCGTATATAGGCTGGCGGCATCACCCACACAATAATTTTTAGAATTTTGGCTGTTCACATACGTTTCGCAGACGGTTCAGTTTCAGGCACACGCTTTTTATTTATACCGTTTGCGTTGATAGCATTGCAAACAGTTTCGACAAGGGACTGGGAAAGGGGTGTCGTGTTAGCCCCTCTTTGCAGTAGTGGGCCACAAGCACATGCATCCTTATCTAGCCCCCGCTCGCACGATGCACGGGAGGGAATATGCAAGTGCAAGTTCTTCGCTAATCAAAAGTGTTGCTCAAGAAGAGGAAATTAACATCAAATAATTTTGGCCATACATTTTTTATTTTATTTTTGAAAGCTGCTGCAAAGTGTTCAATACATTCAAAAGAGTCCAAGGAAAAAATGCAAATGGTTGTTGCGGCGCGATGCTCAAAGCGCCTTGGTGTTGGGTTGGCCCGTCGACACCCCAAGGTAGTTTCATCGTGTGTGACGCATGGCTTCCACCGTGGGTGGGAGGGAGCTCTCACGACCACTAGGGTTTGCTATGTAGAGAGACTCCGAGCGTGTACAACTCTTGGATTTCCCGTGCCGATGGATATCAGGTATCACGGGGGGGGGGGGGGGACTTTCTGAATGCGGCAGCTAGTAGATAGCGAACTCTACCCGTGCCAATGGATATCTTGTATCATGGGGGTTGGGGTACTTTTGATAGATAATTTGCGG
This sequence comes from Bromus sterilis, assembly GCA_950022295.1. Lineage (NCBI taxonomy): Eukaryota > Viridiplantae > Streptophyta > Magnoliopsida > Poales > Poaceae > Bromus > Bromus sterilis. The sequence goes on along the minus strand of OX465597.1, from coordinate 267,526,774 downwards.
GTTGGGCGACGGGTCACCGTGGTGCGCCTCCGACCGGTTAGGACCGTGTCGGGGTTGCGCGACGCGCCGCCTCCTACTGAGGGAGGGTGCACCCAATGAGAGGCATGAATGCATCGGGAAGTGTCGTGCCTTGAAATCTCTCTTTCCCTTTTGCTTGAGCCCCAGTGAGCTCAATCTTCTGAAGGGTTGGGACTTAGGAGGCTCTGTAGCATCTTCATACACAGGGTGGGCAGCTGCACTGACCTTGTAAGCTTCTTCCAGGGACTGCAGGGCGTCCTTCTCGATGCAACGGATGGTGATGGTAGTGTTGCATCCAGGCAGCTTGACAGTGTTGTAGGCGTGGTGAGTCACGGACATGAACTTGGCGAGGGACGGTAGATGAGTATGGCGTTGTAGGGCAGGCCGATGGAGGCCACATCGAAGAAGGCCTCTTCGATGCAGTAGTTCTCACGAGTCCTTGATACGTCTCAAACAAATCTACTTTTCCAAACACTTTTGATATTGTTTTACCCTCATTCTTGCTTGATCAGAACTAAACTAACCCGGACTGACGCTGTTTTCAGCAGAGCTGCCTATATGGTTTTATTGTGTGCAGGAAAAATGATTTTTAGGTATTTTGGAAAATTCCGAGAAAATTCAGGAAAAATCCACGCACCCGAAGCTTCCACGAGCTAGAAGTGGGGCCAGAGGGGGGGGCATAGGGGCTCCAGGCGCCCTACTGGCGCGACCCCACCCCTGACCGCGTCGGCTGGCCGCCTGGAGGCCTCCGCCCTCCTCTGGTGCCCTACTGAGGCCCCTATTTATTCTCGTGACGGGAAAACCCCAGAATAGAAGTCTCTTTTCCAGTTTCCTTCGCGGAGACGCCGCCACCCTCTGTTATTCCTCGGGGTGGCTTATCTGGAGGCTGATTTGGCCTCCGGAGAGGTGAGATCGTCGCCATCGTCATCACCATCACCAATCCATCCTCCCTCCATGACTTCTCTTCACATGTGTGAGTAATTCCCTGCTGTAGGCAAAGGGGATGGTAGGTATTGGATGAGTTTGATCATGTAATAGTTTGTCAGATTGTTGGGGGCATGTTGCCTGTCATCTACTTTGGTGTTCATCATCTTTTCTACAACTTGTTGCTCTTAATGCTTGTCACTTTGGGCCCGAATGCCATGTTTTCAGATCTGAACCACTTGTGTTTTCATGAGTATATCTTTGTTCTTGATCCTATCTATGAGTTGTATGCACCTATTATGGTCCTGAACCGGCGATCCCAAAGGTGAAAGCTTGGGACACCAAAGGGGATGGTCCATAATTTGAGGATTTCATGTATCCATTGAGTTTATTGCTTTGTTCCGGTGCTCTTTGACAGGAGCACCTTAATCTCCATAAGTTAACTTTGGCCCCGTTCGTAGCGGGATGGTAGGACAAAAGATGTTGTGCAAGTTCTTATTGCAAGCACGCACAACTACCTACGGGATACAGGCCTAATGTTTGATATTTTCCTAGATGATCATTGCTTTTCTGTGTGCCTTTCCCCGTGTTAGAATCTATTATATGTTCACTCTTATCCAAGCAGCGCCCAACCATCCATCTCGCTAGCCTACAGTGTTTCAATCCTGCTGGTTACTAGTAGTTTGCTTTTGCCGTTTTACTTTCGCTGTCGCCACTACCACTATCATATCACAATTGCTATTAATATTTTGTTGCAAGCAAGTATATTTCAGGTGTGGTTGAATTGACAACTCAAATATCAAAGCTTATAAATATTCTTTGGCTCCCCTTGTGTCAAATCAACAAATTGGGTTATCTTACCCGCGAAGACTATCTCGATCCACTACAGTTGAGGGTCATCAAGTACTGTTTTCTGGCGCCGTTGCCGGGGAGCACAACAATATTTACAAGTCTACTTGAAGCATTCTGCCTGCTGCACTTCATCTGCTATGGGTAATAAAGGAGACCCCGAGGTTCCGATCTTACCATCCACTACAAGTAAAGGTACCGTTCTGAACACTACTAGGGAATACCCTTTTAGTGGCGTCCTTTTTAGGGCTTTAGTCGCGCATTAGGGATGCGACACTAACCACAAGCCACTAATAAGGGCTTAGAGGTGGCGCATTCTGGATGCGCCACCCCTAAGGCCCTTAGGCGTGGCGCATCTCAGAATGCGCCACCTATAAGCTCTTAGGGGTGGCGCATTCTGAAATGCGCCACGCCTAAGGGTCCTTAGGGGTGCACATTCCTAATGCGCCACTAAATACAGACATAATGCGCCACTAAATTGGTTACAGAAAACAAAAAAAGAATTACAGAAAAGAATAAAACAGTACAAAATTACAAACATTAAAGATACTTTTACCATATTACAGAAATTCAAAAGACAATATTACAATGAGCCCAACAATTATTGATACAAAAGAATTGCATTATAATTCTTATTACAAAGATTTACAAGATATTTCATCCATCACCTTCTAAGGTTTAGAGGCCAACAAGATTCACAAGATTACATCCATCACAATATTACAATAAGCCCAACAATTATTGAAAACAGAAATCTACTTTCTTCAGTATCTCTTGTTTGCTCTTCAACCTGCACAAAACAACGATTTTAGAGGTCGCATCCATGAATTCATAGCAAAGGACAACAACGCAATATAGCATCTATTCTTATCAACATCATAAAGCAAGTCGATCAATGGCTAGGAGCATGCACATATGCATAAAAATTCATATGCAGTGACCTTTATACATAAAGAGCACCAAGTGTATTTGACACTACCATCGTCTACTACACAAAGAGTACATCCAAATTACATGTATAACATAAATTGGTCACATCTTCTGACTCGGCTCGGAGAATGGGCGGCATACTTCTTTCGTCATGAAAGGCCTTGTGTCACGCAAGGCCTTTAGGCAGACTTCTATCTCCCCATTGGATGGTGCAATGTTGGAGTGGAAGATCGACTCCCTCATTTTTACTTCATGACGGATGATAGTCACCATCCGCGCTTGGATGTGAAAGAACTCCTCCTTAAGATTTGCATCGGCGATTTCCGCCTTCCTTTCGGCCCACGCTCTGAGATGAATTGGCAGCGGAAGGTTGCGTTGTTCCTGTACAATCGCCCTCATGTGATGAAGGGCGTAGTACGCATCCCTCACACTGCTAGCCGGCTTCTTGACGCACGGGAACTGCGTTACTTGGCTGAACAAGTTCACGTCAGGCTGATTCTTCCTGAACTTGTGCTTCGCCATCTTGCCTCCGGCTTTTATGTAGCCGGCGAGAGCATCATCCAAAACTCTCATGATATACTTGTAATCTTTCTTCTTCACACTCCCCGAGTCTAAATACACGGCATGCGAGTGTTGCGGTGATTACCAGATGAGCACGCAGTCTTGATCCTCACTGCATAATTAAAACAATCCAAAAGGAATGTTGGAAGAGGACAATGGAAAGCTAATAAAGCATATATGCTACGGCGGCGAGCGAATGACTTACTTGGGAGAGTAGGTCATAAGAAATGAATCCTTGCCGGCGTTCTGTAGCATGGAGTCTGTGATGTACGCCGCCACGAGAGCCGCGTCCCCGTCGTCCATCAAGATGCTTTCACGCATGTAGAAGGGGTCCAATATCGTGACGCTCGGGGTCTTATCTCTCCTAATACTCATAGAAAGGCTGAGCGAGAACAGACGGATAAGGCTATGGTCCAGCCGCTTGAGATGGTACGAATTGAAGATCTCCGAAAACCGCAGGATTATCATATCCGCGGGGATAGTGTTGATGAAGCCCATGTTGAGTGGCACCTTGGCGATGAAAACCGGGTACGAGGGATTCTCTTCTCGAAGAAGAATCTTCTCTAATGCCATAATACTGTGATGCACACTCTGCATATCCGAAGTTGAAAGGTCGAGCATGTCCTTAGGTAGCATCGCCCTACCCACCACATGGATTTCAAACGAGAGATCCTTGGGTCTTGGTGGCCCGTCCTGAGCCCGGATCAGCATCGAAGGTTGGCTGCTCGAAGTGACACTCTTCTTTCTTTTCCGTCCCTTCTTCTTTTCCTGATTTCGAGCAGTCACCGGCCTTTATATGCTCAGTGGCCGCCTTATGGAGTGTGGACGGGCTGAGAATAGGTCTCGTTGTGGCATCTGCTTGAGGCTCGATGAAGGCGCAAGCTGCTGGAGACATCTCCTGAGAAGCAGCGATGAGACGCGTGGAGCAAGAAGGCTTCGCCGCAGGATCAGCTGGACCGCGAGCTTCCTCATCATGCTGATAGGCTCCTTCAGCAGGAGGCATGAATAAGTCATCAGCATCATACAAAGTATTGATGAGCTGGTCGGCGTTGATATCATCATCAAGATCATCGTCTTCTTGTTGTGCACCGATGGGATCATGTGGCGCCGACACGATAACTAGCGGTGTTGTCCTAGGTGTGGTGCCCCTTTCCCCTGTCATTAAACACATTTGGGTCTTCGGCCATAGGAATATTTGGCCGAAACAGTCACTAAGGACTGCCGGCTCGTCCACATCGTATCCGGGGGGTTGAATGGGAGGTTCAACTCTCTCGTAGCCCGAAATCATGAGAGAGATTTGAACCCTATGCATCTCCGGTGCCATCGGCATATTGTGCATGATTCGATTTTGTGGTTGAATGATTTTACCTTTGGCAACATCCTTCAACTCGCCGTCCACGACTTGTAATAGAGTGCATGGAGTGTCCTCCTGCGAAAGAGATATATGCATGTAGGGCGTCAGAGAGATTACACTAAAAAAGGCAAGGAGATGAAGTCCTCGTTTGAGTTGCTGACGCTTATAGTTACCTTGAGGGCGTCGAGGTCGGCCAATGAAGAGACCCCGCCGATGACGGCGGTCATGCAAGAGACGTAGGGTGCGCTGCCTCCCGTGGCGTCGGTCGCCCTATTTGCGCTGCCGCCGGGTGCATTATTGTTATGCCCCGGTTGCTCGATCGTGGCTGGAGGAGTTACCATCACGTCCGGCGCCGCCGCTGCGGTGTTGGCGTCCGGAGTCACAAATATGCCGGGAGTCGGTGTGGGATCCACCACTACGGCGGGAGTCGGGACTGCAGGCGCCGCGGTGCCCGAGTTGCTGCCGACCATGCTGGGGACCGGTATGGGCCCTTGTCCACCACGTGCTTGCCAATTCGTGAGTGACTGCATCATATCTGGAGGGAGAGCGTTCATCGTCTTCTCCACTTCGTCCTGGACAAGCTGCGGAAGCATGTTCACCTTCTCCTCCAGTCCACGAACATAAGCGGTGTCTTCTTCGGTCCTTCTCGCCTTGCGCCCCCTCGAACCGGACTGCTCCGCCTGTTTTCCATAATATTCGGACCAATTTAGGTCCGCACCAAAGCCGACCACACGGCCGGCTGACGATGGCTTCGCCGTCACGTCGTCAACCTTCTTGACCTTGTTCAACGCCCTATTAAAGGCGTTGTCCCACGGGCCGGCTGGCTTAACCGACGACTCCTGCGATGAGGCAATTTTCATTTCCGCTTGCTGCAGAAAGAATGTGAAACATCAAGAAATTGTGAACTTCACTGGATAATTTAATCGACAAGATCGCGTGGTAAACTACTTACGACAGCAGTCGTAAACTCCTGAATCTTAGGATCGATAATTATTTTCGAGGTTGCTTTGTCCTTATAGCTCCGGGCCCTCACAAAGAATTCGGTCTGCGAATCACCTTTGTATGGCTGGAAGGGGTTAGGTATTCTCGAAGCGGCGTACTCGGCATCCTCCTTGTCCCATTTAGGCTTGGAACTTCTGTAACCACCGGCTCCGAGATGGTGGTTACCTATGACCTGCGACCGCATGGCCTTGCCCTTTGCACTCGCGGCCTTGGCTTGCTCGGACTCACACCTAGCCTTGAAAAGGTTGTAGGTAGCTTCGCCGATCAACGGCTCTTTCTCCTTGAGCTCCTCCCAGGTTTTGTTCTTTTCAATAATTGCCCTCTTCTCCCGGGTTTTCCAACTGGACAAGGCCTTGCTCATCTTCCTGAGGGCCCATGTGTTTACTTTGTTCCCTTTGAGTTTTGTGTTATCATACGGCTCCGGAAACTTGTATCGTCCGTGCAGCTTTCTGAGAAGAAGCTGACAATAATGAATATTCTCATGACTCCTGAGGTTAATGGTGGTGATCGGCACGGTGTTGCGGAGGATCACCGCGACTTGACGGCCGCACCCTTCCAAAAAATGTTCGGGCTGTTTAGGAATCCCGACGGCGGTCAGAACAGTAAACTCTTGCCTGATGGCACCGACCTTGGTCGGTTTCCGATTCCTCTACTTCGACTGGGTACCATATGGGTTGGAGCCACCGGTCCCATCATCCTCGCCGATGTTCCTCTCGCCGTCTGTCGTACCTGCCTCCTCCTCCAAGTCATCATACGATGAGTCGGACTCCGACTCTATCTCCTCCTCATACGCCTCCTCGCCCGGAGGTACTTCCTCTTCTCTCTGCTCCTCGACCTCCTCCTGGGAGTATTCCCAAAATTTCTTCCTTTTTTTTCCCGGCTGAGAAGAAGGACTGGCGTCGGCTCCGATCGACATATTTGCACTAGTACAATATTAAGAAAGAAAACTACTTAATTAATTAGCACAATAAATAAATGCAACTACTCTCATGTTAAGAAAAATAGCAAAGGTACGCCATGCATGATTTCACGGAAAAATTCGGCATGACCTTTGCTATTTTTCTTAACATGAGAGTGCCCCATTCTCAACCGAAACGGAAGTTAATCAACATTTCGGGGGGAAAGGGGATAATGAGAGTCCCTGCACATAAAAAAATGCCTAGTATGTAGGCACAACCAGCATATATATAGTAGATATTCTTCATAAAAAAGTAGATATTCAAACAGTAGATAAAAACAGTGGATAAAAATTCCCCAACCAGCATATATATCGTAGATATTCAAAAAGTGGATAAAAACAGAGCACCATGGCATAAATAGAGCACCATAAAATTCCCCAAAGGCATGACCACTTTCACTTTGACATGATCTTCTTAATCATGATTTCAGCCAACAAAAATTAATTAACCGATATCTGACCACTTGGTTAGCCTTCTATCTTAATCTTAATCTTAATTAATCTCACCAACTTAATTAGCTAGCCACACAAAATGACCAACATAACCTCCCTCCCTGCTATGCTGCTATGCCATGCCACATGCTCCTCACACAACTCATTTCTTATTTTGTCACCACCCCCAAAGCCATGATGCTCCACAAGAACTAAAGAGTGTGATATTGTGATGTGGTTTGCAATATATGATGTTCAATGCTTCTCCACTGTCCTAGCTCTTGCAAGACTCATAACACTTTCAAAATTATTTGTCCAACAATTTACTATGTAGGATATTGCTCTTGCAAGTCTCTTGCAGTTAATGTCTTATTAACAACATCATTCACACCCACATGATTTTATTTCAAGAGGGATGGAGTAACATCTATGCTATGAATAGTGCTAACATTTCAAAAGGTGCAAGTGTGTTCTGCATTTAGCAGATCAATTGGTCTATATGCATCCAGAAAGTGCTCAGTTTGGACCAAAAATGGCTTGTTTTATATGCATCCAGAAATGGCTTGTTCTATATGCATCAAATCAAATAAAAATGACTATAATTGAGAAGCAGCAGCACGACCTAATTCAACAGCCGAAATTTTCAACAACAAAATTGAGAAACCATAGCCATGGGGACAGGGGAGCAGGGGGTCGGCGCCGGGGTGGATGGAGATGAAGGGGGTCGGCGCCGTGCTCACCTCGGGGGAGTTGGGGTGGCGGCTCCGGTGGCGTCGCGGGGGCTCCGGGGTGTTTGAGACGACGGGATCAACGATGATGGCCACGGCGGCTCCGGTGGCGTCAACGGGCTTCCTGACTCGGGTTCCGCGGTGGAGAGGAAGCAGACGACCCCGACGAGGCTCCCGTGGTAGCTCCGGTGGTGGCGAGGGCGGTGGCCGGAGAGGGGGTCTCGAACGGCGGAGGTTGGCTCCGGTGGCGGTCGGCGGCGACGAGTGCTCTTGGCCGGTGGGGATCGAATGGGTGTGGGCACGGGCAAGGGGAGGGGGTGATGGAGGTTAAGGCTTATGGGTGGCGCATTTTGCTGAAATGCGCCACACATAAGATTTCTTATGCGCGGCGCATTTTGGCGAAATGCGCCACGCATAAGAAACCTTTTGGTGGCGCATTTCAGCAAAAAGCGCCACGCATAAGATCACTTTGTGGCGCATTGCGGGAATATGCGCCACCCTAAGCGTTTTTTAATTTTTTTGTTGAATTATTTTTTAATTAAACATGCCTTGTCACATTATGAATGAATATTTCCATTTCTTCTTCTTGGAGTATATTGTACGTATGTACCAGCAAAGATTGTGTTTGATGTGTGTTGCTTGCTTCAGGTTCTCTCCTGGCCATTGGGCTGTGAATATTAAGCAACCAAGCCCTGTATTCTGGCAGTGCCGTAACGATTATGATGAAAACACAGACCCCTGATGGTTCTAATATGTAGGTGGAGTCATGAAGTGGATGCAAACAAGGAAAAGCTTTAACAAAATACTAGGTGTAATGTGAGAGGAGATAAAACGGAGTTCGTATAACCAAACTATATGATCCGAACCTAAGAATGTGATCATCAATTACAAAGTGCAGAGTGAATCCATGCATACACAAAGTGATCATGAATTACAGAATATTTTTCTTAAATTTGGAGCTAGCTATCTAGCTAGCGTTTCCTCATGATCTTCTTCTTTCCCTTCTTTGTCGTGGTTGAATAATTTAGGCCCGGGATGCCTTCAATTTTCCTCTTGAACGGGAGACCTTTCTTCGGTAGTGTTGTGGTGTATATATCCTGAGCGGCATAGTTATCTTCCATCTTCGGGTCGCCGTACTTGTCAAAGTCTTGCTCGTTGGCGATTCCATCCATTCCGATGATGTTTCTTTTACCTCTCCTCACTACAACGCGGCTCGGCTTTGATGGGTTGGTAATGAAGAAGCATTGGTCCACTTGGCTAGCCATTACCCATGGCTCATTTTTTGAGGTGACGTTTGCGCCCGCGGACTTGGATTTGGCTTCGGGTATAACCATGGTGGTGAAGTACCGGTCTTCTTTTACGACGCTCTTGGCCCATCTCACACGGAACATCGACACCTTCTCTCCACAGTAGTCGAGCTCCCATATGTCCTCGATCCTTCCGTAGAATCGTTCCTTGACGTCATCGGTGTAGAGTATCCCCGTTACCCCTGAGTTCTGGTAATCGCAGTTATTGTCCTTTTCCTCCGTGTAGAATGTGTAGCCATTGATTTCATACGCTTGATAGGTCATCAGGTTGCGCGCGACACCCTGTGACAAGGTGAATATCATCTTTTCGTCCTCGGAAGCGTTCCTTCGCGGGGGATTAGCACGAAGCTCGTCCCTGAACCAAGTCATGAAACCGGAGTTGTGCTCTTTGATTAGCCGTGGATCTCGGTCCGTTATCTGCAGGCCCTGGTCACTGTACTTCTTCCTGATTAAATCCTTGTGCTTTACTCTCCAAGGATCGACCAACTAGATGTGTTGTAGCGCGACTAGGTTTTCTCTTTCAAAGTCGATGTGTCGACCGTCAAAGTTGACATGCATTGCGCGGCTTCCCTCGTGGTGACCACACCCATCGGTCCTGCCAAAGTGCTTGTTGACGGCCAGACCAACAGGGTTCTCGGTGTTGAGATATGTCGTGCAAAAAGAGATGCACTCTTCGGTTAGAAAGCCCTTCGCTATGCTTGCATCTGGACGGGACCTGTTACGAACGTATTTTTTGATGTGTCCATTCATCCTTTCGAACGACATCATGCTGCGCAGAAACGCAGGCCCGAGTTGGACGATATCCTCCACGACGTGGATCAGCAGATGCACCATAATGTCGAAGAACGTGGGCGGGAAATAGATCTCAAGCTCGCATAGTATGAGCACGATCTCCTCATGTAGCCTTTTGAGTTGCGTAGCGCAAATCGACTTCTGGGAGATGATGTGAAAAAAGTTGCAAAGGCCAAACAACGTTTTACGGACGTGCTCGTCCATTATCCCTCGGATCGCAACCGGGAGAATCTGCGTCATCAGCACGACACAGTCGTGAGATTTCATCCCGCTGAAATGCTGCTTCGCCTCGTCTAGGTATCTGCTTATCTTCCCCGCGTAGCCGTTCGGAAATTTTACTCCTATGAGGCAGTGGATAAACCTCTTGATCTCCTCCTCGCACAGAGTGAAGCATGCCGGGGGGCAGTGATCAATACCGGTCTTCTTCTTGGTCGCCCTTTTTCGTTTGCGAGAGTTTTGCGTTTCCGTATCCTCTTCCTCCTCCGGCTCATCATCGTCGTCACTAGGGGGGTGAAGTTCCCTCCTGATGCCCATAAATTTCAAGTCATTCCTTGCTTTTGGCCCGTCCTTGGTATTCTCCGGCATGTTGAGCAGCGTGCCAAACAAGCTCTCGCACACGTTCTTTGTGATATGCATGAGATCAAGGCTATGAGGACTGCGGAGGAGACTCCAGTTATCCAAATCCCAGAAAACAGACCTCGCTTTGCATACCCTCATCAACGGCTGAGGCTTCTTTTTTTTCTTTCCCGACGCGGGGCACTCTTTCCAAGTTTTCAGCAAGTTGTCGATTTCTTTGCCGCTCCTTCGAGCTGGGGGTGCTCGGAGCACCTCGCTTCCATCGAAAAGATGTCCCTGTTTTCTCCACGCGTGTTTCTTGGGAAGCCACCTCTGAGACCCGTGGAACACGGTTTTTGAAGATCCGGGATCTTTTGGTAGCTGGCGGTACGTTGTATTATCCATGCACCTAACGGATGCACAAAATCCTTGGACCACCTTCCCTGAGAAATATCCGTATCCAAGATAGTCGTGCACCGTCGTGATCACCGCGGCTTTCATTGGGAAATATTCTTTTGCGGCGGCGTCCCACGTATTGACTCCGTCTTTCCATAATGTTTCTAGCTCCTCTTTCAATAGCTGCAGATATAGATTAAGGTCTGTACCTGGTTGTTTCGGCCCTTGAACTAGCATACACATTGCTATGTACTTTTTCTTCATGCACTTCCAGGGGGAAGGTTGTATATGCATACAAACACGGGCCAGGTACTGTGTGTGCTGCTCTGGCCGCCAAACGGATTGTCTACATCGGCGCTCACACCAATCCTGAGGTTCCTTGGTTCTTCCCCAAAATCTGGGTATTCGAGGTCCAACGCAGTCCATTGGCTACCATCTGAAGGGTGCCTCAGCATGTCCTCCTTTTCCGGATCCTGGTTCAGGTCATCCTCTTTTAGCTTCTTTCTATCTGCGTGCCAGGCCATGAGCTTTGCTTCCTCGGGATCTATGAAATACCTCTGCAAACGAGGAGTGATCGAAAAGTACCATACCACTTTTCTAGGAACTTTCTTCCCTCTCTTTTATCGACTAACACCGCACACCGAGCATGTGGTTTTCTCTTCGTCCTCACCCCGATAGATCATGCAATCATTTATGCAGACGTGGTATTTAACGTGCAGAAGAACGAGAGGGCACATGACTTTCTTGGCCTCAGCGATACTAGTTGGACACGTGTTTCCCTTCGGAAGACGATCGTGCCAGAATGCCATGTTATCATCGAAGCTTTCGTCGGTCCATTTGTGTTTTTCCTTCATCTCCATAGCCCAAAGTGTTACATTCAAGCGGGTATCCCCGTGGTTGCATCCTTCATACAACTTCGTAACCACGTCTTTCTCGAGTTGCGCCATCTTGGCTTTCTCTCTAGCTGCACCTCTTGTGTTCAACGCCTCTTTGACAAGAAGCTCTTGAACATGAGGGTCCCGCACCCAGCTTGAATCCTGATCATGTCCGACATCTTGATCTTCATGTCCGGCATCTTGATCTACATGATCCGCTTCGGCATCTTCTTCATGATCATGTACGGGATGCTCTTCGTCTTCTCGCCCGCCGCTGTTGTCTGGTTTCCCTTCCTCATTTACTGGCGCGCCGCCATTGACGTCCTCCTCCTCACCATCTTCATCACTTATCCACCGTGTGTAGCCATCCATCAAACCATTATGCTTCAGGTGTCTTTGCAATATTCCGGAATCAGGCTCGGTCACGCACTGCAGTTTGCATCTCCGACACGGACATCTTATATCCGACCTATTATTCCTTAGCATGTCGTTTGTCGCACATTTCATCCACCTAGCCACGGTGATATAGCTCAACATCTCGCGGACCATGGTCGATCACCTGCGTGCACAGAGAGAGCAACACAGTTATATATCACAGTCGTCGCCAGAAAAAATCGGCATGACCTTCCCTAATAATGCATGGGAGCATGCGGAGAGTGCGCCAGAAATTTGCCGAAACAGAAATGAATCGACATTTCGGCAAAACATTAGCCACTCAAGATTCACATATACATCAAACCACCATAAGATTCACATATACATCAAACCACCACAAGCTTCACATATACATCAAACCCAAGCTTCACATATACAACAAACCCCAAGCTAATAAAGGCAAGTATATGGGTCATAAATGTAAGAAAAGAGTTTGGGAGGAGGTCCACTTACTTCAATATGAAACAAAATAGATTTAATGCCACGTATCGATGGATAAATGGAAGAAATGAGGTGGGGAGGAGGAGAAAACCGAATAGATCTAGGGTGAGAAGAGTGGATCTAGTTTGAGAATTGTGTGGAGTGAATGAGAGGTGGTAGGTGGGGTGGAGTAGATAAGGGCAGCTCTAGGCATTTAGTGGCGCATATAGCAAGTCAGTGGTGGCGCATTGTTGAAATGCACCACCCCTAAGCTCTTATGGGTGGCGCATTCCCACAATGCGCCACCCCTAAGAACCTTATAGGTGGCGCATTTCCAAAATGCGCCACCCCTAAGCTTAGGGGTGGCGCATTTTGTAAATGCGCCACCTATAAGGTTCTTAGGGGTGGCGCATATTACCAAATGCGCCACGTATAAGCTCATCCAGGCTGGCCCACTCTTAGGGGTGGCGCACTGGAAAATAATGCGCCCCCCCTAAGGTCGTATGGGTGGCGCATGTCTTGTTATATGCTCCACTAATAAGCTTTCCATGTATAGCTATTTCCCTAGTAGTGGAATACCAGTGCTACGCTTGATTCACCTTCCGTTATAAGTAAGTTCGCTTCACCACCACCAACACATGCTACTTCAACTGAGTCTGTTACTATGTCCGCTACTTTTGATGATGCTTCCACTACCCTTGATGATACTAGTTTTCTTGGTCACTATCTTGAAGCTTAGATTGCTAAGGTTGCAGCACAGTCCAAGACTGAGACTCTTGCTACCTATATTCCTACTTGCAAAGCCTTTGGTTACCCAGACTTAGATAATCTCAAGGAGAGAATCCTTGATGATGATTATGTTATTCTTGATGATGATTTTTGCAGGGAACTCATAGAGTGTGTCGACTCTGACCCTGGAGCTATTAAGAAGTTGCTTGAAAAGCACTCCATGAAAAACAAGATTACTCCTGATACTGAATTTGCTACATCTCCTATATGCATCACTAATCCTGATTATGATTTCTCTGTTGATCTTTCACTTATATCTACAGTTGAAGCTGACCCCTTTCATGGCAGAGAAAATGACGATGCTATAGCACACCTGACTTAACTCGTTGAGTTGGGTAGCTTATTTACTACTGATGAGAGGATACGGAACTTTTATGTGGCTAAGCTTTTTCCCTTCTCTTTGAAGGAAGAAACTAAAGAATGGTATGATGCACTACCTTATGGTTCCATTAAGCGTCCTCAGGACTTAGCTCAATTCTTTGTCAATAAATATTTTCCTGCTCATATGCAACATGCTGCTTTGCAAAGAATCTATAACTTTAAAAAGTTGCAGGATGATCACCTCCCTAAAGCTTGGGGGAGGTATTGTGGTTTAATTAAGGCTAGACCGGGACATGAAGTCCCAAAGAATGAATTACTTGATATATTTTATGCAGGTCTACTCGATGAATCTAGATCCTATCTGGATAGTAGTGCTGGTTGTGTTTTTAGGGAAAGAACACCGGACGATGTTGAAGAATTAATGGGAAAGATTTCCAAGAACCACGAAGATTGGTCCGTCCCTGAACCACCTCCAACACCGAAGCAGAGGGGCATGCTTGTTCTAAGCCCCGAAGATATGCAAGAAGCAAACAAGTCCATAAAGGAGAAAGGCATTAAAGCCGAAGACGTGAAGAATCTACCTCCTATTGAGAAGTTGTGTGAGCCTACTACTCACCCTCCCTTGGTAGAGGTACACTCTCTATTTGATTTTACTGAAAGTGACATCCCTAAAGGTAAGCCTCCCGATCAATGTTTATATGAGCTTGATAATTTCATTATTAAGAAAGACCATTTTAATGAGAGGATACAAAATCAGTTGCATGATAATACTCTTGCTATCAAAAGTTTACTTGATGTTCTTGAAAGAACAGTTAATAATGTTAAATGTCTTGTTAAGCATTTTCATATGGTTCAAACTCAGCTTGAACAAATTTCTAATGTGAAAAAAGATTTGCTTGCTAATAATGCCAAACCGGATATACAGGCCTATGGTATAAAGACTAGAGGTGGTACACACACCCAGGACTCTCTCTATCCCGAGGGGCATCCAAATAGGATCGAGCAAGATTCTCAAGTGCAGGTAGAAGACGAGATTGTTAGCTCTCCAAGGAAGAAAAAGAAGAAGAAGAAACACAAGGAAGCTGACAACTCAAATGATCCTATTAAAAGTGAAGAACCCGCTGTTGATCCTAACAACATATCTACCTCCGATGCTGAAACTGAAGACGGTGTTGAGCCCGAAGAAAATGATAAGGATAAGAATGATCCCACCGAGGTGCGAGAAGAAGAAGCACCCAACAAACGCAAGAAATACACAAGAGAAGACTTCATTGCAAGAAGACATGGTAAGGAAAGAGAACCATGGGTACATAAACCCATGCCCTTTCCAGGTAAGTCTCTCAAATCTAAAGAAGAAGAGCATTATAATAAATTTTGTGAATGGATGAAACCTCTTTTTCTTCAAATTCCCTTGACTGATGTTATTAAGTTACCTCCTTATTCCAAATATATGAAAGATATTGTTACTAATAAAAGAAAAGTTCCTAATGAGGCAATATCTACTATGCTTGCTAACTACTCTTTCAGTGGCAAGATTCCTGAGAAGCTTGGTGATCCAGGTATACCCACCATTCTTTGCTCCATAAAAAATAATTATGTCAAAACTGCCTTATGTGATCTTGGAGCAGGAGTGAGTGTCATGCCTTTTTCTCTTTATAAGAGGCTATGTTTAGAAAAACTAATCCCTACAGATATCTCTCTTTAGATGGCTGACAAGTCAACAGCCGTCCCGATTGGCATTTGTGAGGATGTTCCTGTTGAAGTTGCTAATTGCTTCATCCTTACAGATTTTGTTGTGCTTGACATGCCTGAAGATGGGAGCATGTCCATTATTCTTGGTAGACCTTTTCTTAACACCACAGGTGCTGTTATTGATTGCAATAAGGAAAGGTTACCTTCAACGTTGATGATAAAGAACACACATTGAATTTTCCTAAGAAGATCGACAAAAGGCATGGCCTTAACTCTATAGAGAATATCGAGACCGTGAAGATTGGAGAATGAGATTGTCCTCTACAATTGCACCACAAATACAAAACCATTATGGTGGGGACAATGTCCATTAAAGTAAAGGTGCAATGATCTCTTCATAAGAGGTGAAGTTTTCTACTCTATATATCGCCGGTTCGTTGGTAAGACTTGATCAACCTTGCTAGCTAGCAAGTTTTATATAGATAAAAAGTTGAGCTTGTTATGTTTTCATTTGCCTTAGATTTTATTCTCTTTGTTGTACCAAGTTTATTTTTTATTTTTTTGAAGCTTCACAATTCTAATCACTGCTTCAAGTTTTCAGAAAGTTTCGTAGCTTTTTGAACGCCGAAAATATTTCAACAGTGAAGTTTACAGAAAAATTCCAGAAAAAAAAAATTCCATGTCGAGAGTGACCTAGAGGCACCTGTAGCTGACCAGGGGGTGCCACCAGTGGCCCAGGCGGCCAGCTGGCGCGGCCAGCCCCCTGGCCGCGCCCACAGGGCGCCTGGGGCCCACAGTCCCCGTATCCAGGTCAGTCTTTTTCCTCCTTCTTCATCTCTCTCCAAAAACACGAGTTCTGCACTTCTTCTTGCGTTCTTGCTATTCTTGGAGGCGATTTTTGATCTATCTCCTCAGCCCATCGTTTGAGCTGAGATTTTGAGCAAATACTCCCTGGTATGCAACTCCTCCACCCCTCCAATTAGATTTTTGAGGTGGCTTCATTTGTGAGTATTTAGTAGATATTGGTGTTGTTCATATGAGCTTACGTGCTTGTGTAGAAATTTATTTTCCAAGTTTTGATGCAAGTTTATGCCTTAGGTAAGTGAGTAGAGTAGTTTTCCTCAAGTCAGTTTTTTTAAATCCTTGTTTTTGTGAATTGTCAAAAATTTCAGAAATGAGTTTGCTAGGAAAAGCAAAGGGGTGGCTTGGGAAGAAGAATCCCGAGCGCTCCGATCGAGTTACTAGAGCTGCAGTTTCACCCTTACCTGCTAGGGTGAGCTACAACAAAGATCATGTGCCCCTAGATTTGTTGGAAAACACGAGTCCCGCATGCACAATGATGTATCCGTGCGATGATTTTCTTGAAGCTGCAGGAATCAAGGAGGAATTTTATGGCCTTTGCGCCAATGCAGGTTTGACACGGCTAGCACTATGTCGTGTGGTACAGTATAAGAAACTCATCTCCTATTTTATTAATAGTTTCGGTTATAATCATGATGCTGGAACTATTGAGTTTAAAATTTAAAATAAGCTTATGACCATGTCTTTGGCAAGATTTTGTGATATAATAGGTGTGCCGAACGCTGGTCAGACGGCGAGGATGAACACTCAGACCTCCGAGTTGAGGACTCTCTTTGATGCTCTTTGTAGCTAGGAGACGAGGGATATCCGACGTACAAAGATTTCCAGCATCTTAATCCCCCACCTCAGGTATTTTGCGTATTTAATTGCTAGAGGGGTGTTGGCTCGCGACAACACGAGCAACGGTTCTGCACCATATTTCGCTATCTATGCGAACACCCTCTCTGGTAGGAGTGATTAGAATGTGGGTGCCTTAATTTCTCGTCGTCTTGCTATGAATGGTAACAAGGGTGATTTATTTGGAGGCGTTTACGCCACACTTATCCTTGAGTATTTTAATGGCACCCATGTTCCTTTTTCTTACTCAAGTCTTGATCTTGTTGCTATGAAGAGGCATAAGTTTGTTACCATGACTTACGAGTTTGGTAACCTTGTTTATATTTTTGAGGTTTGAAAACACTATTATTCGAGAGATCCGTCTACCTGCACCACTTTTGTTTGATTATACCCGCAGGAACAGATGGTCCTTCAACGACGTCCAGTTTGATGAGTTCATGGCCCAGTATCAGTTGCATAACCCCACGGAGGGGGTTGTGCCCGACGAGGAGGAGCATGGTGAGTTCCCACCTTTCTAGGGGGAGACTGTCACCCAGCTTGGTGAGAGGTCTTCCTCTGCTTGGAGCGCGGATCCTTCCTCATGGGAGGACTCGAGGACTTCGGTGTTCGCACCGAAGGGCTCGTACGACTCTTGGACTTACCATACCACCCGGAACAGGAGGCTCCTGGGGGCAGTAGCTATTACCAACTTAGGCCAAAAGCCTGAGCTTGGGGGAGTACGTACCCTTCTCCCCTTTTCCATTGTATTGTCCGTTTTTATTTTTGTTTGCTTTGATCTTTTCGAAGTTTTTGCCCGTTCTTCTTTGTTCTTTTAAGTTGCAAAAACAACAAAAATATTTCTATTTTCTTTTGCTTTCGTTAAGCCTTTGAAAAACCCAAAAAAATTCCTTTCTCTCTTTAGTTTGCTTTGTTTTCAGAGTTCAGCTCGAGTCCGTGATGGCATTTAATTATATTTCCCATGTTGGGTCGTGCAAGTGACAAGGCAGTAATGACGAAGATCGACAGAAGGGAAGCAACAAGGAAAACAGGTATGAACTCTTCTTGTTTCTACTTTTGTACATATGTCTATACTTATGATCTAGAGACCAGCTTGTAGCAACATAGTGCTATGTTTACAATGCTTTCCCAGTGTTCATGTTTTCTTTGTGGCTGATCTCAAATACCTATAGTGCATAATATGTTGTTGAAATGATTTACATGCATTCCATTGTTCATGGTTTGTCATATTGAAGTGGTATTTCCCTTCGGAGAATTCTTGGATTGACTTGGCACATGTTCACACATGTTTATGACTAAAATGTCTATCATGCCTTGATCTTTTTTATTTCAGAATAGTTATATCACTTTCATGCCCGATTCAATGTTGCTTTGTCGCTCTGCATGATTATGACAATTATTGCTCTCTAGTTGGTCGCTTCCCAGTCTCTTGCTAGCCTTCGCTCGCACTAAGAGGAATTCTGCTTGTGTATCCAAACTCCTTGTCAAACCAATTATTCCACTTGAGTCCACCATACCTTCCTATATGTGGTATTTACCGGCCACCCCTAACTTAGACTATCTTGTGCCATCTCGAAATTTATTCAAAAGCTTCCCTTTTGTAACCGTACAAGCTCATGGTGCGGTGAGGGAAAATCATTATCTACCATGAAAAAAATATTTTGACGGAAGTTTTAACTAGTCAATAAAAAAAAGAGTTACACCTCCCCCATACTTGATGATGGAATGAAATGGACCAAATGCTGCTAATGATAGATGGAACAAGAAAACTTCCGTCCATACTTGAGGCAAAATAAAAGGCACCATAGACCTTCAAATGATGTATGTAAAAGGGAACAAAAGTGTAAGCAAACGCATTAATATGGTTGGAATGGGAGATATTGAGAGACCTTTACCGTTCACTGTTGACTGGAAAGTTGCACTTCTCAAAAGAATTTTATCTCTGTTTTCAAAACCAAGAGCTCTGGCACATGTTTAGTCTTTGCTTCAAACCACGGGTTGTCAACCTTGCCATAAAAAAACCACGGTTCGAGAGTCTCCCCTTCTTTCTTCAAACTACCAACTATTGAGAGCATAATTGTCATTCTTAGTGTAACATGCATTGTCCCAAAGTACCACATTGTCTTCTGCATGATTGTGATATTGCTTGTTCTGAAATTCTTAGTTCTAGTCTCCTTTATAACTCCGGAGGAGTTTCTGCATTTATGTTTTGCTTCACTCATGGAGGCTAGCGAGATACCACTTTGATTTGTTCAAGCTATGTGCATTGTGATCTTGTCATGATTCTTGGTAGCATATTATTTACTTTTGGTTGTTTGTGATTGATCACTTGAAAGAAGGATTGCTTCGTGCATTGTTTCAATACTTCCTAAACTCTTTTTGTAGTATATGCTTATATATATCTTATGAAGCAAAAGAGTTTGTCAAAGCTTTCTTTGTCGCGTCCAGTTCGTTGAACGGAATTGCTTGAGGACAAGCAATATGCTAAGCTTGGGGGAGTTGATACGTCTCAAACGTATCTACTTTTCCAAACACTTTTGCTATTGTTTTGCCCTCATTCTTGCATGATTTGAACTAAACTAACCCGGACTAATGCTGTTTTCAGCAGAGCTGCCTGTATGGTTTTATTGTGTGCAGGAAAATGGATTTTTCGGTATTTTAGAAAATTCCCAGAAAATTCAGGAAAGTCCACGCACCCGAAGCTTCCACGAGCCAGAAGTGGGGCCAGAGGGGGGCCACAGGGGCTCCAGGCGCCCTGCTGGCGCGGCCCCACCCCTGGCCACGCCGGCTGGCCGCCTGGGGGCCTCCCCCCTCCTCTGGTGCCCTACCGAGGCCCCTATTTATTCTCGTGACGGGAAAACCCCAGAATAGAAGTCTCTTTTCCAGTTTCCATCGCGGAGCCGCCACCACCCTCTGTTCTTCCTTGGGAGGGCTAATCTGGAGGCTGATTTGGCCTCCGGAGAGGGGAGATCGTCGCCATCGCCATCGTCATCACCATCACCAATCCATCCTCCCTCCCTCTTCACATTTATGAGTAATTCCCTGTTGTAGGCAAAGGGGATGGTAGGGATTGGATGAGTTTGATCATGTAATAGTTCGTCAGATTTTTTGGGGCATGTTGCCTGTCATCTACTTTGGTGTTTATCATCTTTGCTACCACTTGTTGCTCCTAATGCTTGTCACTTTAGGCCCAAGTGCCATGTTTTCATATCTGAACCACTTGTGTTTTCATGAGTATATCTTTGTTCTTGATACTATCTATGAGTTGTATGCACCTATTATGGTCCTGAACCGGCGATCCCAAAGGTGAAAGCTTGGGACACCAAAGGGGATGGTCCATAATTTGAGGATTTCATGTATCCATTGAGTTTATTGCTTTGTTCTAGTGCTCTTTGACAGGAGCACCTTAATCTCCATAAGTTCCCTTTGGCCCCGTTCGTAGTGGGATGGTAGGACAAAAGATGTTGTGCAAGTTCTTGTTGCAAGCACGCACAACTACATACGGGATACATGCCTAATGTTTGATATTTTCCTAGATGATCATTGCTTTTCTGTGTACCTTGCCCCGTGTTAGAATCTATTACATGATCACTCTTATCCAAGCAGCGCCCAACCATCCATCTCCCTAGACTACAGTGTTTCAATCATGCTAGTTACTAGTAGTTTGCTTCTGCCGTTTTACTTTTGCTGTTGCCACTACCACTATCATATCACAGTTGCTATTAATATTTTGTTGCAAGCAAGTATATTTCAGGTGCGGTTTAATTGACAACTAAATTGTCAAAGCTTATAAATATTCTTTGGCTCCCCTTGTGTCGAATCAATAAATTGGGTTATCTTACCCGCGAAGATTATCTCGATCCCCTATAGTTTAGGGTCATCAGTCCGGAAGGTGACGAAGAGTGTGATCTGCCCCAACGGCAGAGTGGTGCCTTCAGTCACTCCTAAGAAAGGTCTTGTGGGCCTCAGGCGCTCGTAGAGCAGTTGGAGCTTCTCGAAGGTTTCTACAGACAACAAAATTAGTCCAGCCCCTCCATTGATGAGTGTCTTGGTGGCGACGATGATGTTGATGGTCGGGGTGCGCACTAGAGGAATGGTGCCCACAGTCTTTGTGGTATTTGGGTGGTCATTGGAGTTGAAGGAGATCGGGTATTGGGACCACCATAGGCGTCGGGAGGCATCGACCTTTGGGAGGGTGGCATTGACCTCGCGAGCCAGTTACTTGAGGCTTCTGTTGGATGGAGGTGTGAGGGCCCCAACCAGGATGCACGCCAGCCCCCGAGGCTCTTGGTAGCTGATACGTCCCAAATGTATCTATAATTTTTGCTTGTTCCATGTTTCTTTTGGTGATATTGCTATATGTTTTGATGCACTTTCAGATCATTTACAACATATTTGGAACTAACCCATTAACCAAGTGCCCGGTGGTAGTTTCTGTCTATTCTTGTCCATGTAATGCAAAAAAGGATGAAAAATCAAAGTTCTCAAAAAATTCCAGAAAAATTCCCAAGATTCTTTTATGTCAGAAGACTCCAGGAGTTCGAAGTGGAGCTGGAGGGGGCCACCCCCCATCCAGGCGACCCCATGGCGCGCAAATGGCCACGCCCTTTGGCCACCTAGATGGGTGGGGCCACCCTCGGTGCTCCCCTTTGGCCTATATTTACATCATTCTCAAAAACCCCTCGAGAAGGACCCCGTAACGCGAAATACCCGACTGTTCTTCCTCCGCCACGATTCCGAGATCAGGATCAGCAGAAGTTCCTGTCCCGGCACTCTGCCGGAGGGACGATTGATCTTCGGAGGTTCCTCCATCACCATGATAGCCTCCGGGACGCGCCATGAATATTCCCCCTTTGACCATGGGTGCAAGATCAACAAACTAGTAGATGTCTTTTCTCCAGTCTTGTGCTTCAATGTTTAGACCTTGTGAGCTACCTATCATGTTCAAGACACTTATGTTATGATTCCTTTTTGCTATGTTGTGTTTGTTGGGATCCGATGGATTATGAGATTAAGTTCAGTTTGTGAGAGTAATATATTTTATTTACCTTTATATTTAGGTTCTTGAGTACTCTCGCATGTTCTATGTTGCGTTTGTTATTTTGTCCAAATATTAGATTGAAACTCTAAGAGGGAGTGTTATGCCAGATGATGGGTGCATGCATCCCGGTATCTAGCTTGAGTGACAAAAACATTAGACTAGGGAATGTGTTATTGCCATTAGGGGTAAAACATCGGTGCTTATGACTGCATGTCATAAGGATTGCATACATTACGCATAGAGTGTTAAGGCAGTTGTCCGTTGCTTGGAGTTTACAACTTTAGTTGTTGCTCGCAACTTAATACCAACGATATGTTCTGGATAGATATTTCAAGGTGGATGATTTGTGATTAGATGATGATGGATAAATGATCTACTTGTCTTGGTGTAATGCCCATACTATTGAGCCTTTTACTTTCTTGTAACATAATTAGCATTGCGTTGCGTTTATAATTCTGTAAATTGCCCAGCTGTAATTTGTTTTCACAGCATTGTTGTTTACTAGTGAGCATCATGGTACCCCTGTTCATCTTCACATCATAGTTCACACCGCCAACATTTACTTCTTTACTTCTCCTTTCATTATTATTTCCCCTTTGTGTTTGACCCTTTGTAAACATCAAGGACGGAGAGATTGACAACCTCTATGTAATCGTTGGGAGCAAAGTTATTTGTGTTCTTGTGTATAGGTCCACGTCTTTTGTTAGCACCAGAGTAGCAAACACCTACTTGTTGTCTTCGGAATCCTACTGGAGACATCAACCTTAGGCTCTCACGTGTGAGGTAAATTACCGCTATTTGCATCATGACCTTCCACTTGGGGTAACCAACGAGGAGGTGCTATTTTCATCCATCAGTATCCCCCGGCGTGCTCGTCAGGTAGGTTGTTTTTGTCGGACAGGCGTGCTTGAACAACGTTGGATTTAGGATTGCCTTTTTGTGGGTTGCGCCAACCTTGGTTGTTGAAGCAATTGATGTTGTTGATGTCGCAGTTGTCTCCCTAGCGGCAGGCGACCGCTACTGCGGCCACCGCCGGAATGGCCACAACGGTCGTGGTGCTTCTTGTTGAGGGCACCGCGGAGGTGCTTTAGGTACCAACATTCCTTGGTGTTGTGGGAGTGGGTTTCGTGGAGGAGGCAGTAGGTTTTTCTGCCCTCTTCAGCTTATTCATCGTCGCACTTGCGATTCATGTCGGCATCGATCACCGCATGGCCCTTGCACTTGAAATCCTTGGCCTTGCCCTTGGTGGTGCCATCGTGAAGGTCGGGGTCGTCGTGCCTCAGGAGGCAGCGATCTTCTTCATCCTTGGAGCACTTGTCCGCCAGGTCGAACATCTCGACGGCGGAGCCGAGATCGTCGTAGATGGTCATCTTCTCGCGCATCCTGGTGTCTCTGATGCCCGCAGAGAAACATGAGATGATAGCATTGTAAAAAATTCATGGGATCTAGTTGTATACCTCGTTGAAACGTCGTATGAACTTGCGTACTAGTTCTTCAAGCCCCTGGCGAACTGCTCGTAGGTCGTTGATCATGAGTGGCTGGTCGTGCATGCCCTTGAAGTTTGCGATGAACGCCTTGGTTAGCTCGTCCCAGTTGGAGGTGGAGAGCATTGGGATTTTCATGAGCCGTCTGCGGGGGGTGGGGGGGGGGGTGGGGGGTATTGCAGTGCCATCGGAAACCAATTGGTCTTGGCCTTGTCAGAGCCGCTCGCTTCATGCACCACCATCATTTACAACTGGACGAACTCTGCAGGGTTGGCCTTGCCGTCGTAGTGGCGGGGAAGACCTGGCCTGAACTTTAAAGGTGTGTCGCGGTTATCAGAGAGATTTGTTTGGAAGGTAATTCCCCGAAACCTTAGTTCGAGCACTGGGGGCTAGATCCTCAATCTCGACCAGGACGATGGGGAAGTCCAGATTCACGCACGTGAGCCAAACAAGCATACAAAGAGGACATAAGGAGCTACCCAGGTTCGGGCCACCGTGGTGGTGTAACACCCTACTCCTGCTTGTCTGGGATTTCTCTCATGGAGATGTTCGTGGAGAGCTTACAAGCTTGGGGATCGGAAATGGCCGTCCCTTTCTACAGTGCCTTGGAGAGCACTTAACTACTCTGGCATGAGTCCTCCTCCTACTCATCTGGGTAAGGGATCCCACACGGGCCTCATTACCTAGGGGCAAAAGTGTCCCCTTATCCTATCTAAAGCCCTCTCTCTCTGACTAAGAGAGGAATAAATGGGTACTACACTTGGCGATGACTTCGTCTTCGTGAGCTGAGTCCTCACGTTGAGGGGTCGTGAGGCGTTGCTGAGGAAGGACCCCGCAATCCAAGTCTTGCGCGGGGTCGAGGCCTTCGCAAAGCCATCCGTTCTCCGGAGCCTGGTCCTTCAGGAAGGGAAGGTCTGTTGGGATACGGGGTAGAAAACAATAAATTTTCCTACCTATGATACCCGAACCCAAGATATATGCTATGGTGATGTAATGTAATGGAGGGAATCGGTGTTCAAACCTTTGAAGACCAAAAGAGGGAAACGTTCTACGAACGTGGTTGGCGTAGTGTCTGAACCTACGAACTCCCTGTCGTGTAGAAGACCACCGACGGTGGAGACTCCCGACGACCTCCGACGATGAAGTAGCACCACGGGTGTAGTGCCTCGAGGAGATTACACACGTACGATGCAACCGATGTTCCCTTCGGGCCCCGAACCAGGCGAGCAGAGGAAAGAAGACGGATTCGGATCCCGACTTCGGCAGAGCGGCGACGTGCTTTGGTGGAGAACTCCCAACCAAGTGCAAACTCCAAACAAGGGGAGTCCTCTTGAGGTAGGAGAAAGAGAGAGAAGAGCAAACTTAATGTTGTATGGAAAAAGGGGGGCTACCCCTCCTTGTATAGACCAAGGGGGTGCCATCCTCCTCCCCTCTCCCATGTGGGACTAAACTCCCAAGGGGAGGGGGGGGGGTGCGCAGGTCATAGGGGGGATGGCCCCACCCTTGTCTCATGGTCTAAGGGGGGAACCCCCTCCCTTCCCTAATGGGCCTCATGTGGCCCATTTTCCTTTTCCATTTTATTAATTAATTAAAATATATATTAATATTTATGTGACATTGCTACATGTTTGGCTATACTTTCATATCATTTTACAGATATTTGGACTAACCTACTAACTCAGTGCACCCAGTGCCAGTTCCTGTCTGCTGATGTCTTTAGTTGCAGTGATTTTTTGCCAATTTAAAATGCCAGAAAAAATCTGGGAAAATCAGAATAAAAATCAGCATGGAGGAATCTTCCGGAACCACCAAAGGAGACCCGGAGGGGGACCTGTCGTCAGAAAGTCATGGCAGATGTCCTCATGAGATAACTTGATTAAGGGGCCTTTGCTACGAGTGTACGAGGAAGAAGAACATCACAGAGAGAGAGAGACGCGATTTTATACAGCTTCAGGCCCTTGAAACATCATCCGGTAAAAACCCTACATGATGTTTGTAGCTAGGTGTTATTCCTTTTCTCACGGGGAGTCGCCGGCGTGTCGCCGACTCTCCTACAGAGCCTCTTGCGGTCTATTGATTCTATCTCTTTCTAAAACCTACTTTGGTCTCTCCAGAAAACCTACTTTGGTCTCTCCCAAACTTGGCCTCTATGGGCGCCTTACCCCTCATTATATAGGTGGAAGAGGGAGGCTTACATGTAGAGTCCTATTTTGATACAAAGTAGTCTCATCTTGTATTACAAGTCGGATATCAATCCGAGTCCTACTCTAAGTCTTGTAGCCTTCCAAGTTAAGCGGACACCTTCCAAGATCGGGACTTATTTCCTATAGCGGATCATGTTTTTACTGTAGCAAAACCGTCTCATGGATCCTGTAGAGAAGTCCATGTCGGTACTGTAGAAAAACCGACTCATGAGTCCTGTAGAAAAACCGACTCATGGTAGAGAAGTCCATGTCGATACTGTAAAAGGACGACTCAAGTCTACTCTTCAGGACATGTCTTCTGGCTGAGCCTTCCTTTCGGGTGCTGCCTTCTGGCCGGGTCTTAACTGTGAGTAACCCCCCTCCCCCTGACAGTAGCCCCCAAGTTTATCTTGGACGTAATCCTTGTGTGGGCTTCAGTTTTTATCTGCTTGTCCTTGGCAATGAGATCGTCGTAGAAGAGAGCGCCAGGTGCACGTCCATGGTAAACTTTTAATATAATGAATAGTTAGGATAAAGGCCAGGTCTAGAGGCCAAATTATTATGGCGGCTTGCTTCACTGATTCATGTCAACGAACCCGATATTATTCAGTTTTGGGCTCTTCCACCTTTGAGTCCAATGTTGCTTCTTGCTCTTCCGGGTCTTGTCAAAGGACTCGAAAAATTTATGGGCAATTTATATCCATATAACCTATAGCCCCCAAGCTCTTGAGTTTATCACCTCATGATGACTTGGAGTTTTGTATATTAAATAGCCATGCTGGTGTAGCCCCCAAGTGTCGGGTTGTTTTGCCTATTGCAACCTGGGACTTATAATTTCTTACTGGTTTTTTGAAGTTGGCATGTTTTATATGTCAAAGAATTTTTGTTGAAGCATACAAATATTTTCATGCTGATAAAAGCCGGTGAATGTGAGTTTGCTGAAGCCGGTAGATATGATATGCTGGGTTATGTTCCCAGCTTCAAAAATAGAGCGGTCCTTAAAGTGCTGGAATATGTTTCCTTTGGAAACCCGGAATTATGTGTGCCAACTGTTATGTCTTGACTAGCGAGCTCCCTTGATAAAGTCGATTTTAACTAGAATTCGACCGAACGCGCGACGTATACCAGTGCTTCCTTTGACAAGCCTAATTGTCACCGTGTCCTCAAAATGGGAGTGTGTGTATACTCACTTGTCATGGTATCATCTGGGTCACACATTTGCGCTGGTATATTAGATCAGAAAAAATCGTCATGTAGCCCCCACGAGTTGGTGTGAACGATTATACTTTATACCGAGTCGTAGTAAAGCCAGCATGTTTTCTAATTTTAAGACCAGGGTGTAACCCCCATGAGTCGGGATGATTAATTGTGTTTCATGCCGAATCATCAATATATGGCTTCCCACGAGTCGGCGTAGATAATGCCGAGTTCTAGTAACAACAGTGTATTGTTTCAAAATGGATGTATAGTCCCCATGATTTGGCATGATTTAAATTCATGTCGAATCATAATAGAAAAAATTGAGGTATAGCCCCAATGAGTTGGCATGATTAATTTACTCTCATGTCGAGTCATAGCAGCAAAAATCGAAGTGTAGCCCCCATGAGTCGGCATGATTAATTCACTCTCATGTCGAGTCAAGGTAGCAAAATCTAAGTATAGCCCCCATGAGTCGGCATAATTAATTTACTCTCATGTCGAGTCAAGGTAGCAAAATCAAAGTGTAGCCCCCCATGAGTCGGCATGATTAATTTACTCTCATGTTGAATCATAGCAGCAAAATTCGAGGTGTAGCCTCCATGAGCCGGCATGGTTAATTTACTCTCATGTCGAGTCATAGTAGAGCTAGACCATAACCCCCAAGTACCGACTTTTAGTTCTTCTTATGATGTTTAATAAAGTCAGTTTTTGATGGAAGGAAATATTAATACACTTGTATATGCTGAAAAAGTAAACAAAAAAGCTATGCTTATGAAATGAAAAAAATGTAAATAGCTCATATAGAAGTCAGCCGTACGCGTGACTGTCTCAGCATCCTTTACCAATACGAGCTCAACACAAAACTAACTCCTCGAATAGGAGGATTATGTCTGTCTCGTAGAAAAGAAATGCTGGCCAGTTAATTGCGCTTGAGTCGAAACTTCGATGTAAGCAAGAATCGCATGACTTATTTTAGTGTTCTCGACTGATAGAGTAAAACTCATCAAACCCCTTATAGGGTTTGCTAATTTTTACTCTATAATGGGTCACGTAGGTCATATAAGTAGGAGTTTGCATCAGCTTACAGGGAAAATAAGCCATGGTAGGCTAAATTCATGTATATGCCGAGTTCCCAGTTGAAGATTTGAAGTTAAAAGACCTTCAAACCCCAGGGTCTCTAAATATAGCAATATACACGCCAGGTTCCAGAGAAGAGATGATTAGTCCTTCCAGGTTCCAGGGAATTAAATGCAAGAATGTAATGCAATACATAATGATGTAAAATAAAGGTGCAATGCATGAATGATGTAAAATAAAGGTGCAATGCATTAATGATATAAAATAATGGTGCAATGCATAATGATAATGGTGCAATGCATAATGATAATGGTGCAATGCATAATGATGTAAAAAATCCACGATTCAGCAAGAGAAACCCAGATGAGGTATAGCCCCGAGTCTTGAGTCGACTCGAGGAGTCGGCTTGAGACTCTTTGTACCTGGCTTAATAAAGGAACAAACATCGAATATATCGTTTAAGGAAGCCGGATACCTATGATTAGACTATGCAACGTGGCAATAGTCTTCTTTGGCATCCTTAATACTCCAAATAGATGTAAGATAGCTCCCTAGTTTTATCTCAAAGGTGCAACATATGAAATCGACTGGAAGGAAAACATATGAAATATAAATGTTACTTTGTTGATTTGATGATGCAAAATAAACCCGGAGCACCATGAAAGTCGGCCGTGATAAGGTTGTAGTCGATCTTGTTTGGAGTCGACAATTGACGACCTGACTGATATATCAAAAGCCTGCGGTGGAAAACAACGCAGACGGGAGCATCAAGCATGGTGCTGGAAGCCAATGATGGTTCAATCTGATTTATGGTCCAATCGCATGTAGTTGCGTTATACTTGAGTCTGCTCCTGTGGGAGGCCGATGAACCGGAACGACGGTTGAGTCAACTCAAGGGAGAATTGGTCGCGTGGTCGCGCTGGTGGCCTGGAGTCGGCATCGGTTGGTTGTTAACACTTGGAATCGGGTGGAGTCAGAATTTTTCCAGTGAGCAGGAACTCAATGATAGAGCCAGAGTTTTCCTATGGACTCTTCATTTTTGGAGAGTCAGAACTTTTCCCTAGACTCTGCAATTTTGGAGAGTCAGAACTTTTCCCTGGATTCTGCACTTTTGGAGAGTCGGAGTTTTTCCGTGGACTCATCTATTTTTGTGAGTCGGGTTTTTTTGTGGACTCATCTATTTTGGTGAGTCAGAATTTTTCGTGGATTCATCTCTTTTGGTGAGTCAGAATTTTTTGGACTCTTCTCTTCGGTGAGTCAGAATTTTTCCGTGGACTCATCTCTTTCGGTGAGTCGGAATTTTTTTTGGACTCTTCTCTTCGGAGAGTCAGAATTCTTTTTTGGACTCTTCTCTTCGGAGAGTCAGAATTTTTCCGTGGACTCATCTCTTTTGGAGGGTCGGAATTTTTTTGGACTCTTCTCTTCGGAGAGTCAGAATTTTTTTTGTGGACTCTTCAACACAAACATTCTTCTTGTCTTGCAAGATGCGCGCGAGGGTCAATGTTGAAGACGAGTTTCGAGTCGACTCGAATTTTTTCTTGTTTTCTCCATGAGCTCGATGTAGATCTTGATGTAGATGTCGAAGAAACCGAGGTTGCAATCCAGCCGAGTCGGATTGAGTCCTGCCAGAGTTAGCGGATCGTCGATTTTTTGATGTATATTTGTTCTTGCTGATTCTTCTTCGTCTGGCCGATCATGAGTTTCTCGGTCCATGTGAGGACTTCCTCCTAGATGACAACACCCTTTTGCGTAGGCCCCACGGAGGGCGCCAACTGTCGTGGGAAAGTCACGGCAGATGTCCTCATGAGAGAACTTGATTACGGGGCCTTTGCTACGAGTGTACGAGGAAGAAGAACATCACACACACACACACAGACGCGATTTTATACAGCTTTAGGCCCCGCGAAACATCATCTGGTAAAAACCCTACATGTTGTTTGTTGCTAGGTCTTATTCCTTGCTCACAGGGAGTCGCCGGCGTGTTGCCGACTCTCCTACAGTTGTGTCTAGTTTCCCCGAGTTTAGATCACCTGGGACTAATCTTAATCTAGAGACTCTTGCGGTCTGTTGATTCTATCTCTGTCTAAAACCTACTTTGGTCTCTCCAGAAATCCTACTTTGGTCTCTCCCGAACTTGGCCTTTATAGGCGCCTTACCCCTCCTTATATAGGTGGAAGGGGGAGGCTTACATGTAGAGTCCTATTTTGATACAAACTAGTCCCATCTTGTATTACAAGTCGGATATCTATCCGAGTCCTACTATAAGTTTTGTAGCCTTCCAAGTTAAGTGGACACCTTCCAAGATCGGGAGTTCTTTCCTATAGCAGATACTATTTTTACTCTAGCAAAACTGACTCATGGATCCTGTAGAGAAGTCCATGTCGGTACTGTAGAAAAACCGACTCATGAGTCATGTAGAAAAACCGACTCATGGTAGAGAAGTCCATGTCGGTACTGTAAAAGGCTGACTCAGGTCTACTCTTCAGGGCAGGTCTTCTAGTTGAGCCTTCCTTTTGGGTGCTACCTTCTGTCCGGGTCATAACTGTGAGTAATCCGCCCGACAGGCACACCCCCCTCCCAGGCGGCCAGGTGGTGCGGCCCCACCCCTGGCCGCGCCACCAAGGCGCATGGGAGGTGGGCCCCACCTCTGGTGCCCCCCTTCGGACTATTTTTACCCCCCGCCGAGGAAACCCTCGAGGATAATCCCGCATCGTGAATTACCACTCTGTTCCGCCGCTGCGCTCCAAAGATCGGGAGCAACAGAAGACCCCTTCCCGGCACCCTGCCAGAGGGAGGATTGACCTCCCGGAGCCTCTCCACCACCATGGACGCCTCCCGGATGTGCCCTGAGTAGCCTCCCTTGGACCATGGGTCCGTGATCAGTAGCTATGTGATGTCTTCTCTCCACCTTTGTTCTTCAATGTTTAGACCTTGTGAGCTGCCCTACATGATCGAGGCACTTATGTAATTTTCCTGCTGTTGCTATGTTGTGTTTGCTAGGATCTGATGGATTATGAGATTATGTTCAGATCGTGATGAGTGATATATTTGGTTTACCTTTTATATTTTGTTCTTAGTGATTTTGCATGTTCTCCGTTGCTTTTTATTTCTTTGGCCAAGTAGTAGATAGTAACTCAAAGAGGGTTATGCATGATTGTGGGTTCATGCTCCTGAATGACTAGCTTGATTGACAAAAACATGAGTCTAGGGGATGTGCTATTTCCACCAGGGAGAAAACCACGGTGCTTGTAACAGTGGTTGCAAGGATTGTTTACCTTATGCATAGATTGTTAATGCAATTGTCTGTTGCTTTGAGTTTACACTTTGGGTGGGGCTCGCAACTTAATACGAGCGAGATGTTCTGGATAGATATCTCAAGATGATGATAAGTAGTAGATGGATTTTGGTCTACTTGTCTTGGCGTACTGCCCATACTTTTGAGCAATCTTAATTTCAAGTAGCATAATTAGCATTGCGGTGCGTTTATAATTTTGTCAACCGCCCAGTTGTAATTTGTTCACCCAGCTTAGCTATTTTATCGTCTTTTGGGAGATAGACATCACAAGGGAACCTCACGGTACCCCGAGCCATATTTCCACTATTGTTTACACCTCCACTTTATTTTATCTCTTGTACTTTATGTTGCATTTATCACTACTATCTACCCTTGCGTTTGACCCTTTGTAAACAACAAGGCCAGAGAGATTGATAACCTCTCTATACTCGTTGGGAGAAAAGGTATCTGGTGTTTTGTGCAGGTTAATGTCAACTCTCGCGCTATGAAGTAGTTTCTAGCGTAGTTGTCACCTACTTGTCGTTGTTGGAGTCCTACTGTATTGATAACCTTGGTACCTTCACCGAGGGAAATTTGCTGCTACGTTACATCTCAACCTTCCACTTGGGGTAACTAACGAGGGGAGAGAAGCCATCAAGCTAATTTCTGGCGCCGTTGCAAGGGACTCCACTCTTCAAGATAGGGGAGTTGCACACTATCTTTTACCTTTGGTTTTTAGTCTTGTTAGTTTACCTTTTAGTTTTTATTTTAGTGTCCTTTATCAAAAATCACAAAAGAATCTTGTCTTGTTCTTGCTTGGTGGTATTATTATGGGTACCACTGAAAACACTAAGTTGTGTGACTTCACTAGTCACAACAACAATGAATTTATCTGCACTCCTATTGCTACACCTGCCAATTCAGCATCCTCTTATGAAATTAAACCTGCTTTGTTGAACCTTGTTATGAAAGAACAATTCTCTGGTGTTGGAGATGATGTTGCTTTACACTTGAACAATTTTTTTGAACTTTGTGATATGCAAATGTATAAAGAAGTAGAAGGTGATATTGTTAAGCTTAAGCTTTTTTTCCTTTCTCCTTGAGAGGAGGAGCTAAATTTTGGTTCAATCCTTGCCTAGGAATAACATAGATGCTTGGGATAAGTGCAAGGATGCTTTTATTGGGAAGTACTACCCACCTGCTAAAATTATCCAATTGAGGAGTAATATTATGAATTTGAAACAATTGGATAATGAACACGTTGCCCAAGCTTGGGAACGCATGAAATCTCTTGTTAATAATTCCCCTACACATGGTTTGAGTACTTGGATAGTTTTCCAGACTTTTTATGCAGGCTTGAACTTTACCTCGCAGAACCTGTTAGATTCGACCGCGAGAGGAACCTTTATGTCAACAACACTTGGTGCTACCACAAAATTATTGGATGAGATGACGACCCACTATTCCCAATGGAACACCGAAAGAGCTCCAACAGGTAGGAAGGTAAACTCTGTCGAGGATATCTCCTCCCTAAATGAAAAAGTTGACATGATCATGAATTTAATTACTAACCAAGCTCATATTGATCCTCATGATGTTCCTTTGATTCTTTGGTTTCTCAAGAGAAAGTTGATGTTAATTTAATCTCCAGGAACAATTTCAATAATAATGCTTATAGGAGTAATTTTGGTAGAAATCATAGACCGTTCCCATCCAACAACTATGGGAACAACAACCCTTATCCTAGCACCAAAAACTCCACTTATGAATTATAGAGAATGCTTAAGGACTTTATTACTTCTCAAAAAGCCTTCAACAAGAGTGTAGAAGAGAAATTAGAAAAACTAGATAGCCTCTCTCCGAAGGTTGACAACATAGATCATGAGGTAGAATTGCTTAAGATTACAACTTCTCCCCTAGAGGAGAGGAAAACTACACCCATGAATGCTATCCAAGTCCAAATTAATGAGAATATTAGAATGCTAGCCAAACTTAAGGATAGATGGGCTAGAGAAAAAGAAGAGAAAGATAGAATTAAGAGTCTTCCTACACACACTATTGTTTCCACTATACAAGTTGTTGAGGATCTCAAAACTTTTAGCACCCAACACATCCCTACTCCCACTGGACCTATTAATGGTGATGCTAAAAACTCAACCGTAGAACAAGAATTTCCGATCACTCTAGAGACTACCAAATCCATGAGCTTAGATGACATCACCACCACTTTAATTAATGGTAGAGATCTTGATTTTGATAATTGTAGTCTTCCTGAAGTTATCACTTTTTTGCAAAGAATGGCTCAAGACCCCCGCACTAGCACACTTAACATTGTTTGTACCGAGCATATTACCAATGCTCTTATCAAAGCTAGGGAGGAAAAGCTCAAACTTGAGACTTCCATCCCTAGTAAGCTAGAAGATGGTTGGGATCCCATAGTGAAAACTAAACTAAATAACTTCTCTAGCTATGCTTTATGTGATGTTGGAGCTAGTGCTTCCGTTATGACCAAAAGAATGTATGATATGATCAATTTGAAACCTTTTGATACTTGTTCTTTTGGAGTTCGCCTTGTTGGTTCCATGAAGAAAACTTTAGGAAGGATTGATGATGTCTTTATTATTGTCAATGATAATTATGTTCCCGTTGATTTTCTTGTCTTGGACATTGAGTGGATCCCTCATGTCCAATTATTTTGGGACGTCCTGTTCTTCGCACTGTTGGTGCTATCATTGACATGAAAGAGTGTACAATTAGATTTCAGTTCCCCCTCAAAAAGGGAATTGAACACTTCCCTCAAAATAAAATCAACTTACCTTATGAGTCCATTACACGGGCAAGCTATTCTTTTGATATTGACAAAACTTGATTTTCTTGTATCATGCCTAGCTAAAAGGAATAAAAGAAAGCGCTTGTTGGGAGGCAACCCAAGATGTTTTTATTTTCAGTTTTAGTGGTCTTGATGTTTGTTACTACTGTAGCAACATCATTGTATCCTTATTTTCAAGCTTTGTGCCAAGTTTTAGCCTCCGATTGCAAGAAAGTTCAAAAGTTATGACGTGCTGTCTAGAAACAGATTTTGTCCCCTCGACGGAAAACTTCGGCTAAAATCACCAGATAATATTTTTTATCTAAATTGTTTTGACAGCGTGCTCTATACAATTGTCTTTCGTGCGTATGTTTTGAATTTTTTGATTTGATTTGCAGAAGTACCCCGAAAAAATTATCTACTACCTATTGGTCTGTTTTTCACAGATTCTGCCACATTTTGCCTTTTCTTCGTTTTGCGAACCTTAAGCTTGCTTTTTCTTTGCAAAAACTTTTTGGAAATATTGAAAAAAGTAGCTCTTCAAGAATATCTTTATTTCCAGTAGGGAAAAATTATTTTATCATGGGTACTAACCACCCTAATCAGCTTATGACGAGTTTCGTATGAAGGAAGTTTTCAAGTATGCGAAAGAAGATGATGAAAGAAAATTCGGGAGTGTCAAGCGCTCAAGATTGGGGATGCCCCCATGCACCCCCAAGAAATATCCAAGGAGACTCAAGCATCTAAGCTTGGGGATGCCCCTGTGCATCCCCTTCTCCATCAACAATCATCAGTTCGTCCTTCTCCATGTTATATTTTTATTGCTTCATATGTTATGTGCTAGACTTGGAGCGTCTCGCTCTTTAATTTTTAGTTTTTTTAGTTTTGCTTGCTGTTCATAACAAGTTGGATCCTAGCCTTCATTGTTTGGGAGAGAAACATGTTTCACTCCACCGTAGAACACAACATAGGCTTGCATTCTTATCTTACTTTTTGTGTGTGTTCTATATCTTTTCATAGCTACTGTCATGCTTAGCTCTTAGTTTTCATGCTTATTTTTTTAAGAGCTTTTGTTTAGGTTCTTCTAGGAACTCTCTTTGCCTTCATGTTTATCATGTTTAGAGAGTTGGCTTGTTGCACTAAGTTGTGTGTCTTGCATGAGTAGGTAATTAAGGTTTCTATTACAAGTGTAGTAGTAACATGCAATAGTTTTGCGGTATTGATTAGAGTAATGTTTGGACATCAAGGTGCCAAGATGTAACACCCCGGGTGTCACGCTACAGTGATCACCTTGTTAAATGCCTTGTCATCATGATCACACTCAAAAAAAATTGCATTAGGAAATAATTCCACTCCTGGTCCTTTTCAAAAGGCAGGTCGAGATAAAACCTTTGCAAATAATTAGACAAATTATTCTTTGCATTTTGAAAGATCCCAAGTCAATAATAAATAGTGAAATCCATAATGGTTGAATATTAAATTTCCCCTAGGAAATAAATAAAAGTGGAAAATAAACTTAAGCCAAAAATTGTGAAACCAATTTTATTAAATAGGAAATTATCATTAGGTCATGATAAAATATCTATAGGAATTTATTACTATGTTTAAATAATTTAATCAAATGAAAGCAGTAGAAAATAGCTCCGTTTAATAAATGGTGAATTAAATAAAATCCCAATGAATTTTGTTAGACTCCAAACTTTGTATGGCAGCATCTAATATTACAATAATAATCATGGGGCTATCACCATATTTTTGCAAAACTCATATGCCATGGAAATAAATGCCAACATAAATATTAAATCTAATATTAAAAAAAATGGGGGGAGATCTCTATCTGGCGCCCCGTGCAACTGCTTCGCCTGGCCCAGCCCACCCCCAGCCCCCGCTCTCCTCCCCAACCACTCCCCTGTTCCACCCCCTCTACACAGTCGCCATGGCAGGGCGCCATGGCCCCCTTCTACCTGCTCCCCTCCTCACCTCCCCCCCATGAAGATAAGGCCGACCCCCCCTGTCGGTCGCCCCCTTGCTCAGCCCCCCCTTCTACCTGCTCCCCTCCCACTGCCCCCTTCTCTTCCCCTCCACCCCGCCCCTGCGCGTTGCGCCCCGCGCGGATGCCGTGGCCGCCGCCGCGCTCGGCGACGACGTGCTCACCGACGCACAGGCCGTCACCTCCCTCTACGCCGCGACGCCCCTACCCCAACCAGTGGACGCCCCACCCCCTCTTCGTCCCTCCACTGCATCGCCGACGCCCCCTCTTCTTCAACCTCGGGCCGCCGCGGCCATTGTCGCCCTGCTGCTGCTCTGGCAAGCCCATGCCTCCTCAAGCCCGTCCCCGAGCACCGCTGTGAGCCCTTGTCCGCTTACCCCCTTCCCCGTGTCGTTCCCGTGCACTAGTCGCTGTAGCCCTCCCCATTCAATGTCGTTGGCCGCCGCGCCCCGAGCCCCGACCTCTGCTACCCACCATGGCCACGCTCGCCCCGTGCCCTGCTCCTCCATGCTCCTCCCAGCGTGTGCCCGCTCCGCCGGGCATGGCCACGCCCCCCACCCCTCGCCGCGCCCCCCCCCCCCGGCCGGGATGGCCTCGCCGGCGAGCCACAGCCTACCGTCAGCGTGCGTACGGTTAGGCAATGAACTAACCCCCCTCTAACACTCCCTGACGAGTGGGCCCCCATCCCCTAATCAAATGCTAATTAAAATTAGTGGTAGGTTAATTCCCCTGTGAGGCTGACTTGTGGACCCCCATATGTTAATTAAGTTGTTTGGTTAAAATAAACTCTGTTTAGTTCTTGTGTCTATGACTAGTGGGCCCCCACCTCTAATTGAGTTTAGTTAAAATGCTAATAAATTTGAGACCATGACATGTGGGACCCCATCACTGTTTAAATAACTAAAAGAAATTATTTAGCCACTGTGTATGACATGTGTACCCCACCTGTCAGATGACCAGTCAGCGTTACTGTTCTGGATAATGTTCTATTTTAGTAATAAAAGAAATCCAGAAAATGATTTAAATGATTTAAAACTTTGAAATTCAATATCTTTTAAACCGTAACTCCGATGAAAATAATTTATATATCAAAGTTGATCAGAAAAATACGTAGAATAATAATATGTGATTCGTATGTC
The DNA here is from genome assembly GCA_950022295.1 of Bromus sterilis. Taxonomy (NCBI): domain Eukaryota; kingdom Viridiplantae; phylum Streptophyta; class Magnoliopsida; order Poales; family Poaceae; genus Bromus; species Bromus sterilis. The sequence continues at coordinate 267,489,544 of OX465597.1, read as the reverse complement.
TACCACACCCCCCTAACACAACGAACATCGACATCCCCCCTCCTCGGGTCGTCTGCCGATAATTTCCGGTACTGATAAAAGTTGTCCAGAAGAAAAACTTTTGTATACGAAAGTTACTCAGAAGGGATCAACGATTATGGGTATGCTACCCGTACACCCACCACACCCCTCTAACGTACCGCACACGAGACATCCCCCCTCCGGTTGCACTGTTTGGTAATCACCCGGAGCCGGTAAAACTTTCCGGATGAATTTATTTTGAACACGAAAGTTGCTCAGAATGGATCAATCAACACGGATACACTATCCACATGTCTGTCAGATGTCTCTAAGACTGCAGACATGGAACCTTCCCCTCCGGATCATCTGTCCGGTAATCGACCGATACCGATGAGTCATCCCCGGATAAATCCCCGCTCCGACTAAAATACTTAACACTGCGTTAGAGCCCCGTTGCTTTATATCTGCTATGTCATACAATTGTATTGCTATTATTGCTGTGTATTTATTGTTTCTCCCCCCTTATTCATCGATAGACCTCGACACTGCCGACGATGACACCGTTGCCAAGTACGACTACTTCGTCGACAACCGTACCCCTCCCGTCGAGCTTCCAGGCAAGCAGAGCCATTCTGTTCCCCAGATATCGCCTATCTTTTCGTACATTTCTTGCACTAGGCATTGTTACTGCTGCTGCTACGTTACAATCCTATTCAATTGCATAGCCTATTTTTTTCGCCCTTGATGTACCTTCCTTTATCCTATGGTGCCTATAATGATATATATAATATTCAGCAGTAAACCCTGCGCATTGTTAGCTAGGTTTAGAATAGCGGGTCGTGGTCACTCTGGTGAGTGAACGCGGATTACAAAATATTATAACTGCAATAGGTACGGATCAATGCAGACGCCCTAGGGAACCTACAACGGCGAGACTCTGCCGAGTCGCTTCGAGTTTGACTTACGAGTGGACGGACTCGTATTTCACTCTCGTCGGCTCAGTAGCTAGCATCACTGGGATGATACGAGGGTATTCCTCTTTAGTTCATTCCGCTGGTGTCTCGGCACCACCGGGGTGATACGAGAATATTCCTCTTTAGTTCATTCCGCTGATGTCTCTGTCGAACCTCTTCAAGTGTACCATCGAGGGTGATTCCTCCTGGTTTCACTTGATGGTAGGCACTCGAATCAACTGGTGTCCTTAAAGGTAAGGAGTCGGGTGACCCCACGGTGCCCGCGCAGGGTATCTTAGCGGAACGACATGTCAGGTGTATTCCACCGGTGTACGGCGGGCCTGGTACTGTTCGTGGCCGACAAATATCCTGTTGTACGAAAGTCGAGCTCTTCGGAGCAAACGCGAGACAAGGTAAGGAGACGGTTCACCTTGTTGGTAACCGCACGAGTTGGTGTTACGTCAGGGCAGGCACCGATGTTACTGGTGGTCTTGACTGCTGTCGTTGTCCGCGACTCATTTCAATAAGGGACAACGATAACGGTTGTCTCGACAGAAAATTAATAAAATGCTTAATGGGTTCGGCGGATGACTTGAGTAGCCTTTTTGGCTTGTACGCACTACCTATACGTGGGATTACGGTGTGGGCCCTCCGCGTTGTGGTCTCGTTCGAAATCTCTGAAAGACGTCCAGTTCAGCATTGTGGCGCGGTCGGATCCTCATCCATGATAGAGTTGCGTGGTATCCACCGTCCTCACAACGATCCGGAGAGCGAGGGGTGATAAGCCCATGACCCCCTTGCACTTAGGGCTGTAGACCGGCGGGGACCTCTCTGATGAGCCGTAGGATGGGCCTCGGCATGTCGGATAGCCTCGGTGGGGTGTTCCCTAGCAAGGTGTACGCCACCCCGGAGATCCGAGCGTGTAGTATGACACCAGTGCACCCCTGCAGGGAAGATTAATCTATTCGAATAGCCGTGTCCACGGTAACAGGACGCTTTATGCTGAAGCCAGACTCTACCACTACAAACTACTACTATTAAACTGTTGGTTCCGGTTTCTCTTCCTCGCAAGGAAGTCGAGGAGGGGATCTCGGAGGCATTGATATCATTAATAATTACAACTTATTATTATACAATGCTGCAGCAACTTCTGCTGCATTGTTACTTTATGCTATATATAAACTGTTGGCTATTCTCTCCTCATGCTGCAAGACTCGTCGGAAGATGCTAGTCTTCGATAGGCCTAGCTTCTTATCCTTGATCTGACTTTCTATCTTGCAGTCCACTATATACAGCCTCCCTTTCCATTTGATACAAATGCATAAATGCTTAGTAGCGGACGTAAGACTCGCGGGTATGCTAGATACTCACCTGCTTTATTTTCTCCTTTTATTGTTTTGCCTGATCGGCCTCTGCAGTCGACGTTGGAGTCCAGGAGCAGGAGATCCCCGATGCCGACCACCGCAACATGAAGATCCCCGATGCCTTCTATGACGTCGAGTTCCCCCTTTGACCAAGAGTAGTTTGGAGGTTCCCAGGCAGGAGGCCTTGCCTTTTCGATCGAGTGTTGATTTTTGTGCTAGCCTTCTTAAGGCAACCTTGTAACCTTGTGTCTGTACTCAGATACTATTGCTTCCGCTAACTTTGTGCTCTCGAGCTGTTGTATTCGAGCCCTCGTGGCCCCTGGCTTGTATTAAACAGCTTGTATTATCTTTATTTGTAGAGTTGTGTTGTGATATCTCACGTGAGTCCCTGATCTCGATCGTGTACCTTGCGTGTATGATTACTGTACACGGTCCGATTTTGGGGGCGTCACACAAGATCTTGAGCCTATTAGTGATAGGTGTTGTATGTTGGGCAATCCGTTCTTATTTAAAAAAAACAACAAAAAATAGTTGAGAACTCTAGCTACTAGATGGATTGCTAACCTCTGGAAGGGTTGGAATATAAAGAGTACCCTCACGTACCATGGGTCGAGGATGCGCAAGGATAACCAAATCCCCAACCATTCCTCCTCGGGGTACTCGTCTCTTTGTGAATCTCTCGATTAGATAGATAGTTACCGATAATAAGTGCATGAGTTCTTCGGACTAATGCGAGTATCCGATTGTTCGCACTTCCACCTTCCCATATTTTGCTAGCCTGTTCGGTACCATGCAGACCTGGCGGTAACCGATGGTCATGTGTGTGTAGTTTACACCCTTGCAAGGTTAACAAAACTATTCGAATAGCCGCGTCCGCGGTTAAGGACTACTTGGAACCTGTACCTGATTATTAGACAACTTGAATGGATACTTATAAAACTCGCAAGATAAGCGTGAGTGCTATGGTGTGCCTCCTCGTGGGGAAGTCGAGGAAGTAACCATAGTGGTGTATTGGTTGGAGATGTAGTGGACTCGTGTACGCTTCTTATCTCAAGTCTGGTACTCGTAGTTCAGGATTAGCCAAGTCAAAGCTGGCACTTCTGCATGATGAAACCCCACCTCCCTTTACCTTGATACTTGAGCATGAGTAGTATAGATCTGATGTAAGTCTTGCTGAGTACGACTTTGTACTCACGTTTGCTTATTCTATGTTTTAGATAATAACGGGACCCCGATGGAGTCACCTTCGTGAAGCTCGACGTTAGCTAAGTTAGCATAGTCCCAGACAGCAGTCTGGTCCCTCGTGGAAGGGCATGTTTGTTTACAAGGCTTCTCTAAGACATTTGTTAAACTTGTCTGTACTCAGACCTAATTTGCTTCCGTTGTATGATGTAATGTTCATCACAGACATGTGATCTTTGTATGCTCTATGTGTATATCAATAAAGAATACTTTGTAGAGTTATGTGATGATACCTGCTGTTCATACTAGGCATGTGTGCTGCGTGTATGTTTATAACATGCATGTCTTAGTATGGGTTTTCGAGGCCTTAGTTGTGATCTGGCTGGCGGTCTTTTATACACCAAGTGGCCCTTAGATGTGCGCAGCTTGGGGCATCGCGATGCGATTGCTCGTGACTCTGTCACGTGCACACTTTGTTGTATGATCGAGCCCGCCCTAGACCCCGACTAAGTGATCGGGCTGGAGTAAGTCTATGTAAGAGTTAGGATCCAATCGATAACATGGTTGAGGCGACTTGTCTATGAGTATGGGATTCACCACCCATAAGCATTTAGACTTGTGAGCGGACGATGAGGACCCATCTCAGTTGATCATCCGGCCTGAATGGGATGCCCCTCACGTTCGATGCTTACCGAGAACGTTCTGTGCTTGGCCTTGTCTGCTTAGACAAGTGGGTACGGTTCTCGGTTCTCCATGTGATTGTATCGTGACTGGAATTACATACGTTAACCCCGGGTCCCGACAGACTTGGTATCAGAGCAGGACTGTCTGTAGGATTAGCAACCCTTGGTCGAAGTCGAGTCTAGCATTCTATAGTTATATAGTTACTTGGGTATATAAGGGAACAACGTAAGGCTTCTTTTTCTCCTTACCCTCATCGATCTGAGTTCTGAGTCACCCTTATCTTTTCTACGGGATGATAGGACTAGGCTCATCTATGTCTTACTAGAACATCTCGTTGTTTGCCTCCTTGTAGCCGTAGGACAGTTGTGGTCGTCCAGACTCATCGTTCTGTTGAGTTCCTTGAAGAAGTTCTGTCCAATTTCTTCGAGGTTGTTTCATTTTCCATCCCGGTATAGCCGTTATGCTGCCGGATTTGTTCCAAGTTTCTATGAATCATTGCCTTCGCATTATAATCTTTCCGCCTTCATCATGTCTTGTTATCCTTGAATCCATCATTCAACCTGTTCTGATTGTTGATTTTTATCACACAGGATGTCAGGTGGAACTCGTAGTGCTGTTCGTCGGAATCGAGACCGTGTTCGGAATCTAAATGATGATGAACCTCTACCATCGCCTTCTGCGGCGGAAATTATGATGGAAGCTGAGAAGAATCAACGTGATCAAACACGTCTTCTGGAGCTCATAGAGCAGAATACCTCACGTCATTGCAATGTGGTTGTGAGCATCCAGGACTTCATCCTCCTCAAGCCACCGGTATCCCGATGTTCTTCTGAGCCCCTTGAAGCTGATGATTGGCTCCGTTCCATCGAGCGTAAGCTTGATACTGCACATGTTGCTCCCGATGATCGAGTTATTTTTGCGGTATACTTCTTGGAAGGTGCTGCTCTTCAATGGTGGGAGAACTATGTTGCTATGCAGCCAGATGGTCACCTAGTGACTTGGCAGGAGTTCTGTGTTGCCTTTCGAGGGTACCACATTCTGGATGAGTTGATGGAGCGCAAGAAGGAAGAGTTCTGCAATCTCACTCAAGGAAAGATGTCCATTCATGAGTATGTGAGAGAGTTCAACCGTCTTGACCGGTATGCCCAAGATGAGATAACCACCGATGCCAGAAAGCAGGCAAGGTTCCGTAAGGGACTTAGCCCCATCCTTCGTCATGATCTCAACCTCATCGAATTTGCCACCTTTGAGGATTTAGTCAACAGATCCTTCAGAGCTGAGCATGGCAATGAAATTTTTGAGGAGTCCCGTAAGCATGCTCTTGAGCTTGCTCCTTCTTCAAGTTCAGCCCCTCAGAAATGCCGAATTTGGATTCCAATCAGATCCATACCTGAAAACCTTCTTCAGAGGCCACCACCAAATATATGCCATCCACCCCAACACATTATTCCACCCCGGAATGATGGTGTGCAGCTAAGCAATCCCACTCCCAACAATTCAGACAGGGTATGCTCTAAGTGTGGTCTTCTAGGCCATTACTATCGTCAATGCCCTCAGGTCTTGATGGCACCACGTCATTCTCGACCCAAACCTCCAAAGAAATCATCCACCAACGCCTTTCCAGCAAAGCCTTCATCCACTAGTAGTGGTTGTGTGAACCAAATCTCAGTTGAGGAAACCACTGCTGCTTCTGATGTCATTCTTGGCACACTCCCAGTCAATCATGTCCCCGCCTCCGTTCTTTTCGATCCAGGAGCTTCTCATTCGTTCATGTCGAAGAGTTATGCACTTCGTCATGAGTTCCCCTTTGAAGAAATGTTTTCTCCAATGATCATTCAAACTCCTGGTTCAAAGTGGCAAACTAATAGAGTAAGCCATGAAAATCAAATTGCAATTGAGGGTTTAGTATTCCTTGCTTCTCTTATAGCCCTCAAGTCTTCAGACATTGATGTCATCCTAGGAATGGATTGGTTATCAAGGCAAAATGCTTTCCTTGATTGTAAAGCCAAGTCAGTTAAACTCACCCATCCTTCAGGCCAGACCATTGACTACACTTCACCCAGCTCTAGAATCCAGATGCATACTTTGAATGTGCTTCCACTTCCAGACCTTGAAGATGTTCCGGTGGTTCGTGACTTCCCGGATGTCTTTCCTGAAGAGCTGCCGGGAATGCCACCCGACAGGTGTGTAGAATTCATAGTGGATCTTATACCAGGCACAACCCCAATTTCCAGACGCCCATATAGAATGGCCCCACATGAGTTAGCTGAGCTAAAAACCAAACTTGATGCTTCGTTGGTAAAAGGCTTCATCCGCCCTAGCTCATCACCATGGGGTTGCCCCATTCTGTTCGTAACGAAGAAAGATGGAATAGAAAGGATGTGCGTAGACTATCGCCCGCTAAATCTAGCGACGATAAAGAACAAGTACCCACTGCCCAGGATCAATGATCTTTATGATCAACTTGCAGGATCCTCTGTCTTCTCCAAGATGGATTTGAGATTAGGCTATCATCAAATAAAAATCCGAAATGAGGACATTCCCAAAACGGATTTCACTACTCGTTATGGCCTTTACGAGTATACCGTCATGTCCTTCGGTTTAACCAATGCCCCCGCCACATTTTCACGCTTGATGAATTCGATCTTCATGGAGTACCTAGATAAAGTTGTTGTGGTTTATCTCGATGATATTCTCATCTACTCGAAGAACGAAGAAGATCATGCCCAACACCTAAGGCTGGTATTGATGAAACTTAGAGAGCACCGCCTTTATGCCAAGTTCTCCAAGTGTGAATTTTGGCTACCAGAAGTGACCTACTTAGGCCACGTGATTTTTGCGAAAGGTGTTGCAGTCAATCCCGAGAGGGTTCAGGCCGTCCTTGACTGGACTCCACCTGAACCGGTTAAGCAAGTTAGGAGTTTTCTTAGCTTAGCAAGCTATTCCCGCCGCTTTGTCGAGAACTTTTCTAAAGTTGCAAAGCCTCTTACTGAACTCCTCAAGAAAGATAAGAAATTCCAATGGACTTCCAAGTGCGAGGAAAGCTTTCAAGAGCTAAAAAGAAGATTGACTTCTGCACCCGTACTTGCACCTCCAGACACCAAAAGGGATTTCGAGATCTATTGTGATGCATCACGGCAAGGGTTAGGATGCATACTTATGCAAGATCGACATGTGGTAGCTTATGCTTCACGCCAATTGCGGCCACATGAAGAGAATTATCCTACCCATGATCTTGAAATCGTTGCCGTAGTTCATGCCCTGAAGACTTGGCGACATTACCTCCTTGGTAATCGTTGTGAGATTTATTCCGACCACCAAAGCCTCAAATACATATTCACCCAGCCAGATCTTAATCTCAGGCAAAGACGCTGGATAGAGTTGATAAAAGATTATGACTTAGGAATTTCTTACACCCCAGGCAAGGCCAATGTCATGGCTGATGCACTAAGTCGTAAGTTGTATTGTAACAACCTCATGTTACAACAGTATCAACCACTTCTTCATGAGGAATTTTGCAAACTCAATCTTGAGATAGTTCCTCATGGATCTCTTTTCAACTTGGTGGCGAAACCAACCCTTGAGGATCAAATCAGAGTTGCCCAAAGGCGTGCACGAGGTGTTCGCCGGATCAAGGAGAACATTACTAGCGGAGTTGCTAAATGTTTCTCCACAGATAGTAAAGGAACGGTATTCTTTGAAAATCGTTTGGTAGTACCTAAGAATAGGGATCTAAGGCAACTCATCCTCAAAGAAGCCCATGACACCCCCCTCTCGATTCATCCCGGTAGCACAAAAATGTACCGAGATCTACGCCAGAGATTTTGGTGGACCAGGATGAAGAGAGACATTGCTCGATTTGTTGCTGAATGTGATGTTTGTCGTCGCATTAAGGCAGAACACCAAAGACCTGCTGGCACACTTCAACCTTTGCCTATTCCAGAGTGGAAATGGGACAAAGTCGGTATGGACTTCATCACCGGCTTTCCAAAAACCCAGAAAGGAAACGATGCCATCTTCGTGGTCATTGATAGACTTTCCAAAGTTGCTCACTTCCTTCCAGTTCGCGAGTCCATAACTGCAAGCCAGTTAGCGGACTTGTATATCTCTAGAATTGTGTCTCTTCACGGTGTTCCTTTGGTGATCAATTCTGATCGTGGTAGCCTTTTCACCTCTAGATTCTGGGGAAGCTTTCAGAATGCTATGGGAACTCATCTATCCTTTAGTACAGCTTTCCATCCTCAGTCTAGCGGTCAAGTTGAAAGGGTTAATCAAATCTTGGAAGACATGCTCAAAGCTTGTGTTATCTCTTTCGGAAAGAATTGGGAGAAGTCTCTTCCATTCGCCGAATTTGCTTATAACAATAGCTATCAATCTAGTCTGAACATGGCTCCTTTTGAACTCCTATACGGACGACGATGTCGAACACCCCTTAACTGGTCAGAAACCGGTGAAAGACAACTCTTTGGACCGGATTTGATCAAGGAAGCAGAAGAGCAAGTTCGCATTGTTCGTGATCGTTTGAAAGCCGCTCAATCTCGTCAGAAAAGCTACTATGATCGTCATCATAGAAAGGAGAGCTACAATCCGGATGAGAAGGCTTACCTTCGGGTTACTCCTCTGAAGGGAACCCAACGATTCGGTATCAAAGGCAAGTTGGCCCCATGTTACATCGGACCTTTCCGCAGTCTAGCTAAACGTGGAGAAGTTGCCTACCTACTTGAACTACCCCCTCACCTTTCCCGAGTACATGATGTATTCCATGTGTCACAACTCAGGCGTTGCTTCAAGGACCCCATCCGCGAAGTCGACCATGAAACGCTTGATCTCCAAGATGACCTTTCTTATCGAGAGTACCCTGTTCGTATTCTTGATTCAGCAGAGCGTGTCACTCATCGTCAGAAGATCAAGTTCCTCAAAGTGCAATGGTCACATCACTCCGAGAAAGAAGCAACATGGGAGAGAGAAGACCGCCTCCGTGCCGAGTACCCCACCTTCCTCCCGACGACTTCTAAATCTCGGTACGAGATTCTTTTGAGTGGGGGCGAGTTTTCAGAACCCCAACTAGGGTAAGTGCTAGGGTTTGAGTGCCCCTTTGCATCATGCAAAATTTTCAAAAGAAATTCAAAAATGGGGAAGCAGAAAGCCCTGAGAAATTATTTGAAATGGCCAGAAAAATATTTTTCCAAAAATCATTTGAATGTTTGAAAAATTCCTATAAATGATGCTGATCATTTTAAAAGTGGTTTGGGATCAATCCCATGCACATGGATTTTTCTAATATTCAAACAGTGGCTTTGGAAATTAAAATAACCCTATTTGAATTGAAATTCGAAATATATTGAATTTCAAAAATGCCCAAATTCCATATGTGACTAGCTACTGGTCACCTAGTATTTATAAAAGTAATTGGGCATTTTTATAAAATGCTTTGGTATTTTTACCAGGGCAAAACAAAAGGGCAGAAAAATAAAACAGAGAAGAATTAGAAAAGGAGAACTCCTGGCTTTCGGCCCAACTCCACTGGCCTGGCCCAGCCCAGCCCGGGGCGCTTGTCGTCTACCTCCTCGCCGAGCCAAGCAGCTCGGTGGAGGCAGAGCGCGGGCACGGCGCCACCTCGCCGCCCTGGAGCCGTCTAGGCCTTCCCCTTCCCCCTGAACCCGCCACGGAGACGCCTTGGTCACCTCCAATCTTCTTCCCCTCTCTCTGGACCTCCTCCCCCTCTCCTCTTCGCGAATCCAGAGTCGCCCCGAAGCCAGCCGGAGCACGCCGTCGTGCCAGTCGCGGCCACTGGCCTCCATGTTGCTCGCCGCGATGTCCAGACGAACCAGCGCTGCCGTCTCCACCGGACCCCCCAACTAATCGAGCCCGAGGACGCCCGGAACCCACGCCAGCTTCTTCGAGACCCCGCCGGAGCCGGAGAAGACCGCCGTCAAATCGCGTCGTCTCCGCGCGCCCCAGCCTTCGCCGTTGCCTCCGTGAGCTCCAGGGTGAGCCTCTGCGTCGATTCTCCCTCCTCCTACTCCTTCCCGTGCACCAAGTCGCCGTCGCCGTTCTCCATAGCTCCGGCCGCCGCGCCTTTTGAAGCCGCCGTCAACCCCGAGCCCCTGGAGACCCCCTGGTGGCTTAGCTCGATGCGGGCGAGCACGGTGCACCTCCCCGTGGTTCCCCCGTGCCCTCCCGTGGCCAAAACACCACTCCGGCGAGCCCTCCGCCGCGTATGCAGGTCACCGGCCGCTAACCGCCGGCGGGCCGATTTAATTAGTGCCTAATGACCCCCTCTAGCCCAATGACAGGTGGGCCCTGTCCCTAATTAAGCTCCTGTTTAATTAAATCAACCCGGGGGATTAACCACTGAGGCTGACAGGGTGGACCCACTGGTCAGCCCCCCCTGACGTCACCCCCACGCCATGCTGACGCATTAAATCGAATTCCAGAAAAATAGAAATGATTTAAAATATTCCAGAATATCATTTAAACTTGGGAAATTCATAACTAATTCATATGAACTCCAAATATAGCAAATAATATGTCTAAAAATATCAGAAAAATCCAAGGATTATGAATATGGGCTCTGTTTTCATGTTTGACCAATTAAAATTGGGTGAACAGTGCAAAACATCCATATGGCTTTAATTCAAATTCAAATTTGAAGCATATTTGCAAGTGACTTTGCATTTGACTTCTTTTAAATGGAATTGTAACCACTTTGTGACCAAGAACATCACCATTTCAATATTGATCATGTGTTTGATGCATTGCAAATAAATTTATACCATTGTTTGATTGTTTGCTCGATAGACGTGCAACCGGAACCGGAGGCCACCCCCTTCGTTGAAGACACCGTTGTCGAACCTCGTCAGCAAGGCAAGCAAACCCCATTGATCATGTCTATAAAATCCCAATTCCCTCTCAGTCTCGCTTATATATGTTTAGGAGATCACTTTGTATCGATTCTACCGCATAGTTGAACCCATATCCGATGCATGGCCTATCATCTTGTCACAGTATTAAGCAAACCACAATCCTAGCTGACATAGGAGTTGTATGATATCATGAAACCCCTGCAACTGTTACAGCTTATTGCATGCTTAGTGTTACATGAGGTTGCTTTTGATGTGAGTCGGGATGATGGTGAACATGGTGTTGATGAAAGTGAAACTGTGTCGGTGAATCCACCCTAATACAAGGTGAACGATGAGAGGCTGTGTAGGAGTACACAGTGGGTTGTCTCGTTGAACACTGCCTTAGGCATCGAGTTCTTGTATGGTAATCCAAGACAAAGAGTACAACCACACATTGGGCTCACTGACCCCTCTCGGCCTAGTACCTTGATCCGTGTCGACGTCCAGGAGTCACATTAGTTCGGGCTTTCCATTTGGCATCTGCATAGAAAAAGAATGATGGAATGGTTGCATCATATAGATATGTGGGTGCACCTTTGAGGCAGGAAAACCATCTGCCAGAGGTGGCGTCTCGGTCAATTACATTGTTTGAGTCCGTTTCGTTGATCTGGCCGGGCTCTCGAGCGGAGGCAAACTCAGATAGTTGACTCCTGGAATAGACCGGTTGTGAGCGAAGTGTCGTGGTGAACATCCTCGCTGTCACCTCTTGAGCGGTGGCGAGACCTGGCGGTAACCGATGGTCATGTGTGTGTAGTTTACACCCTTGCAAGGTTAACAAAACTATTCGAATAGCCGCGTCCGCGGTTAAGGACTACTTGGAACCTGTACCTGATTATTAGACAACTTGAATGGATACTTATAAAACTCGCAAGATAAGCGTGAGTACTATGGTGTGCCTCCTCGTGGGGAAGTCGAGGAAGTAACCATAGTGGTGTATTGGTTGGAGATGTAGTGGACTCGTGTACGCTTCTTATCTCAAGTCTGGTACTCGTAGTTCAGGATTAGCCAAGTCAAAGCTGGCACTTCTGCATGATGAAACCCCACCTCCCTTTACCTTGATACTTGAGCATGAGTAGTATAGATCTGATGTAAGTCTTGCTGAGTACGACTTTGTACTCACGTTTGCTTATTCTATGTTTTAGATAAGAACCGGACCCCGATGGAGTCACCTTCGTGATGCTCGACGTTGGCTAAGTTAGCATAGTCCCAGACAGCAGTCTGGTCCCTCGTGGAAGGGCATGTTTGTTTACAAGGCTTCTCTAAGCCATTTGTTAAACTTGTCTGTACTCAGACCTAATTTGCTTCCGTTGTATGATGTAATGTTGATCACAGACATGTGATCTTTGTATGCTCTATGTGTATATCAATAAAGAATACTTTGTAGAGTTATGTGATGATACCTGCTGTTCATACTAGGCATGTGTGCTGCGTGTATGTTTATAACATGCATGTCTTAGTATGGGTTTTCGAGGCCTTAGTTGTGATCTGGCTGGCGGTCTTTTATACACCAAGTGGCCCTTAGATGTGCGCAGCTTGGGGCATCGCGATGCGATTGCTCGTGACTCTGTCACGTGCACACTTTGTTGTATGATCGAGCCCGCCCTAGACCCCGACTAAGTGATCGGGCTGGAGTAAGTCTATGTAAGAGTTAGGATCCAATCGATAACGTGGTTGAGGCGACTTGTCTATGAGTATGGGATTCACCACCCATAAGCATTTAGACTTGTGAGCGGACGATGAGGACCCATCTCAGTTGATCATCCGGCCTGAATGGGATGCCCCTCACGTTCGATGCTTACCGAGAACGTTCTGTGCTTGGCCTTGTCTTCTTAGACAAGTGGGTACGGTTCTCGGCTCTCCATGTGATTGTATCGTGACTGGAATTACATACGCTAACCTCGGGTCCCGACAACCATGCATTGCCCTTTCTCACCTTGAGAGTTGGCGCATACTTCGCTGGTGCATCCAAGCCCTTGGCACGATACGCTCTATCATCATAAACCTCCTTATATCTTCCTCAAAACAGCCACCATACCTACCTATCAAGGTATTTCCATAGCCTTTCCGAGATACATTGCGATGCAACATCCACCATCTCATGACTTGATCTTCATGTCATACATACTTATTCTTGATCGAGGAGCCGCATGATAGTTGAGCTTTGACCTGATTATTGCTACATGATGCGCTAGTATCATTGCATATCCTGCTACACTGGCAGAGGCATACATTTGCATACATCATGATAGTTTTCATTATTCTTTATGTTTGAGTACTTCTTGTAAAGTGTGAAGATATTCTATATTCTTGTAAAATATAGAGTGTTGCCCTTAAGTGAGGAAAAGATCCCAAAGAGGAAAAATTAAAAGATCCTAAAGAGGACAAATGAGAGATAAATATAAAGAGCCAAAGAGGTCACAAAAAAACAAGAATATATAAAAAAGAGAAAAAATTAAATAAAAAGAGAGAAGGGGGCAACACTAATATTCCTTTTGAAAGATCCACACTCGTACTACATTGTCATATTTGTACTCCATACATATTATCGTTCATTCATAACTTTGTGGGGACCTTTTCACTATAGAACTTGGCTCGCATATTCCAAGGATGAGCCTCTTCAAATGAGCTCTAGGTCTTCATGAGCAAGCAAGTTGGATGCACCCCCACTAGTTCCATTAGAGAGCTTACCTTAGCTCATATGTGCATCCGTTGCATGGCAATCCCTACTCCTCACATCATATCTATCATTTGGTTTTCACACCTTTTCTGTTTTCCTTCCCCGTCATTTCTCTCTTTGCCATCCTAAGTGTCAATGTATCTTTCTCGCTCTCATCCATTGCATGAGTGGTCAAAGTCGAAAGGGAGAGGATCAGTTTGACTTGTACCTTACTAGTGGTTTGGGGATGAGTCAAAATAAGATCCCAAAGGAGACTAAGTGTGAAACTTTAGTAGATTGAGTTCTCAATTAAACTATATATTATTTTTTACTCTCTTAATCCCATATCCCATTGCTTGCACGCAAATACCATTTGGAGTCATTCGAGTCACGGACAGCGAGAGCTCTTGTACCTTTATGTTTATACTTTTCTAGAATTAATACTAATACTCTTGCTTGTTATTGTCTTGACTTGAATTGCATATCTTACTTGCTTTACTTTGAAGTTCTTATATGTGTGTGTTAGATGTCACCACAGAAATTATCTGTGTTATCATTTGCCTACTCGAGGACGAGTAGGAATTAAGCTTGGGGATGTTGATACGTCCCAAAGGTATCTATAATTTATGCTTGTTCCATGCACTTTTATGTGACATTGCTACATGTTTTGCTACACTTTTATATCATTTTACACATAATGGACTAACCTACTAACTCAGTGCACCCAGTGTCAGTTCATGTCTGCTGATGTCTTTAGTTGCAGTGATTTTTCGCCAAATTAAAATGCTAGAAAAATTCCGGAAAAATCAGAATAAAAATTAGCATGGAGGAAGCTTCCAGAACCACCGAAGGAGATCCGGAGGGGGGCCACCCCCCTCCCAGACGAACAGGTGGCACGAACCCACCCCTGGTCGCGCCACCAGGGCGCCTGGGAGGTGGGCCCCACCTCTGGTGCCCTCCTTCGGCCTATTTTTACCCCCCGTCGAGGAAACCCTCGAGGAGAATCCTGCATCGCGAATTACATCTCTGTTCCGCCGCCGCCGCGCTCCGAAGATCAGGAGCACAAGAAGACCCCTTCCCGGTAACCTGCCGAAGGGAGGATTGACCTCCGGGAGCCTCTCCACCACCATGGACGCCTCCCGCATGTGTCGTGAGTAGTCTCCCTTGGACCATAGGTCCGTGATCAGTAGGTATGTGATGTCTTCTCTCCATCTTTGTTCTTCAATGTTTAGACCTTGTGAGCTTCCCTACATGATCAAGGCACTTATGTAATTTTCCTATTGTTACTATACCGTGTTTGATGGGATCCGATGGATTACGAGATTATTTTCAGATCATGATGAGTTATATATTTTGTTTGTATTTTATATTTTGTTTTTAGTAATTCTTGCATGTTCTTCGTTGCTTTTTATTGCTTTGGCCAAGTAGTAGATAGTAACTCCAAGAGGGAGCGTTATGCATGATTGTGGGTTCATGCCCCGTGATGACTAGCTTGAGTGACAGAAACATGAGTTTAGGGGATGTGTTGTTGCCACCAAAGAGAAAACAGGGTGCTTATAACCGCGGTTGCAAGGATTATTTACCTTACGCATAGATTGTTAATGCAATTGTCTGTTGCTTTGAGTTTACACTTTGGGTGGGGCTCGCAACTTAATACCAGCGAGATGTTCTGGATAGATATCTCAAGGTGGATGATTAGTAGTAGATGCAGATGGATTTCGGTCTACTTGTCTTGGCGTACTACCCATACTTTTGAGCACTCTTACTTTCAAGTAGCATCATTAGCATTGCGGTGCGTTTATAATTCTGTCAATTGCCCAGCTATAATTTGTTCAGCCAGCTAAGCTATTTTATCATCTTTTGGGAGAGAGACGTCACTAGTGAACCTCACGGGACCCCGGTCCATATTTCCACCATTGTTTACACCTCCACTTTATTTTATCACTTTTACTCTCTGTTGCATTTATCACTACTATCTACCCTTGCGTTTGACCCTTTGTAAACAACAAGGCCAGAGAGATTGAAAACCTCTTTGTACTCGTTGGGAGAAAAGTTATATATTGCTCTATGCATGTCGTGGGAATGACCCCCGGGTAGGGTCACCCAGGAGAAACATTTCATCAAAGAAAAGATCACCGACCTGATGGTCACCGATCTGATCAAGGCTGAGCTAATCTAGACCAAGCAAGAAGTGGTCCGAACTGATCAGGTCGGAGGCCAATTTCCCCAAGAGAGTGCAATCAGCCTCACGTAAATTCATTCGGCCAAAGAGGACAAGGGAACATCCGAGCTGAATCCCAGGTCGGACAGCTGGTACAAGTTCATTCAATGCGCAATCCCGGGAGATCCGGGCTGTCAGAGGCGTGCAGTCTCCTCCAGCGCCGATCACGCGGACAGGCCGACAGGACCAAGCTCCTAGCCCCACTGTTCCTTGCGCAAGACCTACAAGCTAGCGACATGGAGAGACGCAAGTCTACACCGGTTCATCCGAGACCACACGATGTGAGGGTCCCCGCTCGTCCGAGGCTAGAAGTTGGGTCCTCCCCTTTGTACATTTACCTTTGTACCCGGGGCTAGGCCTATAAGAGCCCCGGGTACCCCTCCTGCGTGAGGGAAGACAGAGCACTTATTGCAACTTCACCCACCAGAGAGAGAGCAAGGAGAGAGTTTTGCTTAGAGCCCTATTCTCCTTCCTCTCATACAGCTCAAGGAGCAATCATTGTAGCCAGAGTTATCGCTTATAGCTGGCTCGGCAGGACTAGGGGTGTTATCTGTACGAAGAGCCCCGAACCTGGGTACATCGCGGTGGCTCACAGTGTTTGTCCCCACTCTCGATTCCGACACCATCGAAACCAACCTCGGTTTGTCCCCCTCTTTAGCCATCCCCATGGCATCTTCTGTTACCAAACGACGACAGTTAGCGCCCACCGTGGGGCATATTGCGGCGACTGGAGGCCCGTTCTGGAGGGGACCCTTTCTTCATCGACAACTGCGCCGACTCGTCACGCTCGTCGGCGCCCGGCTTCATCATCGTCTGCGTGCTTGAGCTCCGTGTGCATCCACATGCTGGGCGGTCAGGCTCGTCGACGCGGCCCGGAGGCTCGGATCCATCAAGGCTGTCTCGTGCAAACCCGTTGTCTTCGAAGGTTGAGGTCTCTCCCGCGGGAGGTCCGTCCCTGCTGCACCTGGAGGTCCCGAGTTCCTAGTTTCTTCTTCAGCTGCTCCCCGCCATGGGAGTTCACCGTGCATCTCCTGCGTCCAGCATCGCCCGTCCCGTGGTGCATCTAGCGATGTTTCATTCGGGGCTCAGCCTCGGCTCGTCCCGCCGGCGACCGCTTGCTGATTCCGGCCACCCACCGGTCCGGGTGGCTTGCCGCGCCTCAGCTCCTCCGCGGTCCGGCCGCCATTTGGCTCATCTACGCGCTGCAACTCCTCCAGCGGCAGCAGTCTGCCTCCCGTGAGTACGCTCATATGCAACCCAGATATCCCCGTACACCCCTCATACACTTCAGGTATATTAGCTAGATAATGGTCATAGCATGTCCCTACAATGGGCTGGATGTGAGTCAGATACTAGCTACGTGGAGGCTCGCAACGTCTCCCGCCACTAGCAGTCGGGGCAGGTCGGCTGCGGCTCCTCCATCCAGGTTGGCCATGCCTTCGCCGCTCTGAGCTCCCCATTGGCTGGTCTCCTCCGATCTGAGCCGGCCATCCCCTGCATCCACCTCCATGTCCGAGCTGCACCTCCGCGCCAAGCTGTCGCTCCGTCTCTGAGATACGCCCCCGCACCGAGCTCTCCTCCGCACTCGGTTGTCTCCGAGCTGCCGCTCCATCTCTGAGCTGCGCCCCCGCACCGAGCTCTCCTCCGCACTCGGCTGTCTCCAAGTTGTGCCTCCGTGCTGAGCTGCCACCCCGTCTCCAAGCTGCGCCCCCGCGCCGAGCTGAGCTGCCCCGTGCAGTTTCCTCGCCAACCTCGCTGTCAGGCACCGAGCTGAGCCACCCCGTCCTTGCTCCGCCCTGCCGATTGCAGCACGTCCGCTGCGCTCCTCCGACTCCGCCCGCCACTGGATGCCCACTCGGGCGCAGCTTCCAGATCGTCCACAGCTGGTTGCCCCGCTTCGGTCTCTCTGGCCTGGCACGGTCTGCTGCCATCCGACTGAAGAAAGCATTGTAATCAGCAGAGATGGATTCAGAGAAAGAGAAGAAGAGAAGAGATAAGGCAAAGTCAGATTGGGCGAAAAAGAGAGAGAGAGAGAGAGGTCGGTTGTGATTGATGTTGCATAGGTCGATTGTGGCTTGAGAGATAGTCAAGTGTGAGTCGACTGCACATGTCCATAGTCCGATTGCACCAGCTCGAAAAAAATAGAAGCTGGGCTGCAATGTTGTGTCGATTGCATCAGCTCAGCCGTCTGATTGCACCAACTCAAAAAAAAACAAGAGTGTGCGGTCGTGTCCCAAATGGCATGCCATATGCTTGGAGCACCCACAAGAGATAGGTGCCCGACTCGTCGAGTCACCCGGAGGCTCGAAGGACGATCCTGTCGAGTGCCCCGTCTGCTACAATAAGAGAAGACCCTCCGGATGAGTCACCAAGTCACCCGGAGGCCACACCTACACCCAGTGGTTGTTCCAGCTACGCCAAAGATTGCAATGTGAGTCTTCAATCAGATATAGCTTATCATAGCAAGCATGCCGGATGAACCTGAGTTGTCTTAAGGGGGTTATCTCCGTGTTATTTACAGTTGGCTGCATGCTCGGCCTGGGACCGGCTGCCTCCGGGCAGACCGGATAACCCAAATCGTCATTTCCCACAGATGGATTAGTAGTGTGTAGGATACCAAAGGATCACTCTTCGAGCCAGCTGCATACCGCAGGTCGGTTGTAATGCTGGTAAGAGCAAAACCTGAAGGTCACCGCACTTGAACAGCGTCCGAAGAGAAAACAGCTTGGGCGACCCGATCGCTTTCCTTTTTAGAAGTTTGCTCGGCAGAATTTGCTCCCCAAAGTCTAAGTACTGTATACTCTATCTCGCGGCCCACTCTTATATACAGATGCAGACCGCAGGTCGGCTCTAATGCTGGCAAGAGCAAAAGCCAACGGGTGGAATGAACAGAAAAATGTCTGAAGGGCTCGAGCTGTGCCGAGTAGGCCTCCCGCTGCACAATCTATACTTCAGACAAATGATGAATATTTTATATGTCTGCAATGACTAACTCTATGTTATGCATAATCATTTCCCGGGGAAACTGCTGAGACCCTGGACGCCATCGACTGCAACAGAAGCAAGAGAAGATCCGAGCTGACTGCACGCAGTCGGCCCAAATCTCGGAGGCTACACCCAGTGGGTGCGCTGGCGCGCCCCCACCGGAAAGAAGCTGCACCAAGCGCAGTCATCATCCATCTCCATCAACAATGAAGAACCCTCCGGATGACTCATCGAGTCACCCGGAGGCTAATGTCGGGGGGGATGACCCACCGGTAGGGTAAGGAAGAGGAAACAAGTTTTCAGAACATCAAGCGCCGATTGCGCCCTCAGTTCAGCTCGGCGGTCGTCGATTGCACCACGCTGATTGCGCTCAGCTCGGCCGCCCACTGACTGCTCCACGCCGACTGTGCTGCAGCTCGGACACCTGCCGATTGCTCCGTGCCGGTTGCCCGCTTCCGGTTGAAAGCGCACCCGACTACCGGCTGGCCGAAGCTCGGTTGCCCGGAAGTCAACCAAGGGGTCCCATCGACAAGACAAGATAAATCTAGACAAGACAAGTGAAAGACATCTCTAATCATGTCAGGAATAGTGTAGTTAGGACATTGTGGGTCTTGTCCTCTCATGGGCCCCCCCTTTTGTCCACTTGCTCCCTCTCTCCCTCACCCCCTTGTCCCCTTGGACCATTGTAACAGCCCATATTTCACAAAAATTAAAATTTTTGTTTTCGGTGTGAATTCTTTGATTGTCTGATTTGTTTGCGGTGTTTGCATCCCCGATTTATCGATCGACGATTATTTTTCCCCCTCTTATCTCGTATCGGACGGAGACCGATCCTTGCCACCCTGACACTCGACCTTTGCGACACCGGGTTTCACCCGATCACCGTCGCGAAAACCGCACGAGACCAGCCGCAGCCAACGGAACGAAAACCCCGTTTAATAATTAAACGGGTTATTTTTATAGCGCGCCGGAAAGTGTTCTCGAAACGGTTCCAGCGCGAGGTGAACGCCTCCGGCTTGACGCGTTGATCGCGCAGTTCGAAGTTTTACCCGAATCGGAGGTATTGCGGACCCCCGGCGGTCAGAAACGTAAACACTGCGCGCGAGAGAGAAAATCGGGATGTTTTTGCAAAGTGCCAGCCACCTGGGCTATATATAGACCACCACCCCACTTAGGGTTTCCCCTAAGCACCTAGGCAGCCACCAGCCCCAGATCTGGCACAAAAACACCCCATTTTCACAGTTTTTATCCCCATTTTCGTTCAACCCTAGCTCCAGTTGCTCCCGGCCGTCCGATCGGGCGATCGGAGGGCTACGGGCGCGCCACGTCGCCCTAGCCATCTCCTCTCCTCCACCCGAGCCGCCTCCACGCCCGCGGGCTCACCGCGCCGCTCGCCTCCGGCCGACGCCGGCAAGCCGCGCCTTCGCGCCAGCGCCCCGCCTCTCCTCTGCGCCTTCCCTCTCTCCTGCTCCCTCTCACCCGCCGTCTCCCTCTCTTTGCAGGCCGCCTGCACCGCCGGCAGCCGGGATCGAAGCTCCGTACGCACCGTGCCATGGCCTCCTCCCCGAGCTCGGAACGACTACATAGAGGACCGCCGTGCCACCCTCGCCCGGATTTGGCATCCGCCGCCGCCGATCCGCCGTTCCCGCGGCCTTGGGACCCCGCCGCGCACCTCCTGCCTCGCCGCCGGTGGTCGGAGCGCCGTCGCGGCCGCCCCTGATCGTGATCGGGAGGAGCCCGACTCGACACCGCAACCAACCGCCGTGTGGGCCGGCGCCACCCCCTCGGCCCAGCCTGTCCAAGCCCCGAGCCCAGCCGCCTGCGTCATGGGCCGCGCGCCCCCATCGGCCCAAGTTGAGGCGCCCACTTTTTTTTATTGCTCCTGTTGTTGGGCTTGGCCCAGTAAGCCGAATTAGTTATGTAGCGCGCGTAAGCATCATTTAGTTATTCCGCGCCCTGTTATTTTTTTGCCCAGCAGAGGCAGTTTTGGCCCGGTAGCTTATTTATCTTTTTCTGTGTTTATTTATTTGGCCGATTTAGTTATAGTTTTGCGATTCCCGTATCTTTTAAACGGTAGCTCGGATCGCGACGCTTTAAACATAAAACTTGCTTCGAATTTTGTCTAGTTTAATAAAATGTACTTTCTTGCCATGTTTGACCTTGTTTACATGCTGTTTGACTGCTAATTACATTGCCTGCCACTGTAAATTGTAACTGCCATAACTTTTTAACCGTTGCTCCGATTAAATGTTCCTTATATGTAACTTGACTAGAATTGCATGTAGATTGTGTTTATGCTACTCTTGCTTGCTAATAAAAATAATAAAATATTGTTTAGGGCAAAACAGTACCAAACATTATAATTATCGTGGGGTCCGTAATAGTTGCCATGTATAGGTTTTACCCCCCCACTTAAAGTGACTAGATTAGATAGTTTATTTATGCTTCACCTCTTGCCATGTTTGTGTGTTATGCCATGTTTGAGTGAGATGCGATGTTAACAACCTTTTTCTCACCTTGTGTAGCTAAACAACTTGAACCGATCCTAAATGTGCGGTATCGTCGTGTGTCACGAGTACTCCACTTAAATTGTTAGTAACCGCTCTCAACGGTAGGTGCGATGTCTCGTGTTGCTTCTTGTTGATGCTTGCTCGTGTTTGCCTCGTAGTAATAGATGCTTGCTCGTTGATTGCTTTCCAGTGTTTACCGTCTTGTGTGCTTCCACGGGTACCTCTCGGAGACGATGCGAGCTTGTGATCAACTACACCTTCGGAACCCGACTTATCAACAGGCAAGGACTATACATTACTTACGATCCATTCTATTTCAACCAGCGGTTTGCATGCTAGTCTAGGTTAGGTTCGATGTTTGATCCTACCACATGTTTACAGGCTCTTTCAAACCGATACAGCCATGTCCCCTCCCAGCAAACCTTGTACTGCTATGTTACTATTGCTCGTTGCTCAGCCCCTGCTTAGTATCCATGCTTAGGATGCTACGATGTTACCCTGTTACTCCTTGGTTCGGGATATCACATTATTATATTGTTATTGATGATATCATTATTATAAATGTTGACTATATTCGACGAAGGATGGAAGGTCTGGGCTACCCTGCCTCGA
The DNA here is from genome assembly GCA_950022295.1 of Bromus sterilis. Classification (NCBI taxonomy): domain Eukaryota; kingdom Viridiplantae; phylum Streptophyta; class Magnoliopsida; order Poales; family Poaceae; genus Bromus; species Bromus sterilis. Next base: position 267,467,472 of record OX465597.1, on the reverse strand, counting down.
CGCTTTGTTCCATTCGAGTCACCTAGGATCCGAGTTCCGGGTATTGGTTTTAAGACTGAGCGTGCCTAACCGCGTGTGGGATTTTATGGGGTCCCATTTTCTTACCTACCTAGCTTCAAACATTTCTAGAGGTGTCCCGAGCTGATTTACCATTTGAAACCCCGTGTGTGTGCTTGATGGATCCCCTCGCAGTTTTTAAACGACCCGAGCCAGCGGAGACATGGTTTCTCTGTTGGTCCACACTGGTGAGCTAGGGAAGTCCCCTATTATATAGGCGAGACTAACCCCGACCTTAGCCATACGGAAGAGTCCGACCCGAGGGCGCGACCGACTCTTGGGTTGGGTGTCGACTCCTCGGGGGCCACCCGGATTTGTTCGTTGTTAGTTAGAGGGACCTGTCGTTTCGGATCTCTCGAAACTAAATCATAAAATGGTTGCCTGTGATGGGTAGCAACTGAGAGAGATGGGCCTGCGTGCGGAGCCTTGTAATGGGCAGTTGGTACACCCCTGCAGGGTTAAATCTTTTCGAGAAGCCCTGTCCACGGTTATGGACGACTTGAGGCCTACGTCCTGTTCATAGACAACAACAACTGATATAATCTTAATATAATTTGATCAACGTGTGTGTGCCTTGACTTCTTCTTCTTCGTCGGGATGCGAAGAGGAGGACAAGGATAGGATAGGTGTTATGTTTGCGTAAGTAGTTGATAGCAAGACTTGTTGGAGGCGATTCCTCATCGAATGATTGGCTTCTTATCTTACTCTCTAGATCGTTAGCCACTTCATAAATGCTAGTGCGGCTGCAACCTCACCACTTACCCCTTCCATACCGTAAACTACTAGTTGTCCTAGAATGACGAGTGATGTAGTCCTTGCTGGGTCAGTTGACCACTACAGTTGGATGCTGAGTACTTCTGTACTCATGATACTACCCCCAAAGTCTTTTCAGGGTTCTTGATCGACAACAGGTATGGTGATCGACGTTTCACGTGGAGACTCGACGACGACTAGTTAGGCGGATCTCGGCGGAGGGCCTGGACCCGTGTGGTTATGGGGATCGATGTTTTTCTCTTTGCCATTAGGCATTTGATTGTAGTCTGTACTCAGACATGTATCTTCCGTTGTTGTATTGTATTAAGGCAGTTGTATGGCGATTGTATGAGATGTTGTATCCTTGTATCTGTAACGTTGTGATATCATGTTGGAAATCCGGGGCATATGACTTCGTCATATGTCGCGGTGGGACCGATATGTGCTTCGTCCCCGGATCTGGATGGAAACATCTAGATCCGGAACGGTACCGCATATCGGGCCTTACAACTTGGTATCAGAGCCTTACCGACGGTAGGATCCCTTCTCTGGCCGAAGTCGAGTCTAGACAAAAACTATTTTGTAGTTACTAAGTTAGTTATCGGAGAGTAGGAATCTTTTTACTCCTTACCATTGCTCTGGTCAGGACAAGTGCCGTAAGTGTTTTACTCTCGCCTTACCCCCTTCAAAACTCTAGGGTCTCGAGTGTGTGGAGTATCGGAACCGTTACAATGCTTTTCTTGGGAAGTATTGTCTCGATTCCGAGCATTGGTGGGAATTCCCGTAGTACCTTTAGCTTCTCCGGTATCGGATATTATCTGGGTCGTTCTTTGACCTCCCTCCTTTTTCCCGGTGTTTTCACGACTTGCGTCGGAAAACACTATCCCTTCGACTGGGTTTTAGCTGTCGTTCTTCCTCTTGGCACTGACGGTTTCGTTCTTCCGACGATGTCGTCTCTCTGCGGAAAATTTATCTCAACCGAAGTTCGACGTCGACATGGAACAGAGTCCCTTGTTGGTGCTGTTGAAGATCGTCGACTCTCTTTTCTCTTCCCCCTCTCCCCTGGATCATCCAGGATCTCGGCACGAGATCCCTTGTTGGTGGTGTTGTATTGTAAAAGCCTAGATTTCACAAAAATTAAAATTTTTGTTTTCGGTGTGAATTGTTTGATTGTCTGATTTGTTTGCGGTGTTTGCATCCCCGATTTATCGATCGGCGATTATTTTTCCCCCTCTTATCTCGTATCGGACGGAGACCGACCCTTGCCACCCTGACACTCGACATTTGCAACACCGGGTTTCACCCGATCACCGTCGCGAAAACCGCACGAGACCAGCCGCAGCCAACGGAACGAAAACCCCATTTAATAATTAAACGGGTTATTTTTATAGCGCGCCGGAAAGTGTTCTCGGAACGGTTCCAGAGCGAGGTAAACGCCTCCGGCTCGACGCGTTGATCGCGCAGTTCGAAGATTTACCCGAATCGGAGGTACTGCGGACCCCCGGCGGTCAGAAACGTAAACACCGAGCGCGAGAGAGAAAAACCGGGATGTTTTTGCAAACTGCCAGCCACCTGGGCTATATATAGACCACCACCCCACTTAGGGTTTCCCCTAAAAACCTAGGCAGCTACCAGCCCCAGATCTGGCACAAAACACCCCATTTTCACAGTTTTTATCTCCATTTTCGTTCAACCCTAGCTCCAGTTGCTCCCGACCGTCCGATCGGACGATCGGAGGGCTACGGGCGCACCACGTCGCCCTAGCCATCTCCTCTCCTCCACCCGAGCCGCCTCCACGCCCGCGGGCTCACCGCGCCGCTCGCCTCCGGCCGATGCCGGCAAGACGCGCCTCCGCGCCAGCGCCCCGCCTCTCCTCTGCGCCTTCCCTCTCCCCTGCTCCCTCTCACCCGCCGTCTCCCTCTCTCTGCAGGCCGCCTGCGCCGCCGGCAGCCGGGATCGAAGCTCCGAACGCGTTGTGCCATGGCTTCCTCCCCGAGCTCGGAGCCACCACCCAGAGGACCGCCGCTCCACCCTCGCCCGGATCCGGCAGCCGCCGCCGCCGATCCGCCGTTCCCGCGGCCTTGGAACCCCGCTGAGCACCTCCTGCCTCGCCGCCGGTGGCCGGAGCGCCGCCGCGGCCGCCCCCGATCGGGATCGGGAGGAGCCCGACCCAACGCCGCCACCAACCGCCGTGTGGTCCGGCGCCACCCCCTCGGCCCAGCCTGTCCAATCCCCGAGCCCAGCCGCCTGCGTCATGGGCCGCGCGCCCCCATCGGCCCAAGGTGAGGCGCCCACTTTATTTTTTTTATTTTTTTATTGCTCCTGTTGTTGGGCTTGGCCCAGTAGGCCGAATTAGTTATGTAGAGCGCGTAGGCATCATTTAGTTATTCCGCGCCCTGTTTTTTTTTGCCCAGCAGAGGCAGATTTGGCTCGGTAGCTTATTTATCTTTTTCTGTGTTTATTTATTTGGCAGATTTAGTTATAGTTTTGCGATGCCCGTATCTTTTAAACGGTAGCTCGGATCGCGACGCTTTAAGCATGAAACTTTCTTAGAATTTTGTCTAGTTTAATAAAATGTACTTTTTTGCCATGTTTGACCTTGTTTACATGCTGTTTGACTGCTAATTACATTGCCTGCCACTGTAAATTGTAACTGCCATAACTTTTTAACCGTTGCTCCGATTAAAATGTTCCTTATATGTAACTTGACTAGAATTGCATGCAGGTTGTGTTTATGCTGCTCTTACTTGCTAATAAAAATAATAAAATATTGTTTAGGGCAAAATAGTACCAAACATTATAATTATCGTGGGGTCCGTAATAGTTGCCATGTATAGGTTTTACCCCCCACTTAAAGTGACTAGATTAGATAGTTTATTTATGCTTCACCTCTTGCCATGTTTGTGTGTTATGCCATGTTTGAGTGAGATGCCATGTTAACAACCTTTTTCTCACCTTGTGTAGCTAAAAAACTTGAACCGATTCTAAATGTGCGGTATCGTCGTGTGTGACGAGTACTCCACTTAAATTGTTGGTAACCGCTCTCGACGGTAGGTGCGATGTCTCGTGTTGCTTCTTGTTGATGCTTGCTCGTGTTTGCCTCGTAGTAATAGATGCTTGCTCGTTGATTGCTTTCCAGTGTTTACCGTCTTGTGTGCTTCCGCGGGTATCTCTCGGAGACGATGTGAGCTTGCGATCAACTACACCTTCGGAACCCAACTTATCAACAGGCAAGGACTATACATTACTTATGATCCATTCTATTTCAACCAGCGGTTTGCGTGCTAGTCTAGGTTAGGTTCGATGTTTGATCCTACCATATGTTTACAGGCTGTTTCAAACCGATACAGCCATGTCCCCTCCCAGCAAACCTTGTACTGCTATGTTACTATTGCTCGTTGCTCAGCCCCTGCTTAGTATGCATGCTTAGGATGCTACGATGTTACCCTGTTACTCCTTGGTTCGGGATATCACATTATTATATTGTTGTTGATGATATGATTATTATAAATGTTGACTATATTCGACGAAGGATGGAAGGTCTGGGCTACCCCGCCCCGACGCTTTGTTCAATTCGAGTCACCTGGGATCCGAGTTCCGGGTATTGGTTTTAAGACTGAGCGTGCCTAACCGCGTGTGGGATTTTATGGGGTCCCCTTTTCTTACGTACCTAGCTTCAAACATTTTTAGTGGTGGCCCGAGCTGATTTACCATTTGAAACCCCGTGTGTGTGCTTGGTGGATCCCCTCGCAGTTTTTAAACAACCCGGGCCAGCGGAGACATGGTTTCTCTGTTGGTCCACACTGGTGAGCTAGGGAAGTCCCCTATTATATAGGCGAGACTAACCCCGACCTTAGCCATACGGAAGAGTCCGACCCGAGGGCGCGACCGACTCTTGGGTTGGGTGTCGACTCCTCGGGGGCCACCCAGATTTGTTCGTTGTTAGTTAGAGGGACCTGTCGTTTCGGATCTCTCGGAACTAAATCATAAAATGGTTGCCTGTGATGGGTAGCAACTGAGAGAGATGGGCATGCGTGCGGAGCCTTGTAATGGGCAGTTGGTACACCCCTGTAGGGTTAAATCTTTTCGAGAAGCCGTGTCCACGGTTATGGACGACTTCAGGCCTATTTCCTGTTCATAGACAACAACAATTGATTTAATCTTAATATAACTTGATCAACGTGTGTGTGCCTTGAATGCTTCTTCTTCGTCGGGATGCGAAGAGGAGGATAAGGATAGGATAGGTGTTATGTTTGCGTAAGTAGTTGATAGCAAGACTTGTTGGAGGCGATTCCTCATCGAATGATTGGCTTCTTATCTTACTCTCTAGATCATTAGCCCCTTCATAAATGCTAGTGCGGCTGCAACCTTACCACTTACCCCTTCCTTACCGTAAACTACTAGTTGTCCTAGAATGACGAGTGATGTAGTCTTTGATGGGTCAGTTGACCACTACAGTTGGATGCTGAGTACTTCTGTACTCATGATACTACCCCCAAACTCTTTTCAGGGTTCTTGATCGACAACAGGTATGGTGATCGACGTTTCACGTGGAGACTCGATGACGACTAGTTAGTCGGATCCCGGCGGACGGCCTGGACCCGTGTGGTTATGGGGATCGATGTTTTTCTCTTTGCCATTAGGCATTTGATTGTATTCTGTACTCAGACATGTATCTTCCGCTGTTGTATTGTATTAAGGCAGTTGTATGCCGATTGTATGAGATGTTGTATCCTTGTATCTGTAACGTTGTGATATCATGTTCGAAATCCGGGGCATATGACTTCGTCATATGTCGCGTTGGGACCGATATGTGCTTCGTCCCCGGATCTGGATGGAAACATCTAGATCCGCAACAGTACCGCATATCGGGCCTTACAACCATCCTATATAAAAGCAACAATGTGCACCACAGTGAGATAGGAGAGAAAAACCGTGAGCACACTCATACCACACTAGCTAGCCAAGCAATCCGTCCATCCACTAGTAGCACGGGTAGTTAGCTCGGCCGCAGCACATACAGCTCAAGGAGCACTCTGTACATCGCCTATAGTTCAGACAGGCAGGAGTAGGGTTTATCTCTACGGAGAGCCCCAAACCTGGGTACCTCGCCGTGTGCTTGTGCCTAGACCCGTTCCGGAGCGCCGTTGCATGCACATTGTTCCCCCACTTTAGCCATGCTATGGAATCTGCCATTACATATCGACGACAATTGGCACCCATCGTGGGGCAGGCCGAGGCGTCAACTGGAGTTCTGATCTGGACGGGACCATCATCTGCATCACGCGTGCGCTTCGCCTTTGGCCTGGTCTTCAGGAGCGGAGCGTGGGAATATTTCATCGACAGTGCCTCGGGGTTTGGGGCAGGAATGCCTCTGCCGCACAACATCATCATTCCTTTCAGCGGTCATCGCTTCTTCATCGCAGCACTTCCTGAGATTTTCCCCGGGGAGGTACGGGTGTTTTCTAAGCTTACAGATCCGCTGCCAGGCGGGTCGAGTGTTGTGGGAACTGAGAGCACGACTTGACACTTCCGTGTCGAGGTTATGATGGCTGGAGCATCCAGTCGCCATAGTTCCACTTCAATGACCCGGGCTGCGATGGAAGCGGCCACCGTTCCAGCAGGCCCAAGCAACCCACCGGATGTGCTTCACACTCACGTGGAGCTGAACGCCCATCCAGCCATGGCTCACGCCAAGCTGGAAAAGGCGCGCCAAGATCTGAAGGAGCAATCAGATCGGATGGACATTGAAAAACGTCGTCTGGAAGCAACAGTTCGAGAGTTCCATGTGGCACATGGCGTCAGACAACGCGTTATCCCACCCCCAGTGTTAGATGAGCTTTGCGTTGCTGGCCGAGAGGTTGGCAGAGAGATGGCAGGAGCAAAAAAGCCTGTAGCATCTACCGTCATAGCTCCAAAGATCGCGTACAGCCCCCCTGTGAAGAACATGAGAGCTGCCGAGCAGATCGCCAACGAGCTGGAGCATTTGGATGGGCAAGAGCTGCGAGAGAGGACGCGCCGAATGCGCGACCTCATAACAGCAGCAAGCCAGCAGCAGAGGGCAGCCACCGAGCAGCAAGGGCCAGTGGCATCAAAATCAGTTCGGGCAACTGCAGGTGTAAACCAGCCAAATGCACCACCTCGGGAGCAGAAGAAGGCATCTTCGCCGCATGGCAGTATATGACCGCAGGAGGCAGTCAGAAAGATGAGCCAGCAGTGAGTAGCAGGCTTCAAGAGCAATCGGCGGCGTCAGTTCGGCCGACGATGAGTCAACGTCTAGGTCACCGAGCAATCGCGGACAATGATGCAAGGCACCGCATCGAGCAGCTACAACAAGATAAGAAGCTAGAAGACGATGCACCAGCAGGTCCAACATGATTTGTCCCGCGCATTCGGCTAGAGCAGTTCCACAAAGCCTTCACATTGCCCAGGGACACCCCCAAGTACAATGGATCAGTCAAGCCAGAGGATTGGCTGGTCGATTATATGACCGCAGTCGGCATCGCAGGAGGCAGTTGGCGTTTGGTAGTTTGTTATGCACCACTCATGCTCCAAGGTTCAGCTCGGTCCACGTTGAACAGTCTGCCCAGCAATAGCATCAATTGTTGGAAGGATTTTGATGATGCGTTTGCTCGGAACTTCACCGACACGTATGAGCGCCCAGGTCTGCCACGACACCTGGAGTTGTGTGTACAAGGAAAGGACGAGCCCCTTCGGGATTGCCTTAAGTGGTGGATCAAGCTCAGAAACACTTGCGAGGGAGTTCATGAGATCAAAGCCATCCAGTACTTCACTGACGGATGCTTGGATGGATCACTGTTGAAGCACAAGCTCTTGTGCAAGGAGATCACATCTTTGGTCGATCTGATGAGAATAGCCAATTGTTTCGCCGCATCTAGTGCTGCAATGCGCCCGATTCAATTGAGTCCTAGAGGCTTCATCCAGGGTCAGTCCTCCGGACAGCAGCAGCAGTAGTAGTCGGCAGAAGCAGGAGGGCCGAATGGTCCCAATCGGCACGAGAGGCGCGAGATCCAACGCAACAAAAACTTCAAAAACATCAACAACACCCCCAACTTCAACAACAACAACACCCTCGACTTCAACAACAACAACTACACAGGCTTCAACAAGAGGAAGGATGAGCAGCCGGATGCCCAATATGGCAATCGGCAGGTGGGGTAGTTCAGCAGCAGGATGAACAAGGGGTTGCGGGAGGCAGTCGGAGGCAAAAACCTGCAGAAAGACCACAGGGCCCGATCCGGCCCCCATACACATTTGATGACATGAAGAACCAGCCATGAAAAATGAATAGTGGAGTCGGCAAGCCAACATCTGATATGTCTCAAACATATCTACTTTTCCAAACACTTTTGCTATTGTTTTTCCCTCATTCCTGCATGATTTGAACTAAACTAACCCGGACTGACGTTGTTTTCAGCAGAGCTGCCTGTATGGTTTTATTATGCGCAGGAAAATGGATTTTTGGATATCTCAGAAAATTCCCAGAAAAATACCAAAAGATCCACGCACCCGAAGGAGCCCGGAGCCAGAAGGGGGGGGGGGCAGAGGGCAGCCAGGGGGCCCTAGGCACCCTGCTGGCGCGGCCAAGGGTGGGGCCGCGCCCACAGGCCGCCTGGGCGACTCCCCCCTCCCCTGGTGCCCTACTTCGACTCCTATTTATTCCCGTGACAGTGAAACTCCGAAATAGAAGTCACTTTTCCAGAACCCGTCGCGGAGCCGCCGCCAACCTCTGTTCTTCCTCGGGAGGGCTAATCTGGAGGCTGATTTGGCCTCCGAAGAGGGGAGATCGTCGCCATCGTCATCACCATCACCACTCCATCCCCCCTCCATGACTTCTCTTCAAATGTGTGAGTAATTCCCTGTTTTAGGCAAAGGGGATGGTTGGGATTGGATGAGATTGATCATGTAATAGTTCGTCAGATTGTTGGGGGCATGTTGCCTATCATCTACTTTGGTGTTTATCATGTTTGCTACAACTTGTTGTTCTTAATGCTTTTCACTTTGGGCCCGAGTGCCATGTTCTTAGATCTGAACCACTTATGTTTTCATGACTATATTTATGTTCGAGATCCTATCTATGAGTTGTATGCACCTATTATGGTTCGGAACCGGCGATCCCAAAGGTGACAGCTTGGGACACCAAAGGGGATGGTCCATAATTTGAGGATTGCATGTATCCATTGAGTTTATTGCTTTGTTCCGGTGCTCTTTGAAAGGAGCACCATAATCTCCATAAGTTCCTTTTGGCCCTGTTCATAGAGGGATGGTAGGACAAAAGATGTTGTGCAAGTTCTTATTGCAAGAAAGCACAACTGCCTACGGGATACATGCCTAATGTTTGATATTTGCCTAGATGATCATTGCTTTTCTGTGTGCCTTGCCCCGTGTTAGAATCTATTACATGTTCATTCTTATTCATGCAGTGTCTGACCATCCATCTACCTAGCCTACAGTGTTTTAATCATGCTGGTCACAAGTTGTTACTTTTCGCTGTTTTACTTTTGCTATCATTACTATTGCTATCATATCACAGTTTCTATTAATCCGTGTTGCAAGCAAGCATATTTCAGGTACGGTTGAATTGACAACTCACTGTCAAAGCTTATAAATACTCTTTGGTTCCCCTTGTGTCGAATCAATAAATTGGGTTAACTTACCCACGAGAACACTACAATCGATCCCCTACAGTTGAGGGTCATCAAGTACTGTTTTCTAGCGCCATTGCCGGGGAGCCATAGTAATATTTACAAGTCTACTTGAAGTATCCTTCCTGCCACACTTCATCCGCTATGGGCAAGAAAGGAGACCCCAAGGTTCCGATCCTATCATCCACTACAAGAAAAGGTACCATTCTGAGCACCAGTGCTACGCTTGATTCACCTTCCTTATAAGTCAGTTTGCTTCACCACTACCACCACATGCTACTTCTACTGAGTCTGTCACTATGTATGATACTTTTGATGATGCTTCCACTACTCTTGATGATGATAATTTTCTTGGTCACTATATTGAAACTCAGACTGCTAAGGCTATAGCAGAACCCGAGACCAAGACTCCTGCTACCTATATTCCTCTTTGCAAAACCTTTGGTTACCCAACCTTAGATGAACTCAAGGAGATACTCCTTGATGATGATTATATTACTCTTGATGATGATCTTTGCAGGGAACTCAGAGAGTGTACCGACTTTGACCCTGATGCTATTAAGGAGTTTCTCGAAAAGCACTCCATGAAGAACAAGAATATTCCTGATCCTAAATTTTCCATATCTCCTATATGCATCACTGATCCTGATTATGATTTCTCTGTTGATCTTTCACTTATATATACAGTCGAGGCTGACCTTTTTTATGGAAGATAAAATGATGATGCTATAGCACACCTGACCAAACTTGCTGAGTTAGGTGACCTATTCACTACTGATGTGAAGATACAGAATTTCTATGTGGCCAAGCTTTTTTCCTTTCTCTTTTAAGGAAGACACTAAATCCTGGTATGATGCAGAACCCTATGGTTCCATTGAAATTCCTCAAGACTTAGTTCATTTTTTTGTTGATAAATATTTTCCTGCTCATATGCAACATGCTGCTTTGCAAAGAATTTATAACTTTAAACAGTTGCAAGATAAGCACCTCCCTAAAGCTTGTGGGAGATATTGTGACTTAATTAAGGCTAGACCAGGAAATGAAGTCCCAAAGATTGAATTACTTGATATATTTTATGCTGGTCTAACCGATGAATCCAGGTCATATCTGGATAGTTGTGCTGGTTGTGTTTTCAGGGAAAGAACACCGGCCGATGCTGAAGAATTAATGGGCGAGATTATCCAGAACCATGAAGATTGGTCCGTCCCTGAACCACCTCCACCACCAAAGAAGAGGGGCATGCTTGTTCTGAGCACCGAAGACATGCAAGAAGCAAAGAAGTCTATTAAGGAGAAGGGCATTAAAGCCGAAGACGTGAAGAATCTACCGCCTATCGAGAAGTTGTGTGAACCTACTACTCACCCTCCCTTGGTAGAGGTACACTCTCTATTAGACTTTACTGAAATTGACATCCCTAAAGGTAAGCCTCCTGACCAATGCTTAGATGAGCTTGATAATTTTATTATTAAGCAAGACAATTTTAATAGGAGGATACAAAGTTAGTTGCATGATAATTCTCTTGCTACCAAAAGTTTACTTGATGTTCTTGAAAGAACAGTTAATGATGTTAAATGTCTTGTTAAGCATTTTCACATGGTTCAAACTCAGCTTGAACAAATTTCTAATGTGCAAAAACATTTGCTTACTAACAATGCCAAAAAGGACATACAAGCTTATGGCATCAAAACCAAGGGTGGAACACACACCCAGGACCCACTCTATCCTGAGGGGCATCGGAACAGGAACGATCAAGATTCTCAAGTACAAGTAGAAGACGAGATTGTTAGCTCTCCAAAGAAGAAAAAGAAGAAGAAGAAACACAAGGAAGCTTACAAGTCCAACGATCCTATTACAAGTGAAGAACCTGCTGTTGATCCCAATAGAATATCTACCTCCGATGCTGAAACTGAAGACGGTGATGAGCCCGAAGAAAATGATAAGGAGAAGAATGATCCTCCCGATGTGCGATAAGAAGAAGCACCCGATACACGCAAGAAGTATACCAGAGAGGACTTCATAGCAAGAAGACATGGGAAGGAAAGATAACCATGGGTACAAAAACCCATGCCCTTTCCAGGTAAGTCTCTCAAATCTAAAGAAGAAGAGCATTATAATAAATTTTGTGAATGGACGAAACCTCTTTTTCTTCAATTTCCTTTGATTGATGCTATCAAGTTACCTCCTTATTCCAAATATATGAAAGATATTGTCACTAACAAAGGAAAGTTCCTAATGAGGCAATATCTACTATGCTTGCTAACTACTCTTTTAGAGGCAAGATTCCCGAGAAGCTTGGTGATCCAGGTATACCCACCATTCCTTGTCCCATAAAAATAATTATGTCAAGACTAGCTTATGTGATCTTGGAGCAGGGTTAGTGTTATGACTTTTTATCTTTATAAAAGGCTATGTTTAGATAAGATAATCCCTACAGATATCTCTCTTCAGATGGCTGACAAATCAACAGTCGTCCCGATAGGTATTTGTGAGGATGTTCCAGTAGAAGTTGCTAATTGTTTAATTCTTACTGATTTTGTTGTGCTTGACATGCCCGAGGATGGGAGCATGTCCATTATTCTTGGTAGACCTTTTCTTAACACTGAAGGTGCCAGTATTGATTGCAATAAAGGAAAGGTCACCTTCAACGTAGACGATAAAGAACACACGTTGTATTTTCCAAAGAAGATCGACAAAAGGCATGGCCTTAACTCAATAGAGAATATCGAGACCGTGAAGATTGGAGAATGGGATTTTCCTTTACACGAGCACCACAAATACAAAACCATCATGGTGGGGACAATGTCCATTAAAGTAAAGGTGCAATGATCACTTCATAAGAGGTGAGACTTTTTGTTCTATATATCGCCGGTTCGTTGGTAAGACTCGGTCAACCTTGCTAGTGGGCATGTTTTATATAGGTAAAAAGTGGAGCTTGTTATGTTTTCATTTTCCTTAGCTTTTATTCTCCTTGTTGTACCAAGTTTATATGTTTTTGAAGCTTCACAATTCTAATCACTGCTTCAAGTTTTCAGAAAGTTTCGCAGCTTTTTGAACTCCAGAAAATTTTCAACAGTAAAGTTTTCAGAAAAAATCCAGAAAAAACATATTAAAATTTTCCATGTCGGGAGTGACCTAGAGGCACCTGGGGCTGACCAGGGGGGCCACTAGTGGCCTAGGCGGCCAGCCCCCTGGCCGCGCCCACAGGTCGCCTGGGGCCCACAGGCCCCACCTTCAGGTGAGTCTTCTTCCTCTCTCTTTCTTTACTCCCCAAAACACAAGTTTTTCACCTGGAACTTGCGTTCTTGCTGCTCTCCGTCCAGAATTTTGATCTCTCTCTACGACCCATCATTTGAGTTGAGATTTTGGGAAAACACTCCCTGGTATGTAACTCCTCCACCCCTCCAAATAGATTTTGATTAGTGGCTTCATTTGTGAGTATTTTTTAGTTCTTGGTGTTGCTTAGATGAGCTTGCATGCATGTGTAGAAACTTATTTTCCAAGTTTTGATGCAAGTTTGTGCCTTAGGTAAGTGAGTAGAGTAGTTTGCCTCAACTCACTTTGTCTAAATCCTTGTTTTTGTGAATTATCAAAAATTTCAGAAATGAGTTTGCTAGGAAAAGCAAAGGGGTGGCTTGGGAAGAAGAAGCCCGAGTGCTCCGATCACGTCACTAGAGCTGCAGCTTCACCCTCAGCAGTTAGGGTGAGCTACAATGAAGATCATGTGCCCCTGGAGTTGTTGGAAGACACAGGTCCAGCATGCTCAATGATGTATCCGTGCGATGATTTTCTTACAGCTGCAGGAATTAAGGAGGAATTCTATGAGCTTTGTGCCAATGCAGTTTTGACACGGCTAGCACTATGCCATGTGGTACAATACAAGAAGCTCACCTCCTGCTTTGTTAACAGTTTTTGTTATAACCATGATGTTGGAACCGTCGAGTTAAAACTTTATAATGATCTCATAACCATGTCTTTGGCACAGTTTTGTTATATAATAGGTGTGCCGAACGCATGTCAGACGACAAAGATGACCACTCAGCCTTCTAAGTTGAGGACCCTCTTCAACTCCCTTTGTTTCCAGGAGGAGACCGACATTCGGCGTACGAAGATTTCCAGCATTCTGTTTCCACACCTCAGGTATTTTACGTATTTTGTTGCTAGAGGGGTGTTTGCTCGTGACAACATGAGCAGTGGTTTTGCACCAGATTTCGCTATTTATGCGAACGCCCTCTCTGACAAGAATGGTTATAATGTGGGTGCCTTAATTGCTCGGTGCCTTGTTACGAACAGTAACAAGGGCGATTTATATGGTGGTGTTTACACCACACTTATCCTTGAGTCTCTTGAGCGCACCCCGCATCCTGATGATGTTCCCTTCTCATACGCAAGTCTTAATCTTGCTGATATGAAGAGGCATAAGTTTGCTACCATGACTTCCCAGTTTGGTAACCTTGGTTATATTTTGAGGTTTGAAAAGACCATTACTCGTGAGATCCGTCTACCTGCACCACTTTTGTTTGATAACACTCATAGGAATGGATGGTCCTTCAATGATATCTAGTTTGATGAGTTCATGGCTCAGTACCAGCTGCATAACCCCATGGAGGGGGTTGTGCCCGACGAGGAGGAGGATGGTGAGTTCCCACCTTTCCAGGGAGAGACCTTCACCGAGCATGGCGAGGGGTCTTCTTCCGCTTGGAGCGCAGGACCTTCCTCATGGGAGGACCCCAGGACTTCGGTGTATGCACCGAAGGGCTCATATGACTCCTGTACTTACCATCACCCCGGAGCAGGAGGCTCCTGGGGGTAGTAGGTGTTGCCAACTTAGGCCAAAATACTAAGCTTGGGAGAGTACGTGCACTTCTCACCTTTCCATTGTATTATCCGTTTTTACTTTATTTGCTTTGATCTTTTTCGAAGTTTTTGCCAGTTCTTCTTTGTTCTTTTATTTTGCAAAAACGACAAAAAGATTTCTCTTTCCTTTTTATTTTTGAAAAACCTTTAAAAAACCCAAAAAGATTTCCATTCTCTCTTTAGTTTGCTTTGTTTTCAGAGTTCAGCTCGAGTCCGTGATGGCATTTGATTATATTTTCCACGTTCGGTCGGGCAAGTGACAAGGCAGTAATGACGAAGATCGACGAAAGGGAAGCAACAAGGAAAACCGGTATGAACTCTTCTTGTTTCTACCTTTGTACATATGTCTGTACTTATGACCTAGAGACTAGCTTGTAGCGACATAGTGCTATGTTTACAATGCTTTCCCAGTGTTCATGCTTTCTTTGTGGCTGATCTCAAATAGCTAGGGTGCATAATATGTTGTTGGAATGACTTACATGCATTGCATTGCTCATGGTTTGGCATATTGAAGTGGTATTTCCCTTTGGAGAATTCTTGGATTGACTTGGCACATGTTCACACATGTTTATGACTAAAATGTCTATCATGCCTTGATGAACTTGTTATTTCAGAATAGTCATATCACTTTCATGCCCGATTCAATGTTGCTTTGTCGCTCTGCATGATTATGACAATTATTGCTCTCTAGTTCGTCGCTTCCCAGTCTTTTTCTAGCCTTTGCTCGCACCAAGAGGAATTCTGCTTGTGCATCCAAACTCCTTTTCAAACCAGTTATTCCACTTGAGTCCACCATACCTTCCTATATGTGGTATTTACCGACCACTCCTAACTTAGACTTTCTTGTGCCATCTCGAAATTTATTCAAAAGCTTCCCTTTTGTAACCGTACAAGCTCATGGTGCGGTGAGGGAAAATCAGTATCTACCATGCCAAAAATATTTTGACGGAAGTTTTAATTAGTCAATATAAAAAAAAGAGAGTTACACCTCCCCGTACTTGATGATGGAATGAAATGGACCAAATGCTGCTAATGATAGATGGAACGATATCCTCCTTCCATACTTGAGGAAAAATAAAAGGTTCCATTGACCATCAACGGATTTATGGGTAAGGGAACAAGTGTAAGAAAAAGGCATTGATATGGGTGGCATCGGAGATATTGAGAGACCTTTACCGTTCACCGTTGACTGAAAAGTTGCACTTATCAAAAGAATTTTGTTTCTGTTTTCAAAACCAAGAGCTATGTCACATGTTTAGTCTTTGCTTCCTTTCATGGGTTTTCAATCTTGCCATAAAAAATCCAGGGTTCGAGAGTCTCACCTTCTTCCTTCAAAGCACCAACTATTGAGAACATAATTGTCATTCTTAGTGTAACATGCATTGTCCCAAAGTAATACATTGTCTTCTGCATGCTTGTTATATTGCTAGTATGAAATTCTTAGTTCCAGTCTCCTTTAAAACTCCGAAGGAGTTTCTGCATTTATGTTTTGCTTCACTCATGGAGGCTAGCGAGATACCACTCTGATATGTTTAGGCTATGTGCATTGTGATCTTCTCTTGATTTTTAGCAACATATTATTCACTTTAGGTTGTTTGTGATTGGTCACTTGAAAGAAGGATTGCTTCGTGCATTGTCCTCATAGCATTGTTCTAATACTTGCTAAACTATTTTCGTAGTATCGGCTTATATACATCTTATGAAGCAAAAGAGTTTGTCAAATTTTTGTTTGTCGCATCTAGTTCGTTGAACTGAATTTCTTGAGGACAAGCAATAGGCTAAGCTTGGGGGAGTTGATACGTCTCAAACGTATCTACTTTTCCAAACACTTTTTGCTATGGTTTTGCCATCATTCTTGCATGATTTGAACTAAAATAACCCGGACTGACGCTGTTTTCAGCAGAGCTTCCTGTATGATTTTATTGTGCGCAGGAAAATGGATTTTTGGACATCTCAGAAAATTCCCAGAAAAATACCAAAAAATCCACGCACCCGAAGGAGCCCGGAGCCAGAAGGGGGGCCAGAGGGCAGCCAGGGGGGCCCCAGGCGCCCTTCTGGCGCGGCCAGGGGGGCCCAGGCGCCCTTCTGGGACGGGGAAACTCCGAAACAGAAGTCGCTTTTCCAGAACCCGTCGCGGAGCCGCCGCAAACCTCTGCTCTTCCTCGGGAGGGCTAATCTGGAGGATGATTTGGCCTCCGGAGAGGGGAGATCGTCGCCCTCGTCATCACCATCACCACTCCAACCTCCCTCCATGACTTCTCTTCACATGTGTGAGTAATTCCCTGCTGTAGGAAAAGGGGATGGTAGGGATTGGATGAGATTGATCATGTAATAGTTTGTCGGATTGTTGGGGGCATGTTGCCTATCATCTACTTTGGTGTTTATCATCTTTGCTACAACTTGTTGTTCTTAATGCTTGTCACTTTGGGCCCAAGTGCCATGTTTTCATATCTGAACCGCTTATGGTTTCATGAGTATATTTATGTTCGAGATCCTATCTATGAGTTGTATGCACCTATTATGGTCCGAAACCGGCGATCCCAAAGGTGACAGCTTGGGACACCAAAGGGGATGGTCCATAATTTGAGGATTGCATGTATCCATTGAGTTTATTGCTTTGTTCCGCTTTGACAGGAGCACCTTAATCTCCATAAGTTCCTATTGGCCCCGTTCATAGCGGGATGGTTGGACAAAAGATGTTGTGCAAGTTCTTATTGCAAGCACGCACAACTACCTACGGGATACATGCCTAATGTTTGATATATTCCCTAGATGATCATCGCTTTTCTGTGTGCCTTGACCTGTGTTAGAATCTATTACATGTTCATTCTTATTCATGCAGCCTGACCATCCATCTCCCTAGCATACAGTGTTTGAATTCTGCTGGTCACTAGTTGTCACATTTCGCTGTTTTACTTTCGCTATCATATCATAGTTGCTATTAATCCATTGTTGCAAGCAAGCATATTTCAGGTACGGTTGAATTGACAACTCAACTGTCAAAACTTATAAATAATCTTTGGTTCCCCTTGTGTCGAATCAATAAATTGGGTTAACTTACCCGCGAGAACACTACAATAGATCCCCTACAGTTGAGGGTCATCAGCATCTCACACCTCTCGGCAATGCATCTGGGTAGAGCGTCTGTCGAAAGGAGGAGCAGGAAACCTCCCACACCCCCAGCCCCACCCCCAAGTCCACCAACACCAAATGTGCGTCAGCAGTTCCCGCGCCAACATGCAGCATACATGATCTTCACCAGTGAGTCAGATGACAAGGGCAGTCGGAGAGCCCGAGAGCAGGCAGTCAATGCCACTATGCCAGCAGTCCCTCAGTTCATGAGTTGGTCGGACAGTGTCATTTCATGGGGCCCAGAGGACCACCCAAGCGTGATGCCAAACCCAGGCAGCTATGCGCTCGTGGTGATGCAATTGTGACAGCACCCTTGTACTCGTGCAAATGCACCAGAACTCTCATTGATGTAGGTAGCGCAATCAATATCCTGTACCGAAATACAATGATCAAGCTCGACATCATTGAGAGTGAGCTGGAACCCAGCAGGAAAATATTTCATGGTATAGTGCCCGGCCTTTCATGTACACTTTTGGGCCGCATTCGGCTGGAGGTAGTGTTTGGTTCGGAGGAAAATTTCCGTCGCGAGCTGATCTGGCTCGAGGTGGCCGATCTGAGCAGTCCATACCATCTTCTGCTCGGATCGCCTGCAATCCCCAAATTTATGTTCAACGTTTTCTAGCCGTACCTGAAGATGAAGCTTCCAGGGCCGAATGGTCCCATCACTGTGTGCGGTGACTACAATAAGTCACTAGAGTGTTCATCCGCCGGCACCAAGTTGACCGATTCCCTGGTCATTGATGCAGAACGGCGTCAGCTCGACTAGGTCGTAGAAATGGCCCAAGCTCAGATAAGGGCACCCATGCCGAGCACGAAGACGAAGAGATCGGACGATGAGACTGCGTTTCAGGCAGCCAAGGATAGCAAGAGGATTGCTCTGGACCCCTCCGACCCAATAAAGTGTGTAATCATTAGGGCCGGACTCAGCAGCAAATAGGAAGGAGAGCTCGTTCAGTTCCTCCGTGAGAACCGGGACATCTTTGCATGGTACCCACAAGACATGCCTGGAGTACAGAGGGAATTCGCTGAGCACAAGTTTCACATCTGACCCGGATCCAAGTCGATCAAGCAGTCAATTCGGCGTTTTTCAGAGGACAAGAGAAGAGCAATCGGTGAAGAGATTGCCAAGTTGCTCGAAGCAGGATTTATCAAGGAAGTGTTCTACCCAGACTGGTTAGAAAATCCAGTTCTGATTCCGAAGAAGAATGGAACTTGGCGCATGTGTATAGATTACACTTGCCTGAATAAGGCCTGCCCGAAGGATCCTTTTGCGTTGCCCCGTATTGATCAAGTGATTGATTCTACGGCTGGCTGTCAGCCCTTATGCTTTCTGGATGCCACAACTGGCTATCACCAGATCAAACTTGTTGTAGAAGATCAAATAAAGACTGCATTTATCACCCCTTCCGGGGCTTATTCCTATGTTACCATGCCCTTCGGCCTGAAAAATGGCGGCGCAACTTATCAGCGTACTATGAAGCGATGCATCCGATATCAGTTAGGTCAGAACATTCATGTATACGTAGATGACCTTGTGGTCAAGTCAGTGCAAGGGTCGACCCTACTAGATGATCTTAGAGAAACATTTGCAAATTTGCGTGCTTACAAGATCAAGCTCCATCCAGAGAAGTGTGTGTTCGGCGTGCCAGCCGGCAAGCTTCTCGGATTCCTGGTATCCGAGAGAGGAATTGAGTGCAACCCCAAGAATATCGCAACAATAGTGCGGATGAACAAGCCTAGAAATCTCAAAGATGTCCAGAAGTTCACCGGATGCTTGGCATCGCTCAGCCGATTTCTCAGTCAGCTGGGAGAGAAAGAAATTCCCTTGTACCAACTGATGAAGAAGACAGACAAGTTCACATGGACTCCAAAGGCAGACGATGCATTCGAAGAGCTCAAGCGCATGCTATCCACTTGTCCAGTGCTAGCAGCTCCGATTGAGAAGGAGCCAATGATATTGTACATCGCAGCCACCACTCGGGTGATCAGCATTGTTATGGTGGTTGAACGTCCTGAAAAGGACAGGGCACGGTTGGTTCAAAGGCCAGTGTACTATGCCAGTGAAGTGTTCTCCACCTCCAAGCAAAACTACCCCCACTACCAGAAGATGTGCTATGGCGTATACATGGCGGGAAAGAGACTAAAGCCCTACTTCATAGCGCATCCGATTACAGTTGTCAGATCGGCACCCCTAGCAGAAATCATAGGCAATCGGGATGCATTTGGCAGGGTGGAAAAATGGGCCATAGAGATTGCAACTCATGGTATCAAGTATGAACAACACACCGCAGTCAAATCCCAAGCTTTGGCAGATTTCCTCGTTGATTGGGAAGAAACCCAGTATGAGCCCCCCTATCCGGATTCTTATTTCTGGAAAATTCATTTTGATGGCTCCAAGATGATGACCGGACTAGGGGCTGGCATCGTTCTCACTTCTCCAAAAGGTGACAAGCTCAGATATGTACTGTAGGTCCATTTTGCCGCATCAAACAACGTGGCTAAGTATGAAGCACTGGTCCACGGTATCCGATTGGCTAAAGAGATTGGCATTCAGCGGATTGTGTTATGGAGATTCCGATCTGGTAGTGCAGCAATGCACTGGCACTTGGGATGCAAAAGATGCAAACATGGCAAGCTACAGATTCCTTGTACAACAGGTATTTGGTTTCTTTGAAGGGTGCGAGTTCCATCACGTTCCCCGAGCTGATAATGAAGGAGCAGATGCACTGTCTAAATTGGGGTCCACCAGAAAGGAGATTCCAACAGGAGTTTCTTTGGAAAACATCCAGAAGCCATCTATCAAGCCTTCCCAAGAATCAGAGTCAATCTTTATTCCGGCCGACCTGAAGATGGCAGAACTTGAAGCGCAAAAACTGGCCAAGAAGCAAAAGTTGGAGAAGCAGTCGGCGGCACCATGGGCTTCCGATTGCGAACCAGGGGCTGCTGTCGTCAACTCGGGGACTGATGAGGTCATGCAAGAGACAATCGGATCCCCCTCCTCCGAGCTGGCAGTGGTAGAAGCCGAACAATCAGAGCCAGAAGCAATTGTTGTGATGGTAATTGTCGTTGCACCGTCATGGGCAGAACCAATCAGAAACTTTTTGGTGGAAGGTACACTCCCCCAAGATGAAGTGGAACCTCGGCAAGTCCAGTGCCGATCTGGAGCATATACCATCATCAATAATGATCTAGTGCATCGCAGTGCGACTGGAATTCTCCAGCGTTGCGTGGAAGAGGACAAGGGGCTGGAGCTACTGCGGGACATCCACCAAGGAGAGTGTGGTCACCATGGATCAGCTACAACAATAGTTGCCAAGGCTTTCCGCTATGGTTTCTACTGGCCGACTGCGAAAGCAGCACCAGAAGAGCTAGTCAAGCATTGCTATGGATGTCAAAGATTCAGAGCCAAGAGCCATTTACCAGCCTCAGCACTCAAGACCATTCCGATCACATGACTGTTTGAAGTTTGGGGACTGGACATGGTTGGACCATTCAAGACAGCCAGAGGTGGAATGCCACATTTTCTCGTGGCAGTGGACAAGTTTACCAAGAGGATCGAGGCAAGGCCGATCAAGAAGCTGGATGGACCGACTGCGGTCAAGTTCATTGTGGACATCACAATCAGATATGGAGTGCCGAACAGCATCATCACTGATAATGGCACAAACTTTGCAAAAGGGGCGCTAGGTCGGTATGCCTCCCAGCAGGGCATTTGGCTGGATGTAGCATCCGTAGCTCACCCCCAGTCAAATGGTCAAGCAGAGCGATCAAACGGCCTCATCTTATCTGGGATCAAGCCAAGATTGGTGGAACCACTTGAGAGAGCACCTGGAGCGTGGCTCGACGAGTTGCCAGCAGTGCTTTGGAGTCTGCACACCACACCAAACCGCTCAACTGGATTCACTCCCTTCTTCCTCATATATGGTGCGGAGGCAATCATTCCCTCTGATATTGAGTTCGACTCACCTCGTCACGCCATGTACACGGAGGCAGAAGCCAAGCAAGCTCGAGAGGACGGTGTTGATCTAAAAGAAGAAGCATGTCTCCTGGCCCTGTCAAGGTCGGCAATATACCAGCATAAGTTGTGTCAGTACCACAAGAAGAAGATCCGTCCCCTAGCTTTTCGTGAGGGTGACTTGGTGCTCCGCCGAATCCAAAAATCGGGTGGCCAGCACAAGTTATCCTCTCCTTGGGAAGGTCCATTCGTCGTCAGTCGGGTGCTCAAGAATAATGCATACTACCTCATCGACTGCAGAAATCCGACCCGATATGTGGACACTTCAGGACAAGAAACAGAGCATCCCTGGAACGCCGAGAAGCTGTGCCCGTTTTACAGTTGAGCGGTATCGTTGTATTTTCCCTTTGCAATGTTATGAATGAGAATAGCCGTGCGTCCATGAGACTGCATTCGGTAGGAGTTATAAAAACTGGTGCATTCATTTCCCAGTCCTAAGGTCGGCAAAAGCAGACCCGGGGACTGGTCGGTTACCCCGAAATGGGTATACTTGAGAAAAGAGCAAGAAGAGTGATGGGTTTGTGAGTGTCAGTTTGAACCAAATGCAAACCACAGGTCGGCTGTAATGTCGGGTGAACATGGCCGAGCAGAATCATCAATCAGAAAATTCGTACTCTAAAGTATATCTAGTTCGGACTTAGCCGACAACAGACTCAACCGATTGTGACCAGACTGGCTGGCCAACAGTCGGCAGGTTGCAATCGGCCCGTCCAAAGAAAAAACCTTACCTTTATGTGAGAACTAGGAACATAGACCACAGGTCGGCTTTAGGGTTGGCGGGAATATCGACTAAGGAAGAAAAGAGGCAAAGAAAAAGGCAATCGGTTTGAAAATGCAAAGGTAGGAGAGCATATATTGCCAAGAAGAAACCAAGTTCACAAGCAAGCATGGCCGATGGGCCGAATGTTGATTATTACATGAAAGTGACCCTTAGCGGGCGCACTTGAATTTTGACCAAACTGTTCTTAAAATCAAAGCAGGTAAATAAAAGCGCGCCGAACTCAGGCAGTCGGCGCATCTGGAGTAGGTGGAGCGGCAGCTAAAGTGGTAGTAGCTTTCGGAGAAGGCGGAGCTAAAGCAATCGGAGTCATGCTGGTGGCACCTCCCGGGGCTGAAGCTGAAGTGGCCTCGGGCTGAGTGATCGGGGGCTCGTCAGTTGCGCTCTCCGAGTTCTCATCAGACAAATCCTCCCCTCGTCAGAGGATTGAGCGTATTGTGAAGAGGTGGAGGCGTCGGAGTCTGTGGCAGGAGAACTTGAGGAAGAGGACGAAGACAGCGGCGGAGGCGGACACCGAGAGCCGCGTCCACCAATGGCTACGGAGAGTGGTGGCGGCGTTGGCGGCGGAGAGCAGCGGGGAGACGGTCGTCGGGGCAGATCTAAGCCTCGGCGGCGGCATCGGCAGCAGTGGAGCGTACGGCGTTGCGGCGGCGGAGGCAGAGGAGAAGTGCTCGAGGAGGGAGACGAAGTGGGCGGTCTGCGCCGCATCCCCACCCCCTGGGCTATTTGAAGGGCAGCGGGGAAGTGGTGGGATCCGGTGCGCCAGCTCTGTGGCCGGTGTGGCCGCGTGTATTTCCAGTACAACATAATATCGGAGCACAGAGGATCCGGCGGATGGGACGGGATGTGCGCGCGTGGATCGATGTGGAGGTTATGACACGTCCATCGTGGCACGTTGCTCCGCATTCCACTGCGAATTCGAAGCGGCAAGTTTTCGGTCAACGTTCCAGTCCAACTAAATGTTGGCTAGATAGGCTGAGGGGAAGAAACAATCGGCAAGCATTAAAAGAGCAATCGGAAGATTGCAAACAATCGGCCAATTGAGAGTAATCGGTCAGAAGGACAAAGCAGATTCAAGAGAAATATCCAAACTGAACAAGAGCAATCGGTGGATTGCAAGCAATCGGCTAATTGAGAGCAATCGGTCAGAAAAGCAGAGCAGATACAAAACTCAAGAGAAGTATGGAGGAATCTGTGCAGGCCCCGTTGTCGCTTAGTTCGGCGGGCCTCCGCAGCTTTAGGGGCTACTGTCGTGGGAATGACCGCCGGGTAGGGTCACCCAGGAGAAAAATTTCACCAAAGCAAAGATCACCGACCTTATGGTCGCCGATCTAATCAAGGCCGACCTAATCAAGACCAAGCAAGCAGTGGGCCGAACTGATTAGGTCGGAGGCCGATTGCCCCAAGAGAGTGCAATCGGCCTCACCTTGATTCATTCGGCCGAAGATGATAAGGCAACATCCGAGGTGAATCCCAGGTCGGACACCTGGTACAAGTTCAGTCAATGCGCAATCCCAGGAGATCCGGGCTGTCAGAGACGTGCGGTCTCCTCCAGCGCTGATCACGCAGACAGGCTGACAGGACCAAGCTCCTAGCCCCACTGTTCACTATGCAAGACCTACAAGCTAGCGGCATGGAGATCCACAAGTCTACACCGGGTCATCCGGGAGCACATGATCTGAGGGTCCCACCTCATCCGAGGCTGGCAGCTGCGTCCTCCCCTTTGTACATTTACCTTTGTACCCCGGGCTCGGCCTATAAGAGCCCCGGGTACCCCTCCTGCGTGAGGGAGGACGGAGCACTTATTGCAACTTCACCCACCAGAGAGAGAGCAAGGAGAGAGTTGTGCTTAGAGTCCTCTTCTCCTTCCTCTCATACAGCTCAAGGAGCATTCATTGTAGCCAGAGTTATTGCTTATAGCTGGGTTGGCAGGACTAGGGGTGTTATCTCTACGGAGAGCCCCGAACCTGGGTACATTGCGGTGTCTCACTGTGTTTGTCCCCACTCTCGATTCCGGCACCATCGACACCAACCTCGGTTTGTCCCCCTCTTTATCCATCCTCATGGCATCTGTCGTTACCATACTACGACAGTGCAGGTCCACGTCAACTCTCGCGCTATCAAGTAATTTCTAACACCGTTGTCACCTACTTGTCGTTGTCGGAGTCCTACTGGATTGATAACCTTGGTATCTTTGCCGAGGGAAATTTGCTACTACGCTACATCTCAACCTTCCACTTGGGGTAACCAACAAGGGGCGAGAAGCCATCAGGTGTTTATATACTACATGTGTATATGTGTTTCCGAGTAATACAGTTCTAGCATAGTATAAAACGCATTATAAACAAAATGAATATGTGACAAGATCTTTATTAATTGTCCTCTAGGGCACATGTCCAACAGTATCCCACTTGCACTAGAGTACAAATTACACTAGTTTACATCAGGTATGTATCTAACACCTATAGTCTCTCGGTGTTGTTCAAACTTGCCATATGGAAGAGGTTTAGTCATTGGGTCTACAGCATTCAGATCCGTATGTATCTTGTGAATCCTAGTATGACCATCCTTGACGTAATCCCGCGTCACATGGAAACGTCGGAGAATATGCTTGGCTGTAGAGTGAGTTCTTGGTTCTTTCGCATTAGAAATGGCACCCGTTTTGTTGCAATAAAAGCTAACAGGGTCAGTGCATCTGGGGAAGACACCAAGCTCGATCACGAACTTCTTTAGCCAATGCGCTTCATTTGACGCGCAAGCGGCAATATACTCCGACTCCATTGAAGATTGGCCGACGACTGACTGCTTCCCGCTCCTCCAGCTAATTCCGCCGCCATTCAAAATGAATACATATCCCGTCTGGGATTTTGAGTCATCTATGTCAGAGTCAAGGCTAGCATCGATGTAACCTTTTAGGTCTAGCTCTTCTTCACATCCTCCATAGACGAGAAATAGATCATTCGTCCTTCGTAAGTATTTCAGGATAGTCTTCACTTTGTTCCAATGAGTCATTCCTGGATTACTCTGGTAGCGATTAGTCATACTAATTGCTCGAGCTAAATCCGGCCGAGTACACAGCACAACATACATTATAGAACCTATGGCCGAGGCATGGGGTCTTGAGGACATCTCCTCCTTTTCTTGTGTTATTGCTGGACATTGAGTTACACTTACACTTAACTTAATTCCTTTTATAACCGGCAAGAGACCTCTCTTGGAGTTATCCATTTTGAACTTCTTCAAAATCTTCTCAATATATGTTCTTTGACTCAATGTCAATAGGCGATTTGGTCTATCTCTATAGATCTTAATGACTAGTATGTACGCAGCTTCACCTAGATCCTTCATAGAAAATTGCCCATTCAAGAATTCCTTCACTTCTTCTAAGAATTTTGTATCGTTCCCTATCAGTAATATGTCATCCACATACAACACAAGGAATGCTACAGAACTCCCACTTAGTTTCTGATAGACACAAACTCTTCGACGTTTTGTACAAATCCAAACGCTTTGATCACCTCATTAAATCGAAGGTTCTAGCTCCGAGATGCTTGCTTCAATCCATAAATGGATCGTTGAAGCTTGCAAACTTTACCAACATTCTTTGGATCACTGAAACCTTCCGGTTGCACCATGTACAACTCTTCCTCAATGTCCATTAAGGAACGCGGTTTTCACGTCCATCTGCCATATCTCGTAATCATGGTAGGAAGCTATTGCTAGTATAATATCGATAGACTTTATCATTGCTACAGGAGAGAATGTCTCCTCGTAGTCAACTCCTAGAATTTGTCGGAACCCTTTCGCGACAAGTCGAGCTTTATAGACAGAAATGTTTCTGTCTGCGTCAGTCTTTTTCTTGAATATCCATTTATTCTCGACGACCTTTCGGTCCTCGAGAATATCCACCACATTCCATACTTTGTTGGTATAAATGGAGTCTATTTCGGATCTCATGGCTTCTATCCATTTCTCGGACTCGGGTCCTTCCATTGCCTATTTGTAGTTTTTATGTTCGTCAGGTTCATTCAACGAAACTGCATTCACAAGTTGTCTGTAAAACTCGGGAGCTTGACGGATTCCTGTTGACCTACGTGAAACAATAGGTTCCACTTCAATTTCATCATGATCATCATGTATGTCATGATCATTATGAATGTCGTGTTGGCCATTTTCTTCAGCTCCCACTGTGGAAGACGGTTCTAGAACAATTTATGTTGTCGTTTCTTCCATTTGGAGTGATTGGTCAGTCACTTCATCGAGGTCTATTTTCCTCCCACTCAATTATTTCGAAATAAATTCTTTCTCAAGAAAGTGTCCAGTCTTGGCGACAATTTTTTTGGCATCAGACTGGTTGTAGAAGATGTATCCACAAGTTTCCTTTGAATATCCCAAAAAGATGCACTTATCCGCCTTAGATTCGAGTTTGTCAGGCTGAAGTTTCCAAACGTAAGCCTCACAACCCCAAATCTTCAGGTGAGACAACTTTGGTTTCTTGCCACGCCATTCCTCAAATGGAGTTGTCTTTACGGATTTCGATGGTGCCCTCTTAAGAACGTAAGCGGCAGTTTCTAATGCATACCCCCATAATGACACAGCTAAGTCGGTATGAGACTTCATCGATCATACACTATCCAATAGAGTTTGATTATGTCTTTCGGACAAACCGTTTCGTTGAGGTGTTCATGTCGGCGTAAGTTGTGGTACAATGCCACAAGTATTAAGATGGTCACCATACTCGTGACTTAAATACTCGCCTCATCGATCGATCAAAGGTGCTTGATTTTCTTCCCGAGTTGATTATCGACCTCACTCTGAAATTCCTTGAACTTTTCAAAGGTTTCAGACTTGTGCTTCTTCAAGTAAATATACCCATATCTACTCAAGTCATCAGTGAAGGTCACGAAGTAACAAAGACCATTGCGTGAGACGTTCATAGGTCCACATACATCTGTATATATGATCCCTAATAAGTCCGCCGCACACTCCATTGTTCCATTGAATGGAGTCCTTGTGAGTTTGTCCATTAGGAATGGTTCACATGTGTCAAGGGATCCAAAATCCAATAACTCCAGAAGTCCATCTTTATGAAGCTTCTCCATGCGCTTTATAGCAATCGGGCAGGAGGTTGAAGATTACGAGGGGCTAAGGGGGAATGAGCTGGGCCTCGATCTAGTTTTCAGGGGAGGGGTGGGGGTCGCTCTTATCCACCAAGGAGGCCACGGCGGCCATCCGCTGCCGAGCACGTGCGAGGGGGCTGTGTGCATGTGCATGGCGTGCGTGCGAGAACAGTAGAAGGAAGAAGAAGGAAGGGGGTGGGCTGGGCTAGAGGTTGGGCCTGGTTGGGGTTGCCCCAGACGAGACATAATGTTTTCCAATTTCAGTTTTCTCAGCTGCACTTTCTATTATGTTTTATCTTTGTTTGCTATCAAATGAATTTTGTAAGATGTGCTACTGATTAAAACACTTACCATGCAATATTTAGAGGTGGTACAAAAATATTGGGGCTCAACTAAAATAGTTTGAAATTTACTTAATTAGTAAACAATTAAATGGGGTTGTTCTAGCTACTATTGATTTATTTAAACTATCAAATGATTTTTATTCAAAGTGAAACTTGTTGGTACATTTGTGTTGCACCATAGGGAGTTGCCACAAGAGTTTGGGGGATTTAATAAAATCATTTGCTATTTATTTATGATCTGCAACTGACTTAAGGTGACTTTTTGCTGCTACTTGGATTTGTTTGAATTATTTCATAGCTCAATAAATACCCATGACTACCTGGGCATGATCCATAATTATTGTGCATTTAATAAAATTGTTTGCACAATTTTTAGTTGAACTATATTTTGCTCTTTGTTTGGAATTTTTTATTTGGGTTGGAATTTGAATGACTATGATCAAGGGTGATCATCTCATGCCTAACCATTATGACTTGGCCATAGTAAAAGTGATTACTGTAGTGTGACACCCGGGGTGTTACAAATCTCCACCACTACAAAGAATTCTCGTCCTGAGAGTTAAAATTAGGGTAAGGGGTAACGTTTCGGTTTCGTATTCTAACGATTCTTCTGGGTCTTGTTGTCCTTCTCGAAGCAGTTAATCCTTCACGTTGATGTCTTCATTTCTTTGAAGCAGTGTATCTCGACGATTGTCATCCTTCCTTCGGGGTTGCATCGTACCTACGAATAGGTTAGGGGGAAGCTTGAGGGGGGCGGATCCGTACAAACTTAATCAACAGAGATGGTCGAAGGGAATGGGGTACAAAGTATCTTCCGAGTTTAACCTAAGGGAAAACAACCAGATAAACAAAAGAAGGTATGAGAAGTTTCAAGCGGATAGACATGCATTCGATGTCAATGACGAACGATGAAAAAAGGGGGTTCCGGAGCATCAAGCATAAGCATTATGTCTGATATAGGACTGAATATCACAAGGTAGGTGGCTCATGAACTGCATACGAGGTCAAGAAAGAGGAATAACCTCGTGAATGACAGTGTAAGGCCCGATATGCGGTATTGTTCCAGATCTGGGGACGAAGCACATATCGGTCCCACCGCGAAATATGACAATGCCATATGCCCCGGATTTCCAACATGATATCACAACATTAAAGATACAAGGACACAACATCTCATACAATCGGCATACAACTGCCTTAAATACATTACATCAGCGGAAGATACACGTCTGAGTACAGACTACAATCAAATGCCTAGTGGCAAAGAAAAAAAGACATCGCTCCCATAACCACATGGGTCCGGGCCCTCCGCCGGGATCCGCCTAACTAGTCGTCGTCGAGTCTCCACGTGAAACAACGATCACCATACCTTT
This sequence comes from Bromus sterilis, assembly GCA_950022295.1. NCBI lineage: Eukaryota > Viridiplantae > Streptophyta > Magnoliopsida > Poales > Poaceae > Bromus > Bromus sterilis. The sequence continues at coordinate 267,438,380 of OX465597.1, read as the reverse complement.
TGTCGATCAAGAACCCTGAAAAGAGTTTGGGGGTAGTATCATGAGTGCAGAAGTACTCAGCATCCAACTGTAGTGGTCAACTGACCCAGCAAGGACTTCATCACTCGTCATTCTAGGATAACTAGTAGCTTACGGTAATATGGGATAAGTGGTGAGGTTGCTACCGCACTAGCATTTATGAAGTGGCTATCGATCTAGACAGTAAGATAAGAAGCCAAGCATTCGATGAGGAATCGCCTCCAACAAGTCTTGCTATCAGCTACTTACGCAAACATACCACCTATCCTATCCTTGTCCTCCCCTTCACATCCCGACGAAGATGAAACAATCAAGGCACACACACGTTGATCAAGTTATTAAGCTTATCTCAGTTTTTGTTGTCTATGAACATGGAGTAGGTCTCAAGTCGTCCATAACCGTGGACACGGCTTCTCGAAAAGATTTAAACCTGCAGGGGTGTACCAACTGCCCATTACAAGGCTCCGCATGCACGCCCATCTCTCCAGTTGCTACCCATCATAGGCAACCATTTTATGATTTAGTTCCGAGAGATTCCGGTACAACAGGTCCCTCTAACTAACAAAGCACAAATCCGGGTGGCCCCCGGTGAGTCGACATCCAACTCAAAAGCTGGCCGCGCTCTCAAATTGGCCTCTACCATCTGGACGAGGTCGGGTTAGCTACCCAAACCATGTGGGCAGCCCCCTAGCTACCTGGAGTGGATCAACAAGAGAAACCATGTCTCCTTTGGCCCAAGTTGTTCTAAAGGATATCTGCTAGGAGCGACCTGACCGACATATATGCATGGTTTTCAAATGGTAAATCGGCTTGGGCCACCACTAGAAAGGTTTGAAGCTAGGTAGGTAAGAAGAGGGGACCCCATAGCATCCCACACGCGGTTAGGCATGATCGTCAAGAGACATAATACCCAGAACTCGGGTCCTAGGTGACTCGAATGGAACAAAGCATCGGGGCGGGATAGCCTAGACCTTCCATCCTTCGTCGAGTATAGTCAACATTATAATAATCATATCATCCACAACAATATAATAATGTGATAGCCCAATCCAAGGAGTAACAAGATAACATTCGTAGTATCCTAAGCATGCATACTAAGCAGGGGCTGAGCAACGAGCAATAGTAACATAGCAGTACATGGTTTGCTGGGAGGGGACATGGCTGTATCGGTTTAAGAGAGGATGTAAACATGTGGTAGGATCAAACATCGAACCTAACCTAGACTAGCATGGAAACCACTGGTTATAATAGAATGGATCATAAGTAATGTATAGTCCTTTCCTGTTGATAAGTCGGGTTCCGAAGGTGTAGTTGATCACAAGCTCGCACCGTCTTCGAGAGGTACCCGCGGAAGCACACAAGAGGAAAGACTGGAAAAGGAAATCGACAAGCAAGCATCTATTACTACGAGGCAATCACGAGCAATCAACAACAAGAAAGCAACACGAGACAACACACTACGGTACCGCATCTATCGTCGAGAGCGGTTACTAGCAGGTTAAGTGGAGTACTCGTCACACACGACGATACCATACATTTATCACAGTTCAAGTTGTTTAGCTACACAACATGAGCAAACGTTGTTAACATGGCATCTCACTCAAGCATGGCATATCACACAATCATGGCAAGAGGTGGAGCATAAATAAACTATCTAATCTAGTCACTTTAAATGGGGCGGGGGGGGGGGGGTAAAAACAATGCATGGCAACTATTACGGACCCCACAATAATTATTGCATTTGATACTGTTCTTCCCTAAACCATATTTTACATTTGTCAACGGCAGCAAACAATAGCATAAACACAATCTACATGCAATTCTAGTCAAGTTACATATAAAGAACATTTTAATCGGAGAAACGGTTAAAAAGTTACGACAGATTACAATTTACAGTGGCAAGGTTGTAATTAGCAGTAAAAGGCTTAACCCGGTGTCGCAAAGGTCGAGTGTTAGGGTGGAAAGGGTCGGTCTCCGTCCGGTACGAGATAACAGGTAGAAATAAAATCACCGACCGATAAATCGACGACACAAACACCGCAAACAAATCAGACAATCAACCAATTCAAGTAGAAAACAAAAAATTTAATTTTAGTGAAAATCTGGGTTGTTACAATACAACACCACCAACAAGGGATCTCGTCCCGAGATCCTGGATGATCCGGGGGAGAGGAGGGGAGAGAAAAGAGAGACGACGATCTTCAACACCACCAACAAGTGACTCTGCTCCATATCGACGTCGAACTTCTGTCGAGATAAATTTCCGCAGAGAGACGGCAACGTCGGAAAACGAAATCATCGGGAGATCAAGAGGAAGAACGATAGTCCAAAGCGGTGATCAAGGGAAGAATTCTCACTCAAATCGTGAGGATACTAGGAAAGAGTACTGAAGTCAAAGGACGACCAAGATGTAAACCAGAGTCGGATAGACTAAAGGTACTACGATATTTCCCAACCCGAGAATCTGAATCGAGACAATACGCTGCAAGCAAGGCATTGTAACGGTTCCGATACTCCACACACTCGAGATCCTAGAGTTTGAAGGAGATAAGACGAGAATTAAAACACTTACGACACTTGTCCTGACCAGAGCAAGGGTAAGGAGTAAAAAGGATCCTACTCTCCGATAACTAATTTAGTAACTACAAAACAGTTTTTGTCTAGACTCGACTTCGGCCAGAAAAGGGATCCTACGGTCGGTAAGGCTCTGATACCAAGTTGTAAGGCCCGATATGCGGTACTGATCCAGATCTAGATGTTTCCATCCAGATCCGGGGACGAAGCACATATCGGTCCCACAGCGACATATGACAATGCCATATGCCCCGGATTTCCAACATGATATCACAACATTACAGCTACAAGGATACAACATCTCATACAATCGGCATACAAATGCAATAAATACATTACATGAGTGCAAGATACATGTCTGAGTACAGACTACAATCAAATGCCCAGTGGCAAATAGAAAAAGACATCGGTCCCATAACCACACGGGTCCAGGCCCTCCGCCGGGATCCGCCTAACTAGTCGTCGTCGAGTCTCCACGTGAAATGTCGATCACCTTACCTGTTGTCGATCAAGAACCCTGAAAAGTTTTTGGGGGTAGTATAATGAGTACAGAAGTACTCAGCATCCAACTGTAGTGGTCAACTAACCCAGCAAGGACTTCATCACTCGTCATTCTAGGATACCTGTAGTTTACGGTAAGATGGGGTAAGTGGTGAGATTGCTTCCTCACTAGCATTTAGGAAGTGGCTAACGATCTAGAGAGTAAGATAATAAGCCAAGCATTCGTTGATGAATCGCCTCCAACAAGTCTTGCTATCAGCTACTTACGCAAACATACCACCTATCCTATCCTTGTCCTCCCCTTCGCATCCCGACGAAGAAGAAGCAATCAAGGCACACACACCTTGATCAAGTTATTAAGATTATCTTAGTTCTTGTTGTCTATGAACAAGGAGTAGGTCTCATGTCGTCCATAACCGTGGACACGGCTTCTCAAAAAGATTTAACCCTGCAGGGATGTACCAACTTCCCATTACAAGGCTCCGCACGCACGCCCATCTCTCTCAGTTGCAACCCATCATAGGCAACCATTTTATGATTTAGTTCCGAGAGATCCGGTACGTCAGGTCCCTCTAACTAACAACGCACAAATCTGGGTGGCCCCCGGTGAGTCGACATCCAACTCAAAAGCCTGTCGCGCTCTCGAATTGGCCTCTACCGTCTAGACGAGGTCGGGTTAGCTACCCAAACCATGTGGGCAGCCCTCTAGCTCCCTGGGGTGGACCAACAAGAGAAACCATGTCTCCGCTGGCCCAAGTTGTTTTAAAGGATATATTCTAGGAGCGAACCGACAGACATATATGCTTGGTTTTCAAATGGTAAATCGGCTTGGGCCACCACTAGAAATGTTTGAAGCTAGGTAGGTAAGAAGAGGGGGCCCCATAGCATCCCACACGCGGTTAGGCACGCTCTTCAAGAGACAGAATACCCGGAACTCGGGTCCTAGGTGAATCGAATGGAACAATGCATCGGGGCGGGATAGCCTAGACCTTCCATCCTTCGTCGAGTATAGTCAACATTATAATAATGATATCATCCACAACAATATAACAATGTGATAGCCCAATCCAAGGAGTAACAAGATAACATTCGTAGCATCCTAAGCATGCATACTAAGAAGGGGCTGATCAACGAGCAATATTAACATAGCAGTACATGGTTTGCTGGGAGGGGACATGGATGTATCGGTGTAAGAGAGGTTGTAAACATGTGGTAGGATCAAATATTGAACCTAACCTAGACTAGCATGCAAACCGCTGGTTATAATATAATGGATCATAAGTAATGTATAGTCCTTGCAGGTTGATAAGTCAGGTTCCGAAGGTGTAGTTGATCACAAGATCGCGCCGTCTCCGAGAGGTACCCGCGAAAGCACACAAGAGGGAACACTGGAAAAGGAAATCGACGAGCAGGCATCTATTACTACGAGGCAATCACGAGCAGTCAACAACAAGAAAGCAACACGAGACAACACACTACGGTATCGCATCTATCGTCGAGAGCGGTTACTAGCAGGTTAAGTGGAGTACTCGTCACACACGACGATACCACACATTTATCACGGTTCAAGTTGTTTAGCCGCACAACATGAGAAAACATTGTTAACATGGTATCTCACTCAAGCATTGCATATCACACAATCATGGCAAGAGGTGGAGCATAAATAAACTATCTAATATGGTCACTTTAAGTGGGGGGTAAAACCTATGCACGACAACTATTATGGACCCCACGATAATTATTGCATTTGATACTGTTCTGCCCTAAACCATATTTTATATTTGTTAACATCAGCAAACAATAGCATAAACACAATTTACATGCAATTCTAGTCAAGTTACATATAAAGAACATTTTAATCGGAGCAACGCTTAAAAAGTTATGACAGATTACAATTTACAGTGGCAAGGTTGTAATTAGCAGTAAAACAGCAGGTAAACAAAGTTAGACATGGCAAAGGAGAAAATTCCAATAATCTACAAAAAATTCTAAGCAAGTTTCATGTTTAAAGCGTCGCGATCCGAGCTACCGTTAAAAAGATACGGGCATCGCAAAAATCTAACGCAATCTGCCAATTAAATAAGCCCATAAGCAAAGAAAACATTATCGGGCCAAATCTTCTATTGTTGGGCCTGAACGCGGTGCGCACTACCTAACTAAGCAGCACACCGAGCGCGAGATAGACCAACGGGTCGGCCCAGCTAGCAGAAAAAAAGGAAAAAACAAAGGGGCTGCCTCACCAGTGGGTCGAGCCCATGGAGGCGTGGGCGCTGGACCGCCTTGGGCCGAGGGGGAATGGGCCGCCTGGGGGCGCGCCGGCCCACGTGCGGGCGCAGCGGGAGAGCAGATCCATCTCGTCCTGACGGAGCAGAAGTCGATGACGGCCAATCCAGCGCTGGTCCGGCGAGCGGCTGGTGGCTCTCCGGCGGCCGGGAGAGGCCGAGCGGCGGCGGAGGAGGTCGAGGGGCGCGGGGGCGGGCGACGGGATGGCGTAGGGGCGGCGTGGTGCGGAGATCGAGCCAGCGGTTGGGGAGCTTCGGAGCTCCATGCCCATGGTGGCTCTTCCTCGTGGAGAGAAGAGAGAGTTAGAGACGAGGGGGAAGGAGAGAGAGGGAAGCAGAGAGGAGGAGGAGAGGCGCGACATGCGGGCGCGGCTGCGGAGCTGCGCGGCTCACCGACCAGAGAGATGAGGCGGCGAGGACGGGAGGAGAGGCTCGGGGTCGGGGCTTCGGGCTGCAGCACGGGCAGGCTCGGGGGCGACGTGGAGGCACCTGGGACGTCGATCTCGCGATCCGACGGTCCTGGATGGACAGGGTGGCTAGGGTTTCGGGAATTTGGGATAAAATGGGCAGATTTGAGTTTTGTGAGGGGGGTGGCTGCAATTTTTGCTAGGGGAAACCCTAGAAAGAGGTCGGAGAGTGGTGGTCTTTATATAGCCCAGGTGGCTGGCAGTTTGAACTCCGATTCTGACGGCGGGGGTCTGCAGGACCTCCGATTCGGGTAAAACTTCGAACTGCGCGATCAACGCCTTGAGCCGGCGCCGTTCACCTTGCGCTGGAACTGCTCCAAGAACACTTTCTGGCGTGCTATAAAAATATCCCGTTTACTCATTAAACGGGTTTTTCGTTCCATTGGCGATGGCTGGTCTTGTGCTGGTTTTTGCGACGGTGATCGGGCTTAACCCGGTGTCACAAAGGTAGAGTGTTAGGGTGGCAAGGGTCGGTCTCCATCCGATACGAGATAAAAGGGAGAAATATAATCACTGATCGATAAATCAGTGACGCAAACACCGCAAACAAATCAGACAATCAACCAATTCAAGTAGTAAACAAAAAACTTAATTTTAGTGAAAATTTGGGTTGTTACAGGAAGGGTACAAGAGAGTCAGGTTTTGATCCTGTGGAACTGTGGGTTATGGGCCCACATTGAATAAGTAGGGTGGTGACAAACAATGCGATCAGGTTGCAAGGTAAGTCAGAGAACAGCTTGTTAGCTATGTAGGCAACAACGTCGGTACACGAGGGACGAAGAGAACCATTTTCCTGCTCGTTAAGCCGAGGCGGACCAAGAGGCAAAGTTCTCTTCCATCGGTGGTCACCGAATAGTCATCAACAATCGTAACAGGCTGTACGGAAAAAGTAGTGCAACGAAGTGTTTACATAAGGAGGGAATTATCACTGCTCAGATAAGTTATATCACAAGAAAGGTTAAACAGACGAATGGAAAGGAAAATATACATGACCAATATAAAGTAGAGCAAGATATACATGACCAATTTTGTATTGGCAGGGAGTCAAAGGATGTAGTCGATGATAACACTAATCATCGAGGGGCAAGGATGGTATTTCTCACCATGAATTCAATTAACACTTGGAAGAATGAAAAATGTTGATGATGACCACGAACATCAAGCAAAAGGAATGGTGAAGCAAAAGTATTCGGTGTTCCTGGTTGACGACAACCCAGAACCATGAAATGGCTATGACTGGGATAGGCATTTGTTCATCAAATTCATAAGATGTAGTGCAAAGGCATGATATCCTCGAGATACCAGGGGTAATACTCGAAGGTAGAATGGCGGATCATAGGTGTAGAAGAATTTATACAAAGGGGGTAAATTATCTTTAGGAGAAGCTTTCATGATAAGTCCTACATAGTATCTATGGGCATGAACACAAAGGTTCAGGGTCGACTCCCACTTCTTCAATGCATAACCTTTCATTCACTTCTCGCTGTTGATGAATTTTTAGTGTTCAAAAATTTATCTGGCATAGCACCAGTAGAGTACGACCCATAGAAGTTTAGGGATTCCCACAGATGGATGAAGGATAGATACAACCCATAGGGACATTTTACGAATCTATACGACAAACAACAAGATCAAGAGATACAAGTTTGAAAGTAGAAGGCTGACGAAACGACGTAGAAGATACCATTAGCTGGAGGCTTCTGGTATCAGGGGACATTCATCAATGACTTAGGACACGAGGGGACGGTAGGTAGTAATCCACCAAAAGGTCAGGCGGCGTACAAAGAGTCTGGTGTGAGTATCGGTACTCAACCTTAAGAAGAAATAATCCAAAGACATGAGAGATAGAAGCATCTGAATAGTTCGACGGTGGAGTACAAAGGAATTATGATGTCCAGAAGACAGACAATGAAGGAAGGTTTGACTCACCGAGATCTAGCTCATGTCTGGAACGACGTCTGAGCCGAAAGAATGAATTCATAGGGTTAACCGATGACTGCGTGCATTCGCGCACATGATGACTCAATAGATCGGAATGGCAATGCCAAGGAAGGTCACCGAAGACCACAAGACAAATGGGATTAATCATAGTGCAAGCAGGTAAGAAGAATCTCCAAAGCAATAGGCTGTCGAGGATCGTCGCGAGATCGGGTAGTATTTCAAAGTGTTATGGGAATCACATGAACCACCTAGGATGAACGGATCCTTGTTAAATGTGAGGAATTATTCGCAAGGTTAAAAGAAGCTGCAAGGCAGTAGTCTCAAAGGATACCCGAAACAACGGAAAGTATTTCGATGCATCTTGTGAACACAAGAGCAACTGGGATTGAATGGATGAACGGAAGGTGTATGTGGTTATACATACGGACTTATCGGTGGCAGTGAATTGTAAAGGTGATCGGCACATATGGTCCCGGTAATTTTATCGGGAAGTAATCTTCGGGATCTTCTGGTGAAGCAAGCGATCATTTGGAATGAGGGGTCTCCGGGAGGAAGTAGTCACGACATCCTAATGTCAGAGTTAGCAAAATCTTTAACCCGAAAAGAAGAGAGAGCAGAGTCCTAGAGTAAAGGTACGGAGAAAAGGATCCTAATACCACCCAGCTTGCGACGTGGGTCGATAAGCCACACGACATTGTTAGTAAAGTAGTTTTTCAATGACTAGACTCGACTTCGACCAAGGAGTTGGAAGGGGATGTCCTACAGGCAGTCGGCTCTGATACCAACTTGTGACACCCCTAAAATCAATCCGTGTACAGTAATCAACTTGTGCGCACATGTAGAAGTCATAATTCTTGGTGGTGTTTGGTCTTGTGGTCGTCTAATGTGTAGTAGGGCTTTTGTATTTTGGTAGTGAGCCATGAATCACTCTGACATGTAATTTGTGGTTCCTTAGGGTCCTTCGTAATGTAAATTTTCTTCGATTCCTTTGTAATGGAAACTGCCTTCGGGTCCTTGTTTAATGAAAATTGTCTTCGAGTGCCTTGCAGTACTATCGGGTGCGTGGCAGCGCTCCCGATGGGAGTAGCCCCCGAGGCGACGTTCGACTTGTAGAGTCGGACGTAGACTTTGAGCTTTATTCGTCCGTGCTGGCCCTTCTTGCGGCTGTACTGTTGTTCCAAATTTTCATCAGGTGCGCGGCATCGCTTCGGATGGGCATGATCATAACCAGTGAGCATGGCATGATCACTATAAGCATATCACACCAAGAAAGCATGGTATAAGCAACTCAAATCAAATCACATATCAGGGTTCAATCAATCACTAATGCAGCATGACATGATCATAATTAAAAAAACACAAGAGCAACACGAAACAATGCTTTAGAGCATATATCAGATGGTTTGCTTGCCTAGGGGGTCGATGAATATCACGGGTCGACGTGCACGGTCTTCAAGGAAAATATTCGCCAGAGTAGCACCTCCCTCGTACTGGCTAAAATAGCAAAAGGGCATGATGGTCATTTTCACAATGTCAAATAATCATGAAAATTTAACCATCAGAACGGGCTCAGAAAACGGTGAATCTAGATTTTTGAATCGCATCAATCGGAGTCACGGTTGCGGAGTTACGGGCGTTCGTTATTTAAGTTGAAAAAGAAACAAATCTGTTTATTTCTGCACCTAACGGACGAACGTCCGCAAAATAAAGGTTTCGGCGCCGGATGGTTCTGAAAGCGCATTAATGAGTTTACGCTTTCGCAATAGGGAAAGTGTATTCCGGCTCGAGGCGGCTGGAGAAGGCGCTTCCCTCGTGGGAAGTCGTATTCCATAGAATACGCCTTCACTTAACAGGCGCGGCCCCAAGGCTTGCTTGCTGACACACGGGTCCCGCCTATCGGGTCCCTCTCTCCTCCCCAATTCTTATCCCCTCTGCGTCTCTCCTACTCTGTTTCTCTCCCGCCGGAGGCAGAGCAAGGCGCGGCCGGGCCGGCGTTCATCTCCATGGAAGGAGGGCGCGGGTGGAGCCGCCGTGGTGCCCGCCGGGCGCGGTGCACCGAGCCGCACCTGCTGCAGGCCGCGGGGTCACACAAGGCGGCCGGTGGCGCTAGCCCCCATGGACGGGACGCGCCGGCCATGGGCGTATGAGGAGCTCGGAGCTGGAGAGGCCTCGGACCGGGGTGAGGAGGGCGGTGGCGCAGCCCTCTGGTGCGGCCGGAGCCTAGGATGGGGGAGAGGGGTGGAGGGGCGCAAGGTCGAGGCCATGGCGAGGCAAGGGAGCAAGGCCGCGGCCATGGTGGGGCGTGGCCATGTGCTCTGTCCATGGGGCAAAGGTAGGGAAGGGGGCGACCAGGTCTCGAGGGGGAGGGCTGCGGGGTGATGCGGCTGTGGGAGTGCTCGTGGCGTCCTACTTACAGGCTGCCTGCGGCGAGAAGATAAGGATGGCCGTCGTGGAATCCTTATCGACGCACTGGATCTCGAGCGCGACCTATCGAGCGTGGAGGATTCTAGACGCGTGGGCTTGGATTGAGGATCACGAAAGACACGCGTGGATGAGCTAACGACGACAGGAGGAACGAGCCAACAACACAAAGAGTTGTCAGGGCACGCCCTTTGCGTGGTCACCAAGGCCACCTCGTGTCCAGAGTGTGTATTTGACCAGGGACCATGTCCACTTTGTTGTGTGATGTATTAGTGGTTGCTAGAACAAATGTGGGCTGACTTGCTTGGCCTCGAGTGGCTGAAAGTGACCTGACCTAGATAGCTACCGCAAGGTGTTTGTACTGACCTGGGGGAGGCTCACTTGGTCAAAGCAGCTGGAACTTGGGTCACAGCAATCATGCACTAATGTGATTACCACTGTCCAATTTGAGCTCAATTGGACCAAGGCACAAGACACTTCCTTTGCAAATGCACCATGTAAGCAAAAGGTGTTTGTGCGGTGCTGTGGCTAGCAAACTGGTCCCCTAAGCTTGATTTTTGGCTGAGGTTGATCATCCACTATGGTTAGCAAATGCACCAAATTTCAACTCAAATGGGAAAGTCTAGCTTGCACTTCCTTCACAAAGCTATCTGTTGGACATAAACTTTGGGAATATGTGAACTATTGGCTTGGCCATTGTGGCTGAAACTTGGCATAACACCATGATATGGCTAAGGGAAATGGCACAAAAAGTTTAGGAGGCAATGGGCAAACATAAATAACACTTCCTTTGCAAAGTTTAAGCCCAAGTTCTTGTATGGTAATCCAAGACAAAGATTACAACCGCACATTGGGCTCACTGACCCCTCTCGGCCTATTAACTCATTCTGTGTTGAAGTCCAGGAGTCACACTAGTTCGGGCTTTCCATTTGGCATATGCATAGAAAAATAATGAATGAAAGATTGCATCATTTAGATATGTGGGTGGATCTGTGAGACAGTGAAACTATCTGTCAGGATGGTGTCTCAGTTGCCTACATTGTCTGAGTCTGTAACGTTGATCCGGCCAGACTCTCGAGCGAGGTCTAACTCAGATAGTCGACTCCTAGAAATAGACCGGTTGTGAGCGAAGTGTCATGGTGAATATCCTCGCTGACACCCCTTAAATGGTGACGAGTACTTGGCGGTAACTGATGGTCATGTGTGTGTAGTTTACACCCCTACAGGGTTAACAAAACTATTCGTATAGCCGCGTCTGCGGTAATGGACTACTTGATTATTAGACAACTTCAACGGTTATTCTACACTTTCCAAGATGAGTGTGAGTGTTATGGTTTTCTTTCTCGTGGGAAGTCGGGGAAGGATCCATAGTGGTGTATTGTTTGGGAGACTTGGATAGATGGACTCGAGTAAACTCCTTACCTCATTCTGGTAATCGTAGTACATGTTAGTTAAGTGAAAGCTGGAACTTATGCATTACAAACCCCACCTCCTTTACCTTGGAACTTGAGCACGAGTAGTATAGATTTGATGTAAGTCTTGGTGAGTATGTCTTTGTACTCACCTTTTCTTAGTTATGTTTTTAGATGAAACCACTGACCCCGATGGTGGCTTCTTCCTGGAGATCGACGTTGACTAAGCTAGTGTAGTCCTAGACAGAAGTCTGGTCCCTCGTGGAAGGGCATGTATATTGAATAAGGCTTCTCTAAGCCATTTGTTAAACTTGTCTGTACTCATACCTAAGTTGCTTCCGTTGTTTGATGTAATGTTGGATCATAGTCATGTGATCTCTTTGTGTATTATATATGTAAGTCAATAAATATGTATACTTTGTAGAGTTCATGTTATAAGTACCTGTTGTTTACACTTGACATGTATGTTGTGTGTATGATTATAACGTGCATGTCTTATTGTGGGGTTCGATAGCTTGGTTATGCTCTTGTTGGCGGTCTTTCTTACAGCCAGGTGCCCTGAGTTGTAAGAAGCTTGGAGCATCGCGATGCGATTGTGCATACGAAGATGTCCTCATCTGATCCCATTATGTGGGACACTTCTTTGTACGATCGAGCCCGCCCGAGACCCCGACTAAGTGAATCGAGCTGGAGTTGTCTATGTAAATGTTATGATTCAATTGATAATATGGTTGAGGCAACTTATCTATGAGTATGGGATTTCACCACCCGTAAGCATTTAAACTTGTGAGCGTACGATGAGGACACATCTCAGTTGATCATCCGGGCCTGGATGAGATGCCCCTCAAGTTCGAGCTTTCCTAGAGTGTCTTGTACTTGGACTTCTCTGCTTAGACAAGTGGGTATGGCTCTCGGCTCTCCATATGATTGAGTTGTGACTAGAATTTCATATGCATACCCCGGGTCCTGACGGTTCCCTCGGCCTTGGAGGGAGTGGGAGACACATGCGGCTCCGAAACTTCACGGGAACCGGCCGCTGAGGAGGAGGCTCGCTCCCAACCACTTTTCCAGGGGCGTTCACTGGTGCTCGAGCGGGTCTCGGGCACCCGAAGCAGTCACAGTGATCGCCCGCATCGTTGTCAAGGGCGGGACTCGCGAGGCCTCCGCGCTTCCGAGCCTCGCTTGTCTAGCTCGGCCTTGCAATCGGGTTCATGATGATGTACATCAGCTTCTGGCTGATAGCCGCCAAGTTCGGCGTGCTGTAGGAAAAATAGGGCGGCATCATCGAGCGGGACAACGGAGTCTGGGGAGGTGTCTCCGAGCTTCGGGGTAAGTCCAGTCGCTGTTGATGGAGGGACAATTGGCCATCTTGCAACCCTTAATGTGAGGGTGCTGCCGGGATGTCGCCGATTTTGCGTCCTGGGCGCAGTCCCCACAACGTGGCCCGACCACTTCTGCAGGGGTGGTGTGGTCGTGGACCCGTCGCCGTGAATGTTGCGTCGCTCACGATCAGGAAGGAGGGACGCTGGGGGCGGTGTTATGGTGGATCCCCCGAGCCCCTCTCCTTGAGCCTAGGACGCGTGGACGTCGATGACGCAAGAAGGGCTGCTAGTACGGCTCCTGTGTCAAGATAGACATGAACAACCTGGGGGTGCGCAACTTGTTGGTGGACGGGGGCGGGGCTCCCCTTGGGATCAAGCCCTCGGACATTGTTGTCGATCACGGTTGGTGGAGATGTCGCGGGGGCGCTCGTGTTCCCGGTTGTGCTTGATGGAGAGGGAGTGGTCCCAGAGGGGCATGGCGGTTGCAGGGACGACAACGCTATCGTGAAGTTCGTGTCGTTTTGCGCTTCCTGAGGCGAGGAGGACCGCTGGAGAAGAGATTCGGGCCTCCTCTTGAGAGGGCCCTTGGGTCGAGGCAGACATGGTTTACCTTTGCCTGCGTGGCTTGATGCTGAGTGGGGGATGCAGTCCCCGCGCAGGGGAGCCCTCGAGCAGCATCGCCAGCCGTGTTGGGCAGGAATGTCGCGCGCCTGTCCGTGTTGCCCGTGGTGCTCGACGAAGAAGAACCGGCGGTGACGGCAACTGCGGAGGCGTGGCGCTGTACCTCTGGTTTACTGTTGGAGAATTCAGCCCTGCGGCGCTCGTCGTGGCTAGGCCCGATGTTGAAGTAGGGGCGCATCTCCTGAATGGGGGTGAGCGCCTTTTTGAATGGCAAGAGCACCCGTTGGGGAGCCTCCCTAGCGGTCGATGAGGACGTAGAGGGTGCTTTCGAGTTGCGAGTTGAAGGTCAGTGTCGCGAAGCCCTCCGGTCTGGAGGCGGTGCCTGTCGTAGGAAGCCTTCGAGTTCAGAGGAGGCAGGGCGACGACGTGGAGTGGAAGCAGAGGAGACAATGTGGTCGTGTTGCATTGCTTGCAGACGGGGAAGGTGATCCCCGATGTCGGGGCTCATTTGGCATCGATGGGGACGAGGCGACGCAGCCGGAGCCGCCGCGGCGCGGGGCCAGATTGGCCGGAGGCAGATCCAGATCCACAGTCCCCACACGGAGAGGGTGGTTCGCGTTGTCTCTCTAGTATACCGAAGGAGTGTCCTTTTCTCCTCGGTGACCTACTAGTGACGCTAGCGGCACGGAGGCGTCGAGGAAACGACGGAGACGAGCGTACTGGTCCTCCTGACTGGTCGGGGAAGGTGGTTGGAGTAGCGTAGGTGTTGATGCGTTCAGTGTCGCGGCGATCTGCGGCGCTCATTGGATGAGGGGCCATTCGGAGAGAACCTTGTGCTCTTTTGTGGCGTTGTCGTTGGAGGGCTTGTCGAGGTTGTGGGTGTTGATGGATAATCCGCGCCTCGCGCGGCTCCTTCCGCGTCCTTCGTGGGCGGTCGTGGCCTACTCCGTGTATGCCGTGACCATGGTGAAGTCAAGGTCGGATACGAAGATGAAGCCCCCTACCCGGTGCGCCAAATGTCGGAGAGATTTGTTTGGAAGGTAATCCCCCAAAACCTTAGTTCGAACAATGGGGGGCTAGATCATTGATCTCGACCAGGACGATGGGGAAGGCTAGATTAACGCACGCGAGCCAAACAAGCATACATAGAGGACACAAGGAGCTACCCAGGTTCGGGCCACCGTGGTGGTGTAACACCCTACTCCTGCATGTCTGGGATTGATCTCATGGAAATGTTCATGGGGAGCTTAAATGATAGTCCCTGTCCACGGTGCCTTAGAGAGCACTTAACTACTTTGGCCTGAGTCCTCCTCCTCGTCGTCATCTTGGGGAAGGGATCCTACGTGGGCCTCGTTACCTAGGGGAAAAAGTGTCCCCTTATCCTATCTAAAGCCCTCTCTCTCTCTCTAACTAAGAGAGGACTAAATGGGTACTACACTTGGCGATGACTTCGTCTTCATGGGATGCTTCGCGAGCGGAAGCCTCACGCTGACGGATCGCGAGGCGTTGGTGAGGCAGGGCCCCGCAATCCAAGTCTTGAGCCGGATCCATGCCTTCGCGAGGCCATTCGTCCTCGCGAGCATGGTCCTTCAGGAAGGGAAGGTCTGTCCAGGGTAATGAAGAGTCAGCCTTCCTTAGGCGGATCTCTCCGCGTGGTTGATGACGGGAAATAACTTCTCGCCCCTCATTGGTTACCCAAAGTGGAAGGTTTAAGAAGTACTCAGCATAAAGTTTCCCCAAACTTAGAGGATAGGGTTTATGTCTCCCTTAGGACTCCAAGAACAAAAACAAGGAGGTGAAGTAAGTGACGCGCCGTCTGAATAGAAATCACTTGCTTAACCTGGACTTGGACACCATACAAGTAAATTTACTCCCAACCAGTTCAGAGAGGTTGTCAATCTCTCTGGTGTTGTTGTTTACAAAGGATCAAACACACGGTGGAATAGGGATCGTGATTGCACCGAAAAGGAAATAAAGGCTGTAAATAGAGGAGGTGTAAACAATGGTGGAAATATGGACCGGGATCCCATGATGTTCACTAGTGATGTCTCTCTCCCAAAAGACAATGATAATTATGTCGGGTGAACAAATTACATAGGTAATTAACAGAATTATAAATGCACCACAATGATAATTATGCCACAAGAAAGTTAGAGGCTCAAAAGTATGGGCAGTACGCCAAGACAAGTAGACCGTTTATTCATCAGCATCAACTCACTAATCATCCACCTTGAGATATCTATCCAGAACATCTCGCTTGTATTAAGTTGTGAGCCCCACCAAAAGTGTAGACCCAAAGCAACATACAACTGCATTAACAAACTATGCGTAAGGTAAACAATCCTGCAACCGCAGTTACAAGCACCGTTGTTTTCTCCCTGGTGGCAACAACACATCCCCTAGTCTCATGTTTCTGTCACTCAAGCTAGACAACGGGGGGCATGAACCCATAATCAAGCATAACGCTCCCTCTTGGAGTTACTATCTACTACTTGGCCAAAGCAATAAAAAGGAACGGAGAACATGCAAGAATTACTCAAGAACAAAATATAAAAGGAGAACCAAATATATAACTCATCACAATCTAAACATAATCTCATAATCCATCGGATCCCAGCAAACACATCATAGCAACAAAGGAAAGATTACATAATTGCCTTGATCATGTAGGGCAGCTCACAAGGGCTAAGAACTGAAGCACAATATTGGAGAAGACATCACATAGCTATTGGTCATGGACCCATGGTCCAAGGGGGACTACTCACGGCACATCCGGGAAGCACTCATGGTGGTGGAGAAGCTCCAAGAGATCAATCCTCCCTCCGGCAAGGTGCCGGGACGAGGTCTTCTAGCGATCTCGATCTCGGGATCGTGGCGGCGGCCAAACAGAGGAGAATTTCACAATGCGGGTTATTTTTTGGGGGTTTCTATCCCGAGGGTTAAATATAGGCCGAAGGGGGGCACCAGGGAGGTGCCCTCCTCCCAGGCAGCCATAGGGCACGGCCCCACCCCTTGCCGCGCTAGGAGGCTGCCTGGGAGGGGGGTGGCCCCCCTCTAGCTGTCCTTCGGGCCTTTGGACTCTTCTGGAACGCTGATTTTTGTATATGTTTTTCTTGGAAATTTTCTGGCACTGGAAATATTGGTAAATACCTGCAATGCACAGACTTGAGCAGACAGAAACTGGCACTGGGTGCACCGAGTTAGTAGGTTAGTCCAAATATGTGTAAAAAGGTATGAAAGTGTAGCGAACACATAGCAATGTCACCCAAATAAGCATGGAACAAGAAGAAATTATAGATACATTTGAGACATATCAACATCCCTAAGCTTAATTCCTGCTCGTCCTCGAGTAGGTAAATGGTAACACAGATAATTTCTGTGGTGACATGCTAACACACATATAAGAACTTCAAAGTAAAGCAAGTAAGATATGCAATTCAAGTCAAGACAATAACAAGCAAGAGTCCATATCTAGTATTGAAACTAGCAAAGTAAGAACATAAAGGTGCAAGAGCTATCGCTGTTCGTGACTCGAATGTCTCCAAATGGTGTTTGCGTGCAAGAAATGGCAGATCGGTTTAGAGCATAAAAATACTATATAGTTTAATTGGGAACTCAATCTACTAGAACTTCACACTTGGTCTCCTTCGGAATCTTATTTTGACTCGTCCCCAGACCACTAGTCAGGCACAAGTCAAATTGATCCTCTCTCTTTCGACTTTGAGCACTCATGCAATGGATGAGCGCGAGCAAGATATGTTGGCACTTAGTATGGAAAAGAGAAAAATGATGGGGAAGGAAGACAAAAAGTTGTGAAAGGCTCACATCAATGAGTACAATCATAGGCGAGAGAAATCCAAATGATATGTATGATGTGAGGAGTAAGGATTGCAATGGAACGGATGCACATATGAGATAAGGTAAGATCTCCAATGGAACTAGTGGGGGTGCATCCAACTTACTTGCTCATGAAGACCTAGAGCTCATTTGAGGAGGCTCATCCTTGGAATATGCAAGCCAAATTCTATAGTGTAAGGATCCACACATAGTTATGCATGAATGATATGAAAATATCTATGGATTAAAAAATATAACTTTGGAGTACGAGTGTGGATCTTTCAAAATGAATAGTAGTGCTGCCCCCTTCTCTCTCTTTTTAAATTTTTCTTTGTTTTCTATTTTGTGGCTGCATTGGCCCTTTCTATTTATCTTGCATTTGTCCTATTTGGGATCTTTTAATTTGTCCTATTTTGGCATCTTTTATTTTGTCCTCTTTGAGATCTTTTCCTCACTTAACGGCAACCCTCTATATTTTACAAGAGTATAGAAAATCTCACACTTTATAAGTACTCAACATAAAGAAAATTGAAAAACTATCATGATGTATAAAAATGTATGCCTCTGTGATTGTAGCAGGATATGCAATGATACTAGCGCGTCATGTAGAAATGATGAGGGCAAGGTCCAACTAGAATGCGGCTCCTCGATCAAGAAAAAACATGTATGACATGAAGATCAAGTCATGAGATGATGGATGTTGCATGGCAATGTATCTCGGAAAGGCTATGGAAATGCCTTGATAGGTGATAGGCGAGAGAGGATTGCTTCTCGCCCTTCGTTGGTTACCCCTAGTGGAAGGTAAGATGTAACGTAGCAGCAAGTTTCCCTCGGTGAAGATACCGAGGTTGAGTATCGACCAATAGGACTCCGGCGATGATAAGTAGGTGTCAGCGGCGCACCTGGCGCGGACCTGCACACAACACAATTAACTTTGCTCCCAACGAAGTTTAGAGAGGTTGTCAATCTCTCTGGTCTTGTTGTTTAAAAAGGATCAAAAACACAGGATAATGATAATGATAGCAACTGACAGTAAAAGAAGAAAAGTAAATGAGCATGTAAACAGTGATGAGAATATGGACCGGGGTCCCGTGATATTCACTAGTGATGTCTCTCTCCCAAAATACGATAAGACTACTATGTGAGGTAAAAAAATTACAGAAGGGAAATTGACAGGATTATAAACGCACCACAATGCTAACTATGCTACAAAAGAAAGGAAGAGGCTCAAAAGCATGGGCAGTACGACAAAATAAGTAGACTGAAATCCATCTGCATCTACTACTAATCATCCACCTTGAGATATCTATCCAGAACATCACGCTGGTATTAAGTTGCGAGCCCCACCCAAAGTGTAAACCCAAAGCAACACACAACTGCATTAAAAAGAACTTTGCGTAAAGTAAACAATCCTTGTAACCGCGGTTACAAGCACCATTGTTTTCCCCCTTGCGGCCACAGCACATCCCCTAGACTCATGTTTCTGTCACTCAAGCGTGACATCAGGGGGCATGTACCCACAATCGAGCATAACGTTCCCTCTTGGAGTCACTACCTACCATTTGGCCAAAGTAATAAATAGCAACGGAGAACATGCAAGAATTACTTCTGAAAAAAAATACAAAAGCTAAGAACCAATTATATTACTCTATCACAATCTGAACATAATCTCATAATCCATCAGATCCCATCAAACTCAGCATAGCAAAAGCAGAAAGAATTACATATGTGCCTCGATCATGTGGGGCAGCTCACGAGGTCTAAACCATGAAGAACAAAGAGGGGAGGAGAACATCACATAGCTACTGATCACGGACCCATGGTCCAAGGTAGACTACTCACGGCACATCCGGGAAGCGTCCATGAAGGGGATCAGCCCCGGCAAATCCCATGGTCAGGGACCCTGGGTTAGTCATAGAGAAGGGACAGGTTGGACGATACTCGTCGGCTAACAGGAGAAGCACTTCCTGCTCTATATTATTGCGTCAGGGGCGATGTAACACCCTCAGAATCAGTAACAGTAATCACTACAGTGATTCCACTGTTAGTGATCATTACTGTTGATGATCAAGCCATGATCACCTTTGATCATAGCTCTGTCAATTTCCAACCCAGATAAATTTTTCAAATTGGGTAAATTATAAAACTTTGCTCCAAGAATTGTGGATGCCAGTCAATCAATATGATCATGGTTAAACCAAGTCACCCTTAGTCCTTAGAATAATCACAAGTCTATGTTGATTGTGAAACCAATCTTGTGGTGTCATCAAAAAGTATTTTGAAAGTTAATATAAAAATGAAATCATAGATCAACCCAAAGTTGTGAAACCTATTAATAGAATTGTCTAGCCATCATAGGGCCATGTTAATATAGTAATGGATATTTTATTAAAGTGTTTTAGGAATAATATGAAATAAAAATAAATGCTTGGGAATTATTGAATTGCCATGGTAATTATAGTAAACAAGTGAAATTTTATATGCACTAAAAATTGTGAAACCATTTTTATTAAATACCAAATAATAAGTAGGTCATATAAAATGATAAATGATATTTTATTAACTATTTAAATAATGCGGAAAAATATAAACAGTAGCAAAAATAGCTCAATTTAATATTTTATGCATTGAATAAAATCTAGATGAATTTTATTGCGGGCCAAACTTTTTGTGACATCATGTTAAAGTGTAAAACTAATATAGGTGCAATTATAACATTTTACAAAATCTAAACCTAGCTAAACTAGATACAAACAGAAAAGAAAATTTAAAAGAAACAAAACCTTAGAAAAATAAAAAGACCTACATCAACGCCCAGGGCGTTCCCCCCGGCTCACCCAACCCCAGCCCACCTACCCCCATCCCCTACCTCTCACCTTCCCCCCACCCCGTACACGCACAGGGACATGGCCATGCCCCCCCACCTCACCTGCCCTACCTGCTCCCCCTTCCCCCTCTGGATATGCCCGAGCCCAACTGCCCCATGGACGGTCGCCCCCATTCCGTCCCCTGCCCCTCCCTCTCCTCTCCCGCAGCGCACCGAGCCCGCCATGGCCGTGGTTGGTGAACACGCGCGTCCACCCTCACCAACCGACCACGCCGAGCTGTCCAGTATGTTCCCCTTCTTCGTCTTCGTCACCCTCAGCGCGGAATTGGACCGGGACCAACCACAACTCGCGAATCGCGCCGCCTCCTCCCGCCGGCCGCGGAGCACATCGTCGTCGATTGCCTCGTCTGCACCGCGCCTCACGCCTCCCTGACTCCTCCCTCGCGTTCACGGTGAGGAGATGCTCGGTTCCCCCTTCTCCCCTCTCGTTCTGGTGCGCCGGTACACCGTAGCCCCCTAGCTAGCTCCGTCGTGGCCGCCATGGCCAAGGCATGCTTCCGCCACGTCCTTGCCTGCGCCCAGGCCGGGTTCCGGTCGAACCAGGCCGCGCTCGCACGCGCTCCCGCTGGCCACGCCCACCTCATGCTCGTCGTAGGCCCGCACCCCAGCCCCTGCTACTCGCCGCAGGCCACGGCCACGGCCACAGCCATGGCTGTGCCGTGGGTGGTGTGCTGGGTGGGGTTGACCCACTGACATGTGGGGTCCCCGCAATTTTAGTTAGCCTAATCCCCTAATTAAGTTAACCCCTCCCCATGAGACATTTACAGGTGGGCCCAAGGCTTTAGATTAAATATAAAGTTGTTAAAACTGTCTCTGTCTATGACACATGGGCCCCCCTAGATATTTTGGATTTAATAAAGTATTTAAATGATTTAATTACATAGAGTGTATGACAGGTGGGCCACCCCCACCATTTTAATTAACAAAATTGTTTTATTAAAATGGGTCACTGACATGTGGGTCCCTGTTGTTAGGGTTGACCCAGTCAAAGTTACTATTCTGGATAATGTTGTATTTAATAAATAAAATAAATCCAAAAAATTGATTTAATTGTTTTAAAACTTTAAAATTCAATATCTTTTAATCCGTAAGTCAGATGAAAATATTTTATACATGAAAGTTGATCAGAAAAATATAACGGATACGGATACGCTATCCGTATGTCTACCACCCCCCTCTAACTTACCGAACATCGACATTCCCCCCTTCGGGCCGTTTGTCGAAAATTCCCGGTACCGATAAAAGTTGTCCAGATGAAAAACTTTTGTATACGAAAGTTATTCAGAACGGATCACCGAATACAACTACGATACCCATACCTTCACCACACCTCCCTAACGTACCGAACATCGAACCGTCCCCCTCCGGACCGTCTGTCCGATAAATTGTCCGGTACTGCTAAAGTACCCGGATGAATTTATTTCGAACACGAAAGTTGTTTGGAATAGATCAATTAACCCGGATACACCACCCACACATGTGTCGGATGTCCACGACACCTCCGGCATGATATATCCCCCCTCCGGACACCCTGTCCGGTAATCACCCGGAGCCGGTAGTTCATCCCCAGATGAATTCCCGCTCCGAGCATATTGCATTGCACTGCGTTAGAACACCGTTAACATTTCATCTGTCATGACATGCATCTGTTTGTATACGCTTGCTGTGTATTTACTGTTTCTTCCCCCCTTAATCTCCGGTAGACCCCGCTGCTGCCGTCGACTACACCGCTGCCAAGTATGACTACTTCGTCGACGACCCTACCCCTACCGTCGAGCTTGCAGGCAAGCAGAGCCATTCTCTTCCCCAGATATCGCCTATCTTTCCGTACATTTCTTGCACTAGGAATTGTTACTGCTGCTGCTACGATTACAATCCTATTCAATTGCATAGCTTGTTTTTGTCGCCCCTTGATGTACCTTCCTTTAATCCTATGCTGCCTATTATTACTTATGCATTATTCAGCAGTAAACCCTGCGCATTGTTAGCTAGGTTTAGAATAGAGGGCCGTGATCACTCTAGGAGTGATCGCGGGAACGATATATTACAACTGAAACAGGTACGGATCAATGCAGACACCCTAGGGAACCTACAACGGCGAGACTCTACCGAGTCGCTTCGAGTTTGACTTACGAGTGGAATGGACTCGTATTTCACTCTCGTCGGCTCAGTAGCGTAGCATCACCGGGATGATACGAGGTTTACCTCTTTAGTTCATTCCGCTGATGTCTCTGTCAAACCTCTTTAAGTGTGCCATCGAGGGTGATACCTCCTGGTTTCACTTAATGGTAGGAACTCGAACCAACTGGTGTCCTTAAAGGTAAGAAGTCGGGCGACCCAACGGTGCCCGCGAGTGGTATTGCGACAGGACGACAGGGAGGGTACGACCAGTGTACCGGTGTGCTTGGCCCCTGATTGTTGTCCGCGAGAGTTACCAAACCACGAAAGTCGAGCTCCTCCAGGGGCACACACGAGACAAGGTAAGGAGACGGTTCACCTTGTTGGTAACCGCAGTGACTTGGTCGGACGACAGGGCAGGCACCGATGTACTGGTGGTCCTGGCGGCTGTCGTTGTCCGTGGGTCAATTAAGTCGAGGCAACGATAACGGTTGTCACACAGGTTAATTAAAATGCTAAATGGTTCAGTGAATGTCTTGAGTTGGCTATATTCCATGTACGCACTACCTACCCGTGGGAATTACGAGTTATGGGCTCCACTGCTTCTTAGTGTCGTCCGAGGACTCTTCAGACGTCAGCAGTACCGCGGGCTGATTTCCGAGAAGTCCGCTGTCTTCTTGGCTCGAGATGTGTTGTTTTTGTTACGGCTTCCCGGCCACCCACGCACCGTGCAGGAGTACGTCAGGGTTGGGGTCCAAGGCCCTGAGTACTTAGGATTTAGACCGGCGGATGGCCTCTCTGTTGAGTTTGAAAGATGGGCTATGAAGTGTCGGATAGCCTCTGTGGAGCGTTCCCTAACAAGGTTCCCGCCACCCTGGAGATCCGTGCGTGTAGCGTAACACAAGTGCACCCCTGCAGGGAAGATTAATCTATTCGGATAGCCGTGTCCACGGTAACAGGACGCTTTATGCTGAAGCTGGATCTTACCACTACAAACTATTATTATTAAACTGTATGGTTCCGGGTTTTCTTCCTCGCGGGGATGTCGAGGAGGTGAACTCGGAGGCATTGTTAATTATTACAACTTATTATTATACAATGCTGCAGCAACTTCTGCTGCATTGTTACTTTATGCTTTATATAAACTGTTGGCTGATTCTTACCTCATGCTGCAAGACATCGTCGGAAGATGCTAGTCTTCGATAGGCCTAGCTTCTTACCCTTGCTCTGGATTTCTATCTTACAGTCCACTATATACAGCCTCTTATTTCCGTTGATACAATTCATAATGCTTAGTAGCGGACGTAAGACTCGCGGGTATACTAGATACTCACCTGCTTTATTTCCTTTACTGTTTTGCCTGATCGGCCGCTGCAGTCGACGTTGGAGCCCAGAAGCAGGAGTTCCCGATGCCGACCACCGCAACGTGAAGATCCCCGATGACCAAGACCAGGAGTAGTTTGGAGGTTCCTAGGCAGGAGGCCTCGCCTTTTCAATCGTTGTGATATTTATGCTAGCCTTCTTAAGGCAACCTTGTATCCTTGTGTCTGTACTCAGATAATATTGCTTCCGCTGACTTGTGCTCTCGAGTTGTTGTATTCGAGCCCTCGTGGCCCCTGGCTTGTATTAAACAGCTTGTATTATTTTATCTGTAGAGTTGTGTTGTGATATCCCACTGTGAGTCCCTGATCTCGATCGTGTACCTTGCGTGTATGATTACTGTACACGGCTTGATTTTGGGGGCGTCACAGGCGATTACAGAGGAGGCCAAGGCGAGTTCTCGAAAGACTAGGTGAGTGGATTGTGTATTGGATGTCTCGGGCGACGGACAAGCGACACATGGGGCACGATTTACCCAGCTTCAGGCCCCCAGAGGGAAAACCCTACATGCTGCTTGTCTGATCTTGTATTGATGATGATGTACAGAGGTGCCGCAAGGGATGTGGTGGAGTGAGATCTGTCTAGTCCTATGCGTGGGGTTTGTGTTGTTGGGTTGTGACCTGTCTCGAGAGGTGCCCCTGCCTCGATTTATATAGATAGCCAGGTAAGGGTTTACATGAGTCCTAGTCGACTACAAGTAGGAGTCCTTGTCTTGCGCCTCAAGTCTTCGTCTTCATGTCTTACTCCATCATGTCGGTGTCCACGAGTGGGCCCCTCGTGGGCCGCCAACCATGACACGCACCAGGTACCCTCACGTAGAGGAGTCGTGGGGTCACCCCCTCGTCAGTAGCCCCCGAGTGCCTGGGGGACTCGAAGAGTCGCGCAAGGACTCGAATCTGCAGTAGCCACCGTAGTGCGTGTCGATCATTTGCTGATGAATAGTCGAAGATATCGTGAGTATGCTCCCGATAGGAGTATTTGGATGAAGCATCGAAATTGCAGTCCGATTCGTCTTCGTATTTCGTCGTCGGGTGGAGAGAAGTTGCCCAGTCGAGCGGTCGGCGGGTGCGCGTCAGCGCTCCCGATGGGAGTAGCCCCCGAGGCTATGTGCGACTCGTAGAGTCGGGCATAGGCTCAAGTTGTCTTTAAGCTAACCCCGTCGTTCTTGTCAGCTGCGCGATTAGTGATCATCGGGTGCGCGTCAGCGCTCCCGATGGGAGTAGCCCCTGAGGCTATGTTCGACTGCTTGCAGTTGAACATATACTTAAGACTTCTTCGTCGTCGAGTAATATTCATCCGAGGAAGGTCTTGCGCCGTAGGCGTGAGGTGCTGTAGAGACCGGTCGTGGACGAGGAGGTTGGCGTCGCCGCGTCACGAGAGCGTCCAGCCCCCGAGCACCTGCTGAGAACGAGAAAAGGTGAAACTTCATTAAGGTGTACTTGCGCGATATACAAAACAATTGTAAGGTGCATGATTTGTAGACATTGCACTTTTGTCGAGTGAAAAATGTAGCAGCAAGTACGGTTTAAGCGTGTATTTTTGTGAGTAGAACCTCCGGCAGCATACCCTTGCCGAGTAACAGGGACACGATGTCAGGCTTGTTGAACCCGGAGACAAGGGTGGCCTTTGGTACCCAGCCTCACTACTTTGACGAATGCAAATAAACAGCATATAAAACTAAGCATGATCCAAAGGATGATTTTGTAGCCCTCAGAAGTTTGTGCGCGACTACGTATTGTAAGGCCCGATATGCGGTACTGTTCCAGATCTAGGTGTTTCCACCCAGATCCGGGGACGAAGCACATATCGGTCCCACCGCGACATATGACATAGCCATATGCCCCGGATTTCCAACATGATATCACAACATTACAGATACAAGGATACAACATCTCATACAATCGGCATACAACTGCCTCCAATATAATACAACAGCGGAAGACACATGTCTGAGTACAGACTACAAGCAAATGCCTACTGGCAAAGAGAAAAGCATCGATCCCATAACCACACGGGTCCAGGCCGTCCGCCGGGATCCGCCTAACTAGTCGTCGTCGAGTCTCCACGTGAAACGTCGATCACCATACCTGTTGTCGAGCAAGAACCCTGAAAAGAGTTTGGGGGTAGTATCATGAGTACAGAGGTACTCAGCATCCAACTGTAGTGGTCATCTGACCCAGCAAGGACTTCATCACTCGTCATTCTAGGACAACTAGTAGTTTACGGTAAGGCAGGGGTAAGTGGTGAGGTTGCTGCCGCACTAGCATTTATGAAGTGGCTAACGATCTAGAGAGTAAGATAAGAGCCAAGCATTCGATGAGGAATCGCCTCCAACAAGTCTTGCTATCAACTGCTTACGCAAACATAACACCTATCCTATCCTTGTCCTCCTCTTCGCATCCCGACGAAGAAGAAGCAGTCAAGGCACACGCACACGTTGATCAAGTTATAATAAGATTATCTCAGTTGTTGTTGTCTATGAACAGGACGTAGGTCTCAAGTCGTCCATA
This sequence comes from Bromus sterilis, assembly GCA_950022295.1. Lineage (NCBI taxonomy): Eukaryota > Viridiplantae > Streptophyta > Magnoliopsida > Poales > Poaceae > Bromus > Bromus sterilis. Next base: position 267,412,089 of record OX465597.1, on the reverse strand, counting down.
ACCGTGGACACGGCTTCTCGAAAAGATTTAACCCTGCAGGGGTGTACCAACTGCCCATTACGAGGCTCCGCACGCACGTCCGTCACTCTCAGTTGCTACCCATCATAGGCAACCATTCTATGATTTAGTTCCAAGAGATCCGAAACGACAAGTCCCTCTAGCTAACAACGAACAAATCCGGGTGGCCCCCGGTGAGTCGACATCCAACTCAAAAGCCGGCCGTGCTCTCGAATCGGCCTCTACCGTCTGGATGAGGTCGGATAGGTTGCCCAAACATATGTGGACAACCCCCTAGCTCCCTGGGGTGGACCAACACAGAAACCATGTCTCCGCTGGCCCAAGTTGTTTTAAAACAATATCTGCCAGGAGCGACCCAACAGACACACACACGGTTTTCAAATGGTAAATCAGCTTGGGCCACCACTAGAAATGTTTGAAGCTAGATAGGTAAGAAGAGGGGACCCCATAAAATCCCACACGCGGTTAGGCACGCTCAGTCTTAAAACCAATACCCGGAACTCGGATCCTAGGTGACTCGAATGGAACAAAGCATCGGGGCGGGATAGCCTAGACCTTCCATCCTTCGTCGAATATAGCCAACATTAATAATAATTCATATCATCAACAATAGTATAATAATCAGGTGATATCCCAACCGAAAGAGTAATAGGGTAACATCGTAGCATCCTAAGCATGCATACTAGGCAGGGGCTGAGCAACGAGCAACAGTAACATAGCAGTACATGGTTTGCTGGGAAGGGACATGGCTGTATCGGTTTGAAAAAGGCTGTAAACATGTGGTAGAATCAAACATTGAGCCTAACCTATACTAGCATGCAAACTGCTGGTTGAAATAGAATGGATCATAAGTAATGCAAGTCCTTGCCTGTTGATAAGTCGGGTTCCGAAGGTGTAGCTGATCGCAAGCTCGCATCGTCTCCGAGAGGTACCCGCGGGAGCACACAAGAAGTAAACACTGGAAAGCAATCAACGGTGCACCACTATTACTATGGAGCAATACAAGAGCAAGCATCAACAAGAAGTAACACGAGACATCGCACCTACCGTCGAGAGCGGTTACTAACGATTTAAGTGGAGTACTCGTCACACACGACGATACCGCACATTTACGGTGGTTCAAGTTGTTTAGCTACAGGCGACCAAAAAACGGTTATTAACATGGCAAGGCAACCAAGCATGGCATAGCACACAAACATGGCAAGGGTGAAGCACAAAGTAAACTATCTATGCTAGTCAATTTAAGTGAGGCACAACCTAAACATGGCATAACACTAAGTGCAGCACGATAATTAAAAGATTTGGTACTGTTCTTCCCTAAACCATATTTTATCTTGGTTAACAACATCAAACAATAGCATAAACACAAAGAACACGAAAAACTAATCAAGTTACATATAAAGAACACCCCAAACGGAGTTACGGTTAAAAAGATATAAGCAAAACAATTTATGCACACATGCTGTATAAACAAGGGTAAACCTATATGCAAAAGTGCAGCAACATGACATAGAAATACATGGAATGAAAGTAGACATCATGCTTAACAGTATGAAATTGGAATCACTCCATTCCGATAGACGGTTGCGGAGCAATCGTCGCCCGAAGTTGGTTGATCAACAGTTTTTCAGACAGACAAATCTAGCAGTTTTTCAGACAACTCAAGTAGCACACTTTGACAGTCAATAACATAATTAAGATGAACTCAAATGCAAACACTTCTAAAAGATGAACTCTAGAGAATAACAAGCACAAGCATCAGCAATTGGAATCACCTCAATCGGAGTTACGAGTCCACGGGAAACCTCGCCGCAAAACAGGTCAGCGGCAAAAGTTACAGCAAAAGCTGCTGTTTTTCCCAAGTAGTCAACTTTGGCACTCAATTATAAGCAACCAGTAACTCCAACTTGAAGATTAAATACACCCACATCTAAAGCACAACAAGTACAAGCGCACAAAGAAAGAATTACTGCGATCGGGGCTACGAGCTAACGGGAAAACAGATCGCAAGATAGCACGAAAAACTGAAATTCTGCAGATTTGGGGGGGCTCACAGTTGGGCTTGTTGTTCATGGGCTGGGGGGAGGGCGCCTTGGGTCTGCTGGGCATCCTTGGCTGGGCTGGCTCCTCTTGGAGCTCCATGGCCTGGTGGAGGGGGCGCCCCTTGGCTGGGCCTTGGCCTTGGCTGCCATGGCCTGGCTGGGGGGGAGGCGCCAGGGAGGCTCCCAGCCGGCTGGCTGCTCCCAGCAGCAGCGCCCTGGCTGCTGTGCTGCCTGCTGGCTGGCTGCACCTGCTGCTGCTGCGTGAGGGAGAGGAAGAGATTAGAGGAAGGGGAGGAGAGGAGAAGAGAGAGGAGGGAGGAGAGGAGGAGCTTGGCCGGCTGTGAGGAGTTGGTGCGGCGGCTGGTCAGGAAGAAGATGAGGCCGGCGGCGCATAGGAGGAGAGAGAGGAGAGATGGGGGTTGGTGGGGGGATGATTGGCACTGAAATTGAGGAGGATTTGGGCTAGGGTTTTCTATTTATAGACAGTTTGCACTGCTATAGATAGCTCGCGGTTAACTGGAGCGGGTACCCGAGTCCCGGTTTTTCGGGCGGCTAAATCCGAAGATAAAATTAGAATCTGGGGGTCCAGCGAACCACACGCGTGAAGTTTATATATATGTTTTCGGCGCGCGTCCGACACATACGTTTCGGGCCGCCGGGGTCCGCAGTATCTCCGATTCGGGTAAAACCTCAAACTGCGCGATCCGTGCGTCGAGCCGGTGGCGTTCACCTCGCGCTGGAACCGCTCCGAGATCACTTTCCGGCGCGCTACAAAATTATCCCGGTTTCTCTCTTTCGCGTCCCACAAAATAATCCGTTTATTTAATAAACGGGGTTTTCCGTCCGGTGGCGATGGCTGGTCCTGTGTCGGTCGCGACGGTGCTCGGGTGAAATCCCGGTGTCGCGAGGTCGAGTGTCCGTGTGGCAAGGGTCGGTCTCCGTCCGATACGAGAATTAGGGGGAGAAATAATCACCGATCGATAAATCGGGGATGCAAACACCGCAAACAAATCAGACAATCAATCAATTCACACCGAAAACAAAATTTTTAATTTTTGTGAAATATGGGCTGTTACACGTATCCGGCATGATAGATTTGTGGCCCTCAGACGCACGACTGCGTAGCCGGCAGGATGATATTATAGCCCTCAAATGTTTCTGCACGACTGCTTAGCCGACAGGATGATTTTATATCCCTCAGATGTTTGTGTGCGACTGCGTAGTCGTCTTTAGCGACTGATCGAGAATGCATATATGTTTTGGAATCATAGCATATAAGAGTGTAAAGAAAACTTAGCTGTAGGATCGATGCGGTAGGGGGAGTCAAAGATGAGCAGTCGACGATGAGCAGTCGTCATGGCGAGACGGAGTCAATGTGATTGCGACTGCGACGTTCAGCCCCCGAGTCCGCGAGCCCCCGAGTGTTGAGGCGGCGAAGTTGCGCAGCGAAGTCTTCGTGATGAATTTATCCGGCGAGTGATGAGAGGACTCGACGCGGCGACTCCTGCGCGATGGAGCTTGGTACGGGAGAGCCCATAGAAAGGAGCTCGACGCAGGATGATTTGTGTGCTTGCAGTCGACGGTGCGGCGAGTGACTGAGAAGGACTCGACGCGCCGAGCGGGATCCTTCGATTGATCATTGTGTGATGTCGTTGTAGCGGCGCGAGTCGATGTATAAACCTTGGCGAGTCATCCATGGCATGTCGAGTTTGAGTAGAAGCCTTGTGGGTCAAGATTGAACCCGAATTCGCGATTGAAAATTCGCGATCTCGCGTAGATCCAAAAACGCGTTGTAGTGCGAGAGCCGCTGACAGAGATCTAACTGTTGGAATTTTCTGAAAAAATTTGTGCTGATGGAAGATTGAAACCCGCATGCTTTCACCGGAGGGATCTTCAAGTTGATGTCCGAGTCAATGTCAGGAATTTTTGTGTTGGAGTCGCGCGGAGTTCTGTCAGATTTCGAGAGTGCTTCAGTGCGGGAGTCGCCGAGGGAGATCCAGCCGTTGGAATTCTCTGAAATTTTCACAAGTTTTCGAAAATTGGATTTCGCATCTTTCCACCTAAGGGATCGTCGAGATGAGCTCCAAGTCACAGTCGCGAGTTCCCGCAACAAAGACGTTTTTTTTCCTATAGGCTGCGTGTGAGCGCTTTTGTTGATGTCGATCTTCGAGTGACGCACTCGAAAATTTTCTTGTTTTCTCCGTGATCCTGATGTAGATCTTGATGTAGTTGTTGAAAAATCCCTTGAGTTGTGACTTGCTGGAGACGGGACCGCCGAGATCGTGATTCCAACATGTGTAGTTCCCACAGACGGCGCCAATTGACGGGGATCAGCCCCAGCAAATCCCATGGTCAGGGACCCTGGGTTAGTCATAGAGAAGGGACAGGTTGGATGATACTCGTCGGCTAATAGTAGAAGCACTTCCTTCTCGATATTATTGCGTGAGGAGGCGATTACAGGGGAGGCCAAGGCGAGTTCTCGCAAGACCAGGTGAGTGGATTGTGTATTGGATGTCTCAGACGACGGACAAGCGACACATGGGGCACGATTTACCCAGCTTCAGGCCCCTAGAGGGAAAACCCTACATGTTGCTTGTCTGATCTTGTATTGATGATGATGTACAGAGGTGCCGCGAGGGCTTTGGTGGAGAGAGATTTTTCTAGTCCTATGCGTGGGGGTTGTGTTGTTGGGTTGTGACCAGTCTCGAGAGGTGCCCCTTCCTCGCTTTATATAGATAGGCAGGTAAGGGTTTACATGAGTCCTAGTCGACTACAAGTAGGAGTCCTTGTCTTGCGCCTCAAGTCTTCGTGTTCACGTCTTACTCCATCATGTCGGTGTCCATGAGTGGGCCCCTGGTGGGGCGCCAGCCATGACATGCACCAGGTACCCTCACGTAGAGGAGTCGTGGGGTCACCCCCTCGTTAGTCCATGGTGGAGGAGAAGCTCCCGAAGGTCGATCCTCCCTCTGGCAGGGTGCCGGGAAGGGTCCTGACGGTGCTCCCGATCTTGGAAGCGCGGCGGCAGTGGAACAGAGGAGAATTTGCGAAATAGGGTTTTGTCTTCGGAGTTTCCCTGTGACGGAGAATAAATAGGCGAAGGGGGGCAGCCAGGGGGGCCACCAGGGGTCCTGGCGCGGCTAGGCCCCTGGCCGCGACAGGTGACCGCCTGGGCCCTTGGTGGTGGCCCTCTGGCCCCACTTCGGGCTTCTAGAGTCTTCCGACACGCTGATTTTTTATCTGATTTTTTCCGGATTTTTGGAGCATTTTTTATATGGGGAAAAACTGAAATAGAAAAACAACAAAAAACAGGAACTGGCACTGGGGTGCACTGAGTTAGTAGGTTAGTCCAAATATGATCAAAAGTGTATGAAAGTGTATCTAGATCATAGCAATATCACACAAAACATGCATGGAGCGAGCAGAAATTATCGATACGTTTGAGACGTATCAACATCCCCAAGCTTAATTCCTGCTCGTCCTCGAGTAGGTAAATGATAACAGGCATAATTTATGTGGTGACATGCTAGCAACCATATAAGGACTTTGAAAAATAAATCAATCAAGGTATGTAATTCAATTCAAGTCATAACATGCAAGAGTCTATATTAGCATTGAAACAAGCAACGAAAGAACATTAGGTGAAAGAGCTCTCACTGTCCGTGACTCGAATGTCTCCAAATGGTGTTTGCGCGCAAGAAGGGGGATAGGGAATACGAGAAGAAAGTATTTTTAGTTGAGAACTCAATCTACTAAAGTTTCACACTTGGTATTCTTTGGAATCTTATCTTGACTCCTCCCCAGACCACTAGCCAGGTACAAGTCAATTTGATCCACTCCTTTTCGATATTTTGAGCACTCATGCAATGGATGAGCGTAAGCACGAGAGTTGACACTTAGGATGGCAAAGAGAGAAATATGGTGGAGGAGGAAGACAAAAAGGTGAGAAAGGCTAACATAAATGAGGAAAATCATAGGCGAGAAGGCCAAATGATAGATATGATGTGAGGAGTAGGGATTGCCATGCAACGGATGCACATATGAGCTGAAAAGCTCTCCAATGGAACTAGTGGGGTGCATCTAACTTGCTCGCTCATGAAGACCTAGAGCTCTTTTGAGAAGGCTCATCCTTGGAATATGCAAGCCAAGTTCTATAGTGTGAAGGTCCCCACATAGTTATATGCATGATCATCTCTATGGAGTACAAGGATAAGAGGGAGTACTAGTGTGGATCTTTCAAAAGGATAGTAGTGTTGCCCCTTTCTCTTTTTTTCTCTTTTTTCTATTTTTTTATTTTTTGGTGGCCTCAATGGCTCTTTCTATTTAACTCTCATTTTTCCTCTTTGGGATCTTTTGTTTTGTCTACTTTGGGATCTTTTCCTCACTTAAGGGCAACACTATAATTTACAAGAGGGTATAGAAGATATTTCACACTTTACAAGGTACTCAAATCATAAAGAAGATGTAGCTATCATGATGTATGCAATGTATGGTGCTGCCAGTGTAGCAGGAACATGTATGACATGAAGATCAAGTCATGAAGAGGTGGATATTGCATGGCAATATATCTCGGAAAGGCTATGGAAATGCCTTGATAGGTAGGTATGGTGGTTGTTTTGAGGAAAGATATAAGGAGGTTTAAGATGACAGAGTGTATCATGCCAAAGGTTTGGATGTACCAGCGAAGGTGGACGCCAACTCTTGGAGTGAGAAGGAGGCAATGCACGGCATAGGAGAGGCTAGCAAATATGGGAAGGTGGAAGCGTCAACTTTCAATACTTACATTAGTCTGAAGAACTCATGCACTTATTATCGGTAACTCTCAATCTAATGAGGAGGTTCACAAAGAGACAAGTACCCCGAGGAGGAGTGTATGGGGGTTTGGTTATCCTTGCGCATCCTCGACTCATGGTACGTGAGTGTACTCTAATATCTGACCCCTCAGAAGAGTAGTGATCCATCTAGTAGCTAGAGTTCTCAACTAGTTTTGTAGGTTTTTGAAAACAAACACAGATTTCCCAAAATACGACACCTATCAATAATAGGCTAGAGCTCTTGACACCAAAAGTTCAAACATCACTCACATCAATACCTCAAAACTATTGCAAGTTACTACTAAAATTAAATAGCAAGCTCAATTACCTACTTTCAAAACAAGACAAAACTCAGTGCAACAACCAACTATCTTAACAAGATAAACATGAAAACTAAAGAGAGTTCCAGCAATAAACTAAACAAAAGCCAAGGCTCTTGCTAACGACAAACTAACGCTAAAACTAAACATGGCAGTAGCTACGGAAAGATAAAGAACACACAACAGCAAAAAGATAGGCATGAAGAACCCTATGATGTGTTCTAGATTTTGAAAGTGGAACGTGTTTCTCTCACACACAAAGTAAGACGGGGTCTAACTTGTTATGAACAGCAAGAAAAACTAAAGAAAACTAAAAATAAAACCTAAGAGCGAGACGCTCCAAGCATAGCACATAACGCATGAAGTGATAAAAATATAGTGAGACAAAGGACGGACTGATGATCGTTGATGGAGAAGGGGATGCTCGGGGGCATCCCCAACCTTAGATTCTTGAGTATCCTTGAATATTTATTGGGGATGCATAGGGGCATCCCAAAGCTTGAGCACTTGACACTCCCGAATCTTCTTTCATCATCTTCCATTGCGCACTTGAAAACTCCCTTCATACACAACTCATCATAAGCTGATTAGAGAGGTTAGTACCCATAATAAATAAAAACATTCCACTGGATATAAATATATTATTGAAGATCTACTATTTCTTAAGATTTCCAAAAGGTTTTTTCAAAGAAAAAGCAAGCTTAAGGTTTGCAAAAGTTAGGAGAGACAAAACGTGGCAGAATCAGTGAAAAACAGAACAGCAGGTAGTAAAGAATTTTTTAGGAGTACTTCTGCAACTCAAATAAAAAAACTCAGAACATACGAAAGTTCCGTGATTGTATAGAGCACGATGTGTAAAAAAATTATCAAGAGAAAGAGAATAGCTAGCCCGTGTAACGGAATCAAAAGGTAACTTGACTTTCTTTATAGGGAAGTGTTCCATCCCATTTTTGAGAGGGAATTGGAATTTTATATTCCCCTCTTTCATGTCAATAACAGCACCAACGGTGCGAAGAAAAGGACATCCCAAAATAATTGGACATAAAGGTTCACACTCTATATCCATAATGATAAAATCAACGGGAACATAGTTGTCATTGACAATGATAAGAACATCGTCGATCTTCCCCAAAGGTTTCTTTACGGTAGAGTCTACAAGGAGAACACCAAAATAACATGAATTAAAAGGTTTCAATTCAAACATAGCATACATTCTTTTGGGCATGACGGAGGTACTAGCTCCAACGTCACATAAAGCATATCAAGAGAATTTATTTAATTTAATTTTTATCATGGGGTCCCAACCATCATCTAGCTTCCTAGGTATGGAGGCTTCTATCCTAAGCTTCTCCTCCCTAGCTTTTATAAGAGCATTTTTGATATGCTCCGTGAAGGCAAGATTAAGTGTTATAGTGTGGGGGTCTCTAGACATTTTGTGTAATAAGATGATAACTTCTAAGAGGGTGCAACTGTCAAAATCAATATCACTACTATCGAAGGTGGTAGTAGTGTCATCTAAGCTCACTCTTTTGGAACCCTCTATGTTCATAGGAGTTTCTTCTTCTACGGATGAGGTATTAGCATCACAATTAATAGGTCCAATGGGATCAGGAGTGCATTGGGTGCTAATGTTTCAGTGTCCTCGACAATTTGGATAGTGGCAATAGTGTGGTGTGTAGGAAGGCTCTTAATTCTATCCTCTTACTCTTTTTATCTAGCCCATCTTTCTTTAAGTGTAGCCATCATCCTAATATTTTCATTAATTTGTAACTGGATAGCATTAATAGGAGTGGCCTTGCTCTCCTCAAGGGGAGAGGTTCTAATTTTTAACATCTCAACATCAAGGGCTAAGTTGTCTACCTTCAAACAAAAATTATCTAGTTTAGCTAGCTTTTCTTCCACATTCTTGTTGAAGGCTTTTTGGGTAGTGATAAAGTCTCTAAGCATATTTTCTAGTTCAGAAGTAGGTTTCTTGTTGCTAGGGTAGGTGTTGTTGTTCCCATAACTGGATGGAAATGGTCTAGGATGACTAGCAAAGTAGCCCCTATAAGCATTATTATTAAAGTTGTTTCTAGCAATGAAGTTCACATCAACTTGTTCCTGAGCAACCAAATAATTTAAAGAGACATCATGAGGATCAATAGAGGGTTGCTTGGTAAGTAGAGACATAATTAAATCAACTTTATCATTGAGAGAGGTAATTTCCTCGATAGAATTTACCTTCCTACCTGTTGGAGCGCGTTCGGTGTGTCATTGGTAATAATTGGTCATCATCTCATCGAGAAGTTTTGTGGCTGCACCAAGTGTAGTTGACATAAAGGTTCCTCCCGCGGCCGAATCTAGCAGGTTGCGCGAGGTAAAGTTCAAGCCTGCATAAAAAGTCTGGATAACCATCCAGGTAGTCAAACCATGTGTAGGGCATATCTTAACAAGAGATTTCATAAGTTCCCAAGCTTGGGCAGCATGTTCATTATCCAACTTCCTAAACTTCATAATGTTACTCCTCAATTGGATAATTTTAGCAGGTGGGTAGTACTTCCCAATAAAAGCATCTTTGCACTTATCCCAAGAATCTATGCTATTCCTAGGCAAAGATTGAAACCAGATTTTAGCTCCGTCCCTCAAAGAGAAAGGAATAAGCTTGAGCTTAAAAACATCACCTTCTACTTCTTTATACTTTTGCATATCACATAATTCAAAAAAATTATTCAAGTGTAAAGCATCATCATCTCCAGCACCTGAGAATTGATCTCTCATAACAAGGCTTAATAAAGCAGGTTTAATTTCATAAGAGGTAGCTGAAGTGGCAGGTGTGGCAATAGGAGTGCAGATAAAGTCTTTGTTACTCTGAATGGTGAAGTCACACAACTTTGTGTTTTCAGAGGAACCCATAGTAGCAGCAGGTGTGGCAGATTTTTTTTAATTTTTGATATAAGACACAAAGATAAAAACAGAAAGGTAAACTAACAAGACTAAAAAGTAAATGTCAAAGGTAGTGGGCAACTCCCCTATCTTATCACTCGGAGTCCCCAGCAACGGTGCCAGAAATTCGCTTGATACGCGAGAGAGGATTCCTTCTCTCCCTTCGTTGGTTACCCCAAGTGGAAGGTAAGATGCAGCGTAGCAGAAAGTTTCCCTCGGTGAAGATACCGAGGTTGAGTATCGACCAGTCGGACTCCGGCGATGATAAGTAGGTGTCAGCGCCGCACCTGACACGGACCTGCACACAACAGAATTAACTTTGCTCCCAACGAAGTTCAGAGAGGTTGTCAATCTCTCCGGTCTTGTTGTTTACAAAGGATAAAAACACACAGGATAATGATAATGATAGCAACTGAAAGTAAAAGCAGAAAAGTAAATGAGCATGTAAATAGTGATGAGAATATGGACCGGGGTCCCGTGATGTTCACTAGTGATGTCTCCCTTCCAAAAGACGATAAGACTGTTATGTGAGGTAAAAAATTTACAGAAGGGCAATTGACAGGATTATAAACGCACCACAATGCTAACTATGCTACAAAAGAAAGGAAGTGGCTCAAAAGCATGGGTAGTACGCCAAAATAAGTAGACTGAAATCCATCTGCATCTACTACTAATCGTTCACCTTGAGATATCTATCTAGAACATCTCGCTGGTATTAAGTTGCGAGCCCCACCCAAAGTGTAAACCTGAAGAAACAGACAACTACATTAAAAAGAACTTTTCTTAAAGTAAACAATCCTTGTAACTGCGGTTACAAGCACCATTGTTTTCCCCCTTGCGGCCACAGCACATCCCCTAGACTAATGTTTCTGTCACTCAAGCGTGACATCAGGGGGCATGTACCCACAATCGAGCATAACGTTCCATCTTGGAGTCACTACCTACCACTTGGCCAAAGCAATAAATAGCAACGGAGAACATGCAAGAATTACTTCGGAAAAAAATACAAAAGATAAGAACCAATTATATTACTCTATCACAATCTGAACATAATCTCATAATCCATCAGATCCCATCAAACTCAGCATAGCAAAAGCAGAAAGAATTACATATGTGCCTCGATCATGTGGGGCAGCTCACGAGGTCTAAACCATGAAGAACAAAGAGGGGAGGCGAACATCACATAGCTACTGATCACGGACCCATGGTCCAAGGTAGACTACTCACGGCACATCCGGGAAGCGTCCATGGTGGAGAAGCTCCCAGAGGCCGATCCTCCCTCCGGCAGGGTGCCGGGAAGGGTCCTCACGGTGCTCCCGATCTTGGAAGCGCGGCGGCGGCGGAACTTAGGAGAATTTGCGAAATAGGGTTCTGTCTACGGAGTTTCCCCGTGATGGAGAATAAATAGACGAAGGGGGAAGCCACGGGGGCCACCAGGGGTCCAGGCGCCCCCCTGGCTGCGCCAGGTGGCCGCCTGGGCCCATGTGTAGGAGATATGCCCTAGAGGCAGTAATAACAGTTATTTTGTATCTCCGAGTTTGTAATGAATGTTTATGTTCCATGCTATAACTGCAATGATTCTCGAGTCTGCAATATCCACGAGGCTCGGAGGGAAACTCATGTGCACGTGTGGTATAATAAACAGTAAAATGTATTCCTAGTCATGCCTCTAAGACTGGCTCATGTATTGCATGATGATCCTATTTTCCTGATCATGGGCATGTCTATGCCGGCAATTTTGAGGGCATAATGTTAGAAGAACATTTGTGTTGAATCGACCCGAATTGATGTTATGCTATGAGATACATTCGTCACAAGTTAATGGTTAATAACACAGAGAAAGTTGTGCGTTTGCATAATTCCTTAGACCATGAGAGTATCGAGTTCCTTCGTACTTGCTTCGTGAACTTTGGGGTTTTGTTAAACGTCATCTGTAAAAGGGTGGCTATTACGGCAGCTTGCGGGTTCACGGAAAAGTATGACAAGGAACTAGGTAGCTCGAGATTGGGATTTTCTCCTCCGTCGTTGGAGAGATATTCTTAGGGCCCTCTCGGTGTTACGGTATCCACCATCGTCTGGCCAGACACAGTGTGATTTGATCACAGGGATGCCGGAACGCGGGAACGAGAAAAGAGAACAATACCAGGAACGAGGTAACTAGCATAGTGGACAAGTTGTTGATTCACGGGGATGACAATAAGTCTCACCTCGGGTATTTGTAATATATCGCGAAGCAACAGGAATAGCACACAGCAACTAAAGGTTCACTCGAATAATTCTTCGTATGGGTATAGGGATCAATATGGATGTCCTCGGTTCCGCTATTGATCATTGATCGGAAAGTGTTCCGGTCATGTCTATACTTCATCGAACCTACAGGGTCACACGCTTAAGGGTCATCTATCTGTTGAATACTAGACAGGGAGTCTGAGATAAAGTCACCGGAAAGGTTTCGGAGACGGCGGAAAAGTTCCGAGAGAGAAAACCGAAAAGTTGTTTCGGGGTAAACCACTAAGCCGAAAAGGTTTCGGAGAGCACCTGGTAATTTTGGAGAGTGCCAGAATTGTTCTGGTAACTTCTGGAATTTTTCTGGAGAAAAGATTAAAATATTTTTTTTCGGAAATATTTCGGAGCTGCCGGAAATGTTCCGGAGCTGCCGGAAATGCTTAGGTTGCTTTTCGCAGATGAAAATCACTAATCCGGAATTGTTTCGGAATGCGCCCAAAATCATTTTAGTGGGTGTTGGAATTATTCTAAGACCCACAGAAATATTTTCGGAATTTTCAGACGCGAAAAAGTGGTGTCATGAATAGTAAAAAGTACTACTTGAGATATTTTTGGAAAGCCTTCTAGAAGGACTTGGGAGCCAAGAAAGCCCCCTTGGGTTTCCTATAAATAGAGGTGTGAGGGCAGCCCCATATCCTTGATCCAAGCTCTCACTTGAGTTCTCAACACATGCCATGCAATTATCTGGCTTCTTCTCTCCCTCACACGAAAGAGTTTCGTAGAGCCGAAAGGCTGTCTGGGTTCCGGCAGGAACTAGTTCTGGACGGCGAAGCCCTGCTGGATAGCTGACACCGTATGTGTGCAACTTGGTAGAGAGGTCGTTGTTTCGATCTTAGTTAGAGTGTGCCTCCCGAAGGGCTGTCCGAGTTACAGATCGAGTTTCGAGGGTCCTCCCGAAGGGCTGTCCGTGACATCGTCCGAGGGACTGTCCGACCGCCTCCCGGAGCGCTGTTCGTGGGACAGACGAGGGAATACATTCTCGTGGTTGGGAGGTTGTAAATCCTAGCTGCGGGGATCTGCACCGACGATCTTCATCGACTCTACTTCCCACTGCGCTACGAGTCGGTAACGATCAGATCAAAACCTTGTATGCGTCTCCATAGTGGTCCTGGGCGTGCTCGCTATACCGAAATTTTTTGTTTTCTGTTGCGTTCCCCTACAGTGGTATCAGAGCCGTGCTATGCGTAGATGCATGTTATGATCTAGAATACATGGAGATGTATGGGTATTGCATAATATAATTTTGGAGTAGATCAGATCTATTGCTGAAAATTATTTATGCGGGTGGCAGATGAAATCTGTTACCCGATATTCTTGTTGCTTCCCTAGAATTTGCGTATTTCTGATCTCGAGACAGCATGGTGGAATTTCACAAAGTTCTGGCAATCCGCGATCCTGATTGATCAACGAAGTGCTATCAGTTCTTTGGGTTCTGCCATAGTCAAAAGAAAGATGAAATTCCCAGACTAAAGGGCAATGCAGATATGATCTGCACGGGGATCACGCGTATGACGAAGTTCAGTATGGGGTTCGAGATTTTATTATCCCGTGCTTCATACACCCCGCGATGTTAATCTAGTGACTTGAATAATCATACTTGATGATAAAACGTTGGTAGTTGCGGTTTAAGTCAAAACCTTAGAAGCCACGTAAAATAAAATTTTGCATAAACCGGTTTAGAGGCGTCTAACTTGTTTTTGCAGGATGTGCATGTGATGTGGTATAGCAAAGCTCATATTAATTTGATTATGTATGAGATGACTATATAATGTAAATTTATTAACATGACCTGCGTGTCATGATTCGGCATGATGGCTGGAGCCATATGATTGTCACTTTAATGACCTGCGTGTCAACCTTAGGTAATGCACTTATTCATTTGCTATAAAGATAGCAATATTATTTGGTGCATCGACAAGGTGGTGGCAATCTTCGCGAAGGTGAACCCCGACGCAAATGCAAAAGATGAAGAAATACTTGACTTCTCCGTCAGAAGGGGCTATACCATATCATGCTATTATGAATTGCATGGGATGTTTATCCCTTATGTTGCACCCTTCTTGATTGCGCGGTAGTCGCTTTTTATTAGGGTGATCTCTCACTTAAAATATCAAGTAGTTAGTGTTCTCCCAAGTGTAGCGCCGTCACAACATCTATACTCTCGGGGTGCGCCATGGATGCATGGGTACGAACGATTGGAGAAATGTAAGGCGGGTGAGGTCAGACCTCGCAGCAAGATCACTTGGTTGTCTTGACGTTCATGGCAGGATCGTCCTGAGCTCGGAACACACGCATCGAAAGATGAACAAGAGTCACATAGAGATGTGATCGGCAAGTTGGCCTACCAAATCAAAATCCTTGTCATGAGATGATGATTCTATGGCGTTGTATTGATATTTGGATCTTGAATCACTCATAATCAATTTTGAGAGATATTGATTTAAGTGGGAGCACACTTTAGAATAAAATTGTTTATTCACTAGTGCAAAAATCATTATGAACAAAGTCTAAGTGAAACTTGTGTTTACCGTTGTAGATCAAATGGCTCGCAACACCGCTTTCAACTTGGGGCCATTGTTAGAGAAAGAAAAGTTAGCTGCGACTGGAAACAACTATGCGGACTGGGTCCGTAACCTGAGGATTGTCCTCAGGAGCGCTAAGAAAATCTATGTGCTTGAAAAAGCTCTTCCAGCTAAACCGGCGGCAGGTGCCTCGGAAGATGAAAAAAATGTCTGGGCCACTCAGGATGATGATCACAACGCAGTACAGTGCCTCATGCTAGCTGGCATGAGTCCAGAGCTCCAAAAACGTTTTGAATTCCATAAACCCCGTGATATGATCCGGGAATTGGATGATCTGTACAAGGAAACCGCAAGGTCTGAACGTTTTGATATCATGAATATCTTGATGAATTTAAAGATGGCTGAGGGCGGTTCAGTTGGCGAACACATAGTCAAAATGATTGGCTATGCTGAAAGGCTTAAAACCCTGGAATTTCCAATTCCAGCATCCCATATGATGGACATGATGCTTTCTTCACTCCCCCCGTCTTACAACGGTTTTGTCATGAATTACAACATGAGTGGGATGGAGAAAACACCAGAAGAGGTGCTCGCCATGCTGAAAACTGTGGAAGAAGGACTGCGGAAAAATCACAAGCAAGTGTTGCTTGTGAATAAAACCGCCAGTTTCAAAAAGAAAGGCAAGCCAAAGAAGGGCAAGGGTGCCGGTAAGACCGGCTCCCAAAGCAACTCTAAGGGCGGAGCCAAGAATGAAACTGAGTGCTTCTACTGCAAGGGCACAAGACACTGGAAGAGAAACTGCAAGAAGTATCTGGCCGATAAGAAGTCCGGGAAAACCGGAAAAGGTATAATTGTTATACAAGTTAATGTCATTGATGTTTTGCTTGCTAGCGAAAATTCTAAGTCTTGGGTATTTAATACCGGATCGGTTGCTCACATTTGCAACTCGATACAGGGACTGCAGAAGGTCCGCAAGCTAGCAAAGAATGAAGTCATGATGCGCGTCGGGAACGGCGCTGGGATCGCCGCTCAAGCCGTCGGCATTATGCCTCTACGTCTCCCTTCAGGATTTATCTTAGAGCTAAATAAATGTTATTTTGTTCCACTATTGTGTAGAAACATTATCTCTGGATCATGTTTAGTACACGATGGGTATTCGTACAAGTCTGAGAACAATGGTTGTTCACTTTATTGTAAGGATATGTTTTATGGATTTGCACCCATTGTTGGGGGCCTTTTCATACTAAATCTTGAATGTGAAAATGATGTCTAGAATGCTAAACGCCTTAAGAAGGTTGATACCACAACCACTTATTTGTGGCACTGTCGGCTTGGCCACATCGGAAAGAAACGCATGCAAAGACTCCAAAGAGATGGAGTTTTACCGTCCTTTGATTTTGAATCATTTGACACATGTGAAGCTTGTCTAATGGGAAAAATGACCAAGATGTCGTTCAAGGGTCATCCTGAACGGGCGGGTGAATTATTGGAAATAATACATAGTGATGTATGTGGTCCAATGAGCACAGCCGCACGGGGTGGGTATTTCTACTTCGTGACTTTTACTGATGATTTAAGTCGGTATGGCTACATCTACTTGATGAAGCATAAGTCGGAAACCTTTGAAAAGTTCAAGGAATTTCAGAATGAGGTAGAAAATCATCGTGACAAAAAGATTAAGTTTCTGCGGTCTGATCGCGGAGGCAAATACCTTAGTCATGAGTTTGGCCAACATCTAAGTGACCGTGAAATCGTTTCACAGCTTACGCCTCCCGGAACTCCACAGCGAAATGGAGTATCGGAAAGACGTAACCGAACCTTGTTAGACATGGTAAGGTCGATGATGTCTCTTACAGATCTGCCGATATCTTTTTGGGGTCACGCACTAGAAACTGTCGCTCACACACTAAACCGAGCACCGTCTAAGTCTGTTGAAACGACACCACATGAGATGTGGAATGGGAAGAAACCCAGTTTGTCGCACCTTAAAATTTGGGGATGTGAGGTACTTGTAAAACGTTTACAACCAACCAAACTCGATCCCAGATCAGACAAATGTAACTTTGTAGGTTATCCAAAAGAAAAAATTGGGTATTCCTTCTACCTACCCTCCGAGCACAAAGTGTTTATCGCTAAAAGCGGATTCTTTCTTGAGAAAGAGTTTCTCGCCAAAGAAGTAAGTGGGAGGACAGTACAACTTAATGAGATTAGTGAATCTTCAGCGACCGTTGCTATGGCTAAAGAACCGGAAGTAATTCCGCAAATTATCCCTACAACCGAGCCGGAAGTTGTCGCATATAATGCAAAAACTTCAGACAATGTTGTAACTGAACCGCGTAGATCAGGTAGGGCTGTCCAGCCACCTGAGTGGTTTCATGATGAAATCTTCATTCTTGAAGACGATGAACCTGCGCACAACAAAGAAGCGATGGCGGGGCCCAGCTCAAGGGAATGGCACAGAGCCATGAAATCCGAGATGGAATCCATGTACGAAAACCAAGTTTGGAACTTGGAAGAACTTCCAGAAGGCGTAAAGCCCATTGGTTGTAAATGGATTTTCAAAAGAAAGACGGACGCGGATGGTAACATTACTATCCACAAAGCTAGACTTGTCGCGAAAGGGTTCACGCAAGTTCCAGGAGTGGACTACGACGAGACGTTCTCGCCAGTAGCTATGCTTAGGTCTGTACGGATATTACTAGCAATTGCTGCTTATTTCGACTATGAAATATGGCAGATGGACGTCAAAACGGCTTTCCTAAATGGAAACCTCAAAGAGGATGTATACATGATATAGCCAGAAGGTTTTGTCATTCATAAGGATGCTAAAAAGGTATGCAAGCTTCAGAAAGCCATTTATGGTCTGAAACAAGCATCAAGGAGCTGGAACATTCATTTTGATGAAGTAGTCAAACGGTTTGGCTTCATCAGGAATGACGAAGAATCTTGTGTTTACAAGAAGTTTAGTGGGAGCGCAAAAGCATTTCTAATCTTGTATGTGGATGACATATTGTTGATTGGAAATGATGTGAATTTCCTTAGCGAAATAAAAGACTCATTGAAAAGGAGTTTTTCAATGAAAGACTTAGGCGAAGCGGCATATGTATTGGGCATTAGGATCTATAGAGATAGATCAAGACGCCTGATAGCGCTTAGCCAAAGCACGTACATTGACAAGGTGTTGAAAAGGTTCAACATGGAGAACTCCAAGAAAGGCCTACTCCCCATGTCACCTGGCACAGTGCTTTGCAAGAATCAGTGTCCTCGGACTCTCGATGAGCGAGTACAAATGAATGATGTTCCATATGCCTCGGCAGTTGGTTCTATTATGTATGCCATGCTATGTACAAGACCGGACGTTTCCTATGCACTAAGTGTTAGCAGCCGGTACCAAAGTGATCCAGGATTGGAACACTGGGCCGCAGTCAAGGGTATTCTTAAGTACCTCAAACGGACCAAGGATTTACTCCTTGTGTACGGAGGTGATGAAGAGCTCATTGTAAGTGGTTACACTGATGCAGGCTTCATGACTGACCCAGATGACTTCAAATCTCAATCAGGCTATGTTTTCATATTGAACGGCGGCGCAGTTGATTGGAAAAGTTCCAAACAAAAGACTGTGGCGGATTCTACGACAGAGGCGGAATATGTTGCTGCTTCAGAAGCCTCCAAAGAGGCGGTATGGATCAAGCAATTTCTTGAAGACCTTGGTGTGGTTCCAAGTGCTCTGGACCCGGTGGAGATCTATTGTGATAATAGTGGCGCCGTGGCTCAGGCAAGGGAGCCAAGTTCGCACCATAAGACAAGAAATATTGAACGCAAATATAAACTCATTCGACAACATGTCGAAGCGGGTTTAGTGAAAGTACGCAAAGTTCACACGGATCTGAACGTGTCAGACCCGATGACAAAGCCTCTACCACGAGCAAAGCATGAGCAGCACCGGATAGCCATTGGTGTTAGGGAAGCCATGTAACTGGATTATGACTCTAGTGCAAGTGGGAGTCTGTAGGAGATATGCCCTAGAGGTAGTAATAACAGTTATTTTGTATCTCCGAGTTTGTAATGAATGTTTATGTTCCATGATATAACTGCAATGATTCTCGAGTCTACAATATCCACGAGGCTCGGAGGGAAACTCATGTGCACGTGTGGTATAATAAACAGTAAAATGTATTCCTAGTCATGCCTCTAAGACTGGCTCATGTATTGCATGATGATCCTATTTTCCTGATCATGGGCATGTCTATGCCGGCAATTTTGAGGGCACAATGTTAGAAGAACATTTGTGTTGAATCGACCCGAATTGATGTTATGCTATGAGATACATTCGTCACAAGTTAATGGTTAATAACACAGAGAAAGTTGTGCGTTTGCATAATTCCTTAGACCATGAGAGTATCGAGTTCCTTCGTACTTGCTTCGTGAACTTTGGGGTTTTGTTAAACGTCATCTGTAAAAGGGTGGCTATTACGGCAGCTTGCGGGTTCACGGAAAAGTATGACAAGGAACTAGGTAGCTCGAGATTGGGATTTGCTCCTCCGTCGTTGGAGAGATATTCTTAGGGCCCTCTCGGTGTTACGGTATCCACCATCGTCTGGCCAGACACAGTGTGATTTGATCACAGGGATGCCGGAACGCGGGAACGAGAAAAGAGAACAATACCAGGAACGAGGTAACTGGCATAGTGGACAAGTTGTTGATTCACGGGGATGACAATAAGTCTCACCTCGGGTATTTGTAATATATCGCGAAGCAACAGGAATAGCACACAGCAACTAAAGGTTCACTCGAATAATTCTTCGTATGGGTATAGGGATCAATATGGATGTCCTCGGTTCCGCTATTGATCATTGATCGGAAAGTGTTCCGGTCATGTCTATACTTCATCGAACCTACGGGGTCACACGCTTAAGGGTCATCTATCTGTTGAATACTAGACAGGGAGTCTGAGATAAAGTCACCGGAAAGGTTTCGGAGACGGCGGAAAAGTTCCGAGAGAGAAAACCGAAAAGTTGTTTCGGGGTAAACCACTAAGCCGAAAAGGTTTCGGAGAGCACCTGTTAATTTTGGAGAGTGCCAGAATTGTTCTGGTAACTTCTGGAATTTTTCTGGAGAAAAGATTAAAATATTTTTTTTCGGAAATATTTCGGAGCTGCCGGAAATGCTTAGGTTGCTTTTCGCAGATGAAAATCACTAATCCGGAATTGTTTCGGAATGCGCCCAAAATCATTTTAGTGGGTGTTGGAATTATTCTAAGACCCACAGAAATATTTTCGGAATTTTCAGACGCGAAAAAGTGGTGTCATGAATAGTAAAAAGTACTACTTGAGATATTTTTGGAAAGCCTTCTAGAAGGACTTGGGAGCCAAGAAAGCCCCCTTGGGTTTCCTATAAATAGAGGTGTGAGGGCAGCCCCATATCCTTGATCCAAGCTCTCACTTGAGTTCTCAACACATGCCATGCAATTATCTGGCTTCTTCTCTCCCTCACACGAAAGAGTTTCGTAGAGCCGAAAGGCTGTCTGGGTTCCGGCAGGAACTAGTTCTGGACGGCGAAGCCCTGCTGGATAGCTGACACCGTATGTGTGCAACTTGGTAGAGAGGTCGTTGTTTCGATCTTAGTTAGAGTGTGCCTCCCGAAGGGCTGTCCGAGTTACAGATCGAGTTTCGAGGGTCCTCCCGAAGGGCTGTCCGTGACATCGTCCGAGGGACTGTCCGACCGCCTCCCGGAGCGTTGTTCGTGGGACAGACGAGGGAATACATTCTCGCGGTTGGGAGGTTGTAAATCCTAGCTGCGGGGATCTGTACCGACGATCTTCATCGACTCTACTTCCCGCTGCGCTACGAGTCGATAACGATCAGATCAAAACCTTGTATGCGTCTCCATAGTGGTCCTGGGCGTGCTCGCTATACCGAAATTTTTTGTTTTCTGTTGCGTTCCCCTACACCATGGTGGTGGCCCTCTGGCCCCACTTCGGGCTTCAGGAGTCTTCCGACACGCTGATTTTTTATCTGTTTTTCCCGGATTTTTGGAGCATTTTTTTATATGGGAAAAACTGAAATAGAAAAACAGCAGAAAACAGGAACTAGCACTGGGGTGCACTGAGTTAGTAGGTTAGTCCAAATATGATCAAAAGTGTATGAAAGTGTATCTAGATCATAGCAATATCACACAAAACATGCATGGGGCGAGCAGAAATTATCGATACGTTTGAGACGTATAAATAGGTAGGTATGGTGGTTGTTTTGAGGAAGATATAAGGTGTTTTATGATGACAGAGCATATCATGCCAAGGTTTTGGATGCACCGGCGAAGTTTGCGCCAACTCTCAAGATGAGAAAGGGCAATGCACGGCACCGAAGAGGCTAGCAATATATGGAAGGTGAAGTGCCAACAATCGAATACTCGCATTAGTCCAGAACTCATGCACTTATTTATCGGTAACTCTCTATCTAATCAAGAGGTTCACAAAGAGACAAGTACCCCGAGGAGGAGTGTATGGGGGTTTGGTTATCCTTGCGCATCCTCGACCCATGATACGTGAGGGTACTCTATATATTCCAACCCCTCCAGAGGTTAGCGATCCATCTAGTACCTAGAGTTCTCAACTAATTTGTGTAGTTTTTGAAAATAAGCACGGATTTCCCAAACTACGACACCTATCACTAATAGGCTCAAGCTCTTGGCACCAAAAGTCCCAACATTACTCAAATCAATAACTCTAAACTATTGCAAGTTACTACCACACTTATAATAGCAACCCCGATTACCTACTCATGCAAGACACACAACTCAGTGCAACAGACCAACTCTCTAAACAAGATAAGCATGATAACGTAAGAGAGTTCCAAAGGCAACAACCTAAATAAAAGCTCTTAAAAGGAAGATAAGCATGAAAACAAGAGCTAAGCATGACAGTATCTACGAAAAGATAAAGAACAAACAATCAAATATAAGCATGAAAACCTATGTTGTGTTCTAGGGTCGAGTGGAGCGCGTTTCTCTCAGAAACAATGAAGGCTAGGGTCCAACTTGTTATGAACAGCAATCAAAACTAAAAGAAACTAAAAAGTAAAGAGCGAGCCGCTCCAAGCATAGCACATAACATATGAAGCGATAAAAATATAGCATGGAAAAGGACGAACTGATGGTTGTTGATGGAAAAGGGGATGCACGGGGGCATCCCCAAGCTGAGACGCTTGAGTCTCCTTGGATATTTCTTGGGAGTGCAAGGGGGCATCCCCAAGCTTGAGCTTTTGACCCTCCCGAATCTTCTTTCATCATCTTCCTTCGCATACTTGAAAACTCCCTTCATACGAAATTCATCATAAGCTGATTAGAGTGGTTAGTACCCATAAATAAATATATTTTTCTCCACTGGAAATAAAGATTTTCATGAAGAGCTACTGTTTCTAAATATTTCCAAAAAAAATTTGCAAAGAAAAATCAAGCTTAAAATTTGCAAAATGAAGAAAACGCAAAACATGGCAGAATCTGTGAAAAACAGACCAGCAGGTAGTAAATAATTGTTTCAGGTCACTTCTGCAAGTCAAATCAAAAACTCAAAAAAGGCCCTAGAAAGTCAATTGTATAAAGCATACAGTCAAAAAATCGGATCAAAAAGATGATCTGGTGATTTTTGGTGAATTTTTCCGTCAAGCAGACAGAATCTGTTTCTAGACAGCATGTCACAACTTTTCAACTTTCTTGCAATCGGAGGCTAAAACTTGGCACAAATCTTGAAAATAAAGATACAATGATGTTTCTACAATAGTAACAAGCATCAAGACCACTAAAACTGAAAGTAAAATATTTTGGCTTGCCTCCCAATAAGCACTTTCTTTTATGCCTTTTAGCTACGCATGATGCAAAAAGATCAAGTTTTATCGACTTCAAATGAATAGCTTGCCCGTGTAACGGACTCATAAGGTAACTTAATCTTCTTTCGAGGGAAGTGTTCCATTCCCTTTTTGAGGCGGAATTGGAATCTAATGGTCCCTTCTTTCATATCAATGATGGCACCAACGGTGCAAAGAAAAGGACGTCCCAAAATAATTGGACATGAGGGATCACACTCAGTGTCCATGACAACAAAATCAACGAGAACATAATTATCATTGCTAAAAATAAGAACATCATCAATCCTTCCTAAAGGTTTCTTTACGGAAGAATCAACAAGACAAACACCAAAAGAACATGGATCAAAAGGTTTCAATTCAAGCATATCATACATTCTTTTGGGTAAAATGGAGGCACTAGCTCCAACATCACATAAAGCAAAGCAAGAAAAATTATTCAATTTGATTTTGACCATAGGATCTCAACCATCTTCTAGTTTTCTAGGAATAGAAACCTCTAACTTAAGTTTCTCCTCCCTAGCTTTGATAAGAGCATTGGTAATATGCTCGGTGAAGGCAATGTTGAGTGAACTAGTGTGGGGGTCTTTGGCCATTCTTTGGAAAAAGTGAAAACTTCAGAAAGACCATAATTATCAAAATCAAGATCACTACCATTAATTAAAGTGGCGGTGATGTCATCTAAGCTCATTCTCTTGGGAGTCTCTAAGTTCATGTGACCTTCTTGTCCTAAAGTTGAGGTATTAGCATCACCATTAATAGGTCCATTAGGTGGACTAGGGATATGATGGGTGCTAAAAGTTTTGAGATCCTCAACTACTTGTATAGTAGAAATAGTAGTGTATGTAGGAAGAATCTTAATCCTATCTTCCTCTTCTTTCTCTCTAGCCCATCTACCCTTAAGTTTGGCTAGAATTCTAATGTTCTCATTAATTTGCACTTGAATAACATGCATGGGTGTAGTTCTCCTTTCCTCAAGGGGAGAAGTTCTAATTTTAAGCATCTGTACATCATGAGATATGTTGTTTTACCTTCAAAGAGAGACTATGTATTTTTCTAGTTTCTCCTCTACACTCTTATTGGAGGCTTTTTGAGAAGTGATAAATTCATTAAGCATCCTCTCTAATTCAGAAGTGGAGTTTTTGGTGCTAGGATAAGTGTTGTTGTTCCCATAGTTGTTGGATGGAAACGTTCTAGGATTGTTGCTACCAAAGTTACTCCTATAAGCATTAGTATTGAAGTTGTTCCTAGAAATAGAATTAACAGCAATTTGCTCTCTTTCTTGAGCAACCAAAGAATTTAAAGGAACATCATGAGGTTCAATAGGAGCTTGCTTAGTAAGTAAAGACATGATCATGTCAACCTTTTCATTTAAAGAGGAGATCTCCTCAATAGAGTTTACCTTCCTACCTGTTGGAGTCTTTTGGTGTGCCATTGAGAATAATTTTTCATCATCTCATCCAATAGCTTCGTGGCAGCACCAAGTGTAGTTGAGATGAAGGTTCCTCCCACGGCCGAGTCCAACAGATTCCGCGAGGTCAAGTTCAATCCTGCATAGAAAGTATGGATAACCATCCAAGTAGTCAAACCATGTGTAGGGTAATTCTTAAAAAAATCATAAGTTCCCAAGCTTGGGCAACGTGTTCATTATCTAGTTGTCTAAAACTCATAATATTACTTCTCAACTGAATAATTTTAGCAGGTGGGTAGTACTTCCCAATAAAAGCATCCTTGCACTTATCCCAAGAATCTAAGCTATTCCTAGGAAAGGTTTGGAGCCACTCTTTAGCTCTTCCTCTCAAGGAGAAGGCAAAAAGCTTAAGTTTCACAATGTCACCATCTACTTCTTTGTACTTTTGCATATCACAAAGCTCAACAAAATTATTTAAGTGCAAAGCAGCATCATCTCCAGCACCGGAGAATTGGTCTTTCATAACAAGATTCAGCAAAGCAGGATTGATATCATATGAAGGTGCTGAAGTGGAAAGTGGAGCAATAGGAGTGCTAATAAATTCATTGTTGTTGTGACTAGTGAAGTCACACAACTTGGTGTTTTCGCTGGAACCCATAGTAGCATCAAGCAAGAGCAAAGTAACTAATTTTTTTGTGGTTGTTGGTATAAGATTCTAAAGCAAAACTAGAAAGTAAACTAACAAGACTAAAAAGCAAAGGTAAAAGATAGTGTGCAACTCCCCTATCTTGAAGATTGGAGTCCCCGACAACGGCGCCAGAAATTTCTTTGATGACGGGAAATAACTTCCCGTCCGTTGTTGGTTACCCAAAGTGGAAGGTTTAAGAAGTAGTCACCAGCAAGTTTCCCCTAACTTAGAGGTCGGGGTTTATGTCTCCCGTTGGACTCCAAGAGCAGCAAGAAGGTGGTGAAGTAAGCGAGGCGCCGTCTGAATAGAAATCACTTGCTTAACCTGGACCTGCACACGACACAAGTAACTTTGCTCCCAACGAGTTCAGATAGGTTGTCAATATCTCTGGTCTTTTTGTTTAAAAAGGATCAAACACACGATGGAAATAGTGATGGTGATTGCAACGAAAAGGAAATAAAGCAGTAAATAGCGGAGGTGTAAACTATGGTGGAAATGTGCACCGGGGTCCCATGATGTTCACTAGTGATGTCTCTCTCCCAAAAGACGATAAAAATCTAAGCCAGGTGAACAAATTACAGCTAGGCAATTGACAGAATTATAAACGCACCGCAATCTTAGTTATGCCGCAAGAAAGTTAGAGGCTCAAAAGTATGGGCAGTACGCCAAGACAAGTAGATCATTTATTCATCAGCATCTACTCACTAATCATCCACCTTGAGATATCTATACAGAACATCTCCCTGGTATCAAGTTGCGAGCCACACCCAAGGTGTAAACCAAAAGCAATAGACAACTACATTAACAAACTATGCGTAAGGTAAACAATGCTTGCAACTGCAGTTACAAGCATCGTTGTTTTCTCCCTGGTGGCAACAACACATCCCCTAGTCTCATGTTTCTGTCACTCAAGCTAGACATCGGGGGCATGAACCCACAATCAAGCATAACTCTCCCTCTTGGAGTTACTATCTACTACTTGGCCAAAGCAATAAAAAGCAACCGAGAACATTCAAGAGTTACTCAAGAACAAAATATAAAAGGAGAACCAAATATATAACTCATCACGATCTGAACATAATCTCATAATCCATCGGATCCCAGCAGACACAACATAGCAACAGAAGAAAGATTACATAAGTGCCTTGATCATGTAGGGCAGCTCACAAGGGCTAGGAATTGAAGCACGAGATTGGAGACAAGACATCACATAGCTACTGGTCATGGACCCATGGTCCAAGGGGGCTACTCACGGCACATCCGGGAAGCGCTCATGGTGGTGTAGAAGCTCCTGGAGATCAATCCTCCCTCTGGCAGGGTGCCAGGATGAGGTCTTCTGGCGATCCCGATCTCGAGATCACGGTGGCGGCGGAACAGAGGAGAATTCCGTGGTGCGGGTTCTTTTTTTTGGGTTTCTGTCCCGAGGGTTAAATATAGGCTGGAGGGGACACCAGGGGAGGTTCCCTCCTCCCAGGTGGCCATAGGGCGCGGCCCCACCCCTGGTCGCGCCAGGAGGCTCCTGGGAGGGGTGGCCCCCCTCCGGCTCTCCTTCGAGCCTTCAGAGTCTTCTGGAATGCTGATTTTTTTATATATTTATCTTGGAATTTTTCTAGCACTGGAAATATTGGTAAATACCTGCAATGCACAGACATCAGCAAACAGAAACTAGCACTGGGTGCACTGAGTTAGTAGGTTAGTCCAAGTGTAAAAATGTATGAAATAGCAAAACACATAGCAATGTCACCCAAATAAGCATGGAACAAGCAGAAATTATTGATACCTTTAGGACGTTGATGACCCTCGACTATAGGGGATCGTTTGTAGCGTTTTCGATAATAAGAGTGTCGAACCCAACGAGGAGCAGAAGGTATTGGTAAGTGACTTTGGTAAAGAAATAGTTGCAGGAACTAAAAGATACTTTTTAGGGGTTTTCGGTATAAGCAACAAAAAGGTAAAGGCGAGTAAAGTAAAAGGCACTGGGGAGACAAGTGGCCCAATCCTTTTGAGCAAAGGAGAGGCCTAGCAACTGAACTTATAAAGGCTAAAGCGTTCTTGAGGACACACGGGAGAAATAGTCATGTGCTTTCGCCATATTCTGCATCGGTACTATGTGTTGTGCTGATAAGTGTTGAGTGGGTGGATCTATGCTAGTGCACCCTGTAGACTAAGATAAGTGCACTCTTATGATTAAACATCTTGAAAGAATCTGTAAATACAAGATAGTAATTAAGGCAAAAGGCTAACCATAGCAATACGATCGTTGATCCATTGTTCCCTTGTGCAAAAGTGTGCGAACCGGGGTTCAGGTTTCTGTCACTCCGGCAACCCACCGTAAGCATACTTTGTACACAATGTATTCCCCTAGGTCCTTAATAAGGCGAAGTGTTGAGTGTTCGACTCACACAACACCACTAGGAAAATAACAACACAACTTAAATATCAAACAACACATATTACTTCAACATCGTATGACTACTAACAACTAGACTTCTCCCATGTCCTCAAGAACTAAAGTAACTACTCACAAGACATAAAAGAGATCATGATCAGTGTGGATAAATATATGATAAACAATCTGGACACAATGATAATTCTCCAACAAAACTCAATAGCATTCATCACACGGTAGTAATCAACACCGGTAGAGTAGAGAGGATAGATAGTACGGATTACAACACAAGTTGAACTTGTGAGGTGAGATTGGATGAAGATGAAGATGGTCCTGATGTTGGGGATGATGTTGACGATGATCTCGATGATGCAAGTCACGATGGTGATAACGATGGCGACGATCTCCCCTTCCGGGAGGTGTTCTCCCCGGCGGAATCTGCCCGCCGAAGATGTCTTTTCTCCTCTGTAGGTTTCCGCCACGGAGCGGCGGCGGAACTCCGAAAAATCTCTCTGTCTTAGGGTTTTTGGAATATGTGCGATATATAGGCCAAAGGGGGAGCTGGGAGTGGCCCCAGGGGTCCAGGCGCCCTCACGGCACGGCCAGGGTGGGGGTCGCGCCAGGTGGCCGTCTGGGCACCCTGTGGCCCCCCTCTGGCCCCTCTTCGACGTGTCTTCGTTAATCTTCTGAAAAATAACCCCCGTCGATTTTCAAGTAATTTGGAGATATTCTTCTTCAGCAACATAGCGTCAACTTTTTACCGCTGAATCATGTGTCTGCTGCTTCGGCATCAGAAAGTTGCAAATTGTGTAAATTAAGCCAAAACAACATAAGAATAGCATCATAACATGAAATATATCAATGAATAAGAAAGAATTACTATATAAATAGTGATGCATTTTGGAAGTATCAACTCCCCCAAGCTTAGACCTCGTTGTCCCCAAGCGAATACTGAGCTCGGTAGACCTGTCCACAAGTTTAGAGAGTGAAGTGTCGATAAATAGAATACGGACAAGAAGCATCAAGGTTTATTCACCAAACTCAAACATCCTCAACTCGTAAGGTCCTTATGAGAAAGTAATAACAATTATAATCAAAACACATCAAATTACGGAAAACATATGCTTGGTCAAAGGACAACTAATAACTTTTACTTTTGCTCTTTCTAAATGAGATGAAACAAATTGAAGATTTGAAAGAACATGTTATTAGTCATGAAGTGCAAATGCTAACACAAAGGAAGATGTTTGCTTGGAAAAAGGTTTTGCAAACAACTTACTTATCAAAAGATAATGTCAACAATGATATGGCATGGCAAAACTTAATGCAACATTATATGGATGAATCCTCATCAACATCAAGTGTCTGTTCTATTTGGGAGAAGAAGGAAGTAGGAAAACTGACTTGACATAAAAGTAAAGGAAAGGCCTTGTTAAAGGCAAGTAGGGAAAACTCATGTGATATCCTTAAATCAAACAGAATGAAAATAAATTTTGGGAGGTGCATAGTTTGTCAACGAATGCTAATAGATAGCTCAATTACTTCTCAAGATGGACAAGTTTCGAGGAACGGCTCCCAAGTGGGGAAGATCACATCCCCTTAATCTCCTTTTTTATCACTGCCAAATTTTCTCATTTCTCATAGACCGAGCGTGAAGGAGAGTTTGTTTGTTATATTATCTTTTGAGCTGGGCGCACTCATGCCAGTTCCTCCTCGTATTATGGGTTTGCAGATTAGACATGCAATCCTGGGGTAAAACTTGTCCAACTTAAGATCATGAATTACCCACTACTTCCTCATGAGCTAAACAAGAGGCACAAAACAGGAGATTTTGAACATTTAAGGATAACACATAAATTCTATACTTCTAGAAGTGGTAGGGAAATACCACGAATAGGAAGGTATGGTGGACTCAAATGGAAGGTAATGGTTTTAGGGTATGGATGAACAAGCAGAAATCTTCTAGGCAAAAGGGTTTGGCTAGCAAATGCTTGAGAGAATAGAAAATTGATGTTAACTTAGATGCAAAACATATAAAGCATAAACATTAAGGTAAGCATAACACATCAAGTTGTCTTCCTTGTCAACATAAAACTTCAAGCATAATAACATAAGGGTTTTAGCTATGTCTCTACTTGAGAAAACATGCATGTTGTCAAGACCAAAGCTATGTTTGGCAAAATTAAATAAAGTTTTCAAAGCCATACCTGATATAAGGTCAATACTCCCCATAAGAATCATCATATAAGGTCGATTGCGTGAAGAGAATACCGAGTGCAGCGAAGGAACCAATAGACTTCTCATTAATATTCCAT
The DNA here is from genome assembly GCA_950022295.1 of Bromus sterilis. Taxonomy (NCBI): domain Eukaryota; kingdom Viridiplantae; phylum Streptophyta; class Magnoliopsida; order Poales; family Poaceae; genus Bromus; species Bromus sterilis. The sequence goes on along the minus strand of OX465597.1, from coordinate 267,382,506 downwards.
CATAGACGACTCCACACTCACGGATACAAACTCTCCACATAAGGAGTGATAGACTTCAATGCAAACACCTATTTCATAAAATAACTTCCCTAGACATGATACGACTCTACTTGACTCTAAAAGACTAATATAAAGATAAAGATACGGGGCACTCCCCCAAGCTTGGAACAAGCTGAGGGGTGCCATTACCCAAGGAGATTTACTCCTCATTCTTGTTGTGGTTGTTTCTTCAGATCCCTGATGATACGGCGAAGGGTTCGGTTTAACGATTCCAAGACTTCCACTTGTACTTTTAGTACACGGAAATCTTCACAGAGTTGGTTAGTGATGCGGTAAGCCTCGGAGATGGTGGAGATCGTACGTTGATCTTCAAGTGAAGTAAGAGGCCCTGAAAGGCTAAGAGAAAGATCATATTGAGGTTGGACAGACCCCACCATGATGGGATTGCTTGGACCTCCTTGTTGTTGATCAGTAATAATCTTGACTTCCTCTCTCACGGAGTGCTCCACCTCCGCTTGCCTTGCAGCAGTCTCTTCTTCTGTAGCCCAATCAATGTGTTTCCCTTGATTGAGATCCTTCTGGACTTGACGTAAACGCCATCCCAAGAAGTCCTCTCCGCTCGAGCCACAAGAAGACATCTCTAATGATCAACTTTTAGTCCTGGAAGAAACAACTCGAGAAGAAAACACGCGAAATCGAGAGATACGGTGTTGGGGCTATCCGGGCAAATATATAGCAAAAATTTCTGCAACTATAGGAAGGTAACGAGCCAAAGTGGAGTCGGAGACGGGCTCCGGGGTGCCCAGGCAGCCTCCCGGCGCGTCCAGGAGGTAGGCCTCGCCAGGGGGGCGCCTGGGCCCCCTGGAGCTCCTCTCCGGCTCCAATTAGGCTCTGAATTTTCTATATTTTGCAAAAACGTGTAATCTAGAACTTTTATGGCGGTTCGCGATGTTTCCTTACCATAATACATACCTTTTCTTATTCTGCTTCTGCTGGTGTCTGAAACGGGGCTGCAACATAATCTTCATGAGTTGTTGTGTGTATTATATTTACATCAACGTTGACGGGATCTCTCGCCATGTAATGCTTGAGTCTTTTCCCATTCACAACTTGAGGTTTGGTTCCATCAAAATTGTTAATCTTAAGTGCACCTGACCGGTAAACTTCTTCGATATGAAATGGCCCTTCCCATCTGGAAAGTAATTTACCTGGAGAAAACCTGAAACGGGATCTAAACAATAAAACTTTATCACCAACATTAAATTCTCGTTTCAAAATCCGTCTATCATGCCACTTCTTTACCTTTTCCTTGAACATTTTAGCACTCTCGTAAGCTTCACTTATCCACTCATCTAGAGAAGTCAAGTTCATGAGACGCTTTTCACCGACTAACTTTGGGTCAGCATTAAGCTCTCTAACAGCCCAGAAAGCTTTGTGTTCTAATTCTAATGGAAAATGGCAAGCCTTGCCATAGACCATCTTATACGGAGACATGCCCATGGGGTTTTTTTAAGCAGTTCTATACGCCCACAAAGCATCTCCTAACTTCTTTGACCAGTCCTTCCTAGAACTGTTAACTGTCTTTTTCAAGATCAACTTGATCTCTCTATTGGTGAGATCAACTTGCCCACTAGTTTGAGGGTGGTACAGTGAAGAAATTCTATGATTGACATCATACTTTGCTAGAGCTTTTCTAAAAGCTCCATGCGTGAAGTGTGATCCTCCATCAGTCATAAGATACCTAAGTACACCAAACCTATGGAAAATTACATCTTTGAGCATTTTCAAAGATGTTTTGTGATCAGCACTCTCAGTGGGGATTGCTTCAACCCACTTGGTCACATAATCAACAACTACTAAAATGTGAGTGTACTTGTTTGAAGGAGGAAAAGGACCCATAAAATCAAAACCCCAGCAATCAAAAGGCTCAATCACTAGTGAGTAATTCATAGGCATCTCGTTCCTCCTACTAATATTACCAACTCTCTGACACTTATCACAAGATAAAACATAATTTCTAGCATCTTTAAAGAGAGTAGGCCAATAAAAACCTGATTGGAGAACCTTATGTGTGGTCCTCTCATCGGCGTGATGTCCTCCATAGGGAATGTCGTGACATTGCTTGAGAATGTCTTTCTGCTCATGTTCCGGTATGCATCTTCTCACGATCCCATCAGGACCTTCTTTGAAAAGATGAGGGTCATCCCAAAAGTAGTGCCTCAAATCATGGAATAACTTCTTCCTTTGCTGAAATGTTAAACCTGGAGGCAAATACTTTGAAATGATAAAATTAGCATAATCCGCAAACCAAGGATCGGAGAGAGATTGTACTTTTACAACAGAAAGTTGTTCGTCTGGAAAACTGTCGTTGACTGGGATGGGGTCATGCGGTATATCTTCCACCCTTGAATGATTGTCCACCACCGGATTGTCTACTCCTTTTCTATCAACAATCTATAAATCAAATTCTTGAAGAAGGAGTACCCACTAGATGAGTCTTGGTTTGGCATCCTTCTTCTCCATAAGGTACTTAAGAGCAGCATGGTCAGTATGAATAATAACTTTAGAATCAACAATATAAGGCCTAAACTTATCACAAGAAAATACTACTGCTAAGAATTCCTTCTCAGTAGTAGCATAATTCTTTTGAGCACTATCAAGGGTCTTACTAGCATAATGTATAACATTCAATTTCTTATCAACCATTTGTCCTAATACAGCTCCAACAGCAAAATCACTAGCATCACACATAATTTGAAAGGGCAAATTCCAGTCAGGTGGTTGTACTATAGGAGCAGTTATCTAAGCTTTCTTAAGAACTTCGAAAGCCTCCTTACAATCTTCATCAAATACAAAAGGAACATCCTTCTGGAGAAGATTAGTAAGGGGTCTCGAGGTCTTAGAAAAGTCTTTGATAAATCTTCTATAGAAACCAGCATGACTGAGAAAACTACGAATACCTTTAATGTCCCTTGGATAAGGCATCCTTTCAATAGCTTCAATCTTCGCCTTGTCCACTTCAATTCCCTTCTCGGAAATCTTGTGACCAAGAACGATCCCTTCGTTAACCATGAAGTGACATTTTTCCCAATTTAGAACTAAGTTTGTATCCTCGCATCTCTGCAAAACTTTATTAAGATTGTGGAGACAGTGGTCAAAGGAAGTTCCATAGACGGAGAAATCGTCCATGAAGACTTCCACAATCTCCTCACAGAAACCATGAAAAATTGCAGACATACATCTCTGAAAAGTAGCAGGTGCATTGCATAAACCAAAAGGCATACTCCTGTAAGCATAAGTACCGTAGGGACACGTGAAGGTGATCTTCTCTTGATCGGTAGTGTTAACATAAATTTGAGAGAAGCATGATTACCCATCAAGATAGCAAAAGTGGGTGTTTTAGACATCCTCTCTAGCATCTGATCAATAAAGGGCAGCGGGTAATGGTCCTTCTTGGTCGCTTTGTTCAACTTCCTGTAATCAATACACATTCTATATCCAATAACAACTCTTTGAGGTATTAGTTCATTTTTATCATTAGGAACAACAGTCATACCTCCTTTCTTAGGAACACAATAAACTGGACTTACCCAACTACTATCAGCTATAGGATAGATGATACATGCAGCTAGAAGCTTGAGAATCTCCATCCTAACCACGTCCTTCATCCTTGGGTTTAGACGTCGTTGATGATCAACAACTGGCTTAGCATCGGGGTCGAGATTGATAGTGTGTTGTCAAATCGATGGACTAATCCCCTTAAGGTCATCAAGGGTATAGCCCAAGGCACCACGGTGTCTGCGAAGTGTCTCCAATAATCGCTCTTCTTCAAATCCTGAAAGGTTAGCATTGATAATGACAGGATATATTTTATTTTCATCTAAATAGGCATACTTGAGCGTATCGGGTAGTGGTTTAAGGTCAAACACCGGGTCTTCTTTTGGTTGTTCTAGGATTCCTAAAGGCTCAACTGGAAGATTGTGCTTCAGGATAGCTGTTTTTATTGTGAATATTTCGTCTAACTCATTTCTTTCATGCATATGCATATCATTCTCGTGGTCTTCCATATATTGTTGCAAAGGATCATTAGGAGGAATAGCAATAGAAGCAATATTTTCAATAATTTTATCATCACTAAGTAAATCAGTACCACGAGGTTGCTTGGAAAATTTAGAAAAGTTAAATTCATATGGCTCACCATTGAATTCAACAGAGACATTACCTTTTTTACAATCTATAACAGCACCACAAGTGTTGAGGAAAGGTCTGCCAAATATAATAGGGAAAAAACTATATTGCACTGAACCAAGTACAAGAAATTTGGTAGGATACTTTACCTTTCCACATAGGACTTCAACATCTCTCACAATTCCAATGGGAGAGATAGTTTCTTTGTTTGCTAGATAAATGGTAACATCAATCTCTTCAAGTTCCCAGGGTGAAATCTCACCCACGATCTCCCGATAGAGTGAATAAGGAATAGCGCTAGCACTGGATCCCAGATCGCAAATCCCATAATAGTTGTGGTCTCCTATCTTGAGAGATACAACTGGTGTACCTGAAATTGGACTCTTATTCTTGGCAGTGACAATGTTAGTTGAAACAACGCAAAAATTTATCTTGGAATTTGAAACATCATTAGTAACCAAATCTTTAACCATCGCAACTTGAGGATCGACCTTGATCAGGTCCTCGGGTTCGTCAATTCTTCTCCCACTTTTATTTATTATGCCTGACACAAAAGAGTGCTCCCTCATCCTTGTAGGAAAAGGGGGCTTTTCATAGAAAACTGCAGGAAGAATAGGGTCAGTAACATGAATATCAACAGGTAATTCTTTAAAGGGCTTATGGTATGGAGCCTTCTCTTCTTTCGAAGAGTCAATGTGAGAGGCAAAGTTCTGACAGAAATCAATCATAAGCTGGGAATCAAGACCAATCTTAGAACAAAAGGTATTAAAATAATCAGTTTTCACATAGCTCTCAATATAATCATGACCATAATCTATAGCAGGTTCAATACCTTTGTCGATTTCCCAGTCTTCAGTATTCTTCTGGATCCTCTTGATGAGATCCCACTTTTATTTGACACTTCTTGTTTGGAATACCCCGCTAGAGGAGGCATCCAACATCTCCTTATCCTGACGAGAAATCCTGGCATAAAAATTTGTAATTCTAATATTTTTGGGGAGTTCATGGATAGGGCATTTGAACATTAGGGATTTAAGTCTCCCCCCGAGCCTGAGCGAGGCTCTCTCCGTCGCGAGACCAAAAGTTGTAGATGTAATTCCTGTCTCGATGAATTTGATGAAGAGGGTAAAACTTTGTATAAAAGAGAGACATAAGCTCTTCCCAATTAAGTAGATGTGAGTTATCGAGGAGCTTATACCAATCTAAAGCTTTACCTATAAGTGATACGGAGAATAATTTCTTCATGATGAACTCCAGTGACACACCTGCAAGCTTAAATAATGAACATAGTTGTGATAAATATAGCAAGTGTTCATCTGGATGTCTATCTCCTGCATAACGATTAGATAAGACATAATTGATAATACGAGATGGTATTTTGTAAGGCACAATTTCAGTAGGGGTAGGAGTGACCACCATAGTTGTGGGGTGTTTCCCCATAAACAATGATCCAAGAGTAGAGGTGTCCATAAGGACAAAAGCAGCAACGGAAAAACAAAAACAGAAATAGAAAAACTTCCTTACCAACTTCACTTACTAATAGCGCTACGCTCCCCGGCAACGGCGCCAGAAAACAGTACTTGATGACCCTCAACTGTAGGGGATCGTTTGTACCATTTTCGATAAATAAGAGTGTCGAACCCAATGAGGAGCAGAAGGTATTGGTAAGTGACTTTGGTAAAGAAATAGCTGCAGGAACTGAAAGATAACTTTTTAGGGGTTTTCGGTATAATCAACAAAAAGGTAAAAGCGTGTAAAGTAAAAGGCGCTGGGGAGTAACAAGTGGCCCAATCCTTTTGAGCAAAGGAGAGGTCTAGCAACTGAACTTATAAAGGCTAAATCGTTATTGAGGACACACGGCAGAAATAATCATGTGCTTTCGCCATATTCTGCATCGGTACTATGTGATGTGCTGATAAGTGTTGAGTGGGTGGATCTATGCTAGTGCACCCTCTAGACTAAGATAAGTGCACTCTTATGATTAAACATCTTGCAAGTACCCGTAAATACAAGATAGTACTTAAGGCAAAATCCTAACCATGGCAATACGATCATTGATCCATTGTTCCCTTGTGCAAAAGCGTGCGAACTGGGGTTCAGGTTTCTGTCACTTCGGAAACCCACCGTAAGCATACTTTGTACACAATGTATTCCCCTAGGTCCTTAATAAGGAGAAGTTTTGAGTGTTCGACTCACACAACACCACTAGGAAAATAAAAACACAACTTAAATATCAAACAACACATATTACTTCAACATCATATGACTAGTAACAACTAGACTTCTACCATGTACTCAAGAACTAAAGTAACTACTCACAAGACATAAAAGAGATCATGATCAGTGGGGATAAATATATGATAAACAATCTGGACACAATGATAATTCTCCAACAAAACTCAATAGCATTCATCACACGGTAGTAATCAACACCGGTAGAGTAGAGAGGATAGATAGTAAGAATTACAACACAAGTTGAACTTGTGAGGTGAGATTGGATGAAGATGAAGATGGTGCTGATGTTGGGGATGGTGTTGATGATGATCTCGATGATGCTCGTGATGATGGTGATGATGATGGCGACGATCTCCCCTTCCAGTTGGTGTTCTCCCCAGCGGAATTTTACCGCCGGAGATGTCTTTTCTCCTCTGTAGGTTTCCGCCACGGAGCGGCGGCGGAACTCCGAAAACTCTCTCTGTCCTAGGGTTTTTGGAATATGTGCGATATATAGGCCAAAGGGGGGAGCTGGGTCTAACTTCCCAAAATTTTCCAAATTTTGGAATGTTAATAAATAAATTATAATAATGATTGTTGGCTTGATATGTTTGATTTTCACTAGGATCTAAAACTTTCGGAGTTTATTGAATATTAAAATGAGAGGGGATAAAAGGACTTTCCCTAATATTCACCATTGGTGTTTTGGAATTTATTATTTAAAACAAATCCAACAAATTAAAATGAGAGAAGGTAATATGACTCCTTCATTATAAAATAAAGTTGGAAATGTTTTAATGTGATTTTATTTTAATTTAATTGGAGTTATTTAAATAATTTTCCATTCAAAATAATAATAACATAAGAGAAGATAAAATAACTTTTTCAGACAAATTGAGTCGAAACTATTTAAATAATTATTTGACATTTTTGTGAATTTCTAAAATATTTTATAATTAAATAAGGTCGTTGGAAAATGTATTTATTTTTATTTATTTATTTGGAAAATACGTTCATTGCATAATTTTCTTTAGATTATTTGATGAATTTAGGTATTTATTTCATATTTTTGTGATGTGTATTTATTTTTGTAATATTGTTTGAAGTTTCGGATTTAAAGAAAAAAACAAACTGTACCCAGTCGGCCCAGTAGCCCTTTCTCGCAACAGGCGCAATTTGAGCCCGAGACGGATTTCCAAAAAAAAAATCGAGCTATATAAGATTTCGAAATTTCCGTGCCGCCGCTGACGAACCTCGGGATCCGCGCCGACGACGGACCTCGGTTTCCGTAACGCTGCTGTCTCGATTTCCGCGCGTGGGGAACCTCGATTTCCACGCCGGTGAACCTCGATTCCCACGCCCTCGATAAACCTCAAAGTCTGTGCCATCGGGGAACCTCGAAGTCCGTGCCGCCGCCGCCTCGGTTTCCGTGTTGTCGCCACGTCATCATCGGTGAGCTGCAATTTCGTCCTGTAGAGAAAAGGACCTGTTCGCGATAAAGTTTATTTTCTTATTCACGATTCAGTACTATCTTTCACAGATTAGTCCCCAGTTTTGGATTAGCCATATCTTTTACACCGTTAGTCCGATTTAGGTGATTCAAAGGCCTAAATTTACCTTTTGATCTTCTCTATCCAGTAAACATATCAAATCAACTTTTGGAACTATTTGAATTTGAATTTATTTAGATTCAAATTCAACCTTTCGGAGACCGTATCTTTTATATCGTTGATCCAATTCAATTGATTCTTTTTGCATAGGATCACTCATGTCATGTACTTTATGTCCACATCATTTATACACCACCTTCAAATACTTTTTGATCTGTTTGAAATTAAATTCAATTCAAACCTTCCTCCTGTTATGACTCGTGTTGTAGTATCCCGTTTCACGTGATTCTTTTTGCATCTCGGATCATTTGAAACGTCATATCTTCAATAACCACACACCTTTTCATATAGGCATGATATTCACTTTGAATTCATAATGCCCTTGGTCATAATATTTTATATCCACAATTCTTTTTCTGTTGACTCTCTCGAGTTCACCTTCCACCTGTCACCTTCGAGCACATCGACACTGGTGCCGTGTCAAGCCTTTTTGTTTTTGTTTTGTTGCTAAAACCTTTGTGTTTGATTTGTTAATCTTTTGGTTCCTTATGCGTGATTGCTTATGTGGTATCTTTCCTTTACGATAGATTGCTCGAAGAGTGACGAGTAGAGTTATCTGGATCGTGAGAGCGAAGAACTTCATCGAATGTATAAGGCAAGTCATACTTTGACCATTTCATAACCTATATTTTTACTTATGCATGTAGAAAATATCACCCTATGCATGTGTAGGAAGTTTTATATTATTATTGCTGCAAACCTGGTAGGGTAGCCATATGACCTTATCCTGTTTGCTTAGACAGCCTAGCACGTGCTTGCTATATATTTGCTATGCTTGTAGACGGGGATTGGTTTGAGATTACATTGAGCTATGTGAGGATTTAATGACTTGACTAGCAAACCCATTTAATTAGAATACACCTCTGGACGGGCAGGGAATGCTTCCTGGGGGCCCGTGCCTTATCTAAGGCGAGACCAGGTTGTAACCCTAATGGTTGGTTTTGGTGATCGACAGTACGTCATGGTATCTACCCTCTGAACGTAAGTGGGCACCATCCAGGCTCAAAAAGATCAGACATACTTGGTGACTAGGAGCTTCTATGTACAGCCGCTGGCCATATGGGCTCTGGCTTAGTTGAGTACGATGTAGGAAGCCTCTCCCGTGCAAAGCTAGCAGATGTAGATGTGATAGGTGGTACCGGCTTGCCGTTGGGTGTAGGTGACCTCTTCTGAAAGACTTCGACTCAATCTTCGGGTTGAGTCCAGCGGGGAAAGTGTACTAACCTGTGGAGACTAAAAACTAATCATGATTAGCCGTGTCCCCGGTTATGGACATTCTTGAGCTACTAGACATTACTGTTATTGGAGGATCTTGACAGATGAATCACCATAATAAACTTGAGTGGGCAAGATTTAATAAAGGGTGTGGATTGGAACTGGTGTGCCCAATTCAATCGTAAGTAGTAAGTTAAACTAAAATTTGACTAGGTAGATTGAAAAAAAAACAGCTTTCTGCAAAGTAAAACCATAAGCCTTTCCTTTGGCTTACCCTTGCATGTAGTTGTAGGTCTGTTATATCCTTTTTCGTGTGACTTGCCGTACAAATCAGATGTACTGACCCGTTGTCGAGCTGTAACCTTCGGTGTTGCAGGATTGTATACAACGAGTAAGTGATGCGTTGTAGGGTTACGATGTCTATACTCAACTGTGCCAGTGGAGTTGATGGACTCCACGAAGCTTTTATTATTTTTCCGCTGTATTCTATTTGTAAGCTAGCCTTGAGCTATGCAGGTATGATTTACTGTAATACTGGATCTTTGATGTAATATATATGACATGTGGTTTATTCTTGATATTACATCATATACTGTGTGTGCTAGCTATTGATCCAGGGACTAGCACAGAATGCACAGAGACTTGGATTCTTAGTGAATCGAGTCGTTACACTTGGGGTGGCCCCAGGGGTCAAGCGCCCTCCTGGCGCGACCAGGGTGGGGGCCGCACCAGGTGGCCGCCTGGGCACCTTGTGGCCCCCTGGGCACCTTGTGGCCCCCCTCTGGCCCCTCTTCGACGTGTCTTCGTTAATCTTCTAAAAAATAACCTCCGTCGATTTTCAGGTAATTTGGAGGTATTCTTCTTCAGCAACTCAGCGTCCACTTTTTACCGTTGAATCCTGCATCTACTGCTTCGGCATCGGAAAGTTGCAAACTGTGTAAATTAAGGCAAATCAATATAAGAACAACATCATAACATGAAATATATCAAAGAATAAGAAAGAATCACTATATAAAATAGTGATGCATTTTGGACGTATTAGACGTATCAGTGGTTCGTGAGACCGGGGTCCTTCGTGAGGGGTGTCCTCAAGAGGCTTGGATTCCCTAGGGCCCAGGCACGACCTGAGGCATCCTAGTTTCCACTGGGCCGACAATTGTCGGAGCGGCGGCATTCCGCGGCGGCATTGACAGTGCGGTTCTGGCGGTCGAGCTGCTCCATGATTTCGGAGTTGTTGTTGGCGGCAATGTGGCACGATGCTAGGTCGTCTCGTGGAGGAGAGGGGTCAGGAGCACCCTCACAGCGGTGCTGGCCCGCATCACATCTTCTAGGCGGTGGTAGTGGTGCAGGAGTTCCTTAGTTTCCTTACGCTCCCAGTAGTGCTGATGGAGGGAGAGCGACGTTGGCGAAGCAAACGAGGTGCGTGTGCCACGCGTCTTGGCGACGTCATTGGGCTAGTACTTTCGGGACCCGGGGTTTGCGTATGTAATTCCTTTTACAACACAATCATATGGAGAGCCGAGAGCCGTACCCACTTGTCTAAGCAGAGAATGCCAAGCATAGAACACTGTCGGAAAGCATCGAACATGAGGGGCATCCCATCCAAGCCGAATGATCAACTGAGATGGGTCCTCATCGTCCGCTCACAAGTCTAAATGATTATGGGTGGTGACATACCATACTCATAGACAAGTCGCCTCAACCATATTATCGATTGAATTATAACACTTACATAAACAGACTCCAGCCTGATCACCTAGTCGGGATCTCGGGCGGCTTAATCATACAACAAACTGTGCCAAGTGACAGAGTCATGAGCAATCGCATCGCAATGCCCCAAGCTGCGCACATCTAAGGGCCACTTGGTGTATGAAAGACCGCCGGCAAGAATGCAACTAACCTATCGAACTCCACACTAAGACATGCACGTTATAATCATACACGCAGCACACATGTCTAGTGTAAACATAAGGTAATCACAACATGAACTCTACAAACTCATAGTCTTTATAACTTCTGCTTAACAGAGCAGACATGGTAGTTGTATTAAAAGCATAGATCACATGGTTGTGATACAAAATTAAATCAAACATCAACGGAAGCAATTTATGTCTTAGTAAATACAAGTTTAACAAATGGCTTAAGAAGCCTGAAATAAAATACAACGACCCTCCAAAGGGCACAGGATGCTGTCTGGAACTATGCGACTTAGTCCACGTCGAGCTCGAGGTAGAGGCCACCATCAGGGTCAGTGGTCTCGTCTCTAAAACATTAAATAAGCAAACGTGAGTACAAAGACGTACTCAGCAAGACTTACATAGGAACTGTACTACTCATGCTCAAGTTTCAAGGTAAAGGGAGGTGGGGCTTCAATGCAGAAGTGCCAGCTTTGACTTGGCTAGTCCTGTACTACGAATACCAGAAAGAGGTAAGGAGCGTACACGAGTCCAAGTCTCCAATCAATAAACCACTATGGATCCTTCCTCGACTTCCCCACGATAAATCAAACCATAGCACTCACGCTTATATTGGCAAGTTTTAAGAGTAACTGTTCAAGTTGTCTATGATCAAGTAAAGGTCTCCAAGTAGTACATAACCGCGGACACGGCTATTCGAATAGTTCATTAACCCTGCAGGGGTTTACTGCTACACACACGCACGCATCATTTACCGCCTGGGAGTGGACCCTTCAAGCGAGTATCGGCGAGGATGTTGCCATGACACTTCACTCACAGCACCATCTCTAGTCCTATGGAGTCGCCTATTTGAGTTGGGACCACGATCGGAATTCGGCCGATTTTTCCGATGCGGTCTCAAACGTTGTGTGTCCAGACATCAAGCTCAAATCGATCATGATCACATGATTCAACTAGGCCACAACCTACGTCCACCACTTATCTTGATGCACCTTCTTGAGATCGTTAAAGTTCGAACTACTTGCGACTCCTGGACTTGTTCTGTGGTGAGGTACTAGGCCGAGAGGGGTCAGTGAGCCCAATGTGTGGCCATACTCTTAGTCTTGGATAACAACACAAGAACTCGGGCTTAGGGTGGTGTTCAACGAGACAACCCACTGTGTACTCCTACACAGCCTCTCATCATTCAGCTTGTTTAGGTCAAGTTCACCAACACGTTACCACCATCATTCACATGATCACTACCATCCCGACTCACAAAAAAGTACCTCATTGTAACCTCTAAGCATGCAATAAGTTGTAACACTGGCTGGGGGCACATGATATCAAACAACTCCTAGATCTGCTAGGATTGTGGTTTGCTTACTACTGTGACAAAATGATAGGTCATGCAAAGAAATGGGTTCAACTAGCGGTAGAACGTTTCATGGTGACATCCTAAACATGCATAAGCGAGAATGAGAGGGAACTGGGATTTTATCGACATGGTCAAAGAGGGGGTGATTGCCTTGCTAACGATCACGAAGTAACACTCTGCTGACGTGAGGTTGAACTCGTCTCCGAGATCAACTCCTACCAAGAAGAAGCAATCACCGAAGCACTGGAAGTAATGCACAATCAAAATATTGCAATGCACAAACAATATGGCATGATATGAAGATGAACATGGGTGTGTTATGCTCATTATGGTCATGTGAATGGATTGCATAGCAAGGGTTTAAGTTGGAATAGCATTAGTAAATTATTTGAATTATACCAAATGATCCATATAGAAAAATGCTTCTGGTTCCTCAATATAAACAATTCAAACATGGTTGAAAGTTTGATATTTGGATAGAGCATTTTCTTCTAATCATTTTTCATATAAAAATCATTTCAATCTGAGTTACGATTTAAAAGTTATTCAAATTCAAAGTTTCTGCAATTTTCTGGAATTTCTGGATTAAATTAAATTGGAAAATAGATTACAGCGTAAGCATTAGGTCAGGCTGACGTCTTCAGTTCACTCGGTCAAACTGACCCGTGGGGCCCTCTGGTGAGTGCCCCAGGGGTTAATTCCTGGTTTAAATTAAATTGGCTGGTTTAATTAGGCACTAGGGCCCACATGTTCTGACGCCCTCGATTTACGATCATGTACAGTAATCATACAAGCAGGGTACATGATCGAGATCAAGGTGCCACGGTGAGAATATCACAGCACAACACTAAACACAAAAGGATAAACCAAAAATATTACAATGAAGGGGGGTCACACGGACCCGAATACATAAGTCATACAATCATAATATCTGAGCACAGACATAGTTAGTCAAGTTTTTCCTTAAGAAGGCTAGCACAAATAACATCAGAGGTACAGATCGAAAAGGCGAGGCCTCCTGCCTGGGATCCACCGAATTACACCTAGTCAACGGGAACTCGACGTCGTAGTAGGCTCCTCCTGGAATCTCCTGCTCCTGGGCTCAAACGTTGACTGCAGCGGCCGATCAGGCAAAGCGAAAAGGGAAAATAAAGCAAGGGTGAGTATCTAACATACCCGCGAGTCTTACGTCCGCTACTAAGCATTTATGCATGTATGAAATGGAAAAGGGAGGCTGTATATAGTGGAGTGCAAGGTAGAAATCAGAGTAAAGGTAAGAAGCTAGGCCTATCGAAGACTAGCATCTTCCGACGAGTCTTGCAGCATGAGGTAAGAATCAGCCAACAGTTTAATATAACAGTAATGAATGTAACAATGCAGCAGAAGTTGCTGCGGTATTGTATAATAATAAGTTGTAATCATAATAAACAATGCCTCCGAGTTCCCCTCCTCGACATCCCCGCGAGGAAGAAAACCCGGAACCAACAGTTTAATAGTAGTAGTTTGTAGTGATAGGATCTGGCTTCAGCATAAAGCGTCCTGTTACCGTGGACACGGCTATCGATAGATTAATCTTCCCTGCAGGGGTGCACTAGTGTGACACTACACGCTCGTTTCTCCAGGGTGGCGTACACCTGGTTAGGGAGCACCCCACCGAGGCTATCCGACACAACGCAGTCCATCCTACGACTCATCAAAGAGGTCCCCGCCGGTCTATAGCCCTAAGTGCAAGGGGGTCAAGGGCCTATCACCACTCGCTCTCCGGGTCGTTGCGAGGAGGGTGAATTCCAACGCCGCAGCGCGATCCGTCCCTGCCGCAATGTTGAACTGGACGTCTTTCAGAGCTTTCGAACGAGGCTACATTGCGGAGGCGCCCGAACGCGTAATCCCACGTATAGGTAGTGCGTACAAGCCAAAAGGCTACTCAAGTCATCCGCCGAACCCGTTAAGCATTTTATTAATTTTCTGTCGAGACAACCGTTATCGTTGCCCCTTACTGAATGAGTCGCGGACAACGACAGCAGTCAGGACCACCAGTACCATCGGTGCCTGCCCTGTCGTCCCACCAACTCGTGCGGTTACCAACAAGGTGAACCGTCTCCTTACCTTGTCTCGCGTTTGCTCCGAAGAGCTCGACTTTCGTACAACAGGAAATCCTTCGGCCACGAACAGTACCAGGCCCGCCGCACACCGGTGGAATACACCTGACCTGTCGTTCCGCTAAGAAAACCTGCATGGGCACCGTTGGGTCACCCGACTCCTTACCTGTAAGGACAACCGTGGTTCAGAACCCTAAGACGGATATACAGAGTCGGCCACGAGTGGAGTACGAGGATTTCTCCCCGATCGCTCACACTTGAGGTGGCTCGGCAGATCCGACGTAGGGGGCTGAGTCGGTGTCTGCTCTGAACCGTACCTGTAGCAGTTGTAATGGATCGTATCCGCGATCATCCCAGCGTGATCACGGCCCGCTATCTAATCCTATTGACTAACAAGGCGCAGGGTTCACTGCTGAATATAATATATATAATAGGCAGCATGGGATAACAGAAGGTACATCAAGGGGCGACAAAAACAGGCTATGCAATTGAGTAGGATTATAACATAGCAGCAACAACATATGCCTAGTGCAAGAAATGTACGGAAAGATAGGCGATATCTGGGGAAGGAAATGGCTCTGCTTGCCTGTAAGCTCGACGGTAGAGGTACGGTCGTCGACGAAGTAGTCGATCACAGGGGCATCAGCAGCGGACGTCGAGACTACCGGACAATAAGAGAGGGGGGGAGAAACAATAAATACACAGCAATAATAGCAATACAAATACAAGACATGACATATGAAATGTTAACGATACACGTACCACGGAGCGGGATTTCATCCGTGGATGAACTGCCAGTTCTGGGTGATTACCGGTCAGGGTGTCTGAAGGGGGGGATCATGCCGGAGGTGTCGTGGACATCCGACACACGTGTGGGTGGTGTATCCGGGTTAGTTGATCTATTCCGAACAACTTTCGTGTTCGAAATAAATTCATCCGGGTACTTTAGCAGTACCGGACAATTCATCGGACAGGCGGTCCGGAGGGGGGGGACGGTTCGATGTTCGGTAGGTTAGAGGGGTGTGGTGAAGGTATGGGTATCGTATCTGTAACCGTTGGTCTGTTCTGAGCAACTTTGATATACAAAGTTTTTCGATCCGGGCAACCGTTATCGGTACCAGAAAATTACCGACAGACAGCCCGGGAGGGGGGGTGTCGATGTTCGATGCTCTAGGGGGTGTGGTAGACATACGGGTAGCGTAACTGTATTCGTTATATTTTTCTGATCAATTTTTATGTATAAAGTTTTTCGATCTGATATACGGTTTAAAAGTTATTGAATTTCAAAGTTTTAAACATTTTTAAAACAATTAAAATCCTGTTAATAATTTCTTTTATTATTTTAATAATTTCTTTTTATTAATTTTTACAACATTATCCAAAACAGTGCTGACATGTGGGACCCACATGTCAGCCACTGATTATTATAAATTTAATTAATTTAATTAAAAATGCCCCTGGACCCACATGTCATCCTCAGATATAATAAAACATTTTTATTAAAAATTATTTCTGACAAGGGGGGCCCACTGTCAGTCTAATAGTTTTAACTTAACAGTTTTTCTTTGTTTATAAACTAACAGGGGGGTTTATTGATCTTAACAGGGGGTTAATAGGGGGCCCCACCCGTCAGTGGGTCAACCCCCACGGGATTAGCCTCAGAGCCCACCGGCGAGCAGGCCGGCGGCGAACCGAGGCGCGGCGCTGCCCTGGTAGCCAACACCGGCGACCAAAACGCCTCCCGTGAGCTGCACTCGAACGGGACGAGTGCGCCGCGCATACAGGTAGCACGAGGGCGGCCAAGATGGCCCACGACCATGGTCACAGTGAGCTCCCGCGGCGGCCGGAGCGCGGGCTGGGTGGGGATGGTCTCCCGATGCGCAAATTCGAAGGGGAAGAGATGGAGAAGAAGTGTGGCTCACAGGGGAGCTCGCCGGCGTGTATTGGAGGCGCGGGGGCGGCGTGTAGTCGAGGCAACGCCCGGCGAGGTGCGTCGCGGCCGTGGTCGAGGCTGGGGCCGATTCGCGCGATGCAGAGGCTGCCGACGACGCTGAGCTACGCAGCGAGACGAGGAGGAGGCCGGAGGAGCTACGGGACATGCCGGCGCGTCTCCTCGCCGCCGTTGGCCGCGGTGGCGTGTGCCGGCGGCCACGACCGTGCTCGGGCAGAGAACGGGCGAGGTGGGGGGGGGGGCTGGGGAGGGAGACGAGCGAGATCTAGGGCGGGGGGAACGCGGGTAGGGGTTAGGGTTCCCCGGGGGCGGCTTGCCCCCTTGTAGCCGCCGGCCAGCCGCCGGATGCCGGACACGGCGACGGCTTGCCGCGGTAGCGCCCGGGATGTCGTCCACGGAGGGAGGAGGAACAGGGGAGGTGGGGGGAACGGTTGGGGTGGGCTGGATTCGGGGTGGGGAGGGGAATGGGCTGGGTGGCCCAGCGAGGAGGGGGGGTTAGATTAGGCCTTTGCTTTGCTTTTTTTTTCTGTAATTTTCTTTTTGTAATTATTTTATATACCTTGGCATTTTTATAAAATGTGGCATGTGACCCATAATTGTTTTTATACCCTAGGCTAGTGCCACAAAAGATTTGGGGTCAAAAGAAAATCATTTAATATTTGATTTAAATATTAAATGATTTGTTTGGGGTTTTTGGCCACTGTTTTGTTTTGTTTATAATTTTCTATAGCACAATATATACCCAAACCCATATGGATTTGATCCAATGAATATTTGTGATTTTATAAAAGTAGTTTCACAATTTTTGGAGAAAGTTTATATTCCACTTTGTTTTTAATATTTCAACAAAGGCATTTTTGAACTAGGGTTTGATTTCAATTCAAGGGGGTTTGATTTGATCTTGGCATTGTGTTGATTCCAACATGACCAAGGTACATGATCACTTGTATTCAACAAGATGAAAGTGAAATTGGAATTTGAACTGAACCAGTTGATTAAATAAAAAATTTGAACAGTGCTGAGGAACAGTAATGGTGATTACTGTTCACCTGACAGTGAGGGTGTTACAAATCTCCCCCACTACAAGAATTCTTGTCCCGAGAATTTAAGCGGTAGAGGGGAAAAGATCGGGGTATTCTTCACGAAGGCGATCTTCGCGTTCCCAAGTGGCTTCATCTTCAGAATGATTCGACCACTGGACCTTGAGGAATTTGACGGTCTTGTTGCGGGTTCGACGCTCAGACTGTTCAAGAATGCGGCTCGGATTTTCTTGATAAGTCAAGTCCTGCTGTAGCTCAATCATATCATGTTCCACTTCACGAATAGGGTCTTTGAAGCAGCGACGAAGTTGCGACACGTGAAAGACATCGTGGACTTGGGAGAGGTTCGACGGAAATTCTAATCGGTATGCCACTGGTCCACTCCTGGAAAGGATACGGAACAGGCCAATGTAGCGAGGAGCTAACTTGCCTTTGATCCCGAAACGATGAGTGCCCCTCATGGGAGTGACACGAAGGTAAGCATATTCGCCAGGTTGATAGACCATTTCCTTGTGCTTGCGATCATAGTTGCTCTTCTGACGAGACTGAGCGGCCTTAAGATGTTCACGGATAACGTGAACCTGATCTTCAGCATGCTGAATAATTTCCGGACCAATGAGAGTTCGTTCCCCAGTTTCTGACCAATTCAGAGGGGTTCGACACTTACGTCCATACAGAACTTCAAAGGGTGCCATCTTCAGACTAGCTTGGTAGCTATTGTTGTACGAGAATTCAGCAAACGGAAGAGATTCCTCCAATTTCTTACCGAATGAGATGACACAAGCCCGAAGCATATCTTCGAGCACTTGATTGACTCGTTCAACTTGGCCTTGCGACTGGGGGTGATAAGCGGTGCTGAAGTTTAGGTGAGTACCCATAGCTTCTTGGAAACTATCCCAGAATCTTGAGGTGAAAATGCTGCCACGGTCAGAACTGATCTCCAGCGGAATACCATGGAGGGACACAATTCTGGAAACATACAAGTCTGCTAACTGACTAGCAGAGATAGTCTCCTTGACTGGCAGGAAGTGAGCAACCTTGGAGAACCGGTCGATGACGACAAAGATGGCATCATGACCCTTCTGTGATCGGGGAAAACCAGTGACGAAGTCCATTTCGATCTTGTCCCATTTCCATTCAGGAATAGAGAGTGGTTGCAGAGTTCCGGCGGGTCTTTGATGTTCTGCCTTGACGCGACGGCAAACGTCACATTCAGAAACATACCGGGCAATGTCTTGCTTCATGTTAGGCCACCAGAATTGCTGACGAATGTCTTGGTACATCTTGGTGCTTCCAGGATGAATGGACAACGGGGTATCGTGAGCCTCTTTCATGGCCTTTGGGGTCATATCCAGGTTCTCATGCCTTCCCTTGCTGTGAGTAACCACTAAACGGTTCTGGTAGAACACCGCACCTTCGCTATTAATAGTAAAGGGTGAGGGTCTTCCATTTGCGATATCGCGCTTAATCTTATGTACGAAATCATCATAAAAATGTATACCCTTGACGGATTTGACGAGATCCGGTTCGATAACCAGGTTATTTACATAACCTTGAGGAACAATCTCGAGGTTCAGCTTTTGAAACTCTTCGTACAGAGGTGGTTATTCTAGCTGCACCTCAAGTTCACTACAGTAAGCTTTACGGCTCAGCGCATCAGCCATCACATTGGCTTTGCCAGGGGTGTAATGAATATCCATGTTAAAATTGGCTATTGTCTCGAGCCATCTTTGTTGGCGGAGATTCAGGTCGGGCTGAGTAAACAAGTACTTTAGGCTTTGGTGGTCGGTGTAGATCTCGCAACGATTACCAACGAGGTAATGTCGCCACAGCTTCAATGCATAAATTACTGCTGCCAATTCGAGATCATGCGTTGGATAATTATCTTCGTGAGATCGCAACTGACGAGAGCCATAAGAAATCACGCGGCGCTCTTGCATTAGGACACAGCCTAATCCTTGACGAGACGCGTCACAATATATCACGAAGTCCTTCTGAGTATCAGGCGGAGCAAGCACCGGGGGAGAAGTGAGTTTGTCCTTGAGAGCTTGAAAACTTTCTTGACATTTATCTGTCCACTCAAACTTGACGCCTTTGTGAAGCAGACTAGTCAGAGGCTTGGCAATAACTAGCGAGGCCGAGGAAACTTCTGACTTGCTTGACGGTCTTGGGAGGAGTCCAGTCAAGAATAGCCTGGATTCGTTCTGGGGTGACGGCAACGCCATCCTTGGAAATCACATGACCAAGTTAAGTTACTTCGGGAAGCCAGAATTCACACTTAGAATACTTAGCATAGAGTTTGTGTTCTCGAAGCTTTTCCAGTATAAGACGAAGGTGTTCAGCATGTTCTTCTTCATTCTTGGAGTATACCAGGATATCATCCAGATAAACCACGACGAACTTGTCGAGGTATTCCATGAATATATAGTTCATCAACCGAGAGAAAGTGGCTGGGGCATTGGTCAGGCCAAAAGACATGACGGTGTAATCGTAAGAACCATAACGAGTAATGAAGGCGGTCTTCGGGATGTCCTCTTCGCGGACCCGGATCTGATGGTAACCCAATCTCAAGTCGAGTTTCGAGAACACCGTAGATCCAGCAAGTTGATCATATAGATCATTGATCCGAGGGAGCGGATACTTGTTCTGTATTGTTGCCTGGTTGATAGGTCGGTAATCTTGGACCAAACGGTTCGTTCCATCACTCTTCTTGACAAAGAGCGAAGGTGCTTCCCAAGCAGAGGAACTTGGACGGATGAAGCCTTTGTGGAGTGCCATGTCGATCTCCTTCTTCAGTTCAAGGAGGTGGTGAGGCGGCATCTTATAAGGGCGCTTAGCAATAGGGACGGTGCCAGGCTTCAAGTCGATGAAGAATTCGACATCTCTGATCGGGGGTATTCCCGGCAGTTCTTCTGGAAAGACGTCGAGAAAATCGCGAACAACTGGAACGTTCTCGATCCCTTCAAGAGGTGAGGTATTCAAAGCATTCAGGGCATATATCTGGCCTTCGGCATGCTGAGTTGTTCGGGCCGAGTACAGAATCTTTTTGCCAGAAGGGTGCGTGAGTTGAACTGTCTTAGTGGCACAGTGGATACGGGCATCATGTGCCGCCAACCAATCCATACCGAGTATGACATCAATGTTGGACGACTTCAGGACAATAAGAGGAGCAGGGAACAACAGACCCACGATTGCAATGGTGGTATCGGGGCTCATCATGGTGGCACGGCTCTGAGATCCAACATCATTTACCGCTAAAGGAGTGGCCAAGGGTTTCGTAGCTATACCATGCAACTGAGCAAACGATTGGGACATAAAGGAATGCGATGCCCCGGAATCAAAAAGAACAGAAGCTGGCGTTGAATTGACGAGTAAAGTGCCCATCACTATTTTTGGGGACTCGCGAGCTTCTTCCATCTTGACATGAGTGACCTGAGCACAACTCATAGTACACTGTTTGGTGTTGCGGTTATTGGAATGAAGGCTTCTACAGCTTCTCTTTCTGCTAACAGGAGGACAAGGTGCACGATGACCTGGCTGTCCACACTGGCGGCATAAGCCATCGTTCTAGGGAGGAGCCATAATATTGGGATGTTCAGTCGGAATCGTTAGCTGTCTCGGAGGCGGAGGCAGACGAGGTGCGGCATAAGACGACCTTGGCGTTGGAGCAGACCGGTGAAAAACATTGTGCGGGAGACAGACTCGAAGTTTCTGAACGGGCCGACCCGAAGATGGGCCAGCATCTCGAGCACGCTTGAGCGACTCATGGTGCTTAGTCAGAGAAGTTTCGACTTGGAAAGCCTTGCTGACAAGGGTCGCCAAGTCCGCACAATCATGAAGGACAAGTGTGAGCTCTATATCAGGACGCAGTCCTTCTCGGAATTTCTCCTGTTTGCAAGCGTCGGTGGCGACGTCTCTCGCAGCATAGCGGGACAACTCAAGGAATTTCCTATGATATTCATCAACAGTCGTCTGGTCTTGACAGAGTTTGCGGAACTCCTCCTTCTTCTGGTCCATCAGACCTTGAGGAAGGTGCCATGCACGGAAGGCTAACTGGAATTCTTGCCAAGTGGTTACAGTTCCATCTGGCAACGCAAGCCGGTGGCTTTCCCACCACTGAGCAGCTGGACCCCTCAGATGATACGTCGCAAAGGTGAGGTAACTGGCAGGGGCAACATCAGCTGACTCCATCTGAAAAGCAATATCACGGAGCCAATCATCGGCATCCATAGGATTTGCGGAGCTGCGAAAGGTGGACGGACTGAGGCGCACGAACTCCTGCAGTGTTATTGGGGAATTCTGAGTTGAAAGCTGGGTCATTACTCCGGCCATAAACTGACGGTTCAGATCAAACTGCTGCAGTACTGCGGCCATATAAGGTGGAGGTGGGGGATCGTCAGCCATCCTGCCTGAACAGCAGGGGTTAGTTCAGACAAAGCATTTGCAAGGATAAGAAGTCATACATGATGTAGTATGAGCAATGAACGAGAAGTGCAGTAGATACACAATAGTAGTCATATAGACATACAGATCTTTGCACACAGTCGGTCAAAATCGGACAGCGTAACGTCGTAGAAATTAAGGAAAAAGGACTCAGTAGGTGGCGCGCAGACCGCGGTAAGGATTACACGACGCGACATAGATTCCACTATGTCAATCACGCCGCAAGAAAACTGTTGGCCACAGGAGTTAATGCCAGAAGACGCGCGGCCTGCCCAGAATGAGAATGGGATCCGCGGTCCGGGACCTGGGGTATGACTCCTGCGACACGACTCAATCAATGGGGGAAGCACCAAAAACGCCGGGTGGAATCAAGAGAACGTGATCCTAATGTCAGAGTTTGTAAAACTTACCAGCAAGGATAAGAGAGCAGATTCCCAGAGCATAGGTACGAAGAAAAAGGATCCTAATACCATAGATATCACACGTAGTGACATCGATGTGGGCCCGTAAGCCAAATATTAAGTTAGCAAAATAGTTTTCCAAAGTCTAGACTCAACTTCGACCAGGTAGTGGTTGGGTGGCTTCCTACAGGCAGTCGGCTCTGATACCAATTTGTGACGCCCTTGATTTACGATCATGTACAGTAATCATACACGCAGGGTACATGATCGAGATCAAGGTGCCACGGTGAGAATATCACAGCACAACACTAAACACAAAAGGATAAACCAAAAATATTACAATGAAGGGGGGTCACACGGACCCGAATACATAAGTCATACAATCATAATATCTGAGTACAGACATAGTTAGTCAAGTTTTTCCTTAAGAAGGCTAGCACAAATAACATCAGAGGTACAGATCGAAAAGGCGAGGCCTCCTGCCTGGGATCCACCGAATTACACCTAGTCAACGGGAACTCGACGTCGTAGTAGGCTCCTCCTGGAATCTCCTCCTCCTGGGCTCCAACGTCGAATGCAGCGGCCGATCAGGCAAAGCGAAAAGGGAAAATAAAGCAAGGGTGAGTATCTAACATACCCGCGAGTCTTACGTCCGCTACTAAGCATTTATGCATGTATCAAATGGAAAAGGGAGGCTGTACATAGTGGACTGCAAGGTAGAAATCAGAGTAAAGGTAAGAAGCTAGGCCTATCGAAGACTAGCATCTTCCGACGAGTCTTGCAGCATGAGGTAAGAATCAGCTAATAGTTTAATATAACAGTAATGAATGTAACAATGCAGCAGAAGTTGCTGCAGCATTGTATAATAATAAGTTGTAATCATAATTAACAATGCCTCCGAGTTCCCCTCCTCGACATCCCCGCGAGGAAGAAAACCCGGAACCAACAGTTTAATAGTAGTAGTTTGTAGTGATAGGATATGGCTTCAGCATAAAGCGTCCTGTTACCGTGGACACGGCTATCGATAGATTAATCTTCCCTGCAGGGGTGCACTAGTGTGACACTACACGCTCGGATCTCCAGGGTGGCGTACACCTGGTTAGGGAGCACCCCACCGAGGCTATCCGACACAACGCAGTCCATCCTATGACTCATCAGAGAGGTCCCCGCCGGTCTACAGCCCTAAGTGCAAGGGGGTCATGGGCCTATCACCCCTCGCTCTCCGGGTCGTTGCGAGGAGGGTGAATTCCAACGCCGTAGCGCGATCCGTCCCTGCCACAAAGCTGAACTGGACGTCTTTCAGAGCTTTCGAACGAGGCTACATTGCGGAGGCGCCCGAACGCGTAATCCCATGTATAGGTAGTGCGTACAAGCCAAAAGGCTACTCAAGTCATCCGCCGAACCCGTTAAGCATTTTATTAATTTTCTGTCGAGACAACCGTTATCGTTTCCCCTTACTGAATGAGTCGCGGACAACGACAGCAGTCAGGACCACCAGTAACGTCGGTGTCTGCCCTGTCGTCCCACCAACTCGTGCGGTTACCAACAAGGTGAACCGTCTCCTTACCTTGTCTCGCGTTTGCTCCGAAGAGCTCGACTTTCGTACAACAGGAAATCCTTCGGCCACGAACAGTACCAGGCCCGCCGCACACCGGTGGAATACACCTGACCTGTCGTTCCGCTAAGATAACCTGCGCGGGCACCATTGGGTCACCCGACTCCTTACCTGTAAGGACAACCGTGGTTCAGAACCCTAAGACGGATCTACAGAGTCGACCACGAGTGGAGTACGAGGATTTCTCCCCGATCGCTCACACTTGAGGTGGCTCGGCAGATCCGACGTAGGGGGCTGAGTCGGTGTCTGCTCTGAACCGTACCTGTAGCAGTTGTAATGGATCGTATCCGCGATCATCCCAGAGTGATCACGGCCCGCTATCTAATCCTATTGACTAACAAGGCGCAGGGTTCACTGCTGAATATAATATATATAATAGGCAGCATGGGATAACAGAAGGTACATCAAGGGGCGACAAAAACAGGCTATGCAATTGAGTAGGATTATAACGTAGCAGCAACAACATATGCCTAGTGCAAGAAATGTACGGAAAGATAGGCGATATCTGGGGAAGGAAATGGCTCTGCTTGCCTGTAAGCTCGACGGTAGAGGTACGGTCGTCGACGAAGTAGTCGATCACAGGGGCATCAGCAGCGGACGTCGAGACTACCGGACAATAAGAGAGGGGGGGAGAAACAATAAATACACAGCAATAATAGCAATACAAATACAAGACATGACATATGAAATGTTAACGATACTCTAACGTTGTACATTACACGTAGCACGGAGCGGGATTTCATCCGTGGATGAACTGCCAGTTCCGGGTAATTACCGGTCAGGGGGGGGATCATGCCGGAGGTGTCGTGGACATCCGACACACGTGTGGGTGGTGTATCCGGGTTAGTTGATCTATTCCGAACTACTTTCGTGTTCGAAATAAATTCATCCGGGTACTTTAGCAGTACCGGACAAATCATCGGACAGGCGGTCCGGAGGGGTGGGGCGGTTCGATGTTCGGTAGGTTAGAGGGGTGTGGTGAAGGTATGGGTATCGTATCTATAACCGTTGGTCTGTTCTGAGCAACTTTGATATACAAAGTTTTTCGATCCGGGCAACCGTTATCGGTACCAGAAAATTACCGACAGACAGCCCGGGAGGGGGGGTGTCGATGTTCGATGCGCTAGGGGGGTGTGGTAGACATACGGGTAGCGTAACTGTATTCGTTATATTTTTCTGATCAATTTTTATGTATAAAGTTTTTCGATCTGATATACGGTTTAAAAGTTATTGAATTTCAAAGTTGTAAACATTTTTAAAACAATTAAAATCCTTTTAATAATTTCTTTTATTATTTTAATAATTTATTTTTATTAATTTTTACAACATTATCCAAAACAGTGCTGACATGTGGGACCCACATGTCAGCCACTGATTATTATAAATTTAATTAATTTAATTAAAAATGCCCCTGGACCCACATGTCATCCTCAGATATAATAAAACATTTTTATTAAAAATTATTTCTGACAAGGGGGGCCCACTGTCAGTCTAATAGTTTTAACTTAACAGTTTTTCTTTGTTTATAATCTAACACGGGGGGTTTATTGATCTGAACAGGGGGTTAATAGGGGGGCCCACCCATCAGTGGGTCAACCCCCACGGGATTAGCCTCAGATCCCACCGGCGAGCAGGCCGGCGGCGAACCGAGTCGCGGCGCTGCCCTAGTGGCCAACACCGGCGACCAAAACGCCTCCCGTGAGCTGCACTCGAACGGGACGAGTGCGCCACGCATACAGGTAGCACGAGGGCGGCCAAGATGGCCCACGACCATGGTCACAGTGAGCTCCCGCGGCGGCCGGAGCACGGGCTGGGTGGGGATGGTCTCCCGATGCGCGAATTCGAAGGGGAAGAGATGGAGAAGAAGCGTGGCTCACAGGGGAGCTCGCCAGCGTGTATTGGAGGCGCGGGGGCGGCGTGTAGTCGAGGCAACGCCCGGCGAGGTCCGTCGCGGCCGTGGTCGAGGCTGGGGCCGATTCGCGCGATGCAGAGGCTGCCGGCGACGCTGAGCTGCGCAGCGAGACGAGGAGGAGGCCGGAGGAGCTACGGGACATGCCGGCGCGTCTCCTCGCCGCCGTTGGCCGCGGTGGCGTGTGCCGGCGGCCACGACCGTGCTCGGGCAGAGAACGGGCGAGGTGGGGGGAACTGGGGAGGGAGACGAGCGAGATCTAGGGCGGGGGGAACGCGGGTAGGGGTTAGGGTTCCCCGGGGGCGGCTTGCCCCCTTGTTGCCGCCGGCCAGCCGCCGGATGCCGGACACGGCGACGGCTTGCCGCGGTGGCGCCCGGGATGTCGTCCACGGAGGGAGGAGGAACAGGGGAGGTGGGGGGAACGGTTGGGGTGGGCTGGATTCGGGGTGGGGAGGGGAATGGGCTGGGTGGCCCAGCGAGGAGGGGGGTTAGATTAGGCCTTTGCTTTGCTTTTTTTTCTGTAATTTTCTTTTTGTAATTATTTTATATACCTTGGCATTTTTATAAAATGTGGCATGTGACCCATAATTGTTTTTATACCCTAGGCTAGTGCCACAAAAGATTTGGGGTCAAAAGAAAATCATTTAATATTTGATTTAAATATTAAATGATTTGTTTGGGGTTTTTGGCCACTGTTTTGTTTTGTTTAGAATTTTCTATAGCACAATATATACCCAAACCCATATGGATTTGATCCAATGAATATTTGTGATTTTATAAAAGTAGTTTCACAATTTTTGGAGAAAGTTTATATTCCACTTTGTTTTTAATATTTCAACAAAGGCATTTTTGAACTAGGGTTTGATTTCAATTCAAGGGGGTTTGATTTGATCTTGGCATTGTGTTGATTCCAACATGACCAAGGTACATGATCACTTGCATTCAACAAGATCAAAGTGAAATTGGAATTTGAACTGAACCAGTTGATTAAACAAAAATTTTGAACAGTGCTGAGGAACAGTAATGGTGATTACTGTTCACCTGACAGTGAGGGTGTTACACATGTCATGGACTCAAGGGGGTGATTACGTGGGGATTTGGGAGGGGGTTAAGGCCTAATGGCCTAGCTCGTCGCCGGCAACACTTTTGACGGTGGAGCCTCGCCGGAATTGCGTTCCAGGGCACGGGGAGGGGATTGGAAGGCAGAAACGCGTAGCCCGCGCTCGTCCGCATCGTGTGGTGCAAGTTAGGGGTCTCGTGGAGGCTCTAGAGCACGGCGGCGACGAAGCCCGCGGCGGCTTGGATCTGCTCACGGCGAGAAACGGCGACGAGGGGTCGGGGAGGAGCGCTGCTAGGGGGAAAAGATCATGAGGCTCACACGAACCCAATGTTGGGCATGGAGAGGTCGAAGGGGGCTCAGCGGAGAGTAATTGCTCGTCGGCATCTTACTGCGACCGGAGGCGATGCGTTGTCACGGTCGTCGTCTCCGGTGTGCCTTGGACCGACTTGATGGCTCAGCTCAATGAAGTCGTCCATGGCGGTTCTTCTGGACATGGCGGCGGAACTCCTTCTCGTCGTTGGCCACGGTTGCACATGACGGCGAGCTCGGGCGGCGCTCGGGTGCTATCGGTGTTGCGCAAAATCGAGAGGGGGAAAAAGGGAAAGTCGACCAGAGGGCGGGGAAAGACACGGGGAGGCCATGGGCATCTCGCTGGCGTGCGGGGTAGCGGCAAGGGAGCAGGAGGTGGCCGCGGCGTTGCCGGCATGCAGGCCACGTAGCTCCCAGCCTGCCTGACGCGGGGTAGATGACGACCCTGCTTCTGGTGGGCTGCGCTGGCCAAAGGCCAGGTGGGCCTAGGTAAGGGGTAAGTCCCCTGTTTTCTTGTTTTTCTTTTTAATTTTCTGTTCTGTCTTTTGTTTTAATTTGGTTTCTAAACCAAACCATTTTCTAAAATTCAAAGAACTTTATTGTGAGCTAGTGGGACATATATAAGTCCACTCACAAAGTTTTAGAATTATTGAAATTATATTTAAATAATTTCAATTGCAAATACATTAATTATTTAACTTCCAAAGGACTTTTGGAATTTTAGAAAAATCAGAGAGCATGAAGTGGGACCCACTTCACATGAAATGTGATCATGCCCATTTATGAGACTTTTCAAAAAGTTCAAAGAATTTTTGGAAAAAGATTTTTGCCTGGCCTTTTATTAAAATTATTTTGGGGCTTTTTGCTTCCCCAATTGTTTTACTTTGCAAAAGTTTTCATGATGCAAAAAAGCTAGCTCAACTTAAGCACAAGCCTACATTAGGTTTCTGATAACTCGCCCCCACTCAAAAGAATCTCGTCCCGAGATTCAGAAGTCGTCGGGAAGAGGGTCGGGTACCCAGTTCGTAGACGATCCTCTCGTTCCTAGGTGGCTTCTTTCTCTGAATGATGTGACCACTGCACTTTGAGGAATCTGATCTTCTGACGTCTAGTGCTACGCTCGGCTTCATCAAGAATACGAACAGGGTATTCTCGATATGAATGATTATCTTGGAGATCAAGAGTTTCGTGGTCTACTTCGCGGATGGGGTCCTTGAAGCAACGCCTGATTTGAGAGACGTGGAAGACATCATGAGCCTGGGAGAGGTGAGGGGGTAGTTCCAATTGGTAGGCAACTTCTCCACGTTTAGCGAGAATGCGAAAGGGGCCAATGTAACGTGGAGCCAACTTTCCTTTCATACCGAAGCGATGGGTACCCTTCAGAGGAGTAGCCCAAAGGTAAGCCTTCTCATCCAGATTGTAGCTTTCTTCCCTATGATGACGATCATAATAGCTTTTCTGACGAGACTAGGCTGTTTTGAATTTCTCACGAATAATGCGAACCTAATCTTCTGCATCCTGAATCATATCCGGTCCAAAGAATTGTCTTTCACCGGTTTCTGACCAGTTTAGGGGTGTTCGACATTTCCGTCCATAGAGAAATTCAAAAGGAGCCATGCCCAAACTAGATTGGAAGCTATTGTTATACGCAAATTCGGCAAAAGGAAGAGAGTTCTCCCATTTCTTTCCAAAAGGAAGAGGCATTCTTCCCTAATTATTTCGGGTCTATGAGTTATCTCCCCGACAGTAGCTCCCAAGATTGGCATAAATCCGACTTTAGGGCAATATTCTCCTCATGAATGAGATGCTTCATGGAGCCGGAAAAACAAGTTAAAGGAACCCTTGAGGGTACATGTGTCGCTTGACTCCTGATAATTATATCTATAAAATCTTGCATGCAATCTTTTTCATCACACCAAAACCGAGGCGCCACCCTTACTGTCCCATCTCATCATGCGCGAGGATCGAGGGGCCTCCATTTATTCATAATGCAGGTTTTTCGCACTATTGGTTGGATCAGGGTCCGCATAAATATGATCTACTTTCCCCTTCATTCTTCATATTTTATTCTTATCCTTCGTCTTCTTCCTCTCCCTGCCTAAGAGTTCTGAGGGGAGGAACTGTACTTTGCGGATTTCTTTGATTAGGCGACGATTCTCCCCCATTTTGGTCAACGAGGGTCATGCGCCAATCTTCGTATTTGTAAGTTTTCCTTTTTAGCTAAACTCTCATTCGCCTATTTCTTCTCCAATCTTGGGCCACTTGATTCGTAACTTCCTAGTGGTTTTGAATATTCTCAGCAGATCCTTATTTGACTGAATTAATATATAGATTTTGTCTTCATCCCAAAGATATCGGGGTCGAATCTAGCCATGAAATCCATCCATGGCTGATTTATGACACTTTACTCCTCCTTTAGGTTTAAACTGCAGGTTCTTCAATCTCTTAATCTGTTGTTTTATTTTGACGTTTGCCCCAGACGAGTTTTACAATGTCCAGGACCATTGCCACCAAAAAGATCGAGATAGCCAAAAAGAAGGGAGTCGCCGGGACAGTCGAGTCTCAGGCCAAAGCTACTTTGAATGCCGACTGGGTTGGGTCTTCAGTGGCCTTAGAACGGCTCTCCGAGCTGCAAGCTTGTGGCTTACTTCCTTCTCATGAGTCTATCGGGTGTAGATTTCCTCTCAAAGAGACTCGGCCCCAGCCCAAAAAAGACGAGGTTGTAATATTCGCGGATCACGTAACTCGTGGTTTTCGTCCTCCCAGGTCTCGTTTCTTCAGGAGGCTTTTGAATTTCTTCGGGTTGTGCCCTCAAGATTTATCGGCCAACTCTGTTTTGAATATTAGAAACTTCATAGTTTTCTGCGAAGTGTACCTTCAAGTGGAGCCATCGATTCCTTTGTTCCAGGAGTTTTTCTATGGGAACAAACAAACCGAACGGAGCGGGGGTCGTCTTGCGGAATGCGGAGCTATCTCCATTCAATGGCGCACTCGCCGTAACTTTCCAAAAATGAAACTCCATAGTCGGTTCAAGGAATGGCAGAGGTCATTTTTATATTGCAAAGATACTAGTCCAGAGGATGAGTCGTCCTTTCCTGGTTCTCGTGAGGACCGTCATACATATTCTCCAATCCTAAATTCCTGGCCCAGCATAGAAGATAAGAAGAATCTTTAGCCAGTTCTCCGGCGGGTCGATGCCCTTTTATCCCACGGCTTAAGTTCCATTGATCTAGTGAAGTGTTGGGTCGGATGGCAGATCCAGCCCTTAAGCGTACGTTCCCGGCTTTTGTGTGAGTATTCTGGTCTGGGAGATGACATGAGTTTTTTTCAAGTAGCTTTAGGGACGAATGAAGTGATTCGGTCAATGAAGAGACTCCTTGGAGAGACGGTTACAATAATCAGTCAAGTAGGCTTGAATCCCTTCTGGGACAGTAACCGAGCTCCTCAGGTACCATGTTTTATTATTTCTGAACCTTGACAAAGTGAAACTTTATTATCATTTCTATATTTTTTAGGTCGATGATCCATGGTGGTCAACAACTCATTTCTCGACTTCTGTCGAGAGAATCAAAGAGGATGATGAGGAGTTGGAAACGGTCCGTTTTCTTTTCCTTATTTGCCTATTCCTTGTGTCGGCCTTTGGAATCACAAGAATGACCATAATAGTTGATTTCTCAAGAGGAACGAGAGGATGACGGGGTTGACTCTCCGACGGGCGACAGCGGGGAGTCGGATGTAGCCTCTTTGGATGAAAAGGTATTTATACTAATAGGCCCTTGCGCTCGTTATTTTTGTATTTTTTCGGGTAATTCCTTTTACTCATCAACCTTATAGGTAGCAAGAGGAAATAAACAGTGTCATGAGAAGAGCTTGTCTTCCTCTTTTAGCGCGATCCCCCAGCTTATTGATAGGGAGGTTCGGGCTCAGTCATTGAGGTATGGAGGCCCTACCTTAAGCAGGGGCAGTAGCCAAGTCAAAGCACCATCGTCCGATGAGTCGGAAGACGAGAATTTTGACGATTTCAAAGTGGCCATTGGGCAACTTATCTTCTTCCCCCATGTTTATGTGTTAGTCGTTTTATCTCTTAGCAACTTCTTGTTTGATACTGTAGGGGGCGGGTCGTTCCAGATGAGCCGTCTGAATTAGAGGATGTGGTTCCCTTTCCCACTGCTGGCTCTTTGCTAACCGGGAGAGGAGTTACATTTAATGTTGGTAAGGTCACTATTTTGAGTCACGGGACAATGGCAACACCTTTAGCTTCCATGCCTATGAATATCTTAGGTACTAGTGGTTTGGTAGGTGATCAAGATCTGACTCTGCAGGCAGGGTTGGTTGCTTCTTCAGGAAAGCCACCAAACCAAGGGGAAGTGTATTTTCCTAGTATGCACATGGGTGTGACGACCCGGTTTTGTGAACAACAAAACTTTCTCGTAAAGATGAAGCGTGCTTATGAGGCATTCTAGCCCCCATGATTGAGCATAAGAGACTTTTGTCACTTGCGGTGAATCAATATGTTAGCAACGTAAGATGACCAGATTGTTGCCATAATTGTGTCGAAACTTGTGCTTTGTAGGCTTTGGTATCGCAGTCGGCCGAGGCGGAAACTCAGTTGCGGGAGCAACTAGCTGCTGAGACAAGCCGTCGAGAAAAAATTGAAAGCGAGGTCGCGCAGCTGTGTGATGGGCACCTTCGGGAGTTTGGTATGCTGAGAGCCGACGTGCTATCTAAAGAGCAGGGCAGGGAGGGGGTTGTGGCCGACTCACAGGCTGCCCGATCAGAGTTAGAGAATCTGCGCCGCCGTCTTAAGGAGTTAGGCAACATTGTTTTAAGTAAGTAGTTTTCCTCTCCTCTGGTTTTTTTACTCAAAGGGTATATGCTTTGTCCTTGTTCTTATTTCTGAGAAAAAGTGTCAGAGAGAGGTGTTCCTTGGTGAAGAAAGGTGGAGAAGACTTGTCAGCCATCAGTGATCTCATAGCCAGCATACATCTTGGTGGTTGACATGTCATCAAGGCTTTGTCAGGTCGCCTATGAAATCCGACTTTGAATAGAAATTCCCCGCAGGAACTCTCTGGGCCCCCGGAATGGGTAGAGGAGGTGAAGAAGTCGGCTTGCCGGAAGGGTGTGATTCAAGCCTTGACTTTGTCCAAAATTTATCATCCAAGCGTGGACCCAGGCAGATTGAATCTTGGTTTTCCGTAGTTGAAGGATGATGGCTCAAAGTATGAGCCTTCTTATTACAGTCGGGTGGCAAGGGATGTGCAAAGACATGCCACCGTGATTGCCGATGGGCTAGACCTGGATGATATGTCCCAAACGTATCGATAATTTCTGCTTGCTCCATGCATGTTTTGTCTAATATTCCTATGATCTAGATACACTTTCATACACTTTTGATCATATTTGGACTAACCTATTAACTCAGTGGACCCCAGTGCCAGTTTCTGTTTTCTACTGTTTTTTTATTCTAGGTTTCCCCCATATTAAAAGTGCAACAAAATTCTGGAAAAAACGGATAAAAAATCACCGCAACGGAAGCTTCCGGAACCCCTAAGGAGGGACGGGGGCCACCACCAGGTGCCCAGGCGGCCACCTGGCGCGACCTAGGGCTTGGCCACGCCAGGGGGCGCCTGGACTTCTGGTGGCCCCCCTGGCTGCCCCTTCGCCTATATATCCCCCGTGACGTGAAACTTCCGAGACGAGAACCCCTTTTCGCTATCTCGCCTCTGTTCCACCGCCTCCGCGCTTCCAAGATCGGGAGCGCCAGCAGACTTCTTCCCGGCACCCCGCCGGAGGGAGGATCGACCTTCGGGAGCTTCCCCTTCACCATGGACTCTTCTTGGATGTGTCGTGAGTAGTTTCCTTTGCACCATGGGTCCGTGACCAGTAGCTATGTGATGTTCTCCTCCCCTCTTTGTTCTTCATGGTTTAGACCTCGTGAGCTGCCGTACATGATCGAGGCACATATGTAATCTTTCTGCTGTTGCTATGTTGAGTTCGATGGGATCTGATGGATTATGAGATTATGTTCAGATTGTGATAGAAATATATTTGGTTCTTATCTTTTATATTTTTGTTCCTAAGTAATTCTTGCATGTTCTCCGTTGCTGTTTATTGCTTTGGCCAAGTAGTACGTAGTAAGTCCAAGAGGGAACGTTATGCTCGATAGTGGGTTCATGCCCCCTGATGACACGCTTGAGTGACAGAAACATGAGTCTAGGGGATGTGATGTTGCCACAAGGGGGAAAACAACGGTGCTTGTTACCGCGGTTGCAAGGATTGTTTATTTTACGCAAAGTTCTTTTTAATGCAGTTGTCTGTTGCTTTGGGTTTACACTTTGGGTGGGGCTCGCAACTTAATACCAACGAGATGTTCTGGATAGATATCTCAAGGTGGATGATAGTAGTAGATGCAGTTGGATTTCGGTCTACTTATTTTGGCGTACGGCCCATGCTTTTGAGCCTCTTCCTTTATTTTGTAACATAGTTAGCATTGCGGTGCGTTTATAATCATGTCAATTGCCCATGTGTAATTTGTTTACCTCGCATAGCAGTTTTATCGTCTTTTGGGAGAGAGATATCACTAGTGAACATCACGGGACCCCGGTCCATATACTCATCACTGTTTACACGCTCATTTACTTTTCTGCTTTTACTTTCAGTTGCTATCATTATCATTATCCCTTGTGTTTTGATCCTTTGTAAACAACAAGACCGGAGAGATTGACAACCTCTCTGAACTTCGTTGGGAGCAAAGTTATTTGTGTCTGTGTGAAGGTCCACGTCAGTTGCGCCGCTGACACCTACTTATCATATCCGGAGTCCTACTGGTCGATACAAAACCTCGGTATCTTCACCGAGGGAAACTTGCCGCTACGCTGCATCTCACCTTCCACTTGGGGTAACCAACGAAGGGCGAGATGCAATTTATCTCTCGCGTATCAAGAAAATTTCTGACGCCGTTGCCAGGGACTCCGAGTGCTAAGATGGGGGAGTTGCCCACTACCTTTTACCTTTACTTTTTAGTCTTGTTAGTTTACCTTTT
Organism: Bromus sterilis; assembly: GCA_950022295.1. Taxonomy (NCBI): domain Eukaryota; kingdom Viridiplantae; phylum Streptophyta; class Magnoliopsida; order Poales; family Poaceae; genus Bromus; species Bromus sterilis. The sequence goes on along the minus strand of OX465597.1, from coordinate 267,348,077 downwards.
AGTTTTTATCTTTGTGTCTTATATCAAAAATTACAAAAAAAATTGCTACACTTGTTGCTACTATGGGTTCCACTGAAAACACCAAGTTGTGTGACTTCACTAGTCACAACAACAAAGACTTTATATGCACTCCTATTGCCACACCTGCCACTTCACCTACCTCTTATGAAATTAAACCTGCTTTGCTAAACCTTGTTATGAGAGGTCAATTCTCTAGTGCTGGAGATGATGATGCTTTACACTTAAATAATTTTGTTGAGTTATGTGATATGCAAAGTATAAAGAAGTAGAAGGTGATGTTGTTAATATCAAGCTTTTTCCTTTCTCTTTGAGGGAAGGAGCTAAAATTTGGTCTCAATCTTTGCCTAATAATAGCATAGATTATTGGGATAAGTGCAAAGATGCTTTTATTGGGAAGTATTACCCACCTGCTAAAATTATCCAATTGAGGAGTAACATTATGAATTTTAAGCAATTGGATAATGAACACGTTGCCCAAGCTTGGGAACATATGAAATCTCTTGTTAAGAAATGCCCTACACATGGTTTGACTACCTGGATGGTAATCCAGACTTTTCATGCAAGCTTGAACTTTACCTCGCGGAACCTATTAGATTCGGCCGCGGGAGGAACCTTTATGTCAACTACACTTGGTGCTACCACAAAGCTTCTCGATGAGATGATGACCAACTATTCCCAATGGCAAATCGAACGTGCTCCAACAGGTAGGAAGGTAAACTCTGTCGAGGAGATTACCTCCCTAAATGAAAAAGTTGAGTTAATTATGTCTCTAATTACCAAGCAACCCTCTATTGATCCTCATGATGTTCCTTTAAATTCTTTGGTTGCTCAGGAACAAGTAGATGTGAACTTTATTGCTAGAAACAACTTCAACAACAATGCTTACAGGGGCAATTTTTCTAGTAATCCTTGACCGTTTCCATCCAACTATGGGAACAACAACACCTACCCTAGCAACAAGAACCCCACTTCTGAACTAGAAAATATGCTTAGAGACTTTATCACTACCCAAAAATCCTTCAACAAGAATGTAGAAGAGAAATTAGCTAAGTTAGATAATCTCTCTTTGAAGGTAGATATCCTAGCCTTGATGTTGAGATGCTAAAAATTAAAACCTCTCCCCTTGAGGAGAGGCAGGCCACCCCTATTAATGCTATCGAATTACAAATTAATGAAAATATTAGGATGATGGCTAAACTTAAAGAAAGATGGACTAGAGAGAAAGAGGAATAGGATAGAATTAAGAGCCTTCCTACACACCACACAGTTGCCACTATCCAAATTGTTGAGGATACCGAAACTATTAGCACCCAATGCACTCCTAGTCCCATTGGACCTATTAATGGTGATGCTAATACCTCAACCATAGACTAAGAAACTCCTATGAACATAGAGGGTTTCAAACAAGTGAGCCTAGATGACACTATTATCACCTTCGATAGTAGTGATATTGATTTTGATAGTTGCACCCTCTCGGCAGTTATTAGCTTGCTACACAAAATGTCTAGAGACCCCCACACTAGCACACTCAATCTTGCCTTCACGGAGCATATCTCAAATGCTCTCATCAAAGCTAGGGAGGATAAGCTTAGAATAGAAGCCTCCATACCTAGGAAGCTAGATGATAGTTGGGACCCTATGATTAAAATTAAATTAAATAACTTCTCTTGCTATGCTTTATGTGACGTTGGAGCTAGTACCTCCGTCATGCCCAAAAGAATGTATGACATGTTTGAATTGAAACCTTTTGATTCTTGTTCTTTTGGTGTTCGTCTCGTTGATTCTCCGTAAATAAACCTTTGGGGAAGATCGACGATGTTCTTGTCATTGTCAATGACAATTATGTTCCCGTTGATTTTATTACTATGGATATAGAGTGTGAACCTTTATGTCCAATTATTTTGGGACGTCCTTTTCTTCGCACCGTTGGTGCCGTTATTGACATGAAAGAGGTGAATATAAAATTTCAATTCCCTCTCAAAAAGGGGATGGAACACTTCCCTAGAAATAAAATAAAGTTACCTTTTGATTCCGTTACACGGGCTAGCTATTCTCTCTCTCTTGATAAAACTTGATTCTTCTTATGCTTTATGCCTAGCTTAAAGGCGTAAAAGAAAGTGCTTGTTGGGAGGCAACCCAAGATGTTTTTACTTCTGTTTTTAGTGGTCTTGATGATTGTTACTACAGTAGCAACATCATTGTATCTTTATTTTCAAGCTTTGTGCCAAGTTATAGCCTCTTATGATAAGGGAAGCAAAAGTTGTGACATGTTGTCCAAAAAATAGATTCTGTCTTCTTCACGGAAAAAATCGGAACAAATCACCAGTTCATATTTTTCAGCTGCATTTTTTACACAGCATGCTCTATACAATTGTGAAACTTTCGTATGTTCTGCGTTTTTTAATTTGAGTTGCAGAAGTGCCCCGAAAAAAAATTCTCTACTACTTGTTGTTCTGTTTTTCACAGATTCTGCCATGTTTTGTCTCTCCTTACTTTTGCAAACCTTAAGCTTGTTTTTTCATTGCAAAAACCTTTTGGAAATCTTGAGAAACAGTAGCTCTTCCAGAATATCTTTATATGCAGTGGGGAAAAATTATTTTATTAAGGGTACTAACCTCTCTAATCAGCTTATGATGAGTTATGTATGAAGGGAGTTTTCAAGTGTGCGATGGAAGATGATGAAAGAAGATCCGGGAGTGTCAAGCGCTCAAGATTGGGGATGCCCCCATGCATGCCCAATAGATATTCAAAGAGACTCAAGCATCTAAGCTTGGGGATGCCCCCATGCATCCCCTTCTCCATCAAAAATCATCAGTTCGTCCTTCGTCTCACTATATTTTTATCACTTCATGTGGTATGTGCTATGCTTGGAGCGTCTCTCTCTTAGGTTTTATTTTTGGTTTTCTTTAGATTTTATTGCTGTTCATAACAATTTAGACCCCATCTTACTTTGTGTGGGAGAGAAACACGCTCCACTCCAATCTAGAACACATCATAGGATTTTTCATGCTTATCTTTTTGCTTTTGTGTGTTCTTTATCTTTTCGTCGCTACTGACATGTTTAGTTTTAGTCTTAGTTTGTCTTTAGCAAGAGCCTCGGCTTTTGTTTAGTTTGTTGCTAGAACTCTCTTTAGTTTTCCTGTTTATCTTATTAAGAGAGTTGGTTGTTGCACTGAGTTGTGTCTTGTCTTGAAAGTAGGTAATTGAGGTTGCCATTTAATTTTAGTAGTAACTTGCAATAGTTTTGAGGTATTGATGTGAGTAATGTTTGAACTTTTTGTGTCAAGAGCTCTAGCCTATTAGTGATAGGTGTCGTATTTTGGGCAATCTGTGTGTATTTTCAAAACCTACAAAACAAGTTGATAACTCTAGCTACTAGATGGATCGCTAATCTTTGGAGGGATCGGATATTAGAGTACACTCACGTACCATGAGTCGAGGACGCAAGGATAACCAAACCCCTATACACTCCTCCTCGGGGTACTTGTCTCTTTGTGAACGTCCTTATTAGATTGAGAGTTACCGATAATAAGTGCATGAGTTCTTCGGACTAATGTAAGTATTAGAAGTTGACACTTCCACCTCCTCATATTTGCTAGCCTCTCACGTGTCGTGCATTGCTTTCTTCTCACTCCGAGAGTTGGCGTCCACCTTCGCCAGTACATCCAAACCTTCGGCATGATGCGCTCTGTCATCATAAACCTCCTTATATCCATCCTAAAAAAAGCCACCATACCTACCTACCAAGGCATTTCCATAGCCTTTCCGAGATATATTTCCATGCAACATCCACCTCTTTATGACTTAATCTTCATGGCATACATGTTCCTGCTACACTGGCAGTGGCATACATTGCATACTTCATGATAGCTACATCTTCGTTATGATTTGACTACCTTGTAAAGTGTGAAAGATCTTCTATACCCTCTTGTAAATTAGAGTGCTGCCCTTAAGTGAGGAAAAGATCCCAAAGTGGACTAAATAAAAGATCCCAAAGAGGACAAATGAGAGTTAAATAGAAAGAGCCATTGAACCCATCAAAAAATAGAAAAAATAGAAAAAAGAGAAAAAGAAAAAAAAAGAGAAAGGGGCAACACTACTATCCTTTTGAAACATCCACACTAGTACTCCCTCTTATCCTTGTACTCCATAGAGATGATCATACATGCATATAGCTATGCGGGGACCTTCACACTATAGAACTTGGCTTGCATATTCCAAGGATGAGCCTCCTCAAAAGAGCTCTAGGTCTTCATGAGCGAGCAAGTTAGATGCACCCCCATTAGTTCCATTGGAGAGATTTCTAGCTCACATGTGCATCCGTTGCATGGCAATCCCTACTCCTCAGATCATATCTATCATTTGGCCCTCTCGCCGATCATTGTCTTCATTGATGTGAGCCTTTCTCACCTTTTTGTCTTCCTCCACCACCATATTTCTCACTTTGCCATCCTAAGTGTCAACTCTCATGCTTACGCTAATCCATTGCATGAGTGCTCAAAATATCGAAAAGGAGTGGATCAAATTAACTTGTACCTGGCTAGTGGTCTGGGGACGAGTCAAGATAAGATTCCAAAGAAGACCAACTGTGAAACTTTCGTAGATTGAGTTCTCAACAAAAAATACTTTTTTCTCGTATTCCCTATCCCCCTTCTTGCACGCAGACACCATTTGGAGACATTCGATACATGGACAGCGAGAGCTCTTGCACCTAATGTTCTTTTGTTACTTGTTTCAATGCTAATATAGACTCTTGCATGTTATGACTTGAATTGAATCACATACCTTGATTGCTTTACTTTTCAAAGTTATTTTATGGTTGCTAGCATGTCACCACAAAAATTATGCTTGTTATCATTTACCTACTCGAGGACGAGCAGGAATTAAGCTTGGGGATGTTGATACGTCCCAAACGTATCGATAATTTCTGCTTGCTCCATGCATGTTTTGTGTGATATTTCTATGATCTAGATACACTATCATACACTTTTGATCATATTTGGACTAACCTATTAACTCATTGCACATCAGTGCCAGTTTCTATTTTCTGCTGTTTTTTTATTCTAGGTTTCCCCCATATTAAAAGTGCTCAAAAAAATCGGGAAAATCGTATAAAAAATCAGCGCAACTGAAGCTTCCGAAACCCCGAAGGAGGTCCGGCGGGCCACCACCAGGTGCCCAGGCGGCCACCTGGCGCGGCCTAGGGCTTGGCCGCACCAGGGGGCGCCTGGACTCCTGGTGGCCCCCTTGTCTTCCCCCCTTCGCCTATATATCCCCCGTGACGTGAAACTTCCGAGAAGAGAACCCATTTTCGCGATATCGCCTCTGTTCCGCCGCCGCCACGCTTCCAGGATTGGGAGCGCCAGCAGACTTCTTCCCGGCACCCTGCCGGAGGGAAGATCGACCTCCGGGAGCTTCCCCTTCACCATGGACGCTTCCCGGATGTGTCGTGAGTAGTTTCCTTTGCACCATGGGTCCGTGATCAGTAGCTATGTGATGTTCTCCTCCCCTCTTTGTTCTTCATGATTTAGACCTCGTGATATGCCCTACATGATCTAGGCACATATGTAATCTTTCTGCTGTTGCTATGTTGAGTTTGATGGGATCTGATGGATTATGAGATTATGTTAAGATTGTGATAGAGTAATATATTTGGTTCTTATCTTTTATATTTTTATTTCTAAGTAATTCTTGCATGTTCTCCGTTGTTGTTTATTGCTTTGTCCAAGTAGTAGGTAGTAAGTCCAAGAGGGAACGTTATGCTCGATTGTGGGTTCATGCCCCCTGATGACACGCTTGAGTGACAGAAACATGAGTGTAGGGGATGTGATGTTGCCACAAGGGGGAAAACAACTGTGCTTGTTAACCGCGGTTGCAAGGATTGCTTACTTTACGCAAAGTGCTTTTTAATGCAGTTGTCTGTTGCTTTGGGTTTACACTTTGGGTGGGGCTCGCAACTTAATACCAGCGAGATGTTCTGGATAGATATCTCAAGGTGGATGACTAGTAGTAGATGCAGTTGGATTTTGGTCTACTTATTTTGGCGTATTGCCCATGCTTTTGAGCCTCTTCCTTTCTTTTGTAACATAGTTAGCATTGCGGTGCGTTTATAATCATGTCAATTTCCCATCTGTAATTTGTTTACCTCGCATAGCAGTTTTAGCGTCTTATGGGAGAGAGACATCACTAGTGAACATCACGGGACCCCCGGTCCATATTCTCATCACTGTTTACACGCTCATTAACTTTTCTGCTTTTACTTTCAGTTGCTATCATTATCATTATCCCTTGTGTTTTGGTCCTTTGTAAACAACAAGACCGGAGAGATTGACAACCTCTCTGAACTTCGTTGGGAGCAAAGTTATTTGTGTCTGTGTGCAGGTCTGCGTCAGTTGCGCCGCTAACACATACTTATCATCTCCGGAGTCCTACTGGTCGATACTCAACCTCGGTATCTTCACCGAGGGAAACTTGCCGCTACGCTGCATCTCACCTTCCACTTGGGGTAACGAATGAAGGGCGAGAAGCAACTCATCTCTCGCTAATCAGTTGACACTTAGGATGGAAAAGAGAGAAGCATGGTGCAGGAGGAAGACAAAAAGGGCAAGAAAGTCTAACATCAATGAGGACAATCATAAGCGAGAAGGCCAAATGATAGATATGATGTGATGAGTAGGGATTGCCATGCAACGGATGCACATATGAGCTAAGAAGAGCTCTCCAATGGAACTAGTTGGGGTGCATCCAACTTGCTCGCTCATGAAGACCTAGAGCTCGTTTGAGGAGGCTCATCCTCGGAATATGCAAGCCAAGTTTTATAGTGTGAAGATCCCCACATAGCTATATGCATGTATGATCATCTCTATGGAGTACAAGGATAACAGGGAGTACGAGTGTGGATCTTTCAAAAGGAATAGTAGTGTTGCCCCTTTCTCTCTTTTTATTTTCTTTTTCTCTTTTTTCTATTTTTTGTATTTTTTTGGTGGCCCCAATGGCTCTTTCTATTAAACTCTCATTTGTCCTCTTTGGGATCTTTTATTTTTGTCCACTTTGGGATCTTTTCCTCACTTAAGGGCAACACTCTATTTTACAAGAAGGTACAGAAGATCTTTCACACTTTACAAGGTACTCAACATAAAGAAGATGTAGCTATCATGATGTATGCAAATGTATGCCTCTGCCAGTGTAGTAGGAAAATGTATGACATGAAGATCAAGTCATGAAGAGGTGGATGTTGCATGGCAATATATCTCAGAAAGGATATGGAAATGCCTTGATAGGTAGGTATGTTGGCTGTTTTGAGGAAAGATATAAGGAGGTTTATGATGACAGAGCATATCATGCCAAAAGTTTGGATGCACCGGCGAGGTGGACGCCAACTCTCGGAGTGAGAAGAGGGCAATGCAAGGTACCGAAGAGGCTAGCAAATATGAGGAGGTGGAAGTGTCAACTTTCAATACTTACATTAGTCTGAAGAACTCATGCACTTATTATTGGTAACTCTCAATCTAATAATAAGGTTCACAAAGAGACAAGTACCTCTAGGAGGAGTGTATGGGGGTTTGGTTATCCTTGCGCATCCTCGACTCATGGTACATGAGTGTACTCTAATATCCGATCCCTCAAAAGATTAGTGATCCATCTAGTAGCTAGAGTTCTCAACTAGTTTTTGTAGGTTTTTGAAAATAAACACGGATTGCCCAAAATACGACACCTATCACTAATAGGCTAGAGCTCTTGACACCAAAAGTTCAAACATTACTCACAACAATACCTCAAAACTATTGCAAGTTACTACTAAAATTGAATAGCAACCTCAATTACCTACTTCAAGACAAGACAACTCAGTGCAACAACCAACTCTCTTAACAAGATAAACATGAAAACTAAAGAGAGTTCCAGCAACAAACTAAACAAAAGCCAAGGATCTTGCTAAAGGCAAACATTAAAACTAAAACTAAACATGGCAACAGCTACGAAAAGATAAAGAACGCACAACAGAGAAAGATAGGCATGAAAATCCTATGATGTGTTCTTGATTGGAGTGGAGCGTGTTTCTCTCCCACACAAAGTAAGTTGGGGTCTAACTTGTTATGAATATCAAGCAAAGCTAAAGAAAACTAAAAAGGAACCAAAGAGCAAGATGCTCCAAGCATAGCACATAACGGATGAAGTGATAAAAATATAGTGAGACGAAGGACGAAATGATGATTGTTGATGGAGAAGGGGATGCACGGGGGCATCCCCAAGTTTAGACGCTTGAGTCTCCTTGAATATTTATTGGGGATGCATGGGGGCATCCCCAAGCTTGAGCGTTTGACCCTCCCGGATCTTCTTTCATCATCTTCCCTCGCACACTTGAAAACTGCCTTCATACATAACTCATCATAAGCCGATTAGAGAGGTTAGTACTCTTAATAAAATAATTTTTTCTCCACTAGAAATAAAGATATTCTTGAAGAGATATTGTTTCTCAAGATTTCGAAAAAGTTTTTGCAAAGAAAAAGCAAGCTTAAGGTTTGCACAAGTGAAGAAAGGAAAAACGTTACAGAATCTGCGAAAAACAGAACATCAGGTAGTAAATAATTTTTTCGGGGTACTTATGCAACTCAAATCAAAAAAACTCAGAACATACGAAAGTTTCACAACTGTATAGATCATGTTGTGTAAAAAATTCAGCTAAAAAACATGAACTGTTACTTTTTTTTTGATTTTTTCCGTCAAGCAGACAGAATCTATTTTCTGGACAGCATGTCACAACTTTTGCTTCCCTTATCATAAGAGGCTAAACTTGGCACAAAGCTTGAAAATAAAGATACAATGATGTTGGTACAGTAGTTATAATCATCAAGACCACTAAAAACAGAAGTAAAAACATCTTGGGTTGCCTCCCAACAAGCGCTTTCTTTTACGCCTTTATGCTAGGCATAAAGCAAAAGAAGAATCAAGTGTTATCAAGAGAGAGAGAATAGCAAAAGAAGAATCAAGCATAAGGCATCCCCTTTTTGAGAGGGAATTGGAATTTTATATTCCCCTCTTTCATGTCAATAATAGCACCAATGGTGCGAAGAAAAGGACGTCCCAAAATAATTGGACATAAAGGTTCACACTCTATATCCATAATAGTAAAATCAACGGGAACATAATTGTCATTGACAATGATAAGAACATCGTAGATCTTCCCCAAAGCTTTCTTTATGGAAGAATCAACGAGATGAACACCAAAAGAACAAGGATCAAAAGGTTTCAATTCAAACATGTCGTACATTCTTTTGGGCATAACGGAGGTACTAGCTCCAACATCATATAAAGCATAGCAAGAGAAGTTATTCAACTTAATTTTTATCATAGAGTCCCAACCATCATCTAGCTTCCTAGGTATGGAGGCTTCTATTCTAGCTTCTCCTCCCTAGCTTTGATGAGAGGATTAGTGATATGCTCTGTGAAGGCAAGATTTAGTGTGCTAGTGTGGGGGTCTCTAGACATTTTGTGCAGCAAGCTAATAACTTCTGAGAGGGTACAACTATCAAAATCAATATCACTACTATCAAAGGTGGTAGTGGTGTCATCTAGGCTCACTTGTTTGAAACCCTCTATGTCCATAGGAGTTTCTTCTTCTACGATTGAAGTATTAGCATCACCATTAATAGGTCTAATGGGACTAGGAGTGTGTTTGGTGCTAATAGTTTGGGTGTCCTCAACAATTTGGATAGTAGAAACTGTGTGGTGTGTAGGAAGGCTCTTAATTCTATCATCTTCCTCTTTTTCTCTAGCCCATATTTCTTTAAGTTTAGCCATCATCCTAATATTTTCATTAAGTTGGGATATTTGCTCAGTCGATGGAGGTAAAGTGCCAATCAAGTTGGACCAGCAAAGGATCCTGCTGCATATTACTCCAAGAAAACGAACGCCCCTTGATGGGAAGCTCAACTAGCGATTGTGCACGAATAAAGTCGTTAAAAATAAGCATATCATTCACATTTCCGCCAGCACGATTCCTGTTATCAGGCGCCCTGTAAAGATTAGAATCTCCAACAAGGAGCCAATCTTCCCCAGTTGGTATATCTAGGTCGAATAACCAATCAATGAAACCTGCTCTGTGAGGACCAGAACACGGGCCATAGATATTGAGAAGAGACCATGTGTCGCCGGATTGCGTAGAGGTGAAGTTCATGGCGAGAGTGAAAGAATTAACAAATTTAACTAAATCCGAGAACACTAAACTCATCCATATCACGCAGAGCCCCCCAAAATTACCAACCGAAGGAACAAAGCTAAAACGATCAAACTTTTTAGGGCAACAAAGCTTAATAAAGTTCAAATCAAAAGATTCCCGCTTAGTTTCTTGCAAACAAACGATCGAGCATCCAGAAAGTTCAACAGCATTACTGACAGCTAACTGTTTTTCAGCAGAGTTTATCCCATGAATGTTCGAACAGAGAACATTCCAGGTCTTATTGGGCGGCATTAGGCTTAAGCTTTCGGTGGAGGCTTGTCACGCTTCTGCATGAGCTTCTCCGCACGGAGATCATCAAGAGGGATCCCGCAGACCTTGGATCCAATGAGATGGATGGTGCGGATGGGGTGTGTGGTGGAGGCGGTTCATCAGCATTGCCCACTGCCACTCTCAGACCAGTGTCAGTGATCGTGGGGATCTTAAACCCATCATACTTGGTGGAGTGAGCACTCCTTCTGAGCCAAAAATCTTCCGCTTTGAGGATTTTTGGATTTCTGCTCCTGAGTTTTTTGAAACAGTTGAACGAGTTTGGACGCGTCGTCACTATTCCGCTAATTCTGCTGCGCTGCTATGCAGAAAAATGAAACGCCTCATAAATGAATGGAAGAAATGGAATAAAGGGATTTCACATCTTGCCACGATGATTTGTAACTCCAACCAGGTGCTTGCTGACCTTGATCTGATGGAGGACCGTCGTCCACTTTCAGTCCCCGAACGCAACTTTCGTCTGATCCTGAAGAAACACCTCATCACTCTGCTAGATAGGAGGAAAACTTACTGGAAGAAACGCTGCACCGTCAGATACTTCAAGTTTGGCGGCGGCAATACCAAATTCTTTCACCGTGTTGCTACTGAGAGGTATCGAAGAAACTCCATCGCCAACTTAAGCAATCCAGATGGCTCGGTGGTCTCTGACCACGTGGGCAAGGAAGCGTTGCTCTACCAAACCTACAAGGACAGGTTGGGCACGTCCAATGTTGTGGATATTGTGCTTGACTTGCACAGACTCATAAAAATGGTGGAGGGGCTGGATGCTTTGTCAGTGCCGTTTTACCATGCAGAGATTGATGAGGTCGTCCGACGTATGCCTGCTGATAGAGCGCAGGGACGGGATGGATTCAGTGGTGGTTTCTTGAAATCGTGCTGGCACATTATCAAGCAAGACTTTTATAAACTTTGCGAAGATTTTCATGTTGGGGTGCTTGATCTGGAAAGCCTCAACTAAGGGTTTATCACTCTGATCCCAAAAATTCAGTCACCAGCAACTGCGAATGATTATCGTCCTATCACCCTGCTTAATTGTTGTCTGAAAATTATCATTAAACTTCCGGCAGACCGGTTGCAGGGGTTCATCTTGGGGCTGGTTCACTCCAACTAGTACGGGTTCCTGAAAGGGAGATCTATACAGGACTGTCTCGGTTGAGCGTTTGAATTTCTGCACCAATGCAAGGCTTCTGATAAACCCATTGTCGTGTTGAAACTGGATTTCGCCAAGGAGTTTGACACGATCGAGCACAAACCAATGATTGAGATCATGAGGTGTATGGGTTTTTGCTCCAGATGGTTGGGGTGGATGGAGGCTATCTTCTCCTCAGGTAAATCTTCCGTCTTGCTCAATGGAACGCCAGGGCGTCAATTCAAATGTTGTAGAGGTGTACGTTAGGGCGACCTGTTATCACCGCTCTTGCTCGTTCTTGCGGCTGACCTGCTACAGGCGGCGATCAATGACCAAATGCGGTTGGGTGATCTGGTGCCTCCCATCGCCGCTCCCTGGGACTACCCTGTAATCCAATATGCGGACGATACCATCCTTGTGTTGTCGGCAGACCGAGAGCAAATCCTGGAGATCAAGGGTACATTGCAGGATTACGCGACTACTATGGGGCTAAGAATCAAAATTTCTCTAAATCCACTTTAGTGCCTATAAACGTTCCCGATGATACCACTGCCGCTCTGGCTGGCTTGCTGGGCTGCGCTGTGGGGAGCATGCCGTTCACATACCTGGGGCTGCCCATTGGCACCACCAAGCCTATGGTTCATGATTTCATGCCCATGATCGCGTATGTGGAAAGGAGGTTATCTACGGCTGCTTCCCTTCTTGACTGCGGGTCTAAGCTCACCCTTGTGAACTCCATGATCACGTCCCTGTCAATCTATGCTATGTGCTCCATTCGGCTCCCACCGAAATTGATCGACCACCTGGAAAAACTACGCCGCCGGTGCCTGTGGGCAAAGACATATGACCCGATTATTAAGCCTTGCTCGCCTACCGCGTGGGAGCTAGTCTGTCGTCCAAAATCCAAAGGTGGGATGGGTGTCATTGATCTCAAGTGCCAGAACCAGGGCTTGCTCCTCAAGCAGCTGCACAAATTCTATAATAAAGTCAACGTGCACTGGGTTCAACTTGTCTGGTCTACGCACTGCGCTAGGGGAGTCTCTCATGTTGTTGGACCCTGTGGATCCTTTTGGTGGAAGGACGTCATACAGCTTGCGCCCATCTACAGAGCGATCACGACTGTGGAGATTGGAGATGGCAGTAATGTGCTCTTCTGGAAAGATCTCTGGTTATCCAACACCCTAGCTGAGGATTTCCCGCGCTTGTTTTCATATGCAAAGGATGAAGATATATCGGTTCAGAACTTGCTAACTGCAGCATCAATTGGGGCAAGCTTCCACCTTCCCATGTCGGCGCAAGCAGTGGATGAGCTGCGAGGGCTACAGTAAGCTGCTGAAAACGTTGTGATGGTGGCTGGCTCCAATGATGTGTGGAACACTATCTGGCAGGGTGGGAAGTTTACCTGTAGTAGCTACTACTTGTACTGCTTTCGGGATGAAGAGGTTGATGTTGCCTTCAAATGGATCTGGCAGTCGAGATGCACCAACAAATGGAAAGTGTTCTCCTGGTTGCTGCTAGCAGATAGGTTGAATACTCACAACATGCTCAGAAGAAGAGGGATGACACTACAGGGCAATAACTATGGTTTCCTTTTTTGTGCTAACCCCCCTAAGGAAACAGTGGATCACCTCGTCTTCACATGCCCTTTCAGTCAACAATGCTGGAGCAGATTGGTCATGAGTTGGCCCTTGTTTGGGGATGGGCTTGAAGCCATTCATGAAGGGAAAAGGTTGTGGAGCAGGCCCATGTTCATGGACGTCTTTGTTGTTGGGGCTTGGAGTCTGTGGAAGGAAAGGAATAAGAAACATTTTAGAGGTGTTGTGCCATCAGTGGACTCCTGGCTGCAAAGATTCAAGTCTGATTTTGACCTTCTAAGGCATAGGAATAAGGAAGGCCTAGGGCCTTTCATAACTGAGTTTTTATTTTCTCTCTAAGTTTTTGTAAGCTTTCTGACTACACCCTAGAGTTTAGTCTCTCCTTCAAAACCCCCCTCTCCCCCCCCCATCATGTAATTCCATCTCTCCTTGTACTGGTTCCATGTTGTTGATCTAATATAAAGGCAGTAGGGGGTGCCCCTACTGTCATAAAAGCTTCAAAAAAATATTTTCATTAATTTGTAATTGGATAGGAGGTTCTAATTTTAAGCATCTCAACATCAAGGGCTAAGCTATCTACCTTCAAAGAGAGATTATCTAATTTAGTTAATTTCTCTTCTACTTTCTTGTTGAAGGATTTTTGGGTAGTGATAAAGTCTCTAAGCATGCTTTCTAGTTCAGAAGTGGGGTTCTTGTTACTAGGATAAGTGTTGTTGTTCCCATAGTTGGATGGAAACGGTCTAGGATTGCTAGCAAAATTGCCCCTATAAGCATTGTTGTTGAAGTTGTTTCTAGCAATAAAGTTCACATCTACTTGTCCCTGAGCAACCAAAGAATTAAAAGGAACATCATGAGGATCAATAGAGGGTTGCTTGGTACGTAGAGACATAATCAAGTCAACTTTTTCATTTAGGGAGGTAATCTCCCCGACAGAGTTTACCTTCCTACCTGTTGGAGCGCGTTCGGTGTGCCATTGGGAATAGTTCGTCATCATCTCATCAAGGAGTTTCGTGGCAGCACCACGTGTAGTTGACATAAAGGTTCCTCCCGCGGCCGAATCTAACAGGTTCCGCGAGGTAAAGTTCAAGCCTTCATAAAAAGTCTGGATAACCATCCAAGTAGTCAAACCATGTGTAGGGCATTTCTTAATAAGAGATTTCATTCGTTCCCAAGCTTGGGCAACATGTTCATTATCCAATTGCTTAAAATTCATAATGTTACTCCTCAATTGTATAATTTCAGCAGGTGGGTAGTACTTCCCAATAAAAGCATCTTTGCACTTATCCCAAGAATCTATGTTATTCCTAGGCAAAGATTGAAACCAGATTTTAGCTTCTCCCCTTAAAGAGAAAGGAAAAAGCTTGAGCTTAACAACATCACCTTCTACTTCTTTATACTTTTGCATATCACATAGCTCAACAAAATTATTCAAGTGTAAAGCAGCAGCATCTCCAGCACCAGATAATTGATCTCTCATAACAAGGTTTAGCAAAGCAGGTTTAATTTCATAAGAGGTAGCTGAAGTGGAAGGTGTGGCAATAGGAGTGCAGATAAAGTCTTTGTTGTTGTGACTAGTGAAGTCACACAACTTGGTGTTTTCAGTGGAACCCATAGCAGCAGCAAGTGTGGCAGATTTTTTTTATGATTTTTGATATAGGACACAAAGATAAAAACTGAAAGGTAAACTAACAAGACTAAAAAGCAAAGGAAAAAAGATAGTGTGCAACTCCCCTATCTTAGCACTCGAAGTCCCCGCCAACGGTGCCAGAAATTTGCTTGATACTCTATCCTCGTTGGTTACCCCAAGAGGAAGGTTAGATGTAGTGTAGCGGCAAATTTCCCTCAGTGAAGATACCGAGGTTTTAAGATTGTCTCCCGTAGGACTCCCGATAATGATAAGTAGGTGGTTTGGCAAGTGAGGCGCCGAATCACTTTCTTCGCCTGGACCTGCACACAACACAAATAACTTTGCTTCCCAACGAGTACAGAGAGGTTGTCAATCTCTCCTACCTTGCTGTTCACAAAGCATCAATGCAACAGATAAAAGATAATAATGATAACAGCTAGAAAGTAAAAGCAGGAAACTAAAAGAGCGTGTAAACAGTGATGAGAATATGGACCGGGGTCCCGTGATGTTCACTAGTGATGTCTCTCTCCCAAAAGACGATAAAAATGCTATGCGAGGTAAACAAATCACGGCTAGGCAATTGACAGGACTAAAAACGCACCGCAATGCTAACTATGCTACAAAGAAAGGACGAGGCTCAAAAGCTTGGGCGGTACGCCAAAATAAGTAGACCGAAATCCAACTGCATCTACTACTAATCATCCACCTTGAGATATCTATCCAGAACATCTCGCTGGTATTAAGTTGCGAGCCCCACCCAAAGTGTAAACCTAAAGCAACAGACAACTGCATTAAAAAGAACTTTGCGTAAAGTAAACAATCCTTGCAACCGCGGTTACTAGCACCGTAGTTTTCCCCCTTGTGGCAACAGCACATCCCCTAGACTCATGTTTCTGTCACTCCAGCGTGTCATCAGGGGGCATGAACCCACAATAAAGCATAACGTACCCTCTTGGAGTCACTACCTACTACTTGGCCAAAGGAATAAACAGCAACAGAGTACATGCAAGAATTACTTAGGAACAAAAATACAAAAGATAAGAACCAAATATATTACTCAATCACAAACTGAACATAGTCTCCTAATCCATCAGATCCCAGCAAACTCAGCATAGCAACAGCAGAAAATTACATATGTGCCTCGATCATGTAGGGCAGCTCACGAGGTCTAAACCATGAAGAACAAAGAGAGGACGAGAACAACACATAGCTACTGATCACGGACCCATGGTCCAAGGGAAACTACTCACGGATCATCCGGGAAGCGTCCATGGTGGAGGGGAGGCTCCCGGAGGTCAATCCTCCCTCCGGCAGGGTGCCGGGAAGAGGTCTCCTGGCGCTCCCGATCTTGGAAGCGCGGCGGTGGAGAAACAGAGGCGAGATCGCGGAAAAGGGTTCTATTTTTTTGAAGCTTTTAGTGACAGTAGGGGCACCCCCCTACTGCCTTTGTATTAAATCAACCACAAGGAGCCAATTACACTGAGAGATGGATTTACAAGGTGGGGGGTTGGAATGGGGGGAGGGGGGGTAGAGAGAAGACTAAACTCTAGGTGGGGGGTTGGGATGGAAAAGGGTTCTATCTTCGGAGATTTTGCGTCACGGAGAATATATAGGCGAAGGGGGAAGCCAGGGGGGCCCACCAGGTGTCCAGGCGGCCACCCGTTGGTAGGCCCCTAGTGGAAGGCGTGATGCGGTACAACAGCAAGTTTTCCCTCAGTAAAGATACCAAGGTTTGTCTCCAGTAGGACTCCAGAGATGATAAGTAGGTGTCAGCGGCTCAACTGACGCGGACCTGCACACAGACACAGATAACTTTGCTCCCAACGAAGTTCAGAGAGGTTGTCAATCTCTCCGGTCTTGTTGTTCACAAATGATAAAACGCAAGGGGATAATAATAGCAACTTGAAAGTAAATGCAGAAAAGTAAATATAGCTTGGAAACAATAATGAGGATATGGACCGGCATACGTGATGTTCGCTAGTGATTTCTCTCTTCCAAAAGACGATAAAAATGCTATGCGAGGTAAACAAATTACAGAAAGGAAATTGACAGGATTAAGAACGCACCGCAATGCTAACTATGCTACAAAAGAAAGGAAGAGGTTCAAAAGCACGAGCAGTACGCCAAAGTAAGTAGACCGAAATCCATCTGCATCTACTACTAATCATCCACCTTGAGATATCTATCCAGAACATCTCGCTGGTATGAAGTTGCGAGCCCCACCCAAAGTGTAAACCCAAAGCAACAGACAACTGCATTAAAAAGAACTTTGCGTAAAGTAAACAATCCTTGTAACCGCGGTTACAAGCACCGTTGTTTTCCCCCTTGTGGCAACAGCACATCCCCTAGACTCATGTTTCTGTCACTGAAGCATGTCATCGGGGAGGCATGAACCCACAATCTAGCACAACGCTCCCTCTTGGAGTCACTACCTACTACTTGGCCAAAGCAATAAACAGCAACGGAGAGCATGCAAGAATTACTTAGGAACAAAAATATAAGAGATAAAAACCAAATATATTACTCTATCACAATCTGAACATAATCTCATAATCCATCAGATCCGATCAAACTCAACATAGCAATAGCAAAAATATTACAAAGGTGCCTCGATCATGTAGGGAAGCTCACGAGGTCAAAACAATGAAGATCAAAGAGGGGAGGAGAACATCACATAGCTATTGATCACGGACCCATGGTCCAACGAAAACTACTCACGAGACATCCGGGGAGCATCCATGGTGGAAAGGAAACTCCCGGAGGTCAATCCTCCCTCCGGCAGGGTGCCGGGAAGAGGTCTTCTGGTGCTCCCGATCTTGGAAGCGCGGCGGCGGCGGAACAGAGGCGAGTTCGCGGAATAGGGTTCTTGTTCTCGAGTTTTCCCGTGACGGGGGATAAATAGGCGAAGGGGGGCAGCCAGAGGTGGACCAGGGGACCCAGGCGCCCCCCTGGCGCGGCCAGGGGTGGGGCCGCGCCTGGTGGCCGCCTGGACCCCCCCTGGCCCCTCCCGGGCTTTTCTTGAAGCTTCCGTCACGCTGATTTTTTATCTGATTTTTCCTGAATTTTTTTGGCACTTTTTATATGGGGAAAAACTGAAATAGAAAAACGGCAGAAAATAGGAACTGGCACTGGGGTGCACTGAGTTAATAGGTTAGTCCAAATATGATCAAAAATTTATGAAAGTGTATCTAGATCATAGCAATATCACACAAAACATGCATGGAGCAAGAAGAAATTATCGATACGTTTTGGACGTATCAACATCCCCAAGCTTAATTCCTGCTCGTCCTCGAGTAGGTAAATGATAACAAGCATAATTTCTGTGGTGACATGCTAGCAACCATAAAAGAACTTTGAAAAGTAAAGCAATCAAGGTCAGAGATTCAATTCAAGTCATAACAGGCAAGAGTCTATATTAGCATTCAAATAAGTAACAAAAGAACAAAAGGTGCAAGAGCTCTCGCTGTCCGTGACTCGAATGTCTCGAAATGGTGTTTGCGTGGAAGAAAGGAGGATAGGGAATACGAGAAAAAAGTATTTTTGTTGAGAACTCAATCTACTAAAATTTCACACTTGGTCCTCTTTGGAATCTTATCTTCACTCGTCCCCAAACCACTAGCCAGGTACAAGTCAATTTGATCCACTCCTTTTCGATATTTTGAGCACTCATGCAATGGATGAGCGTAAGCACAAGAGTTGACACTTTGGATGGCAAAGAGAGAAATATGGTGGAGGAGGAAGACAAAAAGGATGAGAAAGGCTCACATCAATGAGGAAAATCATAGGCAAGAGATGCCAAATGATAGATACGATGTGAGGAGTAGGGATTTCCATGCAATGGATGCACATACGAGCTAAATTATATGCATAAAGATCATCTCTATGGAGTACAAAGATATAGAGGGAGTACTAGTGTGGATCTCTCAAAAGGATAGTAGTGTTGCCCCTTTCTCTCTTTTTATTTCTTTTTCTCTTTTTCTATTTTTTGTATTTTTTTTGGTGGCCTCAATGGCTCTTTCTATTTAACTCTCATTTGTCCTCTTTGGGATCTTTTAATGTATCCACTTTGGGATCTTTTCCTCACTTAAGGGCAACACTCTATTTTACAAGAAGGTAAAGGAGATCTTTCACACTTTACAAGGTACTCAAAATCATAAATAAGATGTAACTATCATGATGTATGCAAGGTATGTCGCTGCCAGTGTAGCAGGAACATGTATGAAATGAAGATCAAGTCATGAAGAGGTGGAAGTTGCATGGCAATGTAACTCGGAAAGGCTATGGAAATGCCTTGATAGGTAGGTATGGTGGCTGTTTTCAGGAAGGATAAAGGGAGGCTTATGATGACAGAGTGTATCATGCCAAGGGTTTGGATGTACCAGCGAAGGTGGACACCAACTCTCGGAGTGAGAAGAAGGCAATGCACGGCACGGGAAAGGCTAGCAACATATGGGAAGGTGGAAGTGTCAACTCTCAATACTTACATTAGTCCGAAGAACTCATGCACTTATTACCGGTAACTCTCAATCTAATGAGGAGGTTCACAAAGAGACAAGTACCCCGAGGAGGAGTGTATGGGGGTTTGGTTATCCTTGCGCATCCTCGACTCATGGTACGTGAGTGTACTCTAATATTCGACTCCTCAGAAGAGTAGTGATCTATCTAGTAGCTAGAGTTCTCAACTAGTTTTGTAGGTTTTGAAAATAAACACGGATTTCCCAAAATACGACACCTATCACTAATAGGCAAGAGCTCTTGACACCAAGAGTCCAAACATTACTCACAACAATGCCTCAAAACTATTGCAAGCTACTACTAAAATTAAATAGCAACCTCAATTATCTACTTTCAAGACAAAACACAACTCAGTGCAACAACCAACTCTCTTAACAAGATAAACATGAAAACTAAAAAGAGTTGCAGCAACAAACTAAACAAAAGCCAAAGCTCTTGCTAAAGTCAAACTAAGACTAAAACTAAACATGGCAGTATCTACGAAAAGATAAAGAACACACAACAGCAAAAAGATAGGCAGGAAAAATCCTATGATGTGTTCTAGATTTTGAAAGTGGAGCGTGTTTCTCTCCCACACAAAGTAAGACGGGATCTAACTTGTTATGAACAGCAAGCAAAACTAAATAAAAGTAAAAACAAACCCTAAGAGCGAGACGCTCCAAGCATAGCACATAACACATGAAGTGATAAAAATATAGTCAGACGAAGGACGAACTGATGATGGTTGATGGAGAAGGGGATGCACGGGGGGCATCCCCAAGCTTAGACGCTTGAGTCTCCTTGAATATTTATTGGGGATGCATGGGGGCATCCCCAAGCTTGAGCGCTTGACACTCCTGGATCTTCTTTCATCATCTTCCAACGCACACTTGAAAACTCCCTTCATACATAACTCATCATAAGCTGATTAGAGAGGTTAGTACCCTTAATAAATAAAAAAATTCTCCACTGCATATAAAGATAATCTTGAAGAGCTACTGTTTCTCAAGAGTGCCAAAAACATTTTGCAAAGAAAAAGCAAGCTTAAGGTTTGCAAAAGTAAGGAGAGACAAAACGTGGCAGAATCTGTGAAAAACAGAACAGCAGATAGTAAAGAATGTTTTAGGGGCACTTCTGCAACTCAAATCAAAAAACTCAGAACATACGGAAGTTTCGTAATTGTATAGAGCATACTGTGTAAAAAATTCAGCTCAAAAAGATGAACTGGGATGTTTCTGGAATTTTTCTGGTCACGAGGACAGAATCTGTTTTCTGGACAGCATGTCACAACTTTTACTTCACTTGCCGTAAGAGGCTATAACTTGGCACAAAGCTGAAAAGTAAAGATACAATGATGTTTCTACAGTAGTAAAAATCATCAAGACACAACAAAAGCAAAAATAAAAACCTAAATTCGTTGCGGGCTGCCTCCCGAAAGCGCTTCTTTAAAGCCATTAGCTAGGCATGATGCAAAAAGAAGAATCAAGGGTACCCAAGATCAGAATCATAAAAACCCTCAAATTGATTTTCAATAAGTTCCTTCTTCTTTTTACTAGGGAAGATATACTTACCTTTCGCCATACCGCGTAAGCGTATGTGCCTATTACCAATATCAATGAAGCCTTTCATAGCACGGAGGAAGTCTCTTCCGAGCACAATGTTACTTTGGTTTGGCTCCATGATGAAGAAATCCATTGGTGCAGTCCTATGAAGGAATGCAACTTGGACTTCTTTTACCTTTCCTTTAACCTCTGAGATATCTCCATTAGAATGTTCATGATAAGATGATAATATATTCATATCCAGTTTCAAAGAATCATAAACTATTTTTGGCATAGTAGAAACTGCGGATCCAATATCACAAAAAGCAAGGAAGCTTTGGTTAGAGATGCTAATCCTAACAAAGGGCTCCCAATCATCATCTATATCCAACATTTCTTTCTTGTTGGACTTAAGTTCCTCTACTTTCCCAAATCTAGAGCATCCTGTCTTTTTTCAATAGTGGCAAGTCTATCTATGACAATATCAACACTACGATCATAAACAAAATAACTAGATAGACTGTGCAAAATCTCAAGAGATCTATCTTCATCACACTCTAGAAAATCTCCCTCGGCTATAATGTCAAGAGAGTGTTTACACCACTTAAAAAGACCATGGTAAAAATTTCTAAGCACATTTTTTATCGATATCCAAGGCATAACTCTTTTATGTGCTTCAGAAGTTTTGTCCCATGTCTTCTTCATATTTTCTCCATCCCTTTGACGGAAATCGAGAACTTCCGATTCCCGCAAAGAACCTAGTCCTAACATGTTCATCTAAACAAGGAGGACTACTAACAGTAAGATAAAAAAAATTGTAAATTTTGATAAAAGACACAAAGATAAAAACTGAAAGATAAACTAACAAGACTGGAAAACAAAGGTAAAGGGTAGTGTGCATCTCCCCTATCTTAGCACTCGGAGTCCCCGGCAACGGCGCCAGAAATTTCTCTTGATGACGGCTTCTCGCCCTTCGTTGGTAGGCCCCAAGTGGAAGGCGTGATGCGGTACAGCAGCAAGTTTTCCCTCAGTAAAGATACCAAGGTTTGTCTCCAGTAGGACTCCAGAGATGATAAGTAGGTGTCAGCGGCGCAACTGACGCGGACCTGCACACAGACACAGATAACTTTGCTCCCAACGAAGTTCAGAGAGGTTTTCAATCTCTCCGGTCTTGTTGTTCAGAAATGATAAAAAGCAAGGGGATAATGGTAGCAACTTGAAAGTAAATGCAGAAAAGTAAATATAGCTTGGAAACAATAATGAGGATATGGACCGGGATACGTGGTGTTCGCTAGTGATGTCTCTCTCCCAAAAGACGATAAAAATGCTATGCGAGGTAAACAAATTAAAGAAAGGCAATTGACAGGATTAAGAACGCACCGCAATGCTAACTATGCTACAAAAGAAAGGAAGAGGTTCAAAAGCACGGGCAGTACGCCAAAGTAAGTAGACCGAAATCCATCTGCATCTACTACTAATCATCCACCTTGAGATATCTATCCAGAACATCTCGCTGGTATTAAGTTGCGAGCCCCACCCAAAGGGTAAACCCAAAGCAACAGACAATTGCATTAAAAAGAACTTTGTGTAAAGTAAACAATCCTTGTAACCGCGGTTACAAGCACCGTTGTTTTCCCCCTTGTGGCAACAGCACATCCCCTAGACTCATGTTTCTGTCACTCCAGCATGTCATCGGGGAGGCATGAACCCACAATATAGCACAACGCTCCCTCTTGGAGTCACTACCTACTACTTGGCCAAAGCAATAAACAGCAACGGAGAGCATGCAAGAATTACTTAGGAACAAAAATATAAGAGATAAAAACCAAATATATTACTCTATCACAATCTGAACATAATCTCATAATCCATCAGATCCGATCAAACTCAACATAGCAATTGCAGAAATATTACAAAGGTGCCTCGATCATGTAGGGCAGCTCACGAGGTCTAAACAATGAAGATCAAAGAGGGGAGGAGAACATCACATAGCTACTGATCACGTACCCATGGTCCAAGGAAAACTACTCACGAGGCATCCGGGGAGCATCCATGGTGGAGAGGAGACTCATGGAGGTCAATCCTCTCTCCGGCAGGGTGCCGGGAAGAGGTCTTCTAGTGCTCCCGATCTTGGAAGCGCGGTGGCGGCAGAACAGAGGCGAGTTCGCGGAATAGGGTTCTTGTTCTGGAGTTTTCCCGTGACGGGGGATAAATAGGCGAAGGGGGGCAGCCAGAGGTGGACCAGGGGCCCCAGGCGCCCCCCTGGCGCGGCCAGGGGTGGGGTCGCGCCGGGTGGCCGCCTGGGCCCCCCTGGCCCCTCCCGGGCTTTTCCCGAAGCTTCCGTCACGCTGATTTTTTGTCTGAATTTTCCCGAAATTTTCTGGCACTTTTTATATGGGGGAAAACTGAAATAGAAAAACATCAGAAAACAGGAACTGGCACTGGGGTGCACTGAGTTAATAGGTTAGTCCAAATATGATCAAAAATGTATGAAAGTGTATCTAGATCATATAAATATCACACAAAACATGCATGGAGCAAGCAGAAATTATCGATACGTTTTGGACGTATCAGTGATCTCCTCGGCGGAATCTGCCCGCCGGAGAGCCCTTTTCTTCTCTGTAGGTTTCCGCCACGGAGCGGCGGCGGAACTCCGTGAAAACTTCTTTTTTAGGGTTTTCGCGTAACAAGGAGTATATAGGCCAGAGGGGGGAGCCGGGAGTGGCCCCAGGGCTCCAGGCGCCCTCCCGGCACGGCCAGGGGTGGGGCCGTGCCAGGTGGCCGCCTGGGGCCCCTGTGGCCCCCCTTTGGCCCCTCTTCGGCGAGTCTTCGTGAATCTCCTGGAAAATACCCCCCGCCGATTTTCAGGTAATTTGTAGGTATTCTTCTTCAGCAACTCAGCATCCACTTTTCACCGCTGAATCCTGCGTCTGCTGCTTCGGCACCGGAAAGTTGCAAACTGTGTAAAACAAGCCAAAACAACATAAGAACATCATCGTAATGTGAAATATATCAATGAATAAGGATGAATTACGATATAAAATAGTGATGCATTTTGGACGTATCAACTCCCCCAAACTTAGACCTCGCTTGTCCCCAAGCGAAAACTGAGCTCGGTAAACCTGTCCACAAGTTTAGAGAGTGAAGTGTCGATAAATAAAATACGGAGAAGAAGCATCATGATCTTTTCACCAAACTCAAACATCCTAAACAGCAATCTCCAACTCATAAGGCCCTTATGAAAGAGTAATAACAATTATAATCAAAAGTAGGGCTAAGGAAACTTATCAAATCATGGCAAACATGTCCTTTGGTCAAGAACAACTAAAAGCTTTTACCTTTGCTCTTTATCTTTATATTTTGGAGAGATGATTTGGACCTTTTTTGAAAGAACAAACTATTAGTCATGAAGTGAAAATGATAACACAAAGGAAGATGTTTGCTTGGCAAATGCTTTTGCAAACAACTTACTTATAAAAAGATAATGTCAAGAATGATATGGCATGGCAAAACTTTAATGCAGCATTATATTGATGAATCTTCATCATCATCAAGTGTCTGTTCTCTTTGGGAAAGGAGGAAGTAGGGAAAACTGACTCAACACAAAAATAAAGGAACTAACAGCCTTGTTAGAGGCAAGCAGGGAAAACTCAAGTGCTATCCTTAGATCAAACAAAATGAAAGCAAGTTTTGAGAGGTGCATGTTTTGTCAATGAATGTTAATAGATAACTCAATTGCTTCTCAGATTGGACTTTCGAGGAACGGCTCCCAAACGGGGACGATCACATCCCCGCAATCTCCTTTGTTTATCACTGCCAGAGTTTTCTGATTTCTCATGAACAAAGAGTGAAGGAGGGTTTGTTTGTTGTATTATCTTTTGTGAGCTAGGCGCACTCATGCCAGTTCCTCCTCGTATTAGGGGTTTGCAGATTAGACATGCAATCCCGGGGTAAAACTTGTCCAACTTAAGAAGGTCATGAATTAACTACTACTTCCTCATGAGCTAAAACAGGGGCACAAAATAGAAGATTTTGAACATCTAAGGATAACACAAAAATTCTATGCTTTAGGAGTGGTAGTGGAATACCACGAATAGGAAGGTATGGTGGACTCATATGGAAGGCACTGGTTTCAGGGTATGGATGCATAAGCAGAATTCCGCTTAGTATAGGGGTTTGGCTACCAAAGGCTTTAAGAGAACAGACAATTGATGATGACTTGGATGCAAAGCAATATAAAGCATAAACATTAAAACAAGCAT
This sequence comes from Bromus sterilis, assembly GCA_950022295.1. Taxonomy (NCBI): domain Eukaryota; kingdom Viridiplantae; phylum Streptophyta; class Magnoliopsida; order Poales; family Poaceae; genus Bromus; species Bromus sterilis. The sequence continues at coordinate 267,322,904 of OX465597.1, read as the reverse complement.
AGCACATCAAGTTGTCTTCCTTGTCAACATAACACTACAAGCATAATAACAAAGAGGGTTTTGGCTATGTCGCTACTTTGAGAAAAATAACATGCTTGTTGTTATGACCAAAGCTATGTTTGCCAAGATTAAATAAAGTTTTCAAAGCCATACCTGATATAAGATCAATACTCCCCATAAGAATCATCATAAGGTCGATTACGTGAAGAGAATACCGAGTGCAGCGAAGGGATCAATAGACTTCTCATTAATATTCCATCATAGACGACTCCACACTCACGGATACATAACTCTCCAGAAAGGAGTGATAGACCTCAAAGCAAACACCTATTTTATAAGATAACTTCCCTAGACATGATACGACTCTACTTGACTCTAAAATACATAGATAAATATAAAGATATCGGGCACTCCCCCAAGCTTGGAACAAGCTAAGGGAATGTCATTACCCAAGGAGATTTACTCCTCATCCTTGTTCTTGTCGGTCACGTACTCCTTGACGAAGCGCTTCCATGGCAGCTGTTCTCCATTCTCGAAGGACATTCCCGTCTCCAAGATCCTGCACTCAGCACCTAAACCCATGTGCAGAAACTTTAGTTCATACTCACAGTTCTGGTTCTGTAGATCATAGATCTGTGCTTGGAGCCCATAAACTTTTTCTTCTAGTGCGGCCAGACTTGACCACATCTCCTTCATCTCTTTCTTGTGGGAAGCTTCGATCTCGTTCATGATGTCGAAGTTAGCTTCAACACCACGCTCCACCATCTTCTTAAACTTGAAGACCTCATGTTCCATCTCCTTCAGCCGCTCCTCGGTGCTTCCCTCCTTGACTGGTCCCTTCATATCCTCCTTGTGGAGGTCACCTTCCTCCACACGAAGGATCTGGGGGTGCTTCTTCACCTCAGCGAGGTAAGGGTTGATGACGTTCACAACGAACTTGTCCTTCGAGGAACTTGGGGAAGCCATGGCACCTAGGTCTAGCTGAAAGTTTTCCTGGCAGAAACAGATCGAAAAGAAAACACACGAAATCGCGAGATACGTTGACGGAACGATCCGGGTAAATATATAGCAAAAATTTCTGCACAGAAAGGAAGGTAACAGGTCAAAGCGGAGTCGGAGATGGGCTCAGGGGTGCCCAGGCGGCCTCCCGGCGCGGCCAGGGGTGGGGCCGCGCCAGGGGGCACCAGGGCCCCCTGGAGCTGGTCTCCGGCTCCAATTAGGCCTCAAATTTTCTATATTTTTCAAAAACTCATAATCTGGAACTTTTATGGCGGTTTCGCGATGTTTCCTTACCGTAATACATACCTTTCCTTATTCTGCTCCTGCTGGTGTCTGGAACAGGGTTGCACCATGTTTTTCATGAGACTTTGTGTATACCAAATCCACATCAACATTGACAGGATCTCCTGCTATGTAATGCTTAAGTCTTTGCCCATTCACCACTTGAGGTTTGGTGCCTTCAAAATTGTTAATCTTGATTGCACCTGAGCGGTAGACTTCCTCAATATGAAATGGCCCTTCCCACCTGGAAAGTATTTTACCTGATTGAAGAACCTTATGTGCGGTCCTCTCACCAGCATGATGTCCTCCATATGGACTGTCGTGACATTGTTTGAGAATGTCCTTCTGCTCGTGTTCTGGTACGCATCTTCTCACGATCCCGTCTAGACCTTCTTTGGAAAGATGTGGGTCATCCCAAAAGTAATGCCTCAAATCATGAAAGAACTTCTTCCTTTGCTGAAATGTTAAACCTGGAGGCAAAAACTTTGCAACGATAAAGTTAGAATAATCTGCAAACCAAGGATCGGAGAGAGATTGTACTTTAACAACAGCTAGTTGTTCGTCTAGAAAACTGTCGTTGACTGGAATGGGATCATGCGGTATATCTTCCATCCTTGAAAGATTATCCTCCACCGGATTGTCTGCTCCTTTCCTATCGACAATCTGCAAATCAAATTCTTGAAGAAGGAGTACCCATCGGATGAGCCTTGGTTTGGCATCCTTCTTCTCCATAAGATACTTAATGGCAGCATGGTCAGTATGCAAAATAATCTTAGAATCAACAATATACTGCTTAAACTTATCACAAGCAAACACTACTGCTAAGAATTCCTTCTCAGTAGTAGCATAATTCTTTTGAGCACTATCAAGGGTTTTGCTAGCATAAGATATATAACATTCAACTTCTTATCAACCCTTTGCCCTAGAACAGCTCCAACAGCAAAATCACTAGCATCACACATAATTTCAAAAGGTAAATTCCAATCAGGTGGTTGTACTATAGGAGCGGTTATTAAATCTTTCTTAAGAACTTCGAAGGCTTCCTTACAATCTTCATCAAAAACAAAAGGAACGTCCTTCTGGAGAAGAATAGTGAGGGGTCTCGAAGTCTTAGAAAAGTCTTTAATAAATCTTCTATAAAAACCAGCATGACCGAGAAAACTTCGAATACCTTTGATGTCCCTTGGGTAGGGCATCCTTTCAATTGCTTCGATCTTGGCTCTGTCCACTTCAATTCCCCTCTCGTAAATCTTGTGGCCAAGAACAATTCCCTCGTTGACCATAAAGTGGCACTTCTCCCAGTTGAGCACCAGATTTGTCTCCTCACATCTCTGCAAAACTTTATTAAGGTTGTGGAGACAATGGTCAAAAGAGGTTCCATAGACGGAGAAATCGTCCATGAATACCTCCACAATTTCTTCACAAAAACCATGAAAGATAGCAGACATACACCTTTGAAAAGTATCAGGGGCATTACATAAACCAAAAGGCATACGTCTGTAAGCATAAGTACCATAGGGACAAGTAAAAGTGGTCTTCTCTTGATCAGCAGTGTTAACATGAATTTGAGAGAAGCCGGAATAACCATCTAAATAACAAAAATTATTATTCTTGGATAACCTTTCAAGCATTTGGTCGATGAACGGCAACTGGTAGTGGTCCTTCCTGGTTGCCTTGTTCAGCTTCCTGTAATCAATACACATTCGATATCCAATAATAATTCTCTGAGGTATTAGTTCATTCTTATCATTAGGAACCACTGTTGTTCCTCCTTTCTTTGGAACACAATGAACCGGGCTTACCCACTTACTATCAGCTAGGGTAGATAGTACTTGCGGCTAGAATCTTGAGAATCTCAGTCCTTACAACATCCATAATTTTCGGGTTCAACCGTCGTTGATGATCAACAGCTGGTTTAGCATCAGGCTCAAGGTTGATGGTATGTTGACAAATAGACGGACTAATCCCCTTAAGGTCATCAAGGGTATAGCCAATTGCACCTCGATGTTTGCGAAGTACTTCCAATAGTCGCTCTTCTTCATACCCTGAAAGGTTAGAATTGATAATAACAGGATATACTTTCTTTTCATCTAAATAAGCATATTTGAGCGAATCAGGAAGAGGTTTAAGATCAAACACTGGATCTTCTTTTGGTTTCGATAAAATTCCCAAAGGCTCAACTGGAAGGTTGTGCTTTAGGATAGCAGGTTGTCTTAAGAATATTTCGTCTAGCTCATTCATCTCCTGCATCTGCAAATCATTCTCGTGGTCCTCCATATATTGTTGCAAAGGATCATTAGGAGGAATAGCAATGTAAGCAATATCTTCAATAATCTAATCATTACTAGGCAAATTAGTACCACAAGGCTGCTTAGAGAACTTAGAAAAAATAAATTCATATGGCTCACCATTGAATTCAACAGAAACATTACCTTTCTTGCAATCAATTATAGCTCCACAAGTTCTGAGAAAAGGTCTACCGAAAATAATAGGACAAAAATTATCCCTTACTGAACCAAGTACTAGAAAGTCGGTAGGATACTTTACCTTTCCGCATAGGACTTCAACGTCTCTCACAACTCCGATAGGAGAGATAGTTGCTCTTTTTGCAAGATGAATAGTAACATCAACTTCTTCAAGTTCACAAGGTGAAATTTCACCCATGATCTCTTGATAAAGTGAATACGGGATAGCACTAGCACTCGATCCCAAATCGCATAGCCCATAATAATTGTGATCTCCTATTTTGACAGATACTACTGGCGTACCTGAAATTGGGCCCTTATTCTTGGCTGTGACAAGGTTAGTGGAAACAGCACAAAAATTTATATTGGAATCTAAAGCATCATTAGTAATAAGATCCTTAACCAATGCAACTTGAGGATCGACCTTGATCTGGTCCTCGGGCTCATCAATTCTTCTCTCACTCTTATTCATTATGCCTGTCACAAAAGAGTGATCCCTTATTCTTCCGGGAAAAGGGGGCTTTTCATATATAACTGCAGGCACAATAGGGCCAGTAACATGAATATCAATAGATGATTCTTTGAAGGGTTTATGATGCTGACTCTTCTTCTTCTTAGAGGAGTCAATATGAGAGGCAAAGTCCTTACAAAAATCAACCATCAGATGGGAATCAAGACCAATCTTAGAGCAAAAGGCATTAAAGGAATCAGTTTTCACATAGCTCTCTATATAATCATGCTCATAATTTATAGTGGGTTCAATACCTTTATCTATTTCCCAATCTTACGTATTCTTCTGGATCCTTTCAAGGAGATCCCATCTTTCTTCAATGCTTTTTGTCTGGAATACCCCCACTAGAGGAGGCATCCAACATCTCCTTATCCTGACGAGAAAGTCTAGCATAAAAGTTTGTAAGTATAGTTTCCTTGGAGAGCTCATGAATAGGACATTTGAGCATAAGAGATTTCAATCTCCCCCAATCTTGAGCGATGCTTTCTCCGTCACGAGACCAAAATTTATAGATATAATTCATGTCTCGATGAATTTCATGAAGAGGATAAAACTTGGTATAAAAGAGAGACATAAGCGCATGCCAATCAAGCAAATGAGAGTTATCGAGAAGCTTATACCAATCTGAAGCTTTATCTATAAGCGATACGGAGAACAATTTCTTCATGACAAACTCCTTTGATACACCTGCAAGCTTAAATAATGAACATAGTTGTGATAAATATAGCAAGTGTTCACTGGGGTGTCTATCTCCTGCATAACGATTAGCCAAGACACAATCGATAATACCAGCTCGTATTTTATAAGGCACAATTTCAGTAGGGGAAGGTACAACCACCATAGATGTGGGGCGTTTCCCCATAAGCAACGATCCAATAGCTAAGTTGTCCATACGGACAAAGAACAGCAAAATAAAAGCAATGATATAAAAATTCCTTACCAGCTTCACTTACCAATAGCGCTATGCTCCCCGGCAACGGCGCCAGAAAACATAGCTTGATGACCCTCAACGTAAAGGGATCTATTGTAGCGTTTTCGATAAGTAAGAGTGTCGAACCCAACGAGGAGCGAAAGGTATTGATAGGTGATGGTGGACAAGGAATAACTGCAAACACTGAAAGATAACTTTTTAGGGGTTTTCGATATAAGCAACGATAAGATAGAAGCAAGCAAAGTAAATAGTACTGAGGAGCAGCAAGTGGCCCAATCCTTTTTTGCAAAGGATAAGCCTGACAACCGAACTTATAAAGACTAAAGAGTTCTTGAGGACACATGGAGAGGTAGTCACGTGCTTTCGCCATACTCTATATCGATAACAAGTGTTGTGCTGATAAGTGTTGAGTGGGTGGATCTATGCTAGCACACCTTCTAGACTAAGATAAGTGCACTCTTATGATTAAACATCTTGCAAGCATCCGCAAATACAAGATAGAAATTAAGGCAAAGCCTAACCACAACAATAAGATCAAGGATCCATTAATCCCTTGTGCAAAAGTGTGCAAACAGGGGTTCAGGTTTCTGTCACTCAGGCAACCCACCGTAAGCATTCTTAATACACAATGTATTCCCCTAGGTCCTTAATAAGGCGAAGTGTTGATTGTTCGACTCACACAACACCACTAGGAAAATAACAACACAACTTAAATATCAAACAACACAAATTACTTCAACATCATATGACTACTAGCAACTAGACTTCTCCCATGTCCTCAAGAACTAAAGTAACTACTCACATGACATAAAAGAGATCATGATCAGAGGTGATAAATATATGATAAACAATCTGGACATAGTGGTATTTCTCCAACAAAACTCAATAGCATTCACCACAAAGTAGTAATCAACACCGGTAGAGTAGAGAGGATAGATAGTACGGATTACAACATAAGATGAACTTGTGGGGTGAGATTGGATGGTGGTGGAGATGGTGCTGATGCTGGGGATGATGTTGATGATGATCTCGATGATGCCCGTGACGATGGTGATGACGATGGCGATGATCTCCCCTTCCGGGAGGTGATCTCCTCGGCGGAATCTTCCCGCCGAAGAGCCCTTTTCTTCTCTGTAGGTTTCCGCCACGGAGCGGCGGCGGAACTCCGTGAAGTCTTCTTTTTTTAGGGTTTTCGCGTAACAAGGAGTATATAGGCCAGAGGGGGGAGCCGGGAGTGGCCCTAGGGCTCCAGGCGCCCTCCCGGCGCGGCCAGGGGTGGGGCCGCGCCAGGTGGCCGCCTGGGGCCCCTGTGGCCCCCCTATGGCCCCTCTTCGGCGAGTCTTCGTGAATCTCCTGGAAAATACCCCCCGTCGATTTTCAGGTAATTTGTAGGTATTCTTCTTCAGCAACTCAGCGTCCACTTTTCACCGTTGAATCCTGCGTCTGCTGCTTCGGCACCGGAAAGTTGCAAACTGTGTAAAACAAGCCAAAACAACATAAGAACATCATCGTAATGTGAAATATATCAATGAGTAAGGATGAATTACGATATAAAATAGTGATGCATTTTGGACGTATCAGACGCGTGGAATTCAACTGTGCGCATGATAACGACATCATTTGATCAGATAAGTTCAGGGTCAACCAGCTATTTTATAAGATGCCTTCGAGTAACTTATGAATAGGAATGCTCGTGTCATATGAGTGCGCGTTGGTATGAACTTCCATGTATGTCGGCTTCGCATGACTTGTGCTGGTCTATACTTCCTTTGGTTTAGAGTCAAGAAAGCTACGAGGCCGGGCTTGAGTGAACCAAAAGCGATAGATCCAGGTCATAGGAGTGCGAGTTGCATTGAGTTTACAGGCGTTTTGGCAGAATCATAGCAGCTAATCTAAAGGGAAATAGTAAATTTGCAGAAAAATGGAAATTTTTTGCAAAAAATGTAGGGGACAATGGAGTCGGCTATTGGTCCACAGTGCGGAGAATGCTAGTGGTAGTCGGCTTACTTTTGTCAATATTGGGTATCGTTCGAATATTGGGCAGAATGACATGCCATTTGGTTGTTTCAACCGAAGCTTGTAGGGGTGCTTTCGTCCTCCTTGTTTGTGTAAGCCTCCTTCTACTGTTTACCGAGGTCCAGCTCCGATGCTGGATGTGAGGTTTCGGCTCCATGATCTTCTGCTGCGTAAGATATGGCACTTTCTCACAGGATAGGTCCACATCACGGCTTCCTTGTATTGTGATCATGCCTTGTGGACCAGGCATCTTTAGTTGTAGGTGGAGTTAGCAGGGTCTTGCCATGAACATGATGTACGCTGTTCTGCCAAGGATGGCATGGTACGAGCTGTGGATCGTGACGACTTCAAACGCGAGGTTTTCTGTCTGGGAATTTGTGATGTCTCCAAAGGTGACTTGTAAGGTGACCCATCCCTTTGGGCGAGTTGACCTGCCCGGTATGATCCCGTAGAGTTTGGTATTTGAGGGTCAGAGATGTTCATCGGTTAAGCCGAGATGGAGGAACGTGGTGTAGTATAGTATGTTGACTCTTCTTCCGTCGTTCGAAATGGAGGAACGTGTTGTGTTCGAGGGTCGGAGATGTTCATCGGTTACCGTGGCTTGGGCGAGTTGCGGCCTGTGGGTTATGATTTTGCTGACCCTTGCCGGATTCCGACTTCAGTTTTTTGTGGAGGCGCGGGGGCAGCTTACTGTGTACTGTGTCTGCTGCGTTATCGCTATTTTTAGCCATGATATCGCTTTCCACACCATTTGTTCTCCAGGAGAGTTTCCGGTATAGGGAGGCTGGTTAGACATTGAGTCGCAACCATGACGTTTGCCATTGGGTTGCTAAAGTGTCCCGATGGCATGTAGAGCTTATTGGTTGTGTCCAATGGTTCGTTCGTCATCTTTGATGGGATCCAACCGCCTTTCGTTTTCGTAATGACCGATAGCGGGGATTGGGTAGCATTTCTGGGTGTCTGAGCTCGTCCCTGGGTTGCTTTATTATTGGATGGACTGGCTACCTGAGTCGACATTTGCGCTTTTCGCTCGATCCCCGCGCGCAGTCGTGCTACCTCTTCCTTGTGCTTTTCTATTGGAACGTTGAGGATGGTTTGGTTTTCCAAGGTGATCTCTTTCTTTAGGAGTGTATGCAGAGCTGAAAGTGCGATCATACCCTTAAGCATATTTTGTTGTTGATGACAATATAAACATAGGGGACTAAGTATGTTTGTTAAGTGACACACAGGAAATTGGTTAGTTCTCTTGACATCATCGTGTAGGGATCATATGCTGAACCTCGACCGCACTCAAGAATTCGACATAACGACTGAAGATGACGCTAAGTCTTCTTTACTATTACATCTTGAGTCATAGGGATCCCCGCACTATTAAGAGGGGATCATAAGGTTGAGTTCAAGTCTTGCTCAAATCATTTAAACTCCAACATGTAAAATACACTTCCGTACATCTATGAAAAATCAATGTAATTGTGTAGGGTTTTCAATGCACGTCAATTTGAGCACTCACTACATTTGCCGGATCATCCGGGCCACTTCCTGGACCGTCCGGGCCCAGCCCAGACCATCCGGTCACGACCCCGGATCGTACGAATAAGCAGACCCGAGGCTACCCCGGGTGCATAATTATTCAGACCGTCCGGGCGCAGCCCGGACCGTCCGAATAATTACACACCCGAGACCTCTCTGGTGCATACTTAATCGGACCGTCCGGGTGTCAGGTCGGACCATCCGGTCTGGTCCCCGGACCGTCCGAATAATTATGCTCCCAAGAGCCTTCGGTTGCATACTTATTCGGACCGTCCGGATCCCGTGCCGGACCATCCGGGTGTGCTCCCCGGACCGTCCGACAGCACTAACATGTGTACACATATAAAGCCTGCTCTTCCCTCCCGGACCATCCGGATCTCATGTCGGACCATCCCGGCTCAGCCCGGACCGTCCGACTTAAGTCCCGGACGTCCGGAGCATGCAGGACAGCACCAAACGGCTAGTTTTCTTAAGCACCTATATATACCCCCTACTGTAAGAGCAAATTTTTGCCCCCGTGTGTTTTGGATATTGTTGGAAAAGACAGTAGAGGAACTAACAATGTTTTCTAGTGTAAACAGTTGAATAGGTTCCTGAAGGACAAGCTAGGTGATAAAGCTTCAGGGAAGGTTTTCAAGTTATCGAAGCATTACCCCCTGAGCGAAGCTTAATCACGGAGGATGACCCCCAAAAATGAAGGTGTCCTGAAGCTCAACTCATTGAAGGAAATGAAGAAGACGGCGCAAGACTTAGATGTTTTTGTGTAGTTCTTTTTTTGTTCTTTGAGTCATAGGACAAACCGTACTATCAAGAGGGGTCCTTAGTTTGTGGACACCAAAGTCATTGAGAAAATGCTCAGATCAAATCCACACCAAGTGAGAAGCCAGAGCGAAGAAATATCATGAGCACTGAGTTAAGCTTCAGTAGCAAATACTTCGTTCTTTGGCTTCTGAAGCAGAACTAAGTCCGTGAGTCAGCTTTACTTGTTCCGCAAGTAAAGTTGCGTAGTGATGACAAATCCGACCGTTGTGGACATGTGTCAAGCTATCACTTCGGGTCAATTTGGTCATTCCGCACCTCGGGATCGCCAACTATAAATACGCCGCCCCGTCCTCCATTTGCGGGTGGCTGCTTTGAGAATATTCCTGAGAGAGATTGCAGAGAGCGCCCCAAGAACACCACCGAAGCAAAACCCAAAACCCAGAATACTGAAGCCTAAGTCCCATTGATCTGAGTAGATTCGAGATGACTTAGGTGAAAGCTTACTAGCCTTTTATCTTGGAGAACTGCGGTTCTTCTAGCCGGTTAGAGTGTTGTTCTTCAGAGAGTGAACAGTAATTGTCGCCTCGAAGTCCAGTTTTTCAAAGGTTTCGGTGATTTCCACAATAATCAACCACGAGTGAAGAACTGACCAAGCTCAAGGAGTTTGGGGCAATGGAGCAACGGACGGAGAGAGATTTGCTCCAGGTGTTCAATCACCAGTCCCTCCAACCAGACGTAGCGCTTTGCAGAGCGTGAACTGGTCGAAGAAACATCGCTGAGTCTCAGTTCGTTTTACTTCAAGCACTTACCTTCCGTATTGCATTTGCTTCGCAGTTATGCTTCAATGTGTTTTGATTCTCTGCATTTAGTTTCGCTTCCAGTTTTACTTCGTTGTTCCGCTTTACTTATGCTTCACTTCATAGTTTCATGCGAAAATTTGAAGTGATCATTCACCCCCTCCCCCTGTGATCACATACTTGGACTTTCAATTGGTATCAGAGCTAGTCACTCCCTACACTCTGTGTGTTTTGGATTAACCTCCTGGGGTGCTTTCAAGTATGTCTTTCGCAGCTATTCGCTCCGGCGAACCTATTCCTGTTTCCAATGGGAAGGACTACCCGTACTGGAAGGACAAAATGAAGAGAAATATCATGGCTATCAATTCTGCTGCCTGGAAAGTTGTCTTGTATGGAGTCACAGTCGACGATGAGAAGGCTATCACTCCTGAAGAAGCAAAATTGATTGATCTTGATTCTGAAGTTTGGGTATTCATCACCAATCATCTGACACCAGAAAAGTATCATGAAGTGAAGAATATCCCCTCTGCCAAAGGAGTCTGGGACTATCTGGAAAAGATTGGTAAAGGTGTTTCTACCCAGAAGGATGCCAAAATTGACACACTCCGAAGCAAATTCTAACGATTCAAGAGAAACGAGGGTGAAAAAGTCAGCTCCATTTACAGCAGACTCACTGCTCTTGCTAATGAGTTGATTTCCCTCGGTGCTGATGACATTACGCCTCACTCAGTTGTAAGAACTTTGCTTCGCTCATTGGATGATTCGTTTGATCACATTGTGCTGATGATCAAGGAAAGAACTGATTTCAGACGTCTTGTTGCCGCTGATATTCTTGAGAGACTCAATACCTTTGAAATGGAAGAAGATGAGAAACGTGATATTAATGGCTCTCGAAGAATATCACATGCTTTGAAAGCAAAAGCTTCGCGTCATTCTTCACCCGAAGTCAGTTCTGCTTCAGGTGTCGAATCAGATGATCCTGCAAACATCGGGAAAGATTTAGCATTGATCATGAGACGCTTCAACCGCTTCCAAAGAAAAGGTTTTTCTTCACCGAAAAAGAGTTATTCTTCAAGGAGCTCAAGTCACTCATCTCACCGCTCATCCTCCAGAAGCTCTCCATCGAAGGACAACTGTTGCTACAAGTGTAAGAAACCAGGTCACTACATTGCTGATTGCCCTTTGTGGGAAGCTGAGAACAAATCAAATCATTCGCTTAGAGACTCCTCAACCAAGCCCCACAGATCTTCCAGAAGTTATGAGTCCAAGAGACATGATTCCAGTTCGAGAATAGAAAAGAAGAAATATTCTGATGATGACAAGAGGAAAAAGTATCATAAGAATCGTGAGGGTTCGTCATCGAAGACTCGCTCGTCTCGGCGAATCAGCTCTCACTGTGCCAAGGCCTATCTGGGAAAGGAGATGAACTCTGAAGACGAAGCCTCTGGGTCCAAAGCAGAATCAGGCTCAAGGTCTGGGTCTGGGTCCGAATCAGATGGTGTTGCTGGTTTGGCATTCGCTTTAGCAGATGCTTCAACCAAAGCTTCGAGCTCATTCTTCACCAACAACAGTAGTGAAGATGAAACTCCTGCATATTGCTTCATGGCCAAGGCGAAGGTATCTTCATCCAAATCTAACTATGATACTTCTGATTGTTCCTCATATGACAGTGATTCGAAGATAATCTATGCTAAACTTGCTAAAATTGCTTCTATCCAACAAGTTGAACTTGATTCGCTAAGCAAAACCATTAAGAAATCAGAAACTCTGTTGATCGATGAGATAGAGAAAGGTCAAACTTTAACTAATGAGCATGCAGCTCTAAAGGAAAAGTTTGAAGAATTATCCTCTCGGCATGATCTTCTTTCAGTTGATTATGAGAAGCTCACCTATGAATTTCTTCAGAGGAAAATGGCTCTCGAAAGACTGAAAGAGGCTCATGAAGAGTTGGAAAATATCAATCTCTCTCTCATGGCTCAACAAAGTTCTGAAGCAAATCATAAAACTGATTCACCTTGCTTAACGTGTCTGGAACGAAGCAAAACTGATTCCAAAGGCAAAGCTCCTATTATTATTGATAATACTAATGCCTCAGATGAGGAAAACTCTGCTGTTACCGAGGAACTCCTCAGTTTGAAAAACTTATTTGAAACAGGCATGTTCAAGAGTGTGCAAGGTCACCAGTATCTTTGTGATATCCTGAGGAAGGCTCTCCTTCACAGGAATCCCAGGAATGAGGGTGTTGATTTCGAGAGAAAGATAAACCCTGATGGCACCTATTGGGAACCTGAGCAGTATCCTAAGACTGTTTGGGTCCTAGCGAAGGAGAAACCTATTGATATTGCTAACCTTTCAGGTTTCGACTGCAAAATGAACAAAGCTATTGTGGATGAATCGCTTGATTCAGACTACAAGCTCATTAAAGATGAACAGTGAAAGGTTACTACTGAGTATGTTGGTACTCCTCCTAAGAATGGCTTCTATAAGAGGCAAATATGGGTGCAGAAAGCACTTGTGGAAAAACTGCCTGCTAACCATACCTTGTTGGGAAAGTCTTCGGTACCACCGAATCATTTCTATTCACTAGAGAAGAGAAATGATTCACTGGTGCCCGAATCAAATGTTCCGCAGAAGCAATACTATTGCACTGGTCGTTATACTTATCATCCTCAAGATAACCATAATAAGATTGCATATGCTCATTCTTATCCTAACCATTCGCAGAGGACTTACATTTATGGTGTACTTGATGGTCCACCTAAGCAATATAATCTTGTTCATTTTAATATTGCTTCAACCTCTTCTCAGTCACCTGCTCGTCTGTGGGTGGTTAAGAAGAACTAATTCTTCTGCAGGGCTATGTCTCCGGTGGATCCGAATGGGTCATGGATAGTGGTTGTACAAATCATATGACCGGAGACAAGGAGTTATTCACCGAAGAAAAACTATCTCAATCTTCTCAGAAGTACATTACCTTCGGTGATAACAACAAGGGTAAAGTTTTAGGTTTGGGTAAGGTTGCCATATCGAAAGATAAGCACATTGACATGGTTATGCTAGTCCAATCTCTTGGCTATAATCTTATGTCTATTTCGAAGTTATGCGATATGGGTATGCTTGTTCTATTTTCTGAACCATGCTTGCTGAATACAAGACACCTATTGTTGGATATATGCTCTAGAGGCAAATAATATATGATTATTCCAATATATCTAAATAAGTTCATGACCAGTTTCATATTGTGCTGGAACTGTATCAGTGAAACAATGATACATGTGTGGTATAGAAACAACCAGAGTTCCTAGTCAGCCTCTCATGATGACTAGTTTATCGTCAACTGATGATTGTGGTTTCACGATCATGGACAATCAAGTCAATTGAAGGTAAGGTCACCTCATTGAATGAATGACGTGATGAACATTACCCAATGCAAGCATTGCAACATGATCAAATTGTAAAAGTTCAGTGTTGTAATTACAGAACGTATTAGCCTGTTCCTTTGACCGTGAGATCACGCATAATTGCTATCTTCTGAGGATGCTTTGAGTGCATTAACCATCACACTGAAACATGGTGACCATAAAGGTGTATCTTGGGCTATCCGATGGGATATGTTGAGGAGTGTTGATTCAAGAGCGGGATTTGTCAATCCATATAATGGAAAGATACTTCATGGCCAACTCGGTGAGATTGCATCCATAAAGTTGCGCAACGTGTAACTAGGTCACAAGGATGAATACCACGGAACGAGTGAATAAGATTTGTCGATAACAAGATAGAACTAATGCATTGGATGCAGTTGATTGAATCTTAGACTAATATAGTATCGCATGACAAAGGGAATGGTATACAACGTGTACGGTTCAATCGGTTACTTTCGGAATGCACAGGGGTCATTATGGGCATCTAGGTCCCGCTATTGATCATTGGTCGTAGCCTTTGTCTCGGTCATGACTAGAGTGTTCTCGGACCGTAGGGTAACACACTTAAGGGCTCGATGAATATCGGAGACCTTTTCGGAACTATCGGAGTTACCGGAGAAGAGAGAAAGACGTACCGGAAAAGTTCCGTGTTGGTCCGAAGGACGTTCGGAGTGAGCTGGAAGGAGTTCTGGATCATCGGGAGATGAAATAATATGTATTATTCATTAATTAAGTGAATTAATAATTAATAATAATTTATTTCAGATTAAAAAGTGCAATGGGCCTTATTTGTGAAAGAAGCCCATTAGTGGAAGGAAAAAAGGCAAAAAGAAAAAAAGAGAAAAAGGAAAAGAAAAAAAAGGGGGGAGGCGCCATGGGCCTTGGGCCCAAGTGGTGGCGCCACCTCCTCCTCCCCCCTGGCCGGCGCCCACTCCCTGGCAAGGGACTTTAGTCCCACATTTCTAGGGGAGGGGGGTTGACTCCTTCCGTCTGCCTATATATAGATGGGCAGGGGTGCACTTCTTTAAGACAGAAAAATTCGCGGAGAATTCAATATTACTCCGAATTGAGATCGGTTTTCACCGGTCTTCTCCCCTCTCTCGCCTCTCTCAAGTCGGAGTCCCCTTGTCTGGAACCTGTGCTGGGATTGAGGCTTCTCTGCTACGCGGACGCCGTCGTGCTGCCGAAACTCCGGTTCCGGGAGGTCTACTTCCGCCATCTTCGCTGGATCGGAGAACGGAGGTCGTCATCGAGTCCGTACGTGTGCGAGTACTACGAGGTGTTGCACGTGCGGAACTATCACCCCACCAGGGTGCTAACACAACCAGGGGGCTGTGAAAGGTTTACGGCTTCATCAACCACGTTTGCGGGAACGTTTCCCGCACAACGGACTACACCCCCAGGTATGTCTCCGCAAGTCTTTCCGTTACGGCATTACAGCTAGATAGATCTTGGGTTAAGGGCGACGCTAGTTAGAAAAATTATTGTTTTCTGCTGCGAGACCCAACAGTGGTATCATGAGCTAGATCTATGCTTCATATTGTTGTACGGTTAGAACACATCGGGGATGTGGGCGTTGATTCTACGATTGTCTCCCTCTCACGTGTACTTGTTATATCTGTGGCATTGTTTGATGAAGCGGCCCCCAACCGACCTTACGCGTACGCTTACGCGAGACTGGTTCCACGCTTGACATACGGCTTGTACCGTATAAAGTGGCTCTGAGGGGTGTCTGTCTCTCTTACTTTAGCGGATATGGAATTTGCAACGGAGGGCCCCGTACGAG
The DNA here is from genome assembly GCA_950022295.1 of Bromus sterilis. NCBI lineage: Eukaryota > Viridiplantae > Streptophyta > Magnoliopsida > Poales > Poaceae > Bromus > Bromus sterilis. Next base: position 267,307,403 of record OX465597.1, on the reverse strand, counting down.
GTGTAATAGAGACAATCTATAATCAGCGTTGTAGTTCAATGTTTGTAGAAACGGTTGATCTATGAAAATCCTTAGCAGCCACGTAAAACATGCAATATACAAAATAGAGGCGTCTAACTTTATATTGTAGAGGGGGATATTGTTGTTTGCTTAATCTTGATGTAGTGATAGCTTTGCTATGTGTTACTAGAAAGTAGTAAACGATCATCATGATGAAACAAACTTAAATGGAGACACTGTAAACTTAGTGCCACCATGATCATACATCTTAAAACTTGCTAGTATAGGATACACGACGGTAGCATTAGTAAGATGATCCCTTATAAAATGCCAAACATAAGTATTCTACCGAAGTGTGCACCACCTGGAAGGTTCTCTTTATGATAGGCAGGCCGTGACAATCGGGTGTCATACATACATTAGAGTTCGCATGAGGTTGGGCCTGGCAAGCCTAGCATATGTCGATATGGCCTTGCTAAGCAGCATATAACACTAAGGTCAATTTGGCGAGCCTAGCATATGTAGATATGGCCTCGGAATATTCGAGATCGAAAGATCGAGCATGAGTCACATATAGGATGTGATCGCACAAACTAGTTGTCTACCTTTGAAACTAATCCGTCGGTCGTTGTGATATTCGAGGACGGATAGTGAATCTGGATCATGTAATCACTAAAACTTCTTAGGGATGATTGTTTTAGTGTGAGCTCATCTATAATATGATTATTATGAACTCATTGTTATGAACTAGTCTTGATTGTTTTCCTTGCAAATATTTTGTAGAAAATTAAAATGGACATGAATTGGTATCATGGATTGGTTACTGTCTTACGTGGTGAAAGACTTAAAGATGATGGGTCAAATTTCATTGATTGGTACTTATACCTTAGGACTGTGCTCAAGAGAGCTAACCTCTTGTTCGTGATACAAGAGCGTATGGGAGACCCTCCAGTAGACAACATGGATGAAAAATTATTGCTTGATTACTATAATCGTCGAAGGACTTACGCCATGGTTCAAAGTGTCATAGAAACTAGCTTTCCGCAAGATTTACGTGAACAATATGCGGATATGGACACGTTTGACACAATCGACATGATGAAGTCATTGTTTATACATCAGTTCAGAGTGGCCAGATTTGAGTTAGAAAATGAGTTTCTTACTACAAAGATGGAAGAGAACACTTGTCCGAAAACTCACGTAGCCAAGATGCATGGGATACATCTGAAACTTGTGGAGGACTTTGACTATTGGACCACAGAGGAGTCTGCTATAAACACGGTGCTACACTCGCTTCCACCGAGTTACACAGACTTTGTCCATGACTATGTAGGAAGAGTGAAAGCCTTCAGTTCTTTGAGTTCATGGTCAACCTCCGAGATTTAGAGGTTGAACCCATTGAAGGAGAAATTGTTGATGGAGAAGGTATATATTTCATATACTCGTTATGAATGTTTGTTCCCTTATACAACATTTGCGGTTTAATAAGTATTTGATACTTGTTCTGTTTTATGAAAACAGGGCCTGCCGTTGCATGGACGGGAAGAGGTGCGATCCAGGATTGATGGGAACCAAGACAGTTGATGGCCACCAAGATTTCACCAAAACATCTATCATAGAATTATACTTAGAGTATTAGATAAATATTTTGTAATTGATTAAGTATGAACACTTAGTGATATGTCTTGCATCTCGCAAGATGAAGTTATTCATGTTTTGAGACAAGTTAGTTGCTCCAGTTTGATGAATAAAGTGTGCTTATACTATGATTACAACTGAGTTTATATTATGATAGAAGCATTTATATAACACCATAATTGTCAAGTGATATTCAATGTTTAATGATTGAGTTATTATGAATAACAATGAAGTCAAAAGTCATAGTTAGATTAAATGCATGAGATGAATTCATAAATGATGAAGTCATTAGATACTCGATCTATTGACTCATGAATTTATTATCAACCAAGATGACTAATGACGGAGTTCTAGCAAAGTAGAACTTGCGCCAAACATTGTACATAAATGATGTATTAACCAAGCGCATGAATAATCATTAAAGATGCTTCGCATGATTAATTGAACAAGGCATTCAATTAAGATCATAAATCTGAGATTACGGAATCACAGTGAAGTTGGATATAAGAATACAAATCACCATGATGTGATCAAAGTGATGAGTATTATAGTTGACATAAATGGGAGACTTGTGGAAATAATGCCACAAATTACGATGGAAGTTTAAAGTGCTCAAGCACCTAAAACCATTCGTAGTCATGCTAAAATGTAGTATGGTCTAAATACATTCCCCTTACGCGAATGCTATTTTGAATGAACAAAGTTGTTATAATTTATTAAGTTAAAACACCCACTTCATGAAATAAGGAAACCATTCTGAATTTAATGAAGCTGATGACTCCATATGATGATGGTGTTAGAAAGTTTCTAGAAGTTTTATATGATATAACTTTCTTTGTATTAGAGTTGTGAGCAATTGTAAAACACACCTTCCCAAATAGCAAAACTTGTATTGCTTGAATTGGTGAATGAGAAGATGGATCTCAAGGAATAAACCAATGGGAGAAAAGTGAATTCTTTGACCAGGGTGATTGACCCTGCCTCCAGATAACAGAGTAACGCAACGGAAAACGTTCCGCTAAAATGACTCCATGAGAAGAGGAAATATGCTATTGATGATGATCATGGTATATTAGTTAAAGCCTTAGTTTAAAAATAAGAAGATTGTCATGAATACGTTCTGTACAGAACAATAATCATGAGTCTTCTTAAGTGAAACAAAAGGGACACTGCTCATAAATTACGAAGGATTGATGGTTACCTAGGAAACGAGGAGAAATCATATTGAGTTCCATATGGGATGGCTCACCTCCTATGAAATAAAGTAGTTATTTCACATTCCGAATAACCAGGAAGTTATTAAGAATGATGCAACATATAAAGGCATGATTTGGCACATAAAAGATGTTATGGCTAAATTCAATAATGATTGACTAAGCGTAGAAATGCTAGATCAATATGGGCATTTCATTCACAAACACTATACTGGGACCATAGCCTGAAGAAAATTGAATCACATTCAAATTTGGAATTTGAAGAGAAGTAGCAGATGGCATAACGAAAGAATGTTTTGATAAGATGGACCATAGTACCTCAAGGCAGAAACTCTCAACCTTGATTTGATCAAGTGATTTTTAAGTAATCAAAATATTGAGATGGACTGCAATTTCATGAAACTGAGTGGGAGCTTTGGAGACTTCCTGAAAACTTGGAATGCAGAGAGCATTTTCTGAGTGGGAGCTTTGGGAGAAATGTTATTATGTCTGACATAATTAGAATAGAAAACTTAATAAAAGCTTACTTACAGATATATGTCGGATATATTTGAGTGGGAGCACAATGTCAATTTCATATATATACGATGATATATGTGAAAACAATCTCATATATATACGTTGATATACATGGAGATTAAGGCTACTAAGATGAAAGGATTACGAGAATCTTATATGAACGAAATATAGATGTGTCACACACTAAAATCTATAAGGATAGATTAGGACACGTGTAATGAACATCAAAAGGATTGGAATGATATCCTAAACAAGAAAAGGTTCTTGTGGCTAGGAATTATATAAAGGATGTAAAACCTTAATATCACAAAATAATGTTTTAATGGAAGAATAGGGATGCACTTTGTCTCAAGACATGTGATCCTATATGACCTTTGACATATGATTCTACCATAAAAATGAAGTTGTGAATCCAATAACAGTATGACTCAAAAGTTCTTAGAAGAAGAATAGGTTCTGATGTGCTTGGTTGGCAAAACACAGAACCTGAGCAAAGTCCAAGCATTCAGTATCTGAAGAGAAACTGAGGACAATACTCGAAATGATAGAAAAGATAATAGACTTGAATGTAATACTAGATTACGATTGCAAGCCTTATTATGGGTCTATATGAATTAGAGATATCACCAAAAGGAATAGAAAGGAAATGTGAGCTATAATTTCACGAACCAAAACTCTAAAAAATATAAATATCTACTTAAGGAAGTAGAAGGTTGAATAAAGTTTAGCGTAAGAAGTTTAGACTTCTGGCTGAGTGTATTTTTCAGTATACATGACAATGGGAGTCCTAGGGACTAAAACCATTTTGTCATTAGAGAATACTGTAAAATAAGAAGTCTCACTATCCCGCCAAACTTATAATTCAAGCATTATTAGATAATGAAGGGTATATCAAGCAAGTTGACCAATACATGTTGCAAAGGAACATACGAATCTGAACGGGTACAGATTGTTGACGAAACCTCTTCCATGAGCAAGCATGATCAATAAACACTTATATGATAAGATGATTATGATCGAGAAAATATGCAGCTAGATTATTTGCTATCTAGTGCAAGTGGGAGACTGTTGGATATATGCTCTAGAGGAAAATAATATATGATTATTCCAATATATCTAAATAAGTTCATGACCTGTTTCATACTGTGATGGAGCTGTATCAGTGAAACAATGATACAGGTGTGGTATAGAAACAACCAGAGTTCCTAGTCAGCCTCTCATGATGACTAGTTTATCGTCAACTGATGATTGTGGTTTCACGATCATGGACAATCAAGTCAATTGACGGTAAGGTCACCTCATTGAATGAATGACGTGATGAACATTACCCAATGCAAGCATTGCAACATGATCAAATCATAAAAGTTCAGTGTTGTAATTACAGAACGTAGTAGCCTGTTCCTTTGACCGTGAGATCACACATAATTGCTATCTTCTGAGAATGCTTTGAGTGCATTAACCGTCACACTGAAACATGGTGACCATAAAGGTGTATCTTGGGCTATCCGATGGGATATGTTGAGGAGTGTTGATTCAAGAGCGGGATTTTCCAATCCATATAATGGAAAGATACTTCATGGCCAACTCGGTGAGATTGCATCCATAAAGCTGCGCAGCGTGTGACTAGGTCACAAGGATGAATATCACGGAACGAGTGAATAAGATTTGTCGGTAACAAGATAGAACTAATGCATTGGATGTCGTTGATCGACTCTTAGACTAATTTAGTATCGCATGACAAATGGAATGGTATACAACGTGTACGGTTCAATCGGTTACTTCCGGAATGCATAGGGGTCATTATGGGCATCCAGGTCCCGCTATTGATCATTGGCCGTAGCCTTTGTCTCGGTCATGACTGGAGTGTTCTTGGACCGTAGGGTAACACACTTAAGGGCTCAATGAATATTGGAGACCTTTTCGGAACTATCGGAGTTACCGGAGAAGAGAGAAAGACGTACCTGAAAAGTTCCGTGTTGGTCCGAAGGACGTTAGGAGTGAGCTGGAAGGAGTTCCGGATCATCGGGAGATGAAATAATATGTATTATTTATTAATTAAGTGAATTAATAATTAATAATAATTCATTTCAGATTAAAAAGTGCAATGGGCCTTATTTGTGAAAGAAGCCCATTAGTGGAAGGAAAAAAGGCAAAAAGAAAAAAAGAGAAAAAGGAAAAGAAAAAAAGGGGGGAGGCGCCATGGGCCTTGGGCCCAAGTGGTGGCGCCACCACCTCCTCCCCCCTGGCCGGCGCCCCCTCCCTGGCAAGGGACTTTAGTCCCACATTGCTAGGGGAGGGGGTTGACTCCTTCCGTCTGCCTATATATAGATGGGCAGGGGTGCACTTCTTTAAGACAGAAAAATTCGCAGAGAATTCAATATTACTCCGAATTGAGATCGGTTTTCACCGGTCTTCTCCCCTCTCTCGCCTCTCTCAAGTCGGAGTCCCCTTGTCTGGAACCTGTGCTGGGATTGAGGCTTCTCTGCTATGCGGACGCCTTCGTGCTGCCGAAACTCCGGTTCCGGGAGGTCTACTTCCGCCATCTTCGCTGGATCGGAGAACGGAGGTCATCATCGAGTTCGTACGTGTGCGAGTACTACGAGGTGTTGCACGTGCGGCACTATCACCCCACCAGGGTGCTAACACATCCAGGGGGCTGTGAAAGGTTTACGGCTTCATCAACCACGTTTGCGGGAACGTTTCCCGCGCAACGGACTACACCCCGAGGTATGTTTCCGCAAGTCTTTCCATTACGGCATTACAGCTAGATAGATCTTGGGTTAAGGGCGACGCTAGTTAGAAAAATTATTGTTTTCTGCAGCGAGACCCAACACCTATCAGGTTCTGGGCCGAAGCAATTAACACAGCTTGTCATATCATCAACAAGGTTTACCTTCACAAATTTCTCAAGAAAACTTCACATGAGCTTATCACTGGTAACAAACCAAATGTTTCGTACCTTAGGGTTTTTGGTGCTCCTTGCTTTATTAGAGATATGAATCATAGCTCCAAATTTGCCCCTAAGGCACATGAAGGTTTTCTTCTAGGTTATGGCTCAAATTCTCACACTTACAGGGTGTATAACTCTCACTTTGTGAAAGTTATGGAAACTGTAAATGTGAGGTTTGATGAAACTAATGGCTCTCAAAAAGAGCATTTTCCTCATGATCCAGATGAACCTCCACTTGATGAAGTGATCAGGTCCATGGCTATAGGAGAGATTCGCCCTGTTGAAGCCAATCCTCGTCAAGCTTATAGGGATGATGATGGTCCAATGTTCCCACACATAGCCCGGGGCGCTGGAGATCAACATCCTGAAGCTAATGGTGAACAGGACGAAGAAGAGAAAGGGAACAAAGGAAATGCTAATCCTGAAGGAAATGCTGAAGCTGAAGGTGAAGCAAATCCTGAAGCTGAAGCAGATCCTGAAGCAGAAGCTGAGCTTGAAGCAAATGATTCAACTTTATCACGAGTTCGAAGAAGAGTTGATGTTGATTCGATCCTTGAAGAAATTCATCAACCAGGTTGTCCCAAAAATCATTCTCGTACTCGTTTGGCTAACTTCGGTGGAAACTTTTCGTTTGTCTCCATGCTAGAACCTTCAAAGTTTGATGAAGTTATGAAGGATCCAGATTGGTTAACTGCTATGCTCGAAGAACTTAACCAATTCGAGCGAAACAAAGTTTGGTCCTTAGTTGATAGACCTAATTCCACGAAGCACAACATCATTGGTACAAAGTGGATTTTTCGCAACAACTAAGATGAAGATGGTATAGTGGTAAGAAACAAAGCACGACTGGTCGCACAAGGATACACCCAAATCAAAGGTATCGATTTCGGCGAAACTTATGCTCCAGTTGCTCGTCTCGAATCCATTCGTGTTATGCTTGCTTTTGCAAATTTCAATGGTATTCTACTTTATCAAATGGATGTGAAAAGTGATTTTCTTAACGGAGAAATCGAAGAAGAAGTGTATGTTATGCAGCCTCCAGGTTTTGAAGACCCATAGAAAACTGACATGGTGTACAGGTTGCACAAGGCCCTCTATGGGTTGAAGCAAGCACCTCGTGCTTGGTACGACACACTGAAGGACTTCCTTCTGAAAAAAGGCTACAAACCAGGAACAACTGACCCAACTCTTTTCACTCGATCTTATAATGGCGATTTGTTTGTATGTCAAATATATGTAGATGATATTATTTTTGGCTGCACTAACACTGAAATCAACGAATAATTTGCCAAAATGATGTCGAAGAAATATGAGATGTCAATGATGGGTGAACTGAAGTTTTTCCTTGGACTTCAAATCCGTGAACAGAAGAATGGCACCTTCATTTCTCAAGAAAAATATCTCAAGGATTGCCTGAAAAAGTTTGGTCTTACTGATTGCAAAACTATTAAGACTCCAATGCCTACCAATGGCTTCCTAGATGCAGATGAGAAGGGCAAAGCCTTCGACCAAAAGAAATATCGGTCTATGATTGGATCTCTTTTATATCTTTGTGCATCTAGACCTGACATTATGCTTTCAGTATGTATTTGTGCTCGTTTTCAGGCCAATCCAAAGGAATCACATCATACAGCTGTAAAGCGAATTCTTCGATATCTTGCTCACACACCTACCTTGGGCTTGTGGTATCCCAAGGGAGCTCAGTTTGATCTCATTGGCTATTCTGATTCAGACTGGGCTGGTGATCGTGTGGACAGAAAATCAACTTCAGGGACTTGTCATTTTCTTGGAAGATCACTTGTGTGTTGGGCTTCGAAGAAGAAAAAGTGTGTCTCAATATCTACAGCTGAAGCCGAATACATTGTTGTTGGGTCATGCTGTACTCAGATTTTGTGGCTGAAGAAAACGCTGAAGGATTATGGCATTCATGTGAAGAAAATTCCCCTTCTATGTGATAATGAGAGTGCAATCAAAATTGCTCACAATCCTGTGCAGCACTCTCGCACGAAGCATATTAACATTCGCCCAAAGCATTTGAACTTCATCTCCAGGAATTGGTTTTACATCTTGTCCAACTCTTTGATTCCATTGAGTACTGCTTTAGAAGAATCAAATCTTTATCCAGAGACAAGGCATGCCATTATGAAGCTCAATCATGGTCTCATCTTTGATTTTGAAGACTGCTTCCTTAGGAACTTGGTTCTTGCAGCAGAGCTGCCTTTCACCCTGAAGCCCTATGCTCCCTGGCTGCAAGTTGTCTGCGACTATGGCAGGAATGAAGAATTTTTGGCTCGCCATCATCCGAAGCTTTTCCTTCCACCTGTGCGTGACACTTTGGAATTGTTGAGGAAGCCCAATGATCCTTTTGCCACATATGTTGGTGTGCCCCATGAAGTTAATGAGCGCAACTTATCCAAGAAATTCCAGAAAGACTGCCACCACTTTGAAGTTAATCTTCGGTCGCAGCAAATGCTCGAAAAATACATTGAAGGCAATCAGCGCCAGATGCAATTTCTTGTTGATGAGATAAACCGAGTTGGCAACATTGCGCTCAACAACAATCAGTATCTGTGTGTCCTCAAACATCATTCCTGGAAGGGAATCCGGAAATTCAACTCCGTAAAAGGCCTTCGTAAAGATCGCATTTACAAAGAATATGAGCACCTCCAGCGAAACTTTTCCCGTGATGATATGGTGGACCGCCCGAATCAAAAGATCCCTTCCCTGCACAAGATTGATGAAGTCTTCTTCGTCAACGAGCCAGAACCCATCAGGCCTGACACTGTCTCTGAGAACGACTTCATCACATCAAAGGACAACGACGGCCTCGACGACAGCGACCTCGACATCAACCTCATCAACCAGACGCGCCACGAAGCAATTCCTTCGTCTTCTTCCGAAGAAGAATCCTCTGGCGATCAATCTCCGTCGGATGAGTCTTCGTCAAGCTCTGCTTCGTCGGGCTCCAAGGGTGTTCATGCCGCGCAATAGATCTCTCGAACCTCTTCCCAACCTTTTGTCCAATCATTGACAAAAAGGGGGAGAATGAGGGCATCGATGAGTTAGATTTGCATCGGGGCAAGGGTTTTTGCTATTCGCGTTTTGCTACACTTGGTTAAGTTACAACAAACATTCCATTCTCTTTGATTGGGTTGTAACTTAAGTTTAACTTCGATCTTGCTACTCCTATGCCACGCTTAAGTTTTAATAACCCATTTGCTTGCAAGTATTTCCCTCGCCCCTCACCAAAGAAAACTGCTATGCGTGGCGCCATTCATCATACTCCTCAATCCTCTGATGATGAAGATGAATTTGAGGATTTGGCCGGCTTCGTCGCCACTGAAGCTGATAAGATTGAATATGTGCGTGCTGCGGCCAGACGCAAAACTGAAGCAACAGGTTCAGAAATCCTGCTTCTCCTTGATCCCAAGAAGATCTTGGAGTACATTTAAATTTGTTCTGTCAAGACTGACACTCCGCTTGATGATTTGGACATCCCTAAAGACATCAAGTTCTATGTTCAACAGTTCCTCATAAATGAGATTCATCAACGTGATCTTCAGAAACAGTTGAAGGCCAAACTGAAGAAAGTCCACAGTGACTTCAAGAAGAAATCTATCACTGAAGTTACCCCTCAGGAGTTTACAGAGCATCAATGCGAAGTTCAACGTCTCAACATTGAGTTTGCTGCCAACCGTGCTTATATTGGTAAATCCAAGGAACGGATATCACAACAGATGGCAAAGTTGATGAAGCTTCGACAGCCTTCTTCCTCAGTACCCACTGATGCCTCTACCAAAAGCCTCAAGCGCATGCCTGAAGCCCAACCCTCAACTCCACCTGCTGCAAAGAAGCCTACTGTTGAGGACCCCATTGATGCTACACCACTTTCCTCAGCTCCTCCTACAACTCAGGCCGTTGATACCACCGTTCACATTACTTCTGCCTCAACTCCACCTCAAAATCCTCAGCGTAGCTTAATCGTCTTCACTCCGCCCCATGCAGCAACACCCATTGTTCCCACTCCTTCGTCCCCACCACCACCAGTTATCACTGAGGTTGAAGACATGGACGTCGACATTATGGATGATGGAACTCCTCGCGTTCATGATGAGGACTATGGGCTGACAAACTCACACACTCATACTGTCTTCTCACCTGAGCCTCACTCCAACACCGTCACCGAGGTGCTTCCTGATACTTCTCTGCAGTCTCAAGAATCAGTTGGTGCATCGTCCTCAACGTCTGATGCTGATGACCCAGAAGCCACAAGTGCTCCCACCAATTCTGCTGCTGACACTGATGCTGCAGCAACCACTACTACTGATACTGATACTGCTGAACCTACCACTGCTGATCCTCAGCCAGACCCACCAGCCGCTGAAACTGAAGCTGAAGCTGAGCAAAGCACAAATGCTCCTCCTGAAGCAGAAAACAGTACAAATGCTAATGCTGAAGCCTCAAAGGATGGCTCTGAAGACAAACAGGCCACATCACCTCGTCTTCCCAAGGACCTTGACACTTCTGTGCCTGTAGCATCTGTAGCGGTTCCGCCTCAGCCTCAAGCCTCTCTTCAGATTGAAGTGCCTCAAGCGCCTTCACCACCTCAAGGCCCAGTTCAAACTAGGTCCTTGTGTGCGAAGCAGAAACAACCATTCTTCCGTGATCTTGATGCTGATGATACCCCAAGCTTTGATGCTACTGATTTATTCAATGCCATGAGTTTCTTCCAAGAGGGGATTCAAAATCCATATCATTCTGCTCCACCTCGAAAGCTGCTGAGGTTCTGGACTGCCACTCAGAAGAACTATTATGCTTCAGTGCTCTACAAGCAAAACAAATTGTTTCCTCATAAGCATATTCCTCTGATGGATATGGAAGCCCTTCCCTGCTTCAACAATGTGCTTCAGGATCTGCATCATGCCAAGCTGCTTCAGTTCTGCTCTGAATGCATTCACTGGAATGAAGAACTTGTGCTTCAGTTTTATGCAACTTTGTATGTTTCAGGCGATCCTCTGGATATCAACACCTGGGTCCTCGAGTGGATGACTGAGCATCATCATTACACCATCACTGTTCCTGAAGCAATTGAAATTCTTGAGTTGCCTCAGTGCACTTCCCCCGCTGCTTGCTCCTATGGGTCTCAACTTCTTCGAGATGACCTGATGAACAGGCTCATGAAGCCTCAGGCCCCTGAAGCCCCAGCTCGCACAAAGTTCCCAGTTTCTGAGCTTCTGTATCTACCAAGTACATTGTATAGGATTCTGGCGAAGACCTTTTGCCCCATTAAAGGCTATGAATCCACTGCTGAAGAAGTCATTGGCATCATGAAGAACATACTCCACAACCTCTGCATGTCTGGGCCAATCAACGTTCCTGACTTCTTCTTCGGAACTCTGGTTGATGCAGCACAGAATCCTCATATCCTGAAGCCATACGCGCCATGGATCATGAAGCTCATCCGAGCCACGACTGGTATTGATTTTCAACCTGATCACCCAAATCATAGGACATATCTGCCGCATGTCAAAGTGCTTCAGCATACGATTGCTTCAAATAACAAGGGCAAAGGCATATTCTATGAAGAAGTTCTCCCGACCAATTCCCTTGGTGGAAACATTCGTCATCCTCAGTCTCGAACTACTGATGAAACAAGAACTCATGCCTCAACTGAGGATACAACTCAGGCTCGAGTGATGACTGACCGAGAGCTTCTGATTAGTCTTCATCAGAAGGTTGACCGAAATCATGATTGGGTGAAGCGTCAGTTTACTGAAATCCTCAGCTACATGGCTCAGACGCATTCTTCAGTGAAGAAAGTGCATCAGTATGCTCATCATACATATCAACATCTTGATGCCTTGATGCGAGAAGTAATCACCCCTGAAGACCTTGCAAAATTGGAGCTTCAAAAGCCTCTGATTCCTGCAATCAGACCCCCAAGGTAATTCAGACGCTGCACAACTCCTCCTCCGGCCATGGATTCTTATTCTTCAAACCAGGAGATGACTGCTGAAGAAGCTGAAGACACAGCTGCCTGCCCTCACACTGCAACGGATTGCCTCAGGCGTGACTCACCTCATCCTTGAAGCAACTTCAAAGGGGCGTTAGCTTCAGATTTTCCCTTTTTGTTCATTTTATGACAAAGGGGGAGAAATTTGTTAGTCTTCAAGCGGGTTTTAGTTATGGGGTTCTTCAGTTACGACTCTCGTTCTTCATATTTTTTTGTAACGAGTTGTAAACTGTAATTGTGGTGTTTGCCTGATACTATTCCTCAGTTACCTCATGCTATTTCCTCAAGTTTATCATATATGCATGTGATTGTCTCTGCAAACACCTCTCTCGGTGCGTTGTTTAATTTCCTCAAACACTTCATAACATGCACTGCTTCAGAAATGCCTGGATATAGGGGGAGCTCCTCATATACCTCAAAATGCTTTAGATATTAAATATTCTTCAACTTATATGCATATCCTCAGGGGGAGCTTCATTATATCCAGCTTAATGATAAAAAAAATGTTCTTCAAAGTTTTTATTCTTCAAACTCATAATTTTATCCCCGTTGAAGCTTAACCTGATTGTCATCAAATCACCAAAAAGGGGGAGATTGTAAGTGCATCAAGTGCCCTCCCCTTGAGGTTTTGGAGTTTGATGACAAAACGGTTAAGGGACTGATGTGTTTGTGAGTATACACAGGAGAACAGTCCCTGATGAGGTGTTTAACCACCAATGTCGACGCTCCCAAAATGTTGAGGAACATTGGAGAAATCGGTGCGTTTCCAGAAGAATGAAGTTGCGCGAAATCCTGAGGAATCAGGATCCTGAAGCGTTCGGTTGAAGCTGAAGCTGAGGACGATCCTGAGGACGTTTGCGCTGAAGACGAAGTTGAAGCGTAGCCTTCGCTAAGACTTTTTATACTTCTTGAGTCGTAGGAAAACACCGCACTGTTGGAGGGGTTGAAGAAAACAAGTTCCAAAGTTCTGAGGAAGTGCTCAATTAGGAATCCTGAAGAAAAACCCTAAGGAAATCTCCTGCAGTAGAAGTTCAGTTCCTCGGGTGTCTGAGACCTTGTTCTTCAGGACACTGAGGAATCTGTCTTCGGTTGAGGAGTCTGGAGACTGCGAGTGCAGTTCTCCTGAAGAGAGAGTTATCTCCTGCAGTAGAAGTTCAGTCCTCGTGTGTCTGAGACGTTGTTCTTCAGGACACTGAGGTAACTAACTTCGGTTGAGGAGTTTGGAGAGAGAATAGTTTGACCGTGCCACGTGTTGCGTGGTGAGAGGCTAGAATATGTCTAGCAACGGTCATTTCCGAGGGCATGAGAGTAATTGCATGCATGGGCATTTATGTCCTTTCACCTCGGGTTGGTCCGCAGCTATAAATAGCCACCCCTAGCCCCATTTGTCGGTTGGCTGCTCCGAGAGAAAAACTGACACTTGTCATTTGAGAGCAACCCACCTCTGAGGAAACTGAATAACCTATGTGAGGAAAACCACCAACCTGAGTAGTTGAGCATTTCTGAGGAAGTCGGTTCGAGTGATCCGAAGCTTTTTACTCTTGAAGACTGTGATCTTCCAGCCGGTGTAGAAGTCTTCAGTCTGAGGAAGTCAAGATGCAATTGTCACTTCCCGGAGTGACTGAGTCTGTGAAGGTTTCGGGAGTCTACCTTGAAGACTCACCTGAGTTATTGGACGGAGTCTGAGGACTTTAGTTCAAGGAGAACAAGGTGAAGACTATGTCTTCTGAGTTGAATCTCAGCCTCTCCAACCAGACGTAGAGTTGTCACAGCAACTTGAACTGGTCTACCAAATCAATGTCTTCAATCTCTGGTGCTATCTCTTCAACCTCTTAAGCTTCAGTATTTGCTATGTTGACTTCTTATGCTTCAGCTCTCCCTCTGCTCTTTGTCTTCATACTAAGCATCTGAAGCACTTCTGCTTATCTGAATTGATTTATTTCTGTTGCATTATGATGAGCTGCCCTAATGATTACATTCTGTGAAGTTTTATTTCTTCATCATTTTGGTTACTTCTTCAGCTTCATGATTGCTTTAGTCCTGAAGAAAACCAAAACCTGGTAGTAAAATTGAAAATCTCCCATTCACCCCCCCTCTGGTCGATATATTGCACTTTCAATTGGTATCAGAGCAAGGTACTCCCTTGTTCTGTGTGATTCGGTTTAACCACCTGGAGTTTTAGTTATGTCGACCTCAGGTACAATGAGTGTTGCCTCAAACTGCCCTATCTTCGACGGGACAGACTATCCATACTGGAAGAACAAGATGAGGATGCATCTTGAAGCCATTGACAAGGATCTGTGGGATATTGTTGATCAAGGCATTCCTGAAGCAAATTTGATGACTACTCCTGAAGTTGTCAAGAAGAACTGGCGGCTTGATGCAAAAGCTCGAAGCATCATTGGTGGTCATCTCAACAAGGCCCAGTTCAACCGTATCAGTGGTCTGGATACTGCAAAGAAGATATGGACAAGACTGTCTAAAGTCAATGAAGGAGTCTCTGCTCAACGAGACTCACGGGTTGATACACTCCGCAGTCTCTTCAACAGGTTCAAGAGGCTGGACAATGAGCACGTGCAACAAACCTTTGACAGACTCACTGACATATCCAATGAACTTCAAGCATTAGGTGTCGCTGATATCACAGACCATGAAGTTGTGAAGAAACTACTGAGGTCACTGGATGACTCATTTGAGTTCCTATCGCTGATGATTCAAGAAAGGCCTGACTTCAAGACTCTGGATCCAGCAGACATTCTCGAGCGCCTCAATGCTCATGAACTGAAGCTCTCTGAAAAACGAGATTTATACAGCACCACGCCAAAAGTCCGCGCGCTAAAAGCTAGAGCACGAAGAGTGTCCTCTGATGAAGAGTCTGAGGCTGATACTGATAATCCTGAAACTCTCAGCCGTGAACTTGCTCTCCTCACCAGAAAGTTCCAGAGATTCACGAAGAAGAATCGCTTCGAAAATTCCTCAAGATCGTCCTCAAGAAAAATCAAAGATGATGACTGTGTCGAAGCAAGAAAGAGAGTCTGCCACAACTGCAAAAAACCTGGGCATTACATCGCTGAGTGTCCTTTATGGGAAAAGGAAGCTAGACTGAAGAAGAAGAAGAAGAAGAAGAAGAAGAAAGGGAAAGATGACAGTTCTGATGAAAAGACAAAGAAGAAATCTCAAGATCCTCAAAGTCTGCTGGATACAGGAACATCAGTTCCCGTAAGGCTCGCACATATCTCGGCAAAGAATTGGACTCGGAAGAATCTAGTTCCAACCCTGATGCTGAGGAAGAGGAATCTAAAGAATCTGAGGGTGTGGCTGGTCTAGATCTTGCCACGACGCTTGTCTCAAAGTCAATCTTCAACACTGAGGAATCTGGTCTATCACATGTTGATGATGAAGCTGAAGACACAACTCCTGCCTTCTACTTCATGGCCAAGTCCTCCAAGGTATCTTCTTACTCATCATCAATGAACCCTCTGATGAAGAACCTGATGAAAACTATGCTAAACTTGCTAAACTTGCATCTAAGCAACAACGTGCACTTGAAAAGACTCAGATCTCACTAAACAAAAGTGATGATATGTTGGTTGAGGAAATGACGAAGACTCAAAAGTTGACTGATGAATCAAAAATTCTTCAGTCAAAGTTTGATGACTTGTTCAATCGTCATGAGGCACTCCTTACCGATCATGAAAAGTTGTCTCATGAGTTCCTCATGAGGAAACAAGAACTTGAACGTGTAAGGATGTCTCATGACGATCTGAGGAAAGAAAATGATTCACTCCTCTCCCAACAGATCATCATGCCACAAGAAGGATTTAATCCTCCCTGTTTAAAATGCATTGAACATGATTGTATCATCTCTGTGTCTAGTTTCTCAATGTCTTCAGACTCTGTTATTTCTATTGCCTCTGTGGTATCTAACCCCTCATCTGAGGATACCATAGACATTGCTGAAGAAAATGCTAGGTTGAAGAGTCTACTGGAAACAGGCATGTTCAAGTGTCTGAAAGGACATCAGACTCTTTGTGACATCCTCAAGAAACAGATCCTCGACAGAAACCCGAGGAAAGAAGGTGTCGCATTCACTCGGAAACTCAACCCCGATGGGTCTTACTGGAAACCTGAACAATATCCAGAGACCACTTGGGTTCGGGCAAAGATGCCCCCTCCTGATCCCTATACCTTATCTGGTTATGATGTTGTTTCTTCAGATGTGATGATTGAGTCATTTGACTCAAACTATAAACTGTTTAAGAATGGTAATGGTGAGGTATTTGCCAGATACATCGGAGCTAACTGCAGGAACGGTCCTCCAGTCAAGCAGATCTGGGTTCCGAAGGACCTCATCACTAACCTTCCAGTGAATGCAGATGCAAATGAGCTGAGGAGATCATCTGAGGACGATACCTCAAAAGGAAATGATTATAATCATGTATCTGCTAACCATTTTGTTCACAGGGAAGCTCCACATAAGAATGCTTATTCATTTGTTTATCCTGATGCTACCATCTCACACCCCATTAGGTCTCATCACCCTCATCAATCCTCATGTGCCTCAAGACCACCCATAAAGATGTGGGTGGTTAAGAACTAATCATCCTTGCAGGGACATGTCCTGAGGCAATTACAATTTCTGCAGATCATATGCCCAGGACAACAACATTTGAGTCAGTTGAAGGATAATTATATTGTTTGGTTTCATAGAATCAATCCTGAGGAACATCCTGAGGAATTAATTCTGAGGAACCTTAAATTCCTCAAACTGAGACTGGCTCATAACTTGTTGTATGAGATACTATTTCATTTGCAGGGAAAGACTGAATGGGTGATGGACAGTGGATGCACAAATCACATGACTGGTGACAGAAGTCTTCTTATGGAATCATCACTGAGTCCTTCTTCAAAGAAAACCATCACCTTCGCTGATAAAGGTAAAAGTAAGGTATTGGGTCTCGGCAGAGTGGCTATCTCTCGAGACCAACACATTGATAAAGTCATGCTTGTTGAATCCCTTGGATACAACTTGATGTCTGTATCTATGTTGTGTGATCTTAATCTCGCTGTTCTCTTCGGAAAACATGGTTGTATTGTCTTCTGGTTAGCGATAACTCCATTGTCTTCAGTGGGGTTAGGAAAGGTGACCTGTATATTGTAGATTTCTCTGAAGGTCCTCAGGTCGCTACATGCCTCATGGCACGAGCCTCAGAGTGCTGGCTATGGCATCGAAGACTCGGCCACGCTGGAATGAGAAATCTTCAGAAGATGGTACTGAAGAAACATGTCCTCGGGATTGAGGAAATCATATTCTCAAAGGATCGGCTCTGTGGTGCTTGCGAAGATGGAAAGATGACCAAGGCCAAGCACCCAGCGAAGACCATCATGACTACTACGAGACCACTGGAATTGCTTCACATGGATCTATTCGGTCCTCCAAAGTATTCAAGCTTTGGAGGTAATGTGTATGGTCTTGTTATTGTTGATGACTTCTCACGATACACTTGGGTGCATTTTCTTCTCTATAAGTCAGAAACCCCAGCAATCCTCAAGCGCTACACCCTGCGAGTCATGAACAACTACAACCTGAAGATCAAGCACATTCGAAGCGACAACGGCACTGAGTTCAAGAACTTCGGTGTGGAAGAATTCCTCGATGACTTGGGAATCACTCATGAATTCTTTGCTCCCTACACTCCTCAGCAAAATGGGGTTGTTGAGAGGAAGAATCGAACCCTCATCGAGATGGCTCGCACGATGCTGGCTGAGTACAACACTCCACTCAAGTGGTGGGCTGAAGCAATCAACACTGCATGCCACATCGTCAATCGAGTGTATCTTCATAAGTTCTTATAAAACATCATACGAGTTAATGGTCGGTAAGAAACCTAATGTAAGTTACTTCAAAGTATTTGGTGCACCCTGCTGGATTCGTGATCCTCATCATGAGTCCAAATTTGCACCCAAAGCATGTGAGGGCTTCATGCTTGGTTATGGTATCAACTCGCACACCTACAGAGTCTTCAATATTAGTCATCATAAAATTGTCGAAACTGTAGACGTGCGATTTGATGAATCTGATGGCTCCCAAAGAGAGCACCTGCCACATGATGTAGGTGAAGCACCACCTGAAGAACAGATCAAGAAGATGGGTGCTGGTGACATCATTCCTGTGGATCATCCTGAAGAAATCCACATACCTCCTGCTCCTGAAGAACATCCAAATCCTGATGCAGATAATCCTGATGACGATCCTGATCCTGAGGCTCCTGATACCCCTGAAGCTCCCGAAGCACCTGAAGCTGATGCAAATGAATCTGACACCAGTGACGAAGATGCGCCTCAAGATCATCCTCCTCGACTTCCTCGTGTGGCAAATGAAGTTCAAGTGGACAAAATCCTCGCTGATGTCAACCTACCAGGTCCTCTTACTCATGCAAGAGCTAATCGTATAGCTAACTTTTGTGGGCATTTCTCGTTTGTATCAATTTCAGAGCCCACCAAAGTCACCGAGGCATTCCAAGAAGCGGAATGGATTCAGGCAATGCAAGACGAACTTCTTCAGTTTAAACTGAATGATGTTTGGGAACTTGTCAAACGTCCTAATCCTCGAGTTCACAATGTCATCGGCACGAAGTGGATCTACCGCAACAAACTCGATGAAGATGGACAAGTCATCAGAAACAAAGCTCGTCTCGTAGCTCAAGGATATACTCAAGTCGAGGGGATCGACTTCGGTGAAACCTTCGCTCCTGTTGCTAGACTTGAGTCCATTCGTATTATGCTTGCATTCGCTAACCATCATAATATCAAGTTATATCAAATGGATGTGAAAAGTGCTTTCCTCAATGGTAATATCGAGGAAGAAGTATATGTTGCTCAACCTCCAGGTTTTGAAAACGCAAAGAAACCTGATATGGTGTACAGATTTAAGAAAGCCCTCTATGGACTGAAGCAAGCCGCTCGGGCTTGGTATGACACACTAAGGGACTTCCTCATCAGCAAGGGCTTCAAATCTGGTTCCCTCGATCCAACTCTTTTCACAAAACGATATGATGATGCATTATTCATATGTCAAATTTATGTTGATGACATAATATTTGGATGCACTAACAAGAAATACAGTGAAGAATTTGCATTCTTGATGAGTGAACAGTATCAGATGTCCATGATGGGCGAACTGAAGTTCTTCTTAGGTCTCCAAATTCGTCAACAACGCAACGGCATCTTCATCTCTCAGGAGAAGTACCTCAAGGAGTGCCTGAGGAAATTCGAGATGCAAGACTGCAAGGGCATCAAGACACCGATGCCCACAAATGGACAACTTGGCCCTGATGAAAATGGCAAGGACTACGATCAAAAGGTATACCGCTCCATGATAGGTTCTCTGCTATATCTATGTGCATCTAGGCCTGATATAATGTTGAGCGTTTGCATGTGTGCCCGATTCCAAGAGGCACCAAAGGAATCGCATCACCAAGCGGTGAAACGAATTCTTCGATATTTGGCTCACACCCCGTCGCTAGGCTTATGGTATCCAAAAGGCACACAGCTGGATCTCGTCGGGTACTCAGAATCAGATTATGCTGGAGATCGAGTGGATCGGAAGTCTACCTCAGGAACATGTCACTTCCTCGGACGTTCTCTTGTGTGCTGGTCATCGAAGAAGCAGAACTGCGTCTCCCTCTCCACCGCTGAAGCTGAATACATTGCTGCTGGTGCTAGCTGCTCACAACTTCTTTGGATGAATCAAACTCTGAAGGACTACGGCATCAACCTGAAGAAAGTACCACTACTATGTGACAATGAGAGCGCCATCAAGATCTCTCAGAACCCAGTACAGCACTCGAGGACGAAGCACATTGAGATTCGGTATCACTTTCTTCGAGATCATGTATTGAAGGAAGACATCGTCATCAGCCACGTGAAGACTGAAGATCAACTTGCTGATATATTCACTAAGCCTTTGGATGAGAAGCGATTTAGCACTCTGAGATGTGAGCTAAATATCTTAGATTCCTCAAACGTCCAGTGAATGGACACACATCCTAACGCTTAAACAATATTGAAGAATCCTGATGTACAACACACGATGCGTCGTACTCCTCAAATCATGAGGAACTACCTTGCTAAGTGTGAAGAAATTAACGTGGAATTGACTCAAGATCCATACGACAATTGTATGGTATCAAGTGTCTCATTCCCTATAAGGTGGGTAGCGCCACCGCCCAAACACCTCAGGATCTGTTGTTCCTCAACTTCCTCAGGATTTGAAGTCTTCATTCCTGATGATCACCGTGTTTGTCCTCAACAGCGTTCACCTATAGTTATTGTTCTTCAACTTTTGCTTCTTCATCTAGGTGAACGTGATCGGACCCGTCCCTCTGTGCTCACTTATCTAATCTGTCTATCTCATATGCGTTCATCCGGAAATCATGTATTCCTCAGACTGAGACCATTTGTCTTCATCCTCAGCCCATGTCCTCAAGTTCCTCAAATCACGGATTTTCTGTTACAACTGTATTCAATTTTTTGCGATTTTACCGCACGTCGTGATTATCCACCATTAAGATATCCACTGAGGATCCCAACAATCCGGGGCTATCTCGTCCACAAATTTCGCAACCCCCTCAGCCTTTCACCCCTCTATAAATAGCCCTCTACCCCCCCCCCCCCCCGCGGTCATTTCCCCCCCACCGCTTCTCTCACTCTCGCGCCGCCGCCCTTGAGCTCCTCAAGCTCGTGCGCTCACGTCGCCTGAGTTCGCCGTCGCCGGGGACGAAGACTCGTTGTTCCTCAGCATTCGCCTCAAGTCTGGTATGCTTATTCCTCACTGGATTATTCCTCAGCGTATTATTCCTCAGTACTGTTGTGTCCTCAAGCCAGTTAAATCCTCAACTGTACTGCTAGCTTTCTGAGACCTATACCTATGCCTCATTCCTTTGTTTTCCTCAGCCTATTCCTCATGAAAGCATATAACCGTACCCCACTTCCCTCGCAACTTAATTCTGTCACAGGTACATGTCAGCTGAGGAATCGTATGGTTCTCATAGTCTCACTTCATTTGCAGCTCAGCTCGAACGTACAATTCCTCAGTCACCATCGCTGAAGCAAATGGCTCCTCGACGTAAGCACACTGATACCGCTAAAGACTTGCCCCCGAAGCTATATGAGAAGCTGAAGACTCCCGAACGAGAAACTGCTGATGAACGTAAGAAGCGGGTACAAAAGATCACGAGGGAATGGGCCAAGCGTTGGGTGGCCTATCAATGGCTTAATCCTCAACGTGAGGAGATGTTTGCCGTTAATCCGCCACTGAAGACCTTGGGTATCAAGGCTCGACCTCCACCAGCTCCTGGAGTCATTCCTGATCCCACAACAATGCACACTCCTGAAGACTTTCCTGCGGCATATGAGCAGTACCTCAAGCGCACTCGCAGCCGTGTCAAGAATCTTGTCCGTGACTTGACTGCTTCAATACAGATTCCTCCTCAGGATCAGTCTCAACCCAGACAACAACCTCCGCCTCAGCACCGCAAAAAGGCTCCTGGCATGAAACCCTCCCAGAAGACCTCAGCTAAGCCTCAAGTTGTTGGCTCCTCATGTCAACGCACGGATGGTGCTGCCCCCTCCTCAAGGATACGCACTGATGAATTTGGTGCTCCTGAGGCCTCAACCACAATGCCTCAGTCTCAGCTGAAGACCAAAACCGTTCTTCAACGCGGCCCTCGCCCCTCACCGAAGAAAACTGCTATGCGTGGCGCCATTCATCATACTCCTCAATCCTCTGATGATGAAGATGAATTTGAGGATTTGGCCGGCTTCGTCGCCACTGAAGCTGATAAGATTGAATATGTGCGTGCTGCGGCCAGACGCAAAGCTGAAGCAACGGGTTCAGAAATCCCGCTTCTCCTTGATCCCAAGAAGATCTTGGAGTACATTGAAATTTGGTCTGTCAAGCCTGACACTCCGCTTGATGATTTGGGCATCCCTAAAGACATCAAGTTCTATGTTCAACAGTTCCTCATAAATGAGATTCATCAACGTGATCTTCAGAAACAGTTGAAGGCCAAACTGAAGAAAGTCCACAGTGACTTCAAGAAGAAATCTATCACTGAAGTTACCCCTCAGAAGTTTACAGAGCATCAATGCGAAGTTCAACGTCTCAACATTGAGTTTGCTGCCAACCGTGCTTATATTGGTAAATCCAAGGAACGGATCTCACAACAGATGGCAAAGTTGATGAAGCTTCGACAGCCTGCTTCCTCAGTACCCACTGATGCCTCTGCCAAAAGCCTCAAGCGCATGCCTGAAGCCCAACCCTCAACTCCACCTGCTGCAAAGAAGCCTACTGTTGAGGACCCCATTGATGCTACACCACTTTCCTCAGCTCCTCCTACAACTCAGGCCGCTGATACCACCGTTCACATTACTGCTGTGTGACGCCCCCAAAATCAGACCGTGTACAGTAATCATACACACAGGGTACACGACTGAGATTAGGGTGCCACGGTGATAATATCACAGCACAACACTAAACACAAAAGGATAAACAAATATATTACAATAGAGGGGGTCACGCGGACCCGAATATATAAGTCATACAAGACATAATATCTGAGTACAGATATAGTTAGTCAAGTTTTGCCTTAAGAAGGCTAGCACAAATCACATCAGAGATACAGAACGAAAAGGCGAGGCCTCCTGCCTGGGATCCACCGAGCTACTCCTGGTCAACGGGGAACTCGACGTCGTAGTAGGCGCCTCCGGGGTACTCCTGCTCCTGGGCTCCAACGTCGGCTGCAGCGGCCGATCAGGCAAAACAGTAAAGGAAATAAAGCAGGTGAGTATCTAGCATACCCGCGAGTCTTACGTCCGCTACTAAGCATTATGCATTGTATCAACGGAAAGAAGAGGCTGTATATAGTGGACTGAAAGACAGAAATCCAGAGCAAGGGTAAGAAGCTAGGCCTAACGAAGACTAGCATCTTCCGACGATGTCTTGCAGCATGAGGTAAGAATCAGCCAACAGTTTATATAAAGCATAAAGTAACAATGCAGCAGAAGTTGCTGCAGCATTGTATAATAATAAGTTGTAATAATTAACAATGCCTCCGAGTTCACCTCCTCGACATCCCCGCGAGGAAGAAAACCCGGAACCATAAAGTTTAATAATAATAGTTTATAGTGGTAAGATCCAGCTTCAGCATAAAGCGTCCTGTTACCGTGGACACGGCTATTCGAATAGATTAATCTTCCCTGCAGGGGTGCACTTGTGTTACGCTACACGCACGGATCTCCAGGGTGGCGGGAACCTTGTTGGGGGAACGCTCCACCGAGGCTATCCGACACTTCATAGCCCATCTTTCAAACTCAACAGAGAGGTCATCCGCCGGACTATATCCTATGTACGCGGGGCTTTGGACCCTAACCCCGACGTACTCCTGCATGGTGCGAGGCTGGCCGGTGAAGTTAAATCAAAGCAAATACAAATCGCACTGCCGCGGAAAATAAGACAACACCACTTCTCGGCGCAGGCCGCGGTACTGCTGACGTCTGAAGAGTCCTCGGACGACACTACGAAGCAGAGGAGCCCATAAACTCGTAATTCCCACGGGTAGGTAGTGCGTACATGGCATATAGCCAACTCAAGACATTCACTGAACCATTTAGCATTTTAATTAACCTGCGTGACAACCGTTATCGTTGCCTCGACTTAACTGACTCGCGGACAACGACAGCAGCCAGGACCACCAGTACATCGATGCCTGCCCTGTCGTCCCACCAAGTCACTGCGGTTACCAACAAGGTGAACCGTCTCCTTACCTTGTCTCGCGTGTGCTCCGGGAGGAGCTCGACTTTCGGGGGTTGGTAACTCTCGCGGCCAACAATCAGGGGCCGAGCACACCGGTACACTGGTCGTACCCTCCCTGTCGTCCCGTCGCAATACCTCTCGCGAGCACCGCTGGGTCGCCCGACTTCTTACCTGAAGGACAACCGTTTACAGGACCCTATGGCGGCAAGACAAAGTCAGCCTCGAGTGGAGTACAAGGATTACTCCTTGATAGCTCACACTTGAGGTGACTAGGCATAACCCAGATAGGGGCCTTTGGCGGTGTCTGCCTTGTACCGTACCTGTGCAGTTATAATATTTGTACCCGCGTTCACTCCCCTGAGTGATCACGGCCCTCTATCTAATCCTAGCTAACAATGCGCAGGGCTCACTGCTGAATAATGCATAATAATAATAATAATAGGCAGCATAGGATAAAGGAAGGTACATCAAAGGGGCGACAAAAATCAGGCTATGCAGTTGAATAGGATTGTAATCGTAGCAGCAGCAGTAACAATGCCTAGTGCAAGAAAAGTACGGAAAGATAGGCGATATCTGGGGAAGAGAATGGCTCTGCTTGCCTGCAAGCTCGACGGTAGTAGTAGGGTCGTCGACGACGTAGTCGTACTCAGCAGCGGTGTAGTCGACGGCAGCAGCGGGGTCTACCGGAGATTAAGGGGGGGGGAAGAAACAGTAAATACATAGAAAGCAAGTACAAACAGATGCATGACATGATAGATGAAATGTTAACGGTATTATAACGCAGTGCAATGCACGTTGCTCGGAACGGAAATTCATCAGAGGATGAACTACCGGCTCCGGGTGATTACCGGACAGGGTGTCCGGAGGGGGAAGGATCAAGCCGGAGGTGTCGTGGTTACCGGAACAACATAAGGGGGGTGTATCCGTGCTATTTGATCTATTCCGAGAAACATTCGTGTTCGGAATAAATTCATCCGGGCACTCTAACAGTACCGGACAATTTATCGGACAGACGATCCGGAGGGGGAATGTTCGATGTTCGTTGTGTTAGAGGGGTGTGGTAGACATACGGATAGCGTATTTGTATTTGTTATACTTTTCTGATCAACTTTCATGTATAAGGTTTTTGAATCCGAGTTACGGTTTAAAAGTTATTGAATTTCAAAGTTTAAATCAATTTAAATGATTTTCTGGATTTCTTTTATTATTTATTCAACATTATCCAAAACATTATCCACAACATTATCCAGAACAGTGCTGACATGTGGGACCCACATGTCACCTCTGTTATTTATAAATCCTTTAATTAAATTAGAAAATGCCTCTGGACCCACATGTCAGTGACTGAATTTTATTAAACCTATTTTAATAAACAAAATGACAGGTGGGGCCGAGGTGTCATTGACTCCAGTGTTAACAAAGCATGTTTAATTAACTAAATGACCAGGGGACCCGCATGTCAGTGACTCCTAGTGATCTGATTAACCCCTAATTAAGCTGGCTGACACGGGGGGCCCGCCTGTCATCCTCACCGGAGGGCTCACCGGAGCCCGCCGCCGGCGAGGTCGACGGTGGCGACGATACAGGGCATGGGGGAGGGCGCGGTTAGTCCCAATCGAACGGGGAGACAACGGGGAGGCGTCTGGAAGCAGTGGCTTGGCCGGGGGGTCACCGGAGTGACGACGGCGACAAGGTCAGGCGGCGGCCGGAGCACGGGTTTGGCGACGACGACGTTCTAGGGGTTATTAGTGAGCATGCCCTACGGGGATCAGTTCCTGGGAGCCCGGGGAGTAAGACGACGCGCGTGGCGTGCCAAATGGGAGGGCTAGGCCACGGCAGCGAGTTCGTCGGTGGCGAGGCGCTTCTGCCCTAATGGCAGATCGGCCCATGGGGCACGGGAGGGGGAACGGGGCGTTGCCGGTGGTAGGGGTGCTCACCAGGAACGCGTTGAGGCTGGCAGCGAGCTCGACGGAGGTGCGAGGTGGCCGGAATCGACGTCGAGGTCGCGGCGGCCGGAGCGGGGAACGAAGACGAGGGCGAGGCGAGGGAGGGCTCCCGGCTTGATTCCTCCGGCAGCTTGGGGTAGTCGACGACGGCGAGTCCAGTGGGCAAGGTGCAGTGGGCTAGTTCGTCGAGTGGCCGCGGGTGGCCACGACAGTGAACGGCGGCGGCTCGGGAAGATTTTCCCCGAGGCGTGGGAGGCGAGGAGGAGGGGAAGGGGAGGGGGAGGATGTCCAGGAGATGTCCGGTGGCGTGCTTATCGCGTCAGCGCCAAGGGGGAGCAGGTGGAGGCGGGGTGGGGCTGGCAGCGGCGTGGCCACGGCGGGCTGCCGTACGGGGCAGGTGGGGGGTGGTTGGAGGAAGAAGACAAGGTGAGGTGGGCTGGGCTGCGGTGGGCCTCGCCTGGGGCGAGGCTTAGGGGTTTTCCCTATTTTCTTATTTCCATTCTGGTCTACACTTTTGGTAATTATTTTCCAAGCTTAGGCAATTTTGTAAAATGTGTTAGGTGTCCCAATATTAGTATAACATTATATAGCAGTGCCACAAAAGTTTTTGCAGCAAAAGAAATTCATTAGATATTTATTTTAAATATTAAATGTCCAAAGTAAGGGTTTTAACCTACTGTTTGAATTGTTTGGAATTTTCTGTAACTTCAATAATTACCAAAGTTGGCCCAACATGATTATAATGATCTTAGGCAATTTATAAAAATAGTTCCCTGACTTTTGGAACAACTTTATTTGAGCACTTTTGTTTTAATTTCCATTTAAAGTAGTTTCAACTAGGGTTTTGTTTGTTAGATGAGCAAGGTGAATTTGGCTTTGGGTTTTGATCCCAAGGGCTCAAGCACATGGTGCATGGAGGGTTGATCCACCACAACAATGTTTGATCATTAGCATCACAAAGTTTTATCAAGGACAAGGGAGATCAATCAGTGATAATCCAACAGTGATGATCAACAGTGATGATGATTACTGTTACAGCAACTGAGGGTGTTACATGCTGCCTCAACTCCACCTCAAAATCCTCAGCGCACTTAATCGTCTTCACTCCACCCCATGCAGCAACACCCATTGTTCCCACTCCTTCGTCCCCACCACCACCAGTTATCACTGAGGTTGAAGACATGGACGTCGACATTATGGATGATGGAACTCCTCGCGTTCATGATGAGGACTATGGGCTGACAAACTCACCCACTCATACTGTCTTCTCACCTGAGCCTCACTCCAACACCGTGACCGAGGTGCTTCCTGATACTTCTCTGCAGTCTGAAGAATCAGTTGGTGCATCGTCCTCAACGTCTGATGCTGATGACCCAGAAGCCACAAGTGCTCCCACCAATTCTGCTGCTGACACTGATGCTGCAGCAACCACTACTACTGATACTGATACTGCTGAACCTACCACTGCTGATCCTCAGCCAGACCCACCAGCCGCTGAAACTGAAGCTGAAGCTGAGCAAAGCACAAATGCTCCTCCTGAAACAGAAAACAGTACAAATGCTAATGCTGAAGCCTCAAAGGATGACTCTGAAGACAAACAGGCCACATCACCTCGTCTTCCCAAGGACCTTGACACTTCTGTGCCTGTAGCATCTGTAGCGGTTCCGCCTCAGCCTCAAGCCTCTCTTCAGATTGAAGTGCCTCAAGCGCCTTCACCACCTCAAGGCCCAGTTCAAACTAGGTCCTTGTGTCCGAAGCAGAAACAACCATTCTTCCGTGATCTTGATGCTGATGATACCCCAAGCTTTGATGCTACTGATTTATTCAATGCCATGAGTTTCTTCCAAGAGGGGATTCAAAATCCATATCA
This sequence comes from Bromus sterilis, assembly GCA_950022295.1. Classification (NCBI taxonomy): domain Eukaryota; kingdom Viridiplantae; phylum Streptophyta; class Magnoliopsida; order Poales; family Poaceae; genus Bromus; species Bromus sterilis. Next base: position 267,279,438 of record OX465597.1, on the reverse strand, counting down.
TTCTGCTCCACCTCGAAAGTTGCTGAGGTTCTGGACTGCCACTCAGAAGAACTATTATGCTTCAGTGCTCTACAAGCAAAACAAACTGTTTCCTCATAAGCTTATTCCTCTGATGGATATGGAAGCCCTTCCCTGATTCAACAATGTGCTTCAGGATCTGCATCATGCCAAGCTGCTTCAGTTCTGCTCTGAATGCATTCACTGGAATGAAGAACTTGTGCTTCAGTTTTATGCAACTTTGTATGTTTCAGGCGATCCTCTGGATATCAACACCTGGGTCCTCGAGTGGATGACTGAGCATCATCATTACACCATCACTGTTCCTGAAGCAATTGAAATTCTTGAGTTGCCTCAGTGCACTTCCCCCGCTGCTTTCTCCTATGGGTCTCAACTTCTTCGAGATGACCTGATGAACAGGCTCATGAAGCCTCAGGCCCCTGAAGCCCCAGCTCGCACAAAGTTTCCAGTTTCTGAGCTTCTGTATCTACCAAGTACATTGTATAGGATTCTGGCGAAGACCTTTTGCCCCATTAAAGGCTATGAATCCACTGCTGAAGAAGTCATTGGCATCATGAAGAACATACTCCACAACCTCTGCATGTCTGGGCCAATCAACGTTCCTGACTTCTTCTTCGGAACTCTGGTTGATGCAGCACAAAATCCTCATATCCTGAAGCCATACGCGCCATGGATCATGAAGCTCATCCGAGCCACGACTGGTATTGATTTTCAACCTGATCACCCAAATCATAGGACATATCTGCCGCCTGTCGAAGTGCTTCAGCATACGATTGCTTCAAATAACAAGGGCAAAGGCATATTCTATGAAGAAGTTCTCCCGACCAATTCCCTTGGTGGAAACATTCGTCATCCTCAGTCTCGAACTACTGATGAAACAAGAACTCATGCCTCAACTGAGGATACAACTCAGGCTAGAGTGATGACTGACCGAGAGCTTCTGATTAGTCTTCATCAGAAGGTTGACCGAAATCATGATTGGGTGAAGCGTCAGTTTACTGAAATCCTCAGCTACATGGCTCACACGCATTCTTCAGTGAAGAAAGTGCATCAGTATGCTCATCATACATATCAACATCTTGATGCCTTGATGCGAGAAGTAATCACCCCTGAAGACCTTGCAAAATTGGAGCTTCAAAAGCCTCCGATTCCTGCAATCAGACCCCCAAGGTAATTCAGACGCTGCACAACTCCTCCTCCGGCCATGGATTCTTATTCTTCAAACCAGGAGATGACTGCTGAAGAAGCTGAAGACACAGCTGCCTGCCCTCACACTGCAACGGATTGCCTCAGGCGTGACTCACCTCAGCCTTGAAACAACTTCAAAGGGGCGTTAGCTTCAGATTTTCCCTTTTTGTTCATTTTATGACAAAGGGGGAGAAATTTGTTAGTCTTCAAGCGGGTTTTAGTTATGGGGTTCTTCAGTTACGACTCTCGTTCTTCATATTTTTTTGTAACGAGTTGTAAACTGTAATTGTGGTGTTTGCCTGATACTATTCCTCAGTTACCTCATGCTATTTCCTCAAGTTTATCATATATGCATGTGATTGTCTCTGCAAACACCTCTCTCGGTGCGTTGTTTAATTTCCTCAAACACTTCATAACATGCACTGCTTCAGAAATGCCTGGATATAGGGGGAGCTCCTCATATACCTCAAAATGCTTTAGATATTAAATATTCTTCAACTTATATGCATATCCTCAGGGGGAGCTTCATTATATCCAGCTTAATGATAAAAAAAATGTTCTTCAAAGTTTTTATTCTTCAAACTCATAATTTTATCCCCGTTGAAGCTTAACCTGATTGTCATCAAATCACCAAAAAGGGGGAGATTGTAAGTGCATCAAGTGCCCTCCCCTTGAGGTTTTGGAGTTTGATGACAAAACGGTTAAGGGACTGATGTGTTTGTGAGTATACACAGGAGAACAGTCCCTGATGAGGTGTTTAACCACCAATGTCGACCCCCAAAAATGTTGAGGAACATTGGAGAAATCGGTGCTTTTCCAGAAGAATGAAGTTGCGCGAAATCCTGAGGAATCAGGATCCTGAAGCGTTCGGTTGAAGCTGAAGCTGAGGACGATCCTGAGGACGTTCGCGCTGAAGACGAAGTTGAAGCGTAGTCTTCGCTAAGACTTTTTTATACTTCTTGAGTCGTAGGAAAACACCGCACTGTTGGAGGGGTTGAAGAAAACAAGTTCCGAAGTTCTGAGGAAGTGCTCAATTAGGAATCCTGAAGAAAAACCCTAAGGAAATCTCCTGCATTAGAAGTTCAGTTCCTCGGGTGTCTGAGACCTTGTTCTTCAGGACACTGAGGAATCTGTCTTCGATTGAGGAGTCTGGAGACTGCGAGTGCAGTTCTCCTGAAGAGATAGTTATCTCCTGCAGTAGAAGTTCAGTCCTCGTGTGTCTGAGACGTTGTTCTTCAGGACACTGAGGTAACTAACTTCGGTTGAGGAATCTAGAGAGAGAATAGTTTGACCGTGTCACGTGTTGCATGGTGAGAGGCTAGAACCTGTCTAGCAACGGTCATTTCCGAGGGCATGAGAGTAATTGCATGCATGGGCATTTATGTCCTTTCACCTCGGGTTGCTCCGCGGCTATAAATAGCCACCCCGGCCCCATTTGTGGGTTGCCTGCTCCGAGAGAAAAACTGACACTTGTCATTTGAGAGCAACCCACCTCTGAGGAAACTGAAGAACCTATGTGAGGAAAACCACCAGCCTGAGTAGTTGAGCATTTCTGAGGAAGTTGGTTCGAGTGATCCGAAGCTTTTTACTCTTGAAGACTGTGATCTTCCAGCCGGTGTAGAAGTCTTCGGTCTGAGGAAGTCAAGAAGCAATTGTGACTTCCCGGAGTGACTGAGTCTGTGAAGGTTTCGGGAGTCTACCTTGAAGACTCACCTGAGTTATTGGACGGAGTCTGAGGACTTTAGTTCAAGGAGAACAAGGTGAAGACTATGTCTTCTGAGTTGAATCTCAGCCTCTCCAACCAGACGTAGAGTTGTCACAGCAACTTGAACTGGTCTACCAAATCAATGTCTTCAATCTCTGGTGCTATCTCTTCAACCTCTTAAGCTTCAGTATTTGCTATGTTGACTTCTTATGCTTCAGCTCTCCCTCTGCTCTTTGTCTTCACACTAAGCATCTGAAGCACTTCTGCTTATCTGAATTGATTTATTTCTGTTGCATTATGATGAGCTGCCCTAATGATTACATTCTGTGAAGTTTTATTTCTTCATCATTTTGGTTACTTCTTCAGCTTCATGATTGCTTCAGTCCTGAAGAAAACCAAAATCTGGTAGTAAAATTGAAAATCTCCCATTCACCCCCCCCCCCTCTGGTCGATATATTGCACTTTCACTAGTGTAAACAGTTGAATAGGTTCCTGAAGGACAAGCTAGGTGATAAAGCTTCAGGGAAGGTTTTCAAGTTATCGAAGGATTACCCCCTGAGCGAAGCTTAATCACGGAGGATGACCCCCAAAAATGAAGGTGTCTTGAAGCTCAACTCATTGAAGGAAATGAAGAAGACAGCGCAAGACTTAGATGTTTTTGTGTAGTTCTTTTTTTGTTCTTTGAGTCATAGGACAAACCGTACTATCAAGAGGGGTCCTTAGTTTGTGGACACTGAAGTCATTGAGAACATGCTCAGATCAAATCCACACCAAGTGAGAAGCCAGAGCGAAGAAATATCATGAGCACTGAGTTAAGCTTCAGTAGCAAAGACTTCGTTCTTTGGCTTCTGAAGCAGAACTAAGTCCGTGAGTCAGCTTTACTTGTTCCGCAAGTAAATTTGCGCAGTGATGACAAATCCGACCGTTGTGGACACGTGTCAAGCTATCACTTCGGGTCAATTTGGTCATTCCGCACCTCGGGATCGCCAACTATAAATACGCCGCCCTGTCCTCCATTTGCGGGTGGCTGCTCTGAGAATATTCCTAAGAGAGATTGAAGAGAGCACCCCAAGAACACCACCGAAGCAAAACCCAAAACCCAGAATACTGAAGCCTAAGTCCCATTGATCTGAGTAGATTCGAGATGACTTAGGTGAAAGCTTACTAGCCTTTTTATCTTGGAGAAGTGCAATTCTCCTAGACGGTTAGAGTGTTGTTCTTCAGAGAGCGAAGAGTAATTGTCGCCTCGAAGTCCAGTTTGTCAAAGGTTTCGGTGATTTGCTCAATAATCAACCATGAGTGAAGAACTGACCAAGCTCAAGGATTTTGGGGCAGTGAAGCAACGGCCGGAGAGAGATTTTCTCCAGGTGTTCAATCACCAGTCCCTCCAACCAGACATAGCGCTTTGCAGAGCGTGAACTGGTCGAACAAACATCGCCGAGTCTCAGTTCGTTTTACTTCAAGCACTTACCTTCTGTATTGCATTTTCTTCGCAGTTATGCTTCAATGTGTTTTGATTCTCTGCATTTAGTTTCGCTTCCAGTTTTACTTCGTTGTTCCGCTTTACTTATGCTTCACTTCATAGTTTCATGCGAAAATTTGAAGTGATCATTCACCCCCTCCCCCTCTGATCACATACTTGGACTTTCACCTGCCCACTTAGGGTTAGGGTTGAACACTTCATTCATTTCACTCAAGAACACCAAGTGCTCCCTCTCCCCTTTCTCCTACACTAAACCCAAGATCCCGGAGAGATTTGTGAGAGTTCTTGTCGGATCTTTCACCCCGTGTTAGATTCGTCCCTTCCCCATCTTCTGACCAAAGCAAATCGTGATTTGAGCAAGTATTGACATTTTCCCCATTGATCTTGTTACTCTTGGAGGTTGGAGACTCCTAGGCGGGTAGGAGTTCTTCGGAGAGGAATCGACCATTGTGATTACCCCCGTTGAGTTTGTGAGGGTTTGGTGACCACCTTTAAGGTCAATCGATAGTGGTTGGGAATCGCCTTCATGGTGATATCTCAAGGGGAATAGAGTGAGCCTTCGTGGCGTTGGTGTGCCTTCGTGGTTTCACCCACTCTCTCCGAACGGTGAGTAGCTTCCCTCCAAGGAAGTGAACATCGGGATACATCGTTGTCTTCGCGTCATTCGTTTATCCCTACTCTTTTCCCTTTTACTTACACTACCTTGTTGTTTACCTTGTTATTTGTCTCTCACTTGCTTTATTATATTGTGCTTGTTGTTTACCTTATCTTCTCTAGGTCACCCCTTGCAATTGTTAGGCACATCTTTATCTTCCGCACTATTGCCTAAAATTGAGAAGTAGTGTTAAAATTTGTAAAAAGACCTATTCACCCCCCTCTAGGTCTATCTCGATCCTTTCAAGGGCATTCAGGGTTGTGGCCAACGCCACTAGGTCAACAGGAACCAAATCAGTCTCTTCTTGAGCTTTATCCTTGGACACTTCTGCTTTTGGGATTGCCTCACCTTCCCTTTGAGCCAGTATATCTGGGTGTCGTGACGGGATGGTTAAAGGATAATATTCCTCCGCGTTGGAATTCAATCCATGATTTTCAAAGAGTCGGGTCGGCCTTGCGTTGGCACCGCCTCCTACACCAGAGGGCGACTTATCATCGACCTGTGCCCCGTTATTGTCTTCTCTGGGATTGTCTTCGTCGGAGATCTCGATGGGACCATCCGTCTCTTCGGGAGACCCGATAATGAATCTGACAAAGATATTAGTGGAGCAGTTTGGGGATTGACTCGTACGCTTGGTAGAGTCGTCATCGTCTAGCTTTGATCTGGATCCACCCGTGGTTTGGTAGCCGAGAGAGCGGTTAGGTATGATGGGGCCTGAGGCCCGGACTCAACGGAGTCGGTTTTAGGGGCCCAGGCTGTGATGTCAATGTTGAGCTCGGCACATTGTCCCCCGTCCGCCCGAATGTCGATTCCTATCATGTCGTTTTGGGCCTCCTCCTTGGTCACGTCTGGATCCTCGGATCCGCGGGTTCCTTGGGAGAAACCGATTAAGGCGTGGGATACATCACTTGCGAGTCGGTCTTCATGATCAGTTAACGAAGGGGAAGGTCGAATCGACGGGGACCTCGTGATCGAGATCTGCTTCCAGGCTTTCGACAACGATGTTGGTGTAGAGCTGGTTGCGCCGATTCCCGACCATATGGTTGGGATTACCTCCGTGTTGCGTCGAGCTCCCTCCTGGATCTCGACACCCTTGCGCGTAGGCCCCACGGTGGGCGCCAAATGTCGTGGGAAAATCATGCCAGATGTCGTCATAGAGAACTTGATTGTGGGACTTAGCTACGAGTGCGTCAAGGAGGGAGAGTCGATCGGTGGAGAGTTGATCGGTAGATCGGGACAAGGGAGACACGGGAATTTACCCAGGTTTGGCCCCTCGATGAGGTAAAGACCTACTCCTGTTTTTCTTGTATTATATGTGGGAGATCTCGATTACAAAGGCGCTAGGGTTCGCTAGTGTCTCGAGAACTATGCTTGATTGATTCACCTCTAGGACGTCCCAAGGCCTCAGCTTATATACACGCCGAGTCCTAGGGTTTTACAAGGAAACCGACTATCAATAAGGTAGAGTCCTATTCTATCTCTTTGATGACTTGTCTTGTTCTTCAAGGTAGCTTGGAATCCTTCCTTCTTGACGTCGATCTTCATCTTGTAGGTCGGTTCGGCTCGCAGGTCGAACCTTTCTTCTTGGCCTTCTCTTCGATGAGCCGTCCCATAGGCCGACTCTCTCTCTCTCTCTCTTCGTCTTGGTCGCGGAGGCCTTCTTCGCTAATTCTCACGGGTCTATGAGTTATCTCCCCGATAGTACCCCCGTTCCTGTTGGGCCGACAGACTAAATGGTCGTGGAGCAGCGCACCGTACATGAGACTAACGAGATGTCTATGTCAAGGTTCACCAAAGCCAATCAACACCTCGTGAAGGTGGAGCCCATATTCTTTGCTAGGAGGAACACCGAGCAAAATAAGGATACAACAATAAGAATGAAGGATGGGACATGCCTCTCAATGGTGATCAAAGTTGAGTCGAATGATGAAGATCATGGCGCCCAATTTCGATGGTGAAAATGAGTTTTTTTGTGAGGGTAAGACGAGGAATTCCTTAAAGTATGGAACTATGTCGACGGCGAGGATGATGAAAAGTCGTATGCCGTGTTTCCGTAGTATACTAACGTACTGAGTTTATCATCTAATTAAAATCTATAACTTTCGTTTAAGTTTCAAATCATGCTTCACTATGTATGCAATTAGGGAGAAGCTAGGACAATTATAATATGTATGCATTTGTTTCTCCTTCCCTAAATCTATTTTTGGGTCTATTATTTTGCATCATATATTGAAGATGCTCTTACAGATGTAGCTTAACATCATGTATCTATAATACCTAAATAGTCCATCCCCACTAACATATTTCTCTTGACATGCAAGCTATCCACATCATCAAATAGGCCCACCATGTAAAACTTATTTCCCACTAACTCTTCATGCACATGCTCTCATTGATTATGCATGTGCATGCAACCTAAATAGATAATATATTTTTAAGCACTTAGCCTCATGATTTATAAATGATTTTTTTATTTATCTCATGTTTTATTTTTCTATGCACATTTATAATTGGTATCACTGTTTTAGGTTTAGTCAAGGGTAGAGATGCTTCCACTCATTTTTTTGGACTTTTCATCATTTTTTCTTAGATTTTTACTCTAAACAATATTTTTTCAAAAAAGAATTTATAATCAAATAATACTATTTTAAATAAATTTTCTCATGTTTTCAAACATTAAATTATTTCTTAACAATTCCCGCAGCAACGCGCGGGGTATCATCTAGTTTTCCTATACTGTCCATCCATATGCAATCATTCCTAGTGACGATCGTTCATTTTACGTGACAATAAATAACATTGTAGAAAATGCACAGACCAAATGACAGTCAAATGTGTCATCCAAAATCAGGCTAGACCGTCACCTAAGGTGCCCGGATCACTCGCCCGAGAGGAAATTAGCCGGTGACGACGCTCGACACCGAAAATCATAATAGGCGATTTTTTTTGTCATGGGTCTTTTTCTCACCAATCACCATCGATTTTGTAGTGCTTGCAGGCACCGCCGTCGCTGCCAACGACGCCAACAATTGCAACGACGACGACAACGACGACCACATCGATGATGATCTCGAGGTTAGTGTCGTCACCACGATGTTCATTGATGAGGAGCGTTACACGGAGTACCTCCACAGTGATGGGGATCGCTTACTTCGTGAAGATCTACCCATTGTGAGTCTAGTCCTTCATGGGCGTACACAGATAGGATAGGCAAGCTTGCTACTTCGTGGGCCCTTTTTGGGTGGAGCCCTTCATAGACTCTTGCGAACAGTATCTAAGTGATTGAATCCTTCCCCAACGAGGAGTAAGATAGCACCAATTATCGGAACCTCGGAATAAAAATCCTCCACGTCAAATTGTGTTTGAGATTTTCTCACTCTACTCTTACTTTCAAGCACATGATGAAACACTCTATAATCCTCTGGTCATACTCTTAGCATTGCATGTGTAGGTGTGAATTGAACTCCTTTGCTCGTGTCAAGTTTTTCTCTCACCTAAGAAACTTTAAGTCGGCTGATAAAACTTATAGTTTGTCCATTCGCCCCCTCTCGATACCACCTTTCGATCCTACGATGAGCCGTATGGCTGTTCACTGGAAGCCGTGTGGTTGGCATCCCGCTTCCTCCAAGCATGAAATGAGTACACATGTAGGTCTTACACAGATGTCTCCCATGTTTTATTTGTCGGAGTACAACGTTTGAACATAGTTAGTCGAGGTGACGTCCATGACCAACGTGAATGTGGCGGTCTTGTGGTCGTCCAATGCGAGGGGTGTGCACGACGCGGAGTTGTCTATGCTGTCATCCACAATCGCATGCACTTCCTTCACGTCCGCCTTTGCCGTGACCGTGTAGTAGGCCACGAGAGCGTGACATGTGTTCTCACAAAGCGATCACTGCTGCTCGACAAAGTTTGGGTCATCTGCGGCCATGTCCACCACGACCGCCCCGCTCACAAACTCGATGTAAATTTGGTCCTCCGTAAGCCTGTGTTATGCGAGAAGGTAGAGTTTGTAGCATCTGGTCGTGTATGCTTAGGGTAAACATCAATGCCAGCTCCAGTGATCGATCACGTCTGCTCTTGTTCGATATCAATGCCAACTCTAGAGCGGGCTGGCCTGTCCGGCTACCGCTTCGTGCATGGAAAGAGTTTTTTGCGCGAAGGATTTTGAGTGGGATCGGGATGTCAAACACGTACATGACAATGGTCTAGACACTCGTGAAGCCCTCATCTACAACCGTTGCGTCGCACCTGCCTCCATCGTGCGTTGTAGGTTGTATGAGTGCAGCGTGCGGCCTTGCAGAGCACCCACTGCCGCTCGATGAAGGTTGGGTCCTCTATGTCCCTGGCTGCCACGATTGCCTCTCGCAAACTCGCCATAAATTTTGTCCTCCGCTAGCCGGTGTTGCATGATAAGGAAGAGGTTGTAGAATGTGATCGCTTCTGTTTTGGGTCGACATCAGTGCCGACTTTAGTGACTGGTCACTTCTGGTTTTCGATCGATATCAATACCAACTTTGAAGGGGCTGACCAACATAAACAAAAATGGTTCTTTACGAGAAGATTTTTGAGTGGAACCGAGTTCCCCACATGCGCCAAAGGTCCAAATGCCCATAAAACCACTTTGATTTACGTCTAATATACAAGAAAAAACAAGTAGTCGGTTCACGAACAAAAACTTAACCATATCAAGTGACGAAATACGTTTGAATTGTTGGATTCAAACATTTGCCGAAGACATAAGAATCCACATTACACTAATGATGCCCTAGATCTCTTTCCATGGACCCCCACCTGGGCAGACTTTTACAGTGGAACAAAGCAACGCTCTCCCTTTCCATTTCCCCGCGTGCTTTCCTTGACATTCTGATTAATTATTTCCGTCCTGGCAAGCATCAGTAGTGCAGCGCACGAGAAAAAACATGTCGCTAGAGACTGCAACGCCCATAGAGGGCGCACCCAGACGCTGCCACGCGGGCCCGCAAGTGATGTGGGCGTGGCAAGGACACGACGGTGCTAGCAGTCCCGGAGCCCGAGAGGCGTCGTAAATCCATCCGGTTTCCCGTTTCCCGAAACACGCGGGCCCATGCTCCGCGAGGCTAAACCCCCGAAACCCAGCCGTCCGATCGAAATCCGACGTTCTAGGGCCGCTTTGCCCGCCTCGCCTCCGCCTTAAACCACACCAAACACCAGGCCCCTCTTCTTCGTCCTTCGTCCTCGGCCCCCATCCCCCCAGACCAAAGGAGCGAAACAGACGCAGCGCAACGCCTCGCTAAATACGGACTCACGAGTCTTCCACAGTCCAGCTCTCCTCAACTGCTCCGCTTCTAATCGCTCGCTCGCTCGCCCGCCATGCTCTCCACCGGCGCGGCCGCCTAGAAACCCTAGGCTGAACGGCGATGGGCTCCCTCGACGGCGCCGCCGGGTCTGGGAGCTACAAGCGCCCGGCCGCGCCGGTGCCCTGCGCCCCGGCGGGCGGCGGAGGCGCAGCGCGGAGGCCGGCCGTGAGATCCAGGCTCGCGCGGTCCCTGCTGGTCGACAAGCTGGACTACCTTCCGTGGATCGGCACCATCGCAGCCTTCTTCTTCGTCACCATTCTCTTAGTCGCCTGCCTCCCCGGATCGGTCGTCGTCGAGAACCCCACCATGCTGCTCCCCTCGCTACGCCCCAGCGGGGGAGGGGGACGGGGCACGACTGAACCCCACGGCCTCGGCGTGTTGGAGACCGGCGAGGGCCTCACGTTCGACCCGACCAGGCTGCGGGACAAGTGGGCGAGGGAGCGGAGTGAGGCTGCTCAGAGCTTGACAGAGCTCGGGAGGCCCGTGAAGAGGGTCGGGGTCCGGAAGCCGCGCCTCGCCTTGGTGAGTTGTTGAGCTGGGTCGCGATTTTGCTTCTGTTTTCTCGCGATTTTGGTGCTGAATTTGTTCGATACCATGTTTTGCACTTCGTGTAGGTGTTTGGGGATCTCTCTCCCGACGCAATGCAGCTTCAGATGATCAGCGTCGCCTCTGTGCTGGAGGCAATGGGCTACGAAATGAAGGTGCGTCGCTCAACTCGTTTGTTCTGAATGTACCGACTACCGGAATGAGTGCTATCGCGTCTCTATTGTTTCGTTCATTAGTTGGTTTGCTTCGACAAGTGGTATATGGACATTCCTTGATGGTTTACCTGTCGTGTTTACATCCTATATTACACAGCAAGTTCAGATTCCGTATCTGACGTATTCGGTAATGCAAGAGCTGCATTGCTAATCTGTTAGTTCTGACTTCGATGTTCACATTTCCTAGTATATCAGTTCCATGAGAGATGGCATGCGGTATCATTGCCAGTACCTCCTACTTTCGAAGGTTGCAACAATAAAATCAAATCTATGCATTGTTTTAGTAAGGTTAAGTCTCAGTGATATTTTGTTAGCCTAATGGAGTATATCTCGCGTGTCCTAATTACTCTTATGGCCGTTATATGGAACCTTGTGGTATGCTTGAGGGGCGGAGCCAGTACCCAGCAAGCCCGGGCTCAACAGGAGAGCCTGCATTAAGAATTAGCACAAGTATGCTGATGGGCCATGGTGTTTTTCTGGGCAAACGCTGGCCGGCGAGCAAGCTGGCTCTGCCACTGGACCATGATTGGTGTTTGTCCCCAAACCCTCCTCCTACCTTTGCACTCTTTCAGCAAGGTCGATATTTTGATTACCGCTAGGTTATGAGCACTTAGAGAATAAATAGGATCTTTGTTTGAAATAAAACAACAACAACAACAACAAAGCTTATCAGTCCTAAACAAGTTGGGGTAGGCTAGAGTTGAAACCCATAAGATATTGAAACCAAGTCATGGTTCTAGCACGTGAATAGCTAACTTCCACGCACCACTGTCCAGATGTAAAATCTTTGCTGATATCCTAGTCCTTCAGATCTCTCTTCACAAACTCCTTCCAAGTCAAGTTTGGTCTCCCCCGACCTCTCTTGACATTATCAACGCCTTAAGCACCTTCTTCGTCTTTTGTCCCTTCCACTTGGTTTCTTGGACGCATAGGATATCAACACCTCTCCTCACTGCTGCATCACTAACTCCCGTAACTTAAGAGACCCTTGATCATTTGTCACTACTCTTCGCACTCATTGAGTCAAATGCGAAGACCCTTGATCATTTGTCACTACACCCGGGCGTTGATGTAGCGCACCATTATGGATGCGACGACCTGCTCCTTGCTCACTTGTCACCGTATCCAGATCAAGACAAGGCGCGCCAAGAAGGGGGTGACGGCCGACCCTTGCTCATTTAAAACCACACCCGGGTTCCGATAGGGCGCGTCGCTAAGAGGGTTACGCCCCAACGATGTTCTTTTGGGTTTCATCTCCATAAGAGTGGCTGAGTTTTGATGTTGGCTCGCCAAGTCTATCACAACCCTCCTCCTTTACCCGGGCTTGGGACCGCTACGTCTAGACAACAGATGCGGAGTTCTTTGTTTGAAATAAAATCTGTACTATATGCACAGATTATTCAAATGGCCCTATTGTATTATTTTGTCTTTGTACGGTGAAAATATGGTCATTATGTTGCATCTTTTGTGTACCTATTGTCTCCTGCACAAAAATTGAACTGCACAAGCAGTCAAGCACCCAAGCCAACAATGGATGCGCATGATTGAAATGTCATAAACTCCCTGTCTGTATGTTATTAATCCTCTTTGCAAATTGACAATGCAGGTTTTCTCATTTGAGGAGGGCCCATGTAGTAATATTTGGAGGACTATTGGCATACCAGTTGAGATCTTCCCTGTGGAGACAGAATTACTCACTTTTGTAGATTGGCTAGAGTAAGTTCTAAAGTATATCTTGCCAGTTCTTTATTTATATTACTTACTGCATATTGTCTCATAATGTAACATTTTTTCCTTAAAAATAGTATGTGGCCTCAGCCTCTAATAATTTCCTCACCAGGTTTATTTGCATTTCTGCAGCTATGATGGCATGCTTGTAAACTCAATTAAAGCAAGGCCAGTATTTTCAAGGTAGTTTTGAAACAAGGACTATGACTACATATTTCAGATTATTCTAAAGATCTTTGCGCAAAGTCAGGTTTTCGATTTTGACTGTCTTCCAAATATCCACTCAAAGTTAAGGTGTCTTGCTGCAGTCTTCTGCAGGAGCCATTCAAATCCATACCTGTCATTTGGACTGTGCAAGAGACTTCCCTCGCTCATTGTATGAGGGAATATAACTCTAGTGGAATGACTCAAATCCTAGGTGGTTGGAAAGAAGTCTTCAGCAGGGCAAATGTTGTAGTTTTCCCCAACTACTTATTGCCGGTATTTACAGCTGTTCTCATACTAAATTTTATGTGTTAATTCCATTTGTATTTTTATGTAGAGCCCATAGCCTGACATTAGATTATTTTATTATATTCATTTCCTGCAGGTGATGTATGCTGCATTTGATTCTGGTAACTATTTCGTGATTCCAGGTTCTCCTGCAGCAGCATTTCAAGCTGATATATTTATTGCGAAAAGTTATGGCAAAGATGCGAGAATCAGCCTGAGTTTAGGTCCAAGAGATTTTGTAATTGCTATGGTTGGTAGTCATTTTTCATATGGTGGGCTTTTGATGGAAGAGGCACTTGTGTTGCAAGCAGTAGGAACCCTTTTGCGGCAGTATCCTTCTGAGAATAGCACACATACTGAACTGAAAGTGAGAATCTTGACAGGAAACCAAATTGATAAGCATATGATAGCCCTTGAGGTTAGGATATACCACCATGCTCTTTCATCATTTGGATTAGCTATTTAGAGGCTTAAACCTTTAAATTGCATCTAACTGCTTGGTATCACTCTGATTATTATTAGGCCATTGCTTTAAATGTTGGCTTCCCAAAAGGTGCAGTGGAGCATGTTGCTGTTGAAGATACTGACAATCTCCTTGCTATAGCTAACCTTGTCATATATTGTTCTTGCCTTGATGAGCAATCCTTCCCCAGTGTGCTAGTTGAAGCTATGATTCTTGAGAAGCTGGTTATAGCTCCGGACCTCGGAATGATCACAAAATATGTATGCTCGTGGTGTCTCAAATTTTATTGCCATTATATTTATCAACTCAATACTGTACCTTACCGTTGCAGATCTTATCATAAGCTAACACAGTTGTCTTGATGGCTTAGATTAATGATGGGATAAATGGACTTCTTTTTCCAAGAAAGAATATCGCCATGTTAAGTCAAGTCCTACTGGAAGTGGTATTAAACGGGGAACTATCCGTTTTAGGGCAAAAAATTGCATTAGCTGGCAAAGCCCATGCCAAGGATCTGATGGCTTCTGAAGCCATTGAAGGCTATGCTGTACTAATGGAGAATGTTATCAAGTTTCCTGCCGACACACTAACCCCGTTAACTGCCGGGGAGATACCTTTGCCTTTGAAACAAGAGTGGAAATGGCATCTATTTGAGGATGTGAAGCACTTATACAATATGAATGAATATTTGACTGACTGCAAGATGCTACAGAAAATAGATTGGCGTACGAACCGAAAGGACGATCTTCGCAGCAGTACACCAAAGATTGATGAAACCTTCTCTGCTATTGCATGGGAGGAAGAAAGAGCAATGAGCGCCAAAATGAAACTGGAAGAAGAGGATGTAAGTATTGATGTAAATTATTTGACACGTCACTTTTCACCTTTTTAACAAAGCTTGGTAAGTAATTTGATTGGATTGTATGCAGTTGAAGGCAAGGAGTGACCAACCTCATGGAACATGGGAGGAAGTGTATAGAAATGTCAAAAGGGTGGACAGGATGAAAAATGAATTACATGAAAGAGATGAAAAGGAGCTTGAACGGACAGGTCAGCTGCTCTGTATATACGAACCCTTCTTTGGGGAGGGGACTTGGCCATTTCTGCATCAAAGTTCTCTGTATCGTGGAATTGGTCTGGTAAGCTGTTGTACCACTTAGCAGTAACCAAGTGATTCATGTTGTTAAATGGTCAGCCTGAATGCCCCAAATGTACACATTTTAAAACCATTTATGATGTTATAAACCAATAAATTGTTAAAATTTATCATGAGATCTAAAATCTGTAGCCAACCATTAAAAAAACTACTCCCTCCGATCCATATTAATGTACTTAAGTTTGTCTAAATACACATGCATCTAGTCTTAATACTTAACTAGATACATACGAATCTAGACAAAGTTGAGTCCATCAATATGGATCGGAGGTAATATATTCTTTGTATCATGGCTTTTTTACATGTTAAATGGGGAGTGTGACTTTCCAACTTTTGATGAAACTAAGATTTGCATTGTTTCCTGCATATAGGGGTACTAATGCAGACTCATCTAGGTGTTAACATATAGGAGTAAGTGCCATGTATACCATTGTGTCAGATTTGGATTGCTCAGATTTAGTAACTTAAGCTATCTGATCGAACTAAACTTAATTAAACAACACATGTGGTGACTGGTGAATTTACATGTAGATGGAAATATGTGTATTATTAGTTATTTCTTCCACTGAAATAAATAAATAGGTATTTCTTGTTGTTCCAAATTATTTCTTGTCACTAAATTAATACTAATGGAACGCATATGGGTATGTGTGGCTACCCAGAATATATATATGGTCACTCTTCAGAAATATTTCAATGTTTTTCCTTTCTTTGAGGAAATCAATGTCTTAAATTGATCACATGAAGTTTGTTGTTCATTAGTCTTCAAAAGGTCGACGATTCGGAGCAGATGACATTGATGCTTCTTCTCGTCTGCCGCTGCTCAACAGTGGGTACTACAGAGACATCCTTGGTGAATTTGGAGCTTTCTTTGCTGTGGCTAACAGGATTGACCGGATACACAAGAATTCTTGGATAGGATTTCAATCCTGGAGGGCGACTGCAAGAAAGGTAAATCAATATTTTTGTGGATATCAAAGAGGTATTTTGTATTTCAATTATTTTTGTTTTTGGGTATCAATGATTTTCAATGAATACGATAGATATTAGAATGATTAGGGAATTATCCTTTGTACAGAATTGGATGTTATGCTTAATATGTTTGGCATGCTGTTCATATGAATTTTCCTTTGGATGATGCAATGTAGATAAGCTATCCAGGTCTTGTATAATTTTTAGCATCTATTTATACTTACTGTCCTGTTTCCTAAGCAGGCGAACTTGTCAAAAAAAGCTGAGTCTGCACTGATGGAAGCTATTCAAACTCAAAAGCATGGAGATGCCTTCTACTTTTGGGTTGGTATGGACCAAGATCCAAGAAATCATGCTAATCAAGATTTCTGGTCCTTCTGTGATGCGATTAATGCTGGGAACTGCAGGTTATCCATTTGAACATGTTTCGTAGGTTGCACTATTGCATCTAGTTTTGCGAATGTTCTACTTTTAATAGATATTTCAGTGGATTGGGTTGGGAAATAAGTTATTCTACAACATATTACCAACTATCATTTCACATTTTAGAGAATCTTACTGCCCTTTCTGGCCTACCATGTTTACAGAACTTTTTTTTTTGCGATAAGTTTACAGAACAAAGTTGCTATTTCATGAACCGTTTGAAACATGGAGTAGAATTTTTGGCTGTGCTGCCAAACCGAACTGCTTTGTTTTAAGCTAATTTCTTAATGCTCCTGTCCTGAAGGTTAGCTGTTTTGGAGGCTTTTCAAAGGATGTATGGCTTGCAGCTTGATGGAGATTTGGATTCTCTGCCACATATGCCTAATGATGGAGACACGTGGTCTGTGATGCAAAGTTGGGTTTTGCCTACGAGATCATTCCTGGAATTTGTAATGTTCTCAAGGTAAACATTATAGCCAAACTGTATAGCTAGTTCTCTTTTTTAACTGTATAGCTAGTTCTCTTTGGTCGATGCCTTGTATATGCATTTCAAGTGATCTATTACCGTCAGCACCAAAAAGTACCCCCTCCGTAAAGAAATATAAGAGTGTTTAGATTACTAAAGTAGGTATCTAAACGCTCTTATATTTCTTTACGGAGGGAGTACCTGATAAGGCCCTGTTTGGATCGTAGTAGGAATTTCATAGCCTATCCAATAACATCCAGTGATGGTTAAAGTTGCATCTGTATATTTTGTACCCTTTAAGCCTATAGCCTTGTTGTTGCATGTGCAGACTTGAGCTAAGGTCCAAAGAGGACTTCGTGTGTTTTAAGTCCTTCCGCATGATATGGTTCAAATTCTTTTCTATATACTCTGTTGGTGTTTTAAAGAGATGCTGTTTTGTAGGATGTTTGTAGATGCACTGGATGCACAGATGTACAACAAGCATCATCAAACTGGGCATTGTATCTTGAGTCTCCACAGGGTGAGCGCCTCTATTACCTATTGAGAACCTTTCCAAGTCCGTCACAGTGATGTACTCAACATTCGAACACTTCTGGCTGGAAAGGAAAATAGAACAGCTCAACGCTTGTACAGGAAATGAAATATCCTATGCCTTGATTTCGCTATCGGACAGACCCTAGGAAATGCCGTAACGTACACCTTGCCACCATAAAGGGTCACCATTTAACTATCTGACTACTTCCGCTACATGCTTGTGATAAATGATACTCTACCCCCTCCGTTCACAAATCTAAGATGTTTTGGATATTTTAATATACGGATGAAATGACTGAACAAACACACTAAAAACGCGTCTATATACATCCATTTCAGAAAAAAGTTATAATTGTGAAGGGAGGGAGTAATAGTTATGTTATTTCCATCTCAAAAACCTTGTGACCTTTGGTCTCTTGTGGATATGTACAGGACAAGCACTGCTACTCTCGGATTCTTGAGTTGATTGTGAACATTTGGGCGTTCCACAGTGCACGGCGGATGGTGTACGTAAACCCAGAGACTGGTGCAATGCAGGAGCAGCATCCGCTGGAGGGCAGAAGAGGTCAAATGTCAATCCAGTGGTTCTCCTACTCTACACTGAAGAGCATGGACGAAGACTTGGCAGAAGAGGCTGATGAGGATCACCCTGACAGAAGGTGGCTCTGGCCACAAACTGGCGAAGTTGTGTGGCAAGGTCTGTACGAGCGGGAGAGGACCATGCGTCAGCAGGACAAGGAGCGGAGGAGGCAACAGACCAAAGACAAGATCCAGAGAATCAAGAAGAGGGCTCGCCAAAAAACTATAGGGAGGTATATAAAGCCACCGTCAGACGACGCTGGTACCCTAAACCACACAAGGACAGTTGATTGAGTAGCGTTTAACCACAACATACTTAGGGCTCCCAGGAATTTTTCATTCTTCAGGAAATTTTTCTTCATTCTTTGTTTCTGCTAATTTCCTAACTACTTGCTCCCAAGTGGGTGTGATTATTTTTGTCCAGTTTTGCCCTGTAACGTAACCATGCCATCGAGTTGAGATCTTAGGTTCCTAGCTGTAAAGACCCGCTCAAGTTTTGCTTTCTAGTCACGGCAACTGATTCTCTATCAACATTGTACCGAGCGTTTGACCCTATTGTGCATATCAATCTCCTTTTCCTTTTCTGATATCATTGCTCTTGTGTGCTGGTACATATGGTGCCAGAGAGGCATAAGTGCAATCGAGTTTGCTTACAAATCTGGCGATCCAACCATTATCAATGAACTATGTACGATCAGCTGGGAAGGACGGTATGCTACAATCTGACTTGCGGTTGTCTAAACGGGATATGTAGGCTGGGCGGTTAGGCGATCAGAAGCGGAGCGGACTTCCCACCGGCTCCGGCACTGGTTCCTTCTCCCTCTGCTTGCTGCTCTGGCAGCGGGTGGGAGGGGCAACTTCTGATCTGTGTGTTGGGCGGGTTCTTAGTAAGATTAGGATCGAAGGAGTTGATGCTGAGACCATATGTGGCGTTGTGTCTGAATAAGTTTTCCTGGGTTCCGTTCGTGGTCATGTGAAGCTTTTGCCTTTGTCTAGAAATCAGCGGGGTGGAGGATCTTTTGATCTCATCGAGGTCGCGGGCTATGGTATTTGGAGGTCGATCGACACTTGCTAAGGTTGGTCCTTAGATGGGCGGTGGTTGTGTCGAGACAGTTAGGAAGGACGCCAGACATAATTTTCGGAGGAAACCATCAAAAGTTTCTTTTGAAACGATGAAAAGCGGCAAAAAACTCACGCATTTATTTCAAATTTTTCAATACGCAAGTGAAAGTATCAACATGTCAACCTATAGGTAATCAATGTTGAAGGACTGATTATTATCATGAAGGCACGTCAATACAATGAAGGCTCATCATATTCTCTTTGAGATATCACAATAAATATGATTCTCAACTAGTAGTGGTAGACCTCGAGACAGACTTGCTTAAATCATAAATAGCTTTCATAAAAAAATGGGGGGAAGGGGAGAGGGAATAGGTACAAATACACATTTAAATTGATTATTATATGGTTTAGGCAATGCAAAATATAAATGTGACTCTAAACAATTGCAATGATGAGGTAAGTAATGCATGTTGGGATACGCGACACACTACTCTAGAGCCAAACTATATATTTTATCGCACAACCAAGATCATACTGTTGGAGAGTTGGTGATGTGCGTACTCGTTTCCTCCTCGTGAATATCTCGAACCGATCCCTCGAACAGATCACTCCAACGGTTCGTCCCGAGCGCCACGGGTGTGGCGCCTCCAAGGTTTCCACACGTCCAGGGAGGGACGTTGGGTGACAGACTGCTAGGTCTGCCCGCGCGACTTGGACGTGGAGTGGTGGGTATGGTTGCAAACTGAACAACTGACCCCTTCGGGGTCCGCCCTTTCACTAATATAGATGTCTGCGGTGGGCTCAACTCTTGAGGCCCATCCGCTAGACTCCACTCAAAATTCCATTCGGATACATCGCCCCCACTCGAGCGCGCACCTCCTCCTGGCTCAGCTGCAGGGTGGTGATCCAAGTCGGATCCTTGCGGGTGCCCATGTCACACATCCGGTGGCATCGGCGTTGAAGCGGGATCACTCGGAGGGTAATCCATGCACCAACCAGGTTGGCAGTGCGCAGTCCTTCCCGGACCAGCTTGGTCATCCGTTTGACTTGGTCGTCCAGGTCGGTCTCGCCGTCGCCGGGCTTGGTCTACCACTGGTATTTGGCAGTCGGCGGGGCGAGCTCGAACTCGGGCAGATTGTGGCAGTCGGGCCCGTTCTCCGGCAATTTGACATAGAAAAATGTGGTCTGCCACTCCTTGCATGATTGTATCGTCTTGGGAGTTGGATAGGGAGTCAGGTTGGGATAAATGATGCACCCACCACAATCGGTCATCAGCTTGTCCTCAACGAAGGGCGGATCGACATCTTTTGGATTCGAGATCATGACCCCGTTCCCAGCCATGCGAGATCGGAGGTGGAAGAGCCTTTTCCATAGGCCTAAGCTCGGCCTCACGCCGAGGTAGGCCTCACACAGTGTCACGAAGCCGGACAGTCATCACCAAGTTGGCGGCGAGGTGGTGCGGTTGCAGGTGGTGGAAATCCAGGAACTCGCGGAGAAAGATGCTCATCGGCAGCCCGAACCCCCGCTCAAAGTGGGCAACGAAGACGACGCGCTTTCTGTCCTGCGGCTCCGACACGAGCTCGGGTCGGGAATGCGCCACTCGATGTTCCTCGTCATCTTGCGGGCATGGATAAGCTGATGGATCTCCATCTTGTTCACCACGGAACCCTTCCAGGCACCGCGACTGGTGGTGGCGCTGTCGGGGGCGGCGGCAGCGGCGGTGAGAAGCGGGGAAGATAAACGGTGGCGGCGGCAAGCTCAAGATCGCGCGGGCGGCGACGGCGGCCGGGGCATCAAGTTGCAGCGGTGACGACAGAAGCTGGAGCGCGAGAGCAAGGAAGAAGAGAATGGGGCGCGGAGGCCAGCCCGACCCTCTCCCCTCCTACTTATGGGCGGCGGTGTGCGAGTGGGATCAGGCGTGCACTCTGTGGCCCGTGTGGCCACTGATGGCGGTGTGTACCATGCTTAGCCACGGCGGCAACGGGAACAGAAGATCCAGCGGAGGAGCCGAGGCATGCGCGCGTGGCCCGAGTACTGTGGTAATGTCCCGTCGCGCGTGGGTCGTGGGGCCTGGTGCATTAACTGCTCGCGGCGGAATCGGAAGCGACATGCGACGGTCAAACTTTAGTCAGAGGTAACCGTTGGAATGCATTCGGCGAGGCCTACAGGCAGCTCGGCACAAAGCATCCGGACAGAGAAAATTTTGAACAAATCAGGCGCACTCAGCCGAGTGATGGCGCGAGGGTTGACGGGTGTAGTCTTCTCGCCCTTCGTTGGTGAGCCCCAAGTGGAAGGCGTGATGCAGCACAACGGTAAATTTCCCTCGGTAAAGATACCAAGGTTTGTCTCCAGTAGGACTCCAGAGATGATAAGTAGGTGTCAGCAGCGCTACTGACGCGGACCTGCACACAGACACAGACAACTTTGTTCCCAACGAAGTTCAGAGAGGTTGTCAATCTCTCCGGTCTTGTTGTTTACAAAGGATAAAACGCAAGGGATAATAATAGCAACTTGAAAGTAAATGCAGAAAAGTAAATGTAGCGTGGAAACAATGATAAGGATATGGACCGGGATACGTGATGTTCGCTAGTGATGTCTCTCTCCCAAAAGACGATAAAATTGCTATGCGAGGTAAACAAATTACAGAAAGGCAATTGACAGGATTATGAACGCACCGCAATGCTAACTATGCTACAAAAGAAAGGAAGAGGTTCAAAAGCACACGCAGTACGCCAAGGTAAGTAGACCGAAATCCATCTGCATCTACTACTAATCATCCACCTTGAGATATCTATCCAGAACATCTCGCTGGTATTAAGTTGTGAGCCCCACCCAAAGTGTAAACCCAAAGCAACAGACAACTGCATTAAAAAGAACTCTGCGTAAAGTAAACAATCCTTGTAACCGTGGTTACAAGCACCGTTGTTTTCCCCCTTGTGGCAACAACACACCCCTAGACTCATGTTTCTGTCACTCAAGCATGTCATCGGGGGGCATGAACCCACAATCTAGCACAACGCTCCCTCTTGGAGTCACTACCTACTACTTGTCCAAAGCAATAAACAGCAACGGGGAACATGCAAGAATTACTTAGGAACAAAAATATAAGAGATAAAAACCAAATATATTACTCAATCACAATCTGAACATAATCTCATAATCCATCAGATCCTATCAAACTCAACATAGCAAAAGCAGAAATATTACAAAGGTGCCTCGATCATGTTGGGCAGCTCACGAGGTCTAAACAATGAAGATCAAAGAGGGGAGGAGAACATCACATAGCTACTGATCACGGACCCATGGTCCAAGGAAAACTACTCACGAGACATCCGGGGAGCATCCATGATGGAGAGGAGACTCCCGAAGGTCAATCCTCCCTCCGGCAGGGTGCCTGGAAGAGGTCTTCTGGTGCTCCCGATCTTCGGAAGCGCGGCGGCGGCGGAACAGAGGCGAGTTCGCGGAATAGGGTTCTGCTTTCGGGGTTTTCCCGTGACGGGGGATAAATATGCGAAAGGGGCAGCTAGAGGTGGGCCAGGGGCCCCAGGCGCCCCCCTGGCGCGGCCAGGGGTGGGGCCGCGCCGGGTGGCCGCCTGGGCCCCCCTGGCTCCCCTCTGGCCCCTCCCGGGCTCTTCTCGAAGCTTCCGTCACGCTGATTTTTTATCTGAATTTTCCCGAATTTTTCTGGCACTTTTTATATGGGAGAAAACTGAAATAGAAAAACAGCAGAAAACAGGAACTGGCACTGGGGTGCACTGATTTAATAGGTTAGTCCAAATATGATCAAAAATGTATGAAAGTGTATCTAGATCATAGCCATATCACACAAAACATGCATGGAGCAAGCAGAAATTATAGATACGTTTTGGACGTATCAACATCCCCAAACTTAATTCCTGCTCGTCCTCGAGTAGGTAAATGATAACAACATAATTTCTGTGGTGACAATGCTAGCAACCATATAAGAACTTTGAAAAGTAAAGCAATCAAGGTTAGAGATTCAATTCAAGTCATAACATGCAAGAGTCTATATTAGCATTGAAAAAAGTAACAAAAGAACAAAAGGTGCAAGAGCTCTCGCTGTCCGTGACTCGAATGTCTCCAAATGGTGTTTGCGTGCAAGAAGGGGGATAGGGAATACGAGAAAAAGTATTTTTTGTGTTGAGAACTCAATCTACTAAAGTTTCACACTTGGTCTTCTTTGGAATCTTATCTTGACTCGTCCCCAGACCACTAGCCAGGTACAAGTCAATTTGATCCACTCCTTTTCGATATTTTGAGCACTCATGCAATGGATGAGCGTAAGCACGAGAATTGACACTTAGGATGGTAAAGAGAGAAATATGGTGGAGGAGGAAGACAAAAAGGATGAGAAAGGCTCACATCAATGAGGACAATCATAGGCAAGAGATGCCGAATGATAGATATGATGTGAGGAGTAGGGATTGCCATGCAACGGATGCACATACGAGCTAGGAAGCTCTCCAATGGAACTAGTGGGGGTGCATCTAACTTGCTCGCTCATGAAGACCTAGAGCTCGTTTGAGGAGGCTCATCCTTGGAATATGCAAGCCAAGTTCTATAGTGTGAAGGTCCCCAAATAGCTATATGCATAAAGATCATCTCTATGGAGTACAAAGATATAAAGGGAGTACTAGTGTGGATCTCTCAAAAGGATATTTGTGTTGCCCCTTTCTCTCTTTTTATTTCCTTTTCTCTTTTTTTCTATTTTTTTGTATTTTTTTGGTGGCCTCAATGGCTCTTTCTATTTAACTCTCATTTGTCCTCTTTGGGATCTTTTAATGTGTCCACTTTGGGATTTTTTCCTCACTTAAGGGCAACACTCTATTTTACAAGAAGGTAAAGAAGATCTTTCACACTTCACAAGGTACTCAAAACATAAAGAAGATGTAACTATCATGATGTATGCAATGTATGTCGCTGCCAGTGTAGCAGGAACATGTATGACATGAAGATCAAGTCATGAAGAGGTGGAAGTTGCATGGCAATGTAACTCGGAAAGGCTATGGAAATGTCTTGACAGGTAGGTATGGTGGTTGTTTTGAGGAAAGATATAAGGAGGCTTATGATGACAGAGCGTATCATGCCAAGGGTTTGGAAGTACCGGCGAAGGTGGACACCAACTCTCGGAGTGAGAAGAAGGCAATGCACGGCACGGGAAAGGCTAGCAAAATATGGGAAGGTGGAAGTGTCAACTCTCAATACTTACATTAGTCCGAAGAACTCATGCACTTATTATCGGTAACTCTCAATCTAATAAGGAGGTTCACAAAGAGACAAGTACCCCGAGGAGGAGTGTATGGGGGTTTGGTTATCCTTGCGCATCCTCGACTCATGGTACGTGAGTGTTCTCTAATATTCGACCCCTCAGAAGAGTAGTGATCCATCTAGTATCTAGAGTTCTCAACTAGTTTTGTAGGTTTTGAAAATAAACACGGATTGCCCAAAATACGACACCTATCACTAATAGGCAAGAGCTCTTGACACCAAAAGTTCAAACATTACTCATATCAATACCTCAAAACTATTGCAAGCTACTACTAAAATTAAATAGCAACCTCAATTACCTACTTTCAAGACAAGACACAACTCAGTGCAACAACCAACTCTCTTAACAAGATAAACATGAAAACTAAAAAGAGTTCCAGCAACAAACTAAACAAAATCTAAGGCTCTTGCTAAAGACAAACTAAAACTAAGACTAAACATGGCAGTAGCTATGAAAAGATAAAGAACACACAACAGCAAAAAGATAGGCATGAAAAATCCTATGATGTGTTCTAGATTTTGAAAGTGGAGCGTGTTTCTCTCCCACACAAAGTAAGACAGGACCTAACTTGTTATGAACAGCAAGCAAAGCTAAAGAAACTAAAAATAAAACCTAAGAGCGAGACGCTCCAAGCATAGCACATAACGCATGAAGTGATAAAAATATAGTGAGACGAAGGACGAACTGATGATTGTTGATGGAGAAGGGGATGCACGGGGGCATCCCCAAGCTTAGACGCTTGAGTATTCTTGAATATTTGTTGGGGATGCATGGGGCATCCCAAAGCTTGAGCGCTTGACACTCCTGGATCTTCTTTCATCATCTTCCATCGCACACTTGAAAACTCCCTTCATACATAACTCATCATAAGCCGATTAGAGAGGTTAGTACCCTTAATAAATAATTTTTCTCCACTGGATATAAAGATAATCTTGAAGAGCTACTGTTTCTCAAGAGTGCCAAAAAGTTTTTGCAAAGAAAAATCAAGCTTAAGGTTTGCAAAAGTTAGGAGAGACAAAACGTGGCAGAATCTGTGATAAACAGAACAGCAGATAGTAAAGAATTTTTTAGGGGCACTTCTGCAACTCAAATCAAAAAACTCAGAACATACGGAAGTTTCGTAATTGTATAGAGCATACTGTGTAAAAATTTCAGCTCAAAAATATGAACTGGGATTTTTCTGGAATTTTTCTGGTCACGAGGACAGAATCTGTTTTCTGGACAGCATGTCACAACTTTTACTTCCCTTGCCGTAAGAGGCTATAACTTGGCACAAAGCTGAAAAATAAAGATATAATGATGTTGCTACAGAAGTAACAATCATCAAGACACAACAAAAGCAAAAATAAAAACCTAAATTCTTTGCGGGCTGCCTCCCGAAAGCGCTTCTTTAAAGCCATTAGCTAGGCATAATGCAAAAGATCAAGTTGTATCAATCGAATCATTATCAAGATCGTCAAAAAGCTCTTCAATTGTACAACTAGTCTTAAGAGGTCTTTCAAATAAAGGCCTAATGAAGATACTTCAAGGGATAAAACCAAAAGGCGGAAAATCAATGGAAGATTCATTTATAAAATTATCAAAGAGAGGTATTTCTTCCAAAGTTTTCACGGTTTCAACTTCTTTGGCAATAGGTGGTTTATTTTTAGGTCGGGGAACCTTAGGGACATAATTGAACTTAGGTTCCCTTCTTGCCGAAGTCTCTACCTTTTTTGGTTTGATTGAGGAGAAAGTAGTTCCTAGAGTATTAATGATTTCCTCAATCTTATCTATCCTAGAAGGATCCGTATCACGGGATTTGATGTCCTCCAAGGTTTAAAAAAATTTAAGCATGGAGCCATCAAGCCTATTCAAATTACCTTGAATCTTGCGATCCAACTCATTCATCCTAGTTATACTTGGTATTTCTAACTTTATCTTTTCAAGTTTCTTCATAATATGAGATAGAGTTATATCTTCTTGTACGCTAGCAATAGGGAGATTCCCAACAAGATTTTCAATAACATTAAGAGACTCCCAAGTCGGGGCTTCTAGAAAATTCCCATTGATAGCAGTATCTAATATGAACCTATTCTAAGGAGTAATCCCTACATAAAAATTTCTAAGCAGGATAGTAGTGGATTGCTTCTTGGTGACTTTTCTATGAGAATCATTAATTCTATACCAAGCATCTTTTAAACTTTCTCCACCTTTTTGTTTAAAGGTGAGAACCTCTGTCTCAACAAAGGCAGAACGACCAGACATAATGACAACTATCAAGATAAATATTTTTTTTGTAATTTTTGATAAAAGGCACAAAGATAAAAACTGAAAGATAAACTAACAAGACTAAAAACAAAGGTAAATGGTAGTGTGCAACTCCCCTATCTTAGCACTTGGAGTCCCCGGCCACGGCGCCAGAAATTTGCTTGATGGAGCGAGGGTTGACGGGTGTAGTCTTCTCGCCCTTCGTTGGTGAGCCCCAAGTGGAAGGCGTGATGCAGCACAACAGCAAATTTCCCTCGGTAAAGATACCAAGGTTTGTCTCCAGTAGGACTCCAGAGATGATAAGTAGGTGTCAGCGGGGCTAATGACGCGGACCTACACACAGACACAGATAACTTTGTTCCCAACGAAGTTCAGAGAGGTTGTCAATCTCTCCGGTCTTGTTGTTTACAAAGGATAAAACGCAAGGGATAATAATAGCAACTTGAAACTAAATGCAGAAAAGTAAATGTAGCGTGGAAACAATGATAAGGATATGGACCGGGATACATGATGTTCGCTAGTGATGTCTCTCTCCCAAAAGACGATAAAATTGCTATGCGAGGTAAACAAATTACAGAAAGGCAATTGACAGGATTATGAACGCACCGCAATGCTAACTATGCTACAAAAGAAAGGAAGAGGTTCAAAAGCACAGGCAGTACGCCAAGGTAAGTAGACCGAAATCCATCTGCATCTACTACTAATCATCCACCTTGAGATATCTATCCAGAACATCTCGCTAGTATTAAGTTGCGAGCCCCACCCAAAGTGTAAACCCAAAGCAACAGACAACTGCATTAAAAAGAACTCTGCGTAAAGTAAACAATCCTTGTAACCGCGGTTACAAGCACCGTTGTTTTCCCCCCTTGTGGCAACAACACATCCCCTAGACTCATGTTTCTGTCACTCAAGCATGTCATCGGGGGGCATGAACCCACAATCTAGCACAATGCTCCCTCTTGGAGTCACTACCTACTACTTGTCCAAAGCAATAAACATCAACGGGGAACATGCAAGAATTACTTAGGAACAAAAATATAAGAGATAAAAACCAAATATATTACTCAATCACAATCTGAACATAATCTCATAATCCATCAGATCCTATCAAACTCAACATAGCAAAAGCAGAAATATTACAAAGGTGCCTCGATCATGTTGGGCATCTCACGAGGTATAAACAATGAAGATCAAAGAGGGGAGGAGAACATCACATAGCTACTGATCACGGACCCATGGTCCAAGGAAAACTACCCACGAGACATCCGGGGAGCATCCATGGTGGAGAGGAGACTCCCGGAGGTCTATTCTCCCTCCGGCAGGGTGCCTGGAAGAGGTCTTCTGGTGCTCCCGATCTTCGGAAGCGCGGCGGCGGCGGAACAGAGGCGAGTTCGCGGAATAGGGTTCTGCTTTCGGGGTTTTCCCGTGACGGGGGATAAATAGGAGAAAGGGGGCAGCCAGAGGTGGGCCAGGGGCCCCAGGCGCCCCCCTGGCGCGACCAGGGGTGGGGCCGCGCCGGGTGGCCGCCTGGGTCCCCCTGGCTCCCCTCTGGCCCCTCCCGGGCTCTTCTCGAAGCTTCCGTCACGCTGATTTTTTATCTGAATTTTCCCGAATTTTTCTAGCACTTTTTATATGGGGGAAAACTGAAATAGAAAAACAGCAGAAAACAGGAACTGGCACTGGGGTGCACTGAGTTAATAGGTTAGTCCAAATATGATAAAAATGTATGAAAGTGTATCTAGATCATAGCCATATCACACAAAACATGCATGAAGCAAGCAGAAATTATAGATACGTTTTGGACGTATCACCGAGCTAGTGGTCAGCTCGACACAAGGCATCCGAAACAACTCATGGTTAGGTCGAACAAGCGCACTCGGCGAGACTGTGAAATCAACTCGGCATGAGGCACTTGGTGAGACCTAAGCAAGACAAGATAAGATCTCCGAGGTAAAAACCTGCAAAGGCCCCGCAATTGGAGAATCGCGGGAGCTCTACAGGTTTAGGGGCTACTGTCGGGGGAATGACCCCAAGTAGGGTCACCCAGGCGAAAAAACCTTTTAAGACGAAGTGCAAACTCTAGAGGGCCATTAGGGGCACCTGGGACGAGCTAACGAGACCAGTTGTCGATTGCTCAGGAGAGAGCAATCGGCAATCGACTGCGAGCAATCGGCTCAGGCGCATCCGGCCTGCTCCAAGCTAGCACCAGAACCAAAAGTTGACCAAGGGCCAGGTCGGCGCACATGGCCCGAGGTCATAAATGATCGATCCCGACAGATCTTCATGGTAGAAAAGACATGTCTCATCACCGATCTGTCAGGTGCGTGATGTCCCCTCCCACGCCGGTATAACAGCACGACTGACAAGACAAAGCTCTGTCCATGCCGTTTGCCTACCCGTAGAGCTCTCAAGACCTACAAGCTAGAAGATTCTCAAGACAAACTAGGCGTGCCGCAAGTCTATGCCTAGGCAGCCGGCATGCCCCAGCAGGATTCCAGAGGCTTACAGCTAGGTCCCTCTCTATTGTGTAATTACCTTAGTACCCTGGGCTCATACTATAAGAACCCAGGACACCCCTCCAATGAGAGAGGGCAACCTCATTTACTCCACTTCACCCACCAGCAGAGACGCAGGAGAGATCAGAGCCTTAGGCCTTCTCCTCCTTTCTCTGAAACAGGTCAAGGAGCATTGATTGTGGCTCGAGTTATTGCATTCGTATAGCTCGGCAGGAGTAGGGGTGTTATCTCTACGGAGAGCCCCGAACCTGGGTACAACGTGGTGTCTCACCGTGCTTGTGCCCAATCCCGATTCCGACACCACCGACACTCTCCTCGGATCTTTCCCCCTCTCTTAGCCATCATCATAGCATATGCCGTCACAATACGACGACATGGCTCCTACTCCTTAAGTGTGTGACCCTATAAGTTCACGCGCACATGGATACGTCTCGGATCACGTCCAGTTTGATTAATCGATAGCGGCTCCTAGCAGAACGTGCTGACTCTCATATGTCCGTAAAGTTATACGACGAACCATTACAAAGTGTCATATGCAACATTCCTTTTGCCTCACAAGTCATAATATATGTTGTCGAGCTCAAGGCGAGTACTTATCATCCTTGTTGGTAGATCGACCTCTCTTCTCGACACCATGATAAAGATTCTTTAACCAGGTTAACACTTAACCCATGTCCCACGGTCATGCTTTCTGAATCTTATGACTCGAGAGGGCCCAGAGAATATCTCTCCAAGTTGGAGGGGAAAATTCCATCTTGGTCAACCATGTCTCGCGGCATGTATCATGACTCACCCAAGCGGCGTGTAGGGGCGGGGGGCGTAGAGGCTGAGCTGCATGAACCGCACCCAAGCGCGGTCGAACGTTGGGTCATCGACGTTGCAGAAGAAGCGCAGTCAAGCAGAGGCTTGGGACCGGCGTGTCCGCCGCCGGAGCCACCTGTATCGCCACGCCCGGGACCTCCTCGGGAATCAAACGTCATTTAATTCGTCGTCGGAGTTGGTTACTTTAGACGGCAGAGAAAAGAAATCACGGCAGCGGCAAGGTGAATAGATGAGAGAGGGAAACCCTAAAGCGCCCCGCCCCTTAGATATAGCAATCGAAGCAGTATTTTACGGGACGTTCGCAAAAACGTTACGCCCGAAAGAATTATGAGGTCTTGATTTAAACTGAAACCTCATCTGCCAGCCAAAGAACCCACATATATATATCTATAAATTAAAGCTACTAAGCTACGGCGCCTCATATACGTTTGCATTTTAAACGGCCGTTGCATCCCATGACGTCACGTCTTCCGTTCGTCTGTTTAGCAAAGTAAAAAATCGAGGCAGAGACACAGACACAACATGGCTAAGCTAGGAGCCTTCGCATGCGTTTCCAGTATGATGCGCCCTTGCTTCCTTCGGCACTGGTTTTCCTTTTCTTTTTCTACTACCGCTGAATCCACTGAAGACTCTAGGTCGCCACGACACCCTCCCTTTCGTTGTTCTTCTCCGAGAAAGAGGGGCGGCGATCACAGAGAAGCGAAGAGAGGGGAGAAGGCGACTCGCTGCCGCCGTTTTTCCATGCCTCGCCACCATCTGCTGCCCCTCCCCTGCCTCTCTCCGGACGCTCGAAGAGAGAAGGGAGAAGCCTCTCGCTGTCGCCGTTGCCCCTATCTGTCCCCCTCCCCTCCCTCTCTCCCGACGCTCCACATCTCTCTCCTGGAGGCACCCCTCCTCCAGTGGAGGAGCCAGGATTTTAACTATGTGTAGTCAATATGAAGCTGTGTAGTCAATTACACGTATTTGTAATATCTTTATTATTTTTTACATAATTTTTTGCTTGTATTTTCAAAAATCCTGTGTAGTCACTTGACTACACTTGCTATAAGGTGGCTCCGCCACTGCCCTCCTCCCTTGATCTTTGAGTATAATGATTGTATTAAGAAATAAGAGATAGCGTAGGATTCTATATATCTATAAATTAAAGCTACTAAGCTACGGCGCCTCATATACGTTTGCATTTTAAACGGCCGTTGCATCCCATGACGTCACGACAATATGGGAATGGGCCGGGGCGACCCGCTGGTCACTGACCCGGCCCAAAATATCGAGGCCAATGGGCCACGCGGGTTGGACCTAAGCAATAAACGGGGTCAATAGAGCCGGCATCGTGCGACCCAACGGATCGATCGGGTCGACCCAGCGTCCAGCGAGAAGAGACTGCCGCCGCCCCCGAGGCCCCGACCATCTCTGCCGCCGGGCGCCGTTCGCCACCGGCCATCTCTACTGTTGGGCGCCGTTCGCTGCCAGGCATCTCTACCTCCGTCCGCCCCCGAGGCCCTGGCCATCTATGCCGTCGGCCGGCGAGGCCCCGGCCATCTCTACCACCGACCGCCCCGACGTCCGTCCATCCTCTGCCGCCGACGTTCTTCCCGGTCCCGCTCCTGGTGCGCCGTCCCGGTCACCGCCGAGTCGTCGTTGAGCTCCTGGTCCGGCTTCATCCGCTTCACAGAGTCGCCGTCGCCCGTCGAGCTCCTGGTCTGGCTTCCTCCCCTTCCCAGCGTACCTGCAACTGCAAGCAAGAACAGGTAGCCAGCAGCTAAGCAATTTCTTGATTAGTACTTGTTCATCCATCGTAGATAGGATTGTCAAACAATTTCTACCGATAGAAGCCTAATTTGTTCTCTTGTAAACTGGAGATATGATTGGGAATTTGAGTAATTTGTGCAATGTTGGCTGCTTTCATCAGTGATGTTCAGTTAACTATGAACTATCACACAGTTTATAGATTTACAGTCTATTATGTACGTATTTAAGCAAGGCTCTGGCTGAGTTGAGAAGGGTCACCTACTGTCCAGATTTATAGTCTGTTAGAAGGTCACCTACTATCCAGATTTTATTCATATTTGTGGGAAGTCAAATATAGTGTTAGAAGGTCACCTACTATTCAGATTTACAGTGTGTTAGAAGGTCTGTCAGATTTACAATCTGTTACAACCCAACTTACAGTGTGAGCAGGGGCAGGGGCATTTAACTTTGTGAGCAGGGGCATAGAGTCTTGTGATTGTTATGGTTTGATAAATGATTTTTTTAATAATAGTAATACATTTCTGCATACATATGATACAGTTTATGTTTCCTAAAATGACTCTAATGATCCTATATTTCCCTATGACCAGAAACATGGAAGAGGAAGAAGGGCACCAAAGTGGTGGCTCATTCACAGGGGTGTCTGGTGCGACAATGACAAGGGCTCAACTACCTCCAGGGGTGTCTTCTTCTTCGATAAACATTTGCAGAGCTTACCATGGTGAGCATTTTGTACGGATGCAAATTATCTAATTGCAATGTTAACACTTGTGTATTTTTCTCATCAGCAGGTCGTTCACATGACACTCCTATGGGTGATTTTGAAGAAGATGAGGTCGATGAAGAAGATGCTGACTATGAAGAGGAAGAAGACGAGGATGATGATGATGAAGAAGAAGAGGAAGATACCGTGGATGAAGATGATTATGAAGCCACTAATGTGATATCCGGCACAAAATACCCAACTGCTAACTTGCACTTCCATGAAATGTTGAAAGTGAAGCTAACCTTGGAGCAACAACATTATGAAGAGGATTCTGAGATGGGCATCACGATCAAATATATGAAGAGAAAATTCAAAAGGTATTGGAAGATGACATGGTTGAGCCTCTCCATTCCAGTGATTTTGGACCCACAATTCAAGTTGAAATACCTTGAGTATCGATTTGGCCTAGAGTTTGGGGATGAAGCTGCTGCAATGATTGCTAAAGTAAAAAATGTGTTCCAAGGGTTGTTCAAGGAATACCTCAAACTGAATGATAATGGCTCAGATTCCATCTCACAAGGAGGTGATGATGACATGGCTGTAAGTGATCAAGATCCTATGGCTGATTGGGACAAACATGTCACCCTCACCGCTCGATCAACAAATTTGGACTCTACTGAGCTAGATTCATACTTGTCAAAGGTACCCATCCGTCGAAGTGATCAATTCAATATCCTTGCATGGTGGCAAATGAACTCAGGTGAATACCCAACTCTGAGTCGCATGGCAGTAGATATCTTGGCGGCTCCTGCCTCTACGGTGGCATCCGAGTCTGCCTTCAGCACAGGGAAGAGAGTGCTATCAGATTTTCGAAGTCGAATGACCCCAACGACACTTGAAGCTCTCATTTGCCTACAAGATTGGATAAGGGCTACAGGTAAAGCCATACGACACACGCTTTCTCTGTTGTTCTTATTGATGCTTCAAGTTTACTAATTCATGAATCTTTTATTTTTGTTTTTCTGCAGCTAATACTCAACGTAGCTTGGCTTCAGTTTATGACATTCGACTCGACATGCAAGGTATTTGATATGTCTTCTTTGATTTTTATTAGATCAATCTGCTCTGTTATTATCTTGAACAACCAGCTTGTGTGCATCAATACATCATTTCAGCAATATAACCAGCTTGTGTGCATCAATACATCATTTCAGCAATATAACCAGCTTGTGTGCATCAATACATCATTTCAGCAATATAACCAGCTTGTGTGCATCATTTTTATTAGACCAATAATTTGGATGCCATTAGAAATTTATGATTACTGTTAGCTCATCATGTTGCACATTATTCATCATCTGCACACTGGACAGTAGCTGCACATTATTCATCATCTAGAAACATTGCTTATTTCATTAGTATCTTGCTACTAACAGTATTCCTATGTTCATAAATATATTCAGTTGATGTGTGCATATAATTATTCTTGTAAAATTTCCTTGTAAATACAGATAATGAAGTGGAAGCTGCGAACACACTGCCTGCGGTTTGAAAGTTATGTTTTTCACCCAATCTGCTGATGGTTGCAAACTGCAAGCCCCAGGC
Source organism: Bromus sterilis (assembly GCA_950022295.1). Classification (NCBI taxonomy): domain Eukaryota; kingdom Viridiplantae; phylum Streptophyta; class Magnoliopsida; order Poales; family Poaceae; genus Bromus; species Bromus sterilis. The sequence continues at coordinate 267,245,476 of OX465597.1, read as the reverse complement.
TTGCCTCTGTAGTACCTAGTAGTAGATCGTTATGTTCAGTTGAGAAGAGAACGTTGTTAGCTTATTGCCCCAGTTCCATGGCAACATTTTCTGCATGTAACCGTTTACTCAGTTGAGAAGAGAACCCATCACTGTGTGTATGTAAACATTTGCTGGACATGTAATTTTATGAAGCATTTAAAGTTTTGGGTCGGCCTTGTGTATCCAATGGGCCAGCGAGGCCACATAATTTTCTCAGAATGGGTTGACCCATGGCCCCTGAAATTGGCCTTGGGGCCACGGGGCCAGGTCCAAGGCCAGGTCCGGGCCGGCCCATTCCCATACTGGCGTCACGTCTTCCGTTCGTCTGTTTAGCAAAGTAAAAAATCGAGGGCAGAGACACAGACACAACATGGCTAAGCTAGGAGCCTTCGCATGCGTTTCCAGTATGATGTGCCCTTGCTTCCTTCGGCACTGGTTTTCCTTTTCTTTTTCTACTACCGCTGAAGCCACCGAAGACTCTAGGTCGCCACGACACCCTCCCTTTCGTTGTTCTTCTTCGAGAAAGAGGGGCGGCGATCACAGAGAAGCGGAGAGAGGGGAGAAGGCGACTCGCTGCCGCCGTTTTTCCATGCCTCGCCACCATCTGCCGCCCCTCCCCTGCCTCTCTCCGGACGCTCCAAGAGAGAAGGGAGAAGCCTCTCGCTGTCGCCGTTGCCCCTATCTGTCCCCCTCCCCTCCCTCTCTCCCGACGCTCCACATCTCTCTCCTGGAGGTACCCCTCCTCCCTTGATCTGGAGGTTCCTAGTATTGAGTATAATGACTGTATTAAGAAATAAGAGATAGCGTAGAATTTTCTACCTTGTCTTGTACTCCAAGTAGATCATTGTATTCCTATATATATATATATATATATATAAACAACGGTTTCACCAAACCCTTCTCTATCCTTCTACATGGTATCAGCCTAAACACGATCTAAACCCTAGCCACCGCCGTCGCTTCCGCCCGCGCCACCCCCGGGGCCGATCCATGATCGCTGGCGCCGGGGGCCGCGCCGCCCGTATCTAGGGATCGTCCGCCGATCCCGTGATCGGCTGCCCTAGAGTCTTTTCCCCCGATTCTTTGATCAGGGCTTTTTCTCTCGCGCTAGTAGTCTTTGATCGACGCTTTTTTTGGTTTTCCGATCTATCGGTTTGCGTCGTCATCGTTCCTCCGCGCCTCTACTCCGATTCTGGCGCGGCTGCCAGCCTCTTCATCGACCCGGCGACCCACACGCCGCGCGCCGACCAGTAATGGCCGTTGTGCGAGCGACCTCTATGTCGCCTAGGTGCTTTCGCGCAATGCGGCGGCCCATGAGGGTCGTCGATCATCGCCGCGTCTGCTTCAGATCGGGACTCCTCCACCACACCGCCCCCAACCAGGACGCCCTCACGCGCGGCGCTGCATTGGCGAAGTCGGCGCCCCGCCGGCCGTCGCCCGTCCTAGTCGCTCGGGCCTTCCCCGCGGTCGTCTGGCTGCCCGCTTGGGCGCCGACGCCGAGCATCATCCTCGCCGACCGCCGCCACGTTATTCTGCTCAGCCCCACTCCGTCGTCCGTACCTCCGTCCTCCTCGCCGAACAGTTCCTCCACCTTGCGGGCAATTGGATTGATCACCCGCTCGCCCGCGATCGGCCCCATCCGCGCCACACGGTGGACCCGCACAGTCGTCTGCGTGTGCGTCGCGGGATCCCGTGAAGAACGCCCGAGTACAAGCGCCTATCCACCGATCGAGCATCGGGCGGCCGCCGCTTCGCCCTTCGAGCCGCAGCGCCGGTCCCGTGGTTCTCTCGGCGGCGTCCTCGACTTGCGTCGCTATGTTGTGACTGCTGGGGATATTGAGTATAATGATTGTATTAGGAAATAAGAGATAGCATAGGATTCTATTCTACCTTGCCTTGTACTCCAAGTAGATCATTGTACTCTTATATATATGCCTCCAAGGCTCAAGCAATAAACAACGATTCCATCAAACCCTTCTCTATCCTTCTACACCTAGAAACCACTGCCAACAAGCTGCTGGATTACGGTGGCGCCAGGCGCGCCGGACGTCACGCTGCCGGTTATTCCCGTAATCCCAACATTTTTTTGATTTGTGTCCCTTTTGTTCTTCTTCTTTTCCACCTCTTTGACTCAGTTCAATCATATTTGCTCTTCTTCTGAATGTTTACTTTATTTTCTAAACTATTGTGTGTGCCCAGTGCCCTTCCTTTCCAAATGAAAATTTCTTAGTTGATGATAGGTACAAATTTTCCATCTCTGTTGAACAACTAATTCATACACTATCAATCAATGGAGGAAAAATCCAGGTGTTCTATGTAGCGAAACAAAAAATATGTCATGTTTACTGCTTAATTTTTTCCAGCTATATATGTTACCAGATTTATGATTATGCAAGAGCTTATTGATGCTTCTGAAGCCTGTGGGCTATGCAACAGAGTACATTGATTCAGTTAATATTTTATTGTGTCACTAACTATGTCCATTGTGTTATAAGCAGCCCAAGCAAAAGTGAAGCAAAGCAGGGGAATTTTTGGATGACTTCTACACTGATTGAAGCTTGAGAAGGAGATTAATAGCTCAGGGATATGGACATCTTTGGCTAATTTTAATCTAACGGACCCCTCCTACACAATTCAAATCTTTAATAGACATTTACATACTACGAAGATCTGAATTGGATAGTTGTAGTTGGGCTTTCTTCTATCGTCACGCTCTATTTCTGTTGAAAAAACAAATTATGTTGCATCTAGGGTATTCCTTTTATTTTACCCCTTTTGGCGATGATTACAAGAGAAATTTTATTGTAAAGATTCAGGCCGATTTATTCATATAGTTCCATCTAGCTTTTCTTTTTATGTCTCAATGTCTCCATAGTATAATTGATGTTTTATTTATATACTCTAGGATCTAATGGATAGACGATTCGCTGCTCAAAGGTGTCAGTAGGTACCTGAACATGTATAGTCTCCTGCACCTTGAATATTAAATGTGGATACGGAATATGTATATACTCTAGGATCTGATTGATATTTTAAGTTCGTATCTCTTAGATTTTAGTGAAATTCAGTTGAACATGAAAACTTCATTTTTTATGGTGTTCTTCTCTCATCTTTCAAGTGGTGATTTGATCTATTTGGGTGCACGGCGTGATGCATCAAAGCCAACAGGCTAGAAACAGATACAACAAACTATACTTTCTCTTCCATGCTAACGGATTGGCCAATTAATGTTCCTACTTCTTTTCTTCTTTTTTATTCTCCTCTAGGAATCACAAATAATAAAATCTTATATAAATAAGCATTCTTCAATAAAATTCACTTAGGAGTTTAGATTCTCATATAGATGATAATTAACTATTAAGATACATATATAAATAAAAAAACAAGAATTTTACATACATGCCACGTTGCCAGGGCTTTATTTACTGCCTCCACTACCATGTACTCATGCACAACATGTGTTTACCCTGTCAAATATACAGACATATGTGGGTGTCTACACTTATCCATCTACTAGCACAGTCACTACCTTGCTATCTTTATATATATAAGCCAGTTCTTCATTTACTGCCTCCACTACCATGTACTCCTGCACAACATGTGTTTACCCCTGTCAAATATACAGATATATTTTGGTGTCTACACTATTCCATCTACTAGCACAGTTACTACCTTGCTATCTTTATATATAATGAGCATCCAAATTGTTTCATTTACTGCCTCCACTACCATGTACTCCTGCATAACATGTGTTTACCCGTCAAATATACAGACATATTTTGGTGTCTACACTATTCCATCTACTAGCACAGTTACTACCTTGCTATCTTTATATATAATGAGCAGCCAAATTGTTTCAAATCTTTTTAGCTCTTCCATTGGTATCTACTATGAAACAAAACACTCGATGTTGTGCTCCAAGTAGGTGCAATCGACCGTACAATGGATCAAAAGTACTGGTTTTTTATATCCTTGGCTACCTGAGTTTGTTACCTTCTGATGGATTTTGGTATTGGTTTTCTATTTGCTCCGTTGCTTTTGTCTCTGCAGAAGTAGAATGCAGCATGGATCCCTTCCAGAGTATCTTTTCGGATATCTTCCATGTTAGTATAATCTTGAGTTTAATCCTAGCTTGCTTGGTTGAGTAGTCCAGCTAGGATACTTGGCATAGTGTACGCAAGGAAAGTACTTGTTTGTGAGTCCGGTTTGGGCTCAGGTCTAGTACGTGTCCGTGTAGGCATAGGATCGTTTTTGGCTTGGTGTCTGCTGGCCGGCCGTGTATATATACATGAGCCCGGTAGCTATTGTAATCAGAACCGTGGAGAAAAACACACCGCAGAGAAAACAAAAGCAATAAAGAGGGAAACAAAGGGAACGATACGGGCCCTTAGCTAAAGTTGTTTGTGTGCGCGCGTGTTCGTCTATTTTATGTGAGCGATCCTGGAGGATTAAATTCCAACAATTGGTATCAGAGCAAGGGCGATCTGAAGCCGTGCTTGCCCCGGGGTGGCGCCCGACTAGTGCCTCGGGGCGGGCAATATAGTTGCCGGAGGTGCGGCGACAAGTAGAGAAGCGGTCCATGAAGTCGTTGAGTTGTGCAGCGGCGATGAGGATCAAGCGATCGTCATTCGGCGGAGCAACCAAGAGGAAGACGGCAGGTTGTCGTCTGCAAGGCGATGGAAGATGATCGTTGATGGAAGCGGTGGTGCCGAGGTGCGGAGCCGGAAAGCCGTCAATATCATTGTCCGGGAGTTTGAGTCAAGGAGTCGTGCGAGTTTGCACGGTTAGTCGTCGTCGCGTCAAGTGAGTCGTCGTCCTGTCCTGCTCGTCTTGGTGGCTGATTCGTTGGAGTTGAAGGTGCGCACGGTGTTCCGTGAGTCATGTCCATATCCTCGTGGAGCGTCCTGGCTGCGGTCAGTGTTGATTCGGTGGATTTCCGAAGGCGGACGATGGTAGTAAGCCATCGTAAAGCGAGGAGATGTGCGAGCAATAGACGGTGGATCTATTGAAGCAAGTACGAGGAGTATGGTGCGAACCGAGTGCGAGGATGCCTAGCAATGGCGGTGGCACAAAGGTGCGAACCGAGTGCAAGGCAGGGGCCAAGCAATAGCGGTGGCACAACATGGCGGAGCAAGAGAGGCGATGCATGTTTCCAGTGGGTCATACTCAACGTACGGACATGACAGTAGTCGATGAGTCGACGAGTCACAGACCTTCAACGAATCAAGATCAAGAAAAGCACAGAAGACAAAGAATCAAGATTAGGAGGTGAATGTTAGTATAATCTTGAGTTTAATCCTAGCTTGCTTGGTTGAGTAGTCCAGCTAGGATACTTGGCATAGTATACGCAAGGAAAGTACTTGTTTGTGAGTCCGGTTTGGGCTCAGGTCTAGTACGTGTCCGTGTAGGCATAGGATCGTTTTTGGCTTGGTGTCTGCTGGCCGGCCGTGTATATATACATGAGCCCGGTAGCTATTGTAATCAGAACCGTGGAGAAAAACACACCGCAGAGAAAACAAAAGCAATAAAGAGGGAAACAAAGGGCACGATACGGGCCCTTAGCTAAAGTTGTTTGTGTGCGCGCGTGTTCGTCTATTTTATGTGAGCGATCCTGGAGGATTAAATTCCAACATTCCACAGTCTATGAATAAATCTGTCCGCATTTGTTCTCTCCTATTCTTTTCTTTACTTACCATGATATACCCTGGTCTGATTTCCTCCTTTAATTATTTTTTGCAGAATTACAGCGGAGCAGAAACTTCTTTCGAAGCATCTTATGGTATGCTTCCCAAGGTCTATGACCAAACATGTTTCTTTCATTTTCTGCAGCGATTTTTTCCCATTTTTTTCCTTACTCTGCATGATATATCCTGTTATGATTTTCTGTTTTATTTGCCTTGTGCAGAAGCAGTGAACTTTGATGTATCCAAGGCATGTTCTGAAGAGACTTCAACGGGCTGTCCAGTTCGTGTTTCTACCCGGTGTGCGCTTGATGTTCCAACACTTATGTGGAGATATATTTTGTCAGTTTTGTAAAATATCAAGAATGTGGATACAGGAATCATGGATATTTGAACTTATGTTAAAAGTTTGGTTCAGTTAACGGTGCGTACTCTTATCATTGATCGAACAAGTAACCTGAATTTTATATTTTTCAGGAACTGCGTATTACATCCTTTGAAAAACTTCTTAGCGGTGTTACATTGCATTTTTACCAATCTTACTTTCTGTAGACTTTTGAATGCAACAGATTGTGCATAGCACGCCTTTCTTTTATCATCAAATCTCTCCGGATTATTTACTATGTGGAAACTGTGTATATGCAGTAGCAAACATGCCCAATTCCTACTATTATTGGGCTGCTCAGAGGCATATTGAAAAGGGTAAAACAGGTTGTTGGCAATCTCAATTAACTCCAGTATTTTAAATCTATCCATGTTGTTGAATCCTCTCTCTTACCGCCGATGAAAACTGGAAGAAAAGAAAAACCTTGAAGAAATTGGATGTATCAGCGGCATGTATTGTCTACAACATCCAGATTTATCTCAGCATTTTTCTTAACGATCTACCTGAAGATCTAAGTGGCATCTGTATTCTGCATACGCTGGCCCTCTCGGACTGCACTAGACTGAAAAAATTAGGAACGTAGATAACTCAAATGCACTCTCTGAAATCTATCATTTTGAGGGATTGCGCGGGTCACCAATTGGAATGAGCTCAATTTGTATACTTGTTGTGGATGGTTGATCCAGGGAACATATCAGGGTGTCACTGATGCTATGGGCGAGGGAAGTGTTAAGAAGAAAACATTTAGGCGTTCAAATTATGTTGCATTCTAACAAAAAACAAATAAGGAGCTACGTACATAAACTTAGCAAACAAACATTAATGCACACACCACCAGGCACCAGCTCTCCCTTAAACTAATTAGCGCTCTTTCTCTTTTCATCAAAATTTAAAACAATGTAAACACACGCAAGGGCTTGACGCCTCCGCCTGCTAGTATATAAATATCGACGGCGGGGCGGGATAATGTATATGCTAGAATTGCTTCAAGCCAGATGGTTGATTGCAACCGGTGTTCACGTGTCACTCGGCCCTCAACGATGACTGCACAACCAAACCTAACACTAAGGCTGGTGCCAGTGCACCGCCCGGCTATAGCCTCGCCACGTCAGCTTTTACCCCACTCTCACCCCCACTCTCACCTCACTCTCACCCCACGGTGCCAGTGCATGGGCTATAGTGCCAGCTCTCACTTCTCTCTCCTCCACATCAGCATTTCTTTTTCAGATTAAGTTATTCACTCGCTTTTGTGTAGACATTTAAAATAATGCAAGAAAATTATTTTATTGAACTAAAAATGTTACCGATTACATAATAATTAATAAAATTGCATAATAAATTAAAAAAATTACATAATAAATAAAAAAATTACATAAAAATTTGAAAAAATTACATAATCTAGGCATTACTATTTGCCCACACATGCTCAATCAAATCTTGCTGGAGCTGTGTATACATCGGTGAGTCCTTCATTTCGTTGTCCATCTGAATCTTGGCTGCTAGGCTTGGTGGTGCATTGTTGTGTATCGGCGGGCCGACATTGGAATCAACTGTCTCATAGATTTCGTCCAAATTGGTACCACGCTCATCGTTGATGATCATGTTGTGCAGAATGACACATGCACGCATGATCAACCCAAGAGTTTGCTTCGAGTAGGAGCGTCCGGGAACTGCTAAAATGTTGAACCTAGACTTGAGCACTCCAAAGGTACACTCGACATCTTTGCGCCAAGCTGATTGAGCAGTAGTGAATAGCCGATGCTTTTCACTTTGTGGAAGAGTAACACCTTTCATGAACACCGGCCAGGAGGGGTAGATGCCGTCGGCAAGGTAGTAACCCCTGTTGTACTCGTGTCCATTCACCGTGAAGTTCACTATGGGTGCTTCTCCCCTAAGCACATCACGGAACAACGGCGACTGATTGAGCACATTGATGTCGTTGTTGGACCCGGCCACTCCGAAAAAGGCATGCCAGATCCAACGATCATACGACGCAACGGCTTCTAAGATTATGGTAGGGTGTTTGATGTCACCCCTTGTGAACTGACCGGCATGCGCAACTGGGCAGTTCCTCCACTGCCAATGCATGCAATCGATGCTCCCTAGCATGCCCGGAAAGCCACGCTCCTCGGCTTTCGCTAGAAGACGCTGAGTATCCTCGACATTTGGTCGACGGCAAAACTCATCCCCGTAACAGTGAATGATGCCTTCACAGAATCTCTCTAGACATTCTGCTGAAGTTTGTCTAGCTAGCTTAAGCCACTCATCTATCGTATCTGCAGCGGCTCCATAAGCTAATAAGCGCAAAGTTGCAGTACACTTCTGTAGGGGAGAAAAACTAGGATGGCCGAGAGCATCTACTCTTTGGGTGAAATACGGAGAGTATTCACCCAATCTTTCCACAATGCGCTTGAAAAGGGGTCGCCTCATCCGATACCTTCGCCGAAAGAAGTTCGGAGGATAAGTACAGTTGTCGGCGAAGTAGTCGTCGTAGAGCCGATCGTGGGCACCCAGACGATCACGCCTGATGTACTGTCGATGGCGTCGCGTCCGGCTTGACTCCGCCCCCTGGTTGAGCATCGCCTCCTCATACTCCGCCTGGAATGCATCGATCATCTCACCCTCCATTCCTTCGCTCGAATTGCTGCTGGACGAAGACATGGCGTCGAGAGGAGTGGAATGGAGAGTGGAGGAGATGAAGTGGGGTGGGTAATGCTCTCACCAGGTGGGGGTATTTATTATAGGGGGTTGGGGATGAAATTTGCAAATTTTTGAATTTTTTTTCGAATTTTTCCCAGCTCCAACGGATACCTCAACGGCTAGCTGACGTGGACGAATCAGGGCTCGCCACGTCAGCTAGCCGTTGCGGCTACCGCCCGCCTATCGCCCGCCTCTCGCCCGCCTCCCGCCCCGCCTCCCGCCCGCCATCGCGTCGCCCCCCTCCCGCCCCCCTCTCGCCCCGCTCTCGCCCCCAGCGCGGGCGGTAGCGCCCGCTACCGTCGGGCGGTGGATCCGTCGCCCGCCGCTGCCGTCTCGCCCCCCTCTCTCCCCGCTCTCGCCCGGCGCTGGGCGGTAGCGCCCGCGCTACCGCCCCCATTGGCACCAGCCTAATAACAGGCGCAGGCCGCACTAGTGGCGATCGGCCAGCCAGGCAGGCAGGCATGGATAACATAACAACGTGGACACACCGAACCGTACCTGTCATTCAACACAAGCAAGGCAGGCAGGCAGACTTCCCAATTAGACCTCCTGCAATGGAATTATCATAGCTAGTATTATGTATGACACCTAAGCAAAATTAATAATGTGTCATAAAATTAAATGAAGAAAGAAAGAATTGAGTATCATATTATAAGACTAGCCATAGTGGGGAGTAGCATCAACTAGTAACATCCATATGTTACTAGTCTATGTTACTACCTCTATAGTGAGGAGTAACATCAACTAGTAACTTCATTTATTATGTTATAGACTCATATTGCATTGATATATGTGATGGTACTCCAAGAGCAAGTAACTACCTAAGTTATTACATGCCTCTCTTTCATCATTAATTACTTGCCACATCATCTTTTTAGCTTGTGTGATATCGATGTTACTACGTACGTTACTCCCACTATGGATAGTCTAATACCGTATCAAAATAAATGTTAAGCAAGTATGTGTCTTGTATGCCAATAAATATACATGATATTACTCTTATCCATCCATGCCTCTCGTCTCGTCTCGTCTGGTGAAGTGGTGATGCAAAATTTAAAATTGATGGAACGGACAGAGCTCGACGCGTGCCAGCCCCCCGCGTGCGCGCACTAGGCTTTGAGGCTAGCAGTAGATAGACCGACGGCAAAATTCACATTTCTAACCTTTTAGCGAAACAAATTCACAATCTAAACCTAGTTGCAAAATATTTCACAAAAATGACCCTTTTGTCTAGCGCCCGACCACCAGGCGCTAAGCCCGTGTATATAGCGCCTGCCCATATGGCGCTAAGACACTGCCAGCATGTCAACGTGGACCCTCGCCGGGCCCCACCCTGGAAGTCTAGCGCCTCTTCGCTCGGCGCTAGATGTGAAGGCTTAGCGCCTCGCCGCTAGGCGCTACACCAGGGAACAACTTAAACGGCCGAAGCCCACGCCCGAGGGCAGACAACACACACAGGAGGCTTCTCTCTGTCGAGAGAAGGCTAGGGCGGCGGCGGCGGCAGTTCCTCTCCCCCCTCTCAAATCCACCCCCCAAATCCCCCAGATCTGAAGGATTGAACCAAGGCAATTGCTCTCAATCCATCCCCCAAGGTATTCTCCCCCATTCCCCTAATTTTCATCCAAAAAATCCATCACATTTTGCATCTTTGTTCAAGTTTGGGTTGAAACCCTAAATCCTATATTTTGTTTGAATTTGTTATGATAGAATGGTTTGTTCCTTTGTTCTTTACCAAATTACATTGTTGTAGTAATCATTGGACAAATTACTATGAGTAATTTTAGTGAAATCTAAAACTCATTGGATTTGAACATGTTATGTTAGTTTGTGGCTTTTTTTGTATGGAGCAATTATATTTATGGCATGAATGGATGTAATGATATGATGCAATTATATGGATGGCATGATATGGAGTAATTATGTTAGTTTGTGATTTTTTTTTGTATGGATCAATTATATGGAGCAATTTTTTAAGACATTAATAATATGGATGACATGAATGTGTATTTTTATATGGATATTAAGTTAGATCTTGAGCACTACCATTAGCTAAAGCAAATTATTTCGTTATGGAACAAAGTTATAATGGAATGCTTGTTGTTTGAAAAATATAGGATGGAGTGGCTTCTCCATGATCACTATGATGTTCAACACCGATCTTATGCTATGGCGGTGCTAAAGAAGGTAATTTTTTTTGTTGACCTTGCTTGATTTCGATTACGTATTCCTTTGGCTTCGCATGACCAAGTTGTTTCTATTCATTTGCAGAAGCTTTCAACCTTGAAGGTTCGGTTTCACGGGGTCTCTGAAATGCCGTACGATGAGCGGTACACACCGTACATCGACGCATTAGGACTACTCCCGTTCTTCCAGCTAGTGACCCGCTCCACTCCAAACCTGAATGCAGTGCATATCACGGCGCTTGTGGATCGGTGGAGACCGGAGACACACACTTTTCACCTTCGGACCGGGGAGATGACCGTGACGCTTCAGGACGTGTCGATGATCTTTGCACTTCCTATCGAAGGTGAGCCTCTGTGTTTGAACACAGATTCTGAAGGGTGGCATGCACAGATGACGGCTCTCATTGGTACTGCTCCTACTGAGAACAAGGACAAGAATATTGCAGCCGGCACTCCTTACACGTGGATCATAGATAACTTTAAGAATTGCCCTCAAGGTGCTGATGTTGGGGTGGTCAGGACGTATGCCCGTGTGTACATTTGGTATGTTTTCTCTAGAACACTATTTTCCGACGGCAAGGGCAATGTAGCGCAATGGATTTGGCTGAAGGCGTTGACCGTGTTGGACAAGAGATGGAGTTGGGGTACGGCAGCACTGGCCTACTTGTACCGGCAGGTAAAGAACTGTTCGTTACAAATTAAGTTGTGTTCCGACATGGCATGACATGACCGTGTTTTATTTTCTTTGCAGTTGGACGACGCATGTCGTAGGTGCACTTCAGGCGCCTCCGTTAGCGGTCCTTTGAGCCTACTTTCCATATGGTCATGGGAGCGGTTGCCAGTTGGACGACCTAAGAGTGTGACATACAAGGATTGGGACGATAAAGAGAACATGATGCATCAACCCACTTGGGCTTACAAGTGGGACGTTGTACCCGAGATGAAGAGTGATGTGGAGAACATGTACAAGCAGTACATCAATGAGTTGGATACTCTTACCCCCGAGCAGGTATGTATTGTCGTTACATGTATCATTGCGTTCATTCTCCTGAACTGGACATGAGTACATTGCGCTAACTTTCAGGTGATATGGGAGCCATACGGTGTTGGGGATAATTTCGGTTTTACACTTGAATTTCATGTGAACCCAATGTGTCGAGCGGAAGGGCATCTTTGGCATATGCGGTGTCCAATGATATGTATGTGGGCAGTTGAGTTTCATTTGCCACATCGTGTGATGAGGCAGTTTGGGGAGTTTCAGACTCACCCGCCGGAGTGGATGAACACAGACATTGTGCTTCATGGGTAAGAGAATTACATGGCTTCAATTAGTTTTTCTTTGGAAACACCACATTTTGTTTTGATAATAGCTGCTTGTCTTATCTTGTAGGCTGGATAGGAGGAGGCAAAGAGCGATCAAGGATTGGCCTAGCCATCATAGCAGTTACATAGACATGTTCAACAAGAGTTTGCGTTACGCTAATTCACATGACCATGGGTACAAGCCGCATAACGAGCTTGCATTCACCAACTATCTTCGTTGGTTTGTTCGTTCAACTCGTTTGGAGATGTACCCACCGGCTTCATATATTCTAAAGAAAACACATAATCTAATAACAAATATAAATCCAATGCAATTTAGGGTTTCACTAAGCCTAGCAATCCTAATTTGTTCTTAAATACTACTACAACAATGCTAATGCTATACATTTAACAATAATGCCATTGCAACTAAAAAGATTGAAAATCCATTTCAATCTAGGGTTCACCAAAAAATGCTCAAAAAGAAGAAATGGCATGGATCTAATGGATGAAAACTTAGGGATCGGAGGAGAATACCTTAGGAGATGATTTGAGGAAGAAATCCACGGTCAAAACCTCCAAATGGGGAAGATTTGAGAGGGAGCGACTAGAACAGCATCACACAGGGCAGCCCCTGTGTGTGTGTGTTATGTGTGGGCTGCTCGGGCGTGGCTTCGGCCTTTAAGTGGCTGCCTAGTCTAGCGCCTGATGGGGAGGCGCTAAGCATGCATGTATAGCGCATGTTGTTTAGGCGCTAGACTTTCGGGGTGGGGCCCTGCAGGGGTCCACGTTGACACGCTGGCAGGAGCTTAGCGCCTCATATACAGGCGCTAGATGTATGGGCTTAGCGCCTGGCGGTTGGGCGCTACATAAAAGGGTTAGTTCTGTGAAATAGTTTGCAACTAGGTTCAGATTGTGAATTTGTTTCGCATAAAGGTCAAAACTGTCGATTTTTCCTAGACCGACCAATGGCAACAGCAAGAGAGACCACGACCCAAGGGCCAAGGCCGATCCCTCTTCCTCCTCGCGTCCTTGTCGTGGCCAAAAGACTCCACCCTCCCTCGCTTTGCCACTTATCCCTGCGCCCATTGGCTCTCCATGCGATACCCCCTTCCCCTTCCCCTCTCCGGACCGACGCTGGCTTCAGAGATCTCACGCATATGGCCAAGATTTTGTGCCACCGCTCGCTCGCTCGCTCACGCCGCCTCTCTCCCTTCCCTTGGTAGTACTACTAGTACTACGGCCTTTGACATTTACACAAGGTCAGATCCCGAATACTCCAACCGACGCCTCACCAACCCAAGTGGCCGCCGGTAGTAGGGGATGGGCATAAAGAGTCAAGCGTCCTAAATAAAGTTAATTCCCGGCTTCTTTAATGACGCCACAGAGTTCGATCCAAAGATTCTCTTTTGACATCCGAAACAAAGTCAAACAAAACAAATTACAAAAACTCGGCAAGACAAGCGAAGGCCCTTTTTGACACATAGAGAGCTGGAGCTGGAGTATTATACAATGGAGAGCTATATATTCGTTTCAAATCCGGACGCGACCTTGTGTTGTGTCACTCTTATCCCCTGCTGCAGCTGCGGAGGCGGACCCCACCACTCGCCTTTGACTCCACCCACGCCCAGAAGTAGTACTCGTACGCGTATATATTTGATAAAAGTCAACCCCATCCGGAGCACCACGCGTCCTCATCACTTGGTCAAACATCTCCAAGCAAACAAAGCCTCTGCTCGCCGTTGGTTGGTTGGTTGGTTGGTTCATGCGCGCAGGCGCATGGAGCACCTCAACGACTGGGACCTGCAGGCCGTCGTCAGGAGCTGCGCAACCTTCTCCTCCCACCCCCACCCACAGCACCCAGATCAAGACCCAGCATCGCTCTACGCCTTGGAGTACCTGGATTTGGATCACAAGCCCAAGCCCAAGCCCCTGTTGCCGCCGTCGCAATCGCAATCGCAATCGCAAACGCAGTCTTGGCCGGCCGGGGATGACCGCCGTGAGATGATGATCTCTTTTCCCGCCGCGGCCGCCGCGTCCACGTCCTCCGCTCTAAGGCCTGGCCGCAAGCCCGGCATACGAAACAGCACCCCGCGGCCGCGACCTAAAACAAGGTAACAACTTCATTTCTGCTGTGCAACCGATCCTATCATAATACTCCGTACCATGTTGGAGTAGTAGGGAGTGCTGATTGTGATTTTGCTTGGTGGTGAGCAGCAAGAAGAGCCAGCTGAAGAAGGTGGTGTGCGAGGTGCCGGTGGCCGACGGTGGCGTCTCCTCCGACCTTTGGGCGTGGCGGAAGTACGGTCAAAAGCCCATCAAGGGATCGCCTTATCCCCGGTACGCTAATCAACTACTAGTAGTATAACCACTTCCACGCGTTGTGATTTCTCGTCCGTTGAATCCACTCACTACTGATTTGTGATTTCTCATACTACTAATAACTGAATTCAAGGCTATGCATACTACTTCTGTCAATACATTCTCAGTAATTTCTCATACTACTAGTAGTTAGTACGATCAAACAAAAAGGAAAAGAAAAAAATTAAAAAAATATTTGAACAAATCATCATATAAAATTAATAGTATACAACTTAAACATGTCACCTCTGCTTAATTTTGCAGTATAACACACATTTTTTCAGTTCGATAGCTAAAAGTTAATATAGAAGGACAAACTATCTTAATTAGTGATCTTGCATACGTATTGTACTAAAATGTGTTGGCTTTGTGGTAACAGGGGATACTACAAATGTAGCAGCTTGAAGGGGTGCATGGCCCGGAAACTGGTGGAGCGCAGCCCGGCCAAGCCTGGTGTGCTCGTCATCACCTACATGGCCGAGCACTGTCACCCGGTGCCGTCGCAGATCAACGCGCTCGCCGGCACCACCCGTCACAAATCCACCCCCGCCGACGACCACGCCACCACGTCGCCCAAGAGCCACGGCAAAGCCGACGGCGATATCCACAGAAACGAGACGTCGTCGATGGCGGTGGACGGTACAACTGAGGAGATAGAGGCGGATGACGACTGGCCGACGGGGCTGGATCTGGACGAGTTCTTGGCGCCCGTGGGTGACGTCTTCCACGAGGACGTCGCCCTGGAACGACGGCTCTCGCTATAGCTGGAGAGAGATAATGTAGCTATAACCTATAGACACCATCCCCATTGGCAAATTTTTGCCCCTTTCTTCACCCACTTGCCAAAGGAGGGAAACCCATGTATATGCCATATGCGTTTGATGTGTGTTTTGTGTGTGATCCTTCAACAAGAATTTATTACTCCGTTCAGTTCTATTTATAGTGCTTCCTCGATTTTCGTGCTGCAACTTTGACCGTATATTTGATCAACGAGACCGATTGCGGTCATTGGCATAATTTTTGCTCCTGCCGCAATCGGTTTCGTTGGTCTAATTTAGGGTCAAAGTTGCATCTCGGGAAGCGTGGACGCACTATAAATTGGAATGGAGGGAGTAAGATTTAACCACCGAGTCTTGTATAATACATACCATCTTAAAGCATCTCCAACAGTTACTATATAAAACAGCAACCACTTTTTATTTACTTTTTAAAGGTTAAAATATAACTTCAACAACAATCGAAAATCAAATTCTACTAAAATCGTTTTTAAGCACCTGTAACACCCTCAGAATCAGTAACAGTAATCACTACAGTGATTTCACTATTAGTGATCATTATTGTTGATGATCAAGCCATGATCACATTTGATCATAGCTCTGACAGATTCTCACCCTGATAAAATTTTCCAAATTATAAATTTGCTCCAAGGATTGTGGGTGTCAGTCAATCAACTTGATTATGGTTTGCCAACCAACATCCACCTTAGTTGCACAATCCCAATGCAATGAAAATCATGAAACATAGCGTTGGGTTATCAAAATTATCATGGAATTTAGGATGGAAATGAAATCATAGTTGAGCCGAAATGTTGGAATCAAATTATAAAATGCATAACAATCATTAGACCATGGTTATCATAGCAATGGTTTTTGTTATTAAAATGGTATATTATAATTAAGAAATAAAGAAATATCTTGGACCATTAATTAATTTCCATGGTAATTTTAATAAACATGTGAAAATTAAAGTTGAACTAAAAGTGGTGAGACAAATTTTATTAAATTGCAAACAATCATTAGGTCAAGATCAAATGGCTATAGTAATTATTTCAATGTTTAAATAATTTAGACAAATAAAAACAGTAGATTAATTAGTCCATTTTAATCATTGTTAATTAAATAAAATACTAAATGATTTTGATTAATCCCCAAGATTTTTGTAGCGTTACTATGTTATGTAACACTAATTTTGGAACAACTTTCATATACTACAAAAATCAAATGCTAGACTAATAAAATAAATACTACAGCAAAAAAAAGGGAAAATAGAAAATAAACAAAAAAAGGGAAACCCTAATTTATCGCCTGGGGCAACCCCCTTCCCCCAGCCTAACCGGCCCAACCCCACTGCCCCCCACCCTGGCCCACTCCCACTCCCCCGTCTTCTTCCTCGTCGTTGTTCATCACGTGCCCCCTCTGGCACGTCGACGCCGAGGAGCACGTCGGCCCCTCCTCCTCCTCACCTGCTTCCCCCCTCTCCCCTCTAAATCAGATCGATGCCCCGCACCCCCCTATGAACCCTAGCCTCCCCCTTTTCCCTTCCCCGCTGCTCCCTCTCCTCTCCTGCGTGCACTCTCCGTCCGCCCGGGAGCACCAGGTCGCCATGGCCTCACCGTAGCCGCGACCATCTTCCTCCCCGGGCTCCAAGATGATGTCCCGGAGCACCAGCGAGGACTCCTCCTTCGTCCCCTGCATCGAGTCGCACTCGGAGGCCACCACATCGCCGGAATCGGGACCTCCTTCCCGCCACGGACGTCGCACCTCGCCGGGAAATTCGGCGCACTCCGGCCACCTCGCGTTCCCTAACCGCGGCCACCAGCTCCGCGGTGAGCCTCTCCTCCGTTTCCCATCCTTCCCTGTCCCGGTTCGTCGCCGGTAGCCATGGAGCGTCGTCGCCGTCGTGCGCGTACCGTCCACGGTCGCCATTCACCTCGCCCGCATACCCCCCCCCCCCCCGCACTGGTCGCGCTCGGGCCGTGCCCGCGTGTACCCATGGCTGGCGCACGCCCCGCCACGTGCTCGCCCGCACTCTGCAGCGCCCCCTGCGCTGCTCGCTGCGCCCGTCCGTCGTGCCTCGGCCCGCCGCCGTGCTCACCACGGCTACGCGCCCGATGCCCGTGCACCCCATGGCCACCCCGCCTCGGCCTACCACCCATGTGTGCGCATGGATGCACCCTCTCGCCGCGGCTCCCCTGTTCCGTTCGGCCTCGCCGTCGTGAACCTCGTCGGCGGCGAGCGCTGGGAAGGCACGGCTGTGAAAGCCGTGGGCAACCCCCCCCCCCCCAATGGATGACAGGTGGGGGCCGATGGATTGGAGTATCCCTAATTCTTGATTAAGCAAATAAAACCCCCCATGTGATACTGACATGTGGGCCTCTACTGATTTTTGTTAATTAAAACATTTAATTAAAGGAGGTGTGTATGACAGATGGCCCCCACTGGTTATTAGATTAAATAAAATGAAATACTAAAATAACAGAGAATGATAAGTGGCCCCCCCTTGGCTTTCTAGATTAAATTAAATCATTTTTATTAGCACTGTCTATGACATGTGGGACCCCCATGTCAGTGGTACTGTTTTGGATAAGGTTTTGGATAATGTTGCATTTTAATAATAAAATAAATCCAGAATTGATTTAAAATAATTTAAACTTAGAAAAATAATATCTTTTAAACCGTAACTCCGATGAAAATGTTTTATGCATCAAAGTTGCTCAGAAAATTACAACGAATACGGATACGCTACCCTTATACCCATCACCCCCCTCCAACATACTGAACGTGGAACACCCCCCCCCCCTCGGGTGAATCCGGGTAATTCCCGGTGCCGGTGAAACTTGCCGGATGAAAATGTTTTGAACATGAAAGTTGCTCAGAAGGAATCAACTAACACAGATACGCTATCCACATGTCTGTCACATGTCTCTAACACTGCAGACATGGAACCTTCCCCCTCCGGATCATCTGTCCGGTAATCAACCGATACTGATGAGTCAACCCCGGATAAATTCCCGCTCCACCTAAAAATACTTAACACTACGTTAGAGCTCTGTTGCTTTGTATCTAATATGTCTTGAATTTGTATTGCTATTATTTTTGTGTATTCATTGTTTCTCCCCCCCTTTTTCTCCGATAGACCCCGTTGTTGCCGCCGACGACACCGTTGCCGAGTACGAATACTTCGTCGACGATCGTACCCCTACTGTCGAGCTTCCAGGCAAGAAGAGCCATTCTCTTCCCCAGATATCGCCTATCTTTCCGTACATTTCTAGCACTAGGCATTGTTACTGTTGCTGCTACGTTGCTTACCTATTCAATTGCATAGCCGGTCATTGTCCCCCCTTGATGTACCTTCCTTATCCTATGCTGCCTTATAATTATGCATTATTTCAGCAGTGAGCCCTGCGCTTTGTTAGCTAGGATTAGATAGTGGGCCGTGACCACTCAGGGGAGTGACGGGGATACAAAATATTATAACTGCAACAGGTACGGATCAATGCAGACGCCCTAGGGAACCTACAACGGCGAGACTCTACCGAGTCGCTTCGAGTTTGACTTACGCGTGGACGGACTCGTATTTCACTCTCGTCGGCTCAGTAGCGTAGCATCACTGGGATGATACGAGGGTATTCCTCTTTAGTTCATTCCGCTGGTGTCTCGGCACCACCGGGGTGATACAAGAATATTCCTCTTTAGTTCATTTCTCTGATGTCTCTGTCGAACCTCTTTAAGTGTGCCATCGAGGGTGATACCTCCTGGTTTCACTTGATGGTAGGCACTCGAATCAACTGGTGTCCTTACAGGTAAGGAGTCGGGTGACCCAACGCTGCCCGCGCAGGGTATCTTAGCGGAACGATAGGTCAGGTGTATTCCACCGGTGTGCGGCGGGCCTGGTACTGTTCGTGGCCGAAAGGTATCCTGTTATACGAAAGTCAAGCTCTTCAAAGAGCAAACGCGAGACAAGGTAAGGAGACGGTTCACTTTGTTTGTAACCGCACGAGTTGGTGGGACGTCAAGGCAGGCACCGATGTTACTGGTGGACCTGGCTGCTGTCGTTGTCCGCGACTCACCCGGATAGGGGCAACGATAACGGTTGTCCCGACAAATAATAATAAAATGTTAAATGGTTCGGTGGATGACTTGAGAGGCTCGTTGGTCTGTACGCACTACCTTCACGTGGGATAAGGAGTTATGGGCTCCCCAGCGTCATAGTTTGTCCGAAAGCTCTTCAGGCGTCAGCAGTATCGCGGTCTGATTGCCGGGAAGCGGTGCGTCTTCTTCGCTCGAGCGGTATATTTGGATTTGCTTTTGCTTCACCGGCCAGCCTCGCACCGTGTAGGAGCGTGCAAGGGTGAGGGACCTAGACCCCTTGGCGCATAGGATATAGTCCGGCGGATGGCCTCTCTGTTGAGCCTAGGATGGGTTGCGACGTGTCGGATAGCTTTGGTGGAGCGTTCCCTAACAAGGTGCCCGCCACCCTGGAGATCCGAGCGTGCAGGCTGAACAGTAGTGCACCCCTGCAGGGAGTTTAATCTATTCGAATAGCCGTGTCCACGGTAACAGGACGCTTTATGCTGAAGCTGGATCTTACCACTACAAACTACTACTATTAAATTGTATGGTTCCGGGTTTTCTTCCTCGCTGGGGTGTTGAGGAAGGGATCTCGGAGGCATTGTTAATTATTACAACTTACTATTATACAATGCTGCAGCAACTTCTGCTGCATTGCTACTTTATGCTTTATATTAACTGTTGGTTGATTTTTACCTCATGCTGCAAGACTCGTCAGAAGATGCTAGTCTTCGATAGGCCTAGCTTCTTATCGTTGTTCTGATTTCTACCTTGCAGTCCACTATATACAGCCTCCCCTTTCCATTTGATACAAATGCATAAATGCTTAGTAGCGGACGTAAGACTCGCGGGTATGCTAGATACTCACCTGCTTTATTTCCCCCGTTTTGTTTTGCCTGATCGGCCGCTGCAGTCGACGTTGGAGTCCAGGAGTAGTAGATCCCCGATTTCGACCACCGCAACATGAAGATCCCCGATGCCTTCTACGACGTCGAGTTCCCCCTTCGACCAGGAGTAGTTTGGAGCTTCCCAGGCAGGAGGCCTCGCCTTTTCGATCGTTGTTGATATTTGTGCTAGCCTTCTTAAGGCAACCTTGTACTCTTGTGTCTGTACTCAGATACTATTGCTTCCGCTAACATTGTGCTCTCGAGCTGTTGTATTCGAGCCCTCGTGACCCCCGGCTTGTATTAAACAACTTGTATTATTTTATTTTGTAGAGTTGTGTTGTGATATCTCACCGTGAGTCCCTAATCTCGATCGTGTACCTTGCGTGTATGATTACTGTACACGGTCTGATTTTGGGGGCGTCACAAGTTGGTATCAAAGCCGACTGCCTGTAGGACACCCCCTTCCAACTCCTTGGTCGAAGTCGAGTCTAGTCTTTGCAAAATTACTTTACTAACAGTGTCGTGTGGCTTATCGTCCCACGTCGCAAATTGGGTGGTATTAGGATCCTTTTCTCCGTACCTTTACTCTGGGATTCTACTCTCTTATCCTTTCGGGAAATTTTGCTAACTCTGACATTAGGATCTCGTGGTCGCATCTACCCGGAGAGCCCTTCACCCAAGATGATCGCTTGCTTCACCTGAAGATTTCGAAGACACTCTTCGATAAATTCCTGAGAACCTACGTGTTCATCGCCTTTGCAATCCTGTGCCACCGATAAGTCTGTATGGATAATTACTTCCACCTTCCGATCTGGAAATCATACTTCCCTTGTACTTAAGCATCGAATTATTCCGATGCTTCTATCACCCGATGCCTTTGAATTATTTCTCCTTCTGGTTGACTGCCGATACTCACATCAGATTCTTTGCGAACCACCCGACCTTTGGTGGATTATTATCCGACTAATCTTACATGGATTACTCCATGTGTCAATTGGATTCATAGTGTGAAATATCATCCTGTCCCTCGATGATTTGTGTTATCATCGGCAACCTCCCTTGACTCCCTGCCAATACAACTTGGTCGAATATATCGTGCTCTGCTTTCCCTTGGGAAAGATATACACCTGCTTTCCATTGGCCTGCTTAACCTTTCTGGTAATATAACTTACCTAAGCAGTGATAATTCCCCTGCTTTTGTAAACACCTCGGTGTACGACCTTGTCAGTAAAACCTTGTTACTGAAATGTCATCAACAATGGTGGTAACCACCGGGATGAGAACTTTGCCAATTGGTTCGCCTCGTATTAACGAGCAGGAAAATGGTTCTCAATGTCCACTGCTCCTGGTACCGATGTTGTTGCCGACATAGCTGACAAGCTATTCTCTGAAAATCCTTGCATCGTGATCGCGTAATATGCCACCACTCTAAGCCACGGTTCCACAAGATCGAAACCTGACTCTTTTGTACATCCCCGTTCCCAAGGTTATTCTCCGTGCTTAACCTCTTATGCAATTCATGAGTCACATACCCTTTGATATTCAGTCTGATATCAGATTCAGTATTTATGCCTGATGCTCTGGACCCCTCTTCATCATCTGTCATCGACGTCGAATGCATGCTTATCCTCTTGAAACTTTTTCGTACCTTCTTTTGTTTCTCTTGATGAATTTCCCTGAGTTTAAACTCGAGAGATACTCTGTACCTCATTCCCTCGGACAGCCTCGGTTGATCAACCTTGTATCAATCCGACCCCCCTTAAGTTTCCCCTCCTGCCCTATCCGTAAGTACGATGATGACCACTCATCGAGATGCACTGATGCAAACAAAATGAAGACATCAACGAAATGGCTCAACCTCTTCATGAAGGACAACAAGCACCAGAAGATTCGTTAGAATACGAAACCAAAACTCTACCCCTTACACTACCCTTTTAATTCGCGGGACGAGAATTCTTTGTAGTGGGGGAGATTTGTAACACCCTCAGAATCAGTAATAGTAATCACTACAGTGATTTCACTGTTAGTGATCATTACTGTTGATGATCAAGCCATGATCACCTTTGATCCTAGCTCTGACAGATTCTCACCCTGATAAAAAAAATTCAAATTATAAATTTGCTCCAAGGATTGTGGGTGTCAGTTAATCAACTTGATCATGGTTTGCCAACCAACATCCACCTTAGTCATTTGCACAATCCCAATGCAATGAAAATCATGAAACCATAGCGTTGGGTTATCAAAATTATCATGGAATTTAGGATGGAAATGAAATCATAGTTGAGCCGAAATGTTGGAATCAAATTATAAAATGCCTAACAATCATTAGACCATGGTTATCATAGCAATGCCTTTTGTTATTAAAATGGTATATTATAATTAAGAAATAAAGCAATATCTTGGACCATTAATTAATTTCCATGGTAATTTTAATAAACATGTAAAAATTAAAGTTGAACTAAAAGTGGTGAGACCAATTTTATTAAATTGCAAATAATCATTAGGTCAAGATCAAATGGCTATAGTAATTATTTCAATGTTTAAATAATTTAGACAAATAAAAACGATAGATTAATTAGTCCATTTTAATCATTGTTAATTAAATAAAATACTAAATGATTTTGATTAATCCCCAAGATTTTTGTAGCGTTACTATGTTATGTAACACTAATTTTGGAACAACTTTCATATACTACAAAAATCAAATGCTAGACTAATAAAATAAATACTACAGCAAAAAAAGGGAAAATAGAAAATAAACAAAAAAAGGGAAACCCTAATCTATCGCCAGGGGCAACCCCCTCCCCCCAGCCCACCTGGCCCAACCCCACTGCCCCCCACCCTGGCCCACTCCCAATCCCAATCCCCTGTCTTCTTCCTCGTCGCTGTTCATCACGTGCCCCCCTGGCACGTCGACGTCGAGGAGCACGTCGGCCCCTCCTCCTCCTCACCTGCTTCCCCCCTCTCCCCTCTAAATCAGATCGATGCCCCGCACCCCCCTATGAACCCTAGATGCCCCCTTTTCCCTTCCCCGCCGCTCCCTCTCCTCTCCCGCGTGCACTCTTCGTCCGCCCGGGAGCACCAGGTCGCCATGGCCTCACCGTAGCCGCGACCATCTTCCTCCCCGGGCTCCAAGATGATGTCCCGGAGCACCAACGAGGACTCCTCCTTCGTCCCCTGCATCGAGTCGCACTCGGAGGCCACCACATCGTCGGAATCGGGACCTCCTTCCCGCCACGGACGTCGCACCTCTCCGGAAAATTCGGCGCACTCCGGCCACCTCGCGTTCCCTAACCGCGTCCACCAGCTCCGCGGTGATCCTCTCCTCCGTTTCCCATCCTTCCCTGTCCCGGTTCGTCGCCGGTAGCCGTGGAGCGTCGTCGCCGTCGTGCGCGTACCGTCCACGGTCGCCATTCACCTCGCCCGCATACCCCCCCCCCCCCCCCCCCGCACTGGTCGCGCCCGGGCCGTGCCCGCGCGTACCCATGGCTGGCGCACGCCCCACCCCGTGCTCGCCCATACTTTGCAGCGCCCCCTGCGCTGCTCGCTGCGCCCGGCCGTCGTGCCTCGGCCCGCCACCGTGCTCACCACGGCTACGCGCCCGACGCCCCGTGCACCCCATGGCCACCCCGCCTCGGCCTACCACCCATGTGTGCGCATGGATACACCCTCTCGCCGCGGATCCCCTTTTCCGTTCGGCCTCGCCGTCGTGAACCTCGCCGGCGACGAGTGTTGGGAGGGCACAGCTGTGAAAGCCGTGGGCAACCCCCCCCCCCCCCCCCCCCAATGTATGACAGGTGGGGCCCGAAGGTTTGGAGTATCCCTAATCCTTGATTAAGCAAATAAAACCCCCCATGTGATACTGACATGTGGGCCTCTACTGATTTTTGTTAATTAAAAAATTTAATTAAAGGAGGTGTGTATGACAGATGGCCCCCACTAGTTATTAGATTAAATAAAAGGAAATACTAAAATAACAGAGAATGACAAGTGGGCCCCCTGGGATTTCTAGATTAAATTAAATCATTTTTATTAGCACTGTCTATGACATGTGGGACCCCCATGTCAGTGGTACTGTTTTGGATAATGTTGCATTTTAATAATAAAAGAAAATCCAGAATTGATTTAAAATAATTTAAACTTAGAAAATTAATATCTTTTAAACCGTAACTCCGATGAAAATGTTTTATACATCAAAGTTGCTCAAAAAATTACAACGAATACGGATACGCTACCCTTATACCCATCACCCCCCTCCAACATACCGAACGTGGAACATCCCCCCCCCCCCCCTCCGGTGAATCCGGTCGATAATTCCCGATGCCGGTAAAACTTGCCGGATGAAAATGTTCTGAACATGAAAGTTGCTTAGAAGGAATCAACTAACACAGATACGCTATCCACATGTATGTTCGATGTCTCTAACACTGCAGACATGGAACCTTCCCCCTCCGGATCATCTGTCCGGTAATCAACCGATACTGATGAGTCAACCCTGGATAAATTCCCGCTCCGCCTAAAAATACTTAACACTGCGTTAGAGCCCCGTTGCTTTGTATCTGATATGTCTTGAATTTGTATTGCTATTATTGTTGTGTATTCATTGTTTGTCCCCCCTTTTTCTCCAATAGACCCCGTTGTTGCCGCCGACGACACCGTTGCCGAGTACGACTACTTCGTCGACGATCGTACCCCTACTGTCGAGCTTCCAGGAAAGCAGAGCCATTCTCTTCCCCAGATATCGCCTATCTTTCCGTACATTTCTTGCACTAGGCATTGTTACTGCTGCTGCTATGTTGCTTACCTATACAATTGCATAGCCGGTCGTTGTCCCCCCTTGATGTACCTTCCTTATCCTATGCTGCCTTATAATTATGCATTATTTCAGCAGTGAGCCCTGCGCTTTGTTAGCTAGGATTAGATAGTGGGCCGTGACCACTCAGGGGAGTGACCGATACAAAATATTATAACTGCAATAGGTACGGATCAATGCAGACGCCCTAGGGAACCTACAACGGCGAGACTCTACCGAGTCGCTTCGAGTTTGACTTACGCGTGGACGGACTCGTATTTCACTCTCGTTGGCTCAGTAGCGTAGCATCACTGGGATGATACGAGGGTATTCCTCTTTAGTTCATTCCGCTGGTGTCTCGGCACCATCGGGGTGATACGAGAATATTCCTCTTTAGTTCATTCCGCTGATGTCTCTATCGAACCTCTTTAAGTGTGCCATCGAGGGTGATACCTCCTGGTTTCACTTGATGGTAGGCACTTGAATCAACTGGTGTCCTTACAGGTAAGGAGTCGGGTGACCCAACGGTGCCCGCGCAGGGTATCTTAGCGGAACGACAGGTCAGGTGTATTCCACCGGTGTGCGGCGGGCCTGGTACTGTTCGTGGCCGAGAGATATACTGTTATACGAAAGTTGAGCTCTTCAAAGAGCAAACGCGAGACAAGGTAAGGAGACGGTTCACTTTGTTGGTAACCGCACGAGTTGGTGGGACGTCAGGGCAGGAACCGATGTTACTGGTGGACCTGGCTGCTGTCGTTGTCCGCGACTCACCCGGATAGGGGCAACGATAACGGTTGTCCCGACAGATAATAATAAAATGCTAAATGGTTCAGTGGATGACTTGAGAGGCCCGTTGGTCTGTACGCACTACCTTCACGTGGGATAAGGAGTTATGGGCTCCCCTGCGTCGTAGTTTGTCCGAAAGCTCTTCAGACGTCAGCAGTATCGCGGTCTGATTGCCGGGAAGCGGTGTGTCTTCTTCGCTCGAGCGGTGTATTTGGATTTGCTTTTGCTTCACCGGCCAGCCTCGCACCGTACAGGAGCGTGCAAGGGTGAGGGACCTAGACCCCTTGGCGCATAGGATATAGTCCAGCGGATGGCCTCTCTGTTGAGCCTAGGATGAGGTGCGACGTGTCGGATAGCTTTGGTGGAGCGTTCCCTAACAAGGTGCCCGCCACCCTGGAGATCCGAGCGTGCAGGCTGAACAGTAGTGCACCCCTGCAGGGAGTTTAATCTATTCGAATAGCCGTGTCCACGGTAATAGGACGCTTTATGCTGAAGCTGGATCTTACCACTACAAACTACTACTATTAAACTGTATGGTTCCGGGTTTTCTTCCTCGCTGGGATGTTGAGGAAGGGATCTCGGAGGCATTGTTAATTATTACAACTTACTATTATACAATGCTGCAGCAACTTCTGCTGCATTGCTACTTTATGCTTTATATTAACTGTTGGTTGATTCTTACCTCATGCTGCAAGACTCGTCAAAAGATGCTAGTCTTCGATAGGCCTAGCTTCTTATCCTTGTTCTGATTTTTACTTTGCGGTCCACTATATACAGCCTCCCCTTTCCATTTGATACAAATGCATAAATGCTTAGTAGCGGACGTAAGACTCACGGGTATGCTAGATACTCACCTGCTTTATTTCTCCATTTTTGTTTTTCCTGGTCGGCCGCTGCAGTCGACGTTGGAGTCCAGGAGCAGGAGATCCCCGATGTCGACCACCGCAACATGAAGATCCCCGATGCCTTCTACGACGTCGAGTTCCCCCTTTGACCAGGAGTAGTTTGGAGGTTCCCAGGCAGGAGGCCTCGCCTTTTCGATCGTTGTTGATATTTGTGCTAGCCTTCTTAAGGCAACCTTGTACCCTTGTGTCTGTACTCAAATATTATTGCTTCCGCTAACTTTGTGCTCTCGAACTGTTGTATTCGAGCCCTCGTGGCCCCTGGCTTGTATTAAACAGCTTGTATTATTTTATTTTGTACAGTTGTGTTGTGATATCTCACCGTGAGTCCCTAATCTCGATCGTGTACCTTGCGTGTATGATTACTGTACACGGTCAGATTTTGGGGGCGTCACAGCACCTTAGGGAATGACACGTGTGCCGTATATATTGGGCAGCAAAAATGCTGCTTAAAAACTCAACAGCCACCCACGCGCATCCTTCATTCTCCTCCTACCGTCGACCCCCGCCCTCGTCGTTCCAATTCCAATCAAAATTTCCAGATCCAATCTTCGCTCAACCCCCTTCGGCCTCCAATTGCTATGATCCGCTATCTCCCGGTAGAATTTTTGTCGTTCGGTGCAGTACCATTTTTAACGTTGTTGTCTCCTTCACCCATGTTCGTCCACGTTGGCTGCTCCTCCGTCGTCCGTCATGACATCGAAGAAAATCGTCTTCAAGGGTGTGCGGCCGCAAACTTCCGACCGGTTCGATGTCAGCTCGGCACTTGAGTCGGAGCACGAAGTTTCGCGCGCGTACGATATAGCCTTGTGGCGGCTCAAACTACCCCGGCACAAGCTCAACTACCATGACATCCAGCTCTAACAAGAATCAAAGCACGTCGGACCTCCAGTGACCATTGTGTTCCGACCATCGACAGAGGATGACGATGTCATCTTCGACGAGAAAAGGATGATGAGGTTTGTACGAAAGCATCTGAAGTGTCCACAACACTAGCAAGAATGAGAGTGGAAGCGCGTACGGCAACTCGAGAAGTTACGGAAGAGAAACCACGACGATGAGGCAGAATCATCATTAAAGATGCCGGTCAAGATAAGAGGAAAAATCGGATTGTGTTCAATGGGATAAGTGAGCAGAAACTGGATGGCGACGATGAATAGTAATTTAATTCAAATGTTCGTAGTAGTCTAATTTTAATATTTCTAATAAATTTTAATAATTTGATTTGAATTATATACTAGTTTGATTTAAATATTTTCAAATTTGAATCGAAGGTTATAGTTAAAAGAATCAATGTGAGACGCAACTTTTTGGCTCCTAGCTGCATGCCCTTTCACTAGTAACAGTAAAATCATTTAAAATAGTAAACAAATTTAAAAATTTCAGCTTTTTTGTACTTTCTCCGTTTTTAAATATAGGGCGTATAATTTTTTTGAAAAGTCAAACTTGTTTAACTTTGACCAGATTTTTAAAAAAATGTATCAACATTAATTATATCATATCAGTATCATGAGATTCATTTTGAAATGTATTTTTATATTGTATTTAGTTAATATCGTAGATGTTGATAGTTTTTATTATGAATTTGCTCAAAGTTAAACCAGTTTGACTTTTCAAACAATTTGACTTTTCAAGAAAATTGTATGGCCTATATTTAGAAATGGAGGGAGTATGATTCAAGATGCTCATGTGCGCGAAGTCTATGCCAAATTTCATAGAGTTTGAACATTAGAATAACCCTCGGTACGAATTCTTCGAATGTACACACTGAAATTTTGCACAAACATCACACGCATGAGTATATTACATTTCACAAAAATTCATATGTTTTTGAATTACTTATTACCTCCGACCCATATTAATGTACTCAACTTTGTCTAGATTCGTATGTATCTAGTTAAGTATTTAGACTAGATGCATGTGTATCTAGACAAATTTAAGTACATTAATATGGATCGGAGGGAGTACTATTTTCTTATTTTACTGATTAGTGGTTGCGTACCCTTCCAAGAGCCGTTTGGGATTTCCGATCAATGTGTAGCTGATCTATTTTTTGATACTATAAAAGTGTGGAGAAACCTCTTACATTATGTTAGAGAGTACTCCAACAAATTTATGCTGCATATAAAGCAGCTGTTGTTGGAGATGCTTTTACATGCAAAGGCGCAAATTTTCACAGAAGGCACTCAACCAGCTAGTGACAAGATAATGATTCCAATCATTTATTTTCTAAATCAATTGATTCAATGCGATCAAACAACAACAAATAGTAAGAATAAATTGTCAGGTTAACATCAGAAAAGGCACAGATATTAGACAAAAAAAACCGTTTCACAGATGATAGTTTGCCACCAGTTACAACGGATGTTTTGCGCAAACGCAGAGGTATGGCTTACTCTCTTAACAACTGTAGCTTGCAAAACTAGGATAAGTAGTACTTAAAAGCTAACCTGCCACGCAAACAGCTTACAAGTACGGAAACATAATGAAGAGCAACACACATAATCCGACCGACACTGATTTGCATGTCTGCAGCCAAGTTAAGACTCACGACCAGGATTTACAACATGGATGATCTGAATTCATCAATACTCCCACTTCTTCAGCTCCATTCCATCAGGAGGGCTTCCTTCAACCGTCTTTTTCCCGACATCTTTCCAATTGGTTGAGAGAACGGTTCCATTAGACTCCACCTGCAACACCAGATATCGTTGGTCACAGACAATACACAGTATGATCAATTGACACAAGGGGAACAACAAGGATAAAGAGCACATACAAAAGACTTCATCATTGCTCTGCGCATATCTTCATCAGCGTCACTGTAAATTTCACGGAAGAACTTGTTCAATGCAGCATCACCATCAAGTTTTTCATCTTTCTCCTGTAAAAACCTCAAAATCATCAGACACTTCAATGGAGTAGGGAAGAAGTGAAAGTAAAAGCTGATATTAGCTGCCACACACACACACACACACACCTGTTTTTTCACTTCAGCCTCAAGCTTATCCCAGTCCTTTTTGGATTTCGATGATGGATAGGATGGCCTCTGGGCTGATTCAGCAGCTGCAACACATGGATGACATCGAATGTTTCAGTGACAAATGGAAGACAACGCAACATTCTGTACAGTACAAAACTAGGTCAGTGTTCATCTAAGAACCCTGGATCAAAATATGTTACTCCCTCCGATCCATATTAATGGACTTAAGTTTGTCTAAATACACATGCATCTAGTCTAAATACTTAACTAGATACATACGAACCTAGAGAAAGTTAAGTACATTAATATGGATCGGAGGTAATACCCTAAATATCTCACTCACGAAGTGCCAGAAATCACCATATTCTTGTTAACCAACATGCCAGGAACATGGCATAAATTTGAAAAAAAGATGGCACTGGTAATGTCTAGCAGATTTAGAAATATTTTAGGTGATTATCTTTCATAAGAAAGACTTGTAGAATATTTAACTGTACTGAAATACCATGAAAGGGTCAGTGCGATGTGCTCCTAGTAATCAATTCAGAAGTTCAATCGCAGCATCCCACTAGACAAGTCAACAATTTTGCTCACATTCAACCTTCAACAAATTACCTTGTAAATTTATCTTCTGAGGAACCTTTGGTTTACCAGTATAATCCAATGATGTCCAAGTTACCTGCTCAGCTTTTGCAAGGCGTATTTCAACCTTTGTAGACAATACAGTATATTTGCACTTATCTGGGATGATCTGTTTGTCAACACAAAAACAAAATTACTGATGAATGTGTAATAGCTCAATCCAGTCTAGTATACACCACAATAAGTATAAACAGTTACATAGAGAGCATAACTGGCTTTCAATAACTTCCATGTATATAGGGAACAATGGCAATAGCTGTTTTATCTTCATTTCCTAATCAACCTCCAAATCCAGGAGTTCATCTCAGTGTATATGTTGCCAGTTTGAGCGAGAAACAAAAACTCTAACGAGTAACTGACAAGTTTGTCAAAGGTTCTACTCACTATTGACTCTGTTCATTTCAATATTACGTAATAATAACTTTCCATCCAATAGGGAATGATGGCAAAAACTGCTTTATATTCATCACCCTAATCAACCTCCAAATCCAGGATGTCATCTAGAGGCGGCTAAAGCCCAGGCGCTAGGATCTGTTTCCCAGCCGTTTCAGCAAAACCCTGTTTGAACTTCTCTTTGAGAGTGTGTAACGCCTATCCGTTGCTGCTAGCATTGAGGGTATGGACTCCAGTACGGACGCTAAATATTAAAAAAATTGCTTTCTTTTCCTAAGCACTTGTGTAAGCACTAAGCGTTCTAGATGGTCTAACCAAACTGGTCAGCCTGTCAAAGGTCCTACTCACCAATGAACAATTATCCATGTTTATTTCAACATCACATGAAAACTTAGGCTTCTTAGCAATCAACTGACTTCGCCAATTAAAATATCCTACTTTTACAGAAGTATATTATATAATATAAAGAAGACCTCATTCAGAATCCTCCATCTTAGTGTGTAACTAACTAACAAGGAAGTACTGTTCAGTTTGGCTTCGCTGTTATATCTAGAATCATGTATTTCCAAAAGAAAATTGCAAAGGAAATTATACTACTAGTAATATCTATAAGCAATTTTATTGAGCATGTAGTTGATGCACTTTACTTGCACTTCTCACTATGTGCCACTCATGTTCTAGATGAGGGTGGAAAATGGTTTGACACGGAAAAATTATTGATTTTCTGCATTAAAAGTTGTATTGACCATATTTTCCCCTATAAAATCGAATCTACAGATTAGTCACTAGCAAAAAGATGAGACCTATGCTTTTGAGTCCCCCAGCCTTGAGTATACGGAAGCAGTTCTGAGTACTTACTGCCTTCCCTTACCAATGCATCATACAAGTGAAATGACAATGCAACATGTACTATTTGCAACCTACTCACAAGTAGACACATAAAGGTTTATTAGTAGGAAGATGAGAAGGTACCTTTGAAAACAAACGAGGCTGAAAATGGTATGGCTCCTCACCAGCAACTTCTATCGAGACACTCAGCTAGAAAGCAAATCTAAATTAGTCAACACAGCAAAATAACAACTGACTTGCAAGAATAAGGCAAGGGATACACACCATCTGTTCACCAAAGTCAACAACCACACTGTCAGCTGGAACACCCTTAGCAAATATAGTGAGTACCACTTCCGTAGGAGAATTGTAGTAGTCATGCCTATAACATAAAATGCATTGCCAGAAAATGTTAGCATACGTCCACTGTTTATTCATAAGCATTTAATCATTCCTTAGATGCGCAAGTATTATGCACACCTTTGACATACATAGCTTTTAGTGGATGTACTAGTCCACTAGATGTCTCCCCAAATTTAAATAGGCTTAAATGAATTATGTCATGGGAGACAGGAACATTATTCAAGGAATTCTGCACCAATTACCTATATTTGGGCTTGCTTGGCACTTCTACCGTTGGCTGTGCATTCTCCATATTTGCACCATCCTGGTCCTCAGCAGCAGTAGCCACAGTTGTAGCCCCAGAAGATGTAGCTGGAGCAACAACTGCAGCAGCACTCTCCTCTGAACAGATAACGAGTTAATGACCCATAACCTCAGCAGTACAAGTGTGAGTAAGAAAGAGCAACTGAAAAGATCGTATGCAGCTTCAGAAGTGCTAGCATGTTTCAAAACATTGAATGACTAATATGTGCTTGTTCCATATCATATGTCAAGGCTGCTGTGAGAGATCTTAACAGAACACGAAAAGTCAAAAGGTGGACAAACATAAAGGATTAATGGCATGCCCAAACTAAAAACAAAATCCACTATATCCATTAGGCAGTTGCTGAGCTCAAAAGGTTCAACTTACCAGCAATACGATCATCACATTCCTTCATCAGGCGAGTAAACCTCGAGTCACCAGATGCATAGGTAGAACCCACTTCAAGAGCAGCCTTTGCAGTTTGGTATTCCTCCAGCTTGATGCAAGCAGAGCTGCATAGAATTATTCTTGTCACATAAAAATAAAAATGCAATATATGGCATTTTGTTCTAAACATTATATTGAACTGATGAAGCAGATAAGTGACTGACCCCTTCCGAAGATAGGCTTTATGCATCGAAGGGTCAAGTTCAATTGCTTTGTTGGCATCAGCTACAGCCTCTGCAAGAGAAAAATTACTATGCACTTAGTGTACTACTCCCTCCGATCCATAATAAGTGTCGCTCATCTAGTACAAAATTTGTACTAGCTTAGTACAAAATGAGCGACACTTATTACGGATCGGAGGGAGTATATTTCTTAAGTATGACAGACAATTAGTATCAAGCAAAAGGCATGATTTCACTATTTCAGTCCATCCATAAATGTAGGTCATTTTAGCCAGCAGCACAAAAAATAAGGAACTATCCTCAATGGCCATCAGGCCATTCTCTTGCTCCAAAGTGCTCTGATTATTCTCTTAGTTTTTAAGTTATGATCATGGGGGAATAATAGGAATGTGAGAGGATAGCGCCTAAAATGGCTAATTGAGCTTAAATGATATATTATGATAGGTGGTAAAATAATATTGAGTAATCAAGAACTGAAATGATACTGTATTTGTTTGTTATGTGTGAATAAATGATAATGTACTTGTACGTGGATTGTGTGGAACTATTTAAACATTCTAGAGATAACAGGCAAGCAAATAACCACATGACATGTTTCAATTTTGACAAAGAGCAGACCAAGGCTTCATTAATATGTAACAGCAAACAAACAAGCATAAGCCACTGACAAACAAGGCTTAGGTGTCAAGAAGATTCTACAAAGCACAGAACATGGTTATGTGAGTCATAAGTACTAGTCCATGTCCTGGAAACAATCACATGACATGACATCAATGTACCTCTAGAATCTAGAGATGGCACTATCATTATCTTGCTAGGGAGTAGATAGAGTAGAAGAACTGTTTAATGCTATTACTGCATTTACATTGTACTTTTTAAAGCACAAAAGAAAAGAATTTCCAGTCAGAAA
Organism: Bromus sterilis; assembly: GCA_950022295.1. Taxonomy (NCBI): domain Eukaryota; kingdom Viridiplantae; phylum Streptophyta; class Magnoliopsida; order Poales; family Poaceae; genus Bromus; species Bromus sterilis. The sequence continues at coordinate 267,211,595 of OX465597.1, read as the reverse complement.
ACATAGATATCCACACTTCAATGCACAGGGAATGAAATTATCTTGTTACCAATTTATTATGAAGCATTCAAACAAATAACCCCATACAAAGGAAATTCTACATGAAATTTTACAATGGTTAGTTCAATGTGATGTGATTGCTAGTATATCAAGCAGTTGCTTGTAGAGAACCATACGGAAATTTTGGCTACCAGAAAGAAATGCTCCATAGGTTACAAATTGTTGCCAAACACATAACCACAGCTATAAGTTTTTTCACAAGCAACCGTTGTTCACGACATTAGGCTGGAGCGGAAGGTCCTCGCCTCCTTGGTCATGCTAGTCCACTGTATCTATATTCAGGAGGATAACATGTACACCAGTCAATTTATTTCTCATAAATTACCAAAAAAGGCAAATATTTTGCCTCTGCTCAACAAGAACTTTTTTCCCAAGGGCACTTCTATGAGAAAAAGGAACCAAAAAAACATGTTTCAGGGAACAGGACCAACATCTGGATAGAAGGCCAGAAGGGTTAATAATTCCTTTTCAAGGTTAGAGTAAAGGCCGTGATGTTGTAAGCCAGAGATCAAACAACCCACTCGTTCGCACCCGTTTTGACAAATTTCACCAGGATATATGAGCGAAAGGCAAGCAATAACCGTAGCAAGTCAAGCATACATCTTTTTTGGGCATAAGTCAGTTTAATGACGTTCTTAACACGCTGCAGTGATATTCTACCTCTAGGCTATACACGCTGGGTAAGTCAACCCTAACGAACCAAACTTATTTCACACAAATCAGAGAAACCCACATCAGAGACCTCTTATTTCACACAAACTTATTTCACCGACACTAAGACACGAGACGAGTAACGTAAGGATTTGGAACGAAAACAACCCGAGCAGAGCTTATTAGGGCCAAAATCGCCAGCTTGAACTCTTCTATAACCTAATCTAGAATCGCACCGACAACGCAACAAGCAGCAGCAAACCAAACTCATCTAGTCCCAGAAACACACCCAAACATCTCATAGGAAAGCCTCGCGATTCCATCCGCATCCACGCGACAAATCATCACACGGTTCCAATCCGGTCGCAGGGGTGGGGGTGAAGAGGGGAAAACACGTACCAGTATAACTGCCGAGCTTGATGTGCGCCTGGGCTCGGTCGGCGTAGAGTTCGGCGGTGGGCGGCCCAGCCTCGATGGCCTGGGTGTAGAGCTCGGCGGCTAGCTCGAAATCGTCGTCGACGAAGGCCTCCTTGGCCTTGCTCTCCAGATCCGACGCGGCGGCGGCGGCCATGGCGGCTTGCGTCTGCGTCGATGTGGAGAAGACTGGACGAAGACTTCGGCGAGCGAATAGAAAACGAGAGATGAATAGAGATCGACGGTCCGTGTATTTGGTGGGGATCCAAGGGATTGATTGATTGAGCTGCGTGCGGTTAAACGGGCTCTTAAGGGCCCGTGGGGCTGGCTGTTTCTAGAGTCTTCCGGCCTCCGGGGACAAGGCGGACAGGGGGTTGCAGTGCAGCTCAAGGTTTCCATCTTTTTTCCGTCTATAATAACAAAAAGTAACTTCTCCGTCTTTTGTTTTTTGCTTTTTCTCTTCTTCTTTTTTTCCTTTCCTTTTCTTCTTTTGTGCATATCAAGCCTTACTATTTTGCCTCTACCAGTTGTTGTTTCATTGAATTTGCTTCATTAATAGGCTCACGATTCGACTTTGATCGTTATGGATTGGTACCAAGATCAAGTCCTAGGCAAGCAGACCTCATTTTAACAGCCGGTACGGTAACAATGAAAATGGCTCCCTCTTTAGTGAGGTTATACGAGCAAATGCCTGAACCAAAATACGTCATTGCTATGGGAGCCTGTACTATTACAGGGGGAATGTTCAGTACGGATTCCTATAGTACTGTTCGGGGAGTTGATAAGTTAATTCCTGTGGATGTCTACTTGCCGGGGTGCCCACCTAAACCGGAGGCAGTTATAGATGCCCTAACAAAACTTCGTAAAAAGATATCGCGTGAGTTTCACGGATCAGTTGTTGGTTAGCCTCTTCCATTCTATGAAGCTTAATATTATGATAGAAGCACTCACGCATAAATATTTAGGCTTCCTCCCCATTCTGAAAGTTGATAGATCGGATTGCTTTCAACACCTGATTGAGAGGTGATGAGCAGAATAAAAAAATAAAAAAAATGGAAATATAAATTTTTATTTGTTGATCAAACGGAGTCAAACTTTCAAAAGCGGACACATATTGAGAGTTGGGGGGCTCTCAAATAAATGTGGAAAGATTCTTAAATCTCGAGCAGCCCGACACACAAAGTCATGAACCCTAGAGGCAATATTGTGTTTATAACAGTTTTTGAACTTATTGATGAGAAGAACAGAACATGGGACAAACAACTTATTAATGATATCTTTTGGCCCATTGATGTAAAATGTCTTCTTAATATCCCGTTGACCTTAGGGATGATGGATGATTTTGAGTAATGGCATCAAGCCAAGAATGGGAATAAATACAGTACAGTCGCCCTACCATGGTAGTGGGACACGTCAACATGAACGAAAGTTGAGGACGACGAACTTTATACAAGCCTCAAGTGTGTGTCTAGTTTGGCGTACCCCATCTGAAAATTACGAGTTCCTGTAAATATTAAAATCCATCTTTAGAGATTCCTCCTTGGAGCCATCCCTGCCACGGCGTTCTTGCTAATAAACACATGATTACGAGATCCCAGTGACCATTATGGTTTTCGGTGTCATGGATAATGGGTCTCCTGAGGAGCCGGATCCGACCCTTTGGAACATACCATGGGACCTAGGGACGACCGACTTGATGGGCTACTAGATGAATCCTTAGGATATAAGATGGAAGGTCTACGTCGCCTTGGAGGACAAGATGGTATATTAGAGCCGGTTTAGGTTTCCTTGATTGTATCGACGTAGAACTCATGTGAACCTCGTGCTCCTGACCTTGTATATAAGTCGACGGTATGATGCCCTAGGAGAGAGATAGTAACTGTAGAACAATCCATTGGTCATATACTCGGTATTACACCCCATCATGATCAAGAAGCGGGAGTAGGGTGTTATCTCCATAGGAGAGCCTAACATGGGTAAACATGTGTTACCCGAGTATCTTGTGACCATCGCCATCAATCATCTAGGTAGGACACTCTATTGAGGGATTCATCGGAATCATCTTCGACATTGGTGGCCCATACAAGTCCCGAGAGGCGATCAACAGATATCAATGGGAGTCAACGTCCACTCAAAAATCCGTTCCGATGCACTAATCCCACCGATATAGATGATCACCTTCAGCAAAATCAACTTCATCGCCAACTTGACCGGTTGTCTCGACTAGATCAGAAATCTCGCTCCAAGCCAAGTGATGCATCCATTTTGCATCACTATTTTATATCATATTTTGTTCCTATTCATTGATATAGTTCATGTTATGATTCTTCCCTTATGTTGTTTTGCCCTATTTTGTATACTTTACAGTTTCCCAGAATTCATCTGTCAGAGTCAGGAAACAGCCTGGAAATGCACCTATCAAGTGGGCATACTTCATGAGCTACAAACAACATGAAAATTTGGGAAAATAATTTTCGAAAGAAAAGAGCCAAGGAGTTAGAAAAAAAACCAGAGAGAGGCCACCAGACCACCAGGCGACCTGGGGGCGCGGCAACCACCCTGGTCATGACCTTTGGCCGCCTGGGAGGTGGGCCCACCTCTCGTGCTCCCCTTTGGCACACTTATACCCTCTGACCTAAAAATCATCGGGGACCTTCACACAATTCAGCCATCGCCGTTGTGAAGCGGAAACCAACAGAGAGAAGAGGACCTCTCTGGCAGGCAAATCTAATCGGGGAATACTCCATCTCGGATGGGAGATCGTCACTGTCATCACCACGGGCATCATCGGGTTCATCATCAACATCTTTCGCAACATCAGCACCATCATCCCCATCATATCATCTCATCACGCCATTGCAATTAGGGTTGTATCTTATGTTATTCATTGGGATCACTTTACTAGTGTTGATTACCTTGTTGTAGTTGATGCTAATGAGTTTTATCAGTGAATCCTTGTTATGACCAGATTGTTCTCCACATATTTATCACCTCTAATCATGATCTCTTTTATGTCTTGTGAGTAGTTTGTTAAGTTGTGGTGCTATTCTTCTAGTGGTTCTATGTGAACATCAACTGCATGGTACTTCACCTTTTATGGGCCTAGAGGAATGCATTGCGTATTAAGTTTGCTTGTGGTCGGTCGCCGGAGTAATAGAAACCTAAACCCTAGTTTTCAAGCTTTTACATAAGGGAGTCTAGGATCCTAAAGTCTATGGCTACAGTTAGATTTATCTTAATTACTTTCTTGTAATTGTGGATGCTTGCAAGAGGTTTAATCGTAAGTGTGCAATTGTCTTAGATGGGACCGTGCACTCGCATAGGTTCACTCACACAAAACTTATCAAAACGGTGAATGTTATTTAGTGTTATATGGTGAAAGTGACTTGAAAAAACTTCCCGTGTGTCCTCAAGAACACTTTAGTCTTTATAAGTAACATCGTCAGCTTGTCCTTTATGCTAAAAAGGATTGGGCCACTTGCTACACTTTATTGTCTTTTATTTTTATTTACTTATTGTCAATTTATCTGTCATAAAAAAACACTACAAAGTTACATTGCAGTATTTACAATGAAACCTTGCTTGAAACCACTTTCAACACCTTTTGCTCCTCGTTGGGTTCGACACTCTACTTATCGAAAGGAATACGATAGATCCGCTACACTTGTGGGTCATCGAGACTCTTTTATCGCGCCATTGCCGGGGAGTGTAGCGCTATTGGTAAGTGGGTAAGGAATGTTGGAATTATGCCCTAGAGGCAATAAAAATGTATTATTATAATTCCATGTTCATTAGTAATGTTTATATTCATGCGCTATAATTGCAATGGCTTATGCGGAGGTTTGCCAAGTGCATGTTAACTGCCTTCGGAGGAAAACCCATGTGCAGGTGTGGAGTATAAACACAAAGTGTTCTTAGTCTTGCCTCTGGGACTAACCTATGTGTTATGGATGTCATATTTTCCTGATCATAGGACATGGTTGCCAGAACAAGGATGCTGAACCGACCCAATTGTATGATTTACTTTGAGATCTAACATTTTCATGTTATGAGTAAAATCATCTACAGTTAATATGCACGTGTCCTTAATGACCATAAGAATGTTTCGTAACTTCATACTAGAAGGTGGGCTTTGACTCTATCCCAACACCATCCGTAATAGGCGTGGCAATAACGCCTTTCCTCCCGCGCACTGATGGGTGCAGATAACACCTCCTCGTTGGTTACCCTAAGTGGAAGGTTATGATGTAGTGGCAACAAATTTACCTCGATGAAGATACCAAGGTTATCAATCTAGTAGGATTCCAAGAGCTACAAGTAGGTGACAACGGCGCCAGAAATTCCCTTCTGGCATGGATTTGACATGGACCTGCACACGAGAACACAAATAACTTTGCTCCCAACGAGTTCAAAGAGGTTGTCAATTGATGGCACTGAAGTAGTTCTCCCTCGTTGGCTACCCTAAGTGGAAGGTTGATATGTAGCACAGCAGCGAATTTCCCCTAACTTAGAGGATAGGGTTTATGTCTCCCGTAGGACTCCAACGATGACAAGTAGGTGGTTCGGCAAGTGACGCGCCATTTATGATAATCACTTGTTTCGCCTGGACCTGCACACACAACAAATAACTTTGCTCCCAACGAGTACAGAGAGGTTGTCAATCTCTTCGGCCTTGCCGTTTACAAAGGATCAAACGCAAATGATAATGATAGTGATAACTGCATCTAGAAAGTAAAACAGGAAGTAAATGGAGGGTGTAAACAGTGGTGGAAATATGGATCGGGGGTCCCATGATGTTCACTAGTGATGTCTCTCTCCCAAAAGACGATAAACAACTATGCAAGGTGAACAAGTTACAGCGGACAATTGACAGGATTACCGGCGCACACCAATGGTAACTATGTCATAAAAGAAATGAAGAAGCTCAAAAGCATGGGAAGTACGCCAAGATAAGTAGACCGAAATTGTGACGCCCCCAAAATCAGACCGTGTACAGTAATCATACGCGCAAGGTACACGATCAAAATCAGGGACTCACGGTGAGATATCACAACACAACTCTACAAATAAAATAATACAAGTTGTTTAATACAAGCCAGGGGGCACGAGGGCTCGAATACAATAGCTCGAAAGCACAAAGTTAGCGGAAGCAATAGTATCTGTGTACAGACACAAGGATACAAGGTTGCCTTAAGAAGGCTAGCACAAAAATCAACACTCGATCGAAAAGGCAAGGCCTCCTGCCTGGGAACCTCCAAACTACTCCTGGTCAAAGGGGAACTCGACGTCGTAGAAGGCATCGGGAATCTTCATGTTGCGGTGGTCGGCATCGGGGATCTCCTGCTCCTGGACTCCAAGGATCCAACGTCGACTGCATCGGCCGATCAGGAAAAACAATAAAAGGAGAAAATAAAGCAGGTGAGTATCTAGCATACCCGCGAGTCTTACGTCCGCTACTAAGCATTTATGCATTGTATCAAATGGAAAGGGAAGGCTATATATAGTGGACTGCAAGATAGAAATCAGAATAAGGGTAAGAAGCTAGGCCTAACGAAGACTAGCATCTTCCGACGATGTCTTGCAGCATGAGGTAAGAATCAACCAACAGTTTATATAAAGCATAAAGTAATAATGCAGCAGAAGTTGCTGCAGCATTGTATAATAGTAAGTTGTAATAATTAGCAATGCCTCCGAGTTCACCTCCTCGACATCGGAAGAAAACCCGGAACCATACAGTTTAATAATAATAGTTTGTAGTGATAAGATCCAGCTTCAGCATAAAGCGTCCTGTTACCGTGGACACGACTATTCGAATAGATTAATCTTCCCTGCAGGGGTGCACTTGTGTTACATTACACGCACGGATCTCCAGGGTGGCGGGAACCTTATTAGGGAACGCTCCACCGAGGCTATCCGACACTCCATAGCCCATCTTTCAAACTCAACAGAGAGGCCATCCGCCGTCTAAATCCTAAGTACGCCGAGCCTTGGACCCCAACCCGAACGTACTCCTGCACGGTGCGTGGCTGGCCGGTGAAGTTAAAGCAAATCCAAATAAGACACCACCGCGCGAGCAAATAAGACAACACCACTTCCCGGCGCAGGCCGCGGTACTGCTGACGTCTGAAGAGTCCTCGGACGACACTATGAAGCAGAGGAGCCCATAACTCGTAATTCCCACGGGTAGGTAGTGCGTACATGGCATATAGCCAACTCAAGACATCCACTGAACCATTTAGCATTTTAATTAACCTGCGTGAAAACCGTTATCGTTGCCTCGACTTAACTGACCCGCGGACAACGACCGCAACCAGGACCACCAGTACATCGGTGCCTGCCCTGTCGTCCCACCAAGTCTCTGCGGTTACCAACAAGGTGAACCGTCTCCTTACCTTGTCTCGCATGTGCTCCTGGAGGAGCTCGACTTTTGTGGTTTGGTAACTCTCGCGGCCAACGACCAGGGGCCAAGCACACCGGTACACTGGTCGTACCCTCCCTGTCGTCCCGTCGCAATACCACTCGCGGGCACCGTTGGGTCGTCCGACTTCTTACCTTTAAGGACACCAGTTGGTTCGAGTTCCTACCATTAAGTGAAACCAGGAGGAATCACCCTCGATGGTACACTTGAGCTGGCTCGACTGAGACATCAACGAGATGAACTAAAGAGGAATATTCTCGTATCACCACGGTGGTGCCGAGACACCAGCGGAATGAACTAAAGAGGAATACCCTCGTATCATCCCAGTGATGCTACGCTACTGAGCCGACGAGAGTGAAATACGAGTCCATTCCACTCGTAAGTCAAACTCGAAGCGACTCGGCAGAGTCTCGCCGTTGTAGGTTCCCTAGGGCGTCTGCATTGTTCCGTACCTGTTGCAGTTGTAAAATATCATTCCCGCGATCACTCCCAGAGTGATCACGACCCTCTATTCTAAACCTAGCTAACAATGCGCAGGGTTTACTGCTGAATAATGCATAAGTAATAATAGGCAGCATATGATTAAAGGAAGGTACATCAATGGGCGACAAAAAACAGGCTATGCAATTGAATAGGATTGTAATCGTAGCAGCAGCAGTAACAATGCCTAGTGCAAGAAATGTACGGAAAGATAGGCGATATTTGCGGAAGAGAATGGCTCTGCTTGCCTGGAAGCTCGGCGGTAGGGGTATGGTCGTCGACGAAGTAGTCGTACTCGATGGTGTCATCAGCGGCAGCAACGGGGTCTACCGGAGAATAAGGGGGGGGGGAGAAACAGTAAATACACAATAATAATAGCAATACAAATGTATGACATAGCAGATACAAAGCAACGGGGCTCTAACGCGGTGTTAGGTGATTTGCTCGTAGCGGGAATTTATCCGGTGATGATTCGTCAGTACCGGGTGATTACCGAACAGGGTGCCCGAAGGGGGAAGGGATCATGCCGGAGGTGTCGTGGACATCCGACAAACGTGTGGATGGTGTAACCGTGCTAGTTGAAACAATCCGAACAACTTTCGTGTTTGAAATAAATTCATCCGGGTACTTTAGCAGTACCGGACAATTTATTGGACCGTCGGTCCGGAGGGGGACGGTTCGATGTTCATTGTGTTAGAGGGGTGTGATAGACATACGGATAGCGTATTCGTATTCGGTATATTTTTCTAGTCAATTTTCATGTATCAAGTTTTTGAATCTGAGTTACGGTTTAAAAGTTATTGAATTTCAAAGTTTTAAATCATTTAAATGATTTTCTGAATTTCTTTTATTATTAAATTCCAACATTATCCAAAACATTATCCAAAACAGTGTCTGACATGTGGGACCCACTTGTCAGCCTCTGTTTATTAATAAAACATTTTAATAAATCAGAAAAACCACTGGGCCCACATGTCAGTGTCAGTGGGGGTAAACTAACAGTTTTTTGTTTGTTTTAATTAACCAGAGGGGATTAGGGGGGGGGGAAGTCCCACTGTCATTCACACAGGGGGGGTGGGGGTTAGTGCTAATCACCTGGCGGTTGGGCCCCACTTGGCAGCCACTCAGGCCATCGCCGGCGGCGAGAGCTGCCACGGCCGGCGACCAGGCCGCCGATTTAGGGCGCCGTTTTGGGCGCCACTTGTTCCACTCGCGAGAGGAGATTGAGCTACGTTGATGGGTGCGTAGGGCTTGGCCAGGGGCTCGCCGGAACGACGCCGACGTCGAGCGGGGCGGCGGTCAGTACGGTGGCGTCGTAGACTACGGGGTTTACTAGCGTGGGGGCGAGCGTGCGCTAGGGATTCAGGCTCCTGGGAGCACGAGGAACAATATGACGCGCTCGGCGTGCCATACGCGTGCCCCAGGCCACGGCATGAACGACGGCGGCGGCGACGAGCTACTGCTTTAATGGCGCGGCGAGCTACGGGGCACGGGAAACTCAACGGCGACATGGGGATGGTGAAGGAGCTCACCGCGATCTCGTAGCCGTGCAGGGTGGGCCCAATGGAGGCTTGCCGCAGGTGAATTTTGCCGGCGAAGAGTGGCGGGTCCGGAAGGGGAAAATGGGCGTGGCCTCGTTGCAGAAGTTGCGGGCTCGATTCCGAACTCGTGACGACGAAGACGTCGACTGCAGACGTGCCGGACAGGGTGGCTGGGCTCGGCGATGTCTCCGGCCACTAGAGTTCACGACGGCGACGACGGTGGCGCGGTCGGGATTTCTCACCGACGAATGCGAGGGGAGGAGGAGGGGAATGGGGAAGAGGGGGTGTCCACCAGAAGCGTGGGCTCAACCTTATCGCCTCCGCGGCGAGAGGGAGCAGGTGGAGGGGCGGGGCCGGCCTGGCAGCGGCGTGCCCGCGCTTGGCCGCCGTACGGGGCAGGTGAGGGGGTGGGTGGGGAAGGAGACAAGCCGTGGAGGTGGGCTGTCGCCCTGAGCGACATTTAGCCCTTTTCCCTTTTGTTGTATTTCTTTTCTCTCTTTCATTTCTGTTTCATTTGTTTTTGCTACTTTTACATTTTTGTAAAATGTGTAACATATCCCATAATCAGTATTGTGTAACATTAGAGTGCTACAAAAAGTTTGGGGCCAAAAGAAATATATTTAATATTTCTTTTAAATATCTGAATGACAATTGGTGCTGTTTTGGTTGGTGTTTGAATTGTTTGAATTTTTCAGAGGCATAATAAAATACCATAACCACATGGGCATGACCCACTGATTATTTGGGATTTAATAAAAGTGGTTGTATAATTTTTGGACAAGTTTTATTTGCAACATTATTTTCAATATCAACAAAAGGCATTTTGGATTTGATTTGATTCAAATTTGATCATGGCATGATTTAGCAACAGTAATTGTCATTAGCAAAAGAATTACTGTTACAGACAACTGAGGGTGTTACAAATCTCCCCCACTACAAGAATTCTCGTCCCGAGAATTAAAAGGTAGTGTAAGGGGTAAATTTTCGGTTTCGGATCCTAACGATCCTTCTGGTGCTTGTTGTCCTTCCCGAAGAAGTTTATCCTTCTCGTTGACGTCTTCGTTCCTCGGCATTGGTGCATCTCGATGAGTTGTCATTCTTCCTGGAGGGCTCCATCGTACATATGAACTAGATAATACCCCGCGCGTTGCGGCGGAAATTATTTGAAAAACATTTAATTATATTTGATATGTAATAAATATGATAACTAAAATTGGAGAATACATGTGTATAATCATAATTATTTATTGAATATAAATAGATCAAAATATGTGCTTAAATCTATTTGTAGTTCTTAGGGTGGAGGTCTTGTTTGTCGAGAACTATCTGGACATGTAGGCTTCATTTCTTAATGTACTCGAAGACGTATTTGCTGGTCCTAAATGGATGATCAACAGATATTTTTCTATTGTTTTGTTCACTTGCAACGGCTTCTCTGAAGTAATACACATTGGTGGTGTCATAGTATTCTTCTGCTTTGTAATAGCCTCCATGTACTTCTTTCGAGTCTCCCTTGATGAATCAGTTGATGTGTGGGGCATAATTGTTTTTGGTCCACCATATTGCATCCTGGAGAGAGATTCATGTGTATGTTACTTGCAACAGGCAAAGGAAGCTAGAAAATAACATTGTATGTAGTAACCATACCCGTCGCCCTGCTGTTTGTTGTCCATGTTTCCAGTAGTTTAAAAAATTGATTCTAAAGATGGAGTTGTACTTAGTACAATGTTATTGGGTGATCTTATATAGGTGTCTTGCAAGGTAACGAATGGGTCATAGAAAGATATTGAAGAAATGGTTAATGCAGAGTCAATTGTTTCTTGTTTGCATTCCTGCGATGGAGAATGTACGGAATTGTAATCTTATGTAGGAAGAAACTAAAAATGTTAGGATTATTTGTACATAGGTTGTGAGAAACAATGCGTACTCTTTCTTCTGCCTTTTTGCAAGATTATTGTCCGGTTCCTTTGAGCTACATTTAGAAGGTTGGTTGCATTTATTATATGACATATTGAAAGTGATGAAAGCATGAATCATATTACAAAATAAACCATGGAAGAGAAAAGAAATGTAACCCAAAAACATCCCTATATGGATAGCATGTCATCTTTGGATACAATATTTTAGACAAGTATCGATGAACGGCATGCCCATCCACGTCCACGTCCACACCCACGTGGAACTCCTTGTGGATGCCCAACCCCATGCCGACCTGGATAACACGAAGAAGTTTATGTGCTATCCATGTCAGCAATCCTAACATACGGTTACGGAAATAGATGAAGGGGCAAAGTACAATCCATTTTTGTTTAATTGTCGCGAATAAGGATTGAGATGCAAGGGTACATATTGAATCAAGGAAAATAAAATTCAGATTTGCATGAAGCAAATAAAAAACCATAATACCCAACTAATCAAAATGCAAGACTATGTATTGAATCAAGCAAAATAAAACTTACATATCAAAATTCCAGAATAGAGAAACAATTAAAATTAAAGGTTATGTATTGAATCAAGAAAAATTAATCTACATATTAAACAAAGACAGAAACATTAAGAATTAGCACTCGGTGGAAACAATATTTACCGCCGTAAACCTGAGGCGTGTGAGTGTGCAGCAAGGGAAGAATAACCAAGATGACTGTACCAGTCATTAAAATCATCCAACACCTGCAAAGTTGAAATTTGTGATAATCAGTAATATGTCAAGAGGGGATGATGAGCAAAGGGAGAGAGAGTTGCTGACCAGCAGAAGCACCCTATGGCAGATGACCACCCATACTGGAAGATGATGGGAGCTGAGGTGGGGCATTAAATTTAAAGAGGGATTTTCTTCAGTTTCTTGTGAAGATAGTGGTGAGAGGAAGTGGAGCGTCAAGCATCAATTACCTACAGCAAAAGTTTTTATTACTTTTAATGTGGCCCATTTCGAGAAATGGGCTGCACAGGGGTGGAAGAAACAGGCTGTGTAGGTTGTTGTGAGCAAAGGAAAGAACAGTGAGGAAAAATAGGAGGACAGAGTGCAGAATCGTTGTTCCAGCAGTTTGTAGGTTGCCGTCGCTGACCCCAAGATTGAAGGTACGAAGCAAATCAGAGCGACCAGCAAGCACGAAGAAACAATGGATCAACACATGATAACAACGCCTGCGAGCGACCGGAAGCACAAAATATATACATTAGATGAGAACACGAAATGAAGGCAATGACTGTAAGGGGAAGATGCTCACTGTCTTCAACTTGTGTTCGTGGACATGATAGCCACGGCGTGGAGGAGGCTGGTGAGATGCTGTTTCCCGAGATCATCCCATTGAAACTTCATTGTCAACACATGTGCCTGCAGCGGGATTAGGTAACGGTGGACGTCCACGTGGAACTCCTCGTGTATGACCAACCCCATGCCCACCTGGATAACGTGAAGAACTTTCTCCACTATCCATGTCGGCAATCCTAACAAACCCAAGGGTAAATGAATGGATGAAGGGGGCCAAGAATCTAAAACGTCCAACCAGGAAATAACGACATACATGTAGATACATGTAGAATTGAAATGCAAGGGTACATATTCAATCAAGAGAAATAAAATTACATATAAATGAAAAGTCAAGTATAGAGAAAGAACTAAAATGAAAGGTATGTACTGAATGAATCCAAATTAAACGTGCATATTAACCAAAAACATAAAAGTTCAGAATTAGCAAGGGATAGAAACATCATGTACCAATAGGAGACGTAAATCTAAGGGGCCTGGGTATGTAGCGAGGAAAGAGTAACCAAAATACCTGATTGGGCATGCAATCAGTGAAGTACCTCGTGTAGCACCTAAAAGTTAAAAAAATCGATATCAATCAACAGTTTGTCACAGAGATTGGTGAGGGGAGGGGAGAGAATTGCTCACCGGCGAAGCAGTGTGAGCGCCTTATGGCATACGTCCAGCCATAGTGTAAGATGATGGGAATAAAAAGACTTGGGGTGGGGCAGAGCCTTTAAATAGGGAGAATGCATCCGTTTCTTGTGGAGAGATAGTGGGGAGTCGAAATGTAGCGTCGATCATCAATTACCTGCAGCAGTTTTTTCTTTGTTTTAGACTGGGCCATTTCAAAAAGGGGCTGAACAGTGGGCTGGCTGTGTACGCTGGTGTGAGAAAGGGAACAAACTGAAGAAAAATAGGAGAAGCTTGTTGTTGCTGTAGTGTGCACGTACTTAAGGAGTCAGGGTTGATCCAAGGACTAAAGCTATCAATCATGCACACCGACCTGTAATTGCAAAAAATGCAGAGAAACAACACATCAAAACACCATCTGGGAGGGACCGCAGGCATCAAAAATCATGCTAAGACCAAATTAAGTCAAGAAAAAAGATGCTTACTGTTTTCTTCAGATTAGGCTCACTGTTATTGATGGATGCGCTCGGGGGAGGCCGGCAAGCTGAGTTCATCCCATTAGAACCAGAGCTGCATTGGGAAAGGCCTAGTCATGTTCACCTGAGCCACCGGCTTGAGGGGAGCCATAGCGTGCGCTTGGAGGCGCCTAGGAGGTGGGTGAGGCCGGTGAGGCGAGCTCATCCAACTGGAAGCGGAGCTGCGATGGGGACGACCTCACCCTCTGATCCCGCTGCCTTGAGGGGAGCCACGACATGTGCGTAGGTCATGGCGAGGATGGCTTGCTGCCATGGCGACGACTAGGAGGAGAGGCGAGGTCGCCGACTTCAGAGCCATGTTGTGCTCATCGAGGAGGTGGGTGAGGCCGGAGAGTTGACTGGGATAGCCTTGCCATCTGTATCCGAGGTCGCCGCCTTGAGTGGGTGTGACCGGCAAGCCGAGCGCCCCCCAATTGGGACGGCCTCGCCATCTGCATCTGCTGGATTGGCGGCCATGGCGGAGACGAGGGGGCAAGGGACTGCTGGAATCCCTCTGTATCCTGGATGGCCGACCTAATCCGTGGCGAGATGGTGCCGCTGGATCCCGCTGGAACTGGTTCAAAGATGGGGATGGCTGCGAGAGCGATGGAGGGAGAGTGGGGGTGGCGGACCAACACGACGTCGCCTGGCTTAGGTGGCTGCAATGCTGACGTGTATATGCTGCATGTTAAGATAGAAATTTTAGTGGGGATGAACTTCTTAGGTATATAGGATAGGCTTGGAGGGAAAACTTAAGGGGGGGGGTCAGATCGAAAAAGGTAAATCAACCGAGGTTGTCCAAGGAAAAAGGGGTGCAAAGTATCTCTCGAGTTTTAACTCAGGGAGATACATCGAGAGAAACCAAAGCAGGTATGAGAAGTTTCAAGCGGATATGCAAGCATTCGACGATGATAAAGGAGGATGAAAAGGGGTCCAGAGCATCAGGCATAAGCACTGAGTCTGATATCGGACTGAATATCACAAGGTAGAGGACTCTTGAATTGCATACGAGGTCAAGCAAGAGGAATAACCTCGATAACAGAAGGGTACAAGAGAGTCAGGTTTCGATCCCGTGGAACTGTGGGTTATGGGCCCACAGAAGGTAAGAAGGGTGGCGACATTCCACGAGAGCACGATGCAAGGTTTGTCAGAGAACAATTTGTCAACTATGTAGGCAACATCATCAGTGCCAAGGGCGAGGGACGAAGAGAACCATTTTCCTGCTCGTTAAGACGAGGCGGACCAATTGGCAAAGTTCTCGTCCATCGGTGGTCACCGAAAAGTCATCAACAATCGTAACTGGTTGTACAGACAATGTAGCACACCAAAGTGTTTACTTAAGCAGGGAATTTCACTGCTTAGATAAGATACATTACAAGAAAGGTTAAATAGACCAATGGAAAGGAAAATGTGATGATACACATGTTGGGAAACGTAGTAGAAAACAAAAAATTTCGGCCTACGAATCAAGAACCCAAGATCATCCATGAAGATTGCATACAAGGTTTTAGGTCATGGCTCACCAACCGATGTAGCGGAAGTAGAGTTGGTGAAGCTCGTGGACGTAGTGGAAGTAGATCTCGCAAGTTCTCCCACGAACAGTCCCTCGATCAATCCCACGAACAAGTCCCGCGATCTAGTCCCACGGACAAGTCCCATGAACAAGCTCCTCGAAGAAGGGTCGAAGGTACGACCCCTCCATTAGTATCCACACATCCCGTAGCAGCAATCCAGCAGCGCTCCGCCGTCCAGAGATGAACGCCACCGAGAAAACTAGAGGGAGAAAACCCTAACGGATTCTGATCTAGAACAGCGTCTAAACCGGGGTCTAATTGTGGAGCAACGGGGTTTAGAGGAGGGAGGGTGGCGCATAGGCCTTGGGGATTGATTGTGTGTGTCTTCCCCCACCCTTGGCTCACCTTATATAGGTGGCCAAGGGGCCTAGGGCGCAGCTCAAGGAGGTTTGGGAGTCCAACTTGGACTCCCAAGCCTTCCAAACCTACACATACCTTCCCACCGGAAACCTTCCATAATGGTATTTGGAAATCTCACCTGGAGGATCTCCCACCCCTTTTTGGTGCGCCCCCAGCACCTGGCCGGCCAGGGCAGCCTAGGTGGCTTGCCCCCCAAGGCCAGGGGCGCAGGGAAGTGGGTGGTACTGCCCGGAACCTTCCGGAACCTTCTAGAAGCTTCCAGGACCTTCCGGGACCTACCGGGACTGTTTCGGGACATTCCGGACACTTTTGGAGCACTTCCAATACCTTCCGGAACCTCTAACGAATGTTCCGGAGCCATCTAAATGGGTTTCGGAGCCATCCGGGCAAAGGTTATTATGTCCGGTGAACACAACATATTGTTTAAGCTGTCCACCGATCACCGAAACTATTCCGGTTGATCGTAAACTTTCCCATTACCATTTTCATATGTTCCGGAACCACCTGGGACTACTCCAGAGTGATCCGGACATATCCTTAAATACCCAAAACTACTTTTGGTGCCCTTATGAACTATTTCATAAATCCCCGGAACTACTTCCGGTACCCGTATGAACTATTCTGCTTTGCTTCCACTAAACCTTCTACCATTCTAGTATTCTAACAGACTACTGCTCGTTAAGTGTGTGACCCAATAGGTTCGGTATAATGCGGACATGACTCAGAACATCTTCCGGACATAGGTCAACAGCCTTTCGTCAATAGCCAATAATCAACAGCGGAGCCATGGACACCCATGTTGACTCCCGCACATACACGAAGAAACTTCGAGTGAACCATTATGTTTATTCATGTACCATTCCCTTTGCTTCGTGATATATGACAAAGTTAGAGGAGAGATGTTTGGCACCCATGTGTAACAACTTCTTGAACACAAGCCACTCGTTATCCTCTTTGCTCGTTTGTCCCTTTTCTCGTTATCGTATTCCGGTATCCCTGTGACTGAATCACAATGCGTCTGGCCAGACTATAATGGATACCTTCATACCGAGTGGGCCTGAAGTGAATATCTTCTTCATCGTGAAGGAGCAAATCCCATTCTTGAACTATCACAGTCACTAGCCACACCATCTGACATACCCAGAACTTATTTTACTACTTCCCATTTACGGGAGGATTCATCTAAGAACCAAAGCATGTCTTCCTGTGTGAAGCAACTCGATACTCTCATGGTCTAAGGAATTACGTATATGAAAACATTTCATGATATGACTTATAACGTAGTTACGATGTGATCTCTAAGTATATCATTCAATACTGGGGTCGGTTCAACATCATTGTTCTGCTAACAATATGTTCCCATTGCTACTGACATCCTTGTTACAAGAACAATGTCCATGATTAAGAAAACGTAATCATCAGTTAGCACATGAGCTGGTCTTAGAGGCTAAACCAGGAACTCTTGGTGTTTACATTTCCACACATGCAAATGAGTTTTCTTCTGAATCTCACAGTCAGGGTCATTGCAATTATAGCACAAAAATATAAACATTAATTATGAACGTGGAAATATATATATAATAACATTTTATTATTGCCTCTAGGGCATATTTCCAATAGTCTCCCACTTGCACTAGAGTCAATAATATTGTCAGTGCTTGAGCACTTTACACCTATGGCATACCGGTGTAAGAAATGCTTCATTTGTGGTATAGACCTCATCTTCGGATCTGACGTTTCAGGCCCGTTTGTATCTTGCATATCTTCGCGTTTTCACGCTATCATAAAATTCACTAATTTTATCAGATTAGCTTTGTATATGTTTGAATCATTTGGCAGGACCTTGGTTCCTTTAGAATAAGTCATGAAATCATTCGTCAATGTTCCATGAGCTTCAAGCATCTAGGAAACCATACCATGTTCATAAATGAATTTATGATTCAAAATACCCTCCTTGTTACTTCTTTAAGCAACAATATACTTAGCCTCTGTTATAGAATTCGCCACAGTATCGAACTTGACATAGTTCCTCCATACTGTGCCACCCTTACGTGTGAAACACATAATCCCAATTAAAATCGAAAATCGATCGGAGTAAGTATGAAGACTGAATTGGTGTAACTGTTTACATCAAAATTCAGCTGGTGTAACTTGTTACAACGAGCTCTTCATTATCTCCATTTTCTGAGAAACATATCTTATCTATCATAAGTTTAACTTTTCACTGCTTGTCCAATGATCAACATATTGATCACTTTGGTATCTTGCTCACAACCTTTTGGAGCGTTGGACATATCTGGTCGTTTTACATATTATGGTGTACATGATTAATCCAAACACACATGTGAGTGAAATTCAATTCATGTGTTTTGCTTATCTATGTTCATGAACACCGATTTCCGCAAACAACTTTTCACCGTGACCTCGGCAAGAACATCCTTCCTGGCGTTTTCATACTAAACTACTTTAGTATCATGTCAATATGCAGTGTTGGCTTTAGCATGATCAGGCACTTACTATCTTCATAGATCACTGCGCTCAATACTAATGCTATATTAGCCCAAGTACTTCAGCTGAAAACTATTTTCAATAAAGTCCTTATTTGTGTCAAGAAATTTATATCATTTCTAATCAACAATATGTCATATACATAAGGTTTTAGAAATATTATTCAGCTCCCACTTACTTTCTTGAATATTCAAGCATCTTCGTTATTCCTGATGAAAACAAACTCTTTTGGCAATTTCATCACAACGAAAATTCCAACTCCATTATGCTAGCTTCAATCCATCACTGGATATCCAAGGCTTGCATCTATTTTAGCATCCTTTGAATCGACAAAACATTCCGGTCGTATCACATATACGTCCTTTGTTATATTTCCGTGTAGGAACTTTGTTTTGACGTTCATTCTACCATATCCTATAAATGAGATATGTAGTAATTGCTAATATAACCCGAACTGACTAAAGCATTTCTACGGTCGACACTATTTCGCCGTAGTCAACCTTTGAACTTGCTAGAAAACAATTTTCCAACGAGTTGAGCTTTATGGATAAAACAATTTCATCCGAATCAATTATAGATCCATATATATATATTCTTCAGACTTTTAGTCTTTCCGAGGGTCTACCAAGTTCAAAACTTGACTTACTTCCATGGATACTATCTCGGATTATTTGGCATTTAGCCAAATCCCGGAGTCAGGGCCCATCAACGCTTCTTTGTATATCACAGGTTTATCATTGTCGAACAACAATATCTCGTTTTACATATCATGAATGTTTGTACGAGTTTTGTCTAACCTGTGTGGTTCAGCTGCGCACTTATTTGAAGATTCAACAATCTTTAACAAGTTGCACTGTCCTCCCACTCACTATTTCGCAAGAAACCATTTTCTTCAAAACACATAGTTCTTAATAGCAAACAGTTTTGCTTTTGTGTAGTGCTAGAGGAATACCAAACCTTTTGGAATAACCTTCACAAAGTAGCACTTATCTGATTTGGTGTTTTGAGTATGTCAAACATATGTCTCATACACCCAAATTTTAAGAAAAGACAATATGATTTTATCATTTCCATATCATATCTAATATGGTGTCATTTCAATAGATTTGATGGTGCTCTTTTCAGTGTAAAAGCTTTAGTCTCTAACGCATAACTTTAATAAGTATAATGGCAAATTGATAAACGTCATGTTTGATCTTACCGTGTCATACATGGCTTGATTACATCTCTCGAACATCTTACTCATAGTGATGTTCCGGGAGACGCAAGTTATGACACTCTTCACAACTCATCAGACGTTCGCTAAACTTGTAACTCAAATATTACTTTCTACAATCTAATTTGCATAAGCTTTATTTTCTCGTTACAATGAATTTCTATTTCACTCTAAAATTCCTTCAACATTTCTAAGATTTCAGACGTATGTCTCTATTGAACAGATATCCACATATCTACTTCAACTCATGAGTGAAGATAGGGAATCCACTGCACACAACTACACTTATTGGACCACACACATCATCATGTATGATTACCAATGGTTTAGTTGCCCGTTCATGTATGACCTATCAACGGTGTTTTAGTCACATTACTCCGAGACAAAGATCACAAGCGTCAAGTGATTCATAATCATATGACTCGAAAGTCCATCACTTATGGAAATTCTACATGCATTTTATGTCACTTGTGATAAACGGCAGTGCCACATATATGTGGTATTTCTGTCAGTCTTGCGACGTTTAGCGTCAGTGTTATGGATGTTTAGTATTATTATCAAGATTCATAACATACACCCTATTCATAATGGAAGTATGGCCTTTACGTTATTCATAGCTTTGAACAACTCTCTTGCAACAAACATGATTCAAAATAATGTTTTGCAACAAGGCTAAAGTGTAGTAACAATTTACTCAACTCTAAAATGAATTATGAAGATAATCATAGAGTCAACACACGGTATAGTAAACCTTTTACCGTGTTCCCGAGCGTGTCAAAACTCATCATTAGCTAGTCATAAAGGCCATAGTATTTCTTGCATCGAGTTGCATCAATATGCAATCGATGTGATATTCCGGTGATCAACAGTTTAATCACAATATACAGAATCCACAATTAACTGCTTAATCATGATTCCCAAGAATTACATCTCTTGACCAGCAATGAATTCATCTATAACTCCGTATGACTTTCATTTCTGAGCTGGTTATTCCAGTCTTCCTTCGTTTTGCCTTTATACGTATCATAGTTCTATTTCCAATGTCACTCCTACTCACAAAAGCTCACACATGATTAAGGATGGCACAGGCCATGGAATTTCCGGCGTGTAAGTCTTACTAACATCCTTTGGACTTCCTTTCCCTTAATTCTCATCATCATATGATCGGTGTTCTTCTGGATCCCACACTTATCAGTTTTGTATAGAGCATAGTGAACATTTTCACTAATGCTTACAATCATACATTGTACTAGATATCTTATATCCAACATTAATTGTCTTACTACTGAAAACAATTTTTCAGTTCCATGAATATAACATAACTATCCCAAACTTTTCGAAGTTCGGGTTTCATGGTGGTGAAGACAATGCACTTAGCTGTGGTGGAATTCTAGCATTTTGGATTAAGGACGTAAGTCACATCATCCATAACATCAGCGGGAGAGCATCAAAAATTTGCGATAGGACAAACTCCTTCTCGACACTATTGAGGATAGTCCTCACAATACGGTACCAATCGTAAAGTTTTTACCAGATAATACAGTTAATCAAAATCAATTGGGAAGGTGGTAACGCGAGCCATTATTCTACAACGATAATGCAAATACTAAGACTTTGTTCATAATTAAGTTGCACTTGTGATTAATAAATTTAATTACTAAGTGCGCTCCCACTCAGATCAATATCTCTCGTAATTGATGCTGGAGTGATTCAAGATCCAACCCAATCGTCCGCCATTGATGTGACATCACTGATGACTTAGACTGGACCGGTAGGCCAACTTGCCAATCACGCCAAAGGTGATTCTTGTTCATCTTTCGATGGGCGTGTTCCAGTAGCAAACTTTTATCCAAACCGTCAAGATAACCAAGTGTAATGTGCTGTGTGTTCTTTTAACACACCCGTATTTTATGCGTCACACCGTGTGCACCCATGTGACATGACCTGCTCCGATGTGAAACATAGTATAGACGGTGCTACGGTTGGAAGAACACTATCAACTTGATATTGTTTTGCGAGAGATCACCCTAATAAAATACGACTATCGCGCATCAAACAAGGGTGCATCAAAGGGATAAACATCACAGGCAGTTCATAAAATTTTGTGATATAGTATAGCCCTTTGCTTCGTGAAGTCTTCATTGTCTTCACGTCGTCGTGGTTGAAGTCACCGTGTCCAACAACTTTGTCCTTGGCGCCGGGAACATCACCACGGCTTCCGGCATGTGCGTCGGGGTCCACCTCCGCATCGTAGATCATCACCTTTGCATCTATCTATTGCTTTGCCTCGAGCTAATAAACAGTTCTGGCACGCAGACCATAATTAAGTGACAATCATATGACTCCAGTCATCATGCCATACCACGACACGCAGGTCGCGAATAAATATTACATAACATATAGCATCTCATACAAACACATTGCAAATCTTGAAGGCTATACCACATCACATGCATACTCTGCAAAAACGAGTTAGATCGCCATCTACACGGGTTGTTGCAACTTTTATCGTGGTTGTTAAGTAGGTTTACAAGGCAAACGAGAAACCCTAGATAAAACAAAACACGATACTTCTTTTGTTGCTAGTTTAACATACGGGGTGCGTGCAGCAACTAATGCCACAAGCCAAACTTCGTTAAACGCGTGACCCCCGTGTGGATTTGAGTTCATAAAATCCACAAGCCCCTCCATGTTAAATCTTCTATTGCGAGATTAAGATGAGATCCAAGGAGTTTGATGTAGACCATGATCAAGGCAACCAGCATACTGAAAGCAGCATAGAGGGATCGATGGAAAACTCAATCCTTGTAGCAAAACCTCAACTTGCCATCAAGCATAGAAAAAATCACATGACAGGGAAGCAACAAGAAAATCAATGCCTCATATCACACATATGATCTAGACCTAAACATGCATCTAATCAAGGATCGCTCTGATACCACTGTTGGGAAACGTAGTAGAAAACAAAAAATTTCGGCCTACGAATCAAGAACCCAAGATCATCCATGAAGATTGCATACAAGGTTTTAGGTCATGGCTCACCAACCGATGTAGCGGAAGTAGAGTTGGTGAAGCTCGTGGACGTAGTGGAAGTAGATCTCGCAAGTTCTCCCACGAACAGTCCCTCGATCAATCCCACGAACAAGTCCCGCGATCTAGTCCCACGGACAAGTCCCATGAACAAGCTCCTCGAAGAAGGGTCGAAGGTACGACCCCTCCATTAGTATCCACACATCCCGTAGCAGCAATCCAGCAGCGCTCCGCCGTCCAGAGATGAACGCCACCGAGAAAACTAGAGGGAGAAAACCCTAACGGATTCCGATCTAGAACAGCGTCTAAACCGGGGTCTAATTGTGGAGCAACGGGGTTTAGAGGAGGGAGGGTGGCGCATAGGCCTTGGGGATTGATTGTGTGTGTCTTCCCCCACCCTTGGCTCACCTTATATAGGTGGCCAAGGGGCCTAGGGCGCAGCTCAAGGAGGTTTGGGAGTCCAATTTGGACTCCCAAGCCTTCCAAACCTACACATACCTTCCCACCGGAAACCTTCCATAATGGTATTTGGAAATCCCACCTGGAGGATCTCCCACCCCTTTTTGGTGCGCCCCCAGCACCTGGCCGGCCAGGGCAGCCTAGGTGGCTTGCCCCCCAAGGCCAGGGGCGCAGGGCAGTGGGTGGTACTGCCCGGAACCTTCCGGAACCTTCTAGAAGCTTCCAGGACCTTCCGGGACCTACCGGGACTGTTTCGGGACATTCCGGACACTTTTGGAGCACTTCCAATACCTTCCGGAACCTCTAACGAATGTTCCGGAGCCATCTAAATGGGTTTCGGAGCCATCCGGGCAAAGGTTATTATGTCCGGTGAACACAACATATTGTTTAAGCTGTCCACCGATCACCGAAACTATTCCGGTTGATCGTAAACTTTCCCATTACCATTTTCATATGTTCCGGAACCACCTGGGACTACTCCAGAGTGATCCGGACATATCCTTAAATACCCAAAACTACTTTTGGTGCCCTTATGAACTATTTCATAAATCCCCGGAACTACTTCCGGTACCCGTATGAACTATTCTGCTTTGCTTCCACTAAACCTTCTACCATTCTAGTATTCTAACAGACTACTGCTCGTTAAGTGTGTGACCCAATAGGTTCGGTATAATGCGGACATGACTCAGAACATCTTCCGGACATAGGTCAACAGCCTTTCGTCAATAGCCAATAATCAACAGCGGAGCCATGGACACCCATGTTGACTCCCGCACATACACGAAGAAACTTCGAGTGAACCATTATGTTTATTCATGTACCATTCCCTTTGCTTCGTGATATATGACAAAGTTAGAGGAGAGATGTTTGGCACCCATGTGTAACAACTTCTTGAACACAAGCCACTCGTTATCCTCTTTGCTCGTTTGTCCCTTTTCTCGTTATCGTATTCCGGTATCCCTGTGACTGAATCACAATGCGTCTGGCCAGACTATAATGGATACCTTCATACCGAGTGGGCCCGAAGTGAATATCTTCTTCATCGTGAAGGAGCAAATCCCATTCTTGAACTATCACAGTCACTAGCCACACCATCTGACATACCCAGAACTTATTTTACTACTTCCCATTTACGGGAGGATTCATCTAAGAACCAAAGCATGTCTTCCTGTGTGAAGCAACTCGATACTCTCATGGTCTAAGGAATTACGTATATGAAAACATTTCATGATATGACTTATAACGTAGTTACGATGTGATCTCTAAGTATATCATTCAATACTGGGGTCGGTTCAACATCATTGTTCTGCTAACAATATGTTCCCATTGCTACTGACATCCTTGTTACAAGAACAATGTCCATGATTAAGAAAACGTAATCATCAGTTAGCACATGAGCTGGTCTTAGAGGCTAAACCAGGAACTCTTGGTGTTTACATTTCCACACATGCAAATGAGTTTTCTTCTGAATCTCACAGTCAGGGTCATTGCAAGTATAGCACAGAAATATAAACATTAATTATGAACGTGGAAATATATATATAATAACATTTTATTATTGCCTCTAGGGCATATTTCCAATAACACAAGTATCAGGTGTATGGCTTTTCCAAGGAAAGCAGAACGCAATATACACGACTAAGTTGTATTGGCAGGGAGTCAAGGGAGGTTGTCGATGATAACACAAATCATCGAGGGAAAAGGGTGGTATTTCACATGATGAATCCAATTGACACACGGAAGAAGCCATGTAAGATTAGTCGGTTAATAATCCACCAAAGGTCGTCTGGTTCGCAAAGAATCTGATGTGAGTACCGGCACTCAACCAGAAGGAGAAGAATGCAAAGGCATCGGGTGATGGAAGCATCGGAATAATTCGATGCTTAAGTACAAGGGAATCGTGTTTTCCAGATCGAGAGGTGGATGCAATCATCCATACGGACTTATCGGTGGCAGGGGATTGCAAAGGCGATGAACACGTAGGTCTCGGAATTTATCGGAGAGTAATCTTCGGAATCTTCAGGTGAATCAGGCGATCATCGGGAATGCAGTGCTCTCCGGAAGGAAGGAGGTACGAGAACCTAAAGTCAGAGTTAATAAAACTTACCAGCAAGGATAAGAGAGCAGAGTCCCAGAGCATAGGTACGGAGAAAAAGATCCTAATACCATAGATATCACACGGGATGATAACAATGTGGGCCTATAAGCCAAACATTAAGTTAGCAAAATAGTTTTGCAAATACTAGACTCGACTTCGACCAAGGAGTGGTTAGGGGCTTCCTACAGGCAGTCGGCTCTGATACCAACTTGTGACGCCCCGAAAATCAGACCGTGTACAGTAATCATACACGCAAGGTACACGATCGAAATCAGGGACTCACGGTGAGATATCACAACACAACTCTACAAAAAAAAATACAAGCTGTTTAATACAAGCCAGGGGCCACGAGGGCTCGAATACAACAGCTCGAAAGCACAAAGTTAGCGGAAGCAATAGTATCTGAGTACAGACACAAGGATACAAGGTTGCCTTAAGAAGGCTAGCACAAAAATCAATACTCAATCGAAAAGGCAAGGCCTCCTGCCTGGGAACCTCCAAACTAATCCTGGTCAAAGGGGAACTCGACGTCATAGAAGGCATCGGGAATCTTCATGTTGCGGTGGTCGGCATCGGGGATCTCCTGCTCCTGGACTCCAAGGATCCAACGTCGACTGCAGCGGCCGATCAGGCAAAACAATAAAAGGAGAAAATAAAGCAGGTGAGTATCTAGCATACTCGCGAGTCTTACGTCCGCTACTAAGCATTTATGCATTGTATCAAATGGAAAGGGAAGGCTATATATAGTGGACTGCAAGATAGAAATCAGAATAAGGGTAAGAAGCTAGGCCTAACGAAGACTAGCATCTTCCGACGATGTCTTGCAGCATGAGGTAAGAATCAACCAACAGTTTCTATAAAGCATAAAGTAATAATGCAGCAGAAGTTGCTGCAGCATTGTATAATAGTAAGTTGTAATAATTAGCAATGCCTCCGAGTTCACCTCCTCGACATCCCAGAGAGGAAGAAAACCCGGAACCATACAGTTTAATAATAATAGTTTTTAGTGATAAGATCCAGCTTCAGCATAAAGCGTCCTGTTACCGTGAACACGGCTATTCGAATAGATTAATCTTCCCTGCAGGGGTGCACTTGTGTTACACTACACGCACGGATCTCCAGGGTGGCGGGAACCTTGTTAGAGAACGCTCCACCGAGGCTATCCGACACTCCATAGCCCATCTTTCAAACTCAACAGAGAGGCCAGCCGCCGGTCTAAATCCTAAGTACGCCGAGCCTTGGACCCCAACCCGAACGTACTCCTGCACGGTGCGTGGCTGGCCGGTGAAGTTAAAGCAAATCCAAATAAGACACCACCGCGCGAGCAAATAAGACAACACCACTTCCCGGCGCAGGCCGCGGTACCGCTGATGTCTGAAGAGTCCTCGGACGACACTATGAAGCAGAGGAGCCCATAACTCGTAATTCCCACGGGTAGGTAGTGCGTACATGGCATATAGCCAACTCAAGACATCCAGTGAACCATTAAGAATTTTAATTAACCTGCGTGACAACCGTTATCGTTGCCTCGACTTAACTGACCGGCGGACAACGACAGCAGCCAGGAACACCAGTACATCGGTGCCTGCCCTGTCGTCCCACCAAGTCTCTGCGGTTACCAACAAGGTGAACCGTCTCCTTACCTTGTCTCGTGTGTGCTCCTGGAGGAGCTCGACTTTCGTGGTTTGGTAACTCTCGCGGCCAACGACCAGGGGCCAAGCACACCGGTACACTGGTCGTACCCTCCCTGTCGTCCCGTCGCAGTACCACTCGCGGGCACCGTTGGGTCGCCCGACTTCTTACCTTTAAGGACACCAGCTGGTTCAAGTTCCTACCATTAAGTGAAACCAGGAGGAATCACCCTCGATGGTACACTTGAGCTGGCTCGACTGAGACATCAACGGGATGAACTAAAGAGGAATATTCTCGTATCACCACGATGGTGCCGAGACACCAGCGGAATGAACTAAAGAGGAATACCCTCGTATCATCCCAGTGATGCTACGCTACTGAGCCGACGAGAGTGAAATACGAGTCCATTCCACTCGTAAGTCAAACTCGAAGCGACTCGGCAGAGTCTCGCCGTTGTAGGTTCCCTAGGGCGTCTGCATTGTTCCGTACCAGCTGCAGTTGTAAAATATCATTCCCGCGATCACTCCCAGAGTGATCACGACCCTCTATTCTAAACCTAGCTAACATTGCGCAGGGTTTACTGCTGAATAATGCATAAGTAATAATAGGCAGCATAGGATTAAAGGAAGGTACATCAATGGGAGACAAAAAACAGGCTATGCAATTGAATAGGATTGTAATCGTAGCAGCAGCAGTAACAATGCCTAGTGCAAGAAATGCACGGAAAGATAGGCGATATCTGGGGAAGAGAATGGCTCTGCTTTCCTGGAAGCTCGGCGGTAGGGGTACGGTCGTCGACGAAGTAGTCGTACTCGATGGTGTCATCAGCGGCAGCAACGGGGTCTACCGGAGAATAAGGGGGGGGGGGAGAAACAGTAAATACACAATAATAATAGCAATACAAATGTATGACATAGCAGATACAAAGCAACGGGGCTCTAATGCGGTGTTGGGTGATTCGTCCGTACCGGGTGATTACCGAACAGGGTGCCCGAAGGGGGAATGGATCATGCCGGAGGTGTCGTGGACATCCGATAGACGTGTGGATGGTGTAACCGTGCTAGTTGAAACAATCCGAACAACTTTTGTGTTCGAAATAAATTCATCCGGGTACTTTAGCAGTACCGGACAATTTATCGGACCGTCGGTCCGGAGGGGGACGGTTTGATGTTCGTTGTGTTAGAGGGGTGTGATAAACATACGGATACCGTATTCGTATTCGTTATATTTTTTTGGTCAATTTTCATGTATCAAGTTTTTTAATCTGACTTACGGTTTAAAAGTTATTGAATTTCAAAGTTTTAAATCATTTAAATGATTTTCTGAATTTCTTTTATTATTAAATTCCAACATTATCCAAAACATTATCCAAAACAGTGTCTGACATGTGGGACCCACTTGTCAGCCTCTGTTTATTAATAAAACATTTTAATAAATCAGAAAAACCACTGGGCCCACATGTCAGTGTCAGTGGGCGTAAACTAACAGTTTTTTGTTTGTTTTAATTAACCAGAGGGGATTAGGGGGGGGGCAGGCCCACTGTCATTCACACAGGGGGGTGGGGGTTAGTGCTAATCACCTGGCGGTTGGGCCCCACTTGGCAGCCACTCAGGCCATCGCCGGCGGCGAGAGCTGCCACGGCCGGCGACCAGGCCGCCGATTTATGGCGCCGTTTTGGGCGCCACTTGTTCCACTCGCGAGAGGAGATCGAGCTACGTCGATGGGTGCGTAGGGCTTGGCCAGGGGCTCGTCGGAACGACGCCGATGTCGAGCGGGGCGGCGGTCAGTACGGTGGCATCGTCGACTACGGGGTTTACTAGCGTGGGGGCGAGCGTGCACTAGGGATTCAGGATCCTGGGATCACAAGGAGCAATATGACGCGCTCGGCGTGCCATACGCGTGCCCCAGGCCACGGCATGAACGACGGCGGCGGCGACGAGCTACTGCCCTAATGGCGCGGCGAGCTACGGGGCACGGGAAACTCAACGGCGACATGGGGATGGTGAAGGAGCTCACCGCAATCTCGTAGCCGTGCAGGGTGGGCCCAATGGAGGCTTGCCGCGGGTGAATTTTGCCGGCGACGAGTGGCGGGTCTGGAAGGGGGAAAATGGGCGTGGCCTCGTTGCAGAAGTTGCGGGCTCGATTCTGAACTCGTGACGACGAAGACGTCGACTGCAGACGTGCCGGACAGGGTGGCTGGGCTCGGCGATATCTCCGGCCACGAGAGTTCACGACAGCGACGACGGTGGCGCGGTCGGGATTTCTCACCGACGAATGCGAGGGGAGGAGGAGGGGAATGGGGAAGAGGGGGTGTCCGCCAGAAGCGTGGGCTCAACCTTATCGCCTCCGCGGCGAGAGGGTGCAGGTGGAGGGGCGGGGCCGGCCTGGCAGCGGCGTGCCCGCGCTCGGCCGCCATACGGGGCAGGTGAGGGGGTGGATGGGGAAGGAGACAAGCCGTGGGGGTGGGCTGGGCCAAGTGGGTTGTCGCCCTGGGCGACGTTTAGCCCTTTTCTCTTTTGTTGTATTTCTTTTCTCTCTTTCTTTTCTGTTTCATTTGTTTTTGCTAGTTTTACATTTTTGTAAAATGTTTAACATATCCCATAATCAGTATTGTGTAACATTAGAGTGCTACAAAAAGTTTGGGGCCAAAAGAAATATATTTAATATTTCTTTTAAATATCTGAATGACAATTGGTGTTGTTTTGGCTGGTGTTTGAATTGTTTGAATTTTTCAGAGGCATAATAAAATACCATAACCACATGGGCATGACCCACTGATTATTTGGGATTTAATAAAAGTGGTTGTAAAATTTTTGGACAAGTTTTATTTGCAACATTATTTTTAATATCAACAAAAGGCCTTTTGGATTTGATTTGATTCAAATTTCATCATGGCATGGTTTAGCAACAGTAATTGTCATTAGCAAAAGGATTACTGTTACAGACAATTGAGGGTGTAACAGAAATCCATCTGCATCTACTACTAATCATCCACCTTGAGATATCTATGCAGAACATCTCGCTGGTATTAAGTTGCGAGCCACACCCAAAGTGTAAACCCAAAGCAACAGACAACAACATTAAAAGAACTTTGCGTAAAGTATACAATCCTTACAACCGCGGTTACAAGCACCGTTGTTTTCCCCCTTGTGGCAACAGCACATCCCCTAGACTCATGTTTCTGTCTCTCAAGCTAGTCATCGGGGGGCATGAACCCACAATCATGCATAACGCTCCCTCTTGGAGTTACTACCTACTACTTGTCCAAAGCAATAAACAACAATGGAGAACATGCAAGAATTACTCAAGAACAAAAATATAATAAATAAGAACCAAATATATTACTCATCACAATCTGAACATAGTCTCATAATCCATCAGATCCCAGCAAAATCAACATAGCAACAGCAGAAAGAGTTACATATGTGCCTTGATCATGTAGGTCTAATCCATGAAGAACAAAGAGGGGGAGAGAACACCACATAGCTACTGATCGTGGACCCATGGTCCAAGGTGGACTACTCATGGCTCATCCGGGAAGCGTCCATGGTGGTGGAGAAACTCCCGGAGATCAATCCTCCCTCCAGCAGGGTGTCGGGAAGAGGTCTTCTGACGCTCCCGATCTTGGAAGCGCGGCGGCGTCGGAACAGAGGCGAGATCGCGAAAAGGGTTCTCGTCTCGGGGGTTTCGGAGGACGAGGTAAATATAGGCGAAGGCGGGCAACCAGGGGGTCACCAGGGAGTCCAGGCGGCCCCCGGTGCGGCCCCACCCTAGGCCGCGCCCACAGAGCACCTGGACCCCTGGTGGGTCCCCTCTGGCCCCCCTTCGGGATTCTGTAAGCTTCCGGTACGCTGATTTTTTATCTATTTTTCCCAGAATTTTTCTGGCATTTTATGTAATGGGAAAACCTTAAATATAAAGACAACATAAAACAAAAACTGGCACTGGGTGCAGTGAGTTAATAGGTTAGTACAAATATGATCAAAAGTGTATGAAAGTGTATCAAAAGCATAGCAATATCACCCAAAACATGCATGGAGCAAGCAGAAATTATAGATACGTTTGGGACGTATCAACATCCCCAAGCTTAATTCCTACTCGACCTCGATTAGGTAAATGATAGCAAGCATAATTTCTCTGGTGACATGCTACCAACCATATAAGAACTTTTAAGTAACGCAATCAAGGCATGTAATTCAATTCAAGTCATAACAAGCAGGAGTCTATATTAGAATTGAAGCAATCAACATAAGAACATAATGGTGCAAGAGCTTTCGTTGTCCGTGACTCGAATGTCTCCAAATGGTGTGTGCGTGTGAAAGTCCAAGCATGTGATCAGAGGGGGAGGGGGTGAATGATCACTTCAAATTTTTGACTGAAACTTTGAGGTGAAGCATAAGTAAAGCGGAACAGGGAAGAAAAACTGGAAGCGAAACTAAATGTAGTGAATCAAAACACATTGAAGCATAACTGGGAAGCAAATGCAACGCGGAAGGTAAATGCTTCAAGTAAAACAAACTGTGACTCGACGATGTTTGTTCGACCAGTTCACGCTCTGCAAAGCGCTACGTCTGGTTGGAGGGACTGGTGATTGAACACCTGGAGCAAATCTCTCTCCGTCCGTTGCTCCACTGCACCAATCTCCTTGAGCTTGGTCAGTTTTGACTCGGGGTAGATTATCAAGGAAATCTTCGAAACCTTTGACAAACTTGATATTCGAGGCGACAATTACTCTTCGCTATCTGAATTCGACACTCTAACTGTCTAGGAGAATTGCAGTTCTCCAAGATAAAAGTCTAGTAAGCTTTCACCTAAGTCATCTCGAATCTACTCAGATCAATGGGACTTAGGCTTCAGTATTCTGGGTTTTGGGTTTTTCTTCGGTGGCGTTCTTGGGGTTCTCTCTTCAGTCTCTCTCAGGAATATTCTTAGAGTAGCCGCCCGCAAATGGAGGAGGGGGCGGCGTATTTATAGGTGGCGATCCCGAGGTGCGAAATGACCAATTCGACCCGAAGTGACAGCTTGACACGTGTCCACAACGGCCGGATTTGTCATTACTGCGCAAATTTACTTGCGGAACAAGTAAAGCTGACTCACGGACTTAGTTCTGCTTCGGAAGCTAAAGAACGAAGTCTTTGCTACCAAAACTTAACTCAGTGCACATGAGATTTCTTCACTCTGGCTTCTCACTTGGTTTAGATTTGATCTGAGCATTTTCTCAATAACTTCGGTGTCCACAAACTAAAGACCCCTCTTGATACTACGGTTTGTCCTATGACTCAAAGAATAGAAAAAGAACTACACAAAAACATCTAAGTCTTGCGTCGTCTTCTTCATTTCCTTCAATGAGTTGAGCTTCAGGACACTTTCATTTTTGGGGGTCATCCTCCGTGATTAAGCTTCGCTCAAGGGGTAATGCTTCGATAACTTGAAAACCTTCTCTGAAGCTTTATCACCTAGCTTGTCCTTCAGGAACCTATTCAACTGTGTACACTAGAAAACATTGTTAGTTCCTCTACTGTCTTGTCCAACAATATCCAAAACACACGGGTGCAAAACTTTGCTCTTACAGCATGCAAGAAGTGGGGGAATGGAATACGAGAGAGAAAATATATTTATTTTGTTGAGAACTCAATCTACTAAAGTTTCACACTTGGTCTAATTTGGAATCTTATCTTGACTCATCCCCATACCACTAGCCAGGTACAAGTCAAACTGATCCACTCCATCTCGATATTTTGAGCACTCATGCAATGGATGAGCGTAAGCAAGAAAGTTGACATTTAGGATGGCAAAGAGAGAGATGGTGGAGGAGGAAGACAAAAAGGGTGTGAAAGGCTCACATCAACGAGGACAATCATAGGAGAGAGAAAGCCAAATGATAGATATGATGTGAGGAGTAGGGATTGCCATGAAAGGAAGGCACATATGAGCTAAGGTAAGCTCTCCAATGAAACTAGTGGGGGTGCATCCAACTTGCTTTCTCAAGAAGACCTGGAGCTCATTTGAGGAGGCTCGTCATTGGAATATACAAGCCAGGTTCTATAGTGTAAGGGTCACCACATAGCTATATGCATATATGATCATCTCTATGGAGTACAAGATATAAGAGGGAGTACGAGTGTGGATCTCTCAAAAGGAATAGTAGTGTGCCCCTTCTCTCTTTTTATTTCCTTTTTCTCTTTTTTCAATTTTTTTGTATTTTTTGGTGGTTGATGGCGGTGAAGTTAATAGGTTTAGTTGGGTTGCCTCCCCCATTAACCGCGCCAATAAACGATTCTTGATAACCCACAAGTCTAGGGGGTCAATTGTAGCTTTTCGATAAATAAGGATGTCGATCCCACGAGGAGCAGAAGGTGCTGATAAGTGACACTGGATAAGGAAAGGCTACACACACTCAAAGGTAAATATTTAGGGGTTTTTGGTTTAAGCAACAGAAAAGTAAAAGACAAGCAAAGTAAACAGAGTAACTGAGGAGTAGCAAGTGGCCCAATCCTTTCACAAGGATAAGCCTAGGAACTAAACTTATAAAAGCTAAAGCGTTCTCGAGAACACACGTGATAGATAGCCAAGTTACTTTCACCATACTCCGCCAAGTAATATGTATTGTGTTGATAAGTGTCGGTGGGTGGATTAATGCTAGTACACCTTCTAGACTAAGATAAGTGTACTCTTATGATTACACACCTTGCAAGCATCCGCAAATACAAGGTAGTAATTAAGGCATAAGCCTAACCACAACATTACGATCAAGGATCCATAATTCCCTTGTGCAAAAGTGTGCGAACTGGGGTTCAGGTTTCTGTCACTCCGGCAACCCACCATAAGCATCCTTTGTGCACAATGTATTCCTCTAGGCCCATGAAAGGTGAAGTGTTAAGTGTTCGACTCACATAACACCACTAGAGAAATAACAACACAACTTAAGTACCAAACAACACATAATACTTCAACATCATATGACTACTAACAACTAGACTTCTCCCATGTTCTCAATAACTAAAGTAACTACTCACAAGACATAAAAGAGATCATGATCAGAGATGATAGATGGGTGGAAAACAATCTGGACACAATGATA
Source organism: Bromus sterilis (assembly GCA_950022295.1). Lineage (NCBI taxonomy): Eukaryota > Viridiplantae > Streptophyta > Magnoliopsida > Poales > Poaceae > Bromus > Bromus sterilis. The sequence continues at coordinate 267,177,678 of OX465597.1, read as the reverse complement.
TTTCTCCAACAAAACTCAATAGCATTCACCACAAAGTAGTAATCAACACCAACAGAGTAGAGAGGATAGATAGTACGGATTACAACACAAGTTGCAATTGTGAGATGAGATGGGATGGAGATGGAGATGGTGCTGATGTTGGGGATGATGTTGATGATGATCTCGATGATTCCCGTGACGATGATGATGATGATGGCGACGATCTCCCCTTCCGGGAGGTGATCTCCCCGGCGGAATCTGCCCGCCGGAGATGGCTTTTCTCCTCTGTAGGTTTCCGCCCCGTGGCAGCAGCGAAACATGGAAACTCTTCTTCTTTTAGGGTTTCTACCCCAGGGGGGTCTTATAGGCGAGAGGGGGCACCGAGGGGGGCCACCAGGCATCCAGGAGGGTGCCTGGCACGGCCAGGAGGGGGCCGCTCCAGGCACCCTTCTGGCTGCCTGGTGGGCCCCCTCACCTCCGTCTTCGGTGATCCCCAGTCAATTCCCATAAAACTACTCCCCGTAAATTTTCATCGCGTTTGGACTTGATCCGATTCAGCAACATGGTGTCCACTTTTCACCGCTGAATTCTGGTTCTGCTGCTTCGGCACCGGAAAGTTGTAAACTGTGTAAAACAAGCCAAAACAACATAAGAACAATACTTTAAAGTGGAATATATCAATGAATAGGATGAAATTACAATATAAAATAGTGATGCGTTTTGGACGTATCAGTGGCCTCAATGGCTCTTTCTATCCAACTCTCATTTGTCCTCTTTGGGATCTTTTAATTTGTCCTCTTTGGGATCTTTTCCTCACTTAGGGGCAACACTCTATTTTTACAAGGAGTATAGAAGGTATTTCACACTTTACAAAAGTACTCGGCATAAATAAGATGAAAATATCATGATGTATGCAAATGTATGCCTCAGCCAGTGTAGCAGGAACATGTATGACATGAAGATCAAGTCATGAGAAGGTGGATGTTGCATGCCAATATATCTCAGAAAGTATATGGAAATGCCTTGATAGGGAGGTATGGTGGCTGTTTTGAGGAATGATATAAGGAGGTTTAAGATGACAGAGCGTATCATGCCAAGGGTTTGGATGCACCGGCGAAGTATGCGCCAACCCTCGGAATGAGAAAAGGCAATGCACGGTACCGAAGAGGCTAGCAAATATGGGAAGGTGGAAGTGTCAACTTTCGAATACTTACATTAGTCCGAAGAACTCATGCACTTATTATCGGTAACTCTCCATCTAATCAGAAGGTTCACAAAGAGACAAGTACCCCGAGGAGGAGTGTATGGGGGTTTGGTTATCCTTGCGCATCCTCGACTCATGGTACGTGAGTGTACTCTAATATCCGATCCCTCCAAAGATTAGTGATCCATCTAGTAGCTAGAGTTCTCAACTAGTTTTTGTAGTTTTTGAAAATAAACACGGATTGCCCAAAATACGACATCTATCACTAATAGTCTAAAGCTCTTGACACCAAAAGTTCCAATATTACTCACAACAATAGCTCAAAACTATTGTAAGTTATTACTACAATTGAATAGCAACCTCAATTACCTACTTCAAGTCAAGACACACAACTCAGTTGAAATTACGTGGATGTTGCCTAGAGGGGGGGGGGTGAATAGGCGCTTAAAATAATTACGGTTTCGGCTTGAACAAATGCGGAATAAAACTTAATGTTTAATTTTCCAAGCAAGAAACCTAAATAAGCTAGTCTCAACTATGTGCACCAACAACTTATACTAAGCAAGATAAACAACTATGTGATAGCAAGATATATAACAAGAGCACTAAGGCTATCACAAAGTAGGTGCACAAGTAAATAGGTTGACTAGATGAACAACCTATGGGACAAGCAATTCACAATAATGTGATCAAGCACAAGATAAACAATGTAATAAGCTTGCTCAAAGTAAGGGTAGAGATAACCGCAAGTGGAGCCGATGGAGACAAGGATTTGTTACCAAAGTTCCTTCTCTTGCGAGAAGTACGTCTCCGTTTGGAGAGGGTGAGCAGCACAATGCTCACACGAAGCCAACGAGGGCAACCCTATTTCTCCTCACGCTCTTACCAATGCAAGATGCCGTGATTCCACTATTAGGACACTTGAGGGCGGTCACCGAACCCATACAAATGGCGACCCTTGAGGGTGGTCACCGAACCCGTACAAATGCTCGGGGCTATTTCCACAACCGAATTCGAGGCTCCCGTAGTATCCCGAAGCTTTCCACCACAATGATTGAGCTCCGCAACCACAAGCCTCTAGGTGCCAACGCACCCACGAGGTACAATCTCTAGAGTGCCAATGCACTCAAGAGTAGCTATCTTCTCAACTTCACTTACTACAACGAATCCTCGAAGAGAACTCAAACCGATGCACCAAATGCAATGGCAAGAGCACACGAAGTGCTCAAGTCCTCTACTCTCAAATCCCACCAAAGCAACAAAAGCTATGGAGGAGTATGAGAGGAAGAACAAGGAGAACACGAAGAACTCCAAGATCTAGATCCACAAGGTTCCCCTCACTTAGAGGAGAGATGGCTTGGTAGAGAATGTGGATCTAGACCTCCTCTCTCTTTTCCCTCAAAAATGAGCAAGAATCATAGGAGGGGAAGAGAGTAAGCAAGCTCAAAGAGGTCAACAATGGGGGGAAGAACTTGCACAAAACCGGTGGGAACAAAGGAAGAAGAAGACCCCCTTTTATAGTCCCCCACGAATCCAGTCGTTGGGAACCGTTGACAGCCCACCAACCACGGTACTACCGCTCGGAGAGCGGTACTACCGTGGTGCGGTACTACCGCACCGGGAGCGGTACTACCGCCCCACGGTACTACCGAAGCCCAGTACCGTGCCCACTAACGCAGAGTCCAGTGGACTTACGGTAGTGAGTGCGGTACTTGCACATGGTACTACCGCGCTGGGAGCGGTACTACCGCCCCACGGTACTACCGGGGGCCAGTACCGTGCCCACTACCGCAAAGTCCAGTGGACTTACGGTAGTGAGTGCGGTACTCGCCCACGGTACTACCGTGGCGCGGTACTACCGCTCCAAGAGCGGTACTACCGCCCTGGCAGAACCAGGGAGCCCAGGCCACACAACAGATGAACTCCACCGAAACAGGCAAACCCTGAAATGCCACAACTTCTGCAAATGAACTCCGATTAAGGCAAACTCAAGCTTGATGGAAAGCTAACGAACAGAGCTGCCTAATCACGAATGGAAATATTTAGAAGTGGAAAGGGAGAAATGTCAAACAAATAGAGGTGTGAAACCTCTAACTGAGATGACCCGACAAATCTCCCACATCGAAAAACATACGAGAAGACGCATATGAAATCCGTTTTCGATGAACAAGAGCTTGTCATGAAGAAGACCACAAGCTCCAAAACTCACACGGAGAAAAGTCAAACAAGAACCAATAAAGATGATGCCAAGGATGCAAAAGGTTTGAGCTCTCCATGAACGACTCGGCCTAGCCTATAACACGGTCTCCTAACTACTACCAAGATACCGGTAAACTAGACACCTATCTAGTCAAACCTTTGTCTTGCGCATAATCCACTTGAGCTTGATGATGACTGTGACGCCCCCAAAATCAAGCCGTGTACAGTAATCATACACGCAAGGTACACGATCGAGATCAGGGACTCACGGTGAGATATCACAACACAACTCTACAAATAAAAATAATACAAGCTATTTAATACAAGCCAGGGGCCACGAGGGCTCGAATACAATAGCTCGAGAGCACAAGTCAACGGAAGCAATAGTATCTGGGTACAGACACAAAGTACACATGATCTGCCTTAAGAAGGCTAGCACAAAAACAACAGATCGAAAAGGCGAGGCCTCCTGCCTGGGAACCTCCAAACTACTCCTGGTCCAAAGGGAACTCGACGTCGTAGTAGGCGCCTCCGGGGTACTCCTGCTCCTGGGCTCCAACGTCGGCTGCAGCGGCCGATCAGGCAAAACAGTAAAGGAAATAAAGCAGGTGAGTATCTAGTATACCCGCGAGTCTTACGTCTGCTACTAAGCATTATGCATTGTATCAACGGAAAGAAGAGGCTGTATATAGTGGACTGAAAGACAGAAATCCAGAGCAAGGGTAAGAAGCTAGGCCTAACGAAGACTAGCATCTTCCGACGATGTCTTGCAGCATGAGGTAAGAATCAGCCAACAGTTTATATAAAGCATAAAGTAACAACGCAGCAGAAGTTGCTGCAGCATTGTATAATAATAAGTTGTAATAATTAACAATGCCTCCGAGTTCACCTCCTCGACATCTCCGCGAGGAAGAAAACCCGGAACCATACAATTTAATAATAGTTTCTAGTGGTAAGATCCAGCTTCAGCATAAAGCATCCTGTTACCGTGGACACGGCTATTCGAATAGATTAATCTTCCCTGTAGGGGTGCACTTGTGTTACGCTACACGCACGGATCTCCAGGGTGGCGGGAACCTTGTTAGGGAACGCTCCACCAAGGCTATCCGACACTTCATAGCCCATCTTTCAAACTCAACAGAGAGGCCATCCGCCGGTCTACATCCAAAGTACTCAGGGCCTTGGACCCCAACCCTGACGTACTCCTGCACTTTGCGTGGGTAGCCGGGAAGCCGTAAAAAAACAACACAGCTCGAGCCAAGAAGATAGCGCACTTCCCGGCAATCAGCCCGCGGTACTGCTGATGTCTGAAGAGTCCTCGGACGACACTACGAAGCAGATGAGCCCATAAACTCGTAATTCCCACGGGTAGGTAGTGCGTACATGGCATATAGCCAACTCAAGACATTCACTGAACCATTTAGCATTTTAATTAACCTGCGTGACAACCGTTATCGTTGCCTCGACTTAACTGACCCGCGGACAACGACAGCAGCCAGGACCACCAGTACATCGGTGCCTGCCCCGTCGTCCCACCAAGTCACTGCGGTTACCAACAAGGTGAACCGTCTCCTTACCTTGTCTCGCGTGTGCTCCTGGAGGAGCTCGACTTTCGTGGTTTTGGTAACTCTCGCGGCCAACGATCAGGGGCCAAGCACACCGGTACACTGGTCGTACCCTCCCTGTCGTCCCGTCGCAATACCTCTCGCGGGCACCGTTGGGTCGCTCGACTTCTTACCTTTAAGGACACCAGTTGGTTCGAGTCCCTACCATTAAGTGAAACCAGGAGGTATCACCCTCGATGGCACACTTAAAGAGGTTTGACAGAGACATCAGCGGAATGAACTAAAGAGGTAAACCTCGTATCATCCCGGTGATGCTACGCTACTGAGCCGACGAGAGTGAAATACGAGTCCATTCCACTCGTAAGTCAAACTCGAAGCGACTCGGCAGAGTCTCGCCGTTGTAGGTTCCCTAGGGTGTCTGCATTGATCCGTACCTGTTTCAGTTGTAATATATCGTTCCCGCGATCACTCCCAGAGTGATCACGGCCCTCTATTCTAAACCTAGCTAACAATGCGCAGGGTTTACTGCTGAATAATGCATAAGTAATAATAGGCAGCATAGGATAAAAGGAAGGTACGTCAAGGGTTGACAAAAACAGGCTATGCAATTGAATAGGATTGTAATCGTAGCAGCAGCAGTAACAATGCCTAGTGCAAGAAATGTACGGAAAGATAGGCGATATCTGGGGAAGAGAATGGCTCTGCTTGCCTGCAAGCTCGACGGTAGGGGTACGGTCGTCGACGAAGTAGTCGTACTCCGCAGCGGTGTAGTCGACGGCAGCAGGGGGTCTACCGGAGATTAAGGGGGGGGAAGAAACAATAAATACACAACAATAATAGCAATACAAATGCAATACATAACAGATGAATTGTAAACGGGGTTCTAACGCAGTACGATGCACGTTGCTCGGAGCGGGAATTCATCTGGGGATGAAATACCGGCTCCGGGTGATTATCGGACAAGCTGTCCGGAGGGGGGGGGATATCATGCCGGAGGTGTCATGGACATCCGACACATATGTGGGTGGTGTATCCGGGTTAGTTGATCTATTCTGAACAACTTTCGTGTTCAGAATAAATTCATCCGGAGAGTTTATCGGTATCGGGCAATTATCGGACTGACGGTACCGGAGGGGGACGGTTCGATGTTCGGCATGTTAGAGGGGTGTGGTGGGGGTATGGGTATCATATTCGAACTCGGTGACCCGTTCTGAGCAACTTTCGTATACAAAAGTTTTACATCCGGGCAACGTATATCGGTACCGGGAATTATCGACACACGGCCAGAAGGGGGAAATGTCGATGTCCGGTAAGTTAGAGGGGGGTGGTTGGTATATGGATGACGTATTCGTATTCGGTATATTTTTCTGATCAATTTTCATGTATAAAGTTTTTGAATCTGAGTTACGGTTTAAAAGTTATTGAAATTCAAAGTTTTAAATCATTTAAATGATTTTCTGGAATTATTTTTATTTATTAAAAATCCAACATTATCCACAGGCAGTTGACTGGTCAAACCTGACAGAGGGTCCCACCTGTCAGCCACATAGTTTTAATAAAATTATTTAATCTATTTATATGACAGTGGGGTCCCACATGTTATTCACAGTAACTTAATCAACAGTTTTTTTTAATTAAACAAAATGCCTGGACCCACCTGTCAGTGACTTGTTAAGCTAATTAACCAATTTTAATTAAGTTTAATTAACTTAACCGAATCAAGGGCGTGGGACCCGCATGTAAGTGACTAGGGTTGCCCAGTCAGCACAGTTGACTGGTCAACCCAGTCAACTGGACCATGGGGCCCACAGGCAGTGACCCAGGGGGTGTCCCAGGTGTGCCACGTCAGGGGGCAACGGCGGCGAGTCGCCGGCGTGGTCCAGACGGCGGGAGGCTACGGGAGGGGCGCGGGATTTGCGTATCGGGCTCCATTAGGGGCGTGGCTAGGCTCAAACGAGCGAGGAGACGACGCCGCGTTGATCTACGGCGGTAACGCAGGCTGGGAGGCACGGAGGCGAGTGCAAGCTCAAGGACGGCGACGAGGTACTCCGGCGAGGTCTCCGTTCGCGCGATACCGAGCACCATTTGAGGTGCCACTTGTGGCAGTCGATGGGGAACTCCAAGCCGCGTCGTTCTGTGGTGATGCGGTGGAGAGGGACGGGCTATGGTGAGCTCGAGGTCGTCAATGGCGGGAGCAGGCATTGGGCTCCAATGGTAAGTTCCCAACGGTGGCGAAATCGAGCGGTCTAGCGGGCCAAATCGAACGCACGGGGCAGCAGGTCCCAGACGAAGCCAAAGGCGTGCGCTACGGGGGCTTGGGAGCACGGCTAGGACAACAATGGCGACGATCAAAGTAGTGTAAAGGGGAACGCGCAACTAGGGCTTATCGGGCGACCGTGGCTAGTTGGCGACGGCTGTGGGGCTCACCGGGATCACGTAGAAGGTGGCAAAGGGCTCGGGGAAGGCTTGGAGCCGCCGGAATTGCTCGCCGCATCTGGCGGCCCGAGGAAGAAGACGACCGCGATTAGCTCGCCGTGGTGGCTCCGGGCTCGGCTCCTTCTGCTGGGCGACGTGGAGGACCATGGCGGAGCGGCCGGACACATTGGCTTGTCCTGGGATGGCCGGTGGCCGCGGTTAGTCACGGGAGGCGGCGACGAGTACTACGGGCGGCCATGGCGCAAGGAGGAAGGAGGGAGGGGGAGGTCTGTGGTGAGGGGGAATGGCTAGAGGGGGTGACAGGGAGGCCTTATCCCCATGGGGGAGTAGGTGGAGGAGGGCAGGTGAGGGGAGAGGGGGCAGGTGAGCTCGGCCATGGCCACTGTGGCCGCGGCCATGCCACCGACGGGGTGGGGTGGTTGGGGGGAACAAGAAGGAGAGAGAGAGAGGGGGGGCTGGGCCCAGGGTGGGCCTCGCCCCAGGCGGGTTTTAGCTCCTTTTTATTTCTCTTTGTCTGTTTCTTTTAAATTTTCTTTTCTGTTTGTATTTAGTTTAGCTAGGTTTTGATTTTTGTAAAATGTTATAATTGCACCTATATTAGTGTTACACTTTAACATGATGCCACAAAAAGTTTGGTACAAAAATAAAATCCTTTAGACCTTTAAATTATTTAATATGAGGTAAAAGCTATTATTTTGCTACTGTTTTTATTTATCTACATTATTAAAACATTACAATAAAACCCTAATTCACTTTTATTATGGCCTACAGATTATTAGGCATTTTATAAAATTGTTTCCATAATTTTTAGTTAATTTAAAATTCCCACATTTTTATTAAAATCATCATGGCAATTTAATAATTTTCAAGCCATTGTTTTTATTTCATATTACTTTCTAAAACACTTTAATAGAATATCCATGGTTATTTCAATCATGGCCTAATGATTGCTAGGCATTCCATAAATAGGTTCCATCATTTTTGGTTGGACTTTTATTCCATTACCATTTTAAATTCCATGATAATTTTGATAACCCCACAACATTGGGTTCATGATCATCATTGGCTTGGGATCATTCAAATGACTAGGGATGATTTGGTTTAACCAAGATCAAGTTGATTGACTTGCATCCACAATTCTTGGAGCAGAGTTTTATAATTTACCCAATTTGAAAAATTTATCTGGGTTGGAAATTGACAGAGCTATGATCAAAGGTAATCATGGCTTGATCATCAACAGTAATGATCACTAACAGTGGAATCACTGTAGTGATTACTGTTACTGATTCTGAGGGTGTTACAATGACGATCATGCCCGCCTCAAGTTGGAACATCTTCCTTGATTCCGCCGGCTCGATGAAGACTTGTAGATAGCTCCCCCATACTCCATTATGGGTGAGCTTCTTTTAGGCACATCTTCACACGACCATTATCACCAAATGGTCGGCAAGCTCCAAGCATACGATATCTTCGTGATGCTCCTCTTGACCTTGCACACATCTACTTGACCAATCTTTGGATAGCTCCATGAAGAACACCTTGGTCAACACGTAATCTTCATCTTACAACCTTGAAGCCACCATATGATCTTCAAGCGTTGCCTATGGACAAACCTTAAAGTATAACTCAAGGAAACCATTAGTCCATAAAGATTGTCATCAATTGCCAAAACCAAACATAAGGGCACATGCCCTTTCATCAGTGCAACAAGCCAACTCTCTAAACAAGATAAACATGAAAACTAAAGAGAGTTCTAGCAAAAAACTAAACAAAATCTCTTAAAAAGATAAGCATGAAAACTAAGAGCTAAACATGACAGCAGCTACTAAAAGATAAAGAACACACAACAAAAAGAAAGATAAGCATGAAAATCCTATGATGTGTTCTAGTTTAAAGTGGAGCGTGTTTCTCTCCCACACAAAGAAAGTTGGGTTCTAATTTCTTATGAACAACAAACAAAGCTAAAGAAAACTAAAAAGAAAGAAAAGAGCAAGACGCTCCAAGCATAGCACATAACGCATGAAGTGATAAAAATATAGTGGAACGAAGGACGAACTGATAACTGTTGATGGAGAAGGGGATCCACGAGGGCATCCCCAAGCTTAGACGTTTGAGTCTCCTTGAATATTTCTTGGGGTGCATGGGGGCATCCCCAAGCTTGAGCGTTTGACACTCCTGGATCTTCTTTTATCATCTTCCCTCGCACACTTGAAAACTCCCTTCATACATAACTCATCATAAGCTGATTAGAGAGGTTAGTACCCATAATAAATTAATTTCCCTCTACTGGAAATAAATGTTTTCTTGAGGGGCTAATGTTTCTCAAGACCGCCAAAAAGTTTTTGCAAAGAAAAAGCTAGCACAAGACTTGCAAAACTGAGGAAAGGCAAAACATGGAAGAATCTTTGAAAAACAGACCAGCAGGTAGTAAATAATTTATTTGGGGTAATCTGCAACTCAAATAAAAAAACTCAGAACAGACGCTCGAAAGCTAATTGTATAGAGCACGCTGTCAAAAAAATTAGATCAAAAAGATGATCTGGTGATTTATCGTGAATTTTTCCGTCCAAGGACAAAATCTGTTTTCTGGACAACATGTCACAACTTTTGAACTTTCTTGCAATCGGAGGCTAAACTTGGCACAAATCTTGAAAATAAAGATACAATGATGTTGCTACAGTAGTAACAATCATCAAGACCACTAAAAACCGAAGGAAAAACATCTTGGGTTGCCTCCCAACGAGCGCTTTCTTTTACGCCTTTGAGCAGGCCACAAAGCAGAAAGAAGAATCAAAGATCACCTAAGTCACGGAATCATAAAAACCTTCAAATTGATCTTCAAAAAGTTCATTCTTATTTTTCCTAGAGAATAGGTACGTGCCTTTCTGTAAGGCCCCCGATGCGGTGCTATCTCGAGTTAGTCGCTTTCGCGTCCGACCTGAGATAGAAGCGCATAAGTGGTCACCGATGCAAGATACTCACACTCGTATCGCTATCGGATTCTCGACAACAGGTAAATGAAGCATGAACAAAACTAAGACATAGAATATATAAGTCCAGGGCATACACTCTCCACTGGTATTTATTACATCATCTAAGAGATCATAAGATCCAACAGTACATCATAACATCATGAAGAATACACACACGACCGGGTACGGTCAAGATCCAAATGGCCCTAGAGAGGGCTGCACACAAAACATGTCGTCCACCCGCGGATCGTCGAAAACCCAATTGTAGGTCTACTGAACGAAGTCGTCGTCCTCCTCCTCTGGCGGAACCTCCACGAAGTACTTGCCGGTGCTCGTGTCGAAGTAGTAGTCTGAGGGCCCAAACGTTTGTACATAGCATGAAAGAAAATGCAAGGGGTGCGTATATATCAACACAGTATAACTAACTTCTCACGGTAGGGAAAGGATAGTGGTTGAGGTTGCAGCCGCACTAGCATATATGAGGGGCTAACGATCTAGTTAGAGTAAGGGAAGATCCAAGAACTCCTTGATGATCGCATCAATAGGTCTCTATCCACCTACTTACGCAAAACATAACACAACCTTGTCCCCTCTTTGTCGCTCCGAATGAAGAAGAGCAATCAAGGCAACTCACACATTGGTAACTTTTAAAACATGATTAAATTGATGTTATTCTATGAACAAGGAGTAGGTCTCAAGTCGTCCATAACCGCGAACACGGCTTTTCGAAAAGATTTAACCCTGCAGGGGTGTACCAACTGCCCACTATAGGATTCACATGTACGCCCGGTTTCCACTTGGCGGGTGAAGGTGCCTGAAACTCCGGTACGTCAGAGTACCTCTAACTAACAACACACAATTCCGGGTGGCCCCCGGTGAGTCGACATCCAACTCAAAAGCCGGCCGCGCTCCCGAATCGGTCTCTACCGTATGGCTAAGGTCGGGGTTAGCCTCACCTGAACTCAGGGGATTCCCTAGCTCACCAGTGTGGACCAACAAGGGAACTCTGTCCTTGCTGGCCCGAGTTGTTTTAAATTCTGCTGGAGCGCTAACCAGACACACACACGAGTTTCAAATGGTAAATTAGCTCGGGCCACCACTAGAACTGTTTGGAGCTAGGTAGGTAAGTGATGGTACGATTTCTCGCCCCCTCGTTGGTTACCCAAAGTGGAAGGTTGAGATGTAGATAGCGGCAATTTCCCTTAGCGAAGATGCTGAGGTTGAGTATCGAACCAGTAGGACTCCAACAGATACAAGAAGGTGGTGAAGTAAACAATGGCGCCGTTCACAACCTAAGGTTGCTTACTTCACCTGGACCTGCACACACAACAAATAACTTTGCTTCCCAACGAGTACAGAGGAGTTGTCAATTCCTCCGGCCTTGTTGTTTACAAAGGATAAAACGCACGGGATAATAATGATAGTGATAGCAACGGAAAAGTAAATAAAGCAGTAAATGGATAGTGGGTGTAAACAATATTGAAAATATGGACCGGGGTCCTATTATGCTCACTACTGATGTCTCTCTCCCAAAAGACGATAAAATAGCCATGCGAGGTAAACAAATTACAGCTGGGCATTTGACAGGATTATGTGCGCAAACCAATGCTAACTATGCTATAAAGAAAGGAAGAGGCTCAAAAGCATGGGCGGTACGCCAAGACAAGTAGACCGAAATCCATCTTCATCTACCTACTAATCATCCACCTTGAGATATCTATCCAGAACATGTCGCTGGTATTAATTTGTGAATCCCACCCAAAGTGTAAACTCAAAGCAACAGACAACTGCATTAAAGAACTTTGCGTAAAGTAAACAATCCTTGCACCCGCAAGTACAAGCACCGTTGTTTTCCCCCTTGTGGAAACATCACATACCCTAGACTCATGTTTCTATCACTCAAGCTAGTCAGCAGGGGGCATGAACCCACAATCATGCATAACGCTCCCTCTTGGAGTCACTACCTACTACTTGGCCAAAGAAATAAACAACAACGGAGAACATGCAAGAATTACTCTAAAACATAAATATAAAAGAGGAGAATCAAATATATTACTCAAACACAATCTTAACATCGTCTCATAATCCATCAGATCCCAGCAAACTCAACATAGCAACAACAAAAATATTACATATGTGCCTCGATCATGTAGGGAAACTCACAAGGTCTAATCCATGAAGAACAAAGAGGGGAGGAGAACTCACATAGCTACTGATCATAGACCCATGGTCCAAGGTGGACTACTCACGGTTCATCCGGGAAGCATCCATGGTGGTGGAAAAGCTCCCGGAGGTGGTTCCTTCCTCCGGCAGGGTGCCGGGAAGAGGTCTTCTGGTGCTCCCGATCTTGGAAGCGCGGCGGCGGCGGAACAGAGGAGAGATCGCGAAAAAGGGTTCCCCTCACGGGGTTTCACATCACGAGGGATATATAGGCGAAGGGGGGCAGCCAGGGGGGCCACCAGGGGTCCAGGAGGCCCCCTGGCGCGACCCCACCCTAGGGCGCGCCGGGAGGGCGCCTGGGGCCCTGGTGGGTCCCCTCTGGCCCCCCTCGGTGATTCCCGAAGCTTCTGTTGCGCTGATTTTTTATTGTATTTTTCCCGAATTTTTGGAGCACTTTTAATATGGGGGAAACCTGAAATAGAAAAACAACAGAAAACAGGAACTTGCACTGGGGTGCACTGAGTTAATAGGTTAGTCCAAATTTGATCAAAAGTGTGTGGGAGTTCATCAATATCATAGCAATATCACACAAAAGAGGCATGGAGCAAGCAGAAATTATAGATACGTTTTGGACGTATCAGTAAGGCAAGGGGACCCGATAGAATCCCACACACGATTAGGCACGCTCATCAAGAAACACAATACCCGGAAGTCAGATCCTAGGTGACTTGAATCAAACAAAACACCTGGCGGGAACAACCCGGTCTCCCATCCTTCGTCAAATATAAGTGAATGTCATATTAATAAATATCAACCAATTTCTGATAATAGCATGATAAACCACCAAGCAACAATGGGTATAAGCAGCAGGTAAAGGGCCTACACATATTAAGCAATGGTTAAGAAAGCAAGGTACATAGTCAAACAAGGTTTTGCTAGGATGGTGGGGACATGGCTGTTTGGGTTTAATTGAGAGGCACAAGTATATGGTGGTAGTATCAAACAACCGTTCTAAATACAGCTAGGCAAGCGAGATGAAAGCTATAAGGAATGATATATAAACCCCCTTGCCTGGGTAAGTAGTCGACGGAGCAGACGTAGCAGGGTCCTCGGGCTCGGTGTCGGACAACTCCACGTAAGTCTCCTCGGCAAGCTCAGGCTCTAACGTACGGTACCGGCAAAGAGATACACCACAAATAAGTATCGGGATCAAGATGCACAAGCATGAATTGCATTTTCAAGTTTATAGCATGGTTTGACCCTAGCTAGTCAAGTTTAAATGAAGATCGTGATGACACGTCAACAATGCTCCATATGCAGTCATTAATTTAATGGCCTTGGTCATGACCTTAAGTTTTAAGTGAAAGTGACATGGGTTACATGACATGGCATAAGCATGAAGGTATAAAAGAATGCATAACAACGTTAAAATAAACTAACGATTCCGGAGATGGAAAGGTGTCGACGAAAGTTGACACCGGAAGATTTCGAAGGAAGGAATCAAGACGCATGAGGAAACAAAACGTAGAAAAGGAAGACTTGCGGTGATAGCGATTGCTACCATGTGACAACATGATATTTTGATCACGTTGCTTGAGTGGACCAACAAGTGGAGACCCAAATCACGATCTAAAGAAGAAGAAAAGATTTGGGCAAGGTGGTGCATGTGTGAAGCATCGCTCACATTTTGTGTTTAACAAAATACAAATGATCAGCACCCCTTAGCCAACACTTCAAAACTCTTGTCTCCACTAGATGGCATGGCCACCATGAAGCAATTGCAAAAGATTTGGAAAGAAAACAATTCGAGGTGTTACACCTATGGGGAATTCCCCATATCATCCCATTTTACGTTGCCCAATACATAAAAGGATGCCACCATTCAAATCCTTGAATTTTTCTACCCCATAAACATGTATGACATGCCAGCATTTGAAAAGGGATTCAAGATCTACAAGGATTTGAACATTATTCGCTAAAAGAAAAAGAAAACAGAAGGGAGAAAAAAAAGGAGGAGGCTCGGCCTCTCTGCTACTGGGCCGAAACCAGCCTCACTAGTCCAGCCGAGGCCCCTCCGGCGTGGATAGCAACCAGCCTTGGCCTATGCCACCGCCAGGTGGGGCCTGCCTGTTAGCCTCCCTGCAATGCACAAAGGTTTGGGGGCAAAGTCCCCGGCGGGGTTCGAACCAGCGACCTCACGGTCCAAGCGCAGCGAACCAACCAACGGAGCTAGAGGCAAGAGTACGGCAGGCTAGCGTTTTGAAGCAAGCTGAGGTGCAGTGCATGGAATATTGAAGAAAAGTGCAAAACTTTGCATTGACGGAGACTGAAACTGAACGTGCAGCGGCGGGGCAAACGCCGGAAACAACTGCGTTGGATGCGCTGCTCTGACGACTGAACGGAGGGGTGCTGTGCGTTCCTGGGACATCCAAGAACCCGTTTTCGGTCTTTCTCATGCCGGTCCATCAACCACGGCGGCTCTACCTCGCCGGCAAAACGTGGCGGCGCTACTGCTGCAGCATGCAGATGCGCCGCACAACGGCCCCAAATCAGAGCGCTGCGGCCGCAAGGCGACACCTTGAGTGCCCTAGGCGTGCTCTGCACGCGCGCACACACTATGGGTTCACGTCCGGGGGGCGGCGACTCCGAGCTACGCTACATCGACGGCGTGCAGTGGCGGAAAACAGGGCATCGATCGGGAGCGGGACGCACGTCGCGAAACGGAGGGAAAGGACGGGCGTATGCTCACCTAGGGGAGGCTGAGGGCGAGCTTGAACGCGACGTAGGGGAGGAAGGTCGACGTCGACGCGGAAGGAGGTGGGGTCGCCGGCGATGACAGAAGAGGAAGAAGAGACGAAAAGACGAAGGGGAAGAAGAGACGAAAAGACGAAGGGGTCCTCGGGCTCCTCTGCTAGCGCGGGATGGAGAAAAGATGAAGGGGAACCCTCCCGCGAGCTCCTGGACGCCGAGGAATAAGATTGCCGGCGAATTCCGGCTACCCGTCGACGGAACAGGGGAGGTGGAGAGCTCCCATGGAGGTGGCGGCGACAGGAATTGGAGGGGAAACTAGAGCTAGGGTTCCTTGGGGGGCCTCTGGGCGAGCTTATAAAGGGAGGGGCGCCTCTTGCTGACCTCGGGGTCCCTGCTCCGCCGTGGCACCGACTCTGAGAGAGAATGGGGAAAAGGAGGGTGCCCCGCTGGAAAGGAGGAAGAAGAGGGGGAGCGTACCCCTTCGCCATGGGCTTGGGCTGGGGGTTAGAGAGAAAAGGCCCAACTGGGCTGGGATGCCGTTTGCAGAGAAAAGAAGATCAAAAGGGGGGGTTTTTCCCTATTTAACAAAACAGGCCCCTTTTGAGTTTTCCAGAGCAAATGAAGAAAAGGAAAAACATATAAAAATATGTTTTGGTCTCTGTGGAAAATTTGCGATTTTACAAAATTGGTTTGAACCATTTTGAAGCAAGTAAAATCTTGGGAATTGTCTTAAATTCAAATTCAATTTGAACTGCAACTCAAATTCCAGAGAGCTAAAAATGGAAGAAAGGGTTTGAAAAAGCTTGGAAGGGGGAGGGATTTGGCTATGCCAAAGTTGAAGCTTAGGGGAGCACACATGCAAGTGGAACAATTGCCAAAAAACCCTTCTTTGATCACAAAGTTTGATTTGAATTCAAATTCAATTGAGCTCCAACATGGATGGCATTTAAGATCATCACATCATTTTACATCATCTTGCATCTTACCAAGTTTGATAGCCATACGACAAAGCAAAAAATACAACATGAATAGTAAATTTGCTTATGGGCTATTACAACTCTCCCCTACCAACGCTGGATCTCGTCCCGAGATCTAGGCATGAAACAACTCTCGATACTTAGAATGGGGATTATCTTCACGCTCCCATTTTGCTTCCTTCTCTGAGTGATGTGCCCACTGCACCTTCATGAACTTGACGGTCTTGTTGCGAGTCTTGCGCTCGGAAGTCTCAAGAACACGGACCGGACGCTCTGAGTAGGAAAGGTCCGCACTCAGCTGGATCTCGCCCAAGTCAACGGCCTGCTCTGGCTGCTTGAAACACTGCTTCAGCTGGGACACGTGAAACACATCGTGCACCATCGCTAGACTCTCGGGAAGATAAGGACGAAAGGCGAGAGGTCCTCTAGTCTCTAGGATACGGAAGGGGCCGACGAATCTTGGCGCCAGCTTTCCTTTGATTCCAAAGCGGTGAGTTCCCCTCAATGGAGACACTCTCAGGTATGCCCAATCGCCAATCTGGAAAGTCACACCTCGGTGCCTTTTGTCATAATAGGCCTTCTGCCTTGACTGTGCTGCCTTGAGGTGTTCTCGGACAATCTTTACTTTATCCTCTGCCTCCTGGATCACATCTGGACCGAACAGTTGCCTTTCTCCTGTCTCGAACCAGTCCAGAGGTGTCCTGCTCTTCCGGCCATACAACACCTCAAAGAGTGCTGCATGCAGACTTGTTTAACATCCCAAATTTTTTAATTTTGGAATGTTATAAATATTAAATATTAAGATAGTCTTGTTTGATTTGTGTGTAATTGATCTGTGTGAGATAGACTAGGATCTGAAACTTTTGGAATTTAAATGAATATTAAAATGAGAGGGAATAACATGACTTTCCCTAATATTCATTTTTGTTCTTTTACATTTATTATTTAAAACAAATCAAACAAATAAAAATACAGAGAAGGTAATATGACTCCTTCAATAAATAAAATAAAGTTGGGAAAATGTTTCAAATAAAAGTTTTCATTTTTTATTTGATCTTATTTTGAATACTTTTATATTTAAAATAAAAATAATTCAATGAGGGAAGATAACATGACTTCTTCAATTTCACTTGAAAATGATTTAAAACCTTACTTGGGTTTTATTTGGATTTATTAGAAAATGTTCTTTTAAGTTTTTTTTATTTTTGTATGAAAACTCATTGAATATTTTAGTTACCTTTTCCTAAGATTTTAGAAATTTTATTTTGTATTTTACTGACTTATATTGTATTTTCTAAAAACCCTTAAATTTGAGGAAAAATAAGTAAATAAATAAGTAAAGCTAGTCACGTTATATTTATTTATTTTATTTTTAAAAACTAATGCGTTATTTTTTCTGGAGTTATTTTATTATTTAAAAAATATCTCTATAGTCGGTTTTTCAAAAAAAAACTAGTTCGTTAAAAAACCCGGGCGCGCCAGCCAGGCGAGCCGCCGGCCCAGCCAGCGCGCCAGGAGCGGACCGCAGCGGGCCAAGTGGCCCAGCTCGCCCGTGCCTCCGTCCTCCTCCAGACGAACACGACCAGGAGTCGCTGTTCGACTCCAGTAGCGCACGCCGGCGACCGTGGTCGCCTAGGACTCCTTTCCGGTTGTCCTCTGCCCACGAAATCTTTTCCCATAAATACTCATGACCCCCTCCACCGATTCCCTACAAAATTTTGCCCCAAATCGTTCCAAACCGAGGCAATTTCGAGGTAGATCTCGCCGGAAAATTTAGACTTTTCCGGTAGATCCCGTCGCCGGTGAGCCTCCCCTTGACCCCAAATTTTGCACACCGACATCTTTCTTCGTTGTGCATCTAATGGACATCTTTTCCCGCTTTCTTTTCTTGCGCAAGATTGATCTCCAAGTTTTGCGCGCACCACGGGAGTTCATCGGAGCGCGCTCGGTTCATCGCGTCTCTACGCCCGTACGGACGACGTTAGGGATCATCATCACCACCGTTGTGATCTCCTAGTCAAGCTCTACACGTTAGACGACTTCTTTGTTACCTTAGATCGCCGGAACCGTCGTCTTCATCGCGTCAAATCTACCCGCCGCGGTTAGTAAAAACGTCGTAATCTTTTAACCGTTGCTCCGTTTTAGATGAAACTAGCGGTCAATTGATTGTTTCTAAACCCTCTACACATTAGGTACTGTAGATCCAAGTTTTGAGAAAAAATATTTTTCGGTTGATCAAAAAGATTTCTAAATCCTATGTAGATTTGTTCTTGTAATATCTTTTTGACCGTACATCCGTTTTGCGTGATTCCAAAGCCTACAGTTTTCTTTCGGAATCCTCTATCCAGTACCATCCTAAACTTTTATTTGTGATTTTCGAAAATAATCAGATCTGATCAGATTCAAAATCAAGTTTCTTTTGATCGTATCTCTTGTTTTACAACTCGGATTTGATTGATTCTTATTGCAAACTAAAACCCTAGTTAAACCCTAGTTTATAGACACATTACAACCCACTTTGAACGCATTTGTGATATGTTTTCAAAAAAACTTTTATTTTAGTTCTTTTGGAGTTTCTTTGAATTTGTTTTGCTATTGTCTGGAATGGTGTGTTGATTGTGAACTTTGTTTGATCGCAATAGATTGCTCGGAGTGTGACGAGTAGAATTTTCGGAATTGTGAGTGAGAATAACTTCATCAAGATTCAAGGAAAGTCATATCTTTGATCATACTCCCTATTACTTATGTTTTTAATGCATTAGTTCTTCTTCTTTAGATTGCATGACAGGTTATGCTATGCTATTATACCCAGTAGTTCATTGAGGTAGGTCTGATCCTTACATCATTGTCACCATCGTATAGTATAATATTGCTATGCTAAGTAGACGTGGATTGGGAAGTGAATCATTATGAGGTATGAGTGATAATGTAGTAATTAGGACCAAGATAAAGTTAATGAACTACCTGGGTGGGATGGTTGCGAGTATCTTGGGGATGGCCAGTGATGACTGCGGAAAGCCACCCAGGCTCAAAGGGACTATTTGTATTGACATAGCTAGAAGCTTACGTGTGCAGCCACAAGCTATTATGGGCTCTATCTTAGTTGAGTAGGTTGTGTGACTTCTTTCTGGGATAGACTAGCAGATGTAGATTTTTATAGGTGTACCGGTTTATCCAGCGGTTAAGGGGAAACACTTCTGAAAGACCATGTCTCGATCTTCCAGTTGTCATACACCATGCAGTGTGACGAACTACAAAGGAGGCGATCGAGTCTTGTGGGGAAAAGTGCACAAACCTCTGCAGAGTATAAAACTAACGGATTAGCCGTGTCCCCGATTATGGACAATTTGAGCGACTAGTTGTGGTAATATTGATTTGTCTCATCATCTTTAATTAACTGATTGGTTTAATCACTTTGGGATAGATTGAGTGGAATTTTTCCATCTCAATCGTATGCTATTGTAGAACTTAGTTATTATTATTCTATAGGGAAAATTAGCTTTTTGAAAAAATAAATGTAGAAGTTCCACCAGCCAAATTGCATGTATTGTATGAAATTTTACTTCTTTCTGGGATATGATTTTTCGTACATTCAAATGTACTGACCCGTTGTCGGGCTGTAACCTTCGGTGTTGGAGGATTATATACGATGAGTAAGTGATACGATATAGGGTCGTGAAGTCTACACTCAACTTTGCCGTTGGCGTTGATGGGACTCCACTTATATATTGTTTGTTCTGCTGTGTGTGCTAGCCCAAGGGCTGTAAGGTAATAAATACCATGTATTTACGTTAATTTATGACATGTGATACTATGGTATTTCATCGAGTACTATGTGTGCTAGCATACTGATCCAGGGATAGCACAGAAGCACAGTAGACTTGGTTCCCTTCGGGACCGGGTCGTTACACTTGCCTGATAGCTGTTGTTGTAAGAAAACTCGGCATACGTCAAGCATTCCTCCCATTTCATGCCAAAGGAAATGACACATGCTCGAAGCATGTACTTGAGGATTTGATTCACGCGCTCGACCTGCCCACTGTTCTGAGGGTGATAAGCGGTACTGAACAACACTTTCGTACCAATCGCCTTTTGAAAGGCCTGCCAGAACTTGGAGGTGAAAAGAATGCCTCTATCAGAACTGATCTTCTTGGGAATGCCATGCAAAGACACAACTCTTGCGGTATACAAATCCGCCAACTGAGCTACTGAAATGGAGTCCTTCACTGGAAAGAAGTGGGAAACTTTGGAAAGATTGTCAATGACGACAAAGATGGCATTGTTCCTCTTCTGCGACAAAGGGAAGCCTGTGATGAAATCCATCTCTATGTGATCCCATTTCCACTTCGGAATCTCAAGTGGCTGGAGTAGCCCTGCTGGTTTCTGGTGTTGTGCCTTCACTCTCCTGCACACATCACACTGAGACACAAAACGGGCAACATCCTGCTTCATACGAGTCCACCAAAAGCTTTGCTTGAGATCTCGATACATCTTAGTACTGCCAGGGTGAATTGATAGCTTGGAATCATGGGCCTCCTTCATGATGACCTCTCTGATATCTCCCTCCTTGGGAAAAAAAACTCTCTCCTCGAAGAATACGGTGCCGTCATGATGCACTGAAAAGAAACCATACTTGAGAACTGAGGCGGCAATACCCTATTTGATCTTTTGAATCATTGAGCTGCCAGACTGAGCTTCACGGATCTTCTCATGGATAGTGGGCTCTACCACAAGGTTGGCAAGGTAGCCTGCTGGAACTATCTCGAGATTGAGCCTGCAAAAGGACTCACACAAATCAGGGCGGATCTTCTGCACCTGGATATTATTGCAATCGCCCTTGCGGCTCAGCGCATCATCTATGACATTCGCCTTCCCAGGCGTGTACTGAATATCAATTGTGTACTCAGTAATGGTTTCAAGCCATCTTCCTTGCCTCAAGTTCAGATTTGGCTGAGTGAACAAGTACTTCAGACTCTTGTGGTCGGTGAACACATCCACCTTCCTCCCTAATAGGAGGTGTCGCCAAGTGATCAAGGCGTACACAATTGCTGCAAGCTCCAAGTCATGCGTGGGATAATTCCTCTCACTCGTCTTCAACTACCGTGAGGTATAGGCCACAATGTTCTTGCCTTGCATCAAAACGCCGCCTAGCCCCTGCAATGAGGCATCAGAAAACACCTGAAAAGGGTGTGACTCGTCTGGCGGTGTGAGAATTTGAGTTGTGGTCAACTTCTTCTTCAACTCCTCGAAGGCTGACTGGAAAGCCGATGAACAAGTGTATCGCTTGCCCTTGCACAACAACTCTATCATTGGCTTTGCTATTTTGGAGAAATTCTGCACAAACCTCCTGCAATAGCTGGTGAGGCCGAGAAAACTCCTTAGCTGCTTCACATTATTTGGCGGAGCCCATTCTTGAATTGTGCGGACTCGCTCTGGATCAACCGCAATACCTTCTGCGGAAATGACATGGCCAGAAAGTTGACCCCGTCGAGCCAAAACTCACACTTGGAGAACTTGGCATAGTACCGGTGCTCTCTCAACTTCAGCAGTACCAAGCGAAGATGTTCCTCATGTTCAGCCACTGACTTGGAATACACAAGTATATCGTCGAGGTAGAGGATGACAAATACATAGAGCCACTCTTGGAACAAATAGTTCATAGCTCTCATGAAGTTTGGAGGGGCGTTTGAGAAGCCAAATGTCATGACTCTGAACTCATACAGTCCATAACGTGTGCTGAAAGCGGTCTTGGGGATATCTTCTTCTCGAACTCGAATTTTGTGATAGTGTCGTGGGAAAGTCACGGTAGATGTCCGTAGAGTCGGACTTATCATGGGACCTTTGCTGCGAGGCAAATTCGAGGAGAGAGTCGACATAGACACGAGACTCAGCGGTTTACCCAGGTTCGGCCCTGCCGATGCGGTAAAAACCTACTCCTGCTTCTTCACTATTGTGGTATCGACTCCTCAATAGGAAGAGCCGATCTTACCGATTACAGTGATGATGTTTTGCAACCATAGTATCGTGGAGATCTAGGTTATAGCGCGAGTTGTCTAGTCTTGGCTTGAGGTCAGTTCTGGCTCTGGCTCCCGTGGACCTCGGCTTATAAAGGTGCCGGGTCCCGGGATTCCGAGAGTCCAACTCCTACACGATGTGGAGTTCTATTCTACTTTACAAGTTTGCTACGTGCTATACAAGGTAAGTCGAATTCCTTCTAGGGCTTCAATCTTCACGCTTGGCACGTCAGACTCCTGGCCGGGTCTTCTTTGTGGGCCTTCATATGTAAGTCGACGAGGAGGTTTCTAATGCCGGGTCTATGGGCCTGATCCATCCCCCCGACATTATCCCCCAGGATAGTAGTGATGCTTTAGTCTTCACAACAATCTTCTTTATTTTCTTCATTGTCACCGGCTCTTCATGGATCAAGGGCCGACTTCATTCTTGACGCTGATTGGGAGCCGGAGTCGTCTCTCTTCAATCTTTCTTTGGTTCTTTTATCTCCATGAAGTCGACTCTTATGGTTGAGTCGACTAATATTTGATGTTTACTAGGAGTCGAAGCCAACTCTCTTTAGCCTCACATCATCTTCTTCTTAATTTTTTTCTTTGACTTTTGGTTAAAGATCCGGTTTGGTTTTTATGATCACACTGCCCGAAACGCCGGTTGGAGGCATTGATGTTTGTAATGGGAATCGAGGAGTCTTTCCATAAATGGTATCTACCACGGGTAGTTATCCCGTATCATTTATGGTATTAATTGATCCTCTCCATGAATCCACTATAAGTATTCCTTGGGTAGTTTGATCCTTCAAGCGCATCCATCTTCTTCTTTCTCTTCCTGTTTTCTCCATGACACCTAAACTAGAAGCCTCTTCTCCTTTGGCATCATACGAGCCCGATCCCCGTGCAAGTGCTCGAGGTCGCGGCCGTGGTCGTGGCCGTGGGCGAGGTCGTGGCCGTGGTAGAGGTAGAGGAAGAAGTATTCATGCTGCCTCTCCTTCCGAATCTCCCCCTTCTTCTCCTGAGAGGAGTGAGTTCTTGGTTCATATTCAGATGATTTGTCGCTGGATCAAACTCCCTGAGTCTTTTACTCAACTTGTGATTGACTCAACGCCTTCGGGTCCTTGGATCCGATCTGATGGATGTCCTCATGGGCCTGTCTGGGTGACAGTTAGTTTTTCTAGTCATGGCACCATGTTTTTTGAGAAGGGTTGGAAAACTTTTCTTCGATCTAGGAATATCTCAAGAGGAGACACCATTGTCTTCAGATTTGATGGTTAAGACACCTTGTGGGCTAGGATCTTTGACTCGGATGGAGACCGAGCCTGCTGTTGTATGGAGAGCTCCAGCGATGAAGAACTCCTTAGTGAAGAAGAAGCTTCAACGGAAGATGAAGCCGACTCTGAAGAAGATGTCTGAAACTATAGACTTTTCTTCTTAGTAGTATTTTGCTGAGTTTGGCTTTTACTTGTAAGGTTGCCTCTATGATGTAAGACCCAGTTGGTTTGATGAATGAAAATTATGAATTTTCATTGAGTCCAT
This sequence comes from Bromus sterilis, assembly GCA_950022295.1. NCBI lineage: Eukaryota > Viridiplantae > Streptophyta > Magnoliopsida > Poales > Poaceae > Bromus > Bromus sterilis. Next base: position 267,153,894 of record OX465597.1, on the reverse strand, counting down.
GAGTCGGTTTTATTCCCGACTTTGAATATTTTTCAAAATGTATGAGAGCCAATTATTTATGATAGTGTATGTATCTGTAGCCCCCTGAGTCGATTCGGAATAGTTGTGTATCGGTAATCAACTCATAGGATAGATAGACTTGTAGCCCCCATGAGATGGTGTGGTCACGCTTGCGTGCCGTACCGGGTAATCAAAGAAGTGTTGCTTCTCAAGAGTTGGTATGATTATCATGGTGTTGAGCCGATTCATCAAAGAAGAAGTTGTTCAAAGTGTTACTTCCCAATAGTCGGTATATGCATCTAGGTGCCGTTCCGAGTCTTTGTTTGAGAAGAATTTTTTTCGAAGTGTAGTCCCCATGAGTCGGTGTGAGCATCTTTTGTGTCATACCGAGTCATATAGAATTTTTTGAGCTATAGTCCCCATGAGTCAGTATGAGCATCTTTTGTGTCATACCGAGTCACACAGGTTAATGCTCACGGTGCATATTTTGGATGACATATAAAATGATGAAAGAAAAAGTATGTGATGATGCTAATGTATGCAAAAAGAAAGTCTGAAGGTGATACGTCCAAAACATATCTATAATTTCTGCTTGCTCCATGCTTCTTTTGTGTGATATTGCTATGATATTGATGCACTTCCATACACTTTTGATCATATTTGGACTAACCTATGCACCCCAGTGCCAGTTTCTGTTTTCTGCTGTTTTTGTATTTCAGGTTTTCCCATTAATTAAAGTGCCAGAAAAATTCCGGGAAAAATACAGGAAAAATGTAACACCCCCAGTGTCAGTAGCAGTAATCACTACAGTGATCCCCTTGGTAATGATCATCACTGTTGTTAATCAAGCCATGATCACCTTTGATCATAGCTCTTTCAAATTTCCAACCCTGATAAAATTTTCAAATAAATGTGGATTATAATCTTGCTCCAAGAGTTGTGGGTGATTATTAAATCATCTTGCCATTTACTAAACCAAGTAAACTGCTAGTCTCAACAAGAATCACAAGTCAGTGGAAATTATGAACCCAAGGTGGTGGGGTTATCAAAATTGTTTTGAAAATTAATATGGAAATGGAAATCATAGATCAACCCAAAGTTGTGAAACCTATTAATAGGATTGCCTAGGCATCATAGGGCCATGTTAATATAGTAATGGATAATTTATTAATGTGTTTTAGGAATAATATGAAATAAAAATAAATGCTTGGGAATTATTGAATTGCCATGGTAATTATAATAAACAAGTGAAATTTTATATGCACTAAAAATTGTGAAACCGTTTTTATTAAATACCTAATAATCAGTAGGTCATATAAAAAGATAAATGATATTTTATTAACTATTTAAATAATGCAGATAAATATAAACAGTAGAAAAAATAGCGCCATATAATATTTTGTGCATTGAATACAATCTAAATGATTTTATTATTGTTCAAATATTTTTCTAGCAGTAGACTAAATTACAACAATATTTTTGGTGTAGTTTGCATGTTTTACAAAATTGTATTAGTAGGCAAATAAAATGTAAACAAGATAGAAAAGAAACAGGAACAAAAACAAAATAGAAAAACACCTATTCTACGCCTGGGGCACAAGCCCACCCTGGCCCACCTTCCCCTCCCACCTGCCCCCGTCGCCTCCCTCACATGCCCATCCCCGTGGCGCCTTGGCCATGGCCACTGTGGCCATGCTGCCCCCCTCTCACCTGCCTCACCTGCTCCCCTCTCTCCTCAGCGGGATAAGGCTGATCCCTGCGCCCCCTGGAACCAACCTCGCCTTTGCTCATCCCCCCTCACCCACGACCTCCCTCTCTCTGTTCTTCCTCGTGCGAGCCATTGTCGCCGCCGCCGGTGAACCCGCGCGGCCACCGTGCTCCCCAGTCCCAACTGTGTTGTCCAGAAGCTTCGCCATCATCTACATCGGCTGCACGCACGAGGAATTGGACGGAGAGGCCTCAACGGACATGGAATCGTCGCCGTCCGCATCTGCATCCGCCGCGCTCCGCCGGGCAAGTCCGGTCGCCTCACGCCTCCCCCGAGCCGATGCCCTCCTCTACAAGTTCCCGGTGAGCACCGCCTCGATTTCCCCCTCATCGTGTTCCGTTTTACGCGCTCCGTCGCCGTTTTACGTAGGAGCACGCTTCGGCCGCCGCGGCACTCGTCGTAGCCGTCGCTACGGTTTAGCTCCGCCCGCGCAAACGGCTCAAATGGAGTCTGCTCGTCGCGCTGTATGTATAGGATCAAACGGGGCCTATTTTGGTGCACTGTAGGGCACGCATGGCCGCCGCTGGCCACACTGTTCACCGCCGGCGAGTCCAGGCGTGCTAGCCGGTGGATGACCCACTGACCAGTGGGGTCCATCCCATTAGTTTAGCCTTAATCCCCTGTTAGGAGCTAACCCCTCTGTTAAATGTTAAATAGGTTAAAATACCCCCTTTATAAATGACATGTGGACCAACCCCACTTAAATCACTGTTAGTGTTAAGTAGCTGCTAAATAAACATTGACCCTACGACACATGGGACCCACTGCAAATTTAGAATAATTAGAAGTAATAAAATTGGATTATTAAGGGTGACTCAATGACAGTGGGACCCACTGGATAGTTATTGTATTAAAAAAATGTATTTCCCTGATTATTTGTCTAGCCAATGACAATGGAGTCCCACCTGTAAGGTTGACCAGTCAACCTACTGTTTTGGATAATGCTATTTAAATAATATAAAAAATTATAAAAATTGATTTAAAATGATTTAAACTTAGAAAATTAATATCTTTTAAACCGTAACTCTGATGAAAATAATTTATATATATAAAATGATCAGAAAAATACAATGAATAAGAATACGCTATCCGTATGTCTACCACACCCCTCTAACACAACGAACATCGAACCGGCCCCCTCCGGACCGGTTGTCCGATGATTGCCCGATACCGATAAACTATCCGGATGAATTTATTCTGAACACGAAAGTTGTTCAGAATGGATCAACTAACACGGATACTGTCGGGACCCGGAATAGGCGTATGTAATTCCAGTCACGATACAATCACATGGAGAGCCGAGAGCCGTACCCACTTGTCTAAGCAGACAACGCCAAGCACAGAACACTCTCGGAAAGCATCGAACATGAGGGGCATCCCATCCAGGCCGGATGATCAACTGAGATGGGTCCACAACGTCCTCTCACAAGTCTAATGCTTATGGGTGGTGAATCCCATACTCATAGACAAGTCGCCTCAACCATGTTATCGATTGAATCTTAACTCTTACATAGACTTACTCTAGCCCGATCACTTAGTCGGGGTCTAGGGCGGGCTCGATCATACAACAAAGTGTGCCACGTGACAGAGTCACGTGCAATCGCATCGCGATGCCCCAAGCTGCGCACATCTAAGGGCCACTTGGTGTATAAAAGACCGCCAGCCTGATCACAACTAAGGTCTCCAAAACACATACTAAGACATGCATGTTATAATCATACACGCAGCACACATGCCTAGTATGAACAGCATGTATCATCACATAACTCTACAAAGTACTTCTTTATTTACTTACACATAGAGTATACAAAGATCACATGTCTGTGATCAACATTACATCATACAACGGAAGCAAATTAGGTCTGAGTACAGACAATATTAACAAATGGCTTAGAGAAGCCTTGTACAACAAACATGCCCTTCCACGAGGGACCAGACTGCTGTCTGGAACTATACTACCAAGGTCAACGTCGAGCTTCAGATCGGTGACTCCATCGGGGTCCGGGTTCTCATCTAAAACATAGAATAAGCAAACGTGAGTACAAAGTCGTACTCAGCAAGACTTACATCAGAACTATACTACTCATGCTCAAGTATCAAGGTAAAGGAGGTGGGGTTCAACATGCAGAAGTGCCAGCTTTGACTTGGCTAATCCTGAACTACGAATACCAGACTTGAGGTAAGAAGCGTACACGAGTCCACTACCAAGTCTCCAACCAATACACCACTATGGTTGCTTCTTCGACTTACCCACGAGGAGCACACCATAGCACTCACGCTTATCTTGCGAGTTTTAGAAGTATCCATTCAAATGTCTAATAATCAGGTACAGGTTCCAAGTAGTCCTTAACCGCGGACGCGGCTATTCGAATAATTTTGTTAACCTTGCAAGGGTGTAAGCTACACACACATGACCATCGGTTACTGCCAGGTCTCGCCACCGTTCAAGAGGTGACAGAGAGGATGTTCACCACGACACTTCGCTCACAACCGGTTTATTCCAGGAGTCGACTATCTGAGTTGCTACCGCTCGAGAGTCCGGCCGGTTCAACGATACGGACTCAGACAATGTAGGTGACCGAGACGCCACCTTTAGCAGATGGTTTTCCTGCCTCACAGGTGCACGCGCATATCTATATGATGCAACCATTTCCTTCGTTCTTTTTCTATACACATGTCAAATGGAAAGCCCGAACTAATGTGACTCCTGGGCGTCGACACGGATCAAGGTACTAGGCCGAGAGGGGTCAGTGAGCCCAATGTGTGGTTGTACTCTTTGTCTTGGATTACCATACAAGAACTCGGTGCTTAAGGCGGTGTTCAACGAGACAACCCACTGTGTACTCCTACACAGCCTCTCATTGTTCACTTTGTATTAGGGTGGATTCACCAACACAGTTTCACTTTTATCAACACCATGTTCACTATCATCCCGAATCACATCGAAAGAACCTCATTGTACCACTAAGCATGCAATAAGTAGTAACAGTTGCAGGGCCACATGATATCAATCAACTCCTATGTCGGCTAGGATTGTGGTTTGCTTACTACTGTGACAAGATGATAGGTCATGCATCGGATATGGGTTCAACTATGCGGTAGAATCGATACAAGGTGATCTCCTAAACATGCATAAGCGAGACTGAGAGGGAATTGGGATTTTATAGACATGATCAATGGGGTTTGCTTGCCTTGCTGACGAGGTTCACACACGGTGTCTTCAACGAAGGGGGTGGCCTCCGGTTCCGGTTCCACTTCTATCGAGCAAACAAAGCAATCAAGGGATAAATATAATTGCGATACTCAAACACATGATAAGTTGTGATAACATGATGTACATGGTACTGATGTGTTTACAATTCCATTTAATTGAAGTGCATTGCAAAAGAATTGCAAATTCAAACTCCAAAATCAAATTCAAATTAAGCCATATGCACGTTTGCTACTGTTGCCCCATTTTAAAATGGTCAAACATGAATTTTTTTTGCATATTCTTAATCCTTGCATTTTTCTGATAATTGTTCATATATTATATGTTTAATTTGGAGTTAATATGAATTTTCTATGATTTTTCAAAGTTTAATTGATTTTCTGTCTTTTTCTGTAATTCTTTTAATTAGAAAAACCCCTTTACTGCGTCAGCATGACCTCATGCTGATGTAGGGGGGCCTCTGACCTATGGGGCCTGCTTGTCAGCCACAGTGGGGTTAATCCCCTGTTTTAAGTTAATTAAGCAGAGGGATTAGGGGGCCTGGCCCCACTGTCAGTGGATGAGTTAGGTTTAGTGGGGGGTTAGGTTAGCTCTAATGGTGGAGCTCGCCGGGGAGCCGCCGGAGTTTCGCCGGAGTTGCAAAACGGGCTCGGGGTGGGGTTTGGCTGGCACGGTTGTGCTCCCCGCGGGCTTCCGCACGCAACCATGCCATCGGGGTGCTACGGAAGGGCTCTGGAGCACGTCGGCGTCATCCGAGGCGACGGCCGAAGCACTATGACGGCGACCTCGACAAAACCGTGCGCGGACTAGAGCGGGGGAAGGGTGGAAGGACCGCGAGGCTCACCAGAGCTCGAAGGTGACCGCTGCGAGATTGGAGAGAGGCTGGTCGTTGGGGAATTCCTCGCCGGAGTCCTCTGTGCCCGGCAGCGAGACCTTGAAGCTTGCGTCGTCTTCGGTGGGGATTGAGTTCGATTTGGCGGCCTGCTAGACGAATTCGACGGCGAGGGACCTCGTGGACACGACGACTTGAGCTCGGGATGGCAGGGGGCACGCCTGCACACGGTGGCGCTCTGCGGCGTCGCTCGGTTGTCGACGGGCACGACGAGAGAGGGCGAGGGTGAGACGCGCTGGAGGGGGAAATGGAGCGGGAGGCTCCCAGACGCCTCCAGGTGCGAAGAGCTGGCCTTGGGAAGCTGCTGCGTGGCCGCGGCTCGTCGGCGTCGTCGGTGGAGTGCTGCATGCATTCCACCGAGCACCTTCGCGGCGCGGGGAGGAAGAGACAAGCGGGGGAGGTGGGCTGGGTCGCCTGCTGGGCCGGGGGGGGGGGGGGGAAGAGTTGGGCCAGATGGACAGGGTGCTTCTTCCTTTTCTTTTTCTTTTAAATTTCTTTTCTGTTAATTTGTTTTGCCCCAAATAAAATAGCAAGGCATTTTATAAAATCATGAAAACTTTTATGTGGGCTTATAACATATATAGCTAGCCACTCACAAGTTTTGGTGACTTTTGAAATTCAAACAATTTAAATTTAAATTCAAATTGGAGTTCAATTTAATTTCCAAGGCACCTTTTGAATTTTTGAATATTCCATGGGCATGGTAATGAACCCAAACCACTTTTAAAATGATCAACATCATTTATAGGAATTTTCCAAATATTCAAATGATTTTTGGAAAAAGATTTTTATCTGGCCATTTGATTTAATTTCTCAGGGCTTTTCTTTTCCCCATTTTTGAATTTCTTTTGAAAATTTTGCATGATGCAAAGGGGCACTCAAACTCTAGCACTTACCCTAGTTGGGGTTCTGACAACTCGCCCCCACTCAAAAGAATCTCGTCCCGAGATTCAGAAGTTGTCGGGAGGAAGGAGGGATACTCGGCACGGAGGCGGTCTTCTCTTTCCCATGTTGCTTCTTTCTCGGAGTGATGTGACCATTGAAGTTTAAGGAACTTGATCTTCTGATGGCGAGTGACACGCTCTGCTGAATCAAGAATACGAACAGGGTACTCTCGATAAGAAAGGTCATCTTGGAGATCAAGCGTTTCATGGTCGACTTCGCGGATGGGGTCCTTGAAGCAACGCCTGAGTTGTGACACATGGAATACATCATGTACTCGGGAAAGGTGAGGGGGTAGTTCAAGTTGGTAGGCAACTCCTCCACGTTTAGCAAGAATGCGGAAAGGTCCGATGTAACGTGGGGCCAACTTGCCTTTGATACCGAATCTTTGGGTTCCCTTCAGAGGAGTAACCCGAAGGTAAGCCTTCTCATCCAGATTGTAGCTTTCTTGCCTATGATGACGATCATAGTAGCTTTTCTGACGAGACTGAGCGGCTTTCAAACAATCATGAACAATGCGAACTTGCTCTTCTGCTTCCTTGATCATATCCGGTGCAAAGAGTTGTCTTTCACCGGTTTCTGACCAGTTCAAGGGTGTTCGACATCGTCGTCCATAGAGGAGTTCAAAAGGAGCCATGTTCAGACTAGATTAGAAACTATTGTTATAAGAAAATTCGGCAAATGGAAGAGATTTCTCCCAATTCTTTCCGAATGAGATAACACAAGCTCTGAGCATGTCTTCCAAGATTTCATTAACCCTTTCAACTTGACCGCTAGACTGAGGATGGAAAGCTGTACTAAAGGATAGATGAGTTCCCATAGCATTCTGAAAGCTTCCCTAGAATCTAGAGGTGAAAAGGCTACCACAATCAGAATTGATTACCAAAGGAACACCGTGAAGAGACACAATTCTAGAGACATACAAGTCCGCTAATTGGCTAGCAGTTATAGACTCGCGAACTGGAAGGAAGTGAGAAACTTTGGAAAGTCTATCTATGACAACGAAGATGGCATCATTTCCTTTCTGGGTTTTTGGAAAGCCGGTGATGAAGTCCATACCGACTTTATCCCATTTCCACTCTGGAATAGGCAAAGGTTGAAGTGTACCAGCAGGTCTTTGGTGTTCGGCCTTAATGCGACGACAAACATCACATTCAGCAACAAATCGAGCAATGTCTCTCTTCATCCTAATCCACCAAAATCTCTGGCGTAGATCTCGGTACATTTTTGTGCTACCGGGATGAATCGAGAGGGGTGTGTCATGGGATTTTTTGAGGATGAGTTGCCTTAGATCCCTATTCTTAGGTACTACCAAACGATTTTCAAAGAATACCGTTCCTTTGCTATCTGTGGAGAAACACTTAGCAACTCCGCTAGCAATGTTCTCCTTGATCCGGCGAATACCTCGTGCACGCCTTTGGGAAACTATGATTTGATCCTCAAGTGTTGGTTTCGCCACCAAGTTGAAAAGAGATCCACGAGGAACAATCTCGAGATTGAGCTTTCGAAATTCCTCATGAAGAAGTGGTTGATACTATTGTAACATGAGGTTGTTACAATACGACTTATGACTTAGTGCATCAGCCATGACATTGGCCTTGCCTGGGGTGTAAGAAATTCCTAAGTCATAATCTTTTATCAACTCAATCCAGCGTCTTTGCTTGAGATTAAGAACTGGCTGGGTGAATATGTATTTGAGGCTTTGGTGCTAGGAATAGATCTCACAACGATTACCAAGGAGGTAATGTCGCCAAGTCTTCAGGGCATGAACTACGGCAGCGAGTTCAAGATCATGGGTAGGATAGTTCTCTTCATGTGGCCGCAACTGGCGTGAAGCGTAAGCTACCACATGTCTATCTTGCATAAGTATGCATCCTAACCCTTGCCGTGAAGCATCACAATAGATCTCGAAATCCCTTTTGGTGTCTGGAGGTGCAAGTACGGGTGCAAAAGTCAATCTTCTTTTTAGCTCTTGAAAGCTTTCCTCGCACTTGGGGGTCCATTGGAATTTCTTATCTTTCTTGAGGAGTTCAGTTAGAGGCTTCGCAACTTTGGAGAAGTTCTCAATGAAGCGGCGGCAATAGCTTGCTAGGCCGAGAAAGCTCCTGACTTGCTTAACCGATTCAGGTGGAGTCCAGTCAAGGACGGCCTGAACTCTCTCGGGATTGACTGCAATGCCTTTCGCAGAAATCACGTGGCCTAAGTAGGTCACTTCTGGTAGCCAAAATTCACACTTGGAGAACTTGGCATAAAGGCGATGCTCTCTAAGTTTCATCAATACCAACCTAAGATGTTCTGCGTGCTCTTCTTCGTTCTTCGAGTAGATGAGAATGTCATCAAGATAAACTACAACAAATTTATCTAGGTACTCCATGAAGACCGAATTCATCAAGCGCGAGAATGTGGCGGGGGCATTGGTTAAACCGAAGGACATGACGGTGTACTCGTAAAGACCATAACGAGTAGTAAAAGCCGTTTTGGGAATGTCCTCGTTTCGGATTTTGATTTGATGATAGCCTAATCTCAAATCCATCTTGGAGAAGACAGAGGATCCTGCAAGTTGATCATAAAGATCATTGATCCTGGGCAGTGGGTACTTGTTCTTTATCGTCGCTAGATTTAGCGGGCGATAGTCTACGCACATCCTTTCTGTTCCATCTTTCTTCGTTACGAACAGAACGGGGCAACCCCATGGCGATGAGCTAGGGCGGATGAAGCCTTTTGCCAACGAAGCATCAAGTTGGGTTTTTAGCTCAGCTAACTCATGTGGGGCCATTCTATATGGACGTCTCGAGATTGGGGCTGTGCCTGGTATAAGATCCACTATGAATTCTACACACCTGTCGGGTGGCATTCCCGGCAGCTCTTCAGGAAAGACATCCGGGAAGTCACGAACCACCGGAACATCTTCAAGGTCTGGAAGGGGAAGCACATTCAAAGTATGCATCTGGAGTCTAGAGCTGGGTGATGTGTAGTCAATGGTCTGGCCTGAAGGATGGGTGAGTTTAACTGACTTGGCTTTACAATCAAGGAAAGCATTCTGCCTTGATAACCAATCCATGCCTAGGATGACATCAATGTCCGAAGACTTGAGGGCTATAAGTGAAGCAAGGAATACTAAACCCTCAATTGCAATTTGTTTGCCATGGCTTACCCTACTAGTTTGCCATTTGGAACCAGGAGTTTGAATGACCATTGGATAAAACATTTCTTCAAAAGGGAATTCATGACGAAGTGCATAACTCTCCGACATGAATGAATGAGAAGCTCCTGGATCTAAAAGAACGGAAGCGGGGACATGATTGACTGGGAGTGTGCCAAGGATGACGTCAGAAGCAGCAGTGGTGTCCTCAACTGAGATTTGGTTCACATATCCACTACTTGGGACTGGAAGCTTTGCTGGGAAGGTCTTGGCGGTTGATTTGTTTGGAGGCTTGGGTCGAGAATGATGTGGTGCCATCAAGACCTGAGGGCATTGACGATAGTAATGGCCTGGAAGACCACACTTAAAGCATACCCTGTCTGAATTGCTGGGAGTGGGATTACTCGGCTGCACACCATCATTCCGGGGTGGAATAATGTGCTGGGGTGGATGGCATATATTGGAGGTTGGTCTCTGCAGAAAGTTTTGAGGTATGGCTCTGGTTGGAATCCAAATTCGGCGTTTCTGAGGGGCTGAACTTGAAGAAGGAGCAAGCTCAAGAGAATGCTTGCAAGACTCTTCGAACACTTCATTGCCATGCTCAGCTCTGAAGGATCTGTTGACTAAATCCTCAAAGGTGGCAAAATCAAGGAGGTTGAGATCATGACGAAGGATGGGGCTAAGTCCCTTACGGAACCTTGCCTGCTTTCTGGCATCGGTGGTGATCTCATCTTGGGCATATCGAGCAAGACGGTTGAACTCTCTCACGTACTCATGTATGGACATCTCTCCTTGAGTCAGATTGCAGAACTCTTCCTTCTTGCGCTCCATTAACTCATCTAGAAGGTGGTACCCTCGAAAGGCATCACAGAACTCCTGCCAAGTCACTAGGTGACCATCTGGCTGCATCGCAACATAGTTCTCCCACCATTCAGCAGCAGCACCTTCCAGAAAGTATGTCGCGAATATAACTCGATCATCGGGAGCAACATGTGCAGTATCAAGCTTACGCTCGATGGAATGGAGCCAATCATCAGCTTCAAGGGGATCAGAAGAACATCGAAATACCGGTGGCTTGAGGAGGATGAAATCCTGAATGCTGACAACCACATTGCGATGATGGGCGGTATTCTGCTCGATGAGCTCCAGAAGGCGTGTTTGATCACGTTGATTCTTCTCAGCTTCCATCATGATTTCCGCCGCAGAAGGCGGTGGTAGTGGTTCATCATCATTTCGATTCCGAACACGGTCTCGATTCCAACGAACGACACTACGAGTTCCACCTGACATCCTGTGTGATAAAAATCAACAATCAAAACAGGTTCTAAGATGGAATCAAGGATAACAAGACATGATGAGGGCGGAAAGTATTAAAATTCGAAGGCAATGATCCACAGAAAATCGGAATAATTCCGGTAGCATAACGGCTACACCGGGATGGAAAACAAAACAACCTCGAGAAGATTGAACAGAACTTCCTCAAGGAACTCAAAACACGAAGACTCTGGACGACCACAACTGTCCTACGACTACAAGGAGGCAAACAAAGATATGTTCTAGTCAGACATAGATGAGCCTAGTCCTATCATCCCGTAGAAAAGATAAGGGTGACTCAGAACTCAGATCGATGGGGGTAAGGAGAAAAAGAAGCCTTACGTTGTTCCCTTATACCCAGAGTAACTATATAACTATAGAGTGCTAGACTCGACTTCGACCAAGGGTTGAACAATCCTACAGACGGTCCTGCTCTGATACCAAGTCTGTCGGGACCCGGAATAGGCGTATGTAATTCCAGTCACGATACAATCACATGGAGAGCCGAGAGCCGTACCCACTTGTCTAAGCAGACAAGGCCAAGCACAGAACACTCTCGGAAAGCATCGAACATGAGGGGCATCCCATCCAGGCCGGATGATCAACTGAGATGGGTCCTCAACGTGCGCTCAAAAGTCTAATGCTTATGGGTGGTGAATCCCATACTCATAGACAAGTCGCCTCAACCATGTTATCGATTGAATCTTAACTCTTACATAGACTTACTCCAGCCCGATCACTTAGTCGGGATCTAGGGCGGGCTCGATCATACAACAAAGTGTGCCACGTGACAGAGTCACGTGCAATCGCATCGCGATGCCCCAAGCTGCGCACATCTAAGGGCCACTTGGTGTATAAAAGACCGCCAGCCAGATCACAACTAAGGTCTCGAAAACCCATACTAAGACATGCATGTTATAATCATACACGCAGCACACATGCCTAGTATGAACAACATGTATCATCACATAACTCTACAAAGTACTTCTTTATTTACTTACACATAGAGTATACAAAGATCACATGTCTGTGATCAACATTACATCATACAACGGAAGCAAATTAGGTCTGAGTACAGACAATATTAACAAATGGCTTAGAGAAGCCTTGTACAACAAACATGCCCTTCCACGAGGGACCAGACTGCTGTCTGGAACTATACTACCAAGGTCAACGTCGAGCTTCAGATCGGTGACTCCATCGGGGTCCGGGTTCTCATCTAAAACATAGAATAAGCAAACGTGAGTACAAAGTCGTACTCAGCAAGACTTACATCAGAACTATACTACTCATGCTCAAGTATCAAGGTAAAGGAGGTGGGGTTCAACATGCAGAAGTGCCAGCTTTGACTTGGCTAATCCTGAACTACGAATACCAGACTTGAGGTAAGAAGCGTACACGAGTCCACTACCAAGTCTCCAACCAATACGCCACTATGGTTGCTTCTTCGACTTCCCCACGAGGAGCACACCATAGCACTCACGCTTATCTTGCGAGTTTTAGAAGTATCCATTCAAGTTGTCTAATAATCAGGTACAGGTTCCAAGTAGTCCTTAACCGCGGACGCGGCTATTCGAATAATTTTGTTAACCTTGCAAGGGTGTAAGCTACACACACATGACCATCGGTTACCGCCAGGTCTCGCCACCGTTCAAGAGGTGACAGCGAGGATGTTCACCACGACACTTCGCTCACAACCGGTCTATTCCAGGAGTCGACTATCTGCGTTGCTACCGCTCGAGAGTCCGGCCGGTTCAACGATACGAACTCAGACAATGTAGGTGACCGAGACTCCACCTTTAGAAGATGGTTTTCCTGCCTCACAGGTGCACCCACATATCTATATGATGCAACCATTTCCTTCATTCTTTTTCTATGCACATGTCAAATGGAAAGCCCGAACTAATGTGACTCCTGGGCGTCGACACGGATCAAGGTACTAGGCCGAGAGGGGTCAGTGAGCCCAATGTGTGGTTGTACTCTTTGTCTTGGATTACCATACAAGAACTCGGTGCTTAAGGCGGTGTTCAACGAGACAACCCACTGTGTACTCCTACACAGCCTCTCATCGTTCACTTTGTATTAGGGTGGATTCACCAACACAGTTTCACTTTTATCAACACCATGTTCACTATCATCCCGACTCACATCAAAAGCAACCTCATTGTACCACTAAGCATGCAATAAGCAGTAACAGTTGCAGGGGCCACATGATATCAATCAACTCCTATGTCAGCTAGGATTGTGGTTTGCTTACTACTGTGACAAGATGATAGGTCACGCATCGGATATGGGTTCAACTATGCGGTAGAATCGATACAAGGTGATCTCCTAAACATGCATAAGCAAGACTGAGAGGGAATTGGGATTTTATAGACATGATCAATGGGGTTTGCTTGCCTTGCTGACGAGGTTCACACACGGTGTCTTCAACGAATGGGGTGGCCTCCGGTTCCGGTTCCACTTCTATCGAGCAAACAAAGCAATCAAGGAATAAATATAATTGCGATGCTCAAACACATGATAAGTTGTGATAACATGATGTACATGGTACTGATGTGTTTACAATTCCATTTAATTGAAGTGCATTGCAAAAGAATTGCAAATTCAAACTCCAAAATCAAATTCAAATTAAGCCATATGCACGTTTGCTACTGTTGCCCCATTTTAAAATGGTCAAACATGAATTTTTTTTGCATATTCTTAATCCTTGCATTTTTCTGATAATTGTTCATATATTATATGTTTAATTTGGAGTTAATATGAATTTTCTATGATTTTTCAAAGTTTAATTGATTTTCTGTCTTTTTCTGTAATTCTTTTAATTAGAAAAACCCCTTTACTGTGTCAGCATGACCTCATGCTGACGTAGGGGGGCCTCTGACCTGTGGGGCCTGCTTGTCAGCCCCAGTGGGGTTAATCCCCTGTTTTAAGTTAATTAAGCAGAGGGATTAGGGGGCCTGGCCCCACTGTCAGTGGCTGGGTTAGGTTTAGTGGGGGGTTAGGTTAGCTCTAATGGTGGAGCTCGCCGGGGAGCCGCCGGAGTTTCGCCGGAGTTGCAAAACGGGCTCGGAGTGGGGTTTGGCTGGCACGGTTGTGCTCCCCGCGGGCTTCCGCACGCAACCATGCCATCGGGGTGCCACGGAAGGGCTCGGGAGCACGTCGGCGTCATCCGAGGCGACGGCCGAAGCACTGTGACGGCGACCTCGACGAAACCATGCGCGGAATAGAGCGGGGGAAGGGGGGAAGGACCGCAAGGCTCACCAGAGCTCGAAGGTGAACGCTGCGAGACCGGAGAGAGGCTGGTCGTTGGGGAATTCCTCGCCGGAGTCCTCTGTGCCCGGCGGCGAGACCTTGAAGCTTGTGTCGTCTTCGGTGGGGATTGAGTTCGATTCGGCGGCCTGCTAGACGAATTCGACGGCGAGGGACCTCGTGGACACGACGACTTGAGCTCGGGATGGCAGGGGGCACGCCTGCGCACGGTGGCGCTCTGCGGCGTCGCTCGGTTGTCGACGGGCACGGCGAGAGAGGGCGAGGGAGACGCGCTGGAGGGGGAAATGGAGCGGGAGGCTCCCAGACGCCTCCAGGTGCGAAGAGGTGGCCTCGATAAGCTGCTGCGTGGCCGCGGCTCGTCGGCGACGTCGGTGGAGTGCTGCATGCATTCCACCGAGCACCTTCGGGGCGCTGGGAGGAAGAGACAAGCGGGGGAGGTGGGCTGGGTCGCTTGCTGGGCTGGGGGGGGGGAAGAGTTGGGCCAGATGGACAGGGGGCTTCTTCCTTTTCTTTTTCTTTTAAATTTCTTTTCTGTTAATTTGTTTTGCCCCAAATAAAATAGCAAGGCATTTTATAAAATCATCAAAACTTTTATGTGGGCTTATAACATATATAGCTAGCCACTCACAAGTTTTGGTGACTTTTGAAATTCAAACAATTTGAATTTAAATTCGAATTGGAGTTCAATTTAATTTCCAAGGCACCTTTTGAATTTTTGAATATTCCATGGGCATGGTAATGAACCCAAACCACTTTTAAAATGATCAACATCATTTATAGGAATTTTCCAAATATTCAAATGATTTTTGGAAAAAGATTTTTATCTGGCCATTTGATTTAATTTCTCAGGGCTTTTCTTTTCCCCATTTTTGAATTTCTTTTGAAAATTTTGCATGATGCAAAGGGGCACTCAAACCCTAGCACTTACCCTAGTTGGGGTTCTAACAGATACACATTTCACTTATTCGTCGGATGTCCACGATACCTCCGACATGGTACCTTCCCCCTCCGGACACCCTGTCCGATAATCACCCGGAGCTGGCAGTTCATCCCCAGATGAATTCCAGCTCCGAGCAACGTGCATTGCACTGCGTTAGAACACCGTTAACATTGCTTACGTCATGTCATTCATCTGTTTGCTATGATTGCTTCATATTTACTGTTTCTTCCCCCCTTTATTCTCCGGTAGACCCCGCTGCTACCGCCGACTACACCGTTTCCGAGTACGACTACTTCGTCGACGACCGTAACCCTACTATCGAGCTTCCAGGCAAGAAGAGCCATTCTCTTCCCCAGATATCGCCTATCTTTCCATACATTTCTTGCACTAGGCATTGTTACTGCTGCTGCTACGTTGCTTACCTATTCAATTGCATAGCCTGTCATTGTAGCCCCTTGATGTACCTTCCTTTAATCCTATGCTGCCTATTATTACTTATGCATTATTCAGCAGTAAACCCTGCGCATTGTTAGTTAGGTTTAGAATAGCGGGCCGTGATCACCCTGGGAGTGATCGCGGGAATGATATATTACAACTGCAACAAGTATGGGTCAATGCAAACGCCCTAGGGAACCTACAACGGCGAGACTCTGCCGAGTCGCTTCGAGTTTGACTTACGAGTGGACGAACTCGTATTTCACTCTTGTCGGCTCAGTAGCGTAGCATCACCGGTATGATACGAGGTTTACCTCTTTAGTTCATTCCGCTGATGTCTCTGTCAAACCTCTTTAAGTGTGCCGTCGAGGGTGATACCTCATGGTTTCACTTAATGGTAGGAACTCGAACCAACTGGTGTCCTTAAAGGTAAGAAGTCGGGCGACCCAACGGTGCCCGCGAGTGGTATTGCGACGGGACGACAGGGAGGGTACGACCAGTGTACAGGTGTGCTTGGCCCCTGATCGTTGGCCGCGAGAGCTACCAAACCACGAAAGTCGAGCTCCTCCAGGAGCACACGCGAGACAAGGTAAGGAGACGGTTCACCTTGTTGGTAACCGCAGAGACTTGGTGGGACGACAGGGCAGGCACCGATGTACTGGTGGTCCTGGCTGCTGTCGTTGTCCGCGTGTCAGTTAAGTCGAGGCAACGATAACGGTTGTCACGCAGGTTAATTAAAATGCTAAATGGTTCAGCGGATGTCTTGAGTTGGCTATATGCCATGTACGCACTACCTACCCGTGGGAGTTACGAGTTATGGGCTCCTCTGCTTCGTAGTGTCGTCCGAGGACTCTTCAGACGTCAGCAGTACCGCGGCCTGCGCCGGGAAGTGGTGTTGTCTTATTTTCTCGTGCGGTGGTGTCTTATTTGGATTTGCTTTAACTTCACCGGCCAGCCACGTACCGTGCAGGAGTACGTTCGGGTTGGGGTCTAAGGCCCGGCGTACTTAGGATTTAGACCGGTGGATGGCCTCTCTGTTGAGTTTGAAAGATGGGCTGTGAAGTGTCGGATAGCCTCGGTGGAGCGTTCCCTAACAAGGTGCCCGCCACCCTGGAGATCCGTGCGTGTAGTGTAACACAAGTGCACCCCTGCAGGGAAGATTAATCTATTCGACTAGCCGTGTCCACGGTAACAGGACGCTTTATGCTGAAGCTGGATCTTACCACTACAAACTATTATTATTAAATTGTATGGTTCCGGGTTTTCTTCCTCGCTGGGATGTCGAGTAGGGATCTCGGAGGCATTGCTAATTATTACAACTTACTATTATACAATGCTGCAGCAACTTCTGCTGCATTGTTACTTTATGCTTTATATTAACTGTTGGATGATTCTTACCTCATGCTGCAAGACTCGTCGGAAGATGCTAGTCTTCGATAGGCCTAGGTTCTTACCCTTATTCTGATTTCTATCTTGCAGTCCACTATATATAGCCTCCCCTTTCCGTTTGATACAATGAATAATTGCTTAGTAGCGGACGTAAGACTCGCGGGTTTGCTAGATACTCACCTTCTTTATTTTCCCCTTTTATTGTTTTGCCTGATCGGCCGCTGCAGTCGATGTTGGAGCCTTGGAGTCCAGGATCAGGAGATCCCCGATGCCGACCACCGCAACATGAAGATCCCCGATGTCTTCTACGACGTCGAGTTACCCGTTGACAAGGAGTAGTTTGGAGGTTCCCAGGCAGGAGCCCTCGCCTTTTCGATCTGTTGTTATTTGTGCTAGCCTTCTTAAGGAAACCTTGTATTCTTGTGTCTGTACTCAGATACTATTGCTTCCGCTAACTTTGTGCTTTCGAGCTGTTGTATTCGAGCCCTCGTGGCCACTGGCTTGTATTAAACAGCTTGTATTATTTTATTTGTAGAGTTGTGTTGTGATATCTCACCGTGAGTCCCTAATCTCGATCGTGTACCTTGCGTGTATGATTAATGTACACGGCTTGATTTTGGGGGCGTCACAAGTTGGTATCAGAGCCAACTGCCTGTAGGAGACCCCCTTCCAACTCCTTGGTCGAAGTCGAGTCTAGTCCTTGCAAAACTACTTTACTAACAGTGTCGTGTGGCTTATCGGCCCACGTCGCCAACTAGGTGGTATTAGGATCCTTTTTCTCCATACCTTTACTCTGGGACTCTGCTCTCTCCTCTTTTCGGGTTAAAGATTTTTCTAACTCTGACATTAGGTTCTCGTGACTACTTTCCTTCCGGAGTGCCCCTCATTGCAGATGATCATTGGATTCACCAGAAGATGCCGAAGATTACTCTCCGATAAAATTCCCGAGATCATATGTGCCGATCACCTTTACAATTCACTGCCACCGATAAGTCCGTATGTATAACCACATACACCTTCCATTCATCCATTCAATCCCAGTTGATCTTGTGTTCACAAGATGCATCGTAATACTTTCCGGTGATTCGGGAATCCTTTGAGCCTACTGCTTTGCAGCTTCTTTTCACCCTGCGGATAATTCCTCACATTTATCAAGGATCGTTTCATCCTAAGTTGTTCCTGTGATTCCCAAAAATACTTTGAAATACTATTCGATCTCGCGACAATCCTCGGCAGCGTACTGCTCTGGAGATTCTTCTTACTTGCTTGCACTATGATTAATCCCGTTTGTCTTGTAGTCTTTGATGACCTCCCTTGGCACTGCCATTCTGATCTGTTGAATCATCGCGTGTGCTAGTGCACGCAATCATCAGTTGATCCCTATGAATCCATTGTTCTGGCTCAGACGTCATTCCGGACATGAGTTGGTTCTCGGTAAATCAAACCTTAATTGATTAACCGTAAAACTTCAATTCAACTTATTCATCTTTGATTGATGTATCTGGGTCTGATACGCCGATAAGGAAGTCATAATTCCTTTGTCCCTAAGCATCAAAATATTCAGATGCTTCTATCATTCGATGCCTTTGTATTCTTTCTTCTTATGGGTGAGTACCAATACTCGCACCAGACTCTCGGTACGCCGCCTAAACTTTTTGGTGGATTACTACCTGTCGTCCCCTTGTGTCCTAAGTCATTGATGAATTTCCCCTGATACGAAATGCCTTCGGCGAACGGTATCATCTGCTCCGTGTCATCAGCCTTCTGCTTTCAAACTGGTCCCCTTATCCTTGTTTGTTGTATAGATTCGTAAAATGTCCCTATGGGTTGTATCTATGCTTCAGCCGTTTGTGTGAACCCATCAACTTCTACGGGTCATACTTTATTGGTGTTATGCCAGATAAATTTCCTACTCTACAGATTCATCGATAGCGAGAAGTGAATGAGAGTCTATGCATTAAAGAAGTGGGAGTCGACCTTGAACTTCTCTTCATGCCCATGGATACGATGTAGAACTTATCATGAAAACTTCTGGTAAAAGTAATTGTTCCCTTTGGTGGAAATTCTACTGCATCTATGATCCACCATTCTACCTTCGAGTATTACCCCTGGTATCTCGAGGACATCATGCCTTACACTACATCTTATGAATTGTGATGAACCAATGCCTGTCCCTGTCATAGCCATTTTATGGTTCTGGGTTGTCGTCAACCGGAAACACCGTATACCTTTTGCTTCACCATTCCTTGCGCTTGATGTCGTCGTTGTTCGATTGTATTTTCTTGTAACCTTATTACATGATGTGTCGTGGTCATCATTAGCATTTTTGCTTCTTCCATGTATCTATTGAATTCGTTGTGGGAAATAACATTCTTGCCCCTCGATGACTTGTTTCACCATGGACAACCCCCTTTGACTCCCTGCCAATACAAACTTGGTCATATATATCTTGCTCTGCTTTTCCTTGGTAAAGATATACACTTGATACTAGTGTATCATTACATTTTCCCTTCCATTGGTCTGGTTAATCGAATAATCACATCTTCCCTTTCGTTGGTCTGTTTAACCTTTCTTGTAATGTATCTTATCTAAGCAGTGATAATTCCCTGCTGATGTAAACACTTCGGTGTACTACTTGGTTCGTACAACCTGTTACTATTGTTGTTGATTTTCGTTAACCACCGATGGACGAGAACTTTGCCTACTGGTCCGCCTCGTCATAACGAGCAGGAAAACGGTTCTCTGTGTCCCTCGCCCTTGGTACCTACGTTGTTGCCGACATAGCTAACAAGCTATTCTCTGACTTACCTTACAACTTGATCGCATTATTTGTCACCACCCTTCTTATTCAATGTGGGCCTATAACCCACAATTCCACAGGATTGAAACCTGACTCTCTTGACCGCGTATGCAATTCATGAGTCCTCTACCTTGTGATATCCAGTTCGATATCAGACTCAGTGCTTATTCCTGATGCTCTGGACCCCTTTTCATCCTCCGTTATTATCGTCGAATGATTGCATATCCGCTTGAAAACTTATCATGCCTTCTTTTGCCTTCTCTTGATGTATCTCCCTGAGTTAAACACGAAAGATACTTTGTACCCCATTTCCTTGGACAACCTCAGTTGATTAACCTTGTACCGGTCCAACACCCTTAAAATTTTCTCCTAGCCTATTCGTAAGTACGATGAAGACCCTGAAAGAAGGATGACAACCCGTCGAGATGCACTGATGCAGAGGAATAAAAACATCAACGAGAACGATTAACTGCTTCGAGAAGGGCAACAATAGAAAGAAGACTCGTTAGATTACGAAACCGAAACCTTACCCCTTTCCCTACTTTTAATTCTCGGGACGAGAATTCTTTGTAGTGGTGGAGATTTGTAACACCCCCAGTGTCAGTAGCAGTAATCACTACAGTGATCCCCTTGGTAATGATCATCAGTGTTGTTAATCAAGCCATGATCACCTTTGATCATAGCTCTTTCAAATTTCCAACCCTGATAAAATTTTCAAATAAATGTGGATTATAATCTTGCTCCAAGAGTTGTGGTTGATTATTAAATCATCTTGCCATTTAGTAAACCAAGTAAACTCCTAGTCTCAACAAGAATCACAAGTCAGTGGAAATTATGAACCCAAGGTGGTGGGGTTGTCAATTTTTTTGAAAATTAATATGGAAATGGAAATCATAGATCAACCCAAAGTTGTGAAACCTATTAATAGAATTGCCTAGCCATCATAGGGCCATGTTAATATAGTAATGGATAATTTATTAAAGTGTTTTAGGAATAATATGAAATAAAAATAAATGCTTGGGAATTATTGAATTGCCATGGTAATTATAATAAACAAGTGAAATTTTATATGCAGTAAAAATTGTGAAACCGTTTTTATTAAATACCTAATAATCAGTAGGTCATATAAAATGATAAATGATATTTTATTAACTATTTAAATAATGCAGATAAATATGAACAGTAGCAAAAATAGCTCCATATAATATTTTGTGCATTGAATAATTGAGCCTCTACATCGACTCTTGGCTCCGATCATCGTCTCCGGCGTCTCCTCCTCCTTGCATACACCCCCATCTCATGGCGGTGCATGCCTCCCTCCAGATGGGATTGGATCTGGCACCTGGAAAGGTGTTTTCGGAGGAGGTTCGACGTGCATGCTTTTCCACGGTTCACCCTACTTTGGATTCTGGTCATTTCACAATGGTGGTGGCGTTTGGTAGAACTTCATTTCGGTTGGATGAAGATGCGGCGGCCATTGCTTTGGAATCTATCACTGGTGGACATTGCCATGCCCTCAAGGTTTGCATCTTACGCGATCGTGTTTTCTCGTTTACTGTTGCCAATAAGCAGGTTGGATTCATCTTGTTAAACAAGAAAAAGTTTTTTTCTCCAAAGTTTATTTGCTACTTCTATCTTTGGGGTCATGGAGGACCAAACTGGCAATTTGAATTCAAACTGTGGCAAAGGCAATGCAAAGAGGAATGGACATTGGTATTCCCTGATCGTCGTAGGGTGCAGCTAGGTTTAATGGCCCTGCATGCAAAACCCTCCAAGTCCTCTCTCAGATCTGAGAAGCATAGTGCCAAAACCCTGCGTTTTGCTACGATCATTGATTACAAAATATGTAAGGGTTAAGTTTTTCGTGTTGATCCTGCCTTGAGAGATGACTTGGTCGAAACTGGCTATGATATGCTTCCTGAGGAATGCCCCCCTCCCTCACCTAATCATCCTGCATTATCACCGGATTGTTCATCATCGACGGTTTCGTGGACGGCGGCGATGCCTAGCATTCAATTTGGTACTGTTCCGTTGATTCGGGCGAGGCTGGTTTGGTAGTTGCAAATCATCTAGATGTGCTTTGGAGAATAATATTATGGATTTGAATGCTACTTCCATCCCAAATGGTGAACGGTCACGTTCTATCACGGAGGCTAGTGGCACGACAAATACTTCCGGTTCTGATCTTGGTCACGTCGTCTCAAATCAGATTCATGATGCTTCACGGCAGGAGGCGCAGGAGACGTCGGTTCCCAATGCGATACCTGGGTCATCTACTACCACGGTACCGGATGCCTTTGAGTCCATGGTCGATGACATGGTGGCCCGCATCATGACGTATTCGAGGTGTAAAGTCCAGGGCCACCTGTCATCTAGCTGCCCGCAGAGCCTGGTTTGCATTACATGTAACAGACCTGGACATCACCGACGTGACTGCGAGCAGATAGCAATCAACGAGAGGATGGTTTGGGAGAAGAAATCCTACAATATTAAGGCAACTGCGATGGCTGGTCTCGATACTCGTGCCTCCTCGCCTAGCTCTGCCGCTTCGTGCTCCCAGCAAAAAACCCCACCCCAAGTTTCTCCGCCGCCAGATCGAGCCCAAATTTCTGCATCTGCTACCTCATCGCCCTCTGTCAAGCAAAGGATGGCGGTGTATGAGCTTGACCCTCACCGTTTTCTGCCGGCAGGTCATCAGATCATCGATGGTGGCCCAGCACGCCTGCCTCGCACTTACGTCACGCCGGCGGTGAGGCCGGTGCGTAACCATGAAAACTTCATGGTTGCAGAAGTGACTCCGGTTCCTGATCCTGCTGAGATGGGAGTTTTCAGGGAAGAGGTGGTGGAGTTTCTCCATGATCGTGGCGTGCAGGTGCGTTCCACTCAGCCATGGTTCACTGGAGTTGGGCTGTTTGAGGTGCGGAGTGCTGCTGTGCGATACTCTCTGACACAACAACCGCCGTTTCCTTTGGGTCCAAACCACTTCGTGCGCTTCTTCAATCATGATGAAGGGGAGGGTTTCCGGGCTGCTGCGGATCATTGCTCGGGCTGGCTAATGTTTATTGGAGTACCGCTGGATTTCCGCAATGCCAACAATCTCAGGGAAGCTGTCAACACTTTTGGTAAATTTCACTACTGGGATGATCAAGATCTGTACTTGCTACGATCTATGGTATTTTCTTCTTTCCCTGATGTTCCTTTGGTCCCAAGAGATGTTGTATTCAATGATTATGCTGCTTATGGGGGAGCCCAAGTTAACTGGACCGCTGCTTGCTATGTCTTGGGAGCGAACTGGGCTAACCAGCTACCTCAAGAGGAAGATCCTATGCCTTTTGATGGAAATCCGCACCCAATGCCAGGACAGCTTGTGCATAATGATGTGGATTTTGTACTCCCCCCTTACCCAATGCTGGGCTGGAACAATGTCCCTCCTCCTGCTGCAGAGCATCCTCAACCGCAGCCTGAACCTGAGCAGCCACAAGACCCAAACTGGGGGCATGCAGTGTGGGAGGCTGAAAACAATGCTCCAGCACAAGCACATCAACCTGAAGAACAACACTCCATGGTTCTTGACCAACCTGATGATTCGAGTTCTGTGGAACAAGTTGTGCATATTCCTGTGGTACAAGTGGAGGATGAAGATGTGGCCCCTGAAGTTCCTGCAGCAGAGAATGCTCAGGTTTGGGATATTGTACCCTTTGTGCCGCCCCCTGTTCCACAAAACAATGTGATCATTGGCGTGCTTCGTATTCCTGCTGGGCCACCTCTTCCACCTGACATGATTTGGCGCCGCACCTTCCATTCTTTGTATGAGGAAATTTGCTGCAGAGATGTCCCTAGACCTCTGTTCCTGCAGCCTATGGCCCCAATCATTTGTTCTAAAAGATCGTGGAGTTTGGCTTTTGATGAATAGCTTCTGGCCCCAACATTGATCTTTCTGGAGGAGGAAGAGGAGCATGCTCCTCAGGCTAATGTGGAGATCAACATGGATGATGTGGTACTCCCTAATCCCATAATTTTCAAAGCATCCACTGTGGATACTAGCTCCAAAAGGAAAGGCAGGAAAGCTGCAACTCCTATAGTGGACACTCAAGTCAGGAGATGTACTCGCAGTGCAATCAGGCGGGATGGTTTCAAATCAGAGGTGTTGGTGGAGCTCTCCACCCCACCAAGAAAGAAAAGGCCCAGGACCAAGCCACTTCCTCAAGTGCAGCAGCCCATCTTTGAAGAAGAGGCCCAGCAGGCCTCTATGGACATCCCACCAACTCCACTGCATGTGATCCAGCACATAGGAGCTGACCTGGAGATAGAGCCTGCTCTGCTGACCAAGGAGAAGCTTATAGCTGATCCTTCCCCCAAGACTGCTTCTACACCTTCTGATGATGTTTAAATTATCCTTTGTGTTCTGGGTTTGGCAAGCCCCTAAATTGGCCAGTTGTCCCTTTGCACTTCTTAGATACTTGGTTTACTGCGGTTATGTTATTTTGTTGGTGCTAACTGTAATACTTACAGTTTATGAACTGATACCTATATCTGGCTTTAATGGGAAGTAATTCTACAAGAGATTGGAATGTGCTGTGCTGGAATGTAAGGGGTTTAAATTCTGCTGCTAGACAGAGAGCAGTCAGAGAGAAAATTGATTAAAGCCACTGCTCTGTGATATGCTTGCAAGAAACTAAGTGTTCAACAATTGATTGCAGCTTTGTTAAATCCTTTTGCCCCAGGAGATTTGATCACTTTGCTTTTGTTCCATCAATTGGGGCTTCTGGGGGTATCCTTACTATTTGGAACTCTGCTGTGTTCCATGGTACTTTGGTGGAGAGTCAACAATTTGGTTTAATCATTAAGTTCACTTCTAGACTTAATGCTGAAACTTGGTCTTTGGTTAATGTGTATGGACCATGTGATCAGGCTGGCAGGGATGCTTTTGTTCACTGGCTTTACAAACTTCTGTCCCCTTTGATGATAATTGGCTTTTACTTGGGGATTTTAATTTTATCAGGTCTCTGGATAACAGGAATTTTCCAGGGGGAGATATTAATGATATGTTCATTTTCAATGAAGTAATTGGTCATCTTGGGTTGCTGGAACTGCCAATTAAGGGTAGAAGATATACTTGGTCTAACATGCAAGGTAGTCCTTTATTGGAGCAATTAGACTGGTTTTTTACTTCTTCCAACTGGATATCTTGCTATCCTTTGTCTCAAGTCCACCCCCTTGCTAGGATTGCTTCTGATCACCTGCCATGTGTGGTTTCCATTTCCACTAATATTCCCAAAGCCAATATTTTTAGATTTGAGAATTATTGGGTAGAGCAGGAGGGGTTTATGGACTGTGTATCTGAAAGCTGGCAGATTCCTTCTCACAAAAAGCACATCACTGCTCAGATTGTCCACAAACTTAAGAGGTTAAGAGGGGATTTAAAGGCTTGGCAAAAACATAAGTCCAGGATCAAAATTTTACTACTGAAGAGTAACAGGGTGGTTTTTGTGCTTGATTGTTTGGAGGAACTCAGACCTTTAACTGGGCCTGAATTCATCTTCAGGAAAATTGTAAAGTTGCATATTGAGAAGCTTTTGCACTGGCAACATCTCTATTGGAAAAAGAGATGCACTAAGAGGTACATCAAGGTGGGGGAGGAAAACTCAAAGTTTTTTCAGGCAATGGCTTCTGAAAGGCTTAGAAGAAACTCTGTCTCTACCTTGCAGCTGGATGATGGCACACCTTGTTCTGACCATAACATTCTAGCTGCTGCCTTTTGGACTTCCTTTAAAAACAGGATGGGAATTTCCCATGGGATTCAAATGGATTTTGATCTGGACAGGCTGATCCCAGTCATACCTAACCTCCAGGCTCTCATAGCCCCCTTTGAGAAGCAGGAGCTGGATGATGTGGTGAAACCGATGCCCATTGATAAGGCACCTGGTCCTGATGGCTTTAATGGACAGTTTCTGAAAAAATGTTGGCCTATTGTGGGACCTGATTTTCTATGTCTAGCTCAAGAGTTTCATGCTGGCAAGGATAAATTGGAAGGGCTCAATGGCTCTTACATCACTCTGGTTCCCAAGAAATTGTGTCCTGAATCCATTAATGACTTTAGACCAATCTCCTTGACAAGTGTGAGTATTAAATTACTCACCAAGATGGCTGCTAACAGGTTTCAAAAGGAGATTAAGAGGTGCATTCACAAAAATCAATATGGGTTCATTAAGGATAGGTCCATTCAGGATTGTATTGCCTGGACACTTGAATACTTGCATCAATGTCACCAATCCAAGAGACCCATGCTGATTCTGAAGATTGATTTTGAGAAAGCATTTGATTCAATTGAGCATGAGGCTATTCTTCAGATACTCAAGCATAAAGGTTTTGATCAAAAATAGATATCTTGGGTTTCTGATCTGCTTGACTCTGGATCATCTGCTGTGCTCTTAAATGGTGTTCTAGGAAAGCAGTTCCAGTGCAGAAGGGGGGTTAGACAAGGGGATCCCCTTTCACCTCTGTTGTTTTTTCTGGCTGCTGACCTGTTGCAATCAGTGGTAAATGATCTGCTTAGACAAGGGTTGTTGCAGATACCTTTGGATAGTCATGATTTAGACTTTCCTATAGTCCAATATGCTGATGATACTTTGATGATCATGCAAGCAGAGGTAGATCAGGTGAGAGTACTCAAAGATGCTCTACAAGTGTTCTCTCAATCTACTGGATTGACAATCAACTATCACAAGTCATCTATGTATCCCATCAATGTGGATGATGTCACACTCTCTTCTTTAGCTGCTGCTTTTGGTTGTCAGATTGGTTCTCTACCTTTTACCTATCTGGGTTTACCTGTGGGAACTTGTAGGCCCAAAATGGTAGATTTCCTACCTCTGGTGGACTGTATAGAGAGAAGACTCACTGCTAGCTCTTGCTTTATGAACCAAGGAGGAAAACTGCAGCTGCTTAATTCTGTAATATCCTCCATGCCAATATACTTTCTTTGCTCTCTTCATATACCTGCTGGGATCACCAAGCAATTGGAGAGAATTCAGAGACAATGCTTATGGAGAAAGTATGGAAAGGATTCAGGAAAGTCCTTGGCAGCTTGGGACCTGGTTTGTAAACCTAAGAACAAAGGTGGACTTGGAATCATGAACATCCCCTTGCAGAATGAGGCTCTTCTGATCAAGCACTTACATAAGTTCTATAACCAGCATGATGTTCCATGGGTGAAGCTCATTTGGGACACATATTATTATCAGAGGGTGCCTCATGCAACTGATCTTTGTGGTTCCTTCTGGTGGAGGGACATCTGCAAACTCATGGATAAATTCCTTGCAGTGTCCAAATGCTCTCTGGCTGATGGAGCAACTGCTCTGTTCTGGACTGATAATTGGCTGGACAACTCTTCAGAGGTCCTAGCAACAAAATTTGCTAGACTGTTCTCTTTTGCTCATGACAAACTGCTATCTTTTAAAGAAGTTTGTGACACCACTGAGTTGACCACCCTATTTCAGCTCCCACTCTCTGAACAAGCCTTCTCTCAGCTGCACTCTTTGCAATCTTTGATAGCTCAGTATCATGACAGGGACCTTGCACAGGATGCTTGGACCTGGAGGTTTGACAGCAAGGGGGTGTTTACAGCCAAAAAGTTTTACACTCATGTACATGAACCTCTACACTCTAACCCCCTGTTAATGTGGATATGGAAATCTTGTTGTACACTAAAGATAAAAGTTTTTGCTTGGCTGGTTATAATGGATAGAATAAATACAAAGGATATGCTGTTGAGAAGACATTGGCACATTGAAGATGGTCCTGAATGTGTGCTATGCCCCACTCAGCAAATAGAATCTAGAGATCATCTATTCTTCCAATGTAACTTCAGTGTAAGGATTTGGACCTACTTACAGATTGACTGGAATGGTGGATCTAATATGGTGGACATTGCTCAAGCTGCCAGGAGAGGTTTTCACCAACCTTTCTTTTCAGAAGTGGTGTTTGTAGCCTGGTGGAACCTTTGGACTATCAGGAATGCCAAGGTTTTTCATCATGAGAGGCCCAGCTTTGCAAGGTGGAAGGCAGGTTTTGTCCATGACCTGACTCTGCTTGGATACAGAATCAAGCACAAGTTCAAGGATGATTTTTTTAGATGGATAGATTTTTTACCTCCCTAACTTTTGTTAGTTGCTGTTGTTGTTGGCTCTGTTCTTTCTGTAAATTTGTAAATATTCTTTCCTGCTGGCAATAAAGTGCTGTGGGGCTTTTTGCCTCATAGTTTTACATTAAAAATAAAATAAAATATAAATGATTTTATTATTGTTCAAATATTTTTCTAGCAGTAGACTAAATTACAACAATATTTTTGGTGTAGTTTGCATATTTCACAAAATTGTATTAGTAGGCAAATAAAATGTAAACAAGATAGAAAAGAAACAGGAACAAAAAAATAGAAAAACACCTACTCTACGCCTGGGGCACAAGCCCACCCCGGCCCACCTTCCCCTCCCACCTGACCCCGTCGCCTCCCTCACCTGCCCATCCCCGTGGTGCCATGGCCATGGCCACTGTGGCCATGCCGCCCCCCTCTCACCTGCCTCACCTGGTACCCTCTCTCCTCAGCGGGATAAGGCTGACCCCTTGTAACAACCCAGATTTCACAAAAATTAAAAAAATTGTTTTCGGTGTGAATTATTTGATTGCCTGATTTGTTTGCGGTGTTTGCATCCCCGATTTATCAATCGGTGAATATTTCTCCCCCTATTCTCGTATCGGATGCGTGACCGACCCCTTTCCACCACGGCACACGACTTTGCGACACCGGGATTTCACCCGAGCACCGTCGCAACCGGCACAAGCCCAGCCATCGCCACCGGATCGAAAACCCCGTTTATTTAATAAACGGATTATTTTATGGGGCGCCGAAAAATGTTGTCGGAATGTCACCGCAGTGAGGTAAGATTGACGGGCTCGACGCGCAGAGCGCGTGGTTCGAGATTTCGTCGGAATCGGAGTCCGTACAGAGTCTCGGCGGTCACGAATGCGATCACCGGACACGCGAGAGGGGTACCGAGGGCGTTTGCGTCAACTGGCCAGCCAAACTGCCTATATAATGACCCCCACCTCCCAAACCAGCCAATTAGGGTTTACCCCATGGCATAATTGCAGCCACCCCCTCCAATTTGCCCCAAATTCTGCCTTCTAGCCTCAGATTCGCGAAACCCTAACCCCAGGCAAATCTGAGCCGTCAGATCTGGCTTCCAACGGCTCAGATCGAGCCTCATCCTCCCAACCGCAGCTCCCAGGGATCCGGGCCCCGCGGGCCCGCAACATCCGCCGCCGGGCCCGATCTGGGCTGCCTCGCCGCCTCCTCCCGTGGAAGAAGCCGCCGCCTCCTCCGGCCGGCGAGCCGCCGCCCGCCGGCGACCAGCAGCTGCCCCGCCAGCCTCCTGCTCTCCTCCCGCTCCCTTTCCTCCGCTCCCCACTGCTCTCTCTCATCTCTCCCCTTTCTCCCGCAGGAGTTCCAGCGCCGAGCCGCCATGGACGCTCGTGAGGTCGCCGCCGCCATGGTGCAGCTCCTCCCTAGACCGTGGGCCCCTGCCGGTGACGGGATCCGGCGGATCCGGCGCCGCCGCGCCCCTCCCGGTGGCCTCTCTTGCCCGCTGCCTCGACGGAGCCGCGCCTCCTCCCGGAGATGCCCAAGGCCGCCGCCGGTTCCCGTCGGGACGCGCAGGAGCGCGTGCACGCTCGCACGCTCGCGTGATCGCCCGAGTGGGCCGCGTTTGAGCCAAGCAGGCGGCCCAGCTGGCGCGCCCACCACGGCCAGCCCAGCACCGAACCGGCCTCCCAGCCAAGCCACTGTTGGGCCGAGCCCACTGGGTGAGCCCTTTTTCTTTTTTTTTCTCTCTGCCTGTTTTTTTCTTCTTTTTATTATTTTTGCAGTTTGTATTATTTGTTTTTGCGGTAGCGTATCTTTTCACCGGTAGCTCGGATCGCGACGCGTAAAATATGAAACTTGCTTAGTTTTGTGTCTAGTTTAGTAATTTGTTGCTTGTTGTCATGTTTGACCTTGTTTACATGTTGTTTGACTGCTAATTACACTGTCTGCCACTGTAACTTGTAACTGCTATAACTTTTCATCCGTTGCTCGGATTAAAATGTTTCTTATATGTAACTTGATTAGAATTGCATGTAGATTGTGTTTTTGCTGCTCTTGCTTGCTAATAAAAATAATAAAATATTGTTTAGGGCAAAACAGTACCAAATTCCATTTTTATCGTGGGGTCCGCAATAGTTTGCATGTCTAGGATTTCACCCCACTTAAATTGACTAGCTTAGGTAGTTTATTTATGCTTCACCCTTGCCATGCTTGTGTGACATGCCATGCTTCAGTGTTATGCCATGTT
The DNA here is from genome assembly GCA_950022295.1 of Bromus sterilis. Taxonomy (NCBI): domain Eukaryota; kingdom Viridiplantae; phylum Streptophyta; class Magnoliopsida; order Poales; family Poaceae; genus Bromus; species Bromus sterilis. The sequence continues at coordinate 267,123,400 of OX465597.1, read as the reverse complement.
AACAACCTTTGTTGATCACCTATAGCTAAACAACTTGAACCACCGTAAACGTGCGGTATCGTCGTGTGTGACGAGTACTCCACTTAAATCTTTAGTAACCGCTCTCGACGGTAGGTGCGATGTCTTGTGTTGATTCTTGTTGATGCTTGCTCGTGTTTGCTTCGTAGTAATAGAGTGCTTGCTCGTTGATTGCTTTTCAGTGTTTATCGTCTTGTGTGCTTCCGCGGGTACCTCTCGGAGACGTTGCGAGCTTGCGATCGACTACATCTTTGGAACCCGACTTATCAACAGGCAAGGACTATAAATTACTTATGATCCATTCTATTTCAACCAGCGGTTTTCATGCTAGTATAGGTTAGGTTCGATGTTTGATCCTACCACATGTTTACAGCCTTTTTCAAACCGATACAGCCATGTCCCCTCCCAGCAAACCATGTACTGCTATGTTACTATTGCTCGTTGCTCAGCCCTTGCTTAGTATGCATGCTTAGGATGCTACGATGTTACCCTGTTACTCTTTGGGTTGGGGTATCACATTATTATATTGTTGTTGATGATATGATTATTATAAATGTTGATTATATTCGACGAAGGATGGAAGGTCTAGGCTATCCCGCCTCGACGCTTTGTTCCATTCGAGTCACCTAGGATCCGAGTTCCGGGTATTGGTTTTAAGACTGAGCGTGCCTAACCGCGTGTGGGATTTTATGGGGTCCCCTTTTCTTACCTATCTAGCTTCAAACATTTCTGGTGGTGGCCCAAGCTGATTTTACCATTTGAAAACCGTGTGTGTGTCTGTCGGGTAGCTCCTGGCAGATATTATTTAAAACAACTCGGGCCAGCGGAGACATGGTTTCTTTGTTGGTCCACACCTGGAAGCTAGGGGGTTGCCCACATCTTTTTGGGTAGCTAACCCGACCTCGTCCAGACGGTAGAGGCCGACTCGATAGCGCGGCCGGCTTTTGAGGTAGATGTCGACTCACCGGGGGCCACCCGGATTTGTGCGTTGTTAGTTAGAGGGACTTGTCGTTCCGGATCTCTTGGAACTAAATCATAAAATGGTTGCCTATCATGGGTAGCAACTAAGAGAGATGGGCGTGCGTGCGGAGCCTCGTAATGGGAAGTTGGTACACCCCTGCAGGGTTAAATCTTTTCGAGAAGCCGTGTCCATGGTTATGGACGACTTGAGACCTACGTCCTGTTCATAGATAACATCAACTGAATCATAACTATAACTTGATCAGCGTGTGCGTGTGCCTTGACTGCTTCTTCTTCGTCGGGATGCGAAGAGGAGTACAAGGATAGGATAGGTGTTATGTTTGCGTAAGTAGTTGATAGCAAGACTTGTTGGAGGCGATTCCTCATCGAATGCTTGGCTTCTTACCTTCCTCTCTAGATCGTTAGCCACTTCATAAATGCTAGTGCGGCAGCAACCTCACCACTTACCCCTTCCTTACCGTAAACTACTAGTTGTCCTAGAATGACGAGTGATGATGTCCTTGCTGGGTCAGATGACCACTACAGTTGGATGCTGAGTACCTCTGTACTCATGATACCACCCCCAAACTCTTTTCAGGGTTCTGATCGACAATAGGTATGGTGATCGACGTTTCACGTGGAGACTCGACAACGACTAGTTAGGCGGATCCCGGCGGAGGGCCTGGACCCGTGTGGTTATGGGATCGATGTTTTCTCTTTGCCAGTAGGCATTTGATTGTAGTCTGTACTCAGACATGTATCTTCCGCTGTTGTATTGTATTTAAGGCAGTTGTATGCCGATTGTATGAGATGTTGTATCCTGTATCTGTAATGTTGTGATATCATGTTGGAAATCCGGGGCATATGACTTTGTCATATGTCGCGGTGGGACCGATATGTGCTTCGTCCCCGGATCTGGGTGGAAACACCTAGATCTGGAACAGTACCGCATATCGGGCCTTACACCCCTGCTCCCCCCATGGAATCAACCCCCCCTTTGCTCCTCCCCCCTCACCCACGACCTCCCTCTCTCTGTTCTTCCTCGCGCGAGCCATTGTCGCCGCCGCCGGTGAACCCGTGTGGCCACCGTGCTCCCAGGTCCCAACTGTGTTGTCCAGAAGCTTCGCCATCATCTACATCATCTGCACGCACGAGGAATTGGACGGAGAGGCCTCAACAGACATGGAATCGTCGCCGTCCCCATCTGCATCCGCCGCGCTCCGCCGGGCAAGTCCGGTCGCCTCACGCCTCTCCCGAGCTGCTTCCCTCCTCTACAAGTTCCCGCTGAGCACCGCCTCGATTTCCCCCTCGCCGTGTTCCGTTTTACACGCTCCGTCGCCGTTTTCCGTAGGAGCACGCTCCGGCCGCCGCGACACTCGTCGTAGCCGTCTCTACGGTTTAGCTCCGCCCGCGCAAATGGCTCAAATGGAGTCTGCTCGTTGCGCTGAACGTATAGGATCAAACGGGGCCTATTTTGGTGCACTGTAGGGCGCGCACGGCCACCGCCGGCCACACTGTTCACCGCCGGCGAGTCCAGGCGTGCTAGCCGGTGGATGACCCACTGACCAGTGGGGTCCATCCCATTAGTTTAGCCTTAATCCCATGTTAGGAGCTAACCCCTCTGTTAAATGTTAAATAGATTAAAATACCCCCCTTGTATAAATGACATGTGGGCCAACCCCACTTAAATCACTGTTAGTGTTAAGTAGCTGCTAAATAAACATTGACCCTATGACACATGGGACCCACTGCAAATTTAGAATAATTAGAAGTAATAAAATTGGATTATTAAGGGTGACTCAATGACAGTGGGACCCACTGGATAGTTATTGTATTTAAAAAAAATGTATTTCCTTGATTATTTGTCTAGCCAATGAAAATAGGGTCCCACCTGTAAGGTTGACCAGTCAACCCACTGTTTTGGATAATGCTATTTAAATAATACAAAAAATTATAAAAATTGATTTAAACTTAGAAAATTAATATCTTTTAAACCGTAACTCTGATGAAAATAGTTTATATATATAAAATGATCAAAAAAATACAACGAATAAGAATACGCTATCCGTATGTCTACCACACCCCTCTAACACAACGAACATCGAACCGGCCCCCTCCGGACCGGTTGTCCGATGATTGCTCGATACCGATAAACTATCCGGATGAATTTATTCTGAACACGAAAGTTGTTCAGAATGGATCAACTAACACGGATACACATTTCACTTGTTCGTCGGATGTCCACGATTCCTCCGGCATGGTACCTTCCCCCTCCGGACACCCTGTCCGACAATCACCCGGAGCTGGCAGTTCTTCCCTAGATGAATTCCCGCTCCGAGCAACGTGCATTGCACTGCGTTAGAACACCGTTAACATTGCTTACGTCATGTCATTCATCTGTTTGCTATGATTTCTTCATATTTACTGTTTCTTCCCCCCTTTATTCTCCGGTAGACCCCGCTGCTACCGACGACTACACCGTTGCCGAGTATGACTACTTCGTCGACGACCGTACCCCTACTGTTGAGCTTCCAGGCAAGCAGAGCCATTCTCTTCCCCAGATATCGCCTATCTTTCCGTACATTTCTTGCACTAGGCATTGTTACTATTCAATTGCATAGCCTGTCATTGTAGCCCCTTGATGTACCTTCCTTTAATCCTATGCTGCCTATTATTACTTATGCATTATTCAGCAGTAAACCCTGCGCATTGTTAGTTAGGTTTAGAATAGCGGGCCGTGATCACTCTGGGAGTGATCGCGGGAACGATATATTACAACTGCAACAGGTACGGATCAATCCAAACGCCCTAGGGAACCTACAACGGCGAGACTCTGCCGAGTCGCTTCGAGTTTGACTTACGAGTGGACAAACTCGTATTTCACTTTCGTCGGCTCAGTAGCGTAGCATCACCGGGATGATACGAGGTTTACCTCTTTAGTTCATTTCGCTGATGTCTTTGTCAAACCTCTTTAATTGTGCCATTGAGGGTGATACCTCCTGGTTTTACTTAATGGTAGGAACTCGAACCAACTGGTGTCCTTAAAGGTAAGAAGTTGGGCGACCCAACGGTGCCCGCGAGTGGTATTGCGACTGGACGACAGGGAGGGTAAGACCAGTGTACCGGTGTGCTTGGCCCCTGATCGTTGGCCGTGAGAGCTACCAAACCACGAAAGTCGAGCTCCTCCAGGAGCACACGCGAGACAAGGTAAGGAGACGGATCACCTTGTTGGTAACCGCAGAGACTTGGTGGGACGACAGGGCAGGCACCAATGTACTGGTGGTCCTGGCTGCTGTCGTTGTCCGCGGGTCAGTTAAGTCGAGGCAACGATAACGGTTGTCACGCAGGTTAATTAAAATTCTAAATGGTTCGGCGGATGTCTTGAGTTGGCTATATGCCATGTACGCACTACCTACCCGTGGGAATTACGAGTTATGGGCTCCTCTGCTTCGTAGTGTCGTCCGAGGACTCTTCAGACGTCAGCAGTACCGCGGCCTGCGCCGGGAAGTGGTGTTGTCTTATTTGCTCGCATGGTGGTGTCTTATTTGGATTTTCTTTAACTTCACCGGCCAGCCACACACCATGCAGGAGTACGTTCGGGTTGGGGTCCAAGGCCCGGCGTACTTAGGATTTAGACCGGCGGACGGACTCTCTGTTGAGTTTGAAAGATGGGCTGTGAAGTGTCGGATAGCCTCGGTGGAGCGTTCCCTAACAAGTTGCCCGCCACCCTGGAGATCCGTGCGTGTAGTGTAACACAAGTGCACCCCTACAGGGAAGATTAATCTATTCGAATAGCTGTAACCACGGTAACATGACGCTTTATGCTGAAGCTGGATCTTACCACTACAAACTATTATTATTAAACTGTATGGTTCCGGGTTTTCTTCCTCGCTGGGATGTCGAGGAGGGGATCTCGGAGGCATTGCTAATTATTACAACTTACTATTATACAATGCTGCAGCAACTTCTGCCGCATTGTTACTTTATGCTTTATATTAACTGTTGGCTGATTCTTACCTCATGCTGCAAGACTCGTCGGAAGATGCTAGTCTTCGATAGGCCTAGCTTCTTACCCTTATTCTGATTTCTATCTTGCAGTCCACTATACATAGCCTCCCCTTTCCATTTGATACAATGCATAATTGCTTAGTAGCGGACGTAAGACTCGCGGGTATGCTAGATACTCACCTGCTTTATTTCCCCCTTTTATTGTTTTGCCTGATCGGCCGCTGCAGTCGACGTTGGAGCCTTGGACTCCAGGAGCAGGAGATCCCTGATACCGACCACCGCAACATGAAGATCCCTGATGTCTTCTATGACGTCGAGTTCCCCGTTGACCAGGAGTAGTTTGGAGGTTCCCAGGCAGGAGGCCTCGCCTTTTCGATCTGTTGTTATTTGTGCTAGCCTTCTTACGACAACCTTGTATTCTTGTGTCTGTACTCAGATACTATTGCTTCCGCTAACTTTGTGCTTTCGAGCTGTTGTATTCGAGCCCTCGTGGCCACTGGCTTGTATTAAATAGCTTGTATTATTTTATTTGTAGAGTTGTGTTGTGATATCTCACCGTGAGTCCCTAATCTCGATCGTGTACCTTGCGCGTATGATTAATGTACACGGCTTGATTTTGGGGGCGTCACAAAAAATCAGCGTACAGGAAGCTTCCGGAGTCCCGAAGGGGGGCCAGAGGGGACCCACCTAGGCTCCAGGCGGCTAGGTGGCGCGGCCTAGGGTGGGGCCGCGCCGGGAGGCCGCCTCGACCCCTGGGGGCCCCCTGGCTGCCCCCTTCGCCTATTTATACCCCGTGACGAGAAACCCTCGGAGACAGAACCCTTTTTCGCGATCCCTCCTCTGTTCCTCCGTCGCCGCGCTTCCAAGATCGGGAGCACCAGGAGCCCTCTTCCCGGCACCCTGCCGGAGGGAGGAACCACCTCCGGGAGCTTCTCCACCACCATGGATGCTTCCCGGATGAACCGTGAGTAGTCCACCTTGGACCATGGGTCTATGATCAGTAGTTATGTGATGTTCTCCTCCCCTCTTTGTTCTTCATGGATTAGACCTCGTGATCTGCCCTACATGATCGAGGCACATATGCAATCTTTCTGCTGTTGCTATGCTGGGTTTCATGGGATCCGATGGATTACGAGACTATGTTCAGATTGTGTTTGAGTAATATATTTGATTCTCTTCTTTTATATTTATGTTCTTAAGTAATTCTTGCATGTTCTCTGTTGTTGTTTGTTGCTTTGGACAAGTAGTAGGTAGTGACTCCAAGCGGGAGCGTTATGCATGATTGTGGGTTCATGCCCCCCGATGACTAGCTTGAGTGACAGAAACATGAGTCTAGGGGATGTGCTGTTGCCACAAGGGAGAAAACAACGGTCTGTGGGTGCAAGGATTGTTTACTTTATGCAAAGTTCTTTAATGCAATTGTCTGTTGCTTTGAGTTTACACTTTGGGTGGGATTCGCAACTTAATACCAGCGAGATGTTCTGTATAGATATCTCAAGGTGGATGATTAGTAGGTAGATGCAGATGGATTTCGGTCTACTTGTCTTGGCGTACCTCCCATGCTTTTGAGCCTCTGCCTTTCTTTATAGCATAGTTAGCATTGGTTTGCGCACATAATCCTGTCAATTGCCCACCTGTAATTTGTTTACCTCGCATGGCTATTTTATCGTATTTTGGGAGAGAGACATAACTAGTGAACATCATGGGATCCCGATCCATATTTCCAATACTGTTTACACCCACTATTTATATCTTGCTTTATTTACCTTTCCGTTGCTATCACTATCATTATTATCCCGTGCGTTTGATCCTTCGTGAACAACAAGGCCGAGGGATTGACAACCTCTCTGGACTCATTGGGAGAAAAGTTATCTGTTGTGTGTGCAGGTCCACGTCAACTCTCGCGCCACCAAAGAAATTTCTGGCGCCGTTGTCACCTTCCTGTCATTGTTGGAGTCCTACTGGAGACAAACCTTGGTATCTTCACCGAGGGAAATTTGCTGTTGTCTACATCTCGACCTTCCACTTTGGGTAACCAGCGAGGGGCGAGAAGCCATCAAAGCAATTTCTGGCGCCGTTGCCAGGGACTCCACTCTTCAAGATAGGGGAGTTGCACACTATCTTTTATCTTTGCTTTTTAGTCTTGTTAGTTTACCTTTCAGTTTTTGCTTTAGTGTCTTTTATCAAAAATCAAAAAAATAGTTATCTTGCTTGCTACTTCTATGGGTTCCTCCGACAACACCAAGTTGTGTGACTTCACTAGTCATAACAACAGTGACTTTATCTGCACTCCTATTGCTCCACCTGCCACTTCAGCAACTTCTTATGAGATTAAACCTGCTTTGCTGAACTTTGTTATGAAAGATCAATTCTCCGGTGCTGGAGATGCTGATGCTTTGCACTTAAATAATTTTGTTGAGCTCTGTGATATGCAAAAGTACAAAGAAGTAGATGGTGATATTGTTAAGCTTAAGCTTTTTCTTTTCTCCTTGAGAGGAGGAGCTAAAATCTGGTTTCAATCCTTGCCTAGGATTAGCATAGATTCTTGGGATAAGTGCAAGGATGCTTTTATTGGGAAGTACTACCCCCAGCTAAGATTATGCAATTGAGGACTAATATTATGAATTTTAAGCAATTGGATAATGAACACGTTTCCCAAGCTTGGGAACGCATGAAATCTCTTGTTAAGAATTGTCCTACGCATGGTTTGACTACTTGGATTGTTATCCAAACTTTTTATGCATGCTTGAACTTTACCTCACGGAACTTGTTAGATTCAGCCGCAGGAGGAACCATTATGTCAACAACGCTTGGTGCTGCCACAAAACTACTCGATGAGATGATGACCAACTATTCCCAATGGCACACCGAAAGAGCTCCAACAGGTAGGAAGGTAAACTCTGTCGAGGAGATTTCCTCCCTAAATGAAAAGGTTGATTTGATTATGTCTCTACTTCCCAAGAAATCTCCTATTGATCCTCATGATGTTCCTTTAAATTCTTTGATTGCTCAAGATCAAGTAGATGTGAACTTTATCTCTAGAAAAAACTTCAATAACAATGCTTATAGGAGTAATTTTGGTAGCAATCCTAGACCGTTCCCCTCCAACAACTATGGGAACAACAACACTTATCCTAGCACCAAGAACTCCACTTCTGAATTAGAGAGTATGCTTAAAGACTTCATCACTACCCAAAAAGCCTTCAACAAGAGTGTAGAGGAAAAACTGGACAAATTAGATAATCTCTCGTCGAAGGTAGACAATTTAGCCCATGAAGTAGAATTGCTTAAAATTAGAACTTCTCCTCTTGAGGAGAGGAAGGTCACTCCTATGAACGCTATTCAAGTGCAAATTAATGAAAACATTAGGGTGATGGCTAAGATTAAAGAGAGACGGGCTAGAGAAAAGGAGGAAGAAGATAGAATTAAGAGCCTTCCTACACACCATACCATTGCTACTATCCAAGTCGTTGAGGATATCCAAACTCTTAGCACCCAATGCACCCCTAGTCCCATAGGACCTATTAATGGTGATGCTATCACCTCAACCGTAGAAGAAGAAACTCCTATGACTATAGAAGCTACCAAAAAAGTGGGCCTAAAGGACACCACTACCACTTTACTTGATAGTAGTGACCTTGATTTTGATAATTGCACCCTTTCTGGAGTTATTCGTTTCCTTCACAAGATGTCTAGAGACCCCCACACTAGCACACTTAATCTTGCCTTCATGGAGCATATCACTAATGCTCTCATTAAAGCTAGGGAGGAGAAGCTTAGGGTAGAAGCCTCCTTACCTAGGAAGCTAGAAGATGGTTGGGATCCTATGATTAAAATTAAGTTGAATAACTTATCTTGCTATGCTTTATGTGATGTTGGAGCTAGTACCTCCGTTATGCCCAAAAGAATGTATGATATATTTGAATTAAAACCTTTTGATCCTTGTTCTTTTGGTGTTCGTCTTATCGACTCTTCCGTAAAGAAACCTTTGGGGAAGATCGATGATGTTCTTATCATTGTCAATGACAATTATGTTCCCGTTGATTTTACTATTATGGACATTGAATGTGAACCTTCTTGTCCAATTATTTTGGGACGTCCTTTTCTTTGCACCTTGGGTGTTGTTATTGATATGAAACAAGGGATTATAAATTTACAATTCCCTCTCAAGAAAGGGATGGAACACTTCCCTAGAAAGAAGATTAAGTTACCTTTTGAGTCCGTCACACGGGCTGGTTATTTTCTTGATAAGACTTGATCTTTTTGCATTAAGCCTAGCTAATGGCTTTAAAGAAGCGCTTTCGGGAGGCAGCCCGCAACAAATTTAGGTTTCCCTTTTTGTTTTCCTTCTGTTTTTAGTGGTCTTGATGATTGTTACTACTGTAGCAACATCATTGTATATTTACTTTTCAAGCTTTGTGCCAATTATAGCCTCATAGGACAAGGGAAGTGAAAGTTGTGACATGCTGTCCAGAAAACAGATTATGTCCTCGTGACGGGAAAAATCATAGGAAAATCCCATTTCATCTTTTTGAGCTGATGTTTTTACACAGCAAGGTCTATACAATCACGGAACTTTCGTATGTTCTGAGTTTTTTGATTTGAGTTGCAGAAGTGCCCCTAAAAAATTCTTTACTACCTCCTGGTCTGTTTTTCACAGATTCTGTCCTGTTTTGCCTTTTCTTCATTTTGCAAACCTTAAACTTGTTTTTTATTTGCAAAAACTTTTTGGCAATCTTGAAAAACAGTAGATCTTCAAGATTATCCTTATTTCCAGTAGAGAAAAATTATTTTATTGTGGGTACTAACCTCGCTAATCAGATTATGATGAGTTATGTATGAAGGGAGTTTTCAAGTGTGCGAGGGACGATGATGAAAGGAGATTCAGGAGGGTCAAACGCTCAAGCTTGGGGATGCCCCCATGCATCCCCAAGAAATATTGAAGAAGACTCAAGCGTCTAAACTTGGGGATGCCCCCGTGCATCCCCTTCTCCATCAACAATTATCAGTTCGTCTTTCGTTCCACTATATTTTTATCACTTCATGCGTTATGTGCTATGCTTGGAGCGTCTTGCTCTTTATTTCCTTTTTAGTTTTCTTTAGCTTTGCTTTCTGTTCATAACAAGTTAGAACCCAACTTTCTTTGTATGGGAGAGAAACATGCTCCACTTTCAAAATCTAGAACACATCATAGGATTCTTCATGCTTATCTTTGCTGTGTGTGTTCTCTATCTTTTTCATAGCTGCTGTCATGTTTAGCTCTTAGTTTTCATGCTTATCTTTTTAAAGAACTTTTGTTTAGTTTGTTGCTGGAACTCTCTTGAGTTTTCATGTTTATCTTGTTTAGAGAGTTTGCCTGTAGCACTGAGTTTTGTGTCTTGACTTGAAGTAGGTAGTTGAGGTTGCTATTCAATTGCAGTAGTAATTCGCAATAGTTTTGAGGTATTTCTTTGAGTAATATTTGGACTTTTGGTGTCAAGAGCTTTAGCTTATTAGTGATAGATGTCGTGTTTTGGGCAATCCGTGTTTATTTTCAAAACTTACAAATTAGTTGAGAACTTTAGCTACTAGATGGATCACTACTCTTCTGAGGGGTCGAATATTAAAGTACACTCACGTACCATGAGTCGAGGATGCGCAAGGATAACCAAACCCCCATACACTCCTCCTCGGGGTACTTGTCTCTTTGTGAGACCTCCTTATTAGGTTGAGAGTTACCGATAATAAGTGCATGAGTTCTTCAGACTAATGCGAGTATTCGAAAGTTGACACTTCCACCTTCCCATATTTTTCTAGCCTCTCCTGTGCCGTGCATTGCTTCCTTCTCACTTCGAGAGTTGGCGTCCACCTTCGCCGGTACATCCAAACCCTTGGCATGATACGCTCTGTCATCATAAACCTCCTTATATCCTTCCTCAAAACAGCCAACATACCTACCTACCAAGGCATTTCCATAGCCTTTCCGAGATATATTGCCATGCAACATCCATCTTCTCATGACTTGATCTTCATGTCATACATGCTACTTGCTTGATCTATGAGCCGCATGCTAGTTGGGCCTTGCCCTAATCATTGCTACATGACACGCTAGTATCATTGCATATCATGCTACACTGGTAGAGGCATACATTTGCATACATCATGATAGTTACATCTTTTTTATGATTTGAGTACCTTGTAAAGTGTGAAAGATCTTCTATACTTTTTGTAATATATAGAGTGTTGCCCCTAAAGTGAGGAAAATATTCCAAAGTGGACAAATTAAAAGATCCCAAAAGAGGACAAATGACAGAAATAGAAAGAGCCATTGAGGCCACAAAAAAATAGAAAAAATAGAAAAAGGAGAAAAATAAATAAAAAGAGAGAAGGGGGCACACTACTATTCCTTTTGAGAGATCCACACTCGTACCCCCCTTATATCTTGTACTCCATAGAGATTATAATTTATGCATCTAGCTATGTGGGGACCTTCACACTATAGAACTTGGCTTGTATATTCCAATGATGAGCTTTCTCAAATGAGCTCTAGGTCTTCTTGAGCAAGCAAGTTGGATGCACCCCCACTAGTTCCATTGGAGAGCTTACCTTAGCTCATATGTGCATCCGTTGCATGGCAATCCCTACTCCTCACATCATATTTATCATTTGGCTTTCTCTCGCCTATGATTGTGCTCATTGATGTGAGCCTTTCTCACCTTTTTGTCTTCCTCCACCATATTCTCTCTTTGCCATCCTAAGTGTCAACTTTCTTGCTTACGCTTTGCATGAGTGCTCAAAATATCGAAAATGAGTGGATCATTTTGACTTGTACCTGGCTAGTGGTCTGGGGATGAGTCAAGATAAGATTCCAAAGAAGACCAAGTGTGAAACTTTAGTAGATTGAGTTCTCAACACAAAAATACTTTTCTCTCGTATATCCCTATCCCCTTTCTTGCACGCAAACACCATTTGGAGACATTCGAGTCACGGACATTGAGAGCTCTTGCACCTTTATGTTCTTATGTTGCTTGTTTCAATGCTAATATAGACTCTTGCCTGTTATGACTTGAATTGAATTACATGCCTTGATTGCTTTACTTAAAGTTCTTATATGGTTGGTAGAATGTCACCACAGAAATTATGCTTGTTATCATTTACCTACTCGAGGACGAGCAGGAGTTAAGCTTGGGGATGTTGATACGTCCAAAACGTATCTATAATTTCTTCTTGCTCCATGCTTCTTTTGTGTGATATTGCTATGATATTGATGCACTTCCATACACTTTTGATCATATTTGGACTAACCTATTAACTCCGTGCACCCCAGTGCCAGTTCCTGTTTTCGGCTGTTTTTGTATTTCAGGTTTTCCCATTAATTAAAGTGCCAGAAAAATTCCGGGAAAAATATAGGAAAAATCAGTGTACATGAAGCTTTCGGAGTCCCGAATGGGGGCCAGAGGGGACCCACATGGGCTCCAGGCGGCCAGGTGGCGCATCCTAGGGTGGGGCCGCGCCGGGAGGCCGCCTGGACCCCTGGTGCCCCCCATGGCTGCCCCCTTCTCCTATTTATTCCCCGTGACGAGAAACCCTCGGGGATAGAACCCTTTTTCGTGATCTCTCCTCTGTTCCGCCGCCGCTGCGCTTCCAAGATCGGGAGCACCAGGAGCCCTCTTCCCGGCACTCTGCCGGAGGGAGGAACCACCTCCTGGAGCTTCTCCACCACCATGGATGCTTCCCGGATGAACTGTGAGTAGTCCACCTTGGACCATGGGTCTGTGATCAGTAGCTATGTGATGATCTCCTCCCCTCTTTGTTCTTCATGGATTAGACCTCGTGAGCTACCCTACATGATCGAGGCACATATGTAATCTTTCTGCTGTTGCTATGCTGAGTTTGTTGAGATCCGATGGATTATGAGACTATGTTCAGATTGTGTTTGAGTAATATATTTGATCCTCCTCTTTTATATTTATGTTCTTGAGTAATTCTTGCATGTTCTCCGTTGCTGTTTATTGCTTTGGCCAAGTAGTAGGTAGTGACTCCAAGAGGGAGCGTTATGCATGATTGTGGGTTCATGCCCCCCGATGACTAGCTTGAGTGACAGAAACATGAGTCTAGGGGATGTGCTGTTGCCACAAGGGAGAAAACAATGGTGCTTGTACTTCAGGGTGCAAGGATTGTTTACTTTACGCAAAGTTCTTTAATGCAGTTGTTTGTTGCTTTGAGTTTACACTTTGGGTGGGATTCACAACTTAATACCAGCGAGATGTTCTGGATAGATATCTCAAGGTGGACGATTAGTAGGTAGATGCAGATGGATTTCGGTCTACTTGTCTTGGCGTACCGGCCATGCTTTTGAGCCTCTGCCTTTCTTTATAGCATAGTTAGCATTGGTTTGCGCACATAATCCTGTCAATTGCCCAGTTGTAATTTGTTTACCTCGCATGGCTATTTTATCGTCTTTTGGGAGAGAGACATCACTAGTGAACATCATGGGATACCGGTCCATATTTCCAATACTGTTTACACCCACTATTTATTTCCTGCTTTATTTACCTTTCCATTGCTATCACTATCATTATTATCCCGTGCGTTTGATCCTTTGTGAACAACAAGGCCGGAGGGATTGACAACCTCTCTGAACTCGTTGAGAGCAAAGTTATCTGTTGTGTGTGCAGGTCCACGTCAACTCTCGCGCCACCAAAGCAATTTCTGTTGCCGTTGTCACCTTCCTGTCGTTGTTGGAGTCCTACTGGAGACAGACCTTGGTATCTTCACCGAGGGAAATTTTCCTCTGTCTACATCTCAACCTTCCACTTTGGGTAACCAACGAGGGGCGAGAAGCCATCAGAAGGCTCATATAGAAGTCGACTCTAGATTCCACATGCCTCATCTTCTCGTGTTTGAGATAGATTATTGGGTTATCCAGGAGTCGGGACTTCTCTGTAAGCCGGCTACATTTGACTAGTGCTCCCTGTACTTAAAACTTGGTAGGCGTTGCTGTCAGCCCCCAAGGTTTTTATGCTAAGCCGGGTACACGTAGATCGTCTGAGCTTGAGCTATACAGGCCAAGATTAAGGCGTGGTTTAGCCAGTTCATGTATATGCCGGGATTTCTTCGGATAAGAGTCGATGAGTGACATAGAGCTCCCCTACTTCCCCTGAATAAGCTTATACACATGTGATTTTTACATATATATGCCGGGTTTTTGGATAAAGAGTCAATGATTGTCATCGAGCTCCCCGATTCCCCTGAATAAGCAATATACATGCTCAGTACCAATAGAGGGGTTGATCAAGCCCCCAGGTCTCTGAGATAGAATAATGCAAAATATGCAATATATGGTGCAAAAATAAATAACATGAAAAAGTTAAAGAGGAGTCGATATGGCGAGAGCCGGTGCGACAAAAGTCGACTAAGGTATATGTGGCGGGGGCCAGTGCGACAAAAGTCGGCTTATATTTTGATGGCGAAAGTCGGCGCGACGAAAGTCGGCGCGACGAAAGTCGGCTTATATATATATTAATATGGCGAAAGCCAGTGCGACGTGTGTCAACTTAGATAAATGTATAGTAATGTTCCTGTTCTACTCAAGTGTAATATGGACGGAGTTGTGCGATGTTCCACGGCCTGGGAGTCTCCTCCATACATGTGCGTGTGTCTGCCTTCTCGCGTATATCCACTAGGTAGTAGGATCCATTGTACAGGTTCTTGCTGACCACGAACAGTCCTTCCCAAGGAGAGGATAACTTGTGCATTCCATCTCTTTTCTGTATGAGTCGGAGCACTAAGGCCCTGTTTGTTTGGGCTTTTTCTTCTGCTTTTTCAGTTTTTTTGTTTTGTCCAAGAAGCCATAAAAGCTCCAAAAGCACCTACGTAGGAGATTTTATGGCTTTTGATGAATCAATATAACAATATTTAGCTTCAAAAGCACCTATTTAGGAGATTTTATGGCTTCTTGGCCAAAATAGAAAAGCTGCAAAAGCAGAAGCAAAAGCCCAAACAAATAGGGCCTAAATCACCTTCCTGGAAAGTCCGACTTCTGATGCGGCGTCTATGGTAGCGTCACAGATCTTGTTGGTAAATAGCCGACTAAGCTGCAGCCAAATCTCGTTTTTCATCGAGAATATCCAAGGCATCTTGTCTTGCTTTCTCGTTTTCGGCTTCTACATAAGCAGTGACTCGTGGTGAGTCCTGACGTATGTCACTTGGGAGGACGTCTTCCACTCCATAGACTAGGAAGAAGGGCGTATATCCTGTCGACCTGTTGGGAATCGTCCCGATGCTCCATAATACTGGGGGTAACTCCTCCTCCCAGCAACCCGGCGTCCTTTTCAAGGGGACAACGAGTCGGGGTTTGATGTCTCGGAGCAACTCTTGGTTGGCTCTCTCGGCTTGTCCGTTGGACTATGGGTGAGACAATGATGCACGGTCGAGTCAGATGTGCTCGTTCTGGAAGAATCGTTGCATAACCCCTTCTGATAGGTTAGAACCATTATCAGTGATGATGCTGTGGGGGTAGCCGAATCTGTATATGATCTTTTTCAAGAATTTTAGTGCTGTCGCAGCATCACATTTGCTGACCGGCTTTGCCTCGACCCATTTGGTAAACTTATCTACTGCCACAAATATGTGGGTATTTTTGTTGGCTGACCTTTTAAAGGTCCCACCATATCAAGCCCCCATACTGCAAAGGGCCAGGTGATAGGTATCATCCTGAGTTCTTGAGCCGGTACGTGAGCTTGTTTTGCATAGCGCTGACATCCATCACATTTCTTGACTATGTACTCTGCATCTGCATGTGCTGTGAGCCAGTAGAAACCATGTCGAAAGGATTTAGCTACAAGCGAACGAGAGCCGGCATGGTGTCCGCAATCTCCAGAGTGTATTTCGTTGAGGATGGATCTACCTTCTTCTGGTGAGACGCATCTCTGAAAAAACATCTGCGGCACTCCGCCGATGTAACTCACCATTGATGAGTACAAAGGATTGGCTTCTCCTGACGATTTTTCTGGCCAACATCTCATCTTGAGGAAGGATTCCCCGAGTTTTGTAATCCAAGTAAAGTACGACCCATGAGGGCGTAGCATGAATTGCAGCAACCAAAGCCGGCTCTGGATCCGGCTCTGCTATGTCTTGCTCTGTTGGTGGTTGTACAGACGGTT
Organism: Bromus sterilis; assembly: GCA_950022295.1. NCBI lineage: Eukaryota > Viridiplantae > Streptophyta > Magnoliopsida > Poales > Poaceae > Bromus > Bromus sterilis. The sequence goes on along the minus strand of OX465597.1, from coordinate 267,107,270 downwards.
TTGTTAGAACATCCAGGAATACGTTTGGAGGGACCGGCTTTCGATGAGAGCCGAGTCAAGACAGAGCATCTGCTGCTTCGTTTTCCCTATGGTCCACATGATCCACCTGGTATCCAATGAAAAATCCGGCTTGTCTTTGCACTTCTCGTCGATAAGCTGCCATTATGGGATTCTTAGAATCCCATTTTCCTGACACTTGTTGAGAAACAAGATCAGAGTCGCCGTAGCATTGGATCCAACTTATGCTCATCTCACGAGCCAGCCGTAACCCATGAAGCAAGGCTTCATACTCTGCTGCGTTGTTGGTGCAGGTGAACTGCAGCTGCAGAACATAGCAGAATTTCTCCCCTTTAGGTGAGGTAAGGACCACGCCGGCTCCTGACCCTTGGAGTTGCCGACTTCAATCAAAGTGCATCGTCCAATATTTGGTAACTGGCTTCTCTGGAGATGTTTGGATTTCCGTCCAGTCATTGATAAAGTCAGCTAACGCCTGGGATTTGATGGTCGTTTGAGGTTTATATTAGATGTGATAAGCCCCCAACTCTACGGCCCACTTTGCAATCCTTCCCATGGCTTCCCGGTTTTGGATGATATCTGCAAGTGGTGCTGAGCTGGCTACAGTTATGGGGTGCTCCTGAAAGTAGTGTTTAAGTTTCCGACTCGCCATGAATACACCAAGAACCAATATCTGCCAGTGAGGATAACGTTGCTTTGATAAAGTCAAAACCTCACTGACGTAATAAACTGGCCTTTGCTGGGGGTGCTCTTTGCAGGCTTCCATACGCTCAACAACAGCCACAGCACTGACTGCTCGATTGTTGGCTGCGATATAAAGCAACATAGGTTCCTTTGGCTTGGGAGCCGCCAAAATTGGAGCCTGGGATAGCTGATTCTTCAATGACTCTAGGGCCTGATCGGCTTCGTCATCCCAGACAAATGTTTCTGATTTCCTCAGAAGTCGATACAGGGGGATTGCCTTTTCACCGAGCCGGCTTATAAACCGACTCAGAGCGGCTACGCATCCTGTGAGTCGTTGGACTCCCTTTACTGAGGTCGTCTTCTGAAGAGTCATGATAGCATTGATTTTCTCTGGGTTTGCCTCGATACCTCTCTCTGATACTATGTATCCAAGGAGCTTACCTGCAGGTACCCCAAAGGTGCATTTGGCCGGGTTTAGCGTCATCTGGTACTTGCGCAGATTTTTGAAGGTTTCCCGTAAGTCACCGATGCGTGAGTCGGCCAATTGGGACTTGATCACTATATCATCCACATAAGCATGCACGTTGCGCCCAATCTACTCTTTGAGGCAACTCTGCACTGTTCGCTGATATGGGGCTCCCGCATTCTTAAGGCCAAAAGGCATAGAAGTGTAACAGTAGATCCCGAAGGGAGTGATGAAAGCCGTTTTTTCTTGATCCTCAAGGGACATCTTGATCTGGTGATAACCATAGTAGGCGTCAAGGAAACATAGGAGCTCAAATCCCGCAGTCGAGTCTATGATCTGGTCAATATGAGGCAGCGCGAAGGGATCCTTCGGGCAGGCCTTGTTTAAGTCTATGTAGTCCATGCACATGCGCCAGGTCCCGTTCTTTTTCAAAATGAGGACCGGGTTTGCGAGCCATTCTGGATAGAAGACTTCCATGATGAACCCGGCGGCGAGGAGCGGGGCTATCTCTTCCCCAATAGCGTTTCTCCTTTCGTCGTTGAAATGGCGAAGGAATTTCTTGACCGGCTTCAGTTTTGGATCTATGATTAGGTGGTTCTCGGCGAGTTCCCTCGGGACACCTGGCATATCAGAGGGTTTCGATGCGAAGATGTCCCGATTCTCACGGAGGAACTCGATGAGCACGCTTTCCAATTTATCAGATAACTCTGTCCCAATGATGAACTGCTGAGAGGAGTCACCAGGGACAAAGTCAACTTTCTTTTTATCGTGAGAGGGTTGGAACTTGGGGTTGTTGTCGGGAGTCGGTTTCTTCAGGATTGTGGGGTCTGCCGGGTCTACCTTTTCTTGGTATACTGACAAGTCCTCTTTGGCACGTGTCGACTCGGCAAATTTGACGTGCTGTTCCTCACACTCCACTGCCCTGGAACGACTTCCATCGACTGTGATTGGGCCATTAGGACCCGACATCTTTAGTTTTAAAAAGCCATAACATGGACGATCCATGAACTTGGCGTAAGCCGGTCTGCCTAAAATGGCATGATATGGGCTCTTGAGTTTTACCACTTCAAAGGGTATGAGCTCCGAGCGGAAATTTTCGGCGTTTCCAAAAGCCGTCTCCAGGTGGATCTTGCCTATCGGACGTGCTGACTTACCCGGGACTATTCCGTGGAAAATGGTGTTGGGGGGTTGCAGCTGTTTTTGGGTCAGCCCCATGCTGCGGAAAGTTTTGTAGTAAAGGATGTTGATGCTGCTTCCTCCGTCCATGAGCACTTTGTCAAGTGTATATCCTCCAATTTGTGGAGAGACTACTAGAGCCAGGGCCCCCGGGTTATCCACCACCGGGGGGTGATCATCCCTTGTCCAAGTGATTGGTTGTTCAGACCAATTAAGCCACCTGGGCTAAGCCGTCTCTGCAGTCACAGCCATGGCGGCTCTCCGTTGTAGCTTCCTATCCCTCATGCAACTGATGGTGGTGAAAACGTGATATGCTGCACGGTCATGGAGTTGTTTCGGGTTTGCTTGGAATCCAGTAAGCACTGAATGATTTTGCTGGGCCCCTCCTTCGGGTCCTTGGTGTTGATGCATTGCACTAGCTCCTTGGTAACCAGGATTTTGGTTGTTACCGTTCTGGCCGGCTCCCCCACCTGACCCGTGATACGTCCAAAATGCATGACTATTTTATATTGTAATTTCATCATATTAATTGATATATTCCACTTTAAAGTATTGTTCTTATGTTGTTTTTGCTTGTTTTACATAGTTTACAACTTTTCAGTGCCGAAGCAGCAGAACCAGAATTCAGCGGTGAAAAGTGGGCACCAAGTTGCTGAATCAGATCAAGTCCAAATGCGATGAAAATTTACGGGGAGTGTTTTTATGAAGATTGACTGGGGATCACCGAGGATGGAGGTGAGGGAACCCACCAGGCAGGCACCCTCTTGGATGCCTGGTGGCCCCCCTCGGTGCCCCCTCTCGCCTATAAGACCCCCCTGGGGTAGAAACCCTAAAGAGAGAAGAGTTTCTGTGTTTCTCCGCCGCTACGGGGCGGAAACCTACAGAGGAGAAAAGCCATCTCCGCCGGGCAGATTCCGCCGGGCAGATCACCTCCCGGAAGGGGAGATCGTCGCCATCATCATCATCATCATCCTCACGGGCATCATCGAGATCATCATCAACATCATCCCCAACATCAACACCATCTCCATCTCCATCCCATCTCATCTCACAATTGCAACTTGTGTTGTAATCCGTACTATCTATCCTCTCTACTCTGTTGGTGTTGATTACTACTTTGTGGTGAATGTTATTGAATTTTGTTGGAGAAATATCATTGTGACCAGATTGTTTGCCACCCATCTATCACCTCTGATCATGATCTATTTTATGTCTTGTGAGTAGTTACTTTAGTTCTTGAGAATATGGGAGCAGTCTAGTTGTTAGTAGTCATATGATGTTGAAGTGTTATGTGTTGTTTAATACTTAAGTTGTGTTGTTATTTCTCTAGTGGTTTTATGTGAGTCGAACACTTAACACTTCACCTTTCATGGGCCTAGAGGAATACATTGTGCACAAAGGATGCTTATGGTGGGTTGCCGGAGTGACAGAAACCTGAACCCCAGTTCGCACACTTTTGCACAAGGGAGTTATGGATCCTTGATCGTAATGCTGTGGTTAGGCTTATGCCTTAATTACTACCTTGTATTTGCGGATGCTTGCAAAGTGTGTAATCATAAGAGTACACTTATCTTAGTCTAGAAGGTGTACTAGCATTGATCCACCCACCAACACTTATCAACACAATACATATTACTTGGCGGAATATGGTGAAAGTAACTTGGCTATCTCTCCCATGTGTTCTCGAGACCGCTTTAGCTTTTATAAGTTTAGTTCCTAGGCTTATCCTTGTGAAAGGATTGGGCCACTTTCTACTCCTTAGTTACCCTGTTTACTTTGCTTGTCTTTTAATTTTCTGTTTCTTAAACCAAAAACCCCTAAATATATACCTTTCAGTGTGTGCATCCCTTTCCTTATCTAGTGTCACTTATCAACACCTTCTGCTCCTCGTGGGATTGACATCCTTATTTATCGAAAAGCTACAATTGACCCCCTAGACTTGTGGCTAATCAAGAATCGTTTATTGGCGCGGTTAACAGGGAAGGCAACCCAACTAAACCTATTAACTTCTCCGCCATCAACGAGATTTTCAGGAGCCGTTGCCGGGGAGTGTAGCGCTATTGGTAAGTGAAGCCGGTAAGGAAACCTTTATTTTCTGTTGTTAGCTTGAGTCCTTATGGACTCTTCTACTGTTGGTTCGTTGCTGGTAAGGAGCCGCCCCACGACTGTGGTGGTCACTCCTACCCCTACACAAATTGTGCCCTATAAAATACCATCTGGTATTATTGATTATGTCTTGGCTAATCGTTATACAGGAGAAGGACATCCGGGAGAACACCTACTATATTTATCACAATTATGTTCTTTATTTAAGCTTGCAGGTGTAACAATGGAGTTCGTCATGAAGAAACTATTCTCCGTATCACTCAAAGATAAAGCTTCAGATTGGTATGAGCTAATCGATAACTCTGATCTGCTTGAATGGCCAGAGCTTATGTCTCTCTTTTATGCAAAGTTTTATCCTCTTCGTGAAATTCACCAAGACAGGAACTACATCTACAACTTTTGGTCTCGCGACGGAGAGAGCATCGCTCAAGCTTGGGGGAGACTGAAGTCCCTGATGCTCAAATGCCCAAACCATGAGCTCCCCAAGGAAATTATACTTACAAATTTTGCCAGGCTTTCTCGTCAGGACAGGGAGATGTTGGATGCCTCCTCTAGCGGGGTATTCCAGACCAGAAGTATGGAAGAAAAATGGGATCTTATAGAAAGGATTCAGAAGAACACTGAAGACTGGGAAATTGATAAAGGTATTGAACCAGCTATAAACTATGAGCATGACTACATTGAGAATTATGTGAAGACTGATTACTTTAATACCTTTTGCTCTAAAATTGGTCTTGATTCCCAGCTAATGATTGACTTTTGCAAGGACTTTGCTTCTCATTGATTCTTCTAAGAAGAAGGAGTGTCAACATCATAAACCTTTCAAGGAGTCACCTATTGAGATTAATGTTACTGATCCTGTTTTACCTGCAGTTGTGTATGAACAACCTCCTTATACCTCAAGGATAAAGGAGCACTCTCCTGTTACAGGTATTCTAAACAAAAACAGAAGGACCACTGACGAACCTGAGGACATGATCAAGGTCAAGCCTCAAGTTGCAATGGTCAAGGATCTGGTAACCAGTGATATTCAAGAATCCACTATTAGTTTTTGTGCTGTTTCCACTAACATTGTCACAGCCAAGAAGAAAGGCCCAATTTCAGGTACACCAGTTCTATCTGTCAAAATAGGAGATCATAATTACTATGGGCTATGTGATTTGGAATCTAGCGTCAGCGCTATTCCCTTCACACTTTATCAAGAGATCATGCACGAGATTCAGCCGTGTGAGATCGAGGACATTGATGTCACGATTCATCTTGCGAATAAACAAACAATCTCTCCAGTTGGGATTGTGAGAGATGTTGAAGTACTCTGCGGGAAGTTAAAATATCCTACTGACTTTCTTGTACTTGGTTCAGTGCAAGATAGTTTTTGCCCTATTATCTTTGGTAGGCCCTTCCTCAGCACTTGTGGAGCTATAATAGATTGCAAGAAAGGTAAAGTTTCTGTTGAATTCAACGGTGAGCCGTATGAATTTAATTTTTCTAAGTTTTATAAGCAGCCTCGTGGTACTGACTTGTCAAGTAATGACAAAATTATTGAAGAAATTTCTTCTATTGCTATTCCTCCTGATGATACTTTGCAACAATTTATGGAAGACCACGAGAATGACATACATATGCAGGAGAGGGATGAACTAGAAGACATATTTTTAAGACAAACTCCTATCCTGAAGCACAACCTCCCGGTTGAACCTTTAGGAATCCTCTCGCAACCAAAAGAAGACCCGGTGTTTGATCTAAAACCACTACCCGATACGCTCAAGTATGCTTATTTAGATGAAAAGAAAGTATATCCTGTTATTATCAATTCTAACCTTTCAGGGTATGAAGAAGAGCGATTATTGGAGACACTCCGAAGACACCGAGGTGATATTGGCTATACTCTTGATGATCTCAAGGGTATTAGTCCATCCATTTGCCAACATACTATCAATCTCGAGCCCGATGCTAAACCAGTTGTTGATCATCAACGACGGTTGAACCCAAAGATGAAGGACGTGGTTAGGACGGAGGTTCTCAAACTTCTAGCCGCAGGTATCATCTATCCTATAGCTGATAGTAAGTGGGTAAGTCCCGTTCATTGTGTTCCTAAGAAAGGAGGCATGAATGTTGTTCCTAATGATAAAAATGAACTAATACCTTAGAGGACTATTATTGGATATAGAATGTGTATTGATTTCAGGAAGTTGAACAAGGCCACAAGGAAGGACCACTATCCTCTTCCCTTTATTGATCAGATGCTCGAGCGGCTGTCTAAAAACACCCACTTCTGCTATCTTGATGGGTATTCTGGCTTCTCCCAGATTCACGTTAACATAGCGGATCAAGAGAAGACCACCTTTACGTGTCCTTACGGTACTTATGCTTATAGGCGTATGCCTTTTGGTTTGTGTAATGCACCTGCTACTTTTCAGAGGTGTATGTCTGCAATATTTCATGGTTTTTGTGAGGAGATTGTAGAAGTTTTCATGGACGACTTTTCCGTCTATGGAAACTCCTTTGACCACTGTCTCCACAATCTTAATAAAGTTTTGCAGAGATGTGAAGAAACGAATTTGGTGCTCAATTGGGAAAAGTTCCATTTCATGGTTAACGAAGGGATAGTTCTTGGACACAAGATTTCCGAAAGGGGAATTTAAGTGGACAAAGCAAAAATTGAAGCTATTGAAAGGATTCCCTATCCAAGGGACATCAAAGGTATTCGTAGTTTTCTAGGTCATGTTGGTTTCTATAGATGATTTATCAAGGACTTTTCTAAGACCTCGAGACCCCTTACCAATCTTCTCCAGAAGGATTCTCCTTTTGTATTTGATGAAGATTGTAAGGAAGCTTTTGAAGTTCTTAAGAAAGCCTTGATAACCGCTCCTATAGTACAACCACCTGACTGGAATTTGCCCTTTGAAATTATGTGTGATGCTAGTGATTTTGTTGTTGGAGCTGTTTTAGGACAAAGGGTTGACAAGAAGCTGAATGTCATCTACTATTCCAACAAGACACTTGATAGTGCTCAAAATAATTATGCTACTACCGAGAAGGAATTATTGGCAGTGGTGTTTTCTTGTGATAAGTTTAGGCAGTATATTGTTGATTCTAAAGTTATTATTCATACTGACCATGCTGCCATTAAGTATCTTATGCAGAAAAAGGACGCCAAATCAAGACTCATTAGATGGGTACTCCTTCTTCAATAATTTGATTTGCAGATTGTCGGTAGAAAAGGAGAAGACAATCCAGTGGCGGATAATCTTTCAAGGATGGAAGATATCCCGCACGATCCTATTTCAGTCAACGACAGTTTCCCAGACGAATAGCTTGCTGTTGTAAAAGTACAATCTCATTCTGACCCTTGGTTTGCAGATTATGCTAATTTTATCGTTGCAAAGTTTTTGCCTCCAGGTTTTACATTTCAGCAGAGGAAGAAATGCTTCACGGATTTGAGGCACTACTTTTGGGATGATCCACATCTTTACAAAGAAGGTGCGGACGGGATCGTAAGAAGGTGTATACCGGAGCACGAGCAGCAGGACATTCTTCTACAATGCCACGATAGTCCCTATGGAGGACATCATGCCGGTGAAAGGACCGCACATAAAGTTTTACAATCAGGTTTTTATTGGCCTACTCTTTTTTAGGACGCCCGAAGGTACGTTCTATCTTGTGATAAGTGTTAGAGAGTTGGTAACATTAGCAGGAGAAATGAGATGCCTATGAATTACTCACTAGTGATCGAACCTTTCGATTGCTGGGTTTTTGATTTTATGGGTCCTTTTCCTCCTTCACACAAGTACACCCACATCTTAGTTACTTTTGATTATGTAACCAAGTGGGTTGAAGCAATCCCCACTGAGAGTGATGATCACAAGACATCTTTGAAAATGCTCAAGGATGTAATTTTTCCTAGGTTTGGAGTACCAAGGTACCTCATGACAGATGGAGGGTCACACTTCACGCATGGAGCTTTTAGGAAAGCTCTAGCCAAGTACGATGTCAATCATAGGATTGCATCACCGTACCACCCTCAAACTAGTGGGCAAGTTGAGCTCACCAATAGGGAGATCATGTTGATCTTACAGAAGACAGTAAACAATTCTAGAAAGGACTGGTCAAAGAAGTTAGGAGATGCTTTGTGGGCGTATAGAACTGCTTACAAAAACCCCATGGGCATGTCTCCGTATAAAATGGTCTATGGCAAGGCTTTCCATTTACCATTAGAGTTAGAGCACAAGGCTTTCTGGGCTGTCAGAGAGCTAAATGCTGACCCAAAGTTAGCTGGTGAAAAGCGTCTCATGAACTTGACTTCTCTAGATGAGTGGAGGAGTGAAGCTTACGAGAGCGCTACAATGTTCAAGGAAAGGGTAAAGAAGTGGCACGATAAAAGAATTCTGAAACGTGAATTTAATGTTGGTGATAAAGTTTTGTTGTTTAGATCTCGTTTCAGGTTTTCTCCAGGTAAACTACTTTCCAAATGGGAAGGACCTTTTCATATCGAAGAATTATATCGGTCTAGTGCAATCAAGATCAATAATTTCGAAGGCACCAAACCTCAAGTTGTGAATGGACAAAGACTCAAACATTATATGGCAGGTGATCCAATCAATGTGGATGCAAACATGATATATATAAAGATTCACGAAGAACATGTTGCAGCCAGCTTCAGACTCCGGCAGGAGAAGAATAAGAAAAGGTATGAATTATGGTAAGAAAACACCGCGAACGTCAATAAAAGTTTACTTTTCAAAGTTTTTGCAAAATTAGGAAAATTCCAAGCCCGAGTGGAGCCGGAGAGGAGCTCCAGGGGCCCCAGGAGGCCTCCTGGCGCGGCCCCCCTCCTGGCCGCGCCAGGCACCCTCCTGGGTGCCCTGGACTCCGACTCTGACTCCACCTAGGCTTGAAACCTTCCTTCTGTTGCAGAAATTTTTGTTATATATTTGCCCGGATAGTCCCGGCACCGTATCTCGCGATTTCGTGTGTTTTCTTTCTCGGTCTGTTTTTGCCAGGAAAACTTTCAGCAGATCTATGTGCCATGGCTTCCCCAAGTTCCCCCAAGGACAAGTTTGTCGTCAACGTCATCAACCCTTACGTCGCAGAGGTGAGGAAGCACCCCCAGGTCCTTCATGTGGAGGACGGTGTTCTCCACAAGGAGAATCTGAAGGGACCAGTCAAGGAAGGGAGCACCGAGGAGCGGCTGAAGGAGATGGAACATGAGGTCTTCAAGTTCAAGAAGATGGTGGAGCGTGGTGTTGAAGCTAACTTCGACATCATGAACGAGATAGAGGCTTACCACAAGAAGGAGATGTGGTCAAGTTTGGCCGCACTAGAAGAAAAAGTTTATGAACTCCAAGCACAGATCTATGATCTACAGAACCAGAACTGTGAGTATGAACTAAAGTTTCTGCGCATGGGTTTGGGTGCTGAGTGTAGGATCTTGGAGACGGGAATGTCCTTTGAGACCGAAGAGCAGTTGCCATGGAAGCGCTTCGCCAAGGAGTACGTGACCGACAAGAACAAGAATGAGGAGTAAATCTCCTTGGGTAATGGCATCCCCTTAGCTTGTTCGAAGATTGGGGGAGTGCCTGGTATCTTTATCTTTATCTTTATGTTTGTCTTTAGGAGTCAAGTTGAGTCGTATCATGTCTAGGGAAGTTACTTTATGAAATAGGTGTTGCTTTGAGGTCTATCACTCCTTTTGTGGAGAGCATTGTATCCGTGAGTGTGGGGTCGTCTATGAAGGAATATTAATGAGAAGTCTATTGGTTTCTTCGGTGCACTCGGTATTCTCTTCACACAATCGACATTCTGAGCTGATTCTTATGGGGAGTATTGACCTTATATCAGGTATGGCTTCGAAAACTTTATTTAAATCTTGGCAAGTATAGCTTTGGTCATAACAACAAGCATGTTTTTCTCAAAGTAGCGACATAGCCAAAACCTTTGTGTTATTATGCTTGAAGTGTTATGTTGACAAGGAAGACAACTTGATGTTTCATGCTAGTTTTAATGTTTATGCTTTGTATTGCTTGCATCTAAGTTGTCATCAATTGTCTGGTCTCTCAAAGCCTTGCTAGCCAAAACTCTGTACTAAGCGGAATTCTGCTTGTACTTCCATACCCTGAAACCAACATCTTCCACTTGACTCCACCATACCTTCCTATTTGTGGTATTCCACTACCACTCCTAAAGTATATAATTTATGTGCTATCTCTAGATGTTCAAAATCTTCTGTTTTGTGCCACTGATTCAGCTCATGAGGAAGTGGTGGGTAACCCATGATCTTCTTAATTTGGACAAGTTTTATCTTGGGATTGCATGCCTAATCTGCAAACCCCTAATACGAGAAGGGACTGGCATGAGTTCCCAGCTCGTAAAAGATAAATACTAATGCACAAGTTCCTTCGCCCATTTATGAGTGATAAAAAAAGGAATTTAAGGGGATGTGATCGTCCCCACATGGGAGCCGTTCCTCGAAACTTGTCCAAATCATGAAGTGAGTGAGTTATCTATCAGCAGTCGTTGACGGATCATGCACCTCCCAAAGGCCTGTTTTTATTCTGTTTGATCTAGAGATGGCACATGAGTTTTCCCTACTTACCCTTTTGCACGGGGTTTATCCTTTATTTTGTGCTGAGTCAGTCCTTCCTACTTCCTTCCTTCTTGAGAGAGAAAAGACACTTGATGTTAATAAATATTCTTGCATACAAAGCTGCATTGAAAGTTAGCATGTTACATATTTGTTGGCATTATCTTTTGATAAGTGAGTTGTTTGCAAAAGCTTATGCTTAGTAAACATCTTCCTTTGTGTTAACATGTGCACTTCTTGACTGATAACATGTTCTTTCCAAAGCTTCAACTGGTTCCATTATAAGTGAAAGAGCAAAAGTAAAAGTTATTAGTTGTTCCTTGAACAAGGCTATGCTTGCCATGATTTGATGAGTTTTCCAGGTCCTACTTTGTTATAATTGTTACTACTTTCTCATAAGGACCTTATGAGTTGAGGTTGCTATTGAGGATGCTTCAGTTTGGTGAGAAATCTTGATGCTTCTTGTTCGTATTCTTTTATCGACGCTTCACTCTCTAAACTTGTGGATAGGTTTACCGAGCTCAGCAATCGCTTGGGGACAAGCGAGGTCTAAGATTGGGGGAGTTGATATGTCCAAAATGCATCACTATTTTATATTGTAATTTCATCCTATTCATTGATATATTCCACTTTAAAGTGTTATTCTTATGTTGTTTTGGCTTGTTTTACACAGTTTACAACTTTCCGGTGCCGGAGCAGCAGAACCAGAATTCAGCGGTGAAAAGTGGACACCAAGTTGCTTAATCAGATCAAGTCCAAATGCGATGAAAATTTACGGGGAGTGTTTTTATGAAGATTGACCGGGGATCACCGAGGATGGAGGTGAGGGGACCCACCAGGCAGCCAGAAGGGTGCCTGGCGCGGCCCCCCTCCTGGCCGCGCCAGGCACCCTCCTGGATGCCTGGTGCCCCCCCTCGGTGCCCCCTCTCGCCTATAAGACCCCCTGGGGTAGAAACCCTAAAGAGAGAAGAGTTTCCGTGTTTCGCCGCCGCCACGGGGCGGAAACCTACAAAGGAGAAAAGCCATCCCCGGCGGGCAGATTCCGCCGGGGAGATCACCTCCCGGAAGGGGAGATCGTCGCCATCATCATCATCATCACGGGCATCATCGAGATCATCATCAACATCATCCCCAACATCAGCACCATCTCCATCTCCATTCCATCTCATCTCACAATTGCAACTTGTGTTGTAATCCGTACTATCTATCCTCTCTACTCTGTTGGTGTTGATTACTACTTTGTGGTGAATGCTATTGAGTTTTGTTGGAGAAATATCATTGTGTCCAGATTGTTTGCCACCCATCTATCACCTCTGATCATGATCTCTTTTATGTCTTGTGAGTAGTTACTTTAGTTCTTGACAATATGGGAGAAGTCTAGTTGTTAGTAGTGATATGATGTTGAAGTGTTATGTGTTGTTTAATACTTAAGTTGTGTTGTTATTTCTCTAGTGGTGTTATGTGAGTCGAACACTTAACACTTCACCTTTCATGGGCCTAGAGGAATACATTGTGCACAAAGGATGCTTATGGTGGGTTGCCGGAGTGACAGAAACCTGAACCCCAGTTCGCACACTTTTGCACAAGGGAGTTATGGATCCTTGATCATAATGCTGTGGTTAGGCTTATGCCTTAATTACTACCTTGTATTTGCGGATGCTTGCAAGGTGTGTAATCATAAGAGTACACTTATCTTAGTCTAGAAGTTGTACTAGCATTGATCCACCCACCAACACTTATCAACACAATACATATTACTTAGCGGAATATGGTGAAAGTAACTTGGCTATCTCTCCCATGTGTTCTCGAGAACGCTTTAGCTTTTATAAGTTTAGTTCCTAGGCTTATCCTTGTGAAAGGATTGGGCCACTTGCTACTCCTCAGTTACCTTGTTTACTTTGCTTGTCTTTTACTTTTCTGTTGCTTAAACCAAAAACCCCTAAATATTTACGTTTCAGTGTGTGCAACCCTTTCCTTATCCATTGTCACTTATCAACACCTTCTACTCCTCGTGGGATCGACATCCTTATTTATCGAAAAGCTACAATTGATCCCCAAGACTTGTGGGTTATCAAGAATCGTTTATTGGCGCGGTTAACAGGGAAGGCAACCCAAATAAACCTATTAACTTCTCCGCCATCAACCCGGGAGGTCCCTGGTTCCCACGCCGTGCAAATTCTTTCATGAAATTGCAATCTTCCCAGGTGTGGTTGGCTGGGCGACTGGGTTTACTATGGGTTGGGCAAGGACTCTTCATAGCTGCTTCAAAGCTGTTTGGGCGAAAATTTTCTTCTGGCTTGCGGTAGTTGTTGCCCCCTGCTTCTGTCTTTGGGAGCCGACGTTTGTGTTGGCTACCAAGTCAGAAGTGGTCTGATCAAGTCGCCGCTTGGTTTGCTGACTCTGATTCTGGGATGTTTTGCCGCCGTTTTTGTTCTGGCCGGCTTTATCCTATTGAGGTTTATTATCCTTGGTTTTGTCAGACTCGGCATATTTGATAACCACGTTCATGAGCTCTCCTATATCTTTGACCGTCCTCTTGAGTCGGCCAAGTTTGTGCACAAGGGGCTCGAACTTGCAGTTCCTTTCCAAGACGATGACGGTTGTTTGGGCAGTGATAGTGTCTGAGGAGTGGATTATTTCTGCAACCCGTCGTGCCCAGCTCAGGGTCGACTCTCCTTCCTTCTGGAAACAATGCTCCAAGTCGACAATTGTGGTAGCTCGTCGACAGGTACCTTGGAAGTTCTAGATAAATTTTACCTTGAGATCCGTCCAGGAGGTGACAGAGTTCTCTGGGAGATTTTTGAACCATGTGTGAGCCGGCCCCTCCAACATCATTGTCAGGTAACGGGCGCAAACTCCTTCGCTGGCTTGTAACATTTCCATGGCTAGGTCATAACTTCGATCCAAGCTGCCGGGTCCATGTCAGCCGTGTAGTTCACGATCTTACGTGGTCCCTTGAAATCTGATGGCAAGCGTGTATTTCGTAGAGCCGGCACCAGACATCGATTGCCCACGGATCTACTGGTGAACTCGGTGTCTTGATCTTGGGGTGGAGGTTGGGACATCGGCTCTACGCGACGTTCGGGATTGAAGCCGGTTGGTATGTCTTGGATCCTTATTGCCCCCCGAGTGTCCGGAGGTGGTGGAGGTCTACGCTGACGATGGCTGCTCGAGCCGTCTGGAGCCGGTGAATCCTCTTGCCGGCTCACACTTTGATAGGGAGTCTCATGTAAATATTGGAATCCCTGTGAGTACTGGGTTTGCTGTGTGATTGCGGTTTTGAGCAGATCGATTTCCCCTCGAGTGGCCTGGTCCACCGGAGTGTCTCCGTGCGCAGGCACGCTGGCGAGGAACCGTGTTGCTGCCACCACATTGGCCATGGGGTTATTGAAATGATCCGGGGGTGTATGGAATCGTTCCTGCCATGGTGAGGGGGCAGGTTGCCTTGGTGGCGTGTACCCTGGGGGAGTCGACTGATGCATATCCTGGAATAGTCTCCGTGCCTGGAGATCAGCAGGGATCCGGCTCATGGGCCCTGCGGGACGTGCGTTGGCGAGACTTAGTTTCTGAGCTTCTATCAACTCCGACTCGTGTCGTAAGCTCCTGGTTTCCTGGGCGAGTTGGGTTTCTCTTTCCACCATTTGTGCGTTCTGGGAGTTAATTTCCCTCCGTATGCTCATTACCTGGGCCTTGAGTCCGTTGATCCTGGTTCTCCAGGCCTCCTGGTTTTCCTTGGTCATTGGTGCGGCTAAGGCTTCCTCCAGGGCGTTGAAGGTATCAGTGAGGGCTTCTGCTCCCGTGAGAACTTCTGGCTGCTCTCTATCTGGATTAGGGGCCGTGTTGTGAGCCGTCTCTGCGTTCCGATTCTGCGCCGTGCCCTGAGCCGGCTGACTTCCCTGTTCTTCGGTGCCTTCCATGAATACTGTTACATAGTATGGAGGCTCGTACTGCGGGAAGTCGGGGTCGTATTCTGCTGTTCCTTGGCCGAGTCTGTTGCTCCCGGCGGATCGGATGGAGCCGGTATCTGAAAATCTTGTTTCACTAGGATGCGAGTTAGCGTCAGATGTTTCTTCCGAGGTGTCGGGTGTCAGGGACTCGACAGAGCGCGCCGACTCTGGAGATCCAGCGATGAACCCAAAAAAAGTGTGCCATGAGCCGGCATGTCGCCGACTCGAGGTTTCCAGGGGGACTTCGGGATCCGGTTCTGGCTCAGATCCATCTGTCTTCCCAATGAAGATATGAATAGACCCGATCGGGACCCGATAACCGGATTCAACGGAATCAACGTCAGGGCCCCAAGTCGAGTCGTCGATGCAGAGCTTTCCACGTCGGCTCCTGGTGATTCGCCCAGCCACGAATCCTTCCATACCTTGCAGAGCTCCCCCTAGAATCTCAATACCTACGAGCGCAGGCCCCATAGTGGGCGCCAACTGTCGTGGGAAAGTCACGGCAGATGTCCGTAGAGTCGGACTTATCATGGGACCTTTGCTGTGAGGCGAATTCGAGGAGAGAGTCGACATAGACACGGGACTCGACAGTTTACCCAGGTTCGGCCCCGTCGATGTGGTAAAAACCTACTCCTGCTTCTTGACTATTGTGGGATCGACTCCTCAATAGGAAGAGCCTATCTTATCGATTACAGTGATGATGTTTCACAACCTTAGTCTCGTGGAGATCTAGGTTATAGCGCGAGTTGTCTAGTCCTGGCTTGAGGTCAGTTCTGGCTCTAGCTCCTGTGGACCTCGGCTTATAAAGGTGTTGGGTCCCTGGATTTCGAGAGTCCGACTCCTACACGATGTGGAGTTCTATTCTAATTTACAAGTTTGCTACGTGCTATACAAGGTAAGTCGAATTCCTTCTAAGGCTTCAATCTTCACGCTTGGCACGTCAGACTCATGGCCTGGTCTTCTTTGTGGGCCTTCATATGTAAGTCGGCTCAGAGGTTTCTAATGCCGGGTCTATGGGCCTGATCCATCCCCCCGACAGATAGCCCATCCGCAAGTCAAGCTTGGAAAACACATTTGCCCCATGAAGCTGTTCAAACAGGTCATTGATGCGGGGTAAAGGGTACTTGTTCTTGATGGTCTTTTTGTTGATACCGCGATAGTACTGGACCAAGCGGCTACTCCCATCTTTCTTCTTCACAAACAGAGCCAGTGCACCCCAAGGGGAAGTTCTCGCGCGGATAAAACCATATTTCTCCAACCGTGTCAATTGCTTCTTCAGCTCAATCAACTCCTCCGAACACATCTTGTACGAATGCCGAGAAATCGGCTGTGTACCAGGCTCTAACTCAATAATGAACTCAATAGCTCGAACTGGGGGAATTCCTGGCAACTCCTCTGGGAAGACGTCTGGAAACTCACAGACAACTTTGACTTCTTCGAGCAAAGGTGCGACTCCTGCGTTCAAGGAATACAACTGTGCTGCTCCTGCCATTGAGCCACAAGTATACCAGACTTCTGCGCCTGAATCATGTGTCAATTTCACGGATCTTGTTGGGCAATCGATGTTGGCCATGTACTTCACAAGCCAATCCATGCCCAAGATGACATCGATATTGGAACGGGGAAGCAAGATCAAGGAGGCGGAGAACGTGAGACCCTGGACCTGGATGTGAACACACGGAACTCTGACAGCTGAACTTAACTTAGAGACCGGGGTAGAGATAGCCATTGGCGAAGGCATGACCTCTGACTGGAAATCGAATTGCTGAGCGAAGGACTTGGAAATGAAGGAATGAGACGCTCCGGAATCGAACAAGACTGTCGCCGGAACTGAACTAACAAGCAACCTACCAAACACAATCTCAGAAGACTGCTGAGAATCTATCATCATCACGTTGTTGACCCGAACTGCACGTCGCTGTGCCCTCACCATTGCATTGCTTGGAGTACAACGAGTTGGGGGCGATGGGAGTTGAGCAAAGCGCGAATCAGTGCACTTGGTGGAATAGTGCCCCGGCAGTTGGCACTTGTAGCAGATCACGTCCGGCTTGGGCTGGGGCTGCGGCCTGGGTGGCCTCGCGTGTGGTGGTGTAGAGCGAGGGACCTGCTGAACTGGGACGGGAGGGCGGGCAAAAGTACGAACAAGTGTCCCCCTCGGCTGGAACTGCTGTCTCTGTGGTGGCGCCTCTGTGACCCAAGTCTTCGCCTTCTTGTGGACCATCACTGCGGAGCTGTACTCTCTCTGACGCTTTCTGTCTGCGTCCCACTCGGCCTTGGTTGACTCCTGGCGGATAGCTGAATCCACGAACTATGAGAACAACGTAGGGTTGCACTGGGTGAGTCCGTACTTGATATCTGTGTTGAGACCCCCGCGGAACCTGGCAATCCGCTTGGCCTCTATGGAGACCTCCTCAGGAGCGTACCTGGCGAGCCTAACGAAGGCCAGGTTGTACTCCTGGACTGACCTCTCACCCTGTCTCAGAGCCAGGAACTCCTCTCTCTTCCTATCCATCAATCCACTCAGGATATGCGCTGCTCTGAATTCTCTGACAAACTCCTCCCAAGTGATCACTTCATCGCCCCTGTTGGCCTTGTAGGTAGAGTACCAGCTGCCTACCGCACCCTGAAGCTGGAAGGAGGCGAAGGTGACGTAGTCGACTGGCCTGACGGTGTTCGCGTTTAAGTGCTTCTTGATATCTGCCAGCTAATAATCTGCTTCCAGCGGATCTCGAGCCTCTGAGAACCTGGGGGGGGGGGTTGATAGCGAGGAACTGCTGCATGGTCGTGTGCTGTGGTCGATCATTCCTCTGGGCGGTCTGGTTATGGAGCATCTGCAAGATCGCAGCCGTGCCCTGAACCACTACGGCCACAGCCTCCCCAAGGATAGGGTTCTTCGGCGGCGGCATGTTCCCTCTCGGCATCCTGTATACGGGAACACTTATGAGAACATGGCAGGAATATTGATGAAACCAGAAGATAAAACAATATTGACAACAAAACTTCCTCACGAGGTATGAGAAAGCCGAAAGCTGAATATCCACCAAGGTTAACCCGGAAAGTCCAAAAGCTAGGTGCTACTGGAATCCCCAAACCGAGATCATCCGAATCCAAGATAATAATCTGCTAGCGAGCACACAACAATATATACGAGTGGTTGAAGACATGAACGTTGAGACATCTGCCCTGAGCGGCCCGCCGAAGCGGTCTCCTATAGGGGGAGGAACCACATCCGGAGGATGCCAACCATCCCTGTATAGGAGTTTCACCTGAGGTACGCCGTAAGCGAGGTGGAGCTGTCAACCTCAAGTGGCGGCTCAGTGTTCTCAACGTACGCCAACTGTTCTCGTTGCTAGCAAAAGATTATAGAGGAATCGGAGCCCCACGTAAACGAGAACGTAGTTTTAGTTGAATAAGATGAGTATCAGAGAAAAAATCGTTTCACTTCCTCACGGAAAAGGGGTGGGAGGGTGGGGTAAGAAGAAAAAGAAAAAGTTCCTACTCTCCGATTTTTCCTTAGTAACTACAAAATAGTTTCTAGACTCGACTTCGACCAGTAAGGGGTCCTACAGTCAGTCGTGCTCTGATACCAAGTTGTAAGGCCCCCGATGCGGTGCTATCTCGAGTTAGTCGCTTTCGCGTCCGACCTGAGATAGAAGCGCATAAGTGGCCACCGATGTACGACACTCGCACTTGTATCGCTATCGGATTCTCGACAACAGGTAAATGAAGCACGAACAAAACTAAGACATAGAATATATAAGTCCAGGGCATACACTCGCCACTGGTATTTATTACATCATCTTAGAGATCATAAGATCCAACAATACATCATAACATCATGAAGAAGACACACACGACCGGGTACGGTCAAGATCCAAATGGCCCTAGAGAGGGCTGCACACAAAACATGTCGTCCACCCTCTGATCGTCGAAAACCCAACTGTAGGTCTACTAAATGAAGTCGTCGTCATCCTCCGGCGGAACCTCCATGAAGTGCTTGCCGGTGCTCGTGTCGACGTAGTAGTCTGAGGGCCCAAACATTTGTACATAGCGTGAAAGAAAATGCAAGGTGTGAGTATATATCAATACAATATAACTAACTTCTCACAGTAGGGAAAGAAACTCCGGTACGTCAGAGTTCCTCTAACTAACAACGCACAATTTCGGGTGGCCCCTGGTGAGTCGACATCCAACTCAAAAGCCGACGGCGCTCTCGAATCGGTCTCTACCGTATGGCTAAGGTCGGGGTTAGCCTCACCTGAACTTAGGGGCTTCCCTAGCTGACCAGTGTGGACGAACAAGGGAACTCTGTCCTTGCTGGCCCGAGTTGTTTTAAATTCTGCTAGAGTGCTAACCAGACACACACACGAGTTTCAAATGGTAAATTAGCTCGGACCACCACTAGAACTGTTTGGAGCTAGGTAGGTAAGACAAGGGGACCCCATAGAATCCCACTCACGATTAGGCACGCTCATCAAGAAACACAATACCCGGAACTCAGATCGTAGGTGACTCGAATGGAACAAAACACCTGGCGGGAACAACCCGATCTCCCATCCTTCGTCAAATATAAGTTAACATCATATTAATAAATATCAACCAATTTCTGATAATAGCATGATAAACCACCAAGCAGCAATGGGTATAAGCAGCAGGTAAAGGGCCTACACATACTAAGCAAAGGTTAAGCAAGCAAGGTACATAGGCAAACAAGATTTTAATAGGATGGTGGGGACATGGCTGTTTGGGTTTAATTGAGAGGCACAAGTATATGGTGGTAGGATCAAACAACCGTTCTAAATACAGCTAGGCAAGCGAGCTGAAAGCTATAAGGAATGATATATAAACCCCCTTGCCTGGGTAAGTAGTCGACGGAGCAGACGTAGCAGGGTCCTTTGGCTCGGTGTCAGACAGGTCCACGTAAGTCTCCTCGGCAAGCTCAGCATCTAACGTACGGTACCGACAAAGAGATACACCACAAATAAGCATCGGGATCAAGATGCACAAGCATGAATTGCATGTTCAAGTTTATAGCATGGTTTGACCCTAGCTAGTCAAGTTTAAATGAAGATCGTGACGACACGTCAACGCTGCACCATATGCAGTCATTAATTTAATGGCCTTGGTCATGACCTTAAGTTTTAAGTGAAAGTGACATGGGCTACATGACATGGCATAAGCATGAAGGAATAAAAGAATGCATAACAATGTTAAAATAAACTAACGATTCCGGAGACGGAAAGGTGTCGACGAAAGTTGACACCGGAAGATTTCGAAGGAAGTAAGGAATCAAGACGCATGAGGAAACAAAACATAGAAAAGGAAGACTTGCGGTGATAGCGATTGCTACCATGTGACAATACGATAGTTTGATCACGTTGCTTGACTGGAGCAACAAGTGGAGACCCAAATCACGATCTAAAGAAGAAGAAAAGATTTGGGCAAGGTGGTGCATGTGTGAAGCATTGCTCACGTTTTGTGTTTAACAAAATACAAATGATCAGCACCCCTTAGCCAACACTTCAAAACTCTTGTCTCCACTAGATGGCATGGCCACCATGAAGCAATTGCAAAATATTTGGAAATCAAACAATTTGAGGTGTCAGACCTATGGGGAATTCCCCATATCATCCCATTTTACGTTGCCCAAAATATAAAAGGATGCCACCATTCAAATCCTTGAATTTTTCGACCCCATAAACATGTATGACATGCCAGCATTTGAAAAGGGATTCAAGATCTACAAGGACTTGAACATTATTCTCTAAAAGAAAAAGAAAACAGAAGGGAGAAAAAAAAGGAGGAGGCTCGGCCTCTCTGCTACTGGGCCGAAACCAGCCTCACTGGTCTAGCCGAGGCCCCTCTGGTGTGGACAGCACCCCACCTTGGCCTATGCCACAACCAGGTGGGGCCTGCCTGTTGATGGTACGATTTCTCGCCCCTCGTTAGTTACCCAAAGTGGAATTTTGAGATGTATACAACAACAAGTTTCCTTAGTGAAGATGCTAAGGTTTAAGTGTCGAACCAATAGGACTCCAGCAACGATAAGTAGGTGGTTCGGCAAGTGATCCGCCGTTTGAAGATAATCACTTGCTTCTCCTGGACCTGCACACACAACAAATAAATATGCTTCCCAACGAGTACAGAGGAGTTGTCAATTCCTCCGGCCTTGTTGTTTACAAAGGATAAAATGCATGGGATAATAATGATAGTGATAGCAACGGAAAAGTAAATACTGAAAGTAAATTGATAGTGTAAACAGTGTTGGAAATATGGACCAGGGTCCTATGATGTTCACTAGTGATGTCTCTCTCCCAAAAGACGATAAAATAGCCATGCGAGGTAAACAAATTACAGCTGGGCAATTGACATGATTATGTGCGCAAACCAATGCTAATTATGCTATAAAGAAAGGAAGAGGCTCAAAAGCATGGGCGGTGCGCCAAGGCAAGTAGACCGAAATCCATCTGCATCTACCTACTAATCATCCACCTTGAGATATCTATCCAGAACATCTCACTGGTATTAAGTTGGGAATCCCACCCAAAGTGTAAACTCAAAGTAACGGACAATTGCATTAAAGAACTTTGCGTAAAGTCAACAATCCTTGCACCCGCAAGTTCAAGCACCTTTGTTTTCCCCCTTGTGGCTACATCAAATCCCCTAGACTCATGTTTCTGTCATTCAAGCTAGTCATCAGGGGGCATGAACCCACAATCATGCATAACGCTCCCTCTTGGAGTCACAATCTACTACTTGGCGAAAGCAATAAACAACAACGGAGAACATGCAAGAATTACTCAAGAAAATAAATATAAAAGAGGGGAATCAAATATATTACTCAAACAAAATCTGAACATAATCTCATAACCCATCGGATCCCAGAAAACTCAGCATAGCAAAAGCAGAAATATTACATA
This sequence comes from Bromus sterilis, assembly GCA_950022295.1. NCBI lineage: Eukaryota > Viridiplantae > Streptophyta > Magnoliopsida > Poales > Poaceae > Bromus > Bromus sterilis. The sequence goes on along the minus strand of OX465597.1, from coordinate 267,085,373 downwards.
AGTGCCTCGATCATGTAGGGCAGATCACGAGGTCTAATCCAAGAAGAACAAAGAGGGGAGGAGAACATCACATAGCTACTGATCATAGACCCATGGTCCAAGGTGGACTACTCACAGTTCATCCGGGAAGCATCCATGGTGGTGGAGAAGCTCCCGGAGGTGGTTCCTCCCTCCAGCAGGATGCCGGGAAGAGGTCTTCTGGTGCTCCCGATCTTGGAAGCGCGGAGGTGGAGGAACAGAGGAGAGATCGCGAAAAAGGGTTCCCATCACGGGGGTTTCTCGTCACGAGGAATATATAGGCGAAGGGGGGGCAGCCAGGGGGTCCACCAGGGGTCCAGGCAGCCCCCTGGCGCGGCCCCACCCTGGGGCACGCCGGGAGGGCGCCTGGGGCCTTGGTGGGTCCCCTCTGCCCCCCCCCCCCCTCGGTGATTCCTGAAGCTTCTTCTATGCTGATATTTTATTGGATTTTCCCGAATTTTTGGAGCATTTTTTATATGGGGAAACCTGAAATAGAAAAACAGCAGAAAACATGAACTGACACTGGGGTGCACAGAGTTAATAGGTTAGTCAAAATATGATCAAAAGTGTATGGAAGTTCATCAATATCATAGCAATATCACACAATAGAGGCATGGAGCAAGCAGAAATTATAGATACGTTTTGGACGTATCAACCTCCCTAAGCCTAATTCCTGCTCGTCCTCGAGTAGGTAAATGATGAAAGCATAATTTCTGTGGTGACATGCTAACAACCATATAAGAACTTTTAAGTAAAGCAATCAAGACATGTAATTAAATTCAAGTCATAACAAGCAAGAGTCTATATTTAGCATAAGAACATAAAGGTGCAAGAGCTCTCGCTGTCCATGACTCGAATGTCTCCAAATGGTGTTTGCGTGCAAGAAAGGGGATAGGGATATACGAGAAAAAGTATTTTTGTGTTGAAAACTCAATCTACTAAAGTTTCACACTTGGTCTTCTTTGGAATCTTATCTTGACTCATCCCCAGACCACTAGCCAGGTACAAGTCAAAATGATCCACTCCTTTTCGACATTTTGAGCACTCATGCAATGTCTGAGCGTAAGCAAGAAAGTTGACACTTAGGATGGCAAAGAGAGAATATGGTGGAGGAGGAAGACAAAAAGGTGTGAAAGGCTCACATCAATGAGGACAATCATAGGTGAGAGAAATACAAATGATAGATATGATGTGAGGAGTAGGGATTGCCATGCAACAGATGCACATATGAGCTAAGGTAAGCTCTCCAATGGAACTAGTGGGGGTGCATCCAACTTGCTTTCTCAAGAAGACCTAGAGCTCATTTGAGGAGGCTCATCGTTGGAATATACAAGCCAAGTTCTATAGTTTGAAGGTCCCCACATAGCTATATGCATGAATGATAATATCTATGGAGTACAAGATATAAGAGGGAGCACGAGTGCGGATCTCTCAAAAGGAATAGTAGTGTGCCCCCTTATCTCTTTTTATTTCCTTTTCTCTTTTTTCTATTTTTTGTATTTTTTTGGTGGCCTCAATGGCTCTTTCTATTTCTGTCATTTGTCCTCTTTTGGGATCTTTTAATTTTGTCCTCTTTGGGATCTTTTAATTTGTCCAATTTGGGATCTTTTCCTCACTTTATGGGCAACACTCTATATATTACAAAAAGTATAAAAGATCTTTCACACTTTACAAGGTACTCAAATCATAAAGAAGATGTAACTATCATGATGTATGCAAATGTATGCCTCTGCCAGTGTAGCAGGATATGCAATGATACTAGCGCATCATGTAGCATCGATTAGGGCAAGCCCCAACTAGCATCCGACACATTGATCAAGCAAGTAGCATGTATAACATGAAGATCAAGTCATGAGAAGATGGATGTTGCATGGCAATATATCTCGGAAATGCTATGGAAATGCCTTGGTAGGTAGGTATGGTGGCTGTTTTGAGGAAGGATATAAGGAGGTTTATGATGACAGAGCGTATCATGCCATGGGTTTGGATGTACCGGCGAAGGTGGACGCCAACTCTCGGAGTGAGAAGAAAGCAATGCACGACACAGGAGAGGCTAGAAAAATATGGGAAGGTGGAAGTGTCAACTTTCGAACACTCACATTAGCCCGACGAACTCATGCACTTATTATCGGTAACTCTCAATCTAATAAGGAGGTTTCACAAAGAGACAAGTACCCCGAGGAGGAGTGTATGGGGGTTTGGTTATCCTTGCGCATCCTCGACTCATGGTACGTGAGTGTACTCTAATATTCGACCCCTTAGAAGAGTTGTGATCCATCTAGTAGCTAAAGTTCTCAACTAATTTGTAAGTTTTGAAAATAAACACGGATTGCCAAAAATACGACATCTATCACTAATAGGCTAAAGCTCTTGACACCCAAAGTCCAAACATTACTCAAAACAATACCTCAAAACTATTGCAAGTTACTACTACAAAAGAATAGCAACCTCAATTACCTACTTCAAGTCAAGACACAAAACTCAATGCAATAGAAAAACTCTCTAAAAAAGATAAACATGAAAACTCAAGACAGTTCCAGCAACAAACTAAAGAAAATCTCTTTGAAAAGATAAACCTGAAAACTAAGAGCAAAACATGACAGTAGCTATGAAAAAGATAAAGAACACACACAACAAAGATAAGCATGAAAAGTCCTATGTTGTGTTCTAGATTTTGGAAGTGGAGTGTGTTTCTCTCCCACACAAAGAAAGCTGAGTTATAACTTGTTATGAACAGCAAGCAAAGCTAAAGAAAACTAAAAATAAAACCTAAGAGCGAGACTCTCCAAGCATAGCACATAACGCATGAAGTGATAAAAATATAGTGAGACGAGAGACGAACTGATAATTGTTGATGAAGAAGGGGATGCACGGGGGCATCCCCAAGCTTAGACGCTTGAGTCTCCTTGAATATTTCTTGGGGATTCATGGGGGCATCCCCAAGCTTGAACGCTTGACACTCCTGAATCTTCTTTCATCATCTTCCCTCGCACACTTGAAAACTCCCTTCATACATAACTCATCGTAATCTGATTAGCGAGGTCAGTACCCATAATAAAATAATTTTTCCCTTACTGGAAATAAGGATATTCTTGAAGAGCTACTGTTTCTCAAGAATACCAAAAGTTTTTGCAAATAAAAAGCAAGCTTAAGGTTTGCAAAACGAAGAAAAGGCAAAACAAGACAGAATCTGTGAAAAACAGACCAGCAGGTAGTAAAGAATTTTTTAGGGATACTTATGCAACTCAAATAAAAAAACTCAGAACATAAGAAAGTTACATAATTGTATAGAGCACTCTGTGTAAAAATTTCAGCTCAAAAAGATTAACTAGGATTTTTCCATGTTTTTTCTAGTGACGAGGACAGAATCTGTTTTCTGGACAGCATGTCACAACTTTCACTTCCCTTGTCATATGAGGCTATAAATGGCACAAAGCTTGAAAAGTAAAGATACAATGATGTTGCTACAGTAGTAAAAATCGTCAAGACCACTAAAAACAGAAGAAAAACAAAAGGGAAATCCTAAATTCGTTGCGGGCTGCCTCCCGAAAGCGCTTCTTTAAAGCCATTAGCTGGGCTTAATGTAAATAGATCAAGTCTTTTCAAGAAAATAACTAGCCCGTGTGACGGACTCAAATGGCAACTTAATCTTTTACCTAGGGAAGTGTTCCATCCCTTTCTTGAGAGGGAATTGGAATTTTATGATCCCTTCTTTCATATCAATAATAGCACCCACGGTGCGAAGAAAAGGACGTCCCAAAATAATTGGATAAGAAGGTTCACATTCAATGTCCATAATAGTAAAATCAACGGGAACATAATTGTCATTGACAATGATAAGAACATCATCGATCTTCCCCAAAGGTTTCTTTATGGAAGAATCGACAAGACGAACACCAAAAGAACAAGAATCAAAAGGTTTCAATTCAAATATATCATACATTCTTTTGGGCATAACGGAGGTACTAGATCCAACATCACATAAAGCATAGCAAGAAAAGTTATTCAACTTAATTTTAATCATAGGATCCCAACCATCTTCTAGCTTCCTAGCTATGGAGGCTTCTACCCTAAGCTTCTCCTCCCTAGCTTTAATGAGAGCATTAGTGATATGCTCCGTGAAGGCAAGATTAAGTGTGCTAGTGTAAAGCAGCAGCATCTCCAGCACCAGATAATTGATCTCTCATAACAAGGTTTAGCAAATCAGGTTTAATTTCATAAGAGGTAGCTGAAGTGGAAGGTGTAGCAATAGGAGTGCAGATAAAGTCACTGTAGTTGTGACTAGTGAAGTCACACAACTTGGTGTTCTCAGAGGAACCCATAGTAGCAGCAAGAAAGATAACTATTTTTTTTATTTTTGATAAAAGACACTAAAGCAAAAATTGAAAGGTAAACAAACAAGACTAAAAAGCAAAGATAAAAGATAGTGTGCAACTCCCCTATCTTGAAGAGTGGAGTCCCCGGCAACGGCGCCAGAAATTTCTTTTGATGGTACGATTTCTCGCCCCCTCGTTGGTAACCCAAAGTGGAAGGTTGAGATGTAGACAGCAGCAAGTTTCCCTTAGCGAAGATGCTAAGGTTTAAGTGTCGAACCAATAGGACTCCATCAACGATAAGTAGGTGGTTCGGCAAGTGATGCGCCGTTTGAAGATAATCACTTGCTTCTCTTGGACCTGCACACACAGCAAATAACTTTGCTTCCCAACGAGTACAGAGGAGTTGTCAATTCCTTCGGCCTTGTTGTTTACAAAGGATAAAACGCACGAGATAATAATGATAGTGATAGCAATGGAAAAGTAAATACTGAAAGTAAATTGATAGTGTAAACAGTGTTGGAAATATGGACCAGGGTCCTATGATGTTCACTAGTGATGTCTCTCTCCCAAAAGACGATAAAATAGCCATGCGAGGTAAACAAATTACAGCTGGGCAATTGACAGGATTATGTGCGCAAACCAATGCTAATTATGCTATAAAGAAATGAAGAGGCTCAAAAGCATGGGCGGTAGGCCAAGGCAAGTAGACAAAAATCCATCAGCATCTACCTACTAATCATTCACCTTGAGATATCTATCCAGAACATCTTTCTTGTATTAAGTTGCGAATCCCACCCAAAGTGTAAACTCAAAGCAACGGACATGTGCATTAAAGAACTTTGCGTAAAGTAAAAAATCCTTGCACCCGCAAGTACAAGCACCGTTGTTTTCCCCCATGTGGTAACAACTGTAACACCCTCAGAATCAGTAACAGTAATCGCTACAGTGATTCCATTGTTAGTGGCCATTATGGTTGATGATCAAACCATGATCACCTTGGATCATGGCTCTGTCAGATTCTCACCCTGATAAAATTTTCAGATTATAATCTTGCTCCAAGGAAATTTTGGCTGTATGATAACCATTTTTCAAATACCTAAACCAAGTCAACTCCTAGCCATTTGAATAATCACAAGTCAATGCTAATGATGTAACCAATGTTGTGAGGTTATCACAATTGTTTTGAAAATAAATATAAAAATGGAAATGATAGTTAAACCAACATTGTAAATACTATTAATAGTATTGCCTAGGAATCTTGGGCCATGTTAAAATAGCAATGGGTATTCTATTAAAGTGTTTAGAAAGTATTTTGAAATAAAAACAATAGCTTTGGGAATTATCAAATTGCCATGGAATAAAATAAACAAATGCAAATTTTAAATGAACTAAAAATTGTGAAACCAATTTTTAAAAAATGCCTAAATAACAGTAAGCTATATTAAAAGTGAAATGGGATTTTATTACCATGATTAAAAATGATAAACAAATAATAACAACGGTCAAAAAGTGACATTTAATGTCTTTTAAATAAAACAAAATACTAAATGATTTTTATTAATGCCCAAACTTTTTGTGGCACTTAACTATGATGCAACCATAATTTTGGAAAAAAATTTATGTTGTAGAAAAATATAAAAGACATTAAACTAATTACAAACAGAACAAATAGAAAACAAAAAAAACAAAAAAAAGAGAAAACAAAACAAAACCCCTAAACCCCGCCACTGGGCGAGGCCCACTCCTCCCCCCACCCTGGGCCCAGCCCCGACCCACTCCTCCTTCCCTCTTGTCTTCTTCCCCACCTGCCCTCCCCCACCCCGCACGACACAGGGCGCTATGGCACTGTGGCCATGCCCCCACCCTCACCTGCCCCTGGAGATAAGAACGCCCCCCTGCGCCCCCTCGCCCAAACCCTAGCGCAACACTGACCCTCCCCTCCTCTTCCTCGCTCGGTGCCTCCTCCCAGCGAGGGATCCGCCACGGCCGTCGCCTGCCTCCGTCGTCTTCGCGGCGAACGACGACGCTTTCCGGCGCCACATTGTCTGGGAGCTCCGTCGGGTTCCTCTACGTCGACTCCGCACGTCAATTTTGGTCGGGGAGCTCTGGAGGCGACGCCTTTGTCTTCGATTTCGCGGTGGTCGTCTTCGTCTTCCTCGTCGGAATTCGCCACCCAGCGCCCTGCTCCGTCTTCACCGACCACGGCATCGGGTTCCTGGTGAGCCTCCACCCCGAATCCCCCTCGCTGCGCTCGTTTTTCTCCCATAGAAGCCGCCTCCCCGTTGCCGGCGTGGCTCCGGCCACCGCCGGGCTTCCTTGGACGCGGGCCCCATGCTCGTCGCGCACTGGACCTCCTATACATACTCTGTGCCCGCCTTGGCCGCGTCCTGCACACGCCCATGCGTGCCCGCGCACGCCCGCGTGCCTGCTTGTTGGCACCGGTGTGGCCGGCCTCGCCTTGTTGCGGCCCTACTGGACGGCCTTGCCGCTTCTGCACCACCACCACCGACCACGCCCGCACCCCCGCCGGCCGCCGCACCACCCCTCCCCCTCGCTGCTGTCCCACCTGGCCGGAGTGGCTCGCCGCGGTGCAACGGCTTGTCGCCGGCGAGCAAAGCCGTGGGATAAACAACAGGTGGGGCTAATCCCCTGTTAACTAACTCCTAACCCCACCCCTCCTAACACTTACAAGTGGGCCAGCCCCCCCTCTAATCTCTCTGTTAATTAAAACAGAGATAAACCCCCCACCCTATGACACCTAGGGCCCACCTGTAGTTAGTTAGTTTAATTACAATAAAAACCAATATGTTCCACTGACATGTGGGACCCCACTGGATAATTAGGTTTAATAAAATGAATTATTAAAATGTGAGGCTGACATGTGGGTCCCACATGTCAGCACTGTTTTGCATAATGTTTTGGATAAGGTTGTAATAATAAAAAAAGAAATTCATAAAATCATTTAAATAATTTAAAACTTTGAAATTCAATAACTTTTAAACCGTAACTCAGATTCAAAAAGTTTATACATGAAAATTGATCAAAAAAATATAACGAATACGGATACGCTATCCGTATGTCTACCACCCCCCTCTAACGTACCGAACATCGACATTCACCCCCTTCGGGCCGTCTGTCTATAATTCCCGGTACCGATATACGTTGCCCGGATGTAAAACTTTTGTATACGAAAGTTGCTCAGGACGGATCATTAAGTTCGGATACAATACCCATACCCCCTCCACACCCCTCTAACATGCCGAACATAGAACCGTCCCCCTCCGGTGCCATCAGTTCGATAATTGCCCGATACCGGTAAACCCTCCGGATGAATTTATTCTGAACACGAAAGTTGTTCAGAATGGATCAACTAACACAGATACACCCTCCGTATGTTTGTCGGATGTCCATGACACCTCCGGCATGGTACCTTACCCCTCCGGACACCCTGTCCGATTATCACCCGGAGCTGGCTATTCATCCTCGGATGAATTTCCGCTCCGAGCAACGTGCATTGCACTGCGTTAGAACACCGTTAACTTTGCATACATCATGCCATGTATTTGTTTGCTATGATTGCTTTGTATTTACTATGTTTATCCCCCTTATTTTCCGGTAGACCCCACTGCCGTCGTCGACTACAGCGCCGCCGGGTACGACTACTTCGTCGACGACCGTACCCCTACCGTCGAGCTTCCAGGCAAGCAGAGCCATTCTCTTCCCCAGATATCGCCTATCTTTCCGTACATTTCTTGCACTAGGCATTGTTACTGCTGCTGCTACGATTACAATCCTATTCAATTGCATAGCCTGTTTTTGTCGCCCCTTGATGTACCTTCCTTTAATCCTATGCTGCCTATTATTACTTATGCATTATTCAGCAGTAAACCCTGCGCATTGTTAGCTAGGTTTATAATAGAGGGTCGTGATCACTTTGGGAGTGATCGCGGGAACGATATATTACAACTGCAACAGGTACGGATCAATGCAGACGCCCTAGGGAACCTACAACGGCGAGACTCTGCCGAGTCGCTTCGAGTTTGGCTTACGAGTGGAATGGACTCGTATTTCACTCTCGTCGGCTCAGTAGCGTAGCATCACCGGGATGATACGAGGTTTACCTCTCTAGTTCATTCCGCGGATGTCTCTGTCAAACCTCTTTAAGTGTGCCATCGAGGGTGATACCTCCTGGTTTCACTTAATGGTAGGAACGCGAATCAACTGGTGTCCTTAAAGGTAAGAAGTCGGGCGACCCAACGGCGCCCGCGAGTGGTATTGCGACGGGACGACAGGGAGGGTACGACCAGTGTACCGGTGTGCTTGGCCCCTGATCGTTGGCCGCGAGAGTTACCAAACCACAAAAGTCGAGCTCCTCCAGGAGCACACGCGAGACAAGGTAAGGAGACGGTTCACCTTGTTGGTAGCCGCAGTGACTTGGTGGGACGACAGGGCAGGCACCGATGTACTGGTGGTCCTGGCTGCTGTCGTTGTCCGCGGGTCAGTTAAGTCGAGGCAACGATAACGGTTGCCCCGCAAGTTAATAAAATGACTAATGGTTTAGTGAATGTCTTGAGTTGGCTATATGCCATGTACGCACTACCTACCCGTGGGAATTACGAGTTATGGGCTCCTTTGCTTCGTAGTGTCGTCCGAGGACTCTTCAGACGTCAGCAGTACCGCGGCCTGCGCCGGGAAGTGGTGTTGTCTTATTTGCTCGCGCAGTGGTGTCTTATTTGGATTTTCTTTAACTTCACCGGCCAGCCTCACACCGTGCAGGAGTACGTCGGGGTTAGGGTCCAAAGCCCCGCGTATATAGGATATAGTCCGGCGGATGACCTCTCTATTGAGTTTGAAAGATGGGCTACGGAGTGTCGGATAGCCTCGGTGGAGCGTTCCCTAACAAGGTTCCCGCCACCCTGGAGAGCCGTGCGTGTAGTGTAACACAAGTGCACCCCTGCAGGGAAGATTAATCTATTCGAATAGCCGTGTCCACGGTAACATGACGCTTTATGCTGAAGCTGGATCTTACCACTACAAACTATTATTATTAAACTGTATGGTTCCGGGTTTTCTTCCTCGCGGGGATGTCGAGGAGGTGAACTCGGAGGCATTGCTAATTATTACAACTTATTATTATACAATGTTTCAACAACTTCTGCTTCATTGTTACTTTATGCTTTATATAAATTGTTGGCTGATTCTTACCTCATGCTGCAAGACATCGTCGGAAGATGCTAGTCTTGGATAGGCCTAGCTTCTTACCCTTATTCTGATTTCTATCTTGCAGTCGACTATATACAGCCTCTTCTTTCCGTTGATACAATGCATAATGCTTAGTAGCGGACGTAAGACTCGCGGGTATGCAAGATACTCACCTTTGCTTTATTTCCCCTTTTTCGCTTTACCTGATCGGCCGCTGCAGCCGAAGTTGGAGCCCAGGAGCAGGAGTACCCCAAAGGCGACTACTACGACGTCGAGTTCCCCGTTGACCAGGAGTAGTTCGGTGGATCCCAGGCAGGAGGCCTCGCCTTTTCGTTCTGTATCTCTGATGTCAATTGTGCTAGCCTTCTTAAGGCAAAACTTGACTAACTACGTCTGTACTCAGATATTATGGCTTGTATGACTTATGTATTCGGATCCTCGTGATCCCTGGTATTGTAACATATTTGTTTATCCTTTTGTGTTTAGTGTTGTGCTGTGATATTCTCACCGTGGCACCCTAATCTCAGGCGTGTACCCTGCGTGTATGATTACTATGCGCGGATTGATTTTGGGGGCGTCACAAGTTGGTATCAGAGCCGACTGCCTGTAGGAAGCCACCCCACCATTACTTGGTCGAAGTTGAGTCTAGACTTTGAAAAACTATTTTGCTAACTTAATATTTGGCTGACGGGCCCACATCGATGTCACTACGTGTGATATCTATGGTATTAGGATCTTTTCTCCGCACCCTTACTCTGGGACTCTGATCTCTCTTCTCTTTCGGGTTAAAGATTTTGCTAACTCTGACATTAGGATCTCGTGGTCGCATCTACCCGGAGAGCCCTTCACCTAAGATGCACTTACTTCACCTGAAGATTCCGAAGATTACTCTCCGATAAATTCCCGAGAATGTACATGTTCATCGCTTCTGCGATCCCCTGCCACCGATAAGTTCGTATGGATACTTACATCCACCTCCCGATCTGGAAATCGTAATTCCTTTGTACTTAAAGCATCGAATTATTTCGATGCTCCTATCACCTGATGCCTTTGCATTCTTTCTCCTTCTGGTTGAGTGCCGATACTCACCTCAGATTCTTTGCGAAGCACCCGACCTTTGGTGGATTATTATCCGAATAATCTTACATTTCTTCTTCCACGTGTCTATTGGATTCGTCGTGTGAAATACCATCCTTGCCATTTGATGATTTGTGTTATCATCGACAACCTCCCTTGGCTCCCTGCCAGTACAACTTGGTCGTGTATATCGTGCTCTACTTTCCCTTGGGAAAGATATACACCTGATACTTGTGTATCATCACAATTTCTTTTCCATTGGTCTGTTTAACCTTTCTTGTAATGTATCTTATCTGAGCAGTGATAATTCCCCTGCTTATGTAAACACCTCGGTGTACAACCTCGTCAGTAACCCTTGTTGCCATTGTTGATGACATCTTGGTAACCACCGGGACGAGAACTTTGCCAATTGGTCCGCCTCGTATTAACGAGCAGGAAAATGGTTCTCAATGTCCACTGCTCCTGGTACCGATGTTGTTGCCGATATAGCTGACAAGCTGTTCTCTGACTTACCTTGCAACTTGATCGCATTGTTTGTCACCACTCTCCCTATTTTGGTGGGCCCATACCCACAGTTCCACAGGACCGAAACCTGACTCTTGTCATCGACCTTGTGATATTCCGATCAAGATCAGACTCAGTTCTTGTCACTGATGATCGGGGCCCCTTTCCCATCTTCCGTCATCGGCATCGAATACGAGCATATCCTCTTAAAACTTCTCACGATGTACTTCCCTGAGGTTAAACTCGGAAGGAATTTGTACCCCATACCCTTGAGCAACCCCATTTGATTGATCTTGTATCGATCCGACCCCCTTAAGCTTTACCTCTTAACCTGTTCGTGAGTGCGATGAAGCCCCGAAGAAAGGATGAAAACCCACCGAGATGTACCGATGCGGAGCAGTGAAGGCCTCAACGTGAAGGATTAATTTATTCGAGTAGGACAACAAGAACCAGAAGATTTGTTAGAAGGCGAAACCGAAACTCTACCCTTTACACTACTTTTAATTCTCGGGACAAGAATTCTTTGTAGTGGTGGAGATTTGTAACACCCTCAGAATCAGTAACAATAATCGCTACAGTGATTCCACTGTTAGTGGTCATTATGGTTGATGATCAAACCATGATCACCTTTGATCATGGCTCTGTCAGATTCTCACCCTGATAAAATTTTCAGATTATAATCTTGCTCCAAGGAAATTGGGGCTGTATGATAACCATTTTGCAAATACCTAAACCAAGTCAACTCCTAGTCATTTGAATAATCAAAAGTCAATGCTAATGATGTAACCAATGTTGTGAGGTTATCACAATTGTTTTCAAAATTAATATAAAAATGGAAATCATAGTTAAACCAACATTGTAAAAACTATTAATAGTATTGCCTAGCAATCTTGGGCCATGTTAAAATAGCAATGGGTATTCTATTAAAGTGTTTAGAAAGTATTATGAAATAAAAACAATAGCTTTGGGAATTATTAAATTGCCACGGAATAAAATAAACAAGTGAAAATTTTAAATGAACTAAAAATTGTGAAACAAATTTTTAAAATATGCCTAAACAACAGTAAGCTATATTAAAAGTGAAATGGGATTTATTACAATGATTAAAAATGATAAACACATTTAATGTCTTTTAAATAAAACAAAATACTAAATGATTTTTATTAATGCCCAAACTTTTTGTGGCACTTAACTATGATGCAACCATAATTTTGGAACAAATTTTATGTTGTAGAAAAATGTAAAAGACATTAAACTAATTACAAACAGAACAAACAGAAAACAAAAATAACAAAAAAAGGGGAAAAAAACAAAACCCCTAAACCCCTCGACTGGGCGAGGCCCACTCCTCCCCCCACCCTGGGCCCAGCCCCGGCCCACTCCTCCTTCCCTCTTGTCTTCTTCCCCACCTTCCCTCCCCCACCACGCACGGCACAGGGCGCCATGGCACTGTGGCCATGCCCCCACCCTCACCTGCTCCTGGAGATAAGAACGCCCCCCTGCACCCCCTCGCCCTAACCCTAGCGCAACACTGACCCTCCCCTCCTCTCCCTAGCTCGGTGCCTCCTCCCAGCGAGGGGTCCGCCGCGGCCGTCGCCTGTCTCCGTCGTCTTCGCGGAGAACGACGACGCTTTCCCGTGCTACCTTGTCTGGGAGCTCCGTCGGGTTCCTCTACGTCGACTCTGCGCGTCAATTTTGGTCGGGGAGCTCTAGAGGCGACGCCTTTGTCTTCGATTTCGTCGTGGTCGTCGTCGGCTTCCTCGCCGGAATTCGCCACCCAGCGCCCTCCTCCGGCTTCGCCGACCACGGCATCGGGCTCCTGGTGAGCCTCCACCCCGAATCCCCGTCGTTGCGCTCGTTTTTCTCCCGTAGAAGCCGCATCCCCGTTGCCGGTGTGGCCCGCGTGCCTGCTTGTTGGCACCGGTGTGGCCGGCCTCGCCTTGTTGCGGCCCTGCTGGCCGGCCTTGCCGCTTCTGCACCACCACCACCGGCCACGCCCGCACCCCCGCCGGCCGCCGCACCACCCCTCCCCCTCGCTGCTGTCCCACCTGGCCGGAGTGGCTCGCCGCGGTGCAACGGCTTGTCGCCGGCGAGCAAAGCCGTGGGCTAAACAACCGGTGGGGCTAATCCCCTTTGAACTAACTCCTAACCCCACCCCTCCTAACACTTACAAGTGGGCCAGCCCCCCTCTAATCTCTCTGTTAATTAAAACAGAGATAAACCCCCCACCCTATGACACCTAGGGCCCACCTGTAGTTAGTTAGTTTAATTACAATAAAAACTAATATGTTCCACTGACATGTGGGACCCCACTGGATAATTAGGTTTAATAAAATGAATTACTAAAATGTGAGGCTGACATGTGGGTCCCACATGTCAGCACTGTTTTGGATAATGTTTTGGATAAGGTTGTAATAATAAAAAAAGAAATTCGGAAAATCATTTAAATAATTTAAAACTTTGAAATTCAATAACTTTTAAACCGTAACTCAGATTCAAAAAGTTTATACATGAAAAATGATCAGAAAAATATAACGAACACGGATACGCTATCCGTATGTCTACCACCCCCTCTAACGTACCGAACATCGACATTCCACCCCTTCGGGCCGTCTGTCGATAATTCCCGGTACCGATATATGTTGCCCGGATGTAAAACTTTTGTATACGAAAGTTGCTCAGAACGGATCACCAAGTTCGGATACGATACCCATACCCCCACCACACCCCTCTAACATGCCGAACATAGAACCATCCCCCTCTGGTGCCGTCAGTCCGATAATTGCCCGATACCGATAAACCCTCCGGATGAATTTATTCTGAACACGAAAGTTGTTCAGAAATGATCAGCTAACACGGATACACCCTCCGTATGTTTGTCAGGTGTCCACGACACCTCCGGCATGGTACCTTACCCCTCCGGACACCCTGTCCGATAATCACCCGGAGCTGGCAGTTCATCCTCGGATGGATTTCCGCTCCGAGCAACGTGCATTGCACTGCGTTAGAACACCGTTAACTTTGCATACGTCATGCATTGTATTTGTTTGCTATGATTTCTTTGTATTTACTGTGTTTATCCCCCTTATTCTCCGGTAGACCCCACTGCCGTCGTCGACTACAGCGCCGCCGGGTACGACTACTTCGTCGACGACCGTACCCCTACCGTCGAGCTTCCAGGCAAGCAGAGCCATTCTCTTCCCCAGATATCGCCTATCTTTCCGTACATTTCTTGCACTAGGCATTGTTACTGCTGCTGCTACGATTACAATCATATTCAATTGCATAGTCTGTTTTTGTCGCCCCTTGATGTACCTTCCTTTAATCCTATGCTGCCTATTATTACTTTTGCATTATTCAACAGTAAACCCCGCGCATTGTTAGCTAGGTTTAGAATAGAGGATCGTGATCACTTTGGGAGTGATCTCGGGAACGATATATTACAACTGCAACAGGTACGGATCAATGCAGACGCCCTAGGGAACCTACAACGGCGAGAATCTGCCGAGTCGCTTCGAGTTTGGCTTACGAGTGGAATGGACTCGTATTTCACTCTCGTCGGCTTAGTAGCGTAGCATCACCGGGATGATACGAGGTTTACCTCTCTAGTTCATTCCGCGGATGTCTCTGTCAAACCTCTTTAAGTGTGCCATCGAGGGTGATACCTCCTGGTTTCACTTAATGGTAGGAACTCTAACCAACTGGTGTCCTTAAAGGTAAGAAGTCGGGCGACCCAACGGTGCCCTCGAGTGGTATTGCGACGGGACGACAGGGAGGGTACGACCAGTGTACCGGTGTGCTTGGCCCCTGATCGTTGGCCGCGAGAGTTACTAAACCACGAAAGTAGAGCTCCTCCAGGAGCACACACGAGACAAGGTAAGGAGACGGTTCACCTTGTTGGCAACCGCAGTGACTTGGTGGGACGACAGGGCAGACATCGATGTACTGGTGGTCCTGGCTGTTGTCGTGGTCCGCGGGTCAGTTAAGTCGAGGCAACGATAATGGTTGCCCCGCAAGTTAATAAAATGACTAATGGTTTAGTGAATGTCTTGAGTTGTCTATATGCCATGTACGCACTACCTACCCGTGGGAATTACGAGTTATGGGCTCCTCTGCTTCGTAGTGTCGTCTGAGGACTCTTCAGACGTGAGCAGTACCGCGTCCTGCGCCAGGAAGTGGTGTTGTCTTATTTGCTCGCGCAGTGGTGTCTTATTTGGATTTTCTTTAACTTCACCGGCCAGCCTCGCACCGTGTAGGAGTACGTCGGGGTTAGGGTCCAAAGCCCCGCGTACATAGGATATAGTCCGGCGGATGATCTCTCTGTTGAGTTTGAAAGATGGCCTACGGAGTGTCGGATAACCTCGGTGGAGCGTTCCCTAACAAGGTTCCCGCCACCCTGGAGATCCGTGCGTGTAGTGTAACACAAGTGCACCCCTGCAGGGAAGATTAATCTATTCGAATAGACGTGTCCACGGTAACAGGACGCTTTATGCTGAAGCTGGATCTTACCACTACAAACTATTATTATTAAACTGTATGGTTCCGAGTTTTCTTCCTCGCGGGGATGTCGAGGAGGTGAACTCGGAGGCATTGCTAATTATTACAACTTATTATTATACAATGTTGCAGCAAATTCTGCTTCATTGTTACTTTATGCTTTATATAAACTGTTGGCTGATTCTTACCTCATGCTGCAAGACATCGTCGGAAGATGCTAGTCTTCGATAGGCCTAGCTTCTTACCCTTATTCTAATTTCTATCTTGCAGTCCACTATATAAAGCCTCTTCTTTCCGTTGATACAATGCATAATGCTAGATACTCACCTTTTCTTTATTTCCCCTTTTTCGGTTTGCCTGATCGGCCGCTGCAGCCGACGTTGGAGCCCAGGAGCAGGAGTACCCCGGAGGCGACTACTACGACGTCGAGTTCCCCGTTGACCAAGAGTAGTTCGGTGGATCCCAGGCAGGAGGCCTCGCCTTTTCTTTCTGTATCTCTGATGTCATTTGTGCTATCCTTCTTAAGGAAAAACTTGACTAACTACGTTTGTACTCAGATATTATGGCTTGTATGACTTATGTATTCGGATCCTCGTGATCCCTGGTATTGCAACATATTTGTTTATCCTTTTGTGTTTAGTGTTGTGCTGTGATATTCTCACCGTGGCACCCTAATCTCAGCCGTGTACCCTGCGTGTATGATTACTGTACACAGATTGTTTTTGGGGGCGCCACAACAACACATCCCCTAGACTCATGTTTCTGTCACTCAAGCTAGTCATCAGGGGGCATGAACCCACAATCATGCATAATGCTCCCTCTTGGAGTCACAATCTACTACTTGGCCAAAGCAATAAACAACAACGGAGAACATGCAAGAATTACTCAAGAACATAAATATAAAAGAGGAGAATCAATTATATTACGCAAACACAATCTGAACATAATCTCATAATCCATCGGATCCCAGCAAACTCAGCATAGCAACAACAGAAATATTACATAAGTGCCTCGATCATGTAGGGCAGCTCACGAGGTCTAATCAATGAAGAACAAAGAGGGGAGGAGAACATCACATAGCTACTGATCATAGACCCATGGTCCAAGGTGGACTACTCACGGTTCATCCGGGAAGCATCCATGGTGGTGGTGAAGCTCCCGGACGTGGTTCCTCCCTCCGGCAGGGTGCCGGGAAGAGGTCTTCTGGTGCTCCCGATATTGGAAGCGCGGCGGCGGCACAGAGGAGAGATCGCAAAAAAGGGTTCCCGTCACGGGGGTTTCTCGTCACGAGGAATATATAGGCGAAGGGGGGCAGCCAGGGGGTCCACCAGGGGTCCAGGCGGCCCCCTGGCGCGACCACACCCTGGGGCGCGCCGGGAGGGCGCCTGGGGCCCTGGTGGGTCCCCTTTGCCCCCCCTCGGTGATTCCCAAAGCTTATTCTACGCTGATTTTTATTGGATTTTCCCGAATTTTTGGAGCACTTTTTATATGGGGGAAACCTGAAATAGAAAAACAGCAGAAAACCGGAACTGGCACTGGGGTGCACTGAGTTAATAGGCTAGTCCAAATATGATCAAAAGTGTATGGAAGTTCATAAATATCAGAGCAATATCACACAAAATAGGCATGGAGCAAGCATAAATTATAGATACATTTTGGACGTATCACCTGTCAGCCTCCCTACAATGCAAAAAGGTTTTGGGGGCAAAGTCCCCAGCGGGGTTCAAATCAGCGACCTCATGGTCCAAGCGCAGCGAACCAACCAACGGAGCTAGAGGCGGGAGTACGACAGGCTAGCGTTTTGAAGCAAGCTGGGGTGCAGTGCGCGGAATACTGAGGAAAAGTGCACAACTTTGCACTGACGGAGACAGAAGCTGAACGGGCAGCAGTGGGGCAAACGCCGGCGACGACTGCGTCGGATGCGCTGCTCCGACGACTCATCGGAGGGGTGTTGCGCGTTCCTGGGACATCCAAGAACCCGTTTGCGATCGTTCTCACGCCGGTCCATCAACCACGGCGACTCTACCTCACCGGAAAAACGCGGTGGCGCTACTACTTCAGCACGCGGACACGCCGCACAGCGGCCCCAAATCAGAGCGATGCGTGCGCAAGGCGGCACCTTGAGTGCCCTAGGCGTGCTCTGTTTGGATACGGGGCAGAAAAAACAAATTTTTCATACCTACGGTACCCGAACCCAAGATCTATGCTATGGCGATGTAAAGTAACGGAGGGAATCGGTGTTCATACCTTTGAAGACCGAAAGAGGGAAACGTTCTTGCGAACGTGGCTGGCGTAGATTCGGAACTACGACCTCCCTGTCGTGTAGGAGACCACCACCGGCGAGGATGACTCCCGGTAAACCTCCAGCGACGAAGTAGCACCACAGGTGTAGTGCCTCGAAGAGATTATACACGTAAGGTACAATCGATGTTCCTCCCGGGCCCCGAACCAGGCGAGCAGCGGAAGAAAGACGGCTACAGATCCCGACTCCAGCAGAATGACGACCTGCCTTATGGTGGAGAACTCCAATCCAGGTGCAGACTCCAAACAAGGGGAGTCCACTTCCGGTAAGGAGAAGGAGGAAGAAGGAGATATTGGTGTGTTGGAAAAAGGGGGGGTCTACCCCTCCTTATATAGGCCAAGGGGGGGGTTGCCATCCTCCTCCCCTCCCCCATGTGGGACTAAACTCCCAAGGAGGGGGAGTGCGCCGGCAAAGGGGGGTGGTGGGCCCCACCCTTGGCGCCAAGCCCAAGGGGGGAGACCCCCTCCTCCCTTAATGGGCCCCATGGGCCCATTTAGCCTTTTCCCCATTTTTTAATTTATTTAATATGTTTTAAATATTTAATTCAGATAATTAAATAATAAAACATTATTAAAACAATTAAACTTTATTTTGAACTATTCAAAATGTCCGGAAACCATTCCGTCCTCCTCCGGAACTATTCCGGTGATTCCTCTTATTTCACCGATTGATCCCGTAACTGTCCTATGCATCAATTGCCCTTAAGTGTAACACCCTAACGGTCCGGGAAGCAACAGACATGGTCGAGATTCTTCTCATTGACCAATGACTAGTCAGTTGGAACTGGTTACAATCCTTGACAGCCCCTGCGCTTCCATCGAATGAACTTCGATCGGTTTTAGAAACCGTTAACGATACGACGTAATCCCTTTGTGCTTCGGTACTTTGATTTGTCCGAGGTTTGATCGTCGGTATCTTACATACCGTATTCACATCTCGTTCACAACAAACAACTTCTCTCGTCCATGATCATTGCATCTCTTGTGACCTAGTCACGTCCTTGCAAGGTGTTGATGCAATATCACCGAGTGGGCCCAGAGTACCTGTCCTGTCACAAGGACTGACAAATCCCGCTCTGATCTATTAACATACTCATCAGCCATCTATTTCGGGATACCCAAAGTGCACCGTTATAGCCAGCATATTTCAGTCAGGCGGCGGGATACAAACCAAAGTCTCCTCATAGATGACAATTACGTATGATCGTTACGGTCTAAGGACTAAGCCATACGTTACAAAGTCATAGCAACGCTGAACTATGTGACTCGATCACATTGCAATACTTTAGGTGGGTGTACGTCCATCACATCATTCCCCTTAACGATATGATCTCATTGTCAACGGATTAAGTGTCGCCATGATCAGGAAAGCTTGATCAATCAATTGCCCAATGAGATAGTTTACCCGAGTTAAACTACGAACCATGTTTTATACTACACCTGTATTAGTATTTCCAAGTAATACAGTTATAGCACAGTATAAAACGTATTATGAACAAAACGGATATGTGACAAATATCTTTCTTAATTTGTCTCTAGGGCATATATCCAACAGTCTCCCACTTGCACTAGAGTACAAATTACACTAGTTTACATCAGGTATGTATCTAACACCAATGGTCTCTCGGTGTTCTTCAAACTTTCCCTGTGGAAGAGGTTTAGTCATCGGATCTGCTGCGTTCAGATCCGTATGTATCTTGTGAATCCTAGTGTGTCCATCCCTGACGTAGTCTCGCGTCACATGGAACTTTCAGAGGATGTTCTTGGCTGTAGAGTGAGTTCTTGGCTCCTTCGCGTTAGCAATGGCACCCATGTTGTCGCAGAAGATTCCCACGGGGTCAGTGTAGCTGGGAAAGACGCCAAGCTCGATCACGAACTTCTTCAGCCACAACGCCTCGTTTGACGCTTCGCAAGCGGCAATATACTCCGACTCCACTGTAGATTGGGCGACGACTGACTGTTTGCCGCTCCTCCAGCTAATTGCGCCACCGTTCAACATGAAAACATATCCCGTCTAGGATTTCGAGTCATCTAGATCTGAGCCGAGGCTTGCGTCAACGTAACCCTTTACGGTGAGCTCCTCATCAACTCCTCCATAAACGAGAAAGAGATCCTTGGTTCTTCTCAAGTACTTAAGGATGTTCTTTACTGCTGTCTAGTGAGCCATTCCCGGGTTACTCTGGTAGCGATTAGTCATACTAATGGCCAGCGCTAAATCCGGTCTGGTACATAACATAGCATACATGAGAGAACCTATGGCTGAGGCATAGGGCTTTGAGGACATCTCCTCCTTCTCTTTTGCTGTGGTTGGGCATTGAGTCACGCTTAATTTGACACCTTTTATAACTGGCAAGAGGCCTCTCTTGGAGTTACCCATACTGAAACTTTTCAATATCTTGTCAATATAAGTGCTCTGACTCAAGGCCAACCGTCGATTAGGTCTATCTCTGTAGATCTTAATCCCCAATATGTACGCAGCTTCACCTAGGTCCTTCATGGAATATTGTCCATTCAGATATTCCTTCACTTCCTCTAAGAATTTCTTATCGTTCCCTATTAGTAATATTTCATCTACATATAACACAAGGAATGCTACAGAGCTCCCACTCAGTTTCTTATAGACGCACAACTCTTCGACGTTTTGGAAAAATCCAAAAGCTTTAATGACCTCATCAAGTTGAAGATTCCAGCTCCGAGATGCTTGCTTCAACCCATAGATGGACCGTTGAAGCTTGCACACCTTACCAGCGTTCCTTGGATCGACAAACCCCTCTGGTTGCATCATATACAACTCTTCCTCAATGTTGCCATTTAGGAATGCAGTTTTCACATCCATCTGCCATATCTCGTAATCATGATGTGCAACTATTGCTAGTAGGATCCGAATAGACTTTATCATCGCTACAGGAGAGAACGTCTCCTTGTAGTCAACTCCTAGAATTTGTCGGAACCCCTTCACGACAAGTCGAGCTTTGTGGACAGATACGTTTCCGTCTGCGTCAGTCTTTTTCTTGAAAATCCATTTATTCTCGACGGCCTTGCGGTCCTCGGGAATATCCACCAAAGTCCATACTTTGTTGGTGTACATGGAGTCTATTTCGGATTTCATGGCTTCAAGCCATTTCTCGGACTCGGGTCCCTCCATTGCTTCTTTGTAACTTGTAGGTTCATCCGACTCATGAGCAGAGATTGCATTCACAAGCTGTCCGTAAAACTCAGTAGGTTGACGGACTCTTGATGACCTACGGGGCATAAAAGGTTCCTCTTCATTATCATCATGATCATCATCAATGTCATGATCGTAATGAATGTCGTTCTGGCCATTCTCTTCAGCTCCCACTATGGAAGATGGTTCCAGAACAATTTCCGTAGCCGTTTCTTCCAATTGGAGTGATTGGCCAGTCACTTCATCAAGGTCTATTTTCCTCCCACTCAACTCTTTCGCGAGAAAACTCCTTCTCAAGAAAGTGTCCCGTCTTGGCAACAAACGTTTTGCTGTCAGACTTGTAGTAGAAGTGTATCCACAAGTTTCCTTGGGATAGCCCACAAAGATGCACTTATCCTCCTTGGATTCAAGTTTGTCAGGTTGTAGTTTCCTAACATAAACCTCACAACCCCAAATCTTCAGGTGAGACAACTTAGGTTTCGTGCCATGCCATTCTTCAAATGGTGTTGTCTTTACGGATTTGGATGGTGCCCTATTAAGAATATGAGAGGGAGTTTCTAATGCATACCCCCAGAATGACACAAGAAAATCAGTATGAGACATCATCAATCGTACGCTATCCAATAGGGTTCGATTACGTCGCTCAGCCACACCGTTTCTCTGAGGTGTGCCTGCCGGCGTAAGCTATGGTACTATGCCACAAGACTTCAGATGATTGCCAAACTCGTGACTCAAATACTCGCCACCTCGATCCGATCGAAGGTTCTTGATTTTCTTTCCGAGTTGATTTTCGACCTCATTCTGAAATTCCTTGAACTTTTCAAAGGTTTCAGACTTGTGCTTCATCAAGTAAATATACCCATATCTGCTCAAGTCATCAGTAAAGGTCACGAAGTAACGAAGACCATTGCAAGTGGGGACGTTCATGGGTCCACATACATCCGTGTGTATGATCCCCAATAAGTCATCCGCACGCTCCATTATCCCATTGATTGGAGTCCTTGTCATTTTGCCCATGAGGCATGGTTCACATGTATCAAGGGATCCAAAATCCAATGACTCAAGAAGTCCATCCTTATGGAGCTTCTCCATGCGCTTTATACCAATATGACCAAGTCGGCAATGCCACATCTTCATGTGATCTTCATCATTCTTCAATCTTTTGGCCTCAATATTGTTAATGTGACACACGTCACCATCGAGATCAAGTACGAATAAACCATGCAACTCCGGTGCGTGAACATACAACATTTCATCCTTATAAATCGAACAACCAATTGTATCAGACTTAAAAGAATAGAGGTCTCGCTTCAAGCAAGAGCCACTAACGATGTTCACACTCAACGCGGGTACATAGTAGCAATTATTCAGAACTAAAACCAATCCCGAAGGGAGACTAAGATGCTTCGTGCCGACCGCCAAGACTTCAATTTGACAGCCATTCCCCACGCGCATCGTCACTTCATCCTTGAGCAAGCGTCTCCTATTCCTTAGTCCCTGAATGGAATTAGAAATATGAGCGACAGATCCTGTATCAAGTATCCAGGATGTGTTCCCGGCGCTTGTCAAGAGAAGATCAACAATATGTATATCAAATATACCTTCGTCTCTCTTGGCGACCTTGCCAGCCTTCTTGTCCTTTAGGTACTTGGGGCAGTTGCGTTTACAGTGACCTTCACCCTTGTAGTAGAAGCACTCCACTCCGGGTTTAGGCTTGGGTGCCTTGGGAGGAGCGGCAACTGACTTGCCATCACTCTTGGGGCCACCTCTCTTGGCCTTCTCCCGCCTTCTTGACTTCTTGAAGTCAGTGGTCTTGTTGACCATGAAGACGGCGTGCTCCTTCTTGATCTCAACCTCGGCGCTCTTGAGCATGGCGAACAACTCAGAAGGGGTTTTGGTCATCCCCTGCATGTTGTAGTTCAGCACAAAGCCTTTGTAGCTAGGGGGAAGCGACTGCAACACCCTATCAATAGCAAGTTCATCTAGAATCTAGCATTGCAGAGCATTCAAGCGCTGAACGTAGCCAGACATTTTGACTACGTGCTCACTCACGCTGCCGTGCTCGTCCATCTTTTGCTGAGAAGAAGGCTTCAGAAGCCTCGTACCGTTCAGCCCTGGCATGAGGTGCGAAGACCGCCTTGAGGTCGGTGATAATCTCATATGCACCCATCCTCTCAAAGCGTTTCTGCAGCTCAGCCTGCATGGAGTAGAGCATGCCACTCTGGACAAGGTTGTAATCATCAGTCCTGGAGAGATGGACATTCTTCTCGTCCTGACTGGCATCATCTGCTGGTGCGTCACCTAACGCGCCCTCTAGTACGTATTCCATCTTGAGGGGAACGAGGAGAATCCTCAGGGTGCGGAACCAGTTGGTGAAGTTTGTCCCATCTATTTTTAGCCTATCTTTCTCTAGGAATGATCCTAAGTTGAACGAGGGGCGAGGTGCTGCCATCTACAAGGCTGATTCACAAGGATACATATTTAGACTTTTTTTCATAATGTGGAGTTACAATTTAATCTCAAAATTCTAGAAAGCTCCCATTTAGATAAACACCTCTCAATTTAACTAAGTGATTACACAATCCCAGCCCCCATACCTCCCCCAATCGTCACGGCCATCAGTATGCAAACCAGGTAGACCTCTAAGCCAATCACATCAGGCATGTGACTCGTGCTCGACCTTTCGGTCTCCTGTGTTCTAGGCCGGCATCTACATACGTCAAGCCTGCCAATCGAACCTTGATGTTAGTTGTTCAGCAAGGCGATATCTGCATATGCCAGGTTTGCCGAACCCAACCTCGTGCGAACTCCGTTGAATATGTAGGACAACTCCGGGATGTACGGAGCATCAAGCCATATGGGAGAACCTTCCAGGCGGTGCCCACCAAGGGAGAACACAATGTTGGTATTGTGAGAGATGGTCCTATTTCGTGCTACCGTCAATATATCTAGCATACTAGCATAAAATAGGAAGTAAAACTGTAAATCATACAACCTATGAGCCCCCTTCATGCAAAGCAAAGTTAAACGCCTTTCTACTTTAGCTTGTGCAAGTTTTACGTGGCTGCTAGGGGTTTCGAGAGAGAGAACCGTGTCTATCCTGCGAAAAACATGCCACAACACCGTCTCTCATCCGTCTCTATTACACCCCTGTCGGGGCCCTCCGTTGCAAACATCTTCGCATCGCTAATGCAGAGAGACAGACACCTCCCCAGCCACTTTATATGGTACAAGCCATATGTCAAGCGTGGAACCAGTCTCGCGTAAACGCGTAAGGTTGGTCGGGGGCGGCTTCATCAAACATTGCCGCAACGCTAAATGAGTACACGTGGGAGGGTAATGAATGAAGATTCGATGCCCACATCCTAGATGTGTTCTACCCGTACAATACATCTACGCATAGCTAGCTCATGATACCACTGTTGGGATACAGGGCAGAAAACACAAATTTTTTGTCAGAACGCTCTGTTAGGTAATGTGCTAGGGTTAGCAAGTCACTTGCATCATGTTAAAAATTTCAAAACAAATCTTTGAAATCAAATTGAAAAGCAAAATGGGAGAAGGAACCCCCCCAGATGAATTAATTCAAAAGGCCAGATAAAAATCTTCTCCAAAAATTCATGTTAGATTTTTGAAAAGTCTTATAAATGAGTGTGATCACATATGAAGTGATGTGGGACCCACCCCATGCTCATGGATTTTTCAAATATTCAAACAATGCCTTGGAAACAATCAAAAACCCCTATTTGAGTTAAAGTTCAAATTATTTGAATTTTAAAAATGTTCAAAATTTATAAGTGGCTAGTATATTATTTGGTGAGGCCATATAAAAATTATGAGCATTTAATAAAATGGTTTGCTATTTTATTTAGCAAAACCAAAACAAAGACAGAAAATAAAAAAGAAAAGAAACAGAAAAAGGGAAAAGAGCCTCACCTGGTTTCAGCCCAGCTCTCCCCCAGCCTAGCCCAGCCTAGCCCACGGGGGGCACATGCGTCTTCAACCCCGGCCAGGCAGGCACCCAGGTCGCCGGCGAGCACCGTGGGCGCGCCAGGCAGCTGCCTGCCTGCCCAGGGCTTATCTCCTCGCCCGGAGACGTCTGGAAGACGCCCAACTTCGCCCCCCTTCCTCCAGAGCCACCTCCCCCTCCTCCCTCGCCGTGTTCGTCGTCGATA
The DNA here is from genome assembly GCA_950022295.1 of Bromus sterilis. Taxonomy (NCBI): domain Eukaryota; kingdom Viridiplantae; phylum Streptophyta; class Magnoliopsida; order Poales; family Poaceae; genus Bromus; species Bromus sterilis. Next base: position 267,060,117 of record OX465597.1, on the reverse strand, counting down.
GAAGAACTCGCCGGAGCACCGAAGCGCCCCCGCGTAGCCTTTGACGCCGAGGAGCCCACCCAAGATGTCCAGGAAGCGCGCCATGCTCGTCTTCGTCGCCGTGCAGGAGTAATTGAGCCAGGAAGCCTTGTAGCCGCTCTGTTTTAGCCTACGGTTCGCCCGGTTCCTTTCCTCGATCCCCTCTGTAGCTCTAGCCGAAAACGCCATGGACGCAGAGCTCCGCCGCCGCCATGGTCGAAGTAGAGCTCGCTCCAGTGCCCTCCTTGTTGCCCTAGAGCACGCAGATGACTCCTGGCACTGCCAGCTTTCGAACGCGCGCAAGGTTAGCCCAGGCCGTGCACGCTAGCCTCCCCCCCAACCTCGCCGTCGTTCTGTTTCCACCCAGCATGTCGCCGTCGTCGCTCCAGACCTCCCCGTGAACCCTGGCTCCCTCCAGTCGATGCACGGCGCCACCAGGAACACGCCGGTGCCCTCCCAGTGGTCTCCCGTGCCCCGTAGCCGAGTCCGGCGAGGCGCCGCCGTGGCCAGAGCCACCGGCGTCAAGCCGGCGTCATTAGGGCCTAACCCCCGTGCTTAATCCCCCCCTAGTGACACTGAACCGTGGGCCCAAGGCCACTAACTAACCCCCTGGTTAATTTAACTAACCGGGTTAAATTAACTCCCCACTGACTTGGTGGACCCACACGTCAGCCCCCCCTGACGTCACCCTTGCGCAAGCATGACGCAATAAAATATTTTCCAGAATAAAAAGAAATCAGAGAAATTCCAGAAATTCCAGAAAAAGGCTGAAACTTTGGAAATTCATAGAAAATTCATATTAACTCCAAATTTAACAAATAATATATAAAAAATGATCTGGATAAAATAAGCTATCCAAATTTCCAACTTTCAACTATGTTTGAGTTGAATTTAAAATATGATCAGTAGCATTTGCTATTTGATTTAAATGGAATTAATTCAAATTCTTTTCAAATGCTTTTGCATTTTGAACCATATCAACATACTACATTTCAATCACACGTCAGAGGCGTATCAGACACATTTCAAAATGGTTCAACTTGATCAAACAATGTCACATGCAACTTGACTAAATTGAATTCAAATTGGAGTTTGAATTTGCAATTCAATTTGCAATATACTCCATTTAAATGGAATTGCTTCACACATCAAAGCATATACATCAAGTTTCAACCTTCAACCATGTGATTGTGCATTGTATTTACTTTGCTACCTTGTTTGTTGTTTGTCGACTAGAGGTGGAACCGGAACAGGAGGCAACCCCCTTCGTTGAAGACCCTGAACCCGAACCTCGTCAGCAAGGCAAGCAAACCCCCATTGATCATGTCGATAACATCCCAATTCCCTCTCATGTCTCGCTTATGCATTGTATAGGATGATTACCATGCTACGTTTCTACCGCATAGATGAACCCATTCCTTTGCATGACCTATCATTTGTCACAGTAGTAGGCAAACCACAATCCTAGCAAATGTAGGAGTTGATTGATATCATGTGGCCCCTGCAAATGTTACTGCTTATTGCATGCTTAGAGTGATACAATGATGTTACTGTTATGTGAGTCAGGATGGTAGTGATCACGATGATGACGCTGGAAAGGTGTTGGTGAATCTACCCTAATACAAGGTGAACGATGAGAGGCTGTGTAGGAGTACACAGTGGGTTGTCTCGTTGAACACCGCCCTAAGTCCGAGTTCTTGTGTGGTGATCCAAGAGGAAGATTACAACCACACATTGGGCTCACTGACCCCTCTCAGCTTACTAACTCATCCCTTTCGATGTCCAGATGTCGCAATACTTTGGAGTTCTGGTAGGTCTGTGGCCTGGCTGCTAAGTGAGAGAACGGCTCATCCGAGACCGGCTTATGCACCACACACACATCACTTGGGTCCACTTCGGTAAACCGGCCGGGTTCACGATAGTGGTAGCCAACCCAAGTAGGCGGCTTTCTCGGACTAGATAGGCTATGAGGTAACAGTTGTGGTGAGCATCCTCGCTGGCACCCCTTGAATGGTGTCGAGATCAAAGGCGGTAACTGATGATCATGTGTGTGTAGCGGTACACCCCTGCAGGGTTAACAAAACTATTCGAATAGCCGCGTCCGCGGTTAAGGACTGCTTGGAAAGCTTAGCTTGATTATTAGACAACTTGAACTGGATACTTCTAAAACACACCAAGATAAGTGTGAGTGCTATGGCGTGCTTTCTCGTGGGGAACTCGAGGAAGGCACCATAGTGGTGTAGTTGGTTGGAGAAAGTAGTGGACTCGTGTACGCTTCTTACCTCAAGTCTGGTACTCATAGTTCAGGACTAGCCAAGTCAAAGCTGGAACTTATGCAAGTGAAACCCCACCTCCCTTTACCTTGATACATGTGCATGAGTAGTATAGCTCCTATGTAAGTCTTGCTGAGTCCGACTTTGTACTTACGTTTGCTTAATCTATGTTTTAGATGAACCCACTGACCCCGAAGGTGGCTTCTTCATCGAGCTGGACGACTGAAGATCAAGCTAGTCTAGTCCCAGTCAGACGACTGGTTCCCTCGTGGAGGGCTTGTGTTTAAATAAGGCTTCTTAAGCCATTTGTTAAACTTGTCTGTACTCAGACCTACTTTGCTTCCGCTTGTCTGTTGTAATGTTGGATCACATACTTGTGATCTCTGTGTGCACTCTGTAAGAGTTATCAATAAAATGTATACTTTATAGAGAATTGCAATGATACCTGTTGTTCATACAAGGCATGTGTGCTGCGTGTATGTTTATAACATGCATGTCTTTGTATGGGTTTTCGAGACCTTAGTTGTGATCTGGCTGGCGGTCTTTCATACACCAAGTGGCCCTTAGATGTGCGCAGCTTGGGGCATCGCGATGCGATTGCTCGAGACTCCGTCTCGTGCACACTTTCTGGTATGATCGAGCCCGCCCTAGACCCCGACTAAGTGATCGGGCTGGAGTAAGTCTATGTAAGAGTTATGAGATAGTCGATAGTATGGTTGAGGCGACTTGTCTGTGAATATGGGAGTTCATCACCCATATCATTAGACTTGTTTGCGGACGATGAGGACCCATCTTAGTTGATCATCCGGCCTGGATGGGATGCCCCTCACGTACGATGCTTTCCGAGAACGTTCTGTGCTTGGCCTTGTCTGCTTAGACAAGTGGGTACGATTCTCGGCTCTCCATATGACTATGTCGTAGCGGGACTTGCATACGCTAACTCCGGGTCCCGACATTTTTCATACCTACGGTACCCGAACCCAAGATCTATGCTATGGCGATGTAAAGTAACGGAGGGAATCGATGTTCATACCTTTGAAGACCGAAAGAGGGAAACGTTATTGCGAATGTGGCTGGCGTAGACTCGGAACTACGACCTCCCTCTCGTGTAGAAGACCACCACCGGCGAGGATGACTCCCGGTAAACCTCCAGCGACGAAGTAGCACCACAGGTGTAGTGCCTCGAAGAGATTATACACGTACGGTACAATCGATGTTCCTCCCGGGCCTTGAACCAGGCGAGCAGCGGAAGAAATACGGCTACGGATCCCGACTCCAGCAGAACGACGACCTGCCTTATGGTGGATAACTCCAATCCAGGTGCAGACCCCAAACAAGGCCAGTCCACTTCCGGGAAGGAAAAGGAGGAAGAAGGAGATATTGTTGTGTTGGAAAAAGGGGGGGTCTACCCCTCCTTATATAGGCCAAGGGGGGGGGGTGCCATCCTCCTCCCCTCCCCCATGTGGGACCAAACTCCCAAGGGGGGGGTGGAGTGCGCCGGCCAAGGGGGGTGGTGGGCCCCACCCTTGGCTCCAAGACCAAGGGGGGAGACCCTCTCCTCCCTTAATGGGCCCCATGGGCCCATTTAGCCTTTTTCCCATTTTTTTAATTTTTTTAATATGTTTTAAATATTTAATTCAGATAATTAAATAATAAAACATTATTAAAACAATTAAACTTTATTTTGAACTATTCAAAATGTCTGGAAAACATTCCGTCCTCCTCCGAAACTATTCCGGTGATTCCTCCTATTTCACCGATTGATCCCGTAACTGTCCTATGCATCGATTGCCCTTAAGTGTAACACCCTAACGGTCCGGGAAACATCAGACATGGTCGAGACTCTTCTCATTGACCAATGACTAGTCAGTTGGACCTGGTTACAATCCTTGACATCCCCTGCGCTTCCATTGAATGAACTTCGATCGCTTTTGGAAACCGTTAACGATACGACGTAATCCCTTTGTGCTGCGGTACTTTGATTTGTCCGAGGTTTGATCGTCGGTATCTTACATACCGTCTTCACATCTCGTTCACAACAAACAACTTCTATCGTCCATGATCATTGCATCTCTTGTGACCTAGTCAGGTCCTTGCAAGGTGTTGATGCAATATCACCGAGTGGGCCCAGAGTACCTGTCCTGTCACAAGGACTGACAAATCCCGCTCTGATCTATTAACATACTCATCAACCATCTATTTTGGAATACCCAAAGTGCACCATTATAGCCAGCATATTCCAGTCAGGAGGTGGGATACAAATCAAAGTCTCCTCATAGATGACAATTACGTACGATCGTTACGGTCTAAGGACTAAGCCATACGTTACAAAGTCATAACAACGCTGAACTATGTGACTCGATCACATTGCAATACTTTAGGTGGGTGTACGTCCATCACATCATTCCCCTTAATGATATGACCTCATTGTCAATGGACTTAAGTGTCGCCATGATCAGGAAAGCTTGATCAATCAATTGCCCAATGAGATAGTTTACCCGAGTTAAACTACAGACCATGTTTTATACTACACCTGTATTAGTATTTCCAAGTAATACAGCTATAGCACAGTATAAAACGTATTATGAACAAAACGGATATGTGACAAATATCTTTATTAATTTGTCTCTAGGGCACATATCCAACATGCTCTGCACGCGCGCACACACTACAGGTTCACGTCCGGGGCGAGGCGACTCCGAGCTACGCTACGGCGACGGCGTGCGGCGGCGGAAAACAGGGAATCGATCGGGAGCGGGATGCACGTCGCAAAACGGAGGGAAAGGACGGGCGTATGCTCACCTAGGGGAGGTTGAGGGCGAGCTTGAACGCGCCATAGAGGAAGAAGGTCGACGTCGACGCGAAAGGAGGTGGGGTAGCCGGCGATGAGAGAAGAGGAAGAAGACGTCGGGATCGACCTGGAGCTCCTCGGGATCCTCTGCTAGCGCGGGATGGCGAAGAAGACGAAGATGAACTCTCCCACGAGCTCCTGGACGCCGAGGAATAAGATGGCCGGCGAATTCCGGTTACCCGTCGACCGAACATGGGAGGTGGAGAGCTCCCAAGGAGGTGGCGGCAGATGGCGTAGAAGTGATAAAGCTTCTCGCCCTTCGTTGGTTACCCCAAGTGGAAGGTGATATGTAGGATAGCAGAAAATTTCCCTCGGTGAAGATACAGAGGTTGAGTTCGACCAGTAGGACTCCGACAATGATATGTAGGTGGTGAAGTGAACAATGGCGCCATTCACAACCTCTGGGTTGCTTACTTCACCTGGACCTGCACCACGAAACAATTAACTTTGCTCCCAACAAATTTCAGAGAGGTTGTCAATCTCTCCGGTCTTGTAGTTTACAAAGGGTCAAACACACAAGGGATAATGATAATGATAATGATAGCAATTGAAAGTAAATACTGAAAATATAAATAGGCTTGTAAAGAGTGATGAGGATATGGACCGGGGTCCCGTGATGTTCACTAGTGATGTCTCTGTTACAAAATAAAGGAAGAGGCCCATAAGCATAGGCAGTACGCCAAAATAAGTAGACCGAAATCCATCTACATCTACTACTAATAATCCACCTTGAGATATTTATCCAGAACATCTCGCTGGTATTAAGTTGGTCTTCTTCGGAATCTTATCTTGACTCGTCCCCAGACCACTAGCCAGGTACAAGTCAAAATGATCCACTCCTTTTCGACATTTTGAACACTCATGCAATGGATGAGCGTAAGCAAGAAATTTGACACTTAGGATGTCAAAGAGAGAATATGGTGGAGTAGGAAGACAAAAAGGTGTGAAAGGCTCACATCAATGAGGACAATCATAGGAGAGAGAATGCCAAATGATAGATATGATGTGAGGAGTAGGGATTGCCATGCAACGGATGCACATATGAGCTAAGGTAAGATCTCCAATGGAACTTGTGGGGGGTGCATCCAACTTGCTTGCTCAAGAAGACCTAGAGCTCATTTGAGGAGGCTCATCATTGGAATATACAAGCCAAGTTCTAAAGTGTGAAGGTCCCCACATAGCTATATGAATGAATGATAATCTCTATGGAGTACAAGATATAAGAGGGAGTACGAGTGTGGATCTCTCAAAAGGAATAGTAGTGTGCCCCCTTCTCTCTTTTTATTTTCTTTTTATCTTTTTTCTATTTTTTTGTATTTTTTTGGTGGCCTCAATGGCTCTTTCTTTTTCTCTCTCATTTGTCCTCTTTGGGACCTTTTAATTTTTCCTCTTTGGTATCTTTTGATTTGTCCTCTTTGGGATCTTTTGATTTTGTCCACTTTGGGATCTTTTCCTCACTTTAGGGGCAACACTCCATATAATACAAAAAGTATAGAAGATCTTTCACACTTTACAAAGTACTCAAATCATAAAGAAAATGTAACTATCATGATGTATGCAACTGTATGCCTCTGCCAGTATAGCAGGATATGCAATGATACTAGCGCGTCATGTAGCAACGATTAGGGCAAGGCCCAAGTAGCATGCGGCTCATCGATCAAGAAAGTAGCATGTATGACATGAAGATCAAGTCATGATAAGATGGATGTTCCATGGCAATATATCTTGGAAAGGCTAGGGAAATGCCTTGATAGGTAGGTATGGTGTCTGTTTTGAGGAAGGATATAAGGATGCTTATGATGATAGAGCATATCATGCCAAGGGTTTGGATGTACCGGTGAAGGTGGATGCCAACTCTCGGAGTGAGAAGAAAGCAATGCACGTCACAAGAAAGGCTAACAAAATATGGGAAGGTGGAAGTGTCAACTTTCGAATACTCACATTAGTCCGAATAACTCATGCACTTATTATCGGTAACTCTCAATATAATAAGGAGGTTTCACAAAGAGACAAGTACCCCGAGGAGGAGTGTATGGGGGTTTGGTTATCCTTGCGCATCCTCGACTCATGGTACGTGAGTGTACTCTAATATTCGACCCCTCAGAAGAGTACTGATCCATCTAGTAGCTAGAGTTCTCAACTAATTTGTATTTTTTTTAAATAAACACGGATTGCCCGAAATACGACATCTATCAATAATAGGCTAAAGCTCTTGACACCAAAAGTCCAAACATTACTCAAAACAACACCTCAAAACTTTTGCAAGTTACTACCACAAAAAGAATAGCAACCTCAATCACCTACTTCAAGTCAAGACACAAAATTCAGTGCATTAGGAAAACTCTCTAAACAAGATAATCATGCAAAATCAAGAGAGTTTCAGCATGAAATTAAACAAAATATCTTTGAAAAGATAAGCATGAAAGCTAAGAGCAAAACATGACAGCAGCTATGAAAAGATAAAGAACAAACACAACAAAGATAAGTAGGAAAAAGTCCTATGTTGTGTTCTAAATTTTGGAAGTGGAGCGTGTTTCTCTCCCACACAAAGAAAGCTGGGCTCTAACTTGTTATGAACAGCAATCAAAGCTAAAAAAAACTAAAAATAAAACCTAAGAGCGAGACGCTCCAAGGATAGCACATAATGCATGAAGTGATAAAAATTATAGTGAAACGAGAGACGAACTGATAATTGTCGATGGAGAAAGGGATGCACGGGGGCATCCCCAAGCTTAGACGCTTGAGTCTCCTTGAATATTTCTTGGGGACGCATGGGGGCATCCCCAAGCTTGAATGCTTGACACTTCTTAATCTTCTTTCATCATCTTCCCTCGCACACTTGAAAACTCCCTTCATACATAACTCATCATAATCTGATTAGCAAGGTTAGTACCCATAATAAAATAATTTTTTATCTACTGGAAATAAAGATAAACTTGAAGATCTACTGTTTATCAAGAATGCCAAAAAGTTTTTTCAAAGAAAAAGCAAGCTTAAGGTTTGCAAAACGAAGAAAAGGCAAAACGGGACAGAATCTGTGAAAAACAGACCAGCAGGTAGGAAAGATTTTTTAGGGATACTTCTGCAACTCAAATCAAAAAACTCAGAACATATTAAAGTTTCGTAATTGTATATAGAACGCTGTGTAAAAATTTCAGCTCAAAAATATGAACTGGGATTTTTCGCTGATTTTTCTAGTCACGAGGACAAAATCTGTTTTCTGGACAGCATGTCACAACTTTCACTTCCCTTGTCGTATGAGGCTATAAAAGGCACAAAGCTTGAAAAGTAAAGATACAAAGATGTTGATACAATAGTAAAAATCATCAATACCACTAAAAATAGAAGAAAAACAAAAAAGGAAAACCTAAATTCGTTGCAGGCTGCCTCCCGAAAGCGCTTCTTTAAAGCCATTAGCTAGGCATGAGTGTAACGATGCTCACAAAAGAATAAAAAGTTGAAGCACAAAAGAGAGCATCAAAGGAGAAAATATAAATCACATTTAAGTCTAACATGCTTCCTATGCATGGGAATCTTGTAAGAAAATAAATAATTGAAGCACAAAGTATCAAGCATAGGAAGGTAAAACAGGAGCACCTTCAAGATTTTCAACATGAAGAGAGGTGTTTTCCTAACATAAAAATTTCTATAACCAAATTTTCCTCTCTCATAATAATTTTCAGTATCATAATGAACAAAATCAACAATATAACCACACAAAGCATGCTTGTCATGATCTAGTAGCACATAATCATATAAACTTTCTAAGCATAAGTCCTCATTATCAAGAACATTCATAGTAGGCAAAAATAGAGGGTTATCATAAGGCTTATCAAAATAGCAAGGGCTATCATAAATAACAATAGAAAAATCATCCTTGCAAGTCTCATTCATAGGGGCATCATGGCCACAAGCATAATTTTATCAAAAAGGGATATTTCAAAAGATTCAATAGGATCATAGCAATCAATATAACATTCAGTCTCCTTAGGTAAGCATGGAGGGCAATCATATAAAGTAAGATTCAAAGAGTTACTCTCATTAGTTGGTAGAGATGGGTAGCTACTCCATTCTTCCTACTTTTGTTTGTCACTCTCCTCCTCTTTTTCATCCAATGAGCTTTCAGTTTCAGCAATTTCTTCTGTAGACTCCTGCAAAGCATTAGTCTCTTCCTCTTGTGGAGAGAACCTTTTGAGATAGTTAGTAATATAAGCATTATTCAAATTCTCAAAGCAATATTTAAGTATATCAAGACTCTCAGATTTTTAAGGGGCATCTTCAATATTTTCAACAAAGGAAGCAATTTCACAGGCACCCTTAAAAACAACAAATTCTTCTATTTGTGCTACATCAAAGAAATCATAATGTCCCCTAGTATAAGATACCAAGGTTTCATTATCATTGCACCAACATTGGAAGGGAAGGTGTTTAAAGGGCAAGCAGCAACAAGATTCATCACATCAATAAGATAAATCATAATCAAAGCATAAGTTTCTAGCATAACTATTTACTTGAGACATAAGTTTCCATATAAATATCCCTTTTTCAGACAAGCGGTATTCCTTATAATATTTTTGTTGATCCTCCGTGAATCCACCTTGCCAATAAGATCTAGTTTCAAAGAATTTAACCATTCTAAGCAAACAGAGTAATAAGATAAAGTGTACTTATCAAGTGAACTTATAAGTAGAACTATGCTCCCCGGCAACAGCGCCAGAAAACAACCTTGATAACCCACAACTGCAGGGGATCGAGATAGTCTTCGCGGGTAAGAATAACCCAATTTATTGATTCGACACAAGGGGAGCCAAATAATACTTATAAGCCTTAGCAGTTGAGTTGTCAATTCAACCACACCTGAAAAAGCACTAGACAATATATTTAGTAGCAACGGTGTGTTGACGGGTGTAGTCTTAGAGACTTCCCCAATCACCAACATAAAAAAGTAGTAACAAAGTAGTAGCAGCAGTGATGAGAGCAATAGTAACAACGAAGGCAATAAAGATGAAAGATGGACCGGGGTTCAAGGTTTCACTAGTGGTAACTCTCCAAGCAAAAAGACATGTGTTGGGTGAATGAATTACAGTTGGGCAATTGACAAAATTTCACAAACTCTAGCCAAACAAACTAGAGCAATCCTATTCTAAGAACCAAACGTAGGCATGTGTTCCATATGTAGTTGTACGTGCTTGCAATAAGAACTTGCACAACATCTATTGTCCTACCGTCCCGCTACGAACGGGGCCAAAGTGAACTTACGGAGATTACGGTGCTCCTGTCAAAGAGCACCAGAACAGAACATTAACACTCTGTGAACACATGTGATCCTCAAATTATAGCCCATCCCCTTTGGTGTCCTAAGCTATCACCATTGAGATCGCCGGTTCCGGACTATAATAGGTGCATACAACCGTAGATAAGATCTAGAACAACAATTATAATCATGCAACCATAACGTGCTCCGATCTGAAATCATGCTACTCGTGCACTAGTAACAAGCATTAAGATCAGCAAAATTGCAGCAAAAATAATTCATAAATCTCTTAGGACTGAACAAGGTAACAATTCATCGGATCCCAAAAAACACAACACCAATTACATCATATGGATCTCAATCATGTAGGGCAGCTCATGAGAACTTTGTATTGAAGATCAAGGGCGAGAAGATACCAACAAGCTACTGCCAAGAACCCGTAGTCCAAGGAGGAACTACTCACGATCCATCATGGGGTGAAGAAGAGTTGATGAAGATGGCCCCTGGGGCCAAGGCCCTCTCCGGCAGGGTGCCGGAGCAGGATCCTGGTGACCCCCGAAGCTAGGTTTCGATGGCGCCGGAGATCAGGAGCGCTTCTGGGGAAAAGGGTTCTGGAATCAGGGTTTTCGCGACGGGAGAATAAATAGGAGCCAAAGGGGGGCACCAGGGGCGCCACCAGTCGCCTAGGCGGCCTCCCAGAGCGGCCAAGCCCTAGGACGTGCCCACTTGCCTCTTAGGCACCAGGTGGGGCCCCTCTGGCCCTTCTTTGGTGAATCCGGAAGCTTCCGGAATGCTGATTTTTTATCTGATTTTTCCTGATTTTTTGGAGCACTTTTAATATGGGGGAAACCTGAAATAGAAAAACAGCAGAAAACAGGAACTGGCACTGGGGTGCACTGAGTTAATAGGTTAGTCCAAATATGATCAAAAGTGTATGAAAGTCTATCAATATCATAGCAATATCACACAAAACATGCATGGAGCAAGTAGAAATTATAGATACGTTTTGGACGTATCACTCCCGATCTTGGAAGCGCGACGGTGGCGGAACAGAGGAGAATTTGCGAATTACGGTTCTGTCTTCGGAGTTTCCCCATCACGAGAAATAAATAGGCGAAGGGGGGGCAGCCAGGGGGGCCACCAGGGGTCCAGGCGCCCCACTGGCGCGGCCAGGCCCCTGTCCGCTCCAGGTGGCTTCCTGGGCCCCTGGTGGTGGCCCTCTGGCCCCACTTGGGTGCTTCTGGAAGACTTCGTTACGCTGATCTTTTATCTGATTTCCCGAATTTTTGGAGCACTTTTAAAATGGGGGAAACCTGGAATAGAAAAACAGCAGAAAACAGAAACTGGCACTGGGGTGCACTGAGTTAGTAGGTTAGTCCAAATATGATCAAAAGTATATGAAAGTGTATCTAGATCACAGAAATATCACACAAAATATGCTGAGAGCGAGGAAAAATTATCGATACATTTGAGAGGAATCAACATCCCCAAGCTTAATTCTTCCTCGTCCTCGAGTAGGTAAATGATAACAGGCATAATTTCTGTGGTGACATTCTAGCAACCATATAAGGACCTTGAAAAGTAAAGTAATCAAGATATGTAATTCAATTCAAGTCATAACATGCAAGAGTCTATATTAGCATTGAAACAAGCAACAAAAGAAGAGGGATAGGGAATACGAGAAAAAATATTTTTGTAAGAAGAGGGATAGGGAATACGAGAAAAAAATATTTTTGTGTTGAGAACTCAATCTACTAAAGTTTCACACTTGGTCTTCTTTGGAATCTTATCTTGACTCATCCCCATACCACTAGCCAGGTACAAGTCAATTTGATCCACTCTTTTTCGATAATTTGAGAACTCATGCAATGGATGAGCGTAAGCACGAGATTTGACACTTAGGATGGCAAAGAGAGAATATGGTGGAGGAGGAAGACAAAAAGAATGAGAAAGGCTCACATCAATGAGGACAATCATAGGCGAGAAGGCCAAATGATAGATATGATGTGAGGAGTAGGGATTGCCATGCAACTGTTGCACATATGAGCTGGAAAGCTCTCCAATGGAACTAGTGGGGGTGCATATCACTTTCTCTCTCATGAATACCTAGAGCTATTTTGAGGAGGCTCATACTTGGAATATGCAAGACAAGTTCTATAGTGTGAAGGTCCCCACATAGCTATATGCATGATCATCTCTATGGAGTACAAGGATAAGAGGGAGTACTAGTGTGGATCTTTCAAAAGGATAGCAGTGTTGCCCTTTCTCTCTTTTTATTTCTTTTTCTCTTTTTTGTATTTTTTGTATTTTTTGGTGTCCTCAATGGCTCTTTCTATTTAATTCTCATTTGTCCTCTTTGTGATCTTTTATTTTGTCCACTTTGGGATCTTTTCCTCACTTAAGGGAAACACTCTAATTTACAAGAGGGCCTAGAAGATCTTTCACACTTTACAAGGTACTCAAATCATAAAGAAGATATAGCTATCATGATGTATGCAATGTATGCCGCTACCAGTGTAGCAGGAAGATGTATGACATGAAGATCAAGCCATGAAGAGGTGGAAGTTGCATGGCAATATATCTCGGAAAGGCTATGGAAATTCATTGATAGGTAGGTATGGTGTCTGTTTTGAGGAAAGATATAAGGAGGTTTATGATGACAGAGCGTATCATGCCAAGGGTTGGATGTACCAGCGAAGGTGGTCGCCAACTCTCGGAGTGAGAAGGAGGCAATGCACGGCACAAGAGAGGCTAGCAAATATGAGGAGGTGGAAGTGTCAACTTTCAATACTTACATTAGTCCGAAGAACTCATGCACTTATTATCGGTCACTCTCAATCTACTAAGGAGGTTCACAAAGAGACAAGTACCCCGAGGAGGAGTGTATGGGGTTTGGTTATCCTTGCGCATCCTCGACTCATGCTACGTGAGTGTACTCTAATATTCGACCCCTCAGAAGAGTAGTGATCCATCTAGTAGCTAAAGTTCTCAACTAGTTTTTTAGGTTTTTGAAAATACACACGGATTGCCCAAAATATGACACCTATCACTAATAGGCTAGAGCTCTTGACACCAAAAGTTCTAACATTACTCACGTCAATACCTCAAAAGTATTGCAAGTTACTACTGAAATTAAATAGCAACCTCAATTACCTACTTCTCAAAAACAAGAGATAACTCAGTGCAACAACCAACTCTCTTAACAAGATAAACATGAAAACTAAAGAGATTTCCATTGATAAACTAAAAAAAGCCAACGGTCTAGCTAAGACAAACTAAGACTAAAACTAGACCGGGCAGTAGCTATGAAAAGATAAAGAACACACAACAACAAAAAGATAGGCATGAAGAATCCTATGATGTGTTCTAGATTTGGAAAGTGGAGCGTGTTTATCTCCCACACAAAGTAAGACGGGATCTAACTTGTTATGAAAATAAAGCAAAGCGAAAGAAAACTAAAAATAAAACCTATGAGCGAGATGCTCCAAGCATAGCACATAACGCATGAAGTGATAAAAATATAGTGAGACGAAGGACGAACTGATGATTGTTGATAGAGAAGGGGATGCTCGGGGGCATCCCCAAGCTTAGACGCTTGAGTCTCCTTGAATATTTGTTGGGGATTCATGGGGGCATCCCCAAGCTTGGGCGCTTGACACTCCCTAATCTTCTTTCATCATCTTCCATCGCACACTTGAAAACTCCCTTCATACACAACTCATCATAAGCTGATTAGAGAGGTTAGTACCCTTAATAAATAATTTTTCCCCACTGGATATAAATATATTCTTGAAGAGCTACTGTTTCTGAAGATTGCCAAAAGGTTTTTCCAAAGAAAAAGCAAGCTTAAGGTTTGAAAAAGTAAGGAGAGACAAAAAGTGGCAGAATCTGTGAAAAACAGAACAGCAGGTAGTAAAGAATTTTTTAAGGGTACTTCTGCAACTCGAATAAAAAAACTCAGAACATACGAAAGTTCCATGATTGTATGTATCAAGCTGTGTAGAAAATTCAGCTCAAAAATATGAACTGGTGATTTATTCTGATTTTCCCGTCACGAGGACAGAATCTGTTTTCTAGACAGCATGTCACAACTTGCACTTCCCTTGTCATATGAGGCTATACTTGGCACAAACTTGAAAAATAAAGATACAATGATGTTGCTACAGTAGTAAAAATCATCAAAACCACTAAAAACAGAAGTAAAAACATCTTGGGTTTCCTCCCAACAAGCGCTTTCTTTTAGGCCTTTAAGCTAGGGATAAGGCAAAAGAGAATCAAGTTTTATCAAGAGAAAGAGAATAGCTAGCCCGTGTAACGGACTCAAAAGGTAACTTGAATTTCTTTCTAGGGAAGTGTTCCATCCACTTTTTGACAGGGAATTGGAATTTTATATTCCCTTCTTTCATGTCAATAACAGCACCAACGGCGCGAAGAAAAGGACGTCCCAAAATAATTGGACATAAAGGTTCACACTCTATATCCATAATAATAAATTCAACGGGAACATAGTTGTCATTGACAATGATAAGAACATCGTAGATCTTCCCCAAAGGTTTCTTCACGGAAGAGTCGACAAGGCGAACACCAAAAGAACATGAATCAAAAGGTTTCAATTCAAACATATCATACATTCTTTTGGGCATGACGGAGGTACTAGCTCCAACGTCACATAAAGCATAGCAAGAGAAGTTATTTAATTTGATTTTTATCATAGGGTCCCAACCATCATCTAGCTTCATAGGTATGTAGGCTTCTATCCTAAGCTTCTCCTCCCTAGCTTTGATAAGAGCATTTGTGATAGGCTCCGTGAAGGCAAGATTAAGTGTGCTGGTGTGGGGGTCTCTAGACATTTTGTGTAATAAGATGATAACTTCTGAAAGGGTGCAACTATCAAAATCAATATCACTACTATCAAAGGTGGTAGTAGTGTCATCTAGGCTTACTTGTTTGAAAACCTCTATGTTCATAGGAGTTTCTTCTTCTACGGTTGAGGTATTAGCATCACCATTAATAGGTCCAATGGGACCAGGAGTGCATTGGGTGCTAATAGTTTCAGTGTCCTCAACAATTTGGATAGTGGAAACTGTGTGGTGTGTAGGAAGGCTCTTAATTCTATCCTCTTCCTATTTTTCTCTAGCCCATCTTTCTTTAAGTTTAGCAATCATCCTAATATTTTCGATAATTTGTAACTGGATAGCATTAATAGGAGTGGCCTTGCTCTCCTCAAGGGGTGAGGTTCTAATTTTTAACATCTCAACATCAAGGGCTAAGCTGTCTACCTTCAAACAAAGATTATCTAATTTAGCTAGTTTTTCTTCCACATTCTTGTTGAAGGCTTTTTGGGTAGCGATGAAGTCTATAAGCATACTCTCTAGTTCAGAGGTGGGGTTCTTGTTGCTAGGGTAGGTGTTGTTGTTCCCATAAGTTGATGGAAATGGTCTAGGATTACTAGCAAAGTTGCCCCTATAAGCAATATTATTAAAGTTGTTTCTAGCAATGAAGTTCACATCTACTTGTTCCTGAGCAACCAAATAATTTAAGGGAACATCATGAGGATCAATAGGGGGTTGCTTGGTAAGTAGAGACATAATTAAATCAACTTTATCATTTAGGGAGGTAATTTCCTCAAAAGAATTTACCTTCCTACCTGTTAGAGCTCGTTCGGTGTGCCATTGGGAATAGTTGGTCATCATCTCATCGAGAAGTTTTGTGGCAGCACCAAGTGTAGTTGACATAAAGGTTCCTCCCGCGGCCGAATCTAACAGGTTCAACGAGGTAAAGTTCAAGCCTGCATAAAAAGTCTGGATAACCATCCAGGTAGTCAAACCATGTGTAGGGCATTTCTTAACAAGAGATTTCATACGTTCCCAAGCTTGGGCAACGTGTTCATTATCCAATTTCCTAAAATTCATAATGTTACTCCTCAATTGGATAATTTTAGCAGGTGGGTAATACTTCCCAATAAAAGCATCTTTGCAATTATCCCAAGAATCTATGCTATTCCTAGGCAAAGATTGAAACTAGATTTTAGCTCCGTCCCTCCAAGAGAAAGGAAAAAGCTTGAGCTTAACAACATCACCTTCTACTTCTTTATACTTTTGCATATCACATAATTCAACAAAATTATTCAAGTGTAAAGCAGCATCATCTCCAGCACCAGAGAATTGATCACTCATAAAAAGATTCAGTAAAGAAGGTTTAATTTCATAAGAGGTAGCTGAAGTGGCAGGTGTGGCAATAGGAGTGCAGATAAAGTCTTTGTTGTTGTGACTGGTGACGTCACACAACTTGGTGTTTTCAGTGGAACCCATAATAGCAGCAAGTGTGGAAGATTTTTTTTGTAATTTTCGATATAAGACACAAAGACAAAAACAGAAAGGTAAACAAACAATACTAAAAAGTAAAAGGTAAAGGATAGTGGGCAATTCTCCTATCTTATCACTCGGAGTCCCCGGCAACGGCGCTAAATTTTCTTGATGGTGTAGAAGTGATAATGGCTTCTCTCTCTTCGTTGGTTACCCCAAGTGGAAGGTGAGATGTAGGATAGCAGCAAATTTCCCTCGGTGAAGATACCGAGGTTGAGTTCGACCAGTAGGACTCCGGCAATGATAAGTAGGTGGTGAAGTGAACAATGGCGCCGTTCACAACCTCTAGGTTGCTTACTTCAGTTGGACCTGCACACGATACAATTAACTTTGCTCCCAACGAAGTTCATAGAGGTTTTCAATCTCTCCGTTCTTGTTGTTTACAAAGGGTCAAACACACAAGGGATAATGATAATGATAATGATAGCAATTGAAAGTAAATACTGAAAAGGTAAATAGGCTTATAAAGAGCGATGAGGATATGGACCGGGGTCCCGTGATGTTCACAGTTATGTCTCTCTCCCAAAAGACGATAAAACTGCTATGCGAGGTAAACAAATTACAGATGGGCAATTGACAGGATTATATACGCACCGCAATGCTAACTATGTTACAAAAGAAAGGAAGAGGCTCATAAGCATGGGCAGTACGCCAAAATAAGTAGACCGAAATCCATCTACATCTACTACTAATCATCCACCTTGAGATATCTATCCAGAACATCTCGCTAGTATTAAGTTGCGAGTCCCACCCAAAGTGTAAACCCAAAGCAACAAACAACTGCATTAAAAGAACTTTGCGTAAAGTAAACAATCCTTGCAACCGCGGTTACAAGCATCGTTGTTTTCCCCCTTGTGGCCACATCACATCCCCTAGACTCATGTTTCTGTCACTCAAGCGTGTCATCAGGGAGCATGTACCCACAACCAAGCATAACGTTCCCTGTTGGAGTTACTATCCACCACTTGGCCAAAGAAAAAAACAGCAAAGGAGAACATGCAAGAATTCCTTAGGAACAAAAATATGACAGATCAAAACCAAATATATTACTCTATCACGATCTGAACATAGCCTCATAATCCATTGGATCCCATCAAACTCAACGTAGCAACAGCAGAAGAATTACATATGTGCCTCGATCATGTAGGGCAGCTCACGAGGTCTAAACCATGAAGAACAAAGAGGGGAGGATAACATCACATAGCTACTGAATCACGGACCCATGGTCCAAGGTAGACTACTCACGACACATCCGGGAAGCGTCCATGGTGTAGGGGAAGCTCCCGGAGGTCGATCCTCCCTCCGGCAGGGTGCCGGGAAGGGTCCTGACGGTGCTTCCGATCTTGGAAGTGCGGCGGCAGCGGAACAGAGGAGAATTTGCGAATTAGGGTTCTGTCTTCGGAGTTTCCCCGTCACGAGAAATAAATAGGTGAAGGGGGGCAGCCTGGGGGGCCCACTAGGTCTCCAGGCTCCCCCTGGCGCGGCTAGGCCCCTGGTGGTGGCCCTCTGGCCCCACTTGGGTGCTTCTGGAAGACTCCGTTACGCTGATTTTTTATCTGATTTTCCCGAATTTTTGGAGCACTTTTAATATGGGGAAACCTGGAATAGAAAAACAGCGGAAAACAGAAAATGGCACTAGGGTGCACTGAGTTAGTAGGATAGTCCAAATATGATCAAAAGTATATGAAAGTGTATCTAGATCATAGCAATATCACACAAAATATGCATGGAGCGAGCAGAAATTATCGATACGTTTGAGACGTATCAACGACGGCGGGAATTGGAGGGGAAACTGGAGCTAGGGTTCCTTGGGGGCCCTCTAGGGGAGCTTATAAAGGGAGGGGCGCCTCTGGATGACCTCGGGGCCCCTGCTCCGCCGTGGCATCGGCTGTGACAGAGAAGGGGGAAAAAGGAGGGTGCCCCGCTGGAAAGGAGGAAGAAGAGGGGGAGCGTACCCCTTCGCCATGGGCTTGGGCTGGGGGTTAGAGAGAAAAGGCCCAACTGGGCTGGGCTGCCCTCTGTAGCGAAAAGAAGATCAAAAGGGGGGTTTTTCCCTATTTAACAAAACATGCCCCTTTTGAGTTTTCCAGAGCAAAATAAGAAAAGGAAAAACATATAAAAATATGAAAATTTGTGATTTTACAAAATTGGTTTGAACCATTTTGAAGCAAGTAAAATCTTGGGAATTGTCTTAAATTCAAATTCAATTTTAACTGCAACTCAAAATTCCAGAGAGCTAAAAATGGAAGAAAGTGTTTGAAAAAGCTTGGAAGGGGGAGGGATTTGGCTATGCCAAAGTTGAAGCTTAGGGGAGCACACATGCAAGTGTAACAATTTCCACAAAAGCCTTCTTTGATCACAAAGTTTGATTTGAATTCAAATTCAAATGAGCTCCAACATGGATAGCATTTAAGAGAATCACATCATTTTACATCTCACCAAGTTTGATAGCCATATGACAAAGAAAAAATACAACATGAATAGTAAATTTGCTTATGGGCTGTTACACTTTCACTTTCCCAAGTAAGCGTATGTGTCCCTTACCTATATCAATGAAGCCCTTCGTGGCTCGGAGGAAGTCCCTTCCAAGCACTATGTTTCCTTGATTTGGCTCCATGATGAAGAAATCAACCATTGCAATAAATTTTATGAATGTAACTTGAACTTCTTTTACCTTTCCCTGGATCTTAGAAATATCTCCATTAGCATGTTCTTGATAAGATGACAAATTGTCCATGTTTCGTTTCAGGGAATCATAAACTATTTTTGGGATTGTAGAAACCATGGATCCAATATCACAAATAGCAAGGAAGTCTTGGTTAGAGATGCTAATTCTAACAAAAGGCTCCCAATCATCATCTTTCTCCAACATGTTTTTCTTGTTGGGCTTAGGTTTCTCTACCTTCCTCAAGTCTAGAGCATCCATTCTTCTTTCAAGAGTAGCAAGTCTATCTATAACAGTATCAAAACTATGATCATAAACAAAATAACTAGATAGACTATGTATAATATCAAGAGCTCTAGCTTCATCAGACTCTAAGAAATCTCCTTCAGCTATAATATCAAGAGATTGTTTACACCACTTAAAAAGACCATGGTAAAAATTTCTAAGCACAATTCTTATGGGTATCCAAGGTATAATTCTTATATGTGCATTAGAAATTCTGTCCCATGCCTTCTTCATATTTTCTCCATCCCTTTGATGGAAATCTAGAACTTCCGATTCCCTCAAAGCACCAAGTCCTAACATGTTTGACTAAACAGAAAGGACTACTAAAAGCAAGATAAATATTTTTTCTGTGATTTTTGATAAAGGACACAAAAACAAAAACTAAAAGGTAAACTGATACGTCCCAAACGTATCTATAATTTCTGCTTGCTACATGCATGTTTTGTGTGATATTTCTATGATCTAGATACACTTTCATACACTTTTGATCATATTTGGACTAACTTATTAACTCAGTGCACCACAGTGCCAGTTCCTGTTTTCTGCTGTTTTTCTATTTCTGGTTTCCCCCATATTAAAAGTGCTCCAAAAATCCGGGAAAAATCAGATAAAAAATCAGCGTTGAAGAACCTTCCGGAATCACCTGGGTGGGGCTAGAGGGCCACCACCATGGGTCCGGGCGCCCTGGTGGCGCGGCCTAGGGCTTGCCCGCGCCAGGGGGGGCGCCTGGACACCTGGTGCCCTCCTGGCTACCCCCATTCGCCTATTTATTCTCCGTGGTAGGATTCTTACGAGGAGAGAACCCTTTTCGCGATCTCGCCTCTATTCCACCGCCGCCACGCTTCCAAGATCGGAAGCGCCAGCAGACCTCTTCCTGGAACCCTACCGGAGGGAGGATTGACCTCCGGGAGCTTCCCCTCCACCATGGACGCTTACCGGATGATCCGTGAGTAGTCTACCTTGGACCATGGGTCCGTGATCAGTAGCTATGTGATATTCTCCTCCCCTCTTTGTTCTTCATGGATTAGACCTCGTGAGCTTCCCTACATGATCGAGGCACATATGTAAATTTCTGCTGTTGCTATGATGAGTTTGCTGGGATCTGATGGATTATGAGACTATGTTCAGTTTGTGATTGAGTAATATATTCGGTTCTTATCTTTTATATTAATTTTCTTGAGTAATTCTTGCATGTTCTCTGTTGTTGTTTATTGCTTTGGCCAAGTAGTAGGTAGTGACTCGAAGAGGGAACGTTATGCTCGATTGTGGGTTCATGCCCCCTGATGACACGCTTGAGTGAAAGAAACATGAGTCTAGGGGATTTGCTGTTGCCACAAGGGGGAAAACAACGGTGCTTGTAACCACGGTTGCAAGGATTGTTTACTTTACGCAAAGTGCTTTTTAATGCAGTTGTCTGTTAGTTTGGTTTTACACTTTGGGTGGGGCTCGCAACTTAATACCAGCGAGATGTACTGGATAGATATATCAAGGTGGATGATTAGTAGTAGATGCAGTTGGATTTCGGTCTACTTATTTTGGCGTACCACCCATGCTTTTAAGCCTCTTCCTTTCTTTGTAGCATAGTTAGCATTGCGGTGCGTTTTTAATCTCGTCAATTGCCCAGCTGTGATTTGTTTACCTCGCATAGCAGTTTTATCGTCTTTTGGAATTGTGAAACTTTCATATGTTCTGAGTTTTTTGATTTGAGTTGCAGAAGTACCGCGAAAAAATTATTTACTATCTGCTGTTCTGTTTTTCACATATTCTACCACGTTTTGCCTTTCCTTACTATTGCAAACCTTAAGCTTTCTTTTTCTTTGCAAAAACATTTTGGAAATCTTGAGAAACAGTACCTCTTCAATAATATCTTTATTTCTAGTGAGGGAAAATTATTTTATTAAGGGTACTAACCTCTCTAATCAGCTTATGATGAGTTATGTATGAAGGGAGTTTTCAAGTGTGCGAGGGAAGATGATGAAAGAAGATCCGGGAGTGTCGAACGCTCAAGATTGGGGATGCCCCCATGCATCCCCAATAAATATTCAAGGAGACTCAAGCGCCTAAGCTTGGGAATGCCCCCGTGCATCCCCTTCTCCATCAACAATCATCATTTCGTCCTTCATTTCACTATATTTTTATCACTTCATGCATTATGTGCTATGCTTGGAGCGTCTTGCTCTTAGGTTTCCTTTTTAGTTTTCTTTAGATTTGATTGCTGTTCATAACAATTTAGAACCCATCTTACTTTGTGTGGGAGAGAAACACGCTCCACTTCAAACTAGAACACATCATAGGATTTTTCATGCTTATCTTTCTTCTGTTGTGTGTTCTTTATTTTTCGTAGCTGCTGCCATGTTTAGTTTTAGTTTTCATGTTTGTCTTTAGCATGAGCTTTAGCTTTTGTTTAGTTTGTTTCTGGAACTCTCTTTAGTTTTCATGTTTATCTTGTTAAGAGAGTTGGTTGTTGCACTGAGTTGTGTCTTGTCTTGAAAGTAGGTAATTGAGGTTGCTATGCAATTGTAGTAGTAACTTGCAATAGTTTTGAGGTATTGTTGTGAGTAATGTTTGAACTTTTGGTGTCAAGATCTCTAGCCTATTAGTGATAGGTGTCGTATTTTTGTCAATCCGTGTTTATTTTCAAAACCTACAAAAACTAGTTGAGAACTCGAGCTACTAGATGGACCACTAATCTTTTGAGGGATCGGATATTAGAGTACACTCACATACCATGAGTCGAGGATGCGCAAGGATAACCAAACCCCTGTACACTCCTCCTCGGGTTACTTGTCTCTTTGTAAACCTCCTCATTATATTGAGAGTTACCAATAATAAGTGCATGAGTTCTTCGGACTAATGTAAGTATTGAAAGTTGACACTTCGAGCTCCTCATATTAGCTAGCCTCTTTGGTACCGTGCATTTCCCTCTTCTCACTCCGAGAGTTGGCGTCCACCTCGCCGGTGCAGCAAACCCTTGGAATGATACGCTCTGTCATCATAAACCTCCCTATATCTTTCCTCAAAACAACCACCATACCTACCTATCAAGGCATTTCCATAGCCTTTCCGAGATATATTGCCATGCAACATACACCTTCTCATGACTTGATCTTCATGTCATACATGTTCCTGCTACACTGGCAGAGGCATACATTTGCATACATCATGATAGATACATCTTCTTTATGTTGAGTACCTTGTAAAGTGTGAAGATCTTCTTTACCTTCTTGTAAAATAGAGTGTTGCCCTTAAGTGAGGAAAAGATCCCAACAAGGAGAAATTTAAAATATCGCAAAGAGGATAAATGAGAGTTAAATAGAAAGAGCCATTGAGGCCACCAAAAAAATACAAAAATAGAAAAAAAGGGAAAAAGAAAATAAAAAGAGAGAAAGGGGAAACACTACTATTCTTTTGAAAGATCCACACTCGTACTTCCTCTTATCCTTGTACTCCATAGAGATGATCATTTATGCATATA
Organism: Bromus sterilis; assembly: GCA_950022295.1. Classification (NCBI taxonomy): domain Eukaryota; kingdom Viridiplantae; phylum Streptophyta; class Magnoliopsida; order Poales; family Poaceae; genus Bromus; species Bromus sterilis. The sequence continues at coordinate 267,036,931 of OX465597.1, read as the reverse complement.
ACTATGTGGGGACCTTCACACTATAGAACTTGGCTTGCATATTCCAAGGATGAGCCTCCTCAAACGAGCTCTAGGTCTTCATGAGAGAGCAAGTTGGATGCACCCCCACTAGTTTCATTGGAGAGCTTTTCTTAGCTCATATGTGCATCCGTTGCATGGCAATCCCTACTCCTCACGTCATATCTATCATTTGTCTTTCTCGCCTATGATTGTCCTCATTGATGTGAGCCTTTCTCACCCTTTTTGTCTTCCACCTCCACCATATTTCTCTCTTTGCCATCTTAAGTGTCAACTCTCGTGCTTACGCTCATCCATTGCTCAAAATATCGAAAAGGAGTGGATCAAATTGACTTGTACCTGCCTAGTGGTCTGGGGACGAGTCAAGGTAAGATTCCAAAGAAGACTAAGTGTGAAACTTTAGTAGATTGAGTTCTCAACAAATATATTTTTTCTCTCGTATTCCCATCTCCCCCTTCTTGCACGCAAACACCATCTAGAGACATTCGAGTCACGGAAAGCAAGAGCTCTTGCACCTTTATGTTCTTATCTTGCTTGTTTCAATGCTAATATAGACTCTTGCCTGTTATGACTTGAATTTAATTACATACCTTGATTGCTTTCCTTACAAAGTTCTTATATGGTTGTTAGCATGTCACCACAGAAATTATGCTTGTTATCATTACCTACTCGAGGACGATAAGGAATTAAGCTTGGGGATTTTGATACGTCCCAAACGTATCTATACTTTCTACTTGCTCCATGCATGTTTGGTGTGATATTGCTATGATCTAGATACACTTTCATACACTTTTGATCATATTTGGACTATCTTATTAACTCAGTGCACCACAGTGCCAGTTCCTGTTTTCTGCTATTTTTCTATTTCAGGTTTCCCTCATATTAAAAGTGCTCAAAAAATTCGGGAATCACCTGGGTGGGGCCAGAGGGCCACCACCAGGGGTCCAGGCGCCCTGGTGGCGCGACCTAGGGCTTGGCAGCGCCCGGGGCATGCCTGGACACCTGGTGGCCCCCTGGCTGCCCCCCTTCGCCTATTTATTATCCGTGATGGGATTCTTCCAAGGACATAACCCTTTTTCGTGATCTCGCCTCTGTTCCGCCGCCTTCGCGCTACCAAGTTCGGGAGCGCCAGCAGACCTATTTCCGGTACCCTGCAGGAAGGAGGATTGACCTCCGGGAGCTCCCCCTCCACCATGGACGCTTCCCGGATGATCCATGAGTACTCTACCTTGGACCATGGGTCCGTGATCAGTAGATGTGTGATGTTCTCCTCCCCTCTTTGTTCTTCATGGATTAGACCCCGTGAGCTTCCCTACATGATCGAGGCACATATGTAATTTTCTGTTGTTGCTATGTTGAGTTTGCTGGGATCTGATGGATTATGAGACTATGTTCAGTTTGTGATTTTGTAATATATCTGGTTCTTATCTTTTATATTAATGTTCTTGAGTAATTCTTGCATGTTCTCCGTTGCTTTTTATTGCATTGGCTAAGTAGTCGGTAGTGACTCCAAGAGGGAACGTTATGCTCGATTGTGGGTTCATGCCCCCTGATGACACGCTTGAGTGAAAGAAACATGAGTCTAGGGGATTTGCTGTTGCCACAAGGGGGAAAACAACGGTGCTTGTAACCGCGGTTGCAAGGATTGTTTACTTTACGCAAAGTGCTTTTTAATGCAGTTGTCTGTTAGTTTGGTTTTACACTTTGGGTGGGGCTCGCAACTTAATACCAGCGAGATGTACTGGATAGATATCTCAAGGTGGATGATTAGTAGTAGATGCAGTTGGATTTCGGTCTACTTATTTTGGCGTACCACCCATGCTTTTAAGCCTCTTCCTTTCTTTGTAGCATAGTTAGCATTGCGGTGTGTTGCTAATCTCGTCAATTGCCCAGCTGTGATTTGTTTACCTCGCATAGCAGTTTTATCGTCTTTTGGAATTGTGAAACTTTCATATGTTCTGAGTTTTTTGATTTGAGTTGCAGAAGTACCGCGAAAAAATTATTTACTATCTGCTGTTCTGTTTTTCACATATTCTGCCACGTTTTGCCTTTCCTTACTATTGCAAACCTTATGATTTCTTTTTCTTTGCAAAAACATTTTGGAAATCTTGAGAAATAGTACCTCTTCAATAATATCTTTATTTCCAGTGTGGGAAAATTATTTTATTAAGGTGTAACATCCCAAAATTTTCCAAATTTTGGATTGTTAATAAATAATATAATATTGATTGAATTGTTTTGATCTTGGGATAAATGAAAACTTTTCCCTTGAGTTTTTGTTTAAACCTTTACAAACCATTTAATAAAATTGGATAATCATTTATCCAATAATGAAAATTTTGGTTGTGAACTTTATTCAAAATTTCAAAGAATGATTTTCTTTCTTTTGTCCTTTTGAAATTTGGTACGAACCACAATTAAATATTCCGAGTGAGAATAAAATGACTTTCTTAAATTTATTGTGGTCCCATACTCATTCTCGAATTCTTATTTTGGAGTTTATTGGATATTGACGTTTAAGAGATATTTAAATATTTCCAATAATTTAATAAATAAAATGAGAGGAGATAATATGACTTCTCCAAAAACAGTATTGGAAAAATTTAATAATGTCGTTAATGAGTTTTTTTTGTAAAAATCTATTTCTAAAATGTATTCTGAGAGGGAAATATAGTTTTCCTAGACTCTCTATGTTTTATTCGGCCTATACAATTTTATTTGAGAGTGTTTAACCGAAATAATAAAAAGAGGATTCCTAAGTCAATTGGACTGAGGTCATCTATCTAATTTTTCCCCTATCTCTCTTTCCTTTTTCTTTATCTTGGGACAAATTTTGCACTAAGGCCCATAGCCCGAGCGAGCTGTCTTCTTCCTCTCGTTCGTTCATGTGTACGTGAACACAGAAGCAAATGACCATGGCAACTGAAGCTCTTCCTCCTTTCCTCCCATATATACTCTTTTGACTGATTCACTTCAGAACCTACACAAAAATTGTGGACAAGTTCATGAGGAATCCATTCATGGAAACAAACACGCGTTTTAATGCTTTTAATTGTCCATAATTTTCTCCATGAATGCCATTAAATTCATTTCCAAAACCTCGCTTTTAATGCCCATTATTTCTCCATAAATTCCATTAAATCTATTTCCAAAACCTCGCTTTTAATGTTCATTATTTCACCATGAATGCCATTAACTCCATTCCAAAACCTCACCCACTCTCCTTCTATGGACCTCCCATGACCCTATAAATACCGCCCCTAGGACCCCTTTGAACCACACATCCCCACGCATAAAGTCCCTCTCCAAGGCCCTCTTCTTCGTGCGCAATTTCTCGTCGGAGGAAAGATGCATCCACACTTCCGGTGAAGATTTTTGTCGCCATGAAAGGTACCTAGTCCATATTTCTTCCTCTAGTTTCTTCCCCTTGCCGATGCGCACCGTTGTGACATATTTTTCCTCTCGATTGCAAGGCCGGAGCACGTCGTCCGTGTCATTGTGCTCTTCATGTGTTCTTCTCTACTCCGGTGGAACTTCTCGGCTATCCGAAGGCGAACATGGAGCTATAACCTTGTCCATCGAGTAGCCCAAATCATCCTCTATCCCATTCGGCTGTTTATTGACGCCCGCGACCTTTTTCCAAAATTCCGGCGAGATCTCCGGTAAGATTTTCTCCCCTTTGTTCATCATTTTTTTTGTAAAAATCGAATGGGTACAGACCTATCAGAACTCGCCATTTTGCATCCTTTTTATTAATCCCGTAATTCATTTTAGCAAAAATAGTCAAACTTCAGAAATTCATATCTTCTATCCCGTAAGTCGGATTTCGACAAATTTTATATCCCCAGATTCCTTGGAAAATGTAGTTTTGAAAGCTCAAGAATGATCAGAGGGGGAGGGGGTGAATGATCACTTCTAAAAATTCTAAGGAACTTAGAAGGAAATCATGTAGACATCGTAGGACTAAAGACATCTCGAAGGAAATACAGTATCGAAGGTAATGCAAGGCTCGAAAGGATTTGGAGCGAAGGAACACATCGAAGACAAACAGGCTACGAGTAAATACTTGAAGTAAATGCTAGAAGGAAAACGAGCCTGACACAGCGATGTTTGGTAAACCAGTTCACACTCTGCAAAGTGCTACGTCTGGTTGGAGGGACTGGTGATTGAACACCTGGAGCAAAACTCTCTCCGTCCTATTCTCCACTTCAACAAACTCCTCGAGCTTGTCCAGTTTTCACTCATGGTAGATGATTCAGGACATCTCCGAGACCTTTACAAACTCCTTCAGCAGTGACAATTTCTCTTCGACTGCTTGACAGGCGACGCCTAACCGTCTAGGAGACTTGCAGTTCTCCAAGATAAAAAGGTCGGCTAATCTCAACCTAAGTCATAGTGAATTGCTCAACTCAACTCAGACTTGGGATTTTGGTTTTCTCTCGATGAATCTCTCTTGGGATGCTCTCAGACTTCTGTCTTAGAATCTTCAGTGGAGCAGCCGACCCGAACTGGCGGGTGGGTGCGGGGTATTTATAGTTGGCGATCCCGGTGGGTAAAATGACTGAAGTGACCCGATGCAACCGCTTGACGCGTGTCCACAACGGTCGGATTCCAATCACTGCGCAACTTTACTTGAGGAACAAGTAAGCTGACTCACCGAACGAGTTCTCTCTCGAAGGCACGAAGTGCAATGACTTTGCCTTCGAGCTATTCGCTCGACTCGGTGAGATTTCTCTCGGTAGGCTTTTGTGGGTTTTGGTTGAGCAGAGCAGATTCACTTCGACAAAGATCTCAACTAGCAAACCCCTCTTGATAGTACGGTTTTTCCTACAACTCAAGAAATAAAGAGAAACTAGCAAAAGAGACTAAGTCTTCGATCAGCTTCAGCTTTCTCCTCGTTGCGCTTTTGCTCGAGAGAAACATCTTCTTCGACGACATTTTTAGGGGTCGTCTTCCTTCAAAGGCTTCGGTAGATGACTGCAGACTCACTGCAGTGAGTTGTCCTTCGACCTTCTACATGCAAACTCCATTCGTTCGGAACCTAAGTATCTGTTTATGCTCGAAAACAATATTAGTTCCACTTCTGCTTTGTCTAACAATGTCCAAAACCTTTGGGGGCAAAACTTGCTCTTACAAGTTTATTATTTTCCAGTAATATTCCACTTTTGATAATTTGAAATTTAACTCAAATTTATTTCTATAATTTGAGTATATTTGATATACATCTTATTCTATAATTTATTTGGAATATTTTCTTCATCAAATTTGATCCTTAAAATCAAATCTTTCTGTTTGGACAATTGTCACATTCTTTCCATCATATAAATACACTATTTAGTTATATCTCTTTTTTATATAAATTTGGCTACAAAAATTCAATTTTCTCAACAAGATCATCACGATTTCTATCGGATCTTTTTGAATCCAATCCAAGAATTGATTTCCTATGCAAATATTCATATGGACAAACCAACTGAGTTTGACATACTCTCCATCCAATTGATTTTATAATCAACCTCCAACATATTCTATTGATTTTACAATCCTTGGATATATGATTTCCATCATATTTCCATCCAATCCAACTTGATCCTATCTCAACCTATCCATGCCATAGTAATTAGTTTATTAATAGTAATAACTAAATATTTATGTTGTAGTTGTATCTTATTTGGATCTTCACTTTGGATTGAGTTGTGTGTTGAAGTGTTTCTCTTTTACCGTTAGATATATTGTAACGAGATGGAGAGATGACTACGAGTAGAATATTTCATCGTCAGGATCCAGGCAAGTTACTCTTTTGATCATGCTCCAGTATTACCTATATTTTTTATATGCATTGTAGTCCAACTTAAATATTATTCATTGATAGGATTATATATTATGCTATGCTATTACACCCAGTAGTTCATTGAGGTAGGTCTGAACCTTATATCATTGTCGCCACCGTGTAGAATTATACTGCTTTGCTAAGTAGACGTGGATTGGGAAGTGATCCATTATGAGGTATGAGTGACTAAGTAGTAAAGAGGACCAAGATAATCTTAATGAACCACCTGGGTGGAATGGTTGGGGGCACCCTGGAGGAACCAGTGGATTTGCCTGAGTGACCTGGAGATGGCCAGTAATCACTGCGGAATGCCACCCAGGCTTAAAGGGATCAATCATATTTTTCATAACTAGAAGCTTACGTGTGCAGCCACAAGCTATTATGGGCTCTGGCTTGGTTGATTAGTTGTAGTGACTCTTACTAGGTGGTGCTACGAACGTAGTTATGAGTAGGTGGGATGGGCACCGCCAGAGTGAGGGAAACTCTTCTAAAAGACCATGTATCGACCTTCCGGTTCTCATACAACATGCAGTGTGACGAACTAAAAAGGAGGTGGTCGAGTCTTGTGGGGAAAAGTGCACAAACCTCTGCAGAGTGTACAAACTGATCATGATTAGCCGTGTCCCCGGTTACGGACAACTTTGAGCATCTAGAAGTGGGAATGTTGACGGATCTCATCATATTTAATTAATCAATCGGGTTTAATCAACTTTGGGAATAGATTGACTTGGAGAAACCAATTCAATCATATTATGAGCTTTGTAGTACTGTTATGATAATCTTTGAGTAGGACAAAATCAGCTTTATGCAAACTGAAACTCTTAGAGCTTTTCCACCAGCCAAAATTGCATGTAGAAGATAGGTCTGTTATATATTTTTTTTGGAGTAACTTGCCGTACATTCAAAGTACTGACCCATTTTGGGCTGTAACCTTCGGTGTTGCAGGATTGTATATGACGAGTAAGTGATGCGATGTAGGGTTACGATGTCTACACTCAACTTTGCCGTTGGTGTTGATGGGACTCCACTTATGTATTGTTTGTTTCCGCAGTGTATTCTAGCCCAAAGGCTATAAGGTAATAAATACCATGTATTTACGTTACTTTTTGACATGTGATTCATGGTATTTCATCGAGTACTGTGTGTGCTAGCATACTGATCCAGGGATAGCACAGAAGCACAGTAGACTTGGTTCCTTTTGGGACCGGGTCGTTACAAGATGGTATCAGAGCACATGTTGACTGTAGGTCGTGACCCTAGAAATTGGAAAGCCATTAGGAAGTATACTCTCTAAAAATATTATTTTGAAAAATAATAATTATTACTTATCTTTTCTAAGTTTTACCAAACACTCCCTCTTACCCCAAATAAATTAGACTATACCCATGCCACTTTGACCACTGATAAGGATTGTGTTATGCCACTTCGAGAAGGACAAGATATTGGGCAACTCAAGACCATTTCAGAGTACAAATGTTTTCAACGTGAATGGGAAGTATGGAAGTATGGAAGTATGGAAGACTCGAAGAATTTGACGACTCTGAAGATCCCAAGATTACTCAAGACCCATAGAAGACCCGGATACATCCAAGACTAAGATGCTTGTGAAGAAGTTAAGGAATATATTACACAATACCAATAGTATCCAATCCACCATGAGAGTTGTGAAATGAACGAAAGAGGGCGAGTAGAGTGCCCGACCATGCGAGCTCATGTGGATGAAGGTACCATAGGAATTGTTTGATGGAATTTATGAGTGATATTTTGAGTTTTCTCAGAGTTTTTGCTATTGATTTAATTATTGGTGTCATTTGAATTGTTAAATTTAAATTTGTGTTTTTAGGATACGTATTCTGTAGGTTTTACTATTAATACAACCTTGAGAGGTGTGAGAAACGGATGATGTATCAGAAGACCATCACATCGATGAAACTCCTTGTATCATAGAATTTGAAGAACCGAAGGGAATGAAGACTTTCTGACGAAAACATAGTAAACGAGTTTATTATGTATGTTTGTTGTTTGATGATTGTTAGGTGGATATCCATCTCCCCTTCTCTCTAAAGATCTATCTCATCTCTGACCAACCTTAAATCCCATAGGTGGATATAATTATTTTGATGAGATCAGCGACCCATTCAAGGTAGAAGATTGGATTCAGAATATAGAAGGGACACGAATTGCCCATTTGCAAGGAGAACACAATTGTTGAAGACGGAAGTTCCCTATTCTATGGATGCAAGTGTTAGCACAAACCATGTAGGATCATCGCCACCCAAAAACGTTTTATTAGTTTTGTAGTTGAAGAGCTCTTTAAGAGGAGTGAGAAAGACTGAGTGTTAGAATACGTGATTCATCTATCTACATATGAAGTAACGATTTGAGTACGGGATGGATTGGCCCCCATACCGAAGACTCTTTTTATATACTTTTGAATGTTAGATTGGTAAATCAGAGAGCCTAAAGACCCGTAGTAGAGTGTCGATGCGACATGCCTAAAACCATAGAATGGTAAGATGCATTACCCTTGTAGATAGTCCGGGTGGTTCCTCTGCCGCTGCAACCGGGGCTTGCTGCCTGTTGTGTGATGGCTGGCCGCCTTGGTCGGGTGCTTGCTGCTTGCTTCTTGGCGGCTGACTGCTTTTTTGATTGCTGGGTCCTTGTTCCACCGAGACTTTCATTGGTATGGACCCCGGTTCTCCTAGTTTTACGACCATCTGACTGGTGTTGCCGGGACCTGCCGCCCTGCTGGTGGTTGGGGTGTCTTGACGAGTGCCCGGGTCGTCGACTCGTCCGTTGTTACCTGACACTGGTGCGCCAACTTCTGCCATGAACACCTGCGATGGTGTCCTTGACGCCTCCTTGCTGATACGTGTGATGGTGCTTCTCCATGTTGGGGCTCCACTCGAGCGGTCGCGAGTGGCGTGGAGCCTTGAGTTGGGTGGGTAGCTACGGCTGCCAGATAGGTTGGCCGTGCGGGCGGCTTCCGCTCCGGTCACTGCTGCAGGTGTTGACGTGGGTGCGCGAGTGCCGTCGGTGAGGCGAGGAGTCCCCCAATGGTTGATGTAGATCTGATACGCTCCGAAGATCAGATTGATGCCGGAGTGTAGATCGGTAAAGGCTGGCTGGAGGGCCGGGAGGTGGGCCGTGAATCCGAGGGACTCAAAAAGATTAGATCTTGCCGGAGCCGCCGAGTCGATGAGTGCCGATGATGATGAGGCCGCCAAGATCGCATTCCCAACCTGCGCGGTTCCCACAGACGGCGCCAATTGACGGGGATCAACCCCGGAAAATCCCATGGTCAGGGACCCTGGGTTAGTCATGAGAGGCACAGGTTGGACGATAGCTCGTCGGCAAACAGGAGGACACGTTCCTGCTCGATATTATTGATGAGGGAGATGCGATTACAGTGGATGCCGAGGCTGGAGCACTCAACGCTAGGGTTACAGACGATATTGGATGCCTTTGGCGTCGCCCCTCCTAGCCCTTATATACTGGGCTAGGTCTCGGGGAGTTCATCTACGTTTACAAGTAAGCCTTCCTAACCCTAGCTTGCTCCGTAAGACAGGTCTTCGCACTTTCCTTGTGAGTCGCAGACTCTTACGTCGGTGCCAATTAGCGGGCCAAGGCGGGTCCAGGAGGGTCTTCATGGGCCTTCTATCTTCAGGGACACCAGGTAGGCCTATCCGTAGGAGTCGTGGGGTCACCCCCTCTTCACTGACCATCCACAACCTCCTGCAGACGACGAGCCAGAACGGTGGCTCGCGCACTCTGCTCGTTAGTATAAGCAGGGACAGTCTCAACCAACGAATCGTCAATGGAAACTCCGTGCCCAGAAGAACAACAAAGGACGTGGAAAGACCACTCACCACGGTCTCCCCAACTAGCTCTTCCAAGAGATCCCCGCCATTACCAAATGCAGCAACACGGGCGTCCAGAACACCAGGTACCTTCACGCCCTCCGGCATGAGATGCTGATGAACAAGACCCACAAGAGTAGAAGCCCGGGCACAGACACCCCTGGCAACGTCAACAGCGGCCGACATGGCTGTCGGGACCCGGAATAGGCGTATGTAATTCCAGTCACGATACAATCACATGGAGAGCCGAGAGTCGTACCCACTTGTCTATGCAGACAAGGCCAAGCACAGAACACTCTCGAAAAGCATCAAACGTGAGGGGCATCCCATTCAGGACGGATGATCAACTGAGATGGGTCCTCATCGTCCGATCACGAGTCTAAATGCTTATGGGTGGTGAATCCCATATTCATAGACAAGTCGCCTCAACCATGTTATCGATTGAATCCCAACTCTTACATAGACTTACTCCAGCCCGATCACTTAGTCGGGGTCTAGGGCGGGCTCAATCATACAACAAAGTGTGCACGTGCCAGAGTCACGAGCAATCGCATCGCGATGCCCCAAGATGCGCACATCTAAGGGCCACTTGGTATATAAAAGACCGCCAGCCAGATCACAACTAAGGTCTCGAAAACCCATACTAAGACATGCATGTTATAAACATACACGCAGCACACATGCCTAGTATGAACAGCAGGTATCATCACATAACTCTACAAAGTACTTCTTTATTGACTTACACATAGAGTATACAAAGATCACATGTCTGTGATCAACATTACATCATACAACGGAAGAAAATTAGGTCTGAGTACAGACAAGTTTAAAAAATGGCTTAGAGAAGCCTTGTATATATCATGCCCTGCCACGAGGGCCCAGACTGCTGTCTGGAACTATACTAGCTTAGTCAACGTCGAGCTTCAGGAAGGTGACTCCATCGGGGTCTGGGTGTCCATCTAAAACATAGAATAAGCAAACATGAGTACAAAGTCGTACTCAGCAAGACTTACATCAGAACTAAACTACTCATTCTCAAGTTTCAAGGTAAAGGGAGGTGGGGTTCAACACGCAGAAGTGTCAGCTTTGACTTGGCTAGTCCTGTGCTACGAGTACCAGAATTGAGGTAAGAAGTGTACACGAGTCCACTACCAAGTCTCCAACCAATACACCACTATGGTTACTTCCTCGACTTCCCCACGAGGAGCACACCATAGAACTCACGCTTATCTTGCGAGTTTTAGAAGTATCCATTCAAGTTGTCTAATAACCAGGTACAGGTTCCAAGTAGTCCTTAACCGCGGACGCGGCTATTCGAACAGTTTTGTTAACCTTGCAAGGGTGTAAGCTACACACACATGACCATCGGTTACCGCCTTTTGCTCGCCACCGTTAAAGAGGTGACAGCAAGGATGTTCACCACGACACTTCGCTCACAACCGGTCTATTCCAGGAGTTGACTATCTGAGTTGCCTCCGCTCGAGAGCCCGACCGGATCAACGAAACGGACTCAAACAATGCAAGTGACCGAGACGCCAGCTTTGGCAGATGGTTTTCCTGCCTCACAGGTGCACCCACATATCTATATGATGCAACCATTCCTTCATTCTTTTTCTATGCCCATGTCAAAAGGAAAGCCCGAACTAATGTGACTCCTGGACGTCAACACGGATCAAGTTATTAGGCCGAGAGGGGTCAGTGAGCCCAATGTGTGGTTGTACTCTTTGTCTTGGATTACCATACAAGAACTCGGTGCTTAAGGCGGTGTTCAACGAGACAACCCACTGTGTACTCCTACACATCCTCTCATCGTTCACCTTGTATTAGGGTGGATTCACCAACATGTTATCATCAGCATTACTGTGATCATCCATCCCGACTCACAAACAATGTAACATCACTGTATCACTAAGCGGCAATAAGCAGTAACATTTGCAGGGGCCACATGCTCATCATTCAACTCCTATATCTGCTAGGATTGTGGTTTGCTTAATACAGTGACAAAATGATAGGTCATGCATCGGAATGGGTTCAACTATGCGAAAGAACGTGTCTCGGTGATCTCCTAAACATGCATAAGCGAGACTGAGAGGGAAGTGGGATTTTATAGATATGATCAATGGGGGTTTGCTTGCCTTGCTGACGAGGTTCGGTATGGTGTCTTCAATAAAGGGGGTGGCCTCCGGTTCCGGTTCCACTTCTATCGAGAAAACAAAGCAAACACCGGAACAACAACAATGTAAACATTACATTGCAATGCACAATCAAGATGCATAATGTAGCATGGCATGGTATTGATGTGACCTAGGTTCAATTTGTCACATGTTCATTGAAGTTGATTTGAAAAGTTAATTCAAATTCAAACTCCAAATGTTGTTTAAATTTGCCAAGTTGCATTTTCTAGTGTTTGATCATTGTAAACCATCTTGACATGTGTATGATATGCCTCTGATGTACAAGTGTTTATGTTTGCATTGCAATGGTTTAAATTGTAATAGCATTTGAATTAAATTTGAATTAATTCCAATTAAGACAAATAGCAAAAGCTACTGGTCCCAATTTAAGATCAACTCAAACATGGTTGAAACTTGATTATTTGGATAGAGAATTTTCTTTGGATCATTTTTCATATATTATTTGTCCAATTTGGAGTTAATATGAATTTTCTATAATTTTTCAAAGTTTATATATTTTTCTGAATTTTTCTGAATTATTTTAATTTGGGAAAAGGTTTATTGCGTCATGCTGATGCAAGCATGACATCAGCGGAGGGATGACATGTGGGCCATGCCTGTCATAGGCTGGGGTTTAGCTGGCTCATGACGGGGCCACGTCACCTCGTCGCCTGTGACCAACAGAACGGCGGAGGGGCTCGCCGGACTTGGAAAACGACCACGGGGAAGGGGGAGAAGGGTACCAGGGGGTTGCCCTGGCTCACCCGCATGCACTGGTGCTAGCTACGCACCAAGGCGAGCACGGGAGCGACGCCAATGTCCAGCCCGGCGGCGAACGTGGTCCTGCTCATGGAGGAAGGTGACTGCGGGCTCGGGAGGAGCCGGGGTTAGAGGGGAACGGTGCGCGAGCTCACCGTGAGCAAGATGGTGAGGTCGGGGAAGACGGAGGGAGGCCGGAGACGGCGTAATCGACGATGAGGTCTTGCGGTTCCGGTGGCGTCTCGTCGTCGATTCTGGTGGCTCGATGCGTTCCGGGCTCGGGGCCTTCTCCAGGGCGATGAAGACGAGGGCGCTGCGAATGGAGGACAAGACGACGGGGCTCTAAGCGGCCGTTGGCCACTGCTGCGCGGGTGCGCGCTCCGACGAGTTCCTCGGGTGCGCACGGAAAGGCAGCGCAGAGACGTAGAGACGAGCCGCACATGGAGGGAAAAGGAGAGGAGGACCTAGGCGTTCTCCTGGTGAGGAGATGAGGCACGGGGGGGGGGGGGGGGGCTTGGAGCCTTCTCGGCGTCGCGGTGGCTCCGCGGCGTGCTCCCCGGCCGCCACCGAGCTGCTTCAGCGTCGGGGAGGTAGACGACAACGTGGGGCTGGTGGGCTGGGCCGGAGTCCCGTTAGTTGGGCCGGGGTGGCCAGGGGGTGGGCTAGATTTCCTTTTCCCTTTTCTTCTGTTATTTCTTTTCTGTTTTCTTTTTCTTTGATCTGTTTTGCTCCAAAAAAAAATAGCAGAGCATTTTTATTAAATGCCCAAATAATTTTATAAATCCTAGGTGACCAGTAGCAAGTCACTTGTAGAATTTGAGCATTTTTTAAATTCAAAACATGTGAATTTCAATTCAAATAGGGGTCATATTTAATTTCCAAGGCACATTTTGATTTTTAGAAAAATTCCATGAGCTTGGGAATGAACCCAAACCACTTTTGCAATGATCAACAACAATTCTAGGAGTTTTCCAAACATTCAAATGATTTTTGGAAAAAGATTTTTATCTGGCCATTTATTTAAATTCTTTAGGGCTTTTATTTTCCCCATTTTTGAATTTATTTTTTGATTTTTCACATGATGCAAAGGGGAACTCAAACCCTAGCACTTACCCTAGTTGGGGTTCTGACAACTCGCCCCCACTCAAAAGAATCTCGTGCCGAGATTCAGAAGTCGTCGGGAGGAAGGAGGGGTACTCGGCACGGAGGCGGTCTTCTCTTTCCCATATTGCTTCTTTCTCGGAGTGATGTGACCATTGCACTTTGAGGAACTTGATCTTCTGACGACGGGTGACATGCTCTGCGGAATCAAGAATACGAACAGGGTACTCTCGATAAGAAATGTCATCTTGGAGATCAAGCGTTTCATGGTCGACTTCGCGGATGGGGTCCTTGAAGCAACGCCTGAGTTGTGACACATGGAATACGTCATGTACTCGGAAAAGGTGCAGGGGTAGTTCAAGTTAGTAGGCAACTTCTCCACGTTTAGCAAGAATGCGGAAAGGTCCGATGTAACGTGGGGCCAACTTGCCTTTGGTACCGAAGCGTTGGGTTCCCTTCAGAGGAGTAACCCGAAGGTAATCCTTCTCATCCAAATTGTAGCTTTCTTGCCTATGATGACGATGATAGTAGATTTTCTGAAGAGACTGAGCGGCTTTAAATTGATCACGAATAATGCGAACTTTCTCTTCTGCTTCCTTGATCATATCCGGTCCAAAGAGTTGTCTTTCACCGGTTTCTGACCAGTTTAAGGGTGTTCGACATCGTCGTCCATAGAGGAGTTCAAAAGGAGCCATGTTCGGAGTAGATTGGAAACTATTGTTATAAGAAAATTCGGCGAATGGAAGAGATTTCTCCCAATTCTTTCCGAATGAGATAACACAAGCTCTGAGCATGTCTTCCAGGATTTGATTAACCCTTTCAACTTGACCGCTAGACTGGGATGGAAAGTTGTACTAAAGGAGAGATGAGTTCCCATAGTATTCTGAAAGCTTCACCAGAATCTAGAGGTGAAAAGGATACCTCGATCAGAATTGATTTCCAAACGAACACCGTTAAGAGACACAATTCTAGAGACATAAAAGTCCGCTAACTGGCTAGCAGTTATAGACTCGCGAACTGGAAGGAAGTGAGCAACTTTTGATAGTTGGTCAATGACAACGAAGATGGCATCATTTCCTTTCTGGGTTTTTGGAAAGCCAGTGATGAAGTCCATACCGACTTTGTCCCATTTCCACTCGGGAATAGGCAAAGGTTGAAGTGTTCCAGCAGGTCTTTGGTGTGCTGCCTTAATGCAACGACAAACAACACATTCAGCAACAAATCGAGCAATGTCTCTCTTCATCCTGGTCCACCAAAATCTCTGGCGTAGATCTCGGTACATTTTTGTGCTACCGGGATGAATCGAGAGGGTTGTGTCATGGGATTCTTTGAGGATTAGTTGCCTTAGATCCCTATTCTTAGGTACTACCAAACGATTTTCAAAGAATACCGTTCCTTTACTATCTGTGGAGAAACATTTAGCAACTCCGCTAGCAATGTTCTCCTTGATCCGGCGAACACCTCGTGCACTCCTTTGGGCAACTATGATTTGATCCTCAAGGGTTGGTTTCGCCACCAAGTTGAAAAGAGATCCACGAGGAACAATCTCGAGATTAAGCTTTCGAAATTCCTCATGAAGAAGTGGTTGATACTGTTGTAACATGAGGTTGTTACAATACGACTTACGACTTAGTGCATCAGCCATGACATTGGCTTTTCCCAGGGTGTATGAAATTCCTAAGTCATAATCTTTTATCAACTCTATCCAGCGTCTTTGCCTGAGATTAAGATCTGGCTGGGTGAATATGTATTTGAGGCTTTGGTGGTCGGAATAGATCTCACAACGATTACCAAGGAGGTAATGTCGCCAAGTCTCCAGGGCATGAACTACGGCAGCGAGTTCAAGATCATGGGTAGGATAGTTCTCTTCATGTGGCCGCAACTGGCGTGAAGCATAAGCTACCACATGTCTATCTTGCATAAGTATGCATCCTAACCCTTGCCGTGAAGCGTCACAAGAGATCTCGAAATCCCTTTTGGTGTCTGGAGGTGCAAGTACGGGTGCAGAAGTCAATCTTCTTTTTAGCTCTTGAAAGCTTTCCTCGCACTTGGGGGTCCATTGGAATTTCTTATCTTTCGTGAGGAGTTCAGTTAGAGGCTTTGCAAATTTAGAAAAGTTCTCGAAGAAGCGGCGACAATAGCTTGCTAAGCCAAGAAAACTCCTAACTTGCTTA